>CM038343.1:33235535-34494035 GCA_021464625.1 Proterorhinus semilunaris | reverse complement strand
CTCGATTCGAATGCTTTATGTAGTGAATACCTAAAAGGATTCTTGCAACGGATGCGCTTAGATAAATTCATACAAAATATTTTTCAAGATAGACTTATGCCCAAAAATAACTCCAGAGTTTATCGACTGCTTTGGAGTTTAAAAATAGGTAGCAGCATCAGTCCATCTCTGCATTAACTGTAAAACACTTTTCTGCTAGTTAATAAGTAGTAAATAGCCTGCTATCAATGACAAATGGTGCCATACTGTGCCCTGGCCATTAACTGAGGTTTCTCCCTTGGCAGTGTCTATTACAACTGACGGGTACAACATTTTATTCATTCATTTGTTTGCTGTTTTGCCGTGTCCTTATGGTAATGTGTAAAAAGACGTGCAGTGACTGGCCAAGGGTTAATACCACTTTTTGTTTGTCTTGAACAGCTCAACATGTTTTTTGTTCATTTTATGCACTTAGCATTGGGTTGAGAGATAAAATAAATGGTTACAACTTAGACAAACTTGATTAAAAATTAAAATTGTATTATTGCTACAGGTTCACAACTCGGCTTTTTTTTTTTTTTTTCGATCGTGCAACATGAAACATAAAACATAATTTAGCCTGAATTATTTTCCCGTTTCCAAACCTTAGCTTAGAAACAGGAAAACAGTTAATCAGTTAAGCTAGATATCGTCCATATTGATATTTGTGACGGCAAAATAGCCTGGAACCGTCCGACGGCATCGCAGACACTTCGTTCTCCCTTTGAGATGACGCTCCTCTGGCCTAAACTTTACATTTGAAATTTAAAGGGAGCGAAGTCGAGCTAAAATAAACCCACACTCGATTTGGGAATCGAGTGTGGGTGGACAACTCTGTGGTAAATTTGTACCCAGTTCGTTAGAGTTCAGACACTTTGGGGCGGTAATTACTTCCCGGAGTGATGCCTGGTATGCCGAGCTACTTGTGGCTCGCTGATTTACGCAGAGGCTCTTTGCTAAATGGTTAGAATAAATATCCCGTTGTAAAACAATTATTTTAAACCCAGCAATCGTCCAACTCCTTTGAGTAACAATTGAATCATATTCATTGTGCGTAACTTTGAAGAGAAATGACTAGCACAACTTCAAAGCGTTACAAGTTAGCTTTCATTGGTGCTAAATTAGCAATGAGCTAATAGCCACCATCTTTCGGTTGCAGCACGCAGTTGGAACCATACCTTTAACCTTCCCAAATGTTCCCACTCCGAGTGTGTCGCCAAGAATATAATGTCCAATCTTGACTCTCCCTTCGTGTTTCGTTTTTTCCGTCGCCATCTTCCCGCAGTGGCCTTGCGACGGGGTTGTGTTGTTCCGTGCAGAGATGGTCCGATCTCCGCGGTGTGTCTTTACAGTTCGGCCGCTCTCTTCCTCACGGAGGAAGTGCCGCCGCCGTTCGCCAAAGACGTACACTCCGTAATGTGATGCGTTCAAGGTTCTTTGGGAACTAAACTAGTAATATTTCACGGTGCTTGACTGTTCATGGCTGTATAAGAATGTGTATGTATATTTATGTATGTCTGTATTTTATGCATGTCATATGTTTAATAAAAACAAGAAAAAGTGTATATCACGTACGTATCTCTGGATCAGCTCATGTTTTCTTTTCATTTTACCAAGCTCAAGCCGCTTGATAAAATACATTCAAACTTAATATTATCGCATGCGTAAGTGCGCAATAACAAAAGAATAAATAGACTGTAGATATGTACAGTGTATAGCCTATTTTACAAGATATTTAGATACCCCCCAGTTGCAAGTAACAATGTGGCCAGTAGATGGCAGTGTTTTCTATAAGAGGATATTGCAGTTGACAAGTGAAAGGGTTTTTTCCCCCCAAGTAATGTTTTCACTATTGCTCAAGGTTTTTCTACAATAATTTCTACAATCTAGCTTACCACAACCGTGTTGTGTGTGCTTAGAAGCGCTTTGGGTGACTTGTGACATGATGCGATATACAAATAAGCTTCCATTCTATTCATACGTGTATATTTAGACCGATACAAAATGTGGAATAAACACAAGGTAATTTGCACGAGTAAACAGTTTGTCACACGGTGTATGAGACCACTGAAATGTATTCCTTTTGTGCTTGCACACAATGTGTAAATGACAGATAGGTAAACGTAAAAATGTGAAAACTTCCTGTAAAACTACAATGAACCCAAAATGGGGAAATGTTAAAAATAATTTCAAAGTTCACATTGCAGTGTGAACTTAAGATATATATTTTAAAGTGAGGCACAACAGCAACACAAAGCAAAATACTAAAAACAACAATGGCGTACAGGTGATAGGAATGTAGTTAAAGAAAAATACAGAACAATTGATAAATTAGCGTTTAAACACATTAAACACATTTTAAATATGTACAGTGCACAGAATTCAAAAGACAAATCTAGATTTTCAAAAGACACTTGCCATATTTTATTATTTCAAAAGCCTAAGCTATAAAGCTAAAACTACCTTCGCCAATTTAATACCATGACACAGTGGTTCACGGTGGTACAAGTATGATGACTTTATTCATTCAATTTAATTTGAGACCATTTCAATTATTCTTTAATAATGCATTTAATGTGGGTGTTTTTCTGGTGTGGATACGGTTGACACCCAGTTTGCCATAAAACCAGACATAATTTAGTCCAATTGAGGTCTAGTATAGACCTGGTTTAGTCCTGATTTGACCTTGATCGAGGCTTGGTGGTAGTATTTGGAAGGTCAAATACTAGGTGGTGCTTGGTGTCAAAAGTTGAACCACTGCCTTAGCATTTCCAAATCAAGTTGCAATGTGAGGCACTTGGAGAAATTATTGTACAGATGAATGGTTTCCTTGCATCTGTAACTCATGTGGGTTGGTTGTTTGTGCTTGTAAAAATCATACTTCTGACATTTCAACATGAAATTCACATTGTGATCAGAAAGACATTGAAGTCCATGGTCCCACAGTCAACGGATTCTCCAGCCATGTAGAGCAATCGACAAGGTTGATGTCTTCAGTGACACATTCTGTAGTTACTGCTGCTACTAATTTCTTCCAAACCGCTCAAGAGCCGCCCGAGTCTAATCTGAAGTAGAGCTTTTCAATAAAACTGAGCACAGTGCAAAATGTGTTGGGGGATGGACTTGTTCTATGCCATCCGAATGCATCAAACTTATCAAACTAAAACACAATGACACATTTCCCTTAAAATGCATCCATGTAACACGATAAAATGTATTTTCACAACTTCCCTTGCTACATCTTAGTTATGGGTAAAAACATATTCACAGTCAAACATTAAGTAAATCCAGGTGTCTTTCAATACACAACACTGGGGCCATTTATGATGGTGTCACAACGTTCAAATCTTCACAGACTGTTCCCGCACGAGCACAACACCCAAGGAAATGGAAGGAGAAAGGCTCATTCACACAAGGCAGCCAACAGTGCCTCTGTTATAAGAGACGTCTGGGCTTAAGGCAGACTTGCAATGTCCCGCTTAGGAGGAGGTCCAGATGGTTTGGAAGGAGAGCCACTTGCCTTGTCCTCAAAGATCAAGACACTGAAAAAAATAAAAAGTAATAAACAAATGATCAATAATGCACTATATGACAATGCTGGCACGAATCATTTACAAAAAGCACAGTTAGAAGGTACATTTTACTTGAGCACAGCAAGCAATAGAAAGTACTTCTTATACAGGTTGATGTGGATCGCAGCAGTGAGCCAAAAGGTTTTTGCCTGGTGTTTAAAATATTGTGAAAAAGCGAATGATTTTGACAGAATTTACGGTCAAAGTACACCAGATAAAAAAAAATCTAAATAAAAAACAGCGCCGCCAGTTAAACTCTCTGGCTCCATCTGGTGGTCATGTCATGATTGTTTCCGATCCAGATACAAATAGCACTGGAAGTATTTTTGATATGAATATTGTGTTGAAATTTGTCTTTTATACAGGTATTTGTTCAGGTATATATTTTATCTTCAGATATTTTTTCAGTATTTTGAGCATGCAACCGTTGTAGTAGTTCAAATATAGCATATTTGAGTGTCATTTGTGGGAGAGTAAAATATACCTTAGAAACAGTTGACTATAATATATTTGTAATATTGCATAGTACAGGTTAAGTATACACGGTGAAGATGGATAAAGAGACAAGCAAATATAGTATATATATATATAAGTGGGATTTCTTTCCCCTCACAGTATCGAAATAGAGTTTGAAATTTGAATAACGTGACAACAGTAGTCCCAGGTTTAAACATAATCAGACTTTAGGGTTATTTACTCTGCTTATTTAGTTCAGGAAGACATCATTTTAGTTGTAAGTAAGTAAGTAAGATTTATTTATATTTTTACAGTTACAGTCACAGAATATGATGGTCATAAAACAACCCTTTATCACTGGAATTTAAAATGCTTTCTGAAACAAATAGGTTTTCAGTTGGCTCTTAAAAGCATCAACAGAATCAAGCAAACGTAAGGAAGGCGGAAGATCGTCCCAGAGCGTAGGCGCGACTGCCTGGAAGGAGCGATCTCCTCTGGTCTTGAAACGAGTACGAGGGACCATGAGCAGGTTCTGATCCTGAGACCTCAGCCTCCGAGAGGGAGTATAAGGACACAACAAGTCTCTAATGTAGTAGGAGGAAGCCTGACCATCCAAGGCTCTGAAGGTCAGCACCAGAATTTAAAAATTGAAAATGAAAAGTGACTGGGAGCCAATGAAGGACTTTTAGAACGGGAGTAATATGAGCCCTTCTGTTTGTGTGAGTCAGTAACCTCGCCGCAGAGTTTTGTACCTGCTGAAGACGAGACAGCGCCTTTTTGTTTAGACAAGAAAATAAGCTGTTACAACAGTCTAAACGGGAAGACACAAAGGCGTGGATAATCATTTCAAGATCATCTCTGGACACAATCCAAGTTTAGACATTTTTCTCAGTTGGTAAAAACAGTTCCTTGTCAGCAGTTTAGAGTGTTGCTCTAATGACATTGCTTTGTCAAAGATAAAGCAAGATAAAGCTTATTTCTAAGGCTTGTTATAGCAGACAAACTCAGGTCGCCCAAATACTGGTGAATCCCTGGAATAGCGTCATCAGGGGCAAACACCAGCACCTCCGTTTTGTCTGAGTTTAGTTGCAGGGAATTTGCACCGAGCCATTGTTTAACTTGCACAAGACATTTCAGCAGAGAGCTTAATTTCTGAATCTCAGAGGGCTTAAAAGAGCAGTAAAGCTGAATATCATCAACAAACAAATGATAGGAAACATCAACCAAGCTCTGAATAATTGTTCCTACTGGAAGGACATAGAGTAAAAACAAAATCGGGCCCAAAACAGAGCCCTGGGGAACGCCGCACAGCAAATCAGCAGAGTCAGACAGGATCTAACTAAAACTCCTCCCCGATAAATAAGAGGAGAACCACGCAAGTACTAGTCCTGACATTCCAACCAGGTCACGCAGTCTTGTAAACAAGATTTGGTGATTCACAGTGTCAAATGCTGATGATAGAACTAACAATACAAGAACAGTAATTTTTTCAGAGTCCGCAGACATCATAATATCACTGGACACTTTAAGCAGGGCGGTTTCCGTGGAGTGATGCTTGCGGAAACCGGACGGAAAAGTGTCAAAAATGTTGTGTTTCTCCAAGCAGAGTACCAACTAATCAGAGACCACCTTCTCCAACACTTTGGACAAAAACGGAAGTTATATCAGTGCATCAAAGTCTGTTGATAATTGAAACAAAAGTTATTTGCTCCAAAATTAATCCAGTGTATTTGAGTTAGATGAAGTAAAAGAATGTCAAAAGACCCAAAGGAAACGGTTGGTGAAGCAGCTGAGAAGAGTGAAAGGTCTGATGGGAGCTATTCACAGCGACCGTCTTAAATGCCCTTTTTTGGGAAACCTCTGCAAAGCTCCACTAAGCCTGTGAATAGTGATTGCAAAAGAAAACCCCAGGAACGCAACACTATTTACTTTGTTTCACTCCATCTGCTGACACTGCTTCATCAAGTGTTCCGCTTTCTCGATCTACTATATCTTTCTTTTAGACAGCATAGAAAGCATAGACATACAGCCACAGCCAGAGTATATTAGGGCCGGGGAAATATTAGTTATTCAGGTATAAGATTAAACCCGACTTGTATAAACCTCTTAACCCCGGCCTGAACCGAGCACATTTTTCCCAATTTGGCTTCACCCAAATCTAAAAACTTCTTGAAAAAGTGTCAAAATTGTGACAGAAACTAAAGGAAATTGAGGATGAAAAGGCAACAAAAAAGCTATGAAAAAGTGACAAAAGTGGCAAAACTCCGATGACAACACGGAAACAATGCAAGCAAAATGATCAAATTAGATCAGTTTTATAGGTCTTAGCTTTCAAATGAGGCGTTACACTGGCCTATAGGCTGTAACCTTTCAGAATTGGGTAAAACTAAACTGGAGAAAATGCCCTCGGTTAAGGCGGTGGGTAAGAGGTTAAGGTGCAAAGAAGGAGAGGCTATTTCCTTACTTGGTGTTGGGATTATGAGATTTGTCTACTAACGTTTCCAGCTTTGGTCTGTAAAGCTAACCAGCAGAAGCAATTATACCACTTGTTTGTCCAAGTCAAGGATGGGTAAAAAGTTTACATCCATACTGTATGAAGTGCAACAAACTTCGAGAAACCATTACTAATTAAGGAATGTGTGGAGTAAAACTAAAACTGAACATGAAGTAACCCAGAGGCCGCTCCACAGATCAAGAACAGCAGCACTAATCCATCCTCACCCCGTGACTTGTTTTGTTGTAACTTGTTTCTGTAATGTTTTCCTGTTTTCTTTATATTCATTAAAATTGTGAAAAAAGAAAGGTTAACGACACATCCGTTTGTAAATTTCCTAATCCCTCGTCACTTAACTATCTGGTAATCAGCTACTTAAGCTCATGAGCCCAAGATAGCGGTAAAGACTGGTTGTGAATATAGATACACTACTGTTTATGTGTTTTTCCAGCGGAGCGAACGCTAGTGCCTCATGCGGTTTCAGTGATGTCATTACTGTTCATCTGCTGGTCTCCTCCATTGTGGGCTCAAATAAAGCTGGCCTTCAACACAGACAGGTGAGGTTTGCACTTACAGCTTGAGAACGGCAGAGCGCTTTCCCAACATCATCTTGACAAAGTCTCTGTAGTTGATTGTGTTGCTACTGCCGCCTGTTACTTCAACGATCATTTTCTTCAACTCTAGGTGCGTTTTGGGCACTCCTAGCTTCTCCATCATTCTCTTCAAACCCATCAACTCTGAAAGGAAATGAAGAAACTATTCAAGGAAAACCTACAAATTAGGCACATTTCAACACATGCTTTTGCTTTCAATTTTAGATGATCTTGGCAAGCTAAACAGTCACTCAATCACACAATTATTTAATCATGGTAAAGGTGAAATAACTCACTTTTCACAATCTACATGTTACAAAATGTGAACATAGCATAACATTATCTTGGCTTGCAACAGTAGCTATGCACCTGTTTTGTTGTTTTTTTTACAGACGGGGTGTCATTTTACACTAACCTGAAATCTAAGCCCTCACACACTGTGGCCCAAATAGACACATGTTTAATCACAGGTTTTTTTGGCGAGAGCCTTTACACGGCTCAGTGTGCAAGTGTTGTTGCAGTTGGTGTTCAAGTGTACTCACCAATCTCTCCTTGGTCATTAAGGTCAAATTCTGCATATTTATCTGTAAAAACAAACAGATTAGTTTAGTACTGGAGGGGCAACAAAGGCATTTTGTCTGTACATACGTATTTAGTAAGTCAGTGGTAGTCGTGAATTAAGAAACCTTTTTGTGTCATTTTCCAAGTCCTGACAATTTTATATTAGTTCCCCTCCCTACATGTACGTGTGTATGAATTAGCCCAATAATAGCTATAAGGAAACAAACAAACGCAACAATACAACCAAAAATTTGAATTCTTTTTTTTTTATATATACACCATACGGAACTCTGCCGTGGGTGACCTGCATTATGAGAGAACTACTATACTAACAGGACTCCCTCCCTTTGGTTAAAGAGAGACATTTGTGTTGAAAATCTGCTTCTTTATTCTGTAAGACAATCGCTCCATCCATTGTATATTTTCTATAGTTTCAAACCAGTTTTTGCAAATAGGTTTAATTGATCTCCATTTTGTGTGTGATTTGTTTTCAGTGCAGTTATTCTAAAAATCCTAAAGAGATATTGCTCTCTTCTTTTCACTCTTCTTGGTGGTATACCCAGAGGTAGATGTTTTGCTTCATATGTGACTAAGAACTTGCATTTATTTGAGCTTGGACCGATACATTGAGTTAATTCCCTTCTTGTGAGTTAATTCCCTTCTTGTGAACGGTACAGTTCCTCTAAAATGACATGTTGTCCATTGAGATTGAATGTTACTAACCGATTTTGGAACAACTGAAGCCTGGACCACACATCTCGCATTCTCTGTTTGTGCTGCGTACTCGCGTCTATTGGGGTGGATTGGAACACAACGCGCACCAGCTGCTGCGCACCAGAGGAACATGTGTCTTGAAATGTGATCCATGTTATTTTTTTGAATTTTTCGTTAAGAGTTGGGAGCTGTTCCATTTAAAAGATAAACCCCCTCTTAAATTTGGTCTCATACTGTATATAGTTTAAAATACTGGAATTCGTATAATATTTGGGGGTTTGTGGGAATTTTTATTATTTTTTTGTTCTTTTTTTATTATTATTCTTTTTAACATTAAACCGAAAAACGGGGAAAAAAACAGGTAAAAAGTGTTAATTTTGGCAAGTAAAAAAAAGAAAAACATACAATTGATACAGTTTAGGCTAAAAAAAAGACATAAAGCTTAATACCCTTGTGCAAAAAAAACAGGTTCACTAAATAAATTATAGGTTAGGTTTTATAAGATTGACATAAAACTAATGATGAATAGAGTGGTAAACTTTGAGGAAAAAAAAATTGGCTATGTGCAGATATACTGTACCTGTGTAATGTATATTTGTATAAAACCAGTGTAGCTCATGTATATGTATGTATAATATATATATATACACACACACACACATACATGAGCTACACTGGTTTTATACAAATATACATTACACAGGTACAGTATATACAAAATTATTATTATTATATATTATTTTGTCTTAGTTAACTTTTGGTTTGAATTTTTCTTCTTTTCGGTAATCGGTAAGAGGTCCCCAGTCCTACCATGCTATCAAAGCCATCTACTGGTGATTCATTTTAGGCTGTTGTTGTGGCAAAAGGGGGAGCCCATACAGCTGCTAGCGACAGGTGTGTCCTCTTGTAGGTCAGAGTGAAAACTAAAGCTGAGCACAGCTGAACTTGGCACAGCTGAATTGTCTTTTTTGAAACAAAAACCAACAACGTTCTGTCATAATTATATGGGACAACTCAAATAAGAGTTAATATGTTCCCATGTTCTGCAACCCAAAGCCCAATATCCATTGTTCTAATTAAACCCAGTTATTGACACGTTTTTAAAATGGCAGCTGCCTATAGTGGGGCGTTTCCCTGTGTCTTCCTAAATTCCATCACCTCTTTTCTCTTGGCCACTTTAGTCCGATTACACTGGCTATTTCAATCTCACAATGAGCGCTCTGTCTGTGGAGGCAGAGAGAGGAGGAGACTGAAATCTGGACCCAGGGGAGTAGGACAGGACAATGTGAAGCCTGTTCCGCGACTCTGAGGAGAGGGCCCCCACATAGACACAGCACTTTCTTTAAGGGAATGAAGTCCGGGGGCTGTTTATCATCTTCTGCAGCCACAGAGAATGACTTCAGAAGGCAAAACGTAGGTGTTTAAGATATTCAGAGACCTCTGTCCTTTCACCTCAGGAACGACGATGTCATCAGTTTAAAAACTACTTGAACCCTTGGGAGAAGGAAGCCAGCGATTAAATGCAAGTGATTTCACGAACAGAGAATGTGTTTTCATTGTCTGGAAAGGGTCTAAACCGTTAACTGCAAGACCAAAGATAAAGCCCTTTCCTGTCAGTGGGACAGTATAGAAAATCCTGGGGGTTGATGTTTACATTCCCTTGAGCTTGTGGAGATTCTTTGTAGGGCATTAAAGAAGTATTAGAAGAAGTATTAAAAACATTAAAATTGAGGAAATGCAAATATTAAGCTTCAAGTCGCATTTGAAATAGTGAAACATGAGCCCGGTTATTGACGAGCAGAGGACGGCTCTGAGAATAAGTCATCCTCCTTTGAGACTTGTTTAGTTTAGTTCCATTTACCCTGCTATTTCACATTCCCCCCCCCCCCCCCCCCCCCCCCCCCCCCCCAACATAAATATAGATATACATCTCCTCAAACACCAAAAAGCAAGAGAGTTTACGTCCTACAAGGAAACAGGAGAACTGTGCTTTTACTTGATTTGCTCTGTCCAAAAAGAATAGTTCTTATCCCAATGGGGAAAAAAGTTTAGACAAAAAAAAAAAATCTGAGTACTGTAACAACAGACTGCGGTTACGCCCAGCAGCACATTCCTCCAAGGCCATGCAGGACCAGTGGACCACAGAAGAAAACAAAACACTTTAGGTAAGACAAAAGATACACACGCCAGTGCAAAAAGACAAGCACTCACTTTTAAAACCTTCCAATTTTTCAGCCAGATCCTCTTCATCGCTGTATTTCTGGTCCTCCAAATATTCCTGGGATAAAAAAATAGAGGGAAAAAAAATGAGAAAATGCAAACACATGATCTTCAAACAAAGGGAGCATTAACCCAGTACCTAAAGATTATTTCTGTGTTGTACATGGATGTGTTAAAATGTACGTAATCTCGATTTTAAAACAAAAACGTGCAAATGTACTCACACTACTTATTCTTTACTAAATCACCATCTCAAGCGTGAAAGCGTTAGTGAATGTGTTTGCTGATTAAGTGGAACACGTCACAGGAGGCAAAATGAAAAAAACATAATGCTCAGAGGAACCGCTAATGAAATTATAATGGCGCAATCTGCAGAGGGAGTAGCTTCCATCGCCTCCTCACAGAAAGGGGAAAGTATATGTTTCGCAGTAGCTTGTTGACCTCTGTGTGTTCGTGAAGATTATAATTAAAAGGTGAAAACAGAAACTCAAGTGGATGCGTCAGGAGGCTGCCTGACTCAGCCAAACTGCCTCAAGGAATGTCCTCCTACCTCAGGGTTTATCTGTGAGGTTTTTTACAAAGATTTTTAAAGATCAAAATTATTAATACTAAAAAATAATATGAATCGATTTGACTTAACTTGATTTTTAATTCAAATCGATTTTTTTTGCCCAGCTCTAGTTTAAAGGCAGTCCAATCCTCTCCCTTTCAAAAATATTGGCCCAAAAAATAGCAAAAATACCGAATAATCAGCATCGGTCTGAGAAAAACCCACAGAGGGGGCATTGACACATAGCGGGGTGCATTGCCTCATATTAAGACTTGTATATGTCATAACAGCACACCTTCTGTTATTGACAGTGTTAATAACATATTTTTAATGTAGTTTTAGTCTTGGTCTTTTGACAAAAATGTAATTAGTCAACTTTGCATTTATAATGATTATCATATTTAATCCTGGTCCTCTGCTTCATGGAGCTTCAGAGCTGTTCCTCTGGCAGAGAATTGAAATGATAGAGGACTCTTTCAGACGGTCAGTGGAAGTTTGGGTGTTTTAGTCTCTTCTTTTCATTTCTATTTAGTCTAATTTTAGTCATAGTTTTAGTCTCATGAAGAACTTTTAATTTAGTTTTAGTCGGCAAATATATCACTTTGACTAAAATTATGACAAAATATTTTAGTCCACAAAATTAACACTGGTTAGACTGAGAAAGGCTTCAGACATCTGCCAGCAGTAGTCACTTCATAATTATCTATCTATATTCTAACATTACAGTCTTCTAATAGTCTGAGAACGGTCTCTCAGACTATATCAACCCAAAATAGAAATGTAATGATCTGATTTAGCCCAAATTTATCCTGAATGGTTTAACCCCGTTTTTGTTTGCAAATACAATACATGGGCTTAAATCCATTCTAACAAAATATCAAGAATATTTATTGCAGTTAGTAATATATTGACATAGTTTGCATATTGCTTAATGCTTAAGTCTTCCTCTTCTTCGCTTTGTTGTACACCCTCCACCATTCGCCTTTGTCACAAACGGGCTTTATCCAGCCAAAAGTAACACAACTGATAACAGGACAACACATGCTTGGTTACATGTAGGGACAGGGTTCATGGAGGGTCAAACCACCAGAGGCGTGTTAAAACTCACTTACATTTACTCAAGTTCATGTACGTCAGTAACTTCAGGAAACTTCTTAAGAGTAGTTTTATACAGTACTTCTTACTTCTACTTGGGTAATATTATAATGAAGTATGTGTACTTGGGGTAAAAAAGGTAAAAAGTTCCTCGTTCCACTGTCAGTAAATCTTTAAGTGACAAATCCATTTGGACAAATAAAATTGATCAGTTCTGTGTTGTTAACATTATACTTCATAATTTATTGTTTGGTATATTCTTTTCAAATATTGCATTTTTTTTACATTATTTCATGTAGTTTCAAATATTTTATGTCACTACTGGAACATACTTGTATGCACAGTTATACTCACTCAGGTAACATTTTCTCAAAGTATTTTTTTTTACTCACTACTTTTAACTTCTACTTGAGTAAAACATTTGTAAAGTAACAGCAAACATTTTGGCTACTCTATCCACCTCTGCAGCGTCCCACCATGCAACAAGTGCCATAGAACAAAAGGTCACTCAGATAAAAAAGAAGAAGCCGTGACAGAAGCGACAAGGATCTGAGGGATAAACCAAGTTGGCTCGAAACGCACAGACGCACGCTTGGAAACAGGGCCATTGCCAAGTGAAGTGTGTGCGCCCTAATTTCACCCACATTCCCATTCCCATGAGGAGGTGCCCACACATCATGCACTTACCTGATTTATCTCCTCCAGTTTTTGCTTTTGCTGGTCTTTTAGATGCCCGAATGCTTTTCCGCCTGTAAATAGACATCCATGTGAGTGTACGTTTATTGGCTTAGCTCTTTAGTCTTATTCGGCCCCGGCCTAGAGATGATGCTCTATTGTACGCGCCGAGCTGAGGCTAGCGTGAGATGTGACAGAAGCGCGAAAAATCAACACATTTTTAAAATGCGATTTACCTTGAAGGGTTTGATTGGAAGGCATGGTGGGATTTTCTGTCCCCGTTTGTCGCAGACAGGTAAAAAAATAATCGCAACCGCGCAGTTCACGGCGAGTCGATACTCCAGCTCCTCCGTAGTGTGAGGGAGATTGTGCTCGGCGGCGGATGCGCCGTCGTTGTGTGCCCACCACGGACCGGACGCATCCGGGATCCTTCTTCAAAATAAAGTCGACCTTTTAATGTATTTCACTTTAAAATAAATAAATAGGCCTACATTAATCGACTACAATAAACGTATAGCTTTAGCAGGCTATAACCATGCAGTAGTAGACTATGCGATTATATATTTCAGAGAAATTTACTTTAACGCTGCCCTCATGCTAAAAACCTGCTAAAAACCCACCCGCCTGACTGCCGAGAAGCATATCCTCCATGGCGGTGACTGTTGCCAAGATGCACTCCTTTTTTCCGTAGGTATGTTCTGCCACTGAGTACATTTCTCATCTAATCAGAGATTAAGATTAGGCACTAGCTCCAAACTGGGGTGAAGTTACAAACTACAAAGTAGTTTCCACGTTTTCCCGATTTAAATACAGTTAGAAAAGTTACACGATCCAAGTCCAGTTACACAAAATTAAACATTTCGATTTTTTAAGCGGATAAAAAGGGATACTAGATTGTAAGGCGTAATAATACCAGGAGCACAGACGTCGAAGTGTTCCTAAGGTATTATTACATCCTACATATTAGTACCTCTTTTTATCCGCTTGGACATTTTGTTGTTATTGACTCTTTTTCAGGGGAGTCTTTGCCCCCAGAGGCGAACCTCTTGTACATGTTTTTAGTGGTAGGGGAAATCGGAGTACCTGGAGGAAATCTACGCAGACACGGAGAGAACATGCAAATCCATACACAGTCTCTTCTCTTCTTGAAGAGACTGCGTGATGGGTGTGTAGGGTCTCTGGTGATTCTGACGGCTTTCAATCAATCAATGGTTTTGTATAGCCCAATATCACAACAGGAGTTGCCTCATAGGGCTGCAACAAACATTAAGGCAATAAAACAGAACAGTAAATAAGACAGTGTAAAGTTCCGGTGAATCAAATACCCAGGAAAACATGATGTTCAAATAAGCGTCAGCAGTGGGTGGCGACGAGCGGCTCGGGTGTCCCCTGTCCTTAGACTCTCCAGCACGGCAAGGAAAAACTCAAAAACCCGGTGGGAAAAACGAGAAACCTTGAGGAGAACCACAGAAGGAGAGATGCACTCCCATGGACGGACAGGCAATAGAGGACTAAGGAGTCCCTCAGCAGACGGGCCAAGATCACAGACTGTCCAGTCCTTGTTGTCAGTAGGCAGGGTTCCTCCGTTCAGCCGGGTTCCTCCGTTCAGCCGGGTTCCTCCGTTCGATCTAGACAGGCACTCCCAAGGAGGAGTGGGACAGGAGACACCATGTGAACAGCAATGAACAGACTACAGATAAAATAAATATTGTATCATAATAAGACAAAGTTTGAAGTAAGAAGAAGAAGAGGATAGCGCTCAGTGTACATGACAGTTACTTGACGTAACTATAGTTCTGTGAGTATGGGCGTAGCCCTCTACGGGCTTCGCTATTGGTTATAACCCGAGGCATCGCCTCGCGCCTGAGAGATAAAAACATCTACCCGCTCCAATCATGTCAAGGTGATGGTATATCCATCTGGGGTATAAAAACCCCATCTGCCCACCGCTCAGCCATAGAAGACAGGATGGGCCTGCTGGGCATGCAGGTAGAGGGCTACGCCCATACTCACAGAACTATAGTTACGTCAAGTAACTGTCATTTCTGTTTCGTATGGGCTACGCCCTCTACGGGCTTCGCTATTGGTTAAAACCCTGCGCGAAGACCGTAGGGAAGAATGTACTCCCAGCAGGCACAAATGACCACGATTGGAGCGCACCCAGGACAACGTCATGCAGTCAGTGTCACCAACCAGACGCACCCATGGGCAGTCAGAGCAGGGCCACGGGCTGCTCCACCAGAGCACCAAGGCACCTAGCACCATATATAGAAGGAAGCATAGCGGCCGCCTCTCCCAAGAGCGCACATGCAACCAAAACAAAACACAGAGCACGCGTGTCGCCTCTCCCAAGAGCACACACGCACCCACAACCGAAAAGGAGGAGTGAAGGTGCATAGGCCGCCTCTCCCAAGAGCGCCCGCACCCCCACGCCCAGACAGGTCGCCTCTCCCAAGAGCACCTGCACTGGGCAGTCAAGATCAGATTAAACCCGCCCGCCGCTCAAAACCGAATGAGCGACAGACCCAGAAGCAACGTCCATCAAGTACGAGCGTGCGAAGGTCGACGAGGATGACCAGGAAGCCGCCAAGCACACATCCTCTATCGACACCCCTCTAAACAAAGCAGTAGAGGCAGCCACCCCTCGAGTAGAGTGGGCCCTGACGACCCTAGGAGCAGGAAGACCCCGAGCCTCGTATGCCATACGAATGGCATGACAGACCCAATGAGCCAGCCGTTGAGTAGAGAGTGGGGCACCTTTGCGCCCGGCCCCAAGCCCCACAAACAGTTGGTCCGACCGCCTGAACGTCGCTGTACGGTCCAGATAACAACGCAGGGCCCGAATCGGACACAGCAGGTTTCGCCTCTTATCCTCCACAGAAGCATGTGGTGGAGGAAAGAAGGGTCTAACTCTGATAACCCTAGACCTGAAAGAAGAAGTGACAATCTTGGGCTGAAAAGCCGGATTAGGCCACATCTCAAGCAGACCCCCATCCTCACCGAAGGACGTACAGGATGGATGCACAGACAGCGCAGTCAGGTCCCCCGCCCTCTTGGCAGAGACCAGAGCCAAAAGGAGCGCAGTCTTATATGACAGGCAACTAAGGTCTGACCTGTCCAGGGGCTCAAAAGGAGGGCCCGACAGACCCTCCAACACCACCTGAAGGTCCCACGAGGGCAAAGAGCACCGCACGGGTGGTCTCAGCCTCCGTGCACCACGCAAAAAGCGTTTAACCAGGGGATGGTTCCTCGCCGTGAGATGGCCAAACCCCACGTGTCCGGTCGTAATGGCTGCCGCGAACACCCCCAGAGTGGCGGCAGCCCGCCCTCTATCTAGGAGGAACTGTAGGAACCCCAACACTCCCCCTATCGAGCAGGAAGTGGGATCAAGCACCCTTTCTGAACACCAGTCCTCGAAAAACCGCCAACGAGCACTGTACGCTCGCGTAGTGGATGGTGCACGGGCACCCTGAATAGTGGCCACCACTGGAGAGGGAAGGCCTAAACGCAACAACTTCCCCCTCTCAGCTTCCAAACCAAAAGGCTGCGTCCCAACACCGGGCGGGAGTGCAGAGTCCCCCTTGCTTGGACCAACGTGTCCGACCGGTCCGGCAGGGGCCAGGGGCCCTCCACCACCATCCCCACCATGTCCGGGTACCACCTGGCGTTCGGACTGTCTGGGGCCACTATCAGAATCACCAACCCCTCCGTCCTCACCCTGTGCAGCAGAGGAGGCATGAGGTGAACTGGCGGAAATGCATACAGGAGACCCTGAGGCCACGGCCGATGGGCCAAGGCGTCCACCCCGAGCGGAGGGGCGTCTGCCCACCTGAGCGAGAACCAAAGTGGGCACTGTGCGTTTTCTGCACTGGCGAAAAGGTCGGCCACTGGATCCCCGAACCGGCGCCAAACCTCTATTGCGACCCATGGGGCTAGGCTCCACTCGTCGCGGAGTGGGCCTCCCCTGGACATAACGTCCGCGCCCACGTTGAGCAGGCCGGGAATGTGACGGGCTCTCAGGGAGGACAGGTGGGAGCCCGCCCACAAGAGAATTTCCGTCGCTTTCCTGTGCAGAGTGGGAGACCTGGTCCCCCCCTGCCTGTTTAAGTAGGCCACCACTGTGGTGTTGTCCGACCGCACCATGACATGGTGACCCGCCAGCTGACTTGAGAAGTGCAGGAGCACCCTCCGCACAGCTTCCATCTCCAAGAGATTGATGTGCCCCAAGGGTGACTCCCACGGCCCCCCGGTGGAGCACCGATCGAGTACTCCGCCCCAACCGGTCAGAGACGCGTCCGTGAACACCTCTGTGTAATGAGGAACGCACCCCATCCGTACCCCCTGGGGAAGACGATCCGGGGCCAGCCAGTACTCCAAGTCCCTCTGTGCGGACAAAGGGACCACCACAACCTTCCTCCTGTCCCGCACCGGGTGCAGCCTGAGGCGGCCAAACCACCGCTGAAGTCCCCTCATGTGGAGTAGACCCAGATGAACCACAGGGTGAGCGGCTGCCATCATGCCCAATAGGGAACGAATGGACTGGGACGGCACCTGCGGCTTGTCCAGTACCATTCTCCCCAGCGTCAGCAGCGCCTCTATCCTCTCGGCCGAGAGGGAGGCGCGCATGTCCCTGGAGTCTAGCTGCAGACCCAGATACGTTACACGCTGAATGGGGTACAACGCGCTTTTCTCCAAGTTGACCACAAATCCCAACCGGGAGATGTGTTCCAACAGGGCCGTCGTGTGAGCCTGCGCCTCCTGCCGAGACGAGGCCAGGATGAGCCAGTCGTCGATGCAAGTCAGAACTCGGATGCCACGACGACGAAGCGGCTCCAGCGCCGCCTCCACGCACTTGGAGAACGTGCGCGGGGCCAGCGAATAACCGAAGGGGAGGCGGTGATATTCGTAGCCTTTCTCCCCCACTGCAAAGCGCAGAAACTTCCTGTGTTCCGACACAATAGGAACGTGGAAGTATGCATCTGTGAGATCCACGGACGTCATCCAGTCTCCTGGTCTGACGCACTCCAAAAGCTGCCTGACCGTCAGCATGCGAAAAGGCCTTTCCGCGATGCAGTGGTTCAGGACGCGCAGGTCCAAAATTGGACGTACACCCCCGCTTTTCTTGGGGACTAGGAAATATGGGGAGTACAGCCCTTTTTCCACCGCGTCCGAAGCCACCTCTGCCACAGCCCCGCGCCGCAGCAGAGAGGCTACTTCCTCCTGGATGACCGCGGCCTCCGCCTGATCTCGGAGCCTCGTCCTGAGGATCCCGCTGAAAGGCGGCGGTCTCCGAGCGAACTGCAACGCGTATCCCCTGCGGAGCGTCCTGTCTAACCAGTGAGAAGAAAGAAGCCCCAGGCTCTTCCACTCCTGATAAAATTCTGTCACGGGCCTCACCGGTCCGCGGAGTAGAAACGGAGAAGGCCCGCCCACCTCCACCCCGGCCTGCGGGGTAGGACGTGGGGGGCCCTGATGAAAAGGGCTGCGGGGATTCCCCACCCTCGGACAGCGGCGCCGCCGCGGCCGAGGACGGCGCGCCGTCAAGAGAGGACTTACGCTTCTTAGACTGAACAGTCTCACTCCCCTGCACGCTCCAAGGGCTGCCCCGCCTCCTGCCAAGCGGAGGTTTAGAGGCAGCCCCAGCCCGCGGAGTGACATGATCCGAGTCCGCACTGCCGCTCCGCGGATGGGTCAAAGGTACCGGCCGCCGTGACGTATCCCCCGTACGTTCCGGTAGGAGAATACGAAGCCGTGGCGTGCTGCGGAAAGCAGCGGGAGGAGTAGAAGACTCATGAACGGCAGACGCTCTCAGCGCGTCTCCGCTGCGAATAAGAGACGAAGCATGCTCTTTTACAATGTAACGGGCCGAAGCACGGCCTTTATTGTAAACAAAATGCCCCCGTTTCCCCCCTCTGGTGTCAGCGCCCGGACGTCGATGCGCTGGTCCAGATCCACGGTCCCTCCGCTGGTCCCGTCTCGGAGAACGCGCTGGAGCCGTCTGGGATGAACCCGGAGTGTCGCGTCTCCGCGGAGGAGATGGGGGATGAAAACGGCGCTCGCGCCGCTGAGCCCCTCCCCGCCGTTCAGAGCGCTGACGGTCCCACTGGGGACGGGGATGCGGTCCCAGCTGCTGGGAGGCTTTGGAGGAAGCATCGAGGCGCTCGACCATTGCCTGGATGTCAGGGCCAAACAATGATGACGTGGAAACCGGGAGATCGAGTAGTTGACGCTTCTCCTGTTCCTTCAACGAGGAAAGCCCCAGCCACAAATGGCGAGACCCCACCTGAGCCGCCGCCATTGAACGGCCACCGTCAATGGCGAAAGCCTGGGACATACGGAGAAAAGACGCCACCGTAGTCTGGACCTCCTCGAGCTCCTCCAGGGCCAGCTCGGAGCGTCCGTGGATGAGCTTATCCAGCGAGCCCGCCAGAAAAGCCATGTTGCTAGCTAACGCCACTACCTGAGCGGCGTTAGCATAGCAGCGATCTAAAACGGCCATCGTCAGCTTATCCTTGTCAGAGGGAAGCAACGTTTTATCGCCTGGCCAAGGGGATGAGGACGGAAGGAGGGACATCCTGACTCCGTCCTCAATCGGCGGAACCCCGGACCGCCACGTCCAGTCCTGCACCGTGGAATACGGCCCGTACCCCAGTGCAGGATGTTTTGCCGCGAGAGGATGAGCCCATTCACGCTGAGCAAAGTGCATGATCGGTGTCATAGCCGGGCACATCACGACAGGGCGCGGCTTTCGGCGGGAACGGCTAGCTAAGCCTTCGGTGAAGTCCTCCACCGGAGCAGCAGGTTGAGACGGGGGCAGAGGAATCTCCATTCGGTCTGCGGCAGACGCAAACAACGCGGGGAGATAGTCGAGAGGATAACGATCCCCCTGTAGCCCGGACGGCGTCTCGGAGAAGATGGAGGCAGTGTCTTCGTCGTAGCAGCGACGATCATCCTCCTCATCATATTCACTCCATTCCTTCCTCCTGGGGCTTGCTGAAGGGGCTGGGTCCTGAATCAGGGGCACAGCGTCCTGAGCTGGCCGTTCTGGTGAATCCGGACCCATGAAACCCCGGCGACGCTCGCGCTCTTCCCGGGAGAGCGCTAAGCACGCCTGGCAGTCAGCATCACCCGCTGCATGGTGCCAACCGAGGCAGCGGAAGCACAGCTCGTGCTGATCCTCAGGGAGGAGAATGGAGGGACATTTGCCGCATCTGCGGAGCTCGACACCGGCAGGTGAAGTCATCTTCGAGCAGAGAAGCGGCGAGAAGATCCTGAAAGTGAGTAGAAGTATCGTTCTGAGAAGAACGTGCTCGTAGAAGTGAGTTCTGAAAAGAACTTGCTCTCTCAAACGCTGAGTTAAAAAAAGAGATGAGCGGTGGGCAGATGGGGTTTTTATACCCCAGATGGATATACCATCACCTTGACATGATTGGAGCGGGTAGATGTTTTTATCTCTCAGGCGCGAGGCGATGCCTCGGGTTATAACCAATAGCGAAGCCCGTAGAGGGCGTAGCCCATACTCACAGAATTATAGTTACGTCAAGTAACTGTCATGTACACTGAGCGCTATCCTCTTCTTCTTCTTACTTCAAACTTTGTCTTATTATGATACAATATTTATTTTATCTGTAGTCTGTTCATTGCTACCGTACTTCCCACAGCAGTGTTTCTTCTAAGCCAGCTTTACTTCAGGCTGTGGGTTAGAGCTTTACCTAACTGACCTGATCATAAGATAATTCGAAGAGGTACGTTTTGAGCCTAGTCTTAAATGTAGGGACTGTTTCTGTTTCTTTAACGTGAGCTGGGAGTTTAGTCCATAAAACCGGCGCTTGGTAGCTAAAGGCTCTTCCTCCTACAGTGATTTTGGAGACCCGAGGAATCACTAGTAGCCCTGAGTTTTGAGAGCGGAGTGCTCTGGTTGGCCGATATGGAACGATAACGTCTTGGAGATAAAATGGAGCCAAACCCTTTATGGCTTTAAATGTGAGCCTGGTCTCCAGTTTTGTTTCTGGTGTCTTTCGACAGCTCTTTGGTCTTGACCAACAAGTTCAAACGGGGGCCATTAATATAGATAACGAGTGGAGGACAGAGGAGCCTCTTAAAGTTACAGGTCTGTGAGAGCCTTGCTTGTTTGTTATTGACCAAATACTTATTTTCCACCATAATTTGCTAATTAATTCATTAAAAATCAGACAAAGTGATTTTCTGGATTATTTTTTTTCTCATTTTGTGTCTCATAGTTGACATATACCTATGATTACAGGCCTCTCTCATGTTTTTAAGTGGGAGAACTTGCACAGTTGGCTGATTAAATACTTTTTTCCTTCCCCACTGTAGCTTAGGGTTGAAAAGATGGGTTGGGATTTACAGTGTTTTGTATAGCCCAATATCACAGCAGGCGTTGCCTCACAGGGCTGCACTAAACATTGAGGAAATAAAACAGAACAGTAAATAAGACAATGTAAAGTTCAGGCGAATTAAGTAACCGGGCACACATAAAGTCCTAAGTGTCAGCAGCAGGTTGTGACGAGCTGCGTGGGTGACGAGTGTCTAAGTACGGGGGTGTACTTAGACACACCAGCACGGCAAGGAAAAACTCAACAACCCAGGGAGAGAAAAGAGAATCCTTAGGGGAGAACCACAGAACAAAACAGTTTCCTGAGTAAAATGTCTTCTGTTCATGGCAATCAAGATTACATTATTCTAAAACTGTTGCTAAGTGTGCTTTTGGGAGAAAAAGGTTAGAGCTGGATTCTAAATAAAATAAATGAAAAATGGATCGGTTGTGTTATTGGGGGAAAATTAGTAAAGTTTTGAAAAGGCTATTAGGCCCTCAAATGTTCTTTCTTTAACTTGTTTTTCCACTTTGCCACATGAGGGCAGTGTGGAATCACACTAAATAGGTAGAGAGGCTGTTGGTATTTAAAGACAGGGCGGTCTCCAACCTTTATTACCCAGTAAGTTACTTTTATATAACAAAACCATCAGCTGTGTATGCTTCGAAAACACTGTAACAAATGCAATTTAGGAGGAGAGTAGCCAAGATATTTCAACAAAAGTAAAGACACTGACTTCTTATTTACCTAGTTATTTAAAAATGCTCAAAACAAACAGAAAATACTTCTATGCGTGTATGTAGAAAGCCTTTGTCATGAAAGCTTTAAGAAAAGTCTGAAGAGCTACTTGTAGCTCCTGGGCTACGTTTTGGAATTTGGTTGCAAAATTCCAGGAATTTTGTACATTGGAAATTTTCGATGGGAATTAACGAGAATGTGTGGGAATTAATGGGAATATATTAATTAATGGGAATAAACAGAACTGAGGGTTGTTTCTTTAGAGAGATATGATATGCAGCATAACAATCTGATTTAGTTTACACTGAAATATCACAGCAGAGGTAAAACCGAGCATCAGAGTTTGAAGAGGACAGTGTTTTACGTGTATGGCCAAAACAAAAAAGGGCTTTTGGAAACGGAAAAGATTAATTCAATTCCACAATTGTGCCCATCTTGCATATATTGTGTGCAGTATTAAAATATTATAGTCTTAAGAGTCTGTGCTGTGTGTCAGGCTGTAGATTGTTCTGTAGGCTACTTTAGGTTCTGTTTAATGCAGCTCTGTGTCAGACACAGGCGTCTACAGTTCTCCATCCACTTCTCATACAGTATTGATCAGCGTCAATCATGATATGAGTTGCAGATAGGTGAATTTAACCAATCACAGTGCGATAAAATCAAATCAAAAACGTTGCAATTTGTCCGACCACTTATTAGAAAGAATATTAAGCAAAATGTATATGGAGACACACACTTCTTGTTTGGGTCAGGGTGCATGTCAATAGCATGTTTGGTTCTAAAACATAATTAATGGGTAACAAATAGTTCACCAATTGTTTATTCAAAAATAATAATAATAATAATGCAAAACTGTTTATTAAAGTGTTTGTACAGCTTTGAATCTTTGAAAATTTACAACATTTCAGAGTTAAAATTCCCATTGAAAATTTCCCGAAATGTATTGGGAATTCTCAACCCCTCTGCAACCCTAGTTGATTCCTGCTCTAAGGATTTGAGCTACTGGGTTCAATCTGGCAGCTGCTTTTACACATTTTTCACTGTTTGGTGTGGATTTTAAACACTAATTTGACATATATCTGTGCGTCCGCAAATAATTCAAATTTTGGGGAGTCTGACATGGTTTTCAACTGTGCATCTAACTATCTCTGTACATCTCTAACTTGCAGATCTATATGAAGGAAATGTACTAAACTCTTTTGATTTATTAATTTCTAAATATAACTTGAATGATATACTTTACTGGAGATATCTGCAACTTTGAAGTGTATTATTTAACGTTACAGGAAAAGATTCCCCATCACAGCACTCAACCCCTCTATCACAAATAGTTATAAATATGGGACTGGGACATGAGGCATCTTTTTACTATAGCTTAATTCTTCAACAGAAATGCCCTATGTCGCTACCCTGAAATCAATTTGGGCATCACACCTCAACATTTAATTGTCAGACGAAGCAATACCAACAAATTATATAAAAATCAAACACATCCATTTCAAAATATTAAATTGTTACTAGACTCCATTACGATTTTTCAGACTAAAACTTGTAGATTCAGACAATAGTTGAAGATGTAGAAATAAAGGAACTCTGGTACATCTCCTCTGGGAATGACCCAAAATTCAAAACGTCTGGATGCTTAAAAAACATGACTCATGCTGACTTTGAATTCAATCCTCAGCTCTTTATTCTGAATGATCCACACACGAACGCACAGTAATTCAGACCAGTATTATGATTGGAAGACTAGTAATAAGACACTGGTAAGACGCTGATGAACCTTTTGTGGAATGGTTCACAGCGCTTGCTAAGGTGGCTTTTATTGTGGACCGGGCTATGATTTAAAGAAATGGAAGGACTACCTGGAATATATTAAGACGACCAGTAATGGAGTAACCATATCATAATGTGCATGTCAGTGCTTCTCAAAATGGCACACCAGATAATCTCAAGATTTAGCTCGGTGTGATGCCAAAAGTCCACTCATTTAGGTTTACTGTAGAAATCAAATAGGGCAAGCAAGAGGATAATAGTATTACTATTATTAGTATACAAACAAAATAATAATAATAAAAAATGCATGTACTCCCAGGCGATATGATGTCTTCATTGAGAATGAGAAGCCTGACAAAATTAGAGCCTTTTATGGGTTTTCTTTTTCTTTCATAAGGTGTAACCCGCTGCCTTTTTATTTTTTTATAATTTTTTTTTGGTTTCGTTTTGTTTTTGGTGCTGTGAAAGCTCATTAAGCTTCTATGGAATAAACGGAAGAGTTGCAGAGTTGTAGTTGTAGTTAATGTTTTGTGAAATGTGAAGCATCTGTATTGAAATAACCAGATTGCAATATTTAGGTTAACAGATTAACAGCGCTAAGTACCTGGTTTATTTATGTTTTCCTAATTTATATTATTTTCAGTATGTTCTTATTTTTATATTTGTTTTATAAATGTTTGTTGCATTTTGCATTTATTTAATAATCAATTCATAACTTCAAATAAACTGCTTGTATGGAGACACACAAAGACAGATTCACACACAAAAAAATCTTTTTGTATGTATTTGGTCTAATATGGTAAATTTCCAGTTCCTGAAATAAGAACCAGAAACCACAGATAAAGGACTTTATAGTTCTAGGAAATCCTTCACGTAAAAGAGCCTCCAACAACAAGGGAAGTAGTGAAATAAGGAACTCCTAAACCCTTATATCTCCATTTCTCTGCACAGACTGATATGCATAACCGACATGCATAACTCTGACACCTCAGTCACATAATTGAATTCCGAGAGCAGTTTTTCTTGTCTGCAACATTTGACAAACGACTGGAGCAACGCTGATGCTTGAACTGGTAACCCGCAATATTGGCTATAAACACTGCGAGTACAAGCCCCTGGGCAGCAACAAATCACAGACAAGAGGCAGCCACCTGGTGATATAGGAAGGGCCTGCACTATGCAGCATCAGCTTCTGAACTCTCAAACTCATGTTTACAGTTACCAACAGCGTATCAGTGATGGTATATCACAAGCATAAATCTAGCCAGGTATGATATATTGTCAGGCAATACCAAATAAAATAAACATTTTTTTAATTAAGAGAAATAAAATATTGAGTGCCTTCATTTTAATCATAATCCACTGTAAAACATAACCATCCCATTTGTTACGGCCCCAGGCCTCCAGCTCCTGCCACCCTGCCATTCGGGGCTGCTGGGATTGGATGTGAACAGCATTCCACTTTACTCTGTGTCTCTTTGTGTGTGGGAATTTTGTAGAGATACTCCTTGTAACTTAGAGACTGATTTTGCTTTTTGTACTTTATTTAGTTATTAGTTGGGGTTTGTGTGTTATTCTGTTTGAGCTTTGTTTTGAACCTTTTTGAAACCTGTGTTCAATTTACCTTTTCATTCCTTTTAAAATTATTTATCTTTGTTACTTCCCTTTCACCCTAACAGAGCTGGCTCGTGATGCATGGTGCAATGGTGTTTGCATGTGTTGCAAACACCATTGGCAGGATGGCAGGAGCCGATCATTATAATAAGTCACAGATTGTGTGCTACAAACTCCTCTGAGGCCACTATGAAAAACCGGTAAATTAAACCGGTGAAGTGAAAATTAGGAAAGTCACACCTTCCGTTTTCTGGTGACATAACACCATAACATCTTTCTTATCTCAAATTGAAGTTAGGCATAAGAAAGTATCTTGTGCACAGCCTGACTGATATGGAACTGAAGGCTGATACTGGGGCCCCAATGGGTAATGATTTCTTGAGTTTAATACATAATCTAAGAAACTTTATTGAAAGCACTGAATAATAATGTAGATTTCTATTGTTTCAGTAAAAATTGTCCAGTCACAAATAATACACATTTATCAGAAAGAAGAAATAACTTAAAAACACAACTCAATTAGGCTGGATATGATTATTTAATGAGTTTACAAAGGGCAAGGATCACTGTTATTGTTAGGTGTCCTGGTTACTTTTTTTGTCTTTTCATCAAAATTTTATTTTGATTGTGTCCATAATATGACCATTGTTTTACACACAATACTTTTGATTTAAGATTTTTGACAAAGAAAGTTCTCAAAAAGCCAAATATCTGATCTTTTTGAGTGGCACTTGTATTACAGAACTGCGAGGCTGCCGGGACTTTGTGCAGCCTTCTACAGTCTGACCTTCTAAGCCTCTGTGATGTGTGAGCAGGACTGAGGTAAGTTCAAGGCAATATCTGACAGACTGTCTCTCTCCTCTGTGATCTCAGAAATGTCCTGCTCAATGAGGGACAGGCGAGTCTTCTGTTCCTTTGCAGCTGAATTCAACTTCTTGATCTTCAGAGTCAGTGCAGGGCTCTCCACACTACTGCGAAGCATGCTCAACCGTTGTGCTGTTTTGTTCAAAATGCTGTTAAAACGCTCCAGGGGGATGCTTCCATCTTCATGCAAAGAAAAGAGCAGGCAGGACTAAACAATTCTGACTTCATGATAATACATCAATTGAAAACAATTTATCTACAGTAAATGTATAGCTACGTTTACCTCTAACACACAGATGCTTATTATGTTAAACTAATTGAGTTTTAAATGTAATGAAGATCTATTATAATAACACCATTCAAAAAACTAGAATTATAATAATGTCAAAACATTTCAACGTAGTGTTTTGCAAATGTTGGTTTTGCCCCACAGATGACTATCCTTGAATCTTTATCATGGATTTGGTGGATTGTCCGAATTTTGTGTTTCTAAGCGCAGGTTGTAGACTAGACTTTTACGCTGACGGGGGGCACTCTATGAAATCTTCAGCTTCCTCCCTGACGCAGTATTTGGGCTGGACAGACACCCATGGCGATGTTACATACAACAGTGGCCCCTCCCCAAACTTTTTCCTCCAACAGACGGTGCGAGACTTGACTATTTTCTGTGGACTGTGGGTGTGGTGGTGGTTGTTGGGGGGCGTATGTGCTGGAGTTTTTTATCACGTTTCTGTAGTGTGGTGATTGCGCTCCTCAATACCAGTGCTACAACAGGACCATCAGTATATTCTCTTTCTTTTGGGACATGGACAGTGTTTAACTCACAGTGGGATAAATAAAGTTTGTATTTGCGTACATATCGTTGTGAGAGATGTTAAGTTAAAGAAGGTGAGCGACCCCTTTTTTTTGTCTGCAATGCCCTTAAGTATACTGGCTGCAAGCACTGGCGCACCGTTGTATGTATGCAAGATGCCGGCCTCGCCTTGAGAAACGCTGCTGTTGCGCCAGGTGGAAGATCGGGCCCAATGAGTCAAACTATTGCTGTGATCTTAACACATAATGCATAATGCATGCTTTACTATTATAATCCTTATAATACCTTGTGTTGACTAAAGGGAGTGTAGAAACGGCAAAACTCACACTACCTTAATAATTTCACACATTGTACAATGTATTAGGTCAGGCAGTAAAACCTAATTTATCACAGCACTTTTAATTTTCAAAGTAAAGGTCTCTGTGAACAGCACTTAGTCTTACTTTGCTATGGGGGTAAGAGTATGGGAAATATTTCCATGTTAAATGAGCCATTAAAGAGCACGGAGATCTAATGATATGACATTTAAAATGTAATGAAGATTTATGGGCAATGTAGGCGTGCAAAAGTAAAAGGTAGCCATATTGAAAATCATCCAGAGAAAGATTGCTTACCAATTTTGTTCATTAGTTCCGTTAGGGTGGTCGAATAGACCTCTAACTGCATCTTGGCCAACTTCATGTTCTCTTTTATATTATTCAGTGACTCTTCAGGCTGTCAATACAGACAGTGTTTTAAACATGAAAGAACAATATGCATTTATTGTGCTGGTTGTTGTCATATGTACCTCAGTGGCGAGCTGGGAATAGACCTTTTGGCTTAACATCTCTTGCTCAGCCAACCTGATTGCTGCTGAATCTATATGGGAGCTGAGATGAGCAGATGCAGTCCTTGTATGCTTGGCTTGACTCAGGAGGCTTTTAGATTCCTGCGCACAGAAGGAAGTTGTGATGGAGAAACTAAAACAGAGCTCCAAAACGGTGAAAAAGAAAGGCATACCCTTGCTGAAGACTGTGCTATTTGTTCAGCTGTATTGGAAATGTTGGCAGCATCACTGGAGTTGGCTAGTGCTGGTTTAATCGTCTCATCCACCTGTGCCATCTTCCTTTTCACATCAGCGAGAACCTTCTCTCTCAGTGGTCTCTCTTTCTTCAAAACGGCTTTGGTTTTAAGCTGCTGTCGAGGCCATTCCTTCACCATGTCTGGAAATGGTAGAGCAAACAAATTGAACTTTTTGTCTTTGTTACTTGACAGTTCAATAAAAAAAAAAAAAAGTGAGGCAAACAATGCTCACATTCCAATCCTCGATGAAGGGCAATTTCCTCTGACTCCACCTCTTTCCCAAACACCACAGATGACAGTGCTGTGATCTTTGCCTCCTGTGCATGAGCTTTTAGCTGGAAATAAATGGATGGTGAGAATGTTATATTAATCACATGTAGAACACGAAAAAAAAACATTAAGGCGTATGATGCATAACATTGGACTCTTACGCCCGGCTCACACTGTATCCGGTCCGGGTCCGGTCCGGTTTCGGTCCTGATCCGGTCCGGGTTTGCCCCAAACTACCACTCACATTGAGTCCGGCTGACACTGTGGCCAGCTCCGCCAGCTCCGGCGCCAGAAGCTGCGCCAGGCACAGAAACGGCCCTCGCGAGAACAGAAGCGCACGTGAGTTTACCTTTTGGTGCGAGTTCACGTCATAAATAGCCCCATATATAGGTAGTTTTTGTCAACAAAAGCCGTATTTGCCAGGACAACGACTCTCCCCAGTGAAGTGGATGCTTTAAACACACTAATGCCCCCGTGTCACTGGTAATGGAGAAATGTTTACATTTACGACGTTACACGCGTTTACAGGCGGAAAACGAGACCAAATAAGGAGTAAGCGGACAGATTTTATTTTGAAATACACCGGATCTTCCTCTCCCACGAGACCTGACTTCCTGTTTGGCGCGTGTTTTTCGTCAGCTTGATCCGTTGGGGGCTCCGGTATCCGGCAAAGATAGACTTCTTGCGGATTCTTTCCGTTGCCGCCGGAAGGCCGCCGGATGGTCTCGGTAGCCGGAGCCGGACTTCGCGGAGCGGTGTGAGTGTGCTACATTGGTTTTAATGACTTTCTAAGTTGGCGGACGCCGTACCTGGCGTTAACCGGATTCAGTGTGAGCCTGGGGTTACCGCTTACTACTTATTTGGTCTCGTTTTCCGCCTGTAAACGCGTGTAACGTCGTAAATGTAAACATTTCTCCATTACCAGTGACACGGGGCATTAGTGTGTTTAAAGCATCCACTTCACTGGGGAGAGTCGTTGTACTGGCAAATATGGCTTTTGTTGACAAAAACTACCTATATATGGGGCTATTTATGACGTGACCTCGCACCAAGAGGGAAACTCACGTGCGCTTCTGTTCTCGCGAGGGCCGTTTCTGTGCCTGGCGCAGCATCTGGCGCCGGAGCTGGCGGAGCTGGCCACAGTGTCAGCCGGACTCAATGTGAGTGGTAGTTTGGGGCAAACCCGGACCGGATCAGGACCGAAACCGGACCGGACCCGGACCGGATTCAGTGTGAGCCGGGCGTTAGTCTTATTAGCGTTAAAGATAGATGTTACATGGTTTGTCTGCCTGTAAAATATACAGACAGATCAACCATAGTATTTTCACACATTTCTGTGAGAAATGGCATCTCAGGATGTGAGCTACAGCAAAAATAGTTTGGTAGATAGAGATGTATAAGCCAGTCTGCTACATGTCGTACCTATCACCAGACTATTGTTCTTGTCACCACCAGACTATTGTTCCTGTCACCACCAGACTATTGTTCCTGTCACCATCAGACTATTGTTCCTGTCACCACCAGACTATTGTTCCTGTCACCATCAGACTATTGTTCCTGTCACCACCAGACTATTGTTCCTGTCACCACCAGACTATTGTTCCTGTCACCATCAGACTATTGTTCCGGTCACCACCGGACTATTGTTACTGTCACAATCAGACTATTGTTCCTGTCACCATCAGACTATTGTTCCTGTCACCATCAGACTATTGTTCCTGTCACCATCAGACTATTGTTCCTGTCACCATCAGACAATTGTTCCGGTCACCACCGGACTATTTTTACTGTCACCATCTGACTGTTGTTCCTGTCACCATCAGACAATTGTTCCTGTCACCACCGGACTATTATTACTGTCACAATCGGGCTATTGTTCCTGTCACCATCGGACTATTGTTCCGGTCACCATCGGACTATTGTTCCTGTCACCATTGGACTATTGTTCCTGTCACCATCAGACTGTTGTTCCTGTCACCACCGGACTATTGTTCCTGTCACCATCAGACTGTTGTTCCTGTCACCATCGGACTATTGTTCCTGTCACCACCGGACTATTGTTCCTGTCACCACCGGACTATTGTTCCTGTCACCATCGGACTATTGTTCCTACCATTCCTACCATTATAGACAGGGAGTACAACAGAAGAAGTTACCCAATTTGGTTGCTTTGAATACAACAAACAAAGCATTTTTTGTCAACTTCTTTCACATTGAAGCTCAAGCTGAGGTAACAAAAATCAACACCTCCATGAGTTGATTTTAAAATATAAAAATATAATATATATATAAAATATAGCACATTTGTATTGCATGAGAATAAGAAGCATAGCAAAATAGTCATTCGATGGCAATCTGCGCTGATTCACTTCATTGTCTATATGTCCTCTCTACCCACTGTAATGCATACATGCACAAGCTTTATAATTCGTTGGTATACATACCTCATTGATTGATTGAGCCACCTTGCCTCCTATCTCTAATTTCTCATTAGCTGATTGTATCTGAGGCTCCGTACTTTTGCGGATTTCAGTAATGTGGCTGTCTGTAATATCAATGTGATGGTCCATATCGTTCACCTTTTTTACCATGTCAACCTAAAGAGGGATATTAAACAGATATCAGAATCAGCCATAAAAAAACAACTTAAAATAGATGGTATTTTAACCTCAATTTTCCGAATTATAGCAATGGTGAATAAATGAGGAGACTACTAAATTGCCATAAACAATACATTTGTAAATAATTGAATGCATCACATATTAAATTATCAAATTAATAGAAGAACAAGTCGAATTTGATGTTTCAATCTCTAATTAGAGTCACCACTCTTGGTCATTGCCTAGAACTAGGTGTTCTGATGGGTAAATGGAACACTGATGTTTCGATGAGCCCACGAAACATCAGTGATTTTGCTGATTTTGTATTGATTTAAAATAGCTTATGATCATACTAGGAAGTAATTGACAGAAAATGTAATTCAATTTTAGTTCTCCAATGAGAACTTCCTGGATGACTGAGAGCCTACACATGTATATCTACTTTAGAACACTAGAACACCAAATTAACTGAAACCAAATTACCAAACGGTAATAAACACGCATGTCATGACTTTATAAAATACACAAATGTTTTTGTGTAAAATGTCAAGAATTCCCACACAATTTAATAAATTTGGTTACAAATTGGCTAGTTATGCCACACCTTTGTTGTTTGGTTGCTTTGAAATGTCTGGTTTAGTGGTATCCGGCCTAGCTGTGCTGACGTGCTGACAGACGCTGGTGCCAGCTGATGTAAGGATGATGTGAGGTTTCCCAGGGTGGCATTCCAGTCGGCATCTCCCAGCGCCATGGCTCTCTGTGCGGCTTCAGTCTCATTCACCTGTGCCTCAAGAGTCTCCTTCCATTGATGCATCTGGGTTATTCTGGGCACAGTTCATATCATTAAAAGTGAAGTGTATGGTGATTTTTTTTATCCAAAGTGAATGTAATGCATAGTTAAGCAGTCAGTTTGTATATAATTAGAGCAAATGATGTTTAATGATGAGGTCTATCAGGACTGGTCAGTTTACCGAAGCCTGGGAAAAAAGCTCTTGTCAGACTCATTTTTAAATCAGGGAACACTCAAGAAGTTGCAAATTACCGGCCTATATGCCTCCTGCATGTCATGCCCAAAGTTTTAGAAAAAATTATTATCGAACAACTATTAAAATATTTGGAATTTGCTCTCCTACATCTTCTTCAATTTGGTTTTAGACATAATCATTCAACAGAAACAGCCACCTGCTTATTTTTAGAACAGGTCAAACTATCACTTGACAAGGGCAATTGTGTTGTTGCAGTGTTCCTTGATTTAAAAAAAGACACTGTGATCCTTAGACAGCTCATATCAAAGCTCTCATCCTTCCAGTTCACAAAGCACTCAGTGTCCTGGTTCCAGTCTTACCTGCAGAACCGTGAACGATGTGCCATCAGCAATTGTAAATCATCTTCTCAATCTCATTCTCTTTAGTTTGGACTCTCATTAACATTTTAAAAGCCTCGTCAAGAGGACATGTAAAGCTGTTAGGTCAAACACGAACTGTTTAGGAAATGCTTGACTCTTGAATGTGCACAAATGTTTTTGAAATTTAATTATCTTCTTCCATCTCTCCTACGGAACCACTGTCTGGTCACAAACTAGCCAGGCAACTCTTAAACCGGTAGAAAGCCTCTCCAATTCAGCCCTAAAGGTTTTAGATTAAAAAAAAACAACAACAATCAGGATCCACCACTGTAATATTTTATCAAAACACAGTTACACACAATTATTTACAAATTTCATTAGTTTTAACTGATTTTTGAGTGTCTCGATGGACTGGCCCCAGAGCCTGTGTGTGCATGTGTGAGTTTACCACTGACCGAGGGGGGATAAAGCCCTTTTTGTATACAATATAACATTAATTGGGAGAGTTGCTATTGAAGTAACTTTTAATGTTGCCTGTTATTCCCTGAAAAAAATAATACATTACATCACAGCAGTACGTTATTTTAAAACTATAATACTCATAAGTTACCAGTAGTTAACATATGCATATAACGTTATATGAATTCCTTGTGTTTAAGGCTCCAAATAACAAGTCAAACAGCATACCGTACTCAAGCCCTGCAGAAATCCCCATTGCTATCAATTAAATGTATACATATACATAACTAAAAAGATAAAATCCATGAGCTTTCTTTATCTATTTATGGAAACAAATAATAGGAATAGGATAACAAAAATGCAAAGCTCTTAATTGTGTCTTTTTGTAATATATTACAGAAAGTCAAAAAATAAGTTTAGACAGTGTGTGGGAGGAATTTAGGCTCTATAGGGGATTATCTAAAGCTTGTTCTATTCCTGACTTTGCCTTGGATTAATCGTTTGTCTCACTGGCTTTGCATCATGCCAATACAATTCCTGCCATATTCTTAATACCAACATATAGCAATAAGAATGTGTGTGAAATGTAATGTTACGCTGCCCATTTCAGCATTAATAGCTCAAGTGACATCCTATATCGAGCACAAAACATAGGCATGTCACTCTAGAGATTAGCGCGAATATCCTAGACCAAACCGACTGCTGTTGTTGGTGGCTGTGGTGACAGAGGGGGTAATCAATTTTGAGTTTCTCGCTTCTTGGCTCTCATCATGTCCACCGGAGGGCTTTTTGCATCATTCTGTCTAGCATTTGGGATAATCCTCGCAGCAATCTCACGCTAGAGGATGCAGCATGGGTGCGGAAAATCCAAGAAAGCAATAGGCTTACAGTGAAGAGAGTCGCTATGCCCCTGTAGCTAAATGTCTTACTCCTGAACTCTGGCTTTCTTTAAGGGCCTTTGTGAAGAATAGGGTATTGAGCTGTAGCACAGAGCTGTTAGCTGTGTACTTCATTCAAAATATATACAGAGTGGGATCATCTGGGAAGTCGTGGGGCATGTAAGAATTCCGCGATGCGGGATGTTTTATGTGAACGAAAAAACATTTTTGGTAATGGGCTTGTGTGAAAGTTGAGAGGTGTGCTTTGTGCTTACTGCTTGGTTAGGTCCCCAATGTACTCCTCCGTGGAGTTGTCCAGTAGCAGATCTATCAACAGAGTGAAGGTCTGCTTTGAGGCTTGTAGCGTGCTGCTAGCTATGGCTTCGATGTGATCCGCTGCTTCTTTGTGACTGTAAAGAAAGACATATTTGAAGTCGGGTAAACAAGAGTCGCTAAACAGCCCGAGGAGGGATGGATGGAAAGGATTCGGGCACTGAAAACTTCCTTTTGCCAGACCATTTTTGGCAGCTACCTTATTAATTTTCATGTAGTAGAGTGAATTTCTTTAGCCAACTTGCGCCTTTATGGTAAACACAGTCAATAGCAAAAACTATAACTATAAACAATAAAAATAAAAACAGACAGCACGCACTGTTAGTATCTAAATATTTGCATTTTCTATTGTCCATTGTCAATCCACTCTTGCACTTTATTGTCTGACAAAGCTGTTAATGACAACCTTATGCCAAATAGATCTATTTCTTTTCACTTGCTGATCACATTGTGTTACTGTGCATCCTCTACCTGTTTTAATGTTTACATGCATTAAAGACAAATTTGAAATTTTGTGAAAAAGAGTTGTTAAACAGACAAAATGAAAAGAATTCGGACACAGAGATCTTCCTTTTGTTTGTACAGAATATTCAGAGTAAAACTAAAGTCCCACAGCAGCCAAAGGCCATTTTTGTTTCAATACATCAGGCATTACTCAGGTATTACTCAGTGTCTGCTTTGATAAACGAGACGTACCATACCTTTTTATTAGAACTTGAGAATCATTGACCATAATGTTCCATTTGTTCGGGCCTGATGGCATCTCAAAAGGAATGATCTACAAAAAACAACACATACGTACAGTCAATGCAATCACAGTACGATGATTATGCGGGAAGGCTGCAAATGTTCAATCATTTCATATATGGATAATGTGTGCTAACTAGCCATTTTATAAGGGACACACCTGGGGGTCTCATCTTTCTGAGATGTGATGTCAGTGTTCCCATTTGGTTTGTGTTCATGTGCTTTTATCTTTCATCTTTTGGGTATTTTGATGTCACCCAACCACAACTCTGTCTTTTAATACTGATAAGCATTTCACAGCACAACAAACATTTGGTGATAGCCTTTTTTTTAATATATTGTCAAATGATTGATTTAGCTATGATGTCAAGCCTCTCTATAACATTTACTTTACTTCAAGGCCTCTTTGCTTATTTTTCAAAGTCCTGGGCAGGAATTATTTCACTTTTTAATCGGTTTTACCTAAAGCTAGTTCTAGCTCAATTGTTTATCGTTACTATGGAAACAGCTGCAGTGGAGGGATATAGAACGTGATTTAACTGTTGCCAGACACCCTCCAGCCAGACAGAATCTAGTATTCACCCAGACAATGGTATAACCGTATTTAAATAGGAGAAACGTGTAAGAGGTTGGTCGCTTCTAACTTCACCCCCGTTTGGCCCCAGAGAGGAGGAGAGGCTAAATGCTAACAACATCTTTGGTCTTTTTGTGTGACTGAGCGCAGTGGCTTGTTCCTTTAACTCAAATGTGTTAACCAAGTTCAGAGATGAGTCAAGTGAAAATATTCCTACTTCTTATGGTTTGGTCCCTGGGTGAAAGAGTGAAACATGCAAATAAAAAAATGTATGGAATAAGCAACAGCCATGCATAACTTTTTGTTGCACCCCATGCACACATTCATATGGAATTGAATTGCTGCGGGTCCGGGTTTAACTAACTACTAAGGGCTGGGGAAGGGTGTCTTTGCGAATACACCTCAGTCCACCCCAAAAAAAAGACAAAAAGGCCCTGCAGTAAGGAAGGAACAAGTTGTTAATTTTAACATCCATCAAATCTTTTTTTTTTTTTTTTTTTTATGAAAACAATTTCTCAAAAGGAGAGCTGAGGTGGATTGTAGAAATATTGTTTTGCTTTGGGGGCCGAGAGTGGATCTATACTGAGGAGCTCCGAAGAGTATTAAACTGCAGCATCCCAAATGAGGACAAACAAAATCAATGGCCGTACAAGCAGTTCCAGTGTGCACATGGAGGAGGCTAAACTGAGACCACCCCTTCACATGCTGCCTGTGGGGATCAATTAATGGGTTGAACTACTGGTAAAAAATGTGAAACCTCTCCCCCTGATAGATGAATAAATAATGTATTATGTAAATTAAAAATGTGAGCAATTAGACAAATATCAGCAGAGACAGGTAGTTTTGGTTACATTTACTTAAGGACATGTACTTTTTAATGCATCTGTACATTTTGGAAGAGAGAAACACATAAACCTATAAGTAACTAAAGCGTAATGTTAAATATATTAACGTTCTTATACCCATTTTATGTTTCATAAATTATTTTACCATTATATATGTTTGATTTACTATTACATAAGAAACTTTATGCTCAAACATTTACTCAGTACACACGTAGTATTTACCCGAAGCACTTTTACCCAATACAATTTTTTATTTTACTCCAACTGGAATAGGAGAAAACCTTCGCACATCAATAACTTTTTATGTGGAATGAAAACCCTGTTTATCAGTGAGCATGGTGCCTCTACTTTCCATCACAGTGGCCTCTATGATGCTCCAGGATCCATTGTTTTTAGACTTACTCATACTATCACCAGAAAACTGATGTTGGAGCATTGTAGAGGCCGCCATGACTGAAAGTAAAGGCGCCATGCCAACCATCGAGCCAGCCAGTCACAAAAAAGTCAAATACGCACAAATATGAAGTTTGTTTTTTTTGCGTAAAAAGTTCCATAATGCACCTATAAGGCAAGTGCGTAGGAGATGAGGGAAAATCCCAGATTCCCAAAAATGTATAAATAATAAAATCAACCTTTCACCTGATGCCTCAGGAGCAAAATGTTGATTTTATCCAAATAAATCTTAGGTTGGCAGTGTGTGGGAATTATTATTTTATGTCCAACTAAAATAAATACTTTGGCAGCGCTACCTATCTCGTCATATTGGATATTGGGACTTATTTAGGTGTAATAATGCTAGTAATGATAGTAGGCTCCAGGGTAAATTTGAGAAGAACAGAAATATCTCGGGGCATATTTCAAGGGGAAATCCCAAAACAGGGATTGAACAAGCAATAAAATCACTTTGTAATGTTTTAATTTGTAATCTTAAGGTGACAGCATGCATAGCAGTAAAAGTGTGTTTGATTTACTCACCATGTCATCCAGGTTGAGCATTGCCTGCTTTAGTCTTTTCTGTGACGCAGTGATCGTGACCTCTGTGTTTGTGAATGTCTGACACACTACAGCTATTGTTCCTTCATCCTTTCCTCTCTCTTTCCATCCTTCCTCTCCCTCCTGCGTCAGACCTGAGGTATTCGTGCAGTTCAAAGCTGCAATAATGCCATGCAATTGGAATGACAGCGTGCCCGTGGACGCTTCCAGTGAGGCAAATTGTTTCACGAAGGCCTCCCGAGCTTCTGCGAAAACATTGAACACATGGCAAATAAATTCTTTTTTTAAGTCCTTCACGGATTATTTCACTCAGCTCATTTGTCTTCCTCCCCTTTGTGGTTGCATTCTTAAAACAATCTCTTTAATTCGCTGTGGGAATCCAGACATAAAGTCTATCTTTTGTTTTGGGTTGACAAACAGAAAGCACGTGTCCAGATGCTTGTGCCAAATGAATTTCCTTTTATTTGGCATTGTGTGCAGACTGACTGGCAGCCTTGCAAATATAAAGCAATTAAAGCGACAAGTCGGAAACAACTGTCACCATATTTTACAGTTACACCCTTGCAATGTTTTTGATCTAGGGAATAAATAATAACAACAAGTGGCTGACAGCAGAGCCACCCACTCCCTCTTAGCCACTATCATACGCCCAGTCAAATATCAGATCTTGCAGTCTTCTGTCTTTTGAAGTTTTTACTGTTTGACAAAGTACTACTGTGGCCATACCGCCTTTGCTTTACCCGATCCCGTCAGACCTTGGAAGCTAAGCAGGGAAGGTCGGGCCTGGTCGGTACTGGGATGGGAGACTGCTTGGGAACACCAGGAAGCCTAGCGAATGTAGTGTGTGAGTGAGTGGTTGGTGGTGGTCAGACGCAGACTGGTTGCCTCGCTTCCGTCAGTCTACCTCAGGGCAGCTGTGGCTACAATAGTAGCTTACCACAACCAAGTATAGAGTGAATGAATAGTGCAATGTAAAGCGTCTTTGAGTGTCCAGAAAAGCGCTATATAAAACCGATGCATTATTATTATTATTATTATTAAGACTATGGCCATAGGAACTATGGAAGGAACAGAGTTGGTCACATGGTGGTTGCTGATATATTGTTACGATTTGTCTCCATTTGGTCTGCGCGGCTGTGCCTGTGAGCCCTTTTGGTCTCGAAGATAATGAGGATATATTAGCATTGTGTTAAAGTAATTGGGGGAGGTTTTTCATCGCTGCCTCCGAATTGAAGTCATGATTCAATGTTGTATTGCCTTGCATACAAAAAAATAAATAAATAATACAGATCAGGCCAAATTTTAAACATTTAGTTAAAGGGGTAGAGGCAGATACTGCTCAATGGAAGAATCCCACTTGCTAAACCTTTGGAGATACTGTGTAAGCTCTCAGTCGTTCAGGAGTACGACTGAGTGCGACTGATACTCTATTCGACTGATACTCTATTCCCTTCAAATCCATTTTCTTGCTTCGAAACCAAGAAATATCTTTCCACTAATAAGGTGAACATCTGTGGTCTAAATAGAATGCTTCATAACATCGATAGTTAATTGACGATAGTGAGACACACAAACCTTGGAAAGCTAGGAATTCCTCCAGGGCATTGGGAAGAGTATCCTCCCCTTGGTGCTCATGTCCATAAAGCCTGCCCGTGTGATACTTGAGGAGGTGAGGCTGCCTCCCTAATCTACCTCTGCAATCAAACTGAGCCAGCAGCTTCTCCAAATCCTGCAGTTGAGTTCGCAGCTTTTCCGCCTGTAAAAGCAAACACATTTATCACTCTCACAGCCACAATGAGCATGCTCGACCAAAATATAAAAAGGTCTGCGCCCACGACAAATCTATCTTTCAAAATGTGTGTGTATTTACTCAGACAGCAGGATTGAGATAAGACTCAGATTCTTGGTACACCGTAACATTAAAATGTAGTATTCTCCAAAAAGCAATGAATAAATGAATATCAACAACAGGATAAGGGGAGAATGGGCTTTTTCATAACCCCATTTGCTTGCACTGTTCTATGCATAGCAGGCACAAGATAACTTGACTTTTTGAAGAATTGAAATCCCTGTATAAACACGCAAAAACACAAGTGTCTTTAACGGACAACAATTCGTTGACCCTGACTCCAGACCGATAATAAAGAATGTCATCTCTTTCAATAACGAGAAAGCACTGCACCAAAAATATCACAGTTTAGCAAGCCAGGTTACGTCCTGGCCAGTTGTAATAATTCACAATGTCCAAAGGTTGTTTTTCTTTATCTTTTTCGGTTTATAACAGGAAGCGATATATCAGTCATTATTTTCCTTTCGCCCCCATACCTATATAGTCTAGTGAATATGACTATTGATCACAAATCTTTTCTTTTTCTACCTTTGTGTTGCCATGCTTGTTAGTCTATTGGCTTCCATGGGTGCGAGGCAAAGCGAGTATGTGAGCAGCATAAGAGGAGAGCGAAGGGAGGCTGAGGACAGTGAGAGTAATAGCAGGTGTTCACTGCAGACATGTCTTGGATGTAGATTGAAATGCGAACACTGTGGAAATCGGAGCTTGCTTTCCGCCTGGTAAAAGGCACAGTGAAGCTGTACCAGCGCAAAAGACAGAATATGTCCATGTTATTAGCGACCGATCTGAAGGGACAGGGACGCAGATCATTAAGCCATGTATTTCTTTTCCAATGCACATCCATTGGTTCCCAGCAAAATACTTAAAAGAGCCATATGGGGGTTTGCAAGAAGAAAATGCCCCTCGAATAGGCGTGGATGCTGCAGAGGAAAATCCAACATTATTAGGGTAGGATTTGTCAGTGTCAAACAGCATGTACATAACAAATTCAAAACTCTTACAGGACCAAGAGTAAATAATAATTACCAATTTGATTCTTTTTAAGTGTATTTTGTGAATTGGTGAGACATACCCTTTTAGTTTAGTCCTGATTTGATCTAGACTTTGTTGTACTTGGAAGATTAGACATTTTATAAGATGGTTCTTGCATTGTTCTCTTTCAAATAAATGTATCTAAATGTTTGAGAAACGCTGCATAATTTACTTATTTTTCTTAACACTGACTTTACCTGTTTTTTGATCAACCCATAGCAAACAGGGCATTCTTTACACTGGTGTGTGGCCCTGTTGTGGAAGTAGTTCATTTCACATTTGTCGCACTTGTAGCCCACAAAGCCGGGTCGACAGTGACAGGTGCCATTACCGTGACACTGCATGGACATGGAGCCCATTGGATCACAGTTACAAGCTGCAGAGAGAACAGGACAACAGGTCAAGTTGTGGAGAAACAATGAAAGGAGTCAGAAGTTGTATGTGTTGTTGTATGTTCTGTGTTAGACAAGGCATTAGGATTAGCGGATATACAATGTGGTGCAGTTGTGATTCTTCCAACAAAGTCCTCTACCTCTGCAGCCGCGTGAGGAGAATCCAAAAAAGCCTGGACGGCAGGTCTCGCACAGCCACCCCTCCACTCCTGTCCTGCACACACACTGGCCCGTGGCTGGATTACACACAGGCGATGATGAGCCAATTGGATTACACGTACATCTATAAAATAAAACAAACAAGATGTTAAAGCAGATTCACAGTTTACATTCAGCCTGTCTGATGCACCTGTTTTTCTTTAGCCATTAGCTTAACATAGGATAGCTTACCTTTCACATCCCACACCCGGCTGTAGGTTGAAAAATCCCACTTCACAAGAGCTGCAGTCGCGCTCCGTCACATGACTGAGGCAGCGACAGTCTCCTGTCTGTGGGTGGCACTCATTAATGAGTCCTAATGTACCACCAGGATGGCACCGGCAGGCTAAAGACAGTGAATGTGCATGCTTGTTACAAGCTTAGTGTCACATATGACTTGTCTGCAAGAAGAGGCTGTCACCAAATCAAAGATTATTATTCAAGCATTAATAATAAGAATAATGCATGAGTCTGATGGCTCACACATGCAGTTACATCATCATTAGCCATTTTTCTAAATTGACCTGAAATGTCGGTGATCTACTACTACTAGACAGAAATACATTGGTATATAATCTGTGATATGTTTAGGGTAGGGGTGTCCAAATTTTTTTTAAAAGGCCGCATATCGAAGTGTTTCCGGCGTGGAGGGCCAAAGATCAGTGGTCAGTGCCCCCCACCTTTATTTAGGCTTGGGCCCATGATGCCAGCTTTGTCTAACAACAAAAATGTTATAGTTTCCGAGGTTTTAATTGTGTGCAATAAAGAGTGGAGTAAAAAGTGCCATCTCTGTAGATGTGTGCCAATTCAACAAGGAGCCTGAGGGCCACCAAAAATGGGATGCATTTGGCCCCCGGGCTGCACTTTAGGCACCCCTGGCTTTTGGCATTTTAAACAGATTTCTTAGTGATTATTACTTTTAGTATATTTTTTTTCATTCTGACCTCAAGCTTAATTTGTACAGTTAAGCTGTCATAACTCATAAAAAAAATAAAAAAACATAATCTGTTGACTGCCACGTTTACTTACGTCTGCACTTTACGAAGGCAGTTTGGTTCAGTGCATCGCCGTAGAAACCTTGCTGACATAGTTCGCAGCGGTCGCCCTCTGTGTGTCCGAGACATTTGAGGCACCTCCCAGTGACGTGGTCGCACAAGCCTAATGCGTTGAAATCTACGTTGCCATTGCACTCGCATCTGACACAGGATGAAATGGGTCCAGACTGCCCGAGGGGGTCACCATAGTAACCATCTTCACACATCTGACAGCGAGTTCCTACATAACACACAAGGCAGTAGAATCAGAGAGTTTGACTAAATCTTGTAATCATTCCCATTCTTCGTAGTCTGATACTAAAATCAAGCACATTTCTTTTCTATTGGTAAAAGCTAGACTGATTACCCTATGATGATGAACGGAATATGAATATAGACAAATCTAACATTCATAGTAACACAGTGAATCCTATACAACTGTAATATTCCTCAATCATAGATATGCTGGTTTTGAACACACAGTTATAGGTTTGTGGCACATCCTGCGCAATGATGCATCCTCTACTGTATGTTAAGCCTGAGGGTATTTTTTAAAGAAAATATACGATGTATACACCTTTCAGAATCAGAAAAGGAGGGCTATGTACTTCCCAAACCCACTCACCAGACATGTTGTGTAAAGCAAGTGTGCAAACTGCAGGTGTCCTAAGCCTTTCATTAAACACGGTTTCCTGCTAAAGTGTGGAACATCCTAATAATCTGACATTGCATGATGCTGGCCTCACCTGTCTGTCCAGCAGGGCAGTTGGTGCAGACCACCTGTCCCGTCCCTGCAATTTGAGCACAGCTGGTGTGGTCCGGGCAAGGGCACTGCTGACAGTCGCCAGGAGTGCCAATCAGAGCGTTGCCGTAGTAACCATCCAGGCACAGCTCGCAGGTCAGCCCCGTGGAGAAATCAGAGCAGTCACACACACCTGAAACAGACCAAAGAAACGCAATTAGATTTGACAAGACCTGAGCCAGAGACACAGATCAGTCACTAAATATATCATTAAAACCCTAGCAGTCCATCTTGCTGTGCACATGGAATACATTTTAAATCCTAAGAGTGATTGTGCCTAAATTGTGGATTGACTTGTGTAAAAACCTGTATTAACCTCTTAACCCCCGCCTTAACCGAGGGCATTTTCTCCAGTTCGGCTTTACCCAAATCCGAAAGCTTAAAACACGCTATTGTGGAACCTCTTTTCAAAAAGCCTAATCTGGACCCTACGGAGCTGAAAAATTTCAGGCCCATTTCAAAACTTCCATTTTTGTCGTGTTGGAGAAGGTGGTCTCTGATCAGTTGGTACTCTTCTTGGAGAAACACAACATTTTTGACTTTTTTCAGTCTGGTTTCCGCAAGCATCACTCCACGGAAACCGCCCTGCTTAAAGTGTCCAGTGATGTTATGATCTCTGCGGACTCTGGAAGATACTGTTCTTGTGCTGTTAGATCTCTCGTCAGCATTTGACACTGTGAATCATCAAATCTTATTGACAAGACTGCGTGACCTGGTTGGAATGTCAGGTCCAGTCCCTGCTTGGTTCTCCTCTTATTTATCGGGGAGGAGCTTTAGTGTCTCTGCAAATAAGTTCCTGTCTGACTCTGCTGTTTTGCTGTGCGGGGTTCCCCAGGGCTCTGTTTTGGGCCTGATTTGTTTTTTACTCTATGTCCTTCCATTAGGGAAAATTATCCAGAGCTTTGATGATGTTTCTTATCATCTGTTTGCTGCAACTAAATTCAGACAAAACGGAGGTGCTGGTGTTTGCCCCTGATGACGCTATTCCAGGGATTCACCAGTATTTGGGCGACCTGAGTTTGTTTACTAAAACAAGCCTAGGTGTTAACTTGTCCTTAACAATGTCCTTAGAGCATCGCTCTAAACTGCTGACAAGGAACTCTCCAAAAAAAATCTCCAAACTTAGAACAATTGTGCCAAGAGATGATCTTGAAATGATTATCCACACCTTTGTGTCTTCCCGTTTAGACTGTTGTAACAGTTTATTTTCTTGTCTAAACAAAAAGGCGCTGTCTCGTCTTCAGCAGGTACAAAACTCTGCGGCGAGGTTACTGACTCGCACAAACAGAAGGGCTCATATTACTCCCGTTCTAAAAGCCCTTCATTGGCTCCCAGTCACTTTTCGTTTCCATTTTAAAATGCTGGTGTTGACCTTCAGAGCCTTGGATGGTCAGGCTCCCTCCTACTACATTCTTCTTCTTCAGGTACTTTCCGGCAGACTAGGTGCCTCCAGGCACATTGCTGCCTCTCTAGGTGATCTCCCGCATCGCACCAAGTCCTGGCCCTGGGAAGGACTTAGCAGAGTCTGTAGGTTAACACTATTGTTCTGATGCCCAGGTGCGACCGTTCGAAATAGCTCCGCTCGTTGGACCCTATACTCTGGGCAGTCAATAAGAACGTGTTTTACCGTTTGTTCTTGTTTGCAGTGTTGGCATAACCCATCCGGGTGCTTCCCAATTTTCACAAGGTCCCACCCAAGGCCACAATGCCCCAGTCTAAGCCTGGTCAGGACTACGGCCGCTCTCCTGCTTTTCCCTGTGTACATTGCCACTGATTTTACCGATGGATTTAAAGCATAATAATGGCGACCCTTAGTGTCGCTCTCCCAAATTTTCTGCCAGACAGCTGTAGTATACCCTTTGATAATTGATCTCCATTCTAGCACTCCCGGAACTACCTTGACCTCAATTTCTCTTTTTAAAGCCCATTTTGCAGCCATATCAGCAATTTCATTTCCATACACTCCCACGTGAGATGGAACCCACAGGAATCCCACACTCCCCCCAGCCCTCTCAACTCTGTACAAAATAGCCAACAAGTCTGCGATGAGGTCCGGCCTGGCATTCGCTCCACCACTCTCTAATGCTTCCAAGACCGAAGCTGAATCAGAGCACACCACTGTTTTCCCTTGCTTAGTGTGCTCTACCCACTGCAAAGCAGAAATTATAGCCATCAATTCAGCGGTGAACACTGATACATCTGGGAGTCTTTTAAAATGCAAAATATCACACTTTGGGACATAAAAGGCAAATCCAGTCCTCCTTGACTTGGGGTCCTTTGACCCATCTGTATAGATCTGCAAAAATCCCTCCCAGCTGCTACCTAATACCTGATTCACCAACCCCGAATAGCTGAAGCCGACCTTAGCCAGCCTCATCACAGACATGTCTACTTCTGGAGTGGGCAATATCCAGGGAGGCACATCAGTCCACACCAAATCCACTCCTACCTCCCCCACCCGCAGCCTCTGCAATTCTTCCCTCATTCTATAAACCAAGGGCCCACCCTTTGCCTTTGCCCCCCATTCCCAAACCGTATCTAAAACCAGCTTGGCCGGATGCCTCCCCGGATAGGCCATCAATTTAATCACATACTGCATAGCTAACTTCGACCGCCGAATTGACAAGGGCGTCTCACCCATTTCCACAAGTAAGGCAGAGGTTGGGGATGTCCGAAGGGCCCCACAGCAAACCCGTAATGCTTTTGCCTGTACACAACTCAACCGTTTGAGATGAGTAGCCGCTGCTGACCCATAACACACACTCCCATAATCTAACCTTGACCGAATCATTGCTCTAAATATCATTAATTGTGTCTCCCTGGATGCCCCCCATGAACTTCCCGCGAGCAAACGCAACACATTTATCACTTTCCCACATTTACCAACCGTATTTTCAATTTGTTTTTTCCAAGTAAGCCTCTCATCAAAAATTACACCAAGAAATTTAAAATCCTTTACCCTCTCAATTGGCTGCCCATACATGTACAAATCCTGGACTCTTACTGTTTTATTACCAAACACTACATACTTTGTTTTTTCAATTGAGATCTTAAAACCCCATGTATGTCCCCACCCAACAATCTTATTCAAGACCCCTTGAACCTGAGACATCACGTGGGCTACATTGCGGCCTCTCTTCCAGACAGAACCGTCATCCGCAAATAAGGATGTTCCAAACCCGGGTCCTATCTCATCAAACATATCATTTACCATAACATTGAATAAAACTGGGCTGACAACACTCCCCTGAGGGGTGCCATTGTCCACCACTGTCCCATTAGATAGAGTACTTCCCACCCTCACCTGGATAACTCGATCTTGAAGGAAGTCCCTGACCCAGTTTAACATGCGCCCTCTAATCCCTGCATTGTATAATTTAATAACCAACCCCTCTTTCCATAACATGTCATACGCTTTCTCAATGTCCAGAAAAATTGCCACCAGTACCTCCTTATTAACCAGCGCTTTCTTAATATCTGCATCCAGACAAACCACCGCATCCATTGTCCCTCTCCCTTTTCGGAACCCACTCTGCACCCAAGAAAACCTCCCCTCACTCTCCAATTTGTATCCCAACCTATTTGTCACCATTCGCTCCATAACTTTGCATAAGACAGATGTAAGAGCAATGGGCCTATAAGATCCCGCCTTTGATGGCTCCTTAGCTGGCTTCAAAATCGGTACAACTACTGCCTGTTTCCATGCCTTGGGAAGAATCCCCTCTTCCCATATATTATTAATTAGAGCAAGCAGTTCATCCAAGACACTGTCACTTACCCTCTTGAGGATCTCATAGCTGACACCATCCTTACCGGGAGCGGACTTCTTGCCCCGACTTATTGCTTTCTTTAGCTCCCCCATTGAAAAGAACAAGTTACATACATCTGAATTATCACAACTAATCTCCAACTTGTGCCTGTGCTGCCTCAACGTTTCACTGCGCTTCCTTACACTCTCCTCCCCAAGATTCTCTCCACTATGCACCGCTTTAAACGTATCTTCAAACACACTAGCCTTCTCCATATCTGTAATAACTGACTCTCCATTGTTTTCCAATATTGGCACCTGCCTACGCCGCGTTATCCCTGCCATACGATGAACTGCTCTCCAGATCTCCCTTACTGACGACTCTGCTCCGAGCTTTCCACAATACCTCCTCCAACATTCCCTTTTAGCCTCTTTTATCACTCTTCTAGTCTTAGCCCTCATTCTCTTATACTCAATTGCTCCACTCTGGGTTGGGTATTTCCTCAGCAACCTAAATGCTCGATTTCTGCCCCTAACTGCCTCCCCACAGGCCTCATTCCACCATGGGACAGGCACTCTCTTCTTAGGACTTCTCTTTTTTGGGACACACTCCACTGCACAACTCCTTATAACTTTACACAAACTGTCACTCCATTCATCCAGAGTTCCACTATCCTTTATTTCCCCACACCGTTCATCACACAGCCTGCAAAATTTATCACAATCTGCCCTTCCATAATCCAGATACTGCGGGCACCCCTCTTCCCTAGTGCCCAAATCTCTTCCAAATCTAAGAATTATTGGGTAGTGGTCGCTACCAATATTCCCCTGCTTCCAAACATTCCACTCTCCAATTCTTGCTAACTCACTGGACACTAACGCCAAATCGATACATGACTCTGTTCCTGTTTGAATGTTATATCTCGTTGACCTCCCGTCATTCATACACACCATTTCACAATCATCCATAAAATCTTCAACTACACTTCCATTAGCGTCCCTACTTACCCCTCCCCATAAGGGATTATGTGCATTAAAATCCCCCACCCACACCACCGGGCGACCCACCTGTTCTTTGACCTCCTCCAATTCTAAAACATTAATTTGTAAACAAGGGTTATAAAAATTCACCACATATATCCACCCACCTCTTTCCCACACTCGAATCGCAACACACTCAAGAGAAGTTTTCAAATTAATTTTTTGAAATTGCACATCTCTCCGTATAAAGGTAGCACAACCCCCTCCCGACCTGTCCTGTCTATCATACCTGACACTTTCATAGCCAGAGATCACAAAGTCCAAACAGGATTTCAGCCACGTTTCCTGCACACATACAATCTCAGGTAAGTACTTAAGGTCATCAAGAAATTTTTTCAACTCCTGCCCATTTGCTAACAAACTTCTCGCATTCCATTGAAAAATGCAAAACATCCGACCTAGTTTTTACCTACCCCTTGGCCCCCATCCATGTCCCGGTCACTACAATCATCAAACGTGTCTGACCCAAAGGTCGCTCCCAGTCCCCTTCCAATCATCTCCTCCTCCTCCTCTTGTCTCTGCAAGTCAGGAGGCCCCCCACAATCGCCCCCAAAAAATCTTTCCACAGCATCCTCCACCATTTTGACCATTTCTGGCTTTTTAGCTATACTCCTGGATGCCCATAGGACACCTACCATAAAATTCTTAAACATCTGAGTTGCAAATACCTGTTTCCCCTCCCCCCTTGGCCAACTCACCGCAGCCCGTACCTCAGCAGGACCAGGTCTCCTTTCTACACCAACTTTTTTTATTGCCTCAGCATAGGTCAGTTTACTTTCGTCTCTTATCCTCTCAACCTCTACTGCCCTTTGGTGAAATTCACATTCTCTAGACGAAGGCATGTGGGAACCCCCACAATTGCAGCACCTTGCCTGCTCAACAGTGCATTCACTGAAACTATGATTTCCTCCACACTTCCCACACCTGGCTGCCCCCCTACAGGCCGCTGCCACATGACCAAAGCGCTGACACTTGTAGCACCGAAGTGGGGGCCGATTGTACTGCCTTACAGGATAACTCATATATCCCAGAGTAACTCTTTCCGGGATGGTCTCTTGTCTAAAGGTAAGGAGCACCGCATTTCCAGTCTGATTGAACCTTCGGGCTGACTCAACTTCTGCGCCCTTTATGTTCTGAGCAATCTCTTGGTCTGAGATCTCCGGACTAACATATATGACTCCCTTTGCTTTTTTGTCCTGATCAGGGATAAAGCTCTCCACTGGCGTTTTAAGCAACTGCTTAACCTTCAGAGCCTTTGTTCTCTGCGTTTCCGATTTGCAAAATACCAATATATTTCCATTCCCCAAGACCTTGGCATTCAACACGACTCCAACTTTGTCTTTCAGCTCTTCCGACAGTTTAAGTGGGTTTAGCGCCCTTGCATCTTTACCTACAATCTTAAAGATGATCTTAAACTCGCTATCACTTTCCACGCGAGTCATTTTCCTCACCTCCTGACTACTTTCCCCTTCACTATCATGCCTTGGTCTACCCCGCTTTCTTAGAGGACGACCCATACACCTTAGTGGCCCCAACTGTACGATTAAATAGTAGCAAACAGAATCGAGGACTAATTCCCTACCAACCACTGCAAACAAGATTCAAACGCACGCGCCCGCTCCAACGTCCCTTCTTCAACAATGACTCCTCCGTCCTGAAAGCAACCCCTCCTACTACATTAGAGACTTGTTGTGTCCTTATACTCCCTCTCGGAGGCGGAGGTCTCAGGATCAGAACCTGCTCATGGTCCCTCGTACTCGTTTCAAGACCAGAGGAGATCGCTCCTTCCAGGCAGTCGCGCCTACGCTCTGGGACGATCTTCCGCTTTCCTTGCGCTTACTTGATTGTGTTGATGTTTTTAAGAGTAAATTGAAAACTTACTTGTTTGAGAAAGCGTTTTAATTCCAGTGGGATAAGGGTTGTTTTATGACCACCATGTTTTGTGATTATAAATGTGTTTTTATTTGTATTTTTTTTTGTGAAGCATTTTGTGACCTCTGTCTGTGAAAGGTGCTATATAAATAAATATTACTTACTTACTAAAAAAAAAGCATAAAAATAGCTACGAAAACGGGGACGAACACGCAACAAAAATGTGATCAAAAGAACGACAAAAATGTGCCTGAAAAGCAACATGAAAGTGCCAAAAACACAAAAAAAAAACATCTGATGAAAACTTGACAGAAACAACAACAACAAAAAGCAACAAAAACATGAGAAAAAAGTTTAAAAAAAGAGCGACAAAGACGTGCTGGAAAATATCAAAAACACAACAAAAGAGTGACAAAAACATAATGAATACACGACAAAAAAAGCAAAAAAAATAAAAAGAAGAAAAAGCAAAAAAATAATGACCAAAAACATGACAAAGAAAGAGACAAAGATGTGAGAAAATCACGGTGACAACGTGACATAACTTTTGTAGGTCTTAGCTTTCAAATGGGGCGTTACCCAGTTGCTCTCCAGTTGAGAAGATTTAAAATTTGGGTCATGCCAAACTGGAGAAAATGTGTTCGGTGCAGGTGGGGGTTAAGAGGTTAAAGGATATTATGGCCCATAGGCACTGTTTATTTTATTATTATTATTTTTACATGTGATTTATTGATATAAACTCAATGTAATGTAATAAATAGGATCATATACAATTTCTAAAATATGAATGAGTATTTTATTAAAACTTAACCGGATTTGTGAGAAACTCAAATACAGGCAGCACACCATAGAGAAGACGCAGACTTTCCTTCTTTACTGTTTGAACGTTTTAGCTGGCGTTTCCCTCAGCTCCACCAGAGTGTGCTGTGTCCCCGTGTCCGTGGCCTCAGCGCTTCCACGGAGAGACCGTGGGGCTCGACTGGATAAAGGAAACATCCCACACAGTCCACCGCTGAGAGCATGCGGCAACTAAATTCACCCCGGGTATAATTGCTCTGGGAAATATAGGAGCAAAAACATAGCCCAAAGACCTTCAAGAAGTAAAGCAATTCCCTTCCCATGTGAGGGAGATTACCATTTCTATGAAGTCGCCCAAAACAAAACAGTTATTTTCTCAAGCACGTCTCCAGTTCTCATATTTCTTTAAAGGATCGGTTTGATGGTGAATAGCAGTTTTTATTGACCAAATCCCAACTCACTTCGGCGGCGTTGGATAAACATAACAATGGCCATTAAGTATTCCCGGGTAAACAAATAGTATGGCTGCGAGAATAGGATAATGTGACATATGAGTGAAAGGCTTTTGTAATTCTCTGCATCAAAACATCAAATATGGATGCATTTAATTGAACATCCGACTGACTAAAGCGTACATCACATCCCAAAAGCAATAGTTGAACAGCAAAAGCTCTATAAGAAACATAATTGTCGGAGCTAATGTATAACTGAGCCGCTTAGAGTGAGTCACAAAGAGCAGAATATTCATTAATTTTCAATCAACATTTATGCATAGGCTGTTACAAAATAATAACTGCTTTGGAAGAGCTTTGTGCTGCGAAATGGTATTTAGCACTGCAATGACGATTTACAACAAATGTGAATGTCTCTTTTTCTAAATGTCTTTTCCTTATGAGCGTTATAAAAAAAACAATGGTCGAAATTTTCAAGAGAACACCACTGTACGTTTCCAGCGCAGAGCAAATAATCCTTGGGCGCGCAATTTTGCAGGATTCTCATTAAAATTCCCTATTACTCCCCTCATAGCCCACAGTGTTATTCGGCAAGAAGCTCTTTGCGATTGCATTAGAAAGTCAGCTCACACTGCCGCGTATCAGAGGGAAGAAAATTCTCACTTTAAGCTATGCGACTGACATCCCCCCTCGCTAAATAAGGCTATTGGCACGCGCAATAGAACGACAAAGCTAAGATAACCAGACGACCATTACAATGAATTTTTTTGTTTTTTTTTGTTTTGTGTGACATGAATGTATCGGTAAAAAAATCCACAATATCCTAATTCTATTCAAAGTCTCTCAAAATGACAAATTTATAATAATAGATATAAATTAGCTGGTGGTAGATAGGCTCCTCAGAAGGTAGACTTTGAGGAATGTAGATACAATGTATTTAAAATTATGTTCTTCTTTGGTCCTCAAACAGAACTACTTAAGGTTTTATTCTTACTTTAGACCTGGTATCGCTGCCATTTTAATCATTTTTATTTATTTATTTATTTAAACAAGACTACTATCAAACCTAGATAGATAGATACTATTTACTATTTCTAGATCTTTTTTAGTTGTAGGGCTGGGTACCGTTAAATTATACCATTATGATATGATAAAAAATAAATAAATACATTTAAAAAAGCGTATAGGTACAACCTATATTGTGAAATTAAAGGTATCGAAAACTGGTATAAAAAAATATATAAACAAAATCTTAAGATACCAAATTTTAATGCCTGTTGGGTTCAGGGACAGCTCTAAAGAAAGTTACTTGGTTGTTCCCGCTCAAAAAAATGATACAAATGTAAAAGGAAGTGTCTTTTGTGGAACACGTCTACATTTTTGTTCTGTTTTAAGGTTCAAAATGACAAATATTTTAGAATCGAAAAAAAAAATATCGTTCAGGCATCGGTATCGTAAACCAAGTATTGTTGACCCGAGCACATTTTCTCCAGTTTGGCTTTACCCAAATCTAAAAGCCGAAACGAGGATGAAAACGCAACAAAAAAGTGACTAAAGAGCGACAAGAACGTTCCAAAAAAGCAACAGTAACCCAATAAAAAAAAGCAGAAAAAAACACGACTACAAACGCTTTAAAAATTACATTAAATGCAGCGACAACGAGACACAAAAATGTTATGATCAGTTTTGTAGATCTTAGATTTCAAATGAGCTGTTACCCTGACCTATAGGCCGTTGCTCTCCAGTCTAGAAGCTTTTAGATTTGGGTAAATTGGAGAAAATGCACTCGGTTAAGAGGTTAAAGTACCCAGCACTATTTAGCAGTATCGCAAAGCATCATAGTAGCAATACATTTGGCCCGAACTGTGAACCATCTCTGTGGGGGCATTTGGACAGTAATGATCAATCCTGAGCACAAAGAAGTGAATCTTTCCTCGGAATTCACAAGGCATTACAATGACACTGATGGCGCGTGCTGTCGATCCCCGATGAGCCGTGCCGAAAATGTAATGTCCGCCAAAATGTGCTGACTTTACCGGGTGTGACGATGACTGAGTGTGCTATGAGGCAGTGGGGCCACGGAGGACCACCCCGGCACTATTATCATTCCATCGTCAGAGAAAAGCTAACGGCATGCATCACAAACTGTGGCTCAATGAATGGATGTTCTGGGGCCGCAGCTATTCATAAGACTTTCCCCTCATGGTTGTGCTAATTTGTGTTATTATATTACAACATGTACCGTAACATCCCGGCAGAACCATTTTATCAATGAATCAATGGCCATTCATTTGCCCCCCTAATGAAGTGGGATCTCTGTGGAGCCGCAAGAGCTGCATTTGTCACCGCAGCTCTTGTATCTTTTCACTTATGGGGATTTACACACAATGCACATTTCCTCTGCTGAACTCTGCTACTCCTTTTTGATTATGCATAGGAGAAACACAGCGGTGGGTGCTGCTATACTCCTTTAAAACTATATGTTTGAATTCCTAAGAAGTCTATTCGTTTTTACGTTACTGTGTGGAGCGTCATTCAGAACGTGCACATAATAGTTTCTATCCTGCTATTTTCCTTGCAAAATGTTTTATTCAGTTTTATTATTATTTTGTTTACTTAGCTTGGAGAGATTCTATTATTATATCACAATTTCTCTTGTGGATCAATAAAGTTTGTCTAAGTGTAAGTTGAAGCTTTATTAGCCTATATACATTTCTATTAGGTAAAAATAATGAAATTCTTAAAAGAGCAGGTCACAGTTTTTCCATACTGAGATATGTTCTTACCTGAGCTTAGACGATTTGATGTGTACCTATCTGGTCTTTGTGCGTGCGCTCAGTCACGCAAAAAGACCAAAGATGTTGTTAGCCTCTGAAGTTAGAAGCATCCAAACTGTTCCACATTTCCCCTATTTAAATACAGTTACATGAGTAGTTACACGATCCAAGTATAATTACACACAATTAAACATGTCGATTTTCTAAGCGGATTAAAAAGGGGTACTACATTGTAAGGTGTAATAACACCTTAGGAGCACTTCGACGTCCGTGCGGAGAATTCTATAGGAGTGAAAATATTACCCCCGTTTGGCCCCATAGAGGAGAGGAGGAGAGGCTAAATGCAAATAACAGACAGGTACGCATCAACTCAGGTGAACATATCTCAGTATGAAAAAATGGTGGCCTATTCCTTTATTGAAATTCTCAATTTCTTACAGTCACACATGCAGTGGTTTGTTGTTTAAAATAACAATTTCAAGTGATAAACACATACAATTCCCACTATTTTAGGTCATGTCTAATATTAGCGACACAACCAGAATCTAAATTTATAGCTGCTGTGCCATCATACACATGTTACAAAAGCTTAGTGTCCCTACATTACCACACTTTTCTTGTAATATGATTTCAGAGTAATCTTACCCTTATTTGATTATAATCAATGCAAACTATATATACCTTGATTGAATCACTACACCTCGGTGCACAACTCCTCTGCTATTTGAAACAGCGCAGTCATATTTCTTTAGAGGAACAGCAGCACACAAACCTCTCTATACCACCACTCATTCTACCCTCACACCTGGTTTTTAGACGCTCTAACGCACTTCATTAACTCCTACTCTTGTGTCGAGCTGGAATACATTGGAATTCATCAATAGGTGATAGCTGCAAGGACACACCCACCATGAAAGACCACTCTCACACACATGTTTATTTGTGAATCATAATTATATGAGTATTTCTTGCTAAAATTATGTTTTCCCTTATGCGATACAAGAGTTCTTTAGAAATGCATAACACAACCGAGAGAGGACGTGCAGCATCTTGGGAGGTTGGACTAAAACAAAGCAGATGGCATGCTTGTCCAAACATAAGAGTGTGGGATTCAGCTACATAGCCTACCCGAGAGTCAGAATCTTCTAGAATACTAGAATGTCTAGAATAGTTTTCCCAAAAAGCACCATATGATTATGCTTAAGCAGTTACACAAAGAAAAAAAAAAGTAGACAATGAGCACAAATAAAATGGTAAATCAGAACACGGACTCTGCAGTGCACTATCAGTACCCGCACCACATAAATAGGCCAACAGTTGCTGCGAGAGACAGACTAAACAGATACAAACTGAAGATGCTGTGTCATACGCTACTTTCCAAGATGTCTTTCCAGAAGGCTTGCCTCCTATCCTGGAACATTGAAAAGGCTCTGGGCTAAGGGAACCTATTTACTAATGCATGTGAACACCCCGCCATAATGAACAAGCCGAATGAAAACAAAACCGAAATAGAGCGGCCCAGACAGAGAGGAAAAATTGGAGTGCAGCTCGGAGGGCCTCGGGGGCAAGAGCAGGGCTAAATTTGCTGGCGGGACTGTTTGAAGCTCTCTAATTTAACACAGAAATGCTGGCAGCGTAAGCCCGCAGATGTGGCTCATGTCGTGAGCTTTGCAAAATGAAGTGCAGTGTTTTTTCTGTGCACCTACATACATAAACTATAAACAGATGGAGAAATTTAAAGCACACGCTGCTTGTGTGCTTTAAATTTCTAAAAATAAAGATATCGATTTGTCTTGCCAAGTTAACAGAATTGCCAAGCTTTTATTTCTACAGTCTTAATGATACGATTTGATTTTGGTTGTTGTTTTTCTCTTTCTTCTTGCCACTGTGCCATAATGGAGGTGCAAAAAAACTAGACAATGATTGGCCATAGTACTGTAATTTAGTAGATACACATGAAATAACAACATGGGCCAGTTATCCAAATCACCTGCCAGTGGTTAAAATGATGGGAACAAATTATGGCATCTTGATATTCTTAGCTGTATACTGATAGAGCTAATATCAGTGTATAATTTACTATGTGAAACCTTTAAAAATTGAATTGAATGTTTTCTCTCTGTTGATAGGTCTAAGAAGCAGTGCTTCAGCTACAAATACTAAACAGAACAGAAGGTCTCTGTGTGGCTTGTTTTGTTTCGTAACAGCATATGCTTGTTTGTTCCTTTGACATTTGTGTGAGGCCAAATTTTGTGAATAATGCACAGTTGTTTTGCATAGCTAAATGTCACGCCCACTGCAGTCTGGCAGCAGAGGGGAAGGAGCAGAAGCACTTTTTGTTTTTGACTGGTGAAGTGAGCAGACCATGGGGGTTCCTGCACCAAGACACACTAACATCAACCTAATAAAGGCCAGTATAACTGTCTCATTGCATCAAGCAAAATCCAAGATAGCACAAATGCACAATAATACTCATAACAATTTCACTTCAAAGTGGATGATATTATTTGTCAGTGTTTACCACACATCATAAATCTAAAAATACACAGATTTAGCCAGAGCATGTGCCCCCCAAAGCCTGTCTAAATGCCATCTTCAGCGCTTAAAGGTCATTAGTTTAAGAATCTGTGGGGGAAAGTTGGTTCAGACAAAATGATATGGTGTAGAGCTGGCTCCATGTGCGCATACTTCAGCCTGTTAATCTCTCTGTTGAGCAGTTTTTTTTGCGGGCTAAGCCCCCAGATGCCCCAACAGTATTGGCATGAACTGATACGAGGAGAGAAGAGTGAGAGAAAACTGAAAGGACAGATGTAGTCAGTTAGAATGTGTCTCACCATGTCATTTTGTTTGCTTATCCGATTCAGCGTGCTTTACTCATCTCCTAGAAAACCAGTGGCGTTTTACACAAAAGTAAACAGAAAGATGACAAACCACAGGTTGTGCACACGCGGTGCACAAGCTGTGGTTTCGAGGCTTACCGATTTAAAAAGGCCTCAACCTTTTCCATCTTGAGATTAGTCATGGAGACCTTAGCTAAGATGGTCTAAGTCAAATTGGTACAACACTAAGTAAATCTATGGAAAAACCTATAAAACGTTTTTCTTCAAATTTATTTCCTAAGTCAATAATTTATTTTGTGGACCATTCATGAATCTAAAAATAGTCTTAATCAATTTTCTTAAAGCATGAAGAAAAGGGATTTTAAAGCATGTTGTTTAAATAATACAAATAATACACAAAGGCCAAATAGAGTTACATAATTTAACAATTATATTTAATAATTCAATTAGTAATGGATTTCAGATCAAGTGATGACAAAAACTCCAGGTGACTTTGATTGAACAATGTGAGAATCTGGGTTAAGCCGTTTCTAACACAAAAGCTCAATGGTCAACATCCTGCCAAGAGTATGTTCCATTTTTATAGGTGATTAATAATGGTTTCCCCCATGGGCTTGACTGCACAGAAAATTGAATGATGTCGTTTAGAACAATAATTTCTCTCGTTCCTCTCCGGGCTTCTCTTCGGGCATATGAATAATGGCCTTGGTCACTTTAATAGATGGTATATGCATGCATTTAGTATGCTTGTTTTGCATACGCGGGGCATTATGTGGTACAACGAATAAGACTACTTGAATGAAAGTATGTCCCCAGGGCCCAGATATGAAAACACATTTTGGTAGAATCTGGATTAGACTTGCAATGGTCAAATCATTAAATAAGGCTAAAACAACAAAACATATATCAAGAAAGTTACAGTAATTTACATCCTTGCAATTTACTGGTCCAACCCATGACTGTACATCGATGGACTGAGGGCGCATGTTGTGCTCAGCGCTCAGCTTTTTAAGTTTTACCCTGTTCTTTTAAATTGTATTCATGTCGACTTTGTAATTAGCCTATACATTAAATTGTATTTTAACCTGGTTTTAAATTATTGGCTACACCACAACATTCCTCAAATTAACTCGAACCTGTGACATTTGGCTGGGGGTTTTGGAGCCAGTGCCATTATTTAGAATAGGGAAGAATTAAAAACAGCAAAAGCATTGTTTTGATGCAAAGTCCATAAGAGCAACGAACTCCCTTAGCCAGACCCAATTCTCTATTAGGCTTCCGGAAGAAGGGGGTTATAATTGGTCCTCTGATATTCAGTCTATGGCCCAACAACAAACAATAGCATTCGCAATCTGTTGTGTAGCGCCATGGTGAATAGAAATGCCATGAATCAGAAAGCGTTAATAAATCATGATTATGGAGCCCAATTGGCGGCCGCATCCATCTGTAGCTACTGAGTCAACCCCATCCTAGTTCTCGTCTGTGGGCACACCCTGCATCATAAACCGTATCACTAGGTAATTCTACAGCAATTAAGATTCAGATAAGGGAAACAGCAGGTTGGTCCGCCCTCCCTGTGACAAATGATCAACACTGCGCCTATAAATGACTCGCTTTGATAACACCCCTTTACCTGGATTTTTTCACTTATGAGTTAATGAAAAGGTTCTTGATACAGTATTTTACAAAACCTTAAATATGAATAGGAATATAGCAGCATTTCAGAATGTAACTGATGTTATTATGCTCTGTGCTGCAGTCTTTTCACTACACTACAGATAACTCACATATAACAAGAAAGTAAGAAACTTTGAGCAGAGACTAACAGGGTGTTAAAAGAAAGCCAAGTTGATGAGGCAGGAGCTACTGATGTAAGAAACCCAATCAAGGGAATGTGTCCAGACAGTTCTAGACATGCGCGACACTTGAAATCTGAAGATCAGACTTCATTAGCCAAGAGGTGGGTAACAAGTCCAATTAGGGCGCAGACAATCCCACCAGACTCTTCTCCTCTCCAAGATGCATGCACTTTCATTTAATACATGATCATAGTGAGTCACACATTTCCAGATGAAACTTAAAATAACTGTAACTAGGTCAAATCCCAGAGACTTTAAGACAGAGGGTATAGCTGCCACGGTGAAAAAGATATTGAGAAAGATGAGTTTTTATTTCTTTTTTCAATGGTGCACTTGGTGAGGATGGAGGTTTAAATAACGAATAGAAGAGAGTCATTTTGCTTAGCACACACCCATAAAAATAACATCCCACGTCGGCTTGTTTATCACTACTAAACAGCTGCTACCTTGGTATTGCCTTTTTGCATTTACTGGGAGTGGATTGAAGTACACTTGTTTTTACCGTCCATTAAAAAAATGAAATAAAAAGATAAATATAAAGTATAGTTTGCACACACACTGCTAGTTCCTGGAGCTTCTTAAACAAAGATGTAACTTGTGTTAGTAAAGTTATTCAGATTGAGTGATGGCACGCCAAAGCTCCTGAGGGATGACACGGTTACACAGCTTTGAAGTGATGGGTGTCAGTTGTAGAATGACAGAGAAAAGTCACTGCTTGTTGCTTGTTTTCCCTCTGCTCTCACCACAAAATCATGGTATAAAAATATTGTCTACATTTTGTTTGGATTATGCCACAAGTATGATGGCTCTTTAGTGATTTCATTGGAACTTTGTGGGACTGTGGATGCCCTTACAGAAGAGTAAATACATTAAAACAAAAAAACTAGGACTCCATGAACGTCCTCCATTCTCCAGCAATGTAATATTAAGACGAGATGAATTAAACTGAATGATAAAAGACCCCTGTCCAAAACTAAATTTGGAGAGGCAGCGAGCTCAATTTGTGGCAGCGGCAGGTGCCATGGCTGTCATGATTTGTCTTTTGTTGGCCTGGTTTTGTATGTTGTCTTTGGTCTAGTCCTGTGTTTTATTTTGACATGTCTGTTCTGTCCTTGTGATTTTGCTTCCCTTGTGGTAATTGCCTGCCCTGATGTGTTTCACCTACGCCCCGTTTCCTCATGTATTTATACCCCTGTGTTTCCCTTGTCCTTTGACGTGTCTTTGTCTACGCCAGCCCCGGTTTGTTTGAGTTTTGTCATCTCTGGAGATTGTTATTTTGGTTTTCATAATTTATTACAATTACAGTCCTGCATTTTGGGTTTTATTTTCCTCGTCCACCGTCACACCATGACAATGGCATGTGACCCCAGTACACACACTAGGTGTAATACCACAAGAGCTGCCACAAAAGTTGCTGTTGTTGTGGCACGGGAGCTCTAAAGCTGCCACCAAACCTTCCACTGTTGTGACACGTGACCAATCAACCAATTTTTAAAGATTACACCAAATGTTTTTTTGGCTTTTGGTGGGTGTCTTGATACGTTGCAATAATGTTCTCTATCTTCCAAACAACAATTTTGACATTATTATAGACAATACATTGCCAACCTCTACTACCTTACCAGTCTCTGAGTGACATGCTCCATGATTATGGCAGTTGCAGGGAACACATGCTGAAAGCCGTCCTCTGCCAGGCTGCTCCCGGGTGAACCCTGGGGAACACTGCTCACAGAACTGGCCCATGAAGCCAACAGGACAGGAACAGAACTCCACCCATGGGGCAGGGGGACTCTCTGCATCAGTAGAGATGGAAGCAGAGGCGAGACTCACACCGGTTAGCTGAGATGTGTCTGCAATGAGAATGCAGCCGTTATCACATTGAAGTATGCACACAGTCAAACTCATAACAATCACCTCAACTTATTTGTAAGTACATTGCTATGGATAAACAGCAGGTTGTTGGAATGTTTACTCTCCCCCTGGGCCAGTGTTTACAGTTTGCCGTCTCCCCTTTTCTCTCATCGATGGATGGCAATAACACATTTATACGCCCACCAGATAATAAATGCCACACTTAATGCTCGCCTGCACACACACATTGGCATGCCACATGTGCCCACACACGTCCGCTCGTCACCGGGGGAATCTTTGATGTAGCAAATGAATAAATCACTCCACCAGAGCAAGACAAAAGGAAGAAAAAAAGACAAGAGGCTTGGCGGAGGTATGTCAGACGTGCAGCTCCAATGGGGTTTCAACATTCCACTCTCATGAATAGTGATGGGGCCTGGCCCATCCTGAACCGAATCCCCCTAAACCTCAACTCTCCAAACCACAGCCTCGCAAACACTAAATTACTTTTGTTTCTGCTTCATCACCGAGGCTGTGCTCTCAGAAGAGATGGAGGCAGGTGGGGAAAGACAGACAGATAGGTACACAGAATAGTAAACCACAGTTGATTTATGCAAGTCTATATTTACTGAATAATACTGAGAAAACAGATTAAATATCAAGATCAAAATGTAGGCAATATTCAGCTATTCATTGAGTATATTGCATAATAAACATACCATATGCACACACATACAGTCAAGGACGAAAGTGTTGGACGGATAGTTCACACTGAAACCGATATACCGTGAGCCTGTAGGACTGCTTGAATTTCTTTAGAAGTTGTTTGAAGCTGCTCATCCACCATCCGGACTATCCTGCATTGTAAGAAGAAGGAAAAAAAAAAGATAGTCCTTTTGTCTTCCATCCTTTTTGGACAAAGGAACTTTAAGACCTCTGTATATGGACTTGTTACCTTGATGTCGTTAATGTTTTTTCACAATTTGGTTCTCAAGTCCTTTGACAGTTTTCTTCTCCTCATTCTGTTCTCCATGCTTAGTATGGCAGGCACAGACATACAACGCACATATTGAGTCAACTTCTCTCCATTTTATCTGAGTACAGGTGAGATTGTAAATGTTGCCAATCATTTCCCCTGGCCCATTATTTGAGTTTTGTGTGAAATTAGGTCAAATTTGCCATTTTCTCCCTCTTTTTTTCTTTATTTTTTTCTTCTGTTGTTCCAATACACCTGGCGTAGTGGTGAGCAATTTGGCTAACAAAATACATTTTAACTCTGGAATCAGGCCTATTCTTTCCGTTTAGACCTGATATGCAGCCCCCTTACACATCTTTTATTTCTGTTTTGTCTCAATTTGCCCTTACTCCTGTGCTATTCGTAATTGTAATGTGCAGTATTTATATGAAGTATTTGTCTTTATAATCAATAATACAAAATATGGAATAAAATATTAAAATCTGCCTTTGACTGCAGCGACAAGCATCATGATTGATGATGATTCGCAGAGCAAACTCATGATTTAGAGGAAATGTTTTATCTCAAACATTCTCAGTTTCCACTGAGAATGAATGATGTTGCTGGAGCGAAGGAAACAGAGCAGGGGTTAAATGAGTTTTCTTCAGAATATACTTGAAATGAACACGCTATCTCAACGAGATGCTGCATGATCCGAGGACTTCAGACCTTTTTCTCCGCCCATCTACTCTATCTGATCATCCAGCCGCAGCCGCATCCCGAACAAGCCTATTCTTAAGTTGTTTGAAGTTAATACATCCTCTGGCTATGATTCATTTGGTAAATAATGTATGCGTGTCATAGATGATCCCAAAAAGCCAGAAAAAAACTCTCAAATCTCATGTAAGTATTTCTCAGTATTGATTCCCCTAATAAATCGAGACAGCTGGACATTTTGTGATAGAGAAGAAGGCGTTTGGTAATACATAGTGCACAGGTGTTAAAGATTACTTACACTCACTAGGAAAACTGCCAAATTATAGTTCAATGAACCAGGACTTTTCAGGCATCCAGGTGGATCGATTTGTGATGGAGTAAGTGGGAGAATTACATACTTCAAAAAAAGAACTGAGATTTTTTGGTAGAGTGGGTTGCAAAGAAAGTCAACCTCTTTATGTTAGTTACATCCTGGGCTCATGTCCAATAGGTAAGTGAAATAATTAACATCACAAAGATGTCAAACCAGGGAAAAGTCAGTAAAAAGATAAATCGTGAATATAATTGTAAAAAAAAACGATTGTATACTCATATAATATATCAATGAAGAGGCAACAAAACGGTAGCAATGTGGCATACAGAGAGAGCCGGGTGAAAGAGTGGGAGAGTGGCTGAACTGGAGTGAGGATGGACCTTGACTTCTAACTAGAGCAGAAGAGCTATTGCTTGAGTGCTGATGAAACCGGTTCATTTGCACCTCAGAGGGACGATCAGTAGTCACGTCTGTGCTTCTCCTCGCTCTAACTTCAACCCTGTAACACCTTTCTCCTTTCCTCCATCCCAGCATTTCCATTAGTCCATTCAGCAGGGGAGAATGGCCAATTAAAATTATTTAGTAGAAAATGAACCCTTTTCCTATTTAAATTAAATATTTAAATGTTTTCGTCATGCTGCGTGTGCTCTCTCCATCAGTCCTGTATCAGAGAACTGCTGCCAGGTGCATGAACAAACTAGGAGTTTATTAAGTCATTAATTCCTTGTAAAATTCACCTGCAAATACTTGCCAAAATCTTAATTTTTGGGGGGAAATAATAGCCTGTGGTGAGTGATCCAACACAGTTATTAGTATTAGAGCCCCAAATCTGATATGTGAATGAGAGAATGCTTTTTGAGTTAACTTTTGCGCCTGCTGTTGTTTTGCACATGAGCGATTGGTAAATGACCCCCATAATGCAGAAATTAAAACATGCAGTTCCCACACATATTTGAGATTGGTTCTCTCAAATATAATATATATTATTCCAATGATGCAATGTGCATGGGGTTTGCATGCTTGTTTACGTGGGCAGGTTGAGGTTTGATGGAATATGCATTGGTTCTGATTTTGTGCCACAATGGCCAGCAGCAAACTATTTTAGGTTATCTAAGTGAATGTATGATAATATGGTTATTTTGACCCTGCTGTTTTATACAGTAAAGCGCTTTGGGCCTGATAAAGGTAGAAATGCGCAATATAAGTTAAGTCCATTTACCATATTCATGGCACAGAAACCGAACAGTTCAGGTCCTATGTTCACGGATCCTGCTCTTTCAAACACAGCAAAGGAAGGAACAGATTGATGAAAAACATAAGAGGTTTTAAAACAGGTTACTGGCATTCGGGAATACATGTTTTGAATTTCCCTCTTCCTCACTACAAATGCTATCACAGTTTAAGTTGCTGCACAATTTATAACCCTTGTGCTGACAATTTGTATTATTGAAACACATAAAACTATTCAGATGCACTCATGATACGTGTCATGTTATCACATGTGGCTGTGGCAGACTCCAGAGTACATTGGAGATTGGGATTGAAGGTGTAAATTAAAGGTTGCCATAGGAATCATTGTAAACTCTCAAAGGTGCTCAGGTATATGAGAGCAGAAGCAGATTTTCACGGATTTGCCTGAGAAGAACACTCATGTACCAATCCGATTTGTGGCACTATTAACACACACCATTTCTAATGGTAAATTAGGTAAATAAATAATTTTCGCAATTACCTGGCTCAGCCAATCTGGCCCTGGGTCAGGGGTCCTGAGTTAAATTCACTGAGGTCCAGGTCCACATTGGAAAAAGAAAATCAAGTAAAGGCACGAAACACATGGGGTCTATTTACTGTATGGTGATAATCATTTTTTGTCTTTTTTTAAAATACAGTTATAATTACTGTGCTTTGAACAAATGCAATGCATATTTAATTTAGATAATTATGGTCTATCTAATTAGGATTTTAAAAATGTAAGGAGCCATATCATTTTTTTTGCCATTTTTATGTGATTGGTTAAGAAGGGTCCAATCAATGACCTGCATCAATTAATATGGTACATTGGTATTTTTTCATTGGTTCAGAGAGAGATAAAGATCGTGTCCATTCCAATGGACACAGGGTCTAAAGGGGGTATTCACATGTTAATGTATCTAGGACTATAGATTACATTTAAAAGTTCTAGATAGACATTCAGGACACAATCACAGCTGGATTAATGTCACTGAATCGATAAATAATACAGTCACACTGGCTACTTCAGAAGCCGCAGCCGTGCTCTGGTATCCATGGATTACATTCAGTTCACATGCGGTAGGACACACATTGCGGTGTATGACCCAATGACAGAGTATGTATAGATGGAATATAAAAGGGCTCTCTGGAGCTACCCTTGGGCAACCCCACAGATCACTGCCACTTTGTCTGAGACACAGTTACCAATTTCCAAAAGGTATGTCCTGTCCTTCAGATAGGACTTTAATCCGTTTAGAGCAATACAAGAGATTCCCACCCAGTTTTGTAACCTCATCAATAAGATCTCATGATCCACTCTGTCAAAGCGCTCATACCGAAGAACTAAGGCTGAGTCTTGCCTGCGTTGGGATTAGGACAGATATCATTTGATATAGAAACTGGCCCAGTGCTGTGGTGGGGCCTAATGCCTGTCTGGAACGTCTTAAAAGCATTGTTGAACAAGAAGTCAGTAAGTTGTAGGAATGCAACAATTCTCGATATTATATCGGATTGTTCGATACGCCCTCCTTGATCCAAAACGCAAATAAGAATCGAGGAAATATTGTAGATGTGCTGCGGCGGCCCGCTAGCTACTATCAGCCATTTCCCTGTGTGCTCTCTCTCATTGAGAAACACAGCAGCCCTCTCCGACCGGAGAGAAACTCCTCCCCACAAGCACCCCCTCCCTCCTGTGTGTCTGCCTGGGAGGCGGAGGGAGCCACACGTTTGTTAACCGGCTGGTGTTTGTAGCATTATTAGCTTCGCGCACCGGGACACGGCGAGAAACAGGGCAGGGTTTTGCTATGGCTTATAATGACCAGGGCCTCGTACTGCTGTCAGAGAGGAGGATAGAAAAAGTTTTAAAAAAATCACTCCTGCTGTTTTTGTCAAAGCGCTGAAGTCTGAGGTTGCGAATGATGGCTTTTGTGACTTAACAGTAGATCACATAAAAGTATAGTTTTGAACACTTTATCTGGTAAACTCAGGAGGGATTAAGCAGTGGCGGGCCATGGGGTTTCAGTCAGGGCCTTCAATAGCAACCTGGCTTCACGCAGTCGAACCCATATAAACTTATCGACAATAAGCGTATGGATAAAACTGCCTTTTTGCGTGGCACTTGTTCGTAAACCAAAGCAGCGGTGCCTCCGACTCCAAATAAAAGCAAAAAACCTTCGGAAACATACGGAAATACACGACACATGACGTTATAATGTGGAGACAGGCGGCTTGTTTTTAGGCGATGTTTTGTTGACAGAGCGAGTAAAATAAAAAATATACTAAACTTAAAGTTTGGTGCTATTTGAGATCCTTTTTATAGCGCTCGTAGTCCTGTACCTGTTCCCTGCCTGAGTCCCAGCGCAGCTGACGCGGGGAAACCCTTCTGCTGTCCGGGGAGCCAAGCGTCTACGTCCCGCTGTCAGTCCCGCTGGTTTGCTCTCGAAGCTCTTCATAATGAAGGGCCGCGAAATATCCGTGATCAGTAAATCCACTTCATTTTGCCTCGTTCGGACATTTCTAAGAGGAATATCTGTTTATCCGGTTCTCTTCGGAGTGGCTGGAACGTCTTGCCCATGCGCAGCTACATTAGCGGTTTTCCCAGGCGAACAAAACGTAGGGGAAGCTGCTAAACTACTGAAGGCCCTGGGGGGCGGACTGTCAATGTATATCAAATTCTGATTGGCTGATAAGTCTGTCAGTCATGCTGGCTGTCAATCATGTGTGCGGCCTGACAACACAGGGTAGGCAGGATCTGTTCTGAAGGCCCTGGGGAGGAGCAGCTCGCGAGAGGTGTTTAAGGCACTTTTTGAGTAGGAAATTACAGTTACACATCAACAAAACCAGTATAAGCGACTCAACTGTACATTATATAAATAAATTAGTAATTAAATATATTATTAAGACATTTTACACTTTTTTTCTTCATTTGGTCAGGGCCAGCAGAGAAGGCCCTGCTGGCCCTGACGGCACACCACTGGGATTAAGCTGTATCAAATGTCAAAGTAATGTCAATTGTATGTGAGATGCTGACATGTTATTTTTAGGTAGCCTGGCACGCCAGACTGATCCTCCATGTTAAGAGATACATGGAGATACAGTCTGGAATTGTGCGATTTGAATCTCGCTGACTCCAGCAAAACCAAGACTAGCCAATCATAGCACGGGAGGCGGGGGTTAATGGTGCGTCATCTTCCGTGCTAGGATTTTTAATGAGCTGGACTTGTCTTTAAAGCCACAGCAAGAAGCTGCTCTAACGGCTTTCACCGGAACATTTACTCTACTGCACGTGTGGACTACAAACAATCATGGCGGAGGACGTAAACGCAAAGTGTAGGTCGCTTTGTGTTTGATTGTTTCGCTCTTGTTCAAACTGCGATCGTTAGCCCCGCCTCGAGTCTCGACTTTAAACTTTCAAACTTTAATACAGTATTTTTAAAGCTCTAAAGAGCTTAGCATTTGAACACTTTGCACTATAACCTATTTTGATACAATACAGCACATAGTGTAATTTGGTTTTGAGGAATTTTTGCTGTCAGTATAATCATATTTAAGAATGGGACTAACATTATCGAAACGAATCGAAATTGTGACTTATATAGTGCAATACGTATCGAATTGTGACAAAAGTGAATCGTTGCATCCCTACTAAGTTGGTATGCAACTTTCTTCAGGACTTTGAACTTAGTTAAAATGTTAACTAAAGAAGTGAGACTGGTAACAGGCAGGGTGGTATTACGTCTAAAGTATGTGACCGTATACGGTACAAATAAAAATACTTAAATTCAGAGATAATAATCAAATTAACAACAATGCCACCTGGAGAGATGGCTCCAGGACCAAACAATAACCGCTAGTAGTAACAAAATAACCCCTGCAGTAAGGCAGCACAGGTTCATGGACTGAAGAGCATAAGTGAGATTTCTTTATTCTGACAATTCTGAAAATATTTTGTTGCGTTAAAACCTTAATTTAGTCACACACTCATGTCTACCCAAACTTAAAATACAGTTAAACATAAAAGTAACCGGGGGTACAGCAGCACTAAACCTAGCCTGATAAACCACACCCACTTCTTTTCTGCACAAAAGAGGGTGGGTATGGACATACACGATAAACAAGTTGCTGATTGGCGGCTGAGGCCTGGTCGAACCAATCACGACCGTCACAGAGAATTGACAAGGTGACGTCACTCGCTGCGCTGCTATGTTGTTAGTTTAATTAACATTAACATTAGCCAAAACTAATCATGGATGAAGTAGTCGAGGATAGTGCCTCGTGTGCTCGTGAGTTTATACTCAGTTCATATTTCGTGAGTTGAATTAACAGCTGTCGTCACGTACGCTATTTGCTAATTGGTTTATTTCACTGACAATCTGTGCGCGTTAGGCCCGCCCGTTCAAACTGCTCCAATTGCTCCGTGACCAGACTAACTTCCCTGCGTGGAATGAACAGGGTATAGTATGGCAGAGCCAGGCAACTATACCTCAACTCAACATATCAGTAATAAAGCCCCCTACTGGCAGAAGAAGGGCCAATGAAACGCCCAGTTTGTACGTTACCAGTTTTTGCTTGGACGCGAGCTCCGCTGCACACAGGCCGAGTCCGATGTAAGAGGGACAATTGTCCAAGTGACAACATGAAGATTGAACGAGCTGAACGAAGGGCAATGGCAGAGTGGAAACAGGGGCTACAAAACGACAGCCAGAGAGGCCCGTCTGATGACTCCAGATCACTGCAGTTTTAGAGCGTAAGCGTGGAGGTGCAACGTCAGGATTAATTTCAGACTAAAATGCACAAAAGTAGAGATGGACAATATTTTAGAATAAGAACTGCGAGACTTAAGCGCAGCCCCTCGCCAACGCAAAAGGGGGAGGAGGCGCTTTAAATGATCGAAGTCAGCCCGCACGCCGGCACAAGAACCCTACGAAAGCGGCGGGTTAGAAACGATGTGTAAGACAAGTTTATGAATGAACCATGGATAGAAAGGAGACGCGCGTAACACTACATCTAACTTCCCCTGTACCCATTCCCATGTACCCCATGAACACCAACTTCAAAAGCACTGAACACTTGAACAACTCAGTAGAGATAATGGCTAAGAACAATGCAAAATTGTTTTTTTTGGCCATTCATCCATCTATCCATCCATTTTCTTCCGCTTTGGGCGGGGTTGCGGATACAGCAGTCTCAGCAGCGATGCCCAGACTTCCGGATTCACGCACACCTCCTCCAGCTGTTCTGAGGGGACCTTGAGGCGACACCAGGCCAGCTCAGAGACATAGTCTCACCAGCGTGTCCTGGGTCTTCCACTAAGCCTCCTGTTTTTTGTTTTTTCTGTGTTGAATAAAATATAAATTTGGCAACATACAAGAAAGCAGTAGAGTGTTTTTAGGAGTACTTACAGTTGTGTCCACCTGCATTGCTAATCTTAAGCACAGTCAAGTTGCTCAGCAGAAGTTGAAAGTTGAATGAAGACAGTGGTGGTGTAAATTTTGTTTCATGTTCATGGAGCCTGCAAAGTAGAAAACATGCATTAGGTCAACCTCCCCTCATCAAACTGTATGTCTATTTTATACAGTAATTAAAGTGTGGTAAATGTAAGTAACAGCCTTGGCCATATGCTCGCATTTTAAGGTGTCTGCTCCACAACAGGCCACAATGTAAATGCGCTGACTCGAACAAAAACAGGAGGTCTTGATCATTGAGCTTTGCCATCTGCTGCAGGAGGCTGTGCACTGCTGACATCTGCCCGTTGTCCTGCAGGTATCACACACTCTTCTATCTCTATATGGCGTGTGCTGTGTCAGCTCCACTTCGTTCATGTTATGTTAGAAAATGTGCCCTTACTATCAAGTTAATAACCCAAAAGGAGCCAACCCAAGCGTGAAGGGACATATACACCACGGCTTATAAAGTCGCTGCCAACTACAGGTTAGCGCTGTGCTCCTTTTTGTTGCAGAGCAGACAAGTCATATTCAAATGTAGCAGGCTGGATTTGCATCTAGGTGGCGCCAGTCATAAACTATAACAGTTTGTATTCTGTGTATTGTAAATGATAATGTAAATGTTTGTACTATCCCTCTAGCTCAGGGGTCACCAACCTTTTTTCCGCCTAGGGGTACTTCAAGAGGATTACGTTGTTAAAGAGATAACAGTTAAAAACAAATCCTAAAAACTTAAACGTACACTGTTTACTTATAGGATATTGACCCAATATTATATCAAAATAGCTCACAAGAACAAATAACTATATTTTTAAGAATCAGATTCAAGAAAGTGTTTTACACCTAAGAAAAAATCTCAAAAGTCTCAAAAGCTCAAAGGTCTCAAAAGCATGCCCCAAAGGGGACCTGCTGACGTTGGTGACCCCTGCTCTAGCTCTTGCCTACCCATGTAGTAGCCCATGGTATAGATATGGTTGGCCATGACAGCCACTGCCCTGGCTCCAAGTGTTTATGTACTGACCGCGTGGTGCTCAGTGTTTGGAGGAGGTATGTTGGCTAAGTGCTGGGCTAAGGTGTTCTCAAGCTGTAGTAGTCTAACATTTCCTTTTCGATTTATCCATAATCAACGTACTGTGGCCTTCTCACCATTGGGTTGCCTTTCCTCCAATTATGCCATTATTATTTGTTTTAATATTTCTTAAAGCCGAAAATCCAAACTGAAAAATAATGGGGAATTTACATTAATAAATCAATATAAAAAAAGATATATGCGTAGTGCACAAACACCTTTGGTCTCATTGGGTGCTTATGCAGAATTATTACACTTGAAGAAGATAATCTCAAAAGCTGTAACTTAATAGTTGGAGCATTTTAATTGATGAATGCCTGTAAGGCAATTTGTTTGCCTTGATATCAAACTTCGACAGACTTCGCATTCTCCCTTTTAAAGGAACAGGCCACCGTTTTTCCATACTGAGATATGTTCTTACCTGAGCTTAGACAAGTTGTTGCGTACCTGTCTGGTCTTTGTGCGTGCACTCAGTCATGCAAAACGACCAAAGCTGTTGTTAGCATTTGGCCTCTCCCAATGTAATCCTATAGCTCCAAACGGGGGTGAAGCTACCAAGCTCTTCCACGGGCACGCACAAAAACCAGACAGGTACGTATCAACTCGTCTAAGCTCAGTTAAGAACATATCTCAAAATGGAAAAACTGTGGCCTGTTCCTTTAATAGGGCAAACGTTCTCAGCGTAACACAACATTTATTTCAAAATGTCTTTTTGTGCTTCCCCTCTGCCTTCTATTCACATTTACAGTTGCTCATAAAAGATGTATGTGTGTGTCTTCCAAGGCTTCCACACCAGCTCTCCAGTGATGCAGAGGGTCCCCGTTCCCTGGCCTGACACGAAGGCAGTAATAAAGAGAGGCAATTACAAACTGGGTCTCAAAGCCATGGAGCTGGTCAGACAGCGATAAGCAATGTGTGCATGAAAGTGAACAAACTCCCAGCCATGCTTTCCCTATGGAGCCCGGTGTCACTTTTAATCAGCACCAAGCAGAGCACAAAGAGCCATGCTGTAATTAAGCCGCTCTGTTGAGGCTCAGAGCAGATCATCAGGAGAGGAACATCAGGCCCCACCACTGGGCTCAAAAATGACACAAACTATAAATAAATACAGATATAAGGAGAGCAGAAGCAGGCAGGAGAATACAAGAAATATGAAGGGACAGAAGCAGGTGGAAAGTGGGGATAAGCGCAGTAATAATGCATGTGCACAGCAATTAATGAGAGCAGAAACATCATGTTAACATGACTCACTAGAAGAACACAGAGTTCAGTACACTTTTTATGTGATTAGGACAGGGCAACTCAACCAATCAAATGACAAAAACAGGACTGAAAATGTAACATGTAAACTAAAGCCATGTCCACACCACACACGCAAAATGAATGGGGGTGTGTCTCCTCTAGACCTGGGGTTTCCAAACTTTCCATGTAGCGAGCAAAAAACGTGTTTTGATTCAGTGTTTACCCCCTAACAGTGAAGTTGTTAACAATTTTCGATGTTGTTTAAATGCCCTGCATGTAAATATCAATTGCTTCTTTCAGTGGAAAATGTCCCTTTTTTTTTTTTTATTCCCCATTCATCTGATTCTGCAAAAATACAATACAATAAAATAAAATAAAAATTAAAAAATCTTCTCCTGATGGGAACACATTTAACTGGCTAATATTTACCAATGCTGCAATAATATGCTGTCAGTTAAAAGACATATGGAGTTTATTCACCACAAGAAGCATTCAGATTCAGAAGTGCTTCAGATGCATTTAGGAATAGTTCATCTGTGCATGTACATGCAAACAGTAATGAGATTTGCAAAGAACTTCTTGAGAGGAACACTTAATGATAGCACAGGTCCCTTTGCTCCAGTAGTTTTCAGAGACTCTTTTGGCTGGCTCTCCTCTTTGGATGACGGAAACTCATTCGCTTGGCGCGCACACCAGAGAAAGCCCTGGAATTTACGAGGTATCAGAGGAAACACAAGACACTACACACAAGTGTGGAGGATGGATGGCTAAGCTGAACAGGTGTCTCTGCCCACTCACATTGTGGTTTAGCTAAGATTAACAAGTTGGGATGTATATGCTTTTATGTTTTTTCCCTGTTTTCACCTTTAAGTCCAGAGATAGCTTACGTGTACTTTTTTTCCTTCTTTATAATTATTGTATTTTAACATTCAAACTTAAATCGACATAAACACATGGGATACACTTACACAATTGGTGCAATAACAACACAGATTTTCCACATTTACAAATGCATAAAACTAAAAATATACATTTAAAAATAGATAATCAGCAGTTTAGATAGATAAAAAGCAAGCTTTTTCCAGCTGTGCCTTTTAACAAGCCCTTTTCTTTTGCAACAAGCTCGAGAAGGTGAGTCGTGTTTTCACTGACCTGTCCATCTTTAAATCCAGGTTAAAGACACTGTTCAGGCTGGCTTTTAACACCGAGTACACTTCCTTTCCGTCCACAGGACATCAGCTCACTGTTGTCTTGGTTGTGTTTAAATTGTGTTTTTTCTGTGAAGTATTTTGGTCTATGTTGTGTTATTGTAAAATATAACACAACGCTACATTGATTGATTGATACATTCTATTGTTCCTCTTAAAAAGAAACCATTTGTAATCCTATCAGGCTGGACTCTCGCATGCTCATAAACTCATGCTTTAATCATCTCCCTTCTGAACTATTGCTGCTACTTTGCCTTTATCCCAATAAGCAATGCCTTTACTTTCAGGAGCACACATCCGTTATGTGGAGTCTTTTTAGCAGCTTTATGTTGTTACTGAAGTGGATAAATGTGATCCCACAAGTACAAGAGCTCCCCAGTAATGTTTTGGGCTAATGGTCCGCAACGTATTACAAAGGACATTGCTGTTCTCTCTTGCTGAATGTCAATAATGCTCTTCTCCAGAGCCTTGAGACGGTGTTTCGACCACTGCAAAAGTGGTAACACTCAACAGTGCACAGGTGTTAAAGATTGTTCACACTCATCATGACAGTTGGATAACTGTTGAAACGTCTTAATTGATACAACACCAAATCAAAACTAAAAGTCCAGTTGAAATATTAAATTTTTCTGAAGCATCATGACACAAACTTTGGCTCTAGAGAAGGGATTTGGATTAATCTCGATCATTTCAGCCATTGAGTTGCCTTGTGTACAAAATGCGCAGTATAAATAAAGTTGCCTTTCCTTGTGTCAAGAAATGATTCATTGGACTCTGACTATTGTCTACCCAAATGTTAGCTTTTTGGTTGAACGTTACACAAATTAATAAAATAATGTATGAACTTAGACAAAAATAACAGAATACAAGTCAAATTGTACAAGCTGCTGAGAGAAATGAGAAACCTTTTGTGCATGCAAACAGAAATTACTACTATGTGACTTTTTTTCTTTTCTCTATTACAAAGCCTTGGACAATCTAATGAGATTGCGATACAACAATTTAACTGAATGCAACATCCATATATCGGACCACAGGCTCATGGCTCAAAGTCCTGGCTTTCCGTTCACTCACGCCTCTGATGGACCACTTAAATGTGAACGTTGGGAGGGAATAAAACCTGTGGGGTTCAGGTGAAGAACAAAATGTTTCTTTGGCCAAATTTCGTTGGGCAGACCGAGACACAGGGAGACGGCTTCTTACGGGTTGCCCCAGCGGCATCAAAGGATGGGTCAAATGCAGAAGACAAACTTCCCTATGGGGACAATAAAGTAAACCATAACCTCATAAGGTATGTGGAACTAGGGATATAAGATTATAGATTAATCAATCCAATCCACTTTATTTATATAGCACATTTAAACAACAAAACGTTTCCAAAGTGCTGAACAACAATAACAATAACAACAACAATAAAACAAAAACAATACAAATCAGTCATGTTTAAGTTAATAAATATAAACACATTCTTCCGCCTTTTAGAATTCCTTTGTCAGGGCCGTATTTTTCCAGCTTTGTAGCTTAAATTATTTGTATTTGTTTCATTGTCATTCATTTTTTGCGACTTAACTAATGGAACACTGTAACTGGGGGGAAAAAATGCTTTCCCAGCTCCGAGATCCAACCTATTACATCAACTGGAACACAGCTTAACACCTTGTTGTTTATTAAATTTCTGTGTAATTTGTGTGTAGTTTAAGAAAATATGTCAACTAGAAAAGTTATTTTTTTTTGGGGTGATTCTGCTGCTGAGATAATGTTTTTGAGAAAATTAAAATATTTATGAATTTGGGCTGTTTTGCAAATGACTTGGTTTTGAGAAATGTGTCAGAGCGGTCGAGAAAAACTGTAATTGCATCGCTGATAATTAAACCAGGTACAATACACTATGATTCTCATTTCAATGTATGGAGAGGATAAACCACTTGAGATGAATCATCTCATATTCAAGCAGATCCTTTCTGAAAGGGGTACATCATGTTTGCTTCACTATGAAGCAGGAATCTCTCTGCTCCACTATGGTACAAACTACAAACTATACATGTGCAAACTACATAATTGTAGTACAAGGGGTGATTAAAAGACTGTGCTCTGTATTTAATGTCACACAAATTTGGCATGAAGGAAAAGCTCAGCTGCTGCCAAAGATAAATACAAATTTGAATTGGGACACTCAACTAGCAGTTAAATAGTAAATAAAACCACAGTTTCAAAATGAATATCAAATTAATTAATGAATTAAACATTTAAACAGACATGTGATCAGCCGATCTCTTTATACTTAGACATCTCACTACAAAGGCTTATACTTTTGGTTGTAGAGACGTAACGCATTTATGTACCTGACTTTGAAGGAGCTGCGTGGTGTGAGTCCTGGAGGCAGGTCCACCACAGGACAGGGTGAGATGTCAGCGGCGAGGGTGAGTCCAGAGCCTTGGAGTATCAGGGTGACCTGCTCCGGCAGAAGTTCAACCATTTCTGAGGTGAATTTAATGATCAGAAGCTGACCGTAGCTGTGGAGCTGGCCGCCCAGGAATGTCTCTGGAGCAGAAAGATCAAAGGACAAAAATATTACCAAGAAAACCCCATTGGCAATCAGAGAGAAAGATCTTGGAGACCGTAATTCACACCTTGTGGTCTCTGCTTCTTTCTAACAAGATGAACAGAACTTGATTGGAAATGCAACCGGAAAACACAGAAATCGATGAAGAAGTACAATATTGCATAGTAATATTTTTATTTTGTCACAATGAAACCTATAGGGTAACATGCAATAACAATCTTTTAAATTCACCTTAGTATGTATAACACCAAAGTGCAGTATTTCCTCTTAAAGAACTGTTGATTAAAGCATCATGCACAGTAAGCCTTACGTGACTGTCGAAACTATTTATCAGTAGCGAGTTTGGGCAAGTCTGGTCACCCACTGAAAATGGTCCCTCATCCCACTTACAATACCATACATTTATTTATAAAGCACTTTAAAAAAAACTGTACTTTTGAGTCACCAGTTGAGAACCACTGCTATAAATCAATATATGGTCAGGTCCATAAATATTGGGACATCGACTCAATTCTTATGTTTTTGGCTCTATGTTTAGTTTATGTACTTAAACTGCAGACTTTAAGCTTTAATTTGAGGATATTTACATCCAAATCTAATGAACGGTGTAGGAATGACAACATTTTTTCTGTGTGCCTCCCACTTTTTAAGGGACCAAAAGTAATGGGACAAAGTTACAATTATAAATCAAACTTTTTTCTTTTTAATATTTGGTTGCGAAGTCTTAGACGTCACCAGATGCTGGGTTTCATCCATGGTGATGTTCTGCCAGGCCTCTACTGCAAATATCTTCAGTTCCTGCTTGTTCTTGGGGCATCTTCAGTTTTGTATTTAACAAGTGAAATGCTGCTCAATTGACCTTTCGCAAAAGCCCCGCCTACTTAGTTACTGTTGCTACGTCCGTCATACTGTCTGATGCCGCTGTTAGAGTGACTCGTGTTAGTGGCTCTAATTGGAATAATAAATACGCAAAATCCTCCAGATCAAGGCAAAAGGGGTCACAATGTGCAGCAGAGGGATATTCAAGATATTACACAATCCAACGAAGGATAAAAGACAACTATTGACACTAAAGCATACAGACAGGTCTCAAGCAAAATCAGATCATGATCTCTTCCTTAAATGCAACAACACAGCCTTGTGGACCAGTCAGGTAAGCACTCTCTTACTTGCTTCTGTTCACTAAAGTTAGCAAACGCTAGCTAAACCTACAGGTGCCACAATGATAGTAGGCGCAGCCAGTTATCGTTAGAACTGTGACAAAATACCCAGTATTTTTATCATAGAGGGAGACAAAAAAACATGCGACTGTAGGCTTTTAAAACTTCACAGCCGCAGTTAAAGTTACAGCTCCAGTGCCAGTTTGTGTAACGTTATGTGACTGTCAGTAGCTACATGTTAGCATGCTAAGGTGTTAGCCTAGCGGCTAGGCCTTAGCCTTACCTTAGAGCAGACGTATGCTTGTTTATTATGGAGACATTTGGCTAGGCGTAGGCCGTCCACATTGTTTGATCCATTGTATGCAGTGCTAAAGTTGTGTTTTCACTTTGGTAAGGGAAATAACTGGACTCCCCCAGATACACTCTTGTGGTACCTAGTGTCCAATTTACATACTCCATAGACAGTTTGCTTCACCATTTTGCTTCTTCTTCTTTGTCTGGTAGGGTTTTTGGTGGTTAGTGCATCTGCTAAGTACTCATTGCTGGTATGTCCCATTGTTTTGCATTGGAGGTCTGTGACTTGACTTACTTATCTTCATAGTAACGGTTGCTAGGATGTATGATTGGACAATTACCGTTTTGGGGCGGAGTTTTGCAAAAGGTCAATTGAATTCTCGTCAGGCGACTGACTTGGCCATAACATTTCATTTCTTGCCTTAAAAAGCAGTATGCTTCGGGTCATTGTCCATCTGGACTGTGAAGCGGCATCCAAGCATTTTGCTGAATATGAGCACATAATATTGTCCGAAACACTTCAGAATTCATCCTTGTCATGTCTGGTGTTTAAGTTCTTTTCTGTGTTATGTTAGTCTGTTTTATTTTGTAATCTTTGTTTCTCGTTTCAAACTTCCTTCCTGCTCTTCCCTGTTTCCCCGCCTGTGTGATTACCTGCCTCTCCCCCAATGTGTGACACCTGTGTGTCTTTGCCCTCCCCGCCCCATTTAGTATATATTGCCTGTATCTTCACCATTGTCTTTTTCAGATTGTCTTTGTCCTTGTGCAGGTAATCATATGATTTTGTTTCTGTATGTTTTTTAGTTTTGACTGTTTGTTCTTTGTCCTTGTGCCGATTTTGTGGGAATTCTCTGTTACCGCTCCTTTTTTCTGACCACATTAAATAAAGTAAACTGAGCAACGCATTTGGGTCTTCTGTGCTAAGTCTGATAATCCTGCTGCTTTTGTCAACAGTCACATCATCAGTAAATACAGGAAACCAGTTCCATTGGCAGCCATACAAGCCCATGCCATGATGCTGCACCACAATGTTTCACTGATGATATGGGATGATTTGAATTGATTTGATTTGATTTGATGATTCATGAGCATTTCCTTTCTTTCTCCGTAATTTTCTATTCCCATCACTCTGGTACAAGTTGATATTTGTCTAATTTGTCCTAAGATGTTGTTTCAGAACTGTAAAGGCAAACTCTAATCAGCCTCCTGTTTTTGAGGCTCACCAGTGGTTTACACCTTGTGGTTAATCGTCTGTATTCTCTCTGAAGTCTTCTCTTGATTGTTGACTGACACACATACACCCACCTCCTGGAGAGTGTTTTTGATCTGACCCATTGTTGTGAAGGGGTTTTCTTCACCAGGGAAAGAATTCTTTGGCCATCCACCACATTTGTCTTGCGTGGTCTTCCAGGTCTTTTGATGTTCAGCTCACTGGTGTGTGTGTGTGTGTGTGTGTGTTTTTTTTTTGTTTTTTTTATATATATAATGTTCCAAACTGTTGATTTAGCCACACCTAATATGTTTGCTCTCTCGCTAATGGGTTTTATTTTGATTGTTCAGCCTAATAATGGCTTGCTTTATTGCTTCATTCATTCAGTGATAGCTCTTTGGATCTCATATTGAAAATAACGTTATCCAAAAAAATGCAAATATTACACTTGAAATTTAACTCTGGACATCTCGTAGGTTCCTTTTATAAATGGGGATAATGAGGGAAGAGCAGACACCTGGCCATGGAACAGCTGAGCAGCCACTTGTCCCATTACTTATGGGTTCTTAAAAAGTGGGAAGCACACATACAAAACGGTTGTAATTCCTACACAGTTCATCCGATTTGGATGTAAATAGCCTCAAATTAAAGCTCAAAGTCTGGAGTTCAAGCATAGCTTTGTTTCTGTGTAAATTGATTGTGGTGGTGTATAGAGTCAAAAAGATAAGAATTGAGTCGATGTCCCAATATTTATGACCTTGACTGTAGCAGCGCTTATTGATTCTTATCTTCTAGTTGTAATTTGTTCCAGTTTGTTCAAATATTTCTCAATGGATAATATGTCCTTCTATAGTGTTTAACAAAATAAATAACGACTCTATTAAAAAGAAGCCTGACCGGTTGACTGCTCTCTTATTTTTGAGTCTAATTGTGTGTGAAGTACATGCCAAACTCTTCTGGAGGTTACAAGGACTATGGACTTGAGTGGGCAATTGTGTGTGGTGAACAGCCCATTGCATTATTCAGTGAGATTGTGTGCTTTTCTAATGGCAGGCTAAACGGCACCCTTGATCATCTTTGATGTGCCCCTTTGACTTCCACAGCCCACGCTAATACATTCTTCAGCACGCTATGTTTTATTTTACTATGCATTATAATCTGACCAGACAGGGCTTGGGTGGTAATTTATTCTTTGCTTAGCAGTGTTTTCGTCAGTTAAACAAGTGTTAATAAATTTGTGATTCTTGAGAAGTGGGACAAAATAGGTTTTAAAATGTAGTTATTTTCAATAAAACTTCTAAATGTATTGTCACTACACGGTTTTGTAAAGTAACAGGTTGCATAGTACGTATTTTTTTCCTTAAAACATTTCTCAATTGATTGCCATTTTTTGTCAATTCCATCAGGGACACAAAACAAGAGTATCATTTTAATAATTCCAATCCATTTAAATTTAAACTTAAATGATTGAATAAGGTTTTTTCCCTCTTCATCACATTTCTTAATTTCCAAAGTTTTATTGCTTTAGTTTTAATGATTTAAAAGTCATTATTGTAGATAATTTAGAGCAGAAGTCATTAAAGGGCGGACCTCGGTCTGGATCGGGTCCCACGCTGACCCAATCCTTGGATCCAAACTTTGGACCCGACCTGAATCCAGTCTGATGAGCGGCTGCAGGTGCCCCGTCTCCCTCTCGCTCTCTGACTCTCTCTCTTTGAACAGAAAGAGAAAGTCCTACCGCTACCATGATACTTTTAATATTTTTTAGAAACGGCTTCAGAATGACTGAAATACAGTTCGCTTCAAAAAAAACAAAAAGACTGAGGACACCCTAATTAAATATTCACGCGCGATCGTAATGCGCAAATAGTGCGGCTGTTTGCGCGATCGGCAGCGAGCAGGTTTGAACCAGGTCTGAATCTGGACAAATCCAGGACTAAGCCAGGACAAATCCAGGACTAAGCAGGGCTCAGTGTGTTGAACTGAGCAAAGAGGAGAAACACATCGCTGTCATATATTATGTGCACATATGGCTACATTTTATATTTTTTCTTTGTGCAGCACCATTTGCAGTAATATATTTTCACTTTTGAAGGTGGTGCAGATGCACAATATTTTGCTATTTGTACAAGCACAAAGGTGCATGTTAAAATCAAACTGCCCTTGACCCACACAACCACCAAACACATCCAGAGTGTTAGGTGAGGTAGAATCCTTGTCAGTGTGAAGGCGCGTACACGTGCAAATAATTGTCTGTGTGAGCGATGCAATCAGGGTGTCAGAGCGTCTTGTGCATTGGTTCTATACAGCAGGTGAACACAACATTACATGGACAGGAGAAAGTAAAGTCCCCAACCCACTAATTTCATTCCTCACCTCCTCTACAAGGTTTCTTGTTTCTCCCACTGGGTTTTTGAGTTTTTCCTTGCCGTGCTGGAGAGTCTAAAGACAGGGACACCCGAGCTGCTCGTCGCCACACACTGCTGACGCTTATTTGGACATTATGTTTGCCTGGATATTTGATTCACCGGAACTTTACATTGTCTTATTTACTGCTCTGTTTTATTGCCTTAATGTTTGTTACAGCCCTATGAGGCAACTCCTGTTGTGATATTGGGCTATACAAAACCATTGATTGATTGATTGGTCTACAACATAAAGATACGAGTCAAACAGGAACACTGTCTGAAAAGAGGAGGAAAAAACTTTGGTATAGGACAGTGCAACCTGTGGTTGTGTGAAATGCCTTGCAGAACCGAGGCATTCGGATTGGTGGAATTATATGCTTCAATAAATTTATGACCACAAAAGACAAACACAAGAACGCACTGGATTATAAACATGTTTTAAACAGGATTTTATCATGACATGATTGTGGACAGACAGGCACTGCACCAAAACACACTTGTATAATTGGCCAAAGCTAATAAAACAATCTTTGAAAATGGCTCATACTGTCTTCTTAGATTAAACTATTGCTATATTACTAAACAGGAATCATTCACAACTTTGTACTCAGGAACAGAGTATGGCTTAAAACGCAGAGGTTTTCTCAGTATCGTGCCGCCACCTATTCTGAAGTGATCAGAAGCGACTGATGTGACTAGAACAGGGGTCTGCAACCTTCATTATAAAAAGAGCCATTTTGTCCCCTCGTCTGGCAAAGAAAAATAGTTTGGAGTTGCAAAATATAACACAGTTTATAAGCGTTTGTGACAATTTCATTTCAGTGTGCCCTCGTCCTCTGGGGTTTAACATACAACAAAATCCTACATCAGCTCTGGGTCTAAAATTAATATTTATATATATATATATATATATATATATATATATATATATATATATATATATATATATGTGTGTGTGTGTTAATTTTGAGAATGATGATAATGAATAAAATAATGAATTTTGTATTCTTTATTTATTTTTTATTTTTTTTACGAAGGCCAAAGGAAGCCATTACAAGAAGGCTGAAGAGCCGAATGTTGCCGGGTGACTGATTGCAACCATTTCAATCAACCAACGAGTTTGATGTGCACGTGGCATTACAATCAACACTCATGCCAACACTCACTGACCTGCTTTCACATACACACACAAGTGCACATTTAAAAAAAGGAAGAATAAATATGAACCCGGTTAGGAAACACACCGGGGAGCCATCCGCACCGGGAGCAGTGGCGACTGCAGCCACCAGGGCTCCGACACAGGGCACTCAGAGGAGCTGTGGCAGAGAAACCCAAACTCCAGCCAAGCACCCACCGGACAGGATCCCAGCAGCCACAGCCAACCAACCAACACTCCCAGGGCAGAGGGCTTCCTCAGAGAAAATGTTGTGGGAACACCAAGAAGTAAGGCACTTCAGTACTCAATACAACTTGACAAAAAGGCATGCGTCAGCATATGTGTCTCCATGTTGGCCCGAGAGACTCTGGCTTCTTTAAGTTATAAAAAACTATTTTAGTGATATTCTTGTGTGAAATAGAAGTCAGCTCAGAGTAAAAAGTCCCGCCTATTTCAAGGGGTCACATTCCTGCTCGTATGCATGCACGATTATTACGCAAGTGAGTTTTTTGTTTGATATTTTCAAACTGCAGTGTAAAACTGAAAGGCTGTTTAATGGAAGTGTCCCAGGTGATGAAGATGTTTGTAATAAGAGGAAGTGTGAGCAGTCAAATTAGGTCCACGTTCTGCATCAAGTGTGCAGAAATATTATGTAGCCATTTTCCCTCACACAAAATGGAAAGAAAAAGGCATCTGATAAACTTTGAAAAGTTAATGACGAGCATCTTGATTGTAGGTATTATCTTATATTATACTGTATACAAAATGAAGACTTGCCTTACTTGTTGCGGCGTTAACAGTGCTTTAAAGTCAGGTTTATCCGTGTCTGCTGAAATACTAATAGGCCTGTGTTTTGTGTTAATCCTAAATTACAAGAGTTCACATATTCTCAACACAAAATTGCAGCTGCAGTCTTTCACATACCCGAACGGTTGATTTCAGTTTGCAATAAAACTATGGAAGCACAACAGAGTCAAAGTGGTTTCTAACTGTGGGATTCATCTTTGTATGAAGCAGACTTTGTGACTTTGCAATCAATAAAAACAAATAAAACACAGCCAATCAAGCCTATAGGAATGAACAAAAAAATCAATAAATAAAAACATGTTGATTGTTAGCAATAATAGGCATAATCAGAATGAATGATGGAATTAATTAAATCAACTATCATTTTACAAAGCTTTCTGATAACAAGAAAACAAGCCATCACTCGCAATTTAGTTAAGGGACTTTGAGGACCCCCTGGGATGGATATTTCACAGCATACTGGGGCTCTACCAATACATACAAAGCACATGAAGCTTAATTCAAAATAGGCTTATTCAAAAAGTGTTTTCATGATTAATTTTAGAGGGAGCTGTGTTACATCAGACATGTGAGACTGAGCAGGTGTTACATCAGATATCAGAAATTTAAAGCCAAGACTTACACACACAAAAAGCAACAACTCTTGAGGTGATGCTTGAAAAAGGACATATTACACGGTAACGTGGTTCTGAAGAATACAATTTTTTACTATTATTTTTTGGTTGGGGCAATGCATGATAATCTGAGCTGTCTTGCTCTCTAAAACACTCTCTCATTCATTCTGGCCTGTTGTTTTTAGCGGTATGGGGAAATCCAGCGCATGCAAAAACCAGGAGGCTAAGAGTTATTCAGTGGCAAACCATTGTCCCCCCCCATAGGCCCATATGGAACAAAGTAATTCATCATCTGCATTACAGTGAGTTTATTCAAGTGTATGTGTCTGTATATCCTCTATTTTGGGTGCAACATAAGATACATAATTGCTTCAATTTGGAGACCAGTCCACAGTAATAACGAGTAATGCACAAAACTCACTGAAAATTAAAGCCAGGCAATATTAAGTTTGAAATGATTAATAGGAAATACGCCGCACACTCTTAGAATAACGGTGGGTAATGAGCCCAGTAATACTATTGTGTGACGAAGCTACAGTTATATTCACCTCTGAAAGACGCTATGCACGAGAATTCCCATTCATTTGCTGGAACCTATTTTTTTTTTTTTACTGCACAGTCTCTGGTTATCATTATTGTTGTTGTTTTAACAGGTAGCAATTTGTTAGAAGCAAGACCCTGGAGGATGTAATCTCAAACAAATGAATCATTACGCACAGTAGAAGGTTCACAATACAAAACTAGTTAATTTCACAACAATTTTGATTAATATTGCATCCCTGTAAACAAAACTTCTACTTACTGCATGAGGTTTGTGATGCCGGCAGCTGTATTTGGCACAAAATGCACAGCCATACACTGACAAATAAGAATCCTGCTCGATTTCACCACATCACATAATCTATGCAACACATTTCTTGCTAAGATGCAGGGCTACAGACCAATCTGTCTTTGTGAACCCCTCAAAATGCATTATTGCTTTAACTGTAGTGAAAGCAATAATGCACAATAACTATAACTTTGCTAGCAAATACCATGGGGCACAGAGATTCCTACGTGTGTTGTACCATCGTTCGCACTGGCCTTATGATCACATGACATTGGCCTCAGTATGGTCCCGCGTTATCAGCGTATAGGGAGTGGCGGCAAGGTCCACTAATGTTGCATCCACTGCGGTCGCAATGTGCCCAGAAGTTCACCCACACTGTCCCTTCCGACTCTGCCAGGAACACATCAAGCTCACAAAGGAAGTGATAGGTCTAAAAATAATGTTGGTGAGGTCCCCAATAGTCTGCTGGTTTTAAACTTTGGCCTGAAAAAAACAAAACTGAACTCTAGTTTAATCATTGTCTTTTCCACACAAAACAAACAATCAAACTACAAATCAAAAGACAAAAACATGTGAGATGCTAATTGACCACTGCGGGCTGCTTCAGGGCAAGAAAAAGGAAGAGCAAACTTTACCAAGACATACTGTCTAGCACCAATCTGTGATGCCTTCAGGCGCAGTGCGTAAACAGAACACCCATCTCAAGGCCACCATGCTACCACAAAGTCACTGAAATCACTAGTTTATGCATGCAGACTGCTCAGAATACTAATTACATTTAGTCATGATGAGGAGGAAGCCGGTTTGTCTTGGGCATCTCTTGAATCAAGCTACATTGAAGACCGATATTGAAAAGGTGTCAATAGAGGATTATGGTTGCAACAGCTTGGCAAGATTTACCATCAATACAATTGTTAGAGGGTTAGTTTTAGAATACAGTTTGAAATGCAACAAATGAAAATGACTTGACATTTTCATGCACCTATAGGTGAATATGAACTGTATTGAATCTTCAGTCACCAATGAATAATGTGTGCTTATTTATTTACTAATTAGTTAGTGAATTAGTCAGTTGTTTTGCAAATTACTATTATTTGTTTGTTGGGGGGCTATTTCATATTTACAGTATTTAAACATGTGAAGCTGGTTGTAAATGATTAATAATTCTTAATTAGTCTTGAAAGTGAATATAGTCATCCATTATGCTGAACACACTGTATGAAGATGAGGTTACGCTCATATTTCTCCATCGTTTGCCTTTATAGGACAGGCCCTACGTAACCTCAAGTCTTTCTCATTAATTCTCCTTTTCAAACATCCACAGTTTAGAAGTCAAGGCCAAACAGGAGCACTTGTCTTGTGTAAGACTCTTAGTAGCAATTTCATGTTGAGCTAAATGACAGGTAGCTTGCTCTAGTCGATACTAACCCTTTTTGGACTCCTTCACTGCTTGACATTCCTTGCCTCCAGTGTCAGCGTACATTGGTGTATGAATGAGAGTGTGAATAAGTGAGTGGCTGTAAACCTTAAAAAAAATAAAAATAAAATAAATGCAATAACCAAAGAAAGCCACTGAACAGATGTCTATGATGAATCCTCCGTGTTAGCTGCCATTCCCTGGAGCATGCCTCAGCCTATACAGTCCCTCATCCTGTCCAATACTTTCAAGTGGTGACAGTGTTTCTTGGAGGACAGTCAAAGCAACTCTTTAGGTACTACATGCTTTCCTATGATTGCGCCAGGCAGATGCACTCAAGTGTTCAGTCTGTCGAATCACCACAGGGACCGGAGCCATGCTGCGTGTCAACTGTCAAGCAGATGTCTGAGATCCATAAGAGGCCCCTGCACATGCCTCTCAAAGATAAGCATGCTGCCCGCGTCTGTGCGTGACCCATGTTCATGACATCCCAACGTGTAGAGCCAAGGCCGTTTTATGAGGCTTTATGGAAACTTAACATCACGACAACATGACTGACATTCTGATTGGATTTAGCCAAACACGTGGGATGAGAAGTTGGGTAAGACGAAAAAAGGTGTCACAAGCTAGAATGTCAGAAAGAATGTGAATTTTTTTATCCGACACAATTGCCAAGCCAAGCTCGGAAAGTGTCAGCCAAAGTGCGTGACGGCTTGTCCGTTGTAGCATTAGCTTATATTTTTAGAAATGGGTGAGAGAAGGATTGAACCCCCTTCCTTTGTGACAGCTCCTGCTCAGAACATATACTACGGTAATAAATGCAGTTATCTAGATCACAGCAATTTCATATCGGGTAATGTGTAGTTATTAAAAAAAAAAAAAAAACGATTTAACAGCAATGTATGTACAGAAGAAAGTATTAAGTAGTAAACACTTTTGATATATGGACACATTTAGTATCATTACGAAATATGCTATAATTCCTTTTAGTAAAAAACATTTGCTCAAAAATGTAATATAACAATATGTTGAGCCTAAACCGTTGTACTTCTCCAAGGTCATAAAACAGCCAGAATACGTAACATCAATGCACACGGTTTTATAATTTACAGAGAATTCTTATTGGAAATACTGCTCTATATCCGATTCAAATAGAAGTGAATCAAAAGTGAAAAACCAGTATAAAAAAGCAACAGTTCAAACTGCGCCAACATGAAAGAATGTCAAACATAAGCAAGCGTATGAAGTTCATTATGCTAATTTGGGTTATCTACATCCTTTACCTTATAAAGTTATTACTATATTATTCACCAAATATATAAACCACCACATAATGCAAAATAATTCCTGCTGTAATTGGATTCATATGGCTATAGGAACATATTGAGTCTTTCTAAAAAAAAATATTTGTCCGTCAGAAGTCTAATCTCTTATTTGGGCGGGGGTTAAAACCACAAATAAAGTATTGGGATTGCTCCCGCTTTGCTTCTGACTGAGGGGCCACCGTGCTGCAACTGGAAAGACCATCTAGTTTGATATCTTGAAACTGACATAGTGGAAATGTGAAGAAATTAAGCCGAATTAACTTTGTTGCCTGTCTCTACAGCCAGAACATCCAATTTCATAAGGACTTCGCTGCAGCACCACTTGATAGAAATAGGCGCTAAGTCGAGGATGTGGTGAGGATGGCTTATTCCCTTATCGGCTAATGGCTCAGATAAGAAGCTGAGAGAAATTGTGTCAAAATAACTGTTGTATGACCCCCCCTGTCAAATGCCCCGTTTAATCGCAATAAGACGCAACATTCAGGCTAAAACTCTTACACACGTCTTGATGTTAATTCAATTTACACATCAGTCCGGAAAGAACTGCAGCTTTTAAATGGCTAATTTATCTGACTTGATAAGAAGAGGAAAGGAAATAAAATAATAATACTGTTGAATTAAACAAAGACATTTGACCCCGCCCGAGGTAACAATCTGTTCCAGTTAATCTCATATCTGACTCACCAGGGGCATTGTAGAAGCCGGAATCTTCCTCGGAAATTGGCAGCAAGTAAACTTCACCTTCTTTCCACAGCAGGGGGTATTTTTCTCCCCCCGAAAACACCCCCTCCCAACCGTCCTGATCTGCAAAAGGAAGTGCAGTATTTTTGCTGAACACAAACGTAGAAATGTTCTTCGTAATTCAAAAATGGAAATTTAAGATGGTCCCACGATGAAACAGACTGCATTGTTCAGCTTTCCAATTATACTGCCAGTATTTCAATTGCAATGAGTTTCAACTGTGTCGGATGTGGAGCTGTGCACTTAATTAAAATTTAGTTACAATTATGATTATTACACTAATTGATCATAAAAGTAACGACACAGAGAAAAGACTTACAGAAAGATTGTTTCTCAATCTCTATGGCGCTCAACTGGTGGGAACTTTAATTGTTATACAAAAGTGAACATACTTTAGTTTGCACCCATAAACAATTATCCAAAGAAAATGTTTTTGCACCATAATGTAAAGTAAAAGCTTTTGAATAATTGTGGTTTTAATCATTACTAAAATAATTGCAATTATTACTTTTCCGACACGATAGATGTGCCACAACCCACTTTAGACTTCCTAATATAAAATGATTTGTAAAATAATACCATACAGTTTTAAAAAAGAGATGATGAGAGGGTCAATGCAAAATATTCCCCTCGAAATTATTTGAATTAAACACAGGTCAAACTGTGGAACGCCCTTCACCTAAATGAAAAGAACTCCTCCACTTATTATAAATTTAAAAAACAATTAAAATGGACAACAATTACATCTTATACGTTACTACAAAACATGTAACAATTTAACATATGTAAGAAATATAACTTTTGATTTTTTTTGGTTAAAACATTACCTGCCTGTGTGGCTCAAAGTCATATTGTAAACTGCGCAACAGACCATCTTTTATATTTTGTTTTGTGTTTGGAGAAAGGGGCCCCTATTATAAGCGTTGTCTTCTTTGTGCTCCTTTTCATTCATGTAAACATGTAAAGCTGAAACAACGTGAAAAAAGTAAATGACATGACTGAAATAAATAAAAATGAAATGAAAAGAAAAGAAAGTTATACACAAGTTGAAAAAGGGAACAGATTAATGTAAATTTGACCATTATTCTTTGACAGAAGCATAAATAAGTTCGGCTCCAGAATCAGACCTTTATGGTCATGTGTAAATATGTCAGAGTCAATCAAAGACTTTACCCTCAAGGAAGTCAGACGAGATGTCAAGAGCCCTGTAATGGCTGGAAGAGGAACAGGCTGATGAATGCCCATAGCAGAAACATGCTTGACATCCTGCTGGGTTGTCTTGTTGAAGGTCAAAAAATCCTGGTTTGCATCTGCAGGCAGACAAACATTTCATCCATAAAAAAATTAACATACCAACAACAAAAGCAACTTCTGCATCATGCTTCTTTCACTTAAATTGCAGGTTGGATCAAAAGCATAGACCTGCTCACATGTGACTTGCATGTTGCTGGGAAAGGTGCAGAATTTAAGTGCTACAATACAAGTGCCACACTCGTCGCTTTACCGAGGGGAGTTGACTGCTCAACGAGGCACGAAATCAGCTAAAATGTCAACAAACAAGGTGAACAACATTGCTCATTTGTTTAACCAAGGACAATTTAATTTGTGGCTGTAACAAAGAATGTAATTGTTTCGAATCAACTGGTTAAGCAGAGTGGCTGACTGGGCACAATTAGTGCTTCTTCCTCACAGTAAGAAAGTCCCGGGTTCAATCAACAGGCCACAAGGGGTGTGTCTGGGATACTTCCAGAGCCTGCCTAGGTTTTCTCGGAGTACAATGGTTTCTCCTACCACTGAAAATGTGTAAAATAGGCCAGGATGAATGAGAGTAACTGTGTGTGTGTGCGAGTGTAGAACAAGGATAGAAATTAGCCCAAGGATATAGTTTGGCATGAAACTCTGGCTAAAGAACAAACAAAAGTGTGAGCAGTGAACTGGGTTGTGAACTGGTCAGATATGGCTCCTCTTCTTTCTTTTTTATATGGTATTGTATGATGCTTTTTACTGTTGGGGGGCTGCAAATTAGCTTTATGTACATAACATCAGCCACCTAGTCGGCAATGTTTCCTGTACTGTCCCTGTCAAATAAACAAATAAATAAATACAAAAAAACATACAGAGTCCCATGTATGTTCATTATCATGCACTATCACAACCAAATAAACAAACCCAGTCCAATATGAAAACAAGAAGAAGAAAAGCCGAATAACACCAGTCAAAAGAAATGTTTTCCTACAAATCCTTACCTGTCACAGCTCTGTCCCTCAACGTTAGGCTTACAGTAGCAATGTCCGCCTTTAGGGGAGCAATGTCCTGCACTTCCAGCTGAACTGCATCGGCAAGGCCTGAATATAACACACAGAAATATGACTATCAAAAATGTGTTCGGAATTTAAGTGTGCACTTAATAACAAACTGCCGTTAAAAAATCTTAAATTCTAAGGAGAGTAAAACGTGTTGGTTAAAATAATGTGTGTGTGTGTGTGTGTGTGTGTGTGCGAGGGGGTGATTGTAATTAGAACCGACATCTTACATCCACTCCACCAGTGATAAATGACCATTGTTTTGTGTCTGTTTAAAGCCATTTCATAATGAGGCGCTAACACAAATAATTCAATTAACAAAGAATCTCTTGCTGGCCACGCTCCACTGGACTGTGTAATTCACACCTCATCTCAACAGCTGGATTTCGCTTGATGAAACAGAGACTGTGTGGTGTCTGTTTGCATGTGCGATTGCATGTCTGTTTGTGAATGTGATTTAGAAAACTCGGGTTGATTTCATAAGTAGATGGAATTTTTTAATGACTGTAAAAAGAAAAGAGAAAAATCCCAAATTCACTAAGGTTGTATTTTTAGTGTGTATTGCTTGTGGCTTTGCTGATGTTTTTGTTAAAGGTCAAGTAAACAAATTAATATACCAAAGAGACAAAAAGGGCCACTCACATTCTTATAATCCTTCACATATAAACAGACGTACATACACACCTGCACACACATGCACGCATACATACACTCTCGCACACCCTCTCCAAATAGATAAGTTAAAATCAGTTATTACTATTTATATATGTATTTAGGATCATTTATTTCTAGATATTTATTTATTTGTTACTTCCTCACGTCGCTGTTGTTGTTATTATTGTTATTATTGTGATTATTGTTATTATAATTGTTATTATAATTATTATTATAATTATTATTAATTACATTTTCTCTCTCACTTAAATTGGATATCTGAACAAACTATACACATTATATCCGAGATTACGATCAGGTACTGGAAAAGAGAGGAAAGATTGAACCCCCTTCCTTTGTGACAGCTCCTGCTCAGAACATATACTACGGTAATAAATGCAGTTATCTAGATCACAGCAATTTCATATCGGGTAATGTGTAGTTATTAAAAAAAACAAAAAACGATTTAACAGCAATGTATGTACAGAAGAAAGTATTAAGTAGTAAACACTTTTGATATATGGACACATTTAGTATCATTACGAAATATGCTATAATTCCTTTTAGTAAAAAACATTTGCTCAAAAATGTAATATAACAATATGTTGAGCCTAAACCGTTGTACTTCTCCAAGGTCATAAAACAGCCAGAATACGTAACATCAATGCACACGGTTTTATAATTTACAGAGAATTCTTATTGGAAATACTGCTCTATATCCGATTCAAATAGAAGTGAATCAAAAGTGAAAAACCAGTATAAAAAAGCAACAGTTCAAACTGCGCCAACATGAAAGAATGTCAAACATAAGCAAGCGTATGAAGTTCATTATGCTAATTTGGGTTATCTACATCCTTTACCTTATAAAGTTATTACTATATTATTCACCAAATATATAAACCACCACATAATGCAAAATAATTCCTGCTGTAATTGGATTCATATGGCTATAGGAACATATTGAGTCTTTCTAAAAAAAAATATTTGTCCGTCAGAAGTCTAATCTCTTATTTGGGCGGGGGTTAAAACCACAAATAAAGTATTGGGATTGCTCCCGCTTTGCTTCTGACTGAGGGGCCGCCGTGCTGCAACTGGAAAGACCATCTAGTTTGATATCTTGAAACTGACATAGTGGAAATGTGAAGAAATTAAGCCGAATTAACTTTGTTGCCTGTCTCTACAGCCAGAACATCCAATTTCATAAGGACTTCGAATATTTTTTTATTTATTTTACTCTCCCCCCCAACCCCACCCACCTTAACACCTACTGTATTTGTAAACCGTAAATAAACCGTATATATTAGATTTTGAATATAACTATTTCCTTTTCTTTTCTTTTATGTTTTCATTCTTGTAATTGTATTAAAATGTAATAAAAAGTAAAAAAAAAAAAAATAATAATAAAAAAGGTCAAGTAACCTGCCACACCCCAAACAAACCAACCAGACAAACAAACAAACACACAAACAAACAAACAAAAGTAAAGTGCAATATAAATACAATTTATTATTATTATTATTAAACAGGCAAATAGTCATTAATAGGCCATCCATCTCCAGCACAACTTAGCGTTCCTGCTACAATCGGTGGTGGTGGTAGGTGGGTGAGGGTGATGAATATAAAATCGACCCTCCCTCCTTTATAAACTCAGTCTGTTGTGCCTACAATCTACAGTGCCTTGCACAAGTACTAATACACCTTGAACTTTTGCACATTTTGTCATGTTTACAACCATAAACATGAACATTTTTTACTGAAAGTTCACACACAAGTAACAGACAACTGTGAAGTGAAAGCAAAATGATACTTGATTCTGTTATTTAAAAATAAAATAGAAAAGTGAAAAGCACAAGTATTCATACAGCATTTTCATTAAATTGCCTTTATAACATTCCTAATGACTGCAGAATGTTCACACCTTGCCCTAAGGATTAAATAGAGGCCACGTGTATGTAATCTACTCTCAGTATAATTACAGCTGTTCTGTGAGGGCCTCAGAGCTATGGTCGGAGTGTATTGGTCATTAAACAACATCATGAAGGCCAAGGAGCTCACCAGAGAGGTCAGAGATAAAGCTGTGGAGAAGTTTAAAGCAGCGTTAAGTTATACAAAGATTTCCCAAGATTTGAACATCTCCCGGAACACTGTTCAATCCATCATTCGGAAATGGAAAGAGTATACCACCACTGCGACCTTACCAAGACACGGCCGTCCACCTAAACTAACAGACCGAACAAAAAGAGCACTGGTCAGAAATGCAACCAAGTGCCCCAAGATAAGTCTAGAGGAGCTGTGACGAACTGTGGAAAGACCTGAAAACTGCTGTTCACAAACGCTCTCCTTCTAATTTGACAGAGCTTGAGTTGTTTTGTAAAGAGGAATGGGCTAAAATGTCAGTCTCTAGATGTGCAAATCTTGTAGAGTCATACCTCAAAAGACTTGCTGCTGTTATTGCAGCTAAAGGGGGTTCCACAAAGTATTAATTCATGCTGTGTGAATACTTGTGCACGCCCCCACTTTTCGGTTTTCTATTTTTTGAAAAATAACAGAATTATGTATCATTTTGCTTTCTTGGTCCTTGCTTTTGTGTGTAATATGACAGCTCCTGCAAAATCTTGCTGTTGTTGATGCCTTGTTGTCACATCCCCCTGATAAAGGACACAGATTAACAGTTCTTGTGTCACATAAGGAAATAAAATAAAAAATAATTATAATTTATATAATAGGCATCTAAGTATTTTCTGATGTGGTGTTGCATGTTGCTCACCTGCAGCCACCAGGGCCAAGAGAATGAAAGCCAGGCAAGCAAGTGTCACACTTCTCCCCTGTCACTCCTTCTTTGCAAACACAGCTTCCTGTCTGATCGCACTGCAGACTGACGGAGCCTGGGAGGAAGCAGAGGCCACGCAAGGAAGAAGGAAGAGACCAAGATATAAATGAGAACAAAACAAAAACAGAAACCTACAATTGAATTCTTACTGTTTACATGCAGTGAATATTTTTTGGTAACATTGTGTAGGTTAGGTACATTTTGACAATTTCTTTCTTGCTATCCCAATTTCTTAAATTTACTTAGAACCAATTGTTTCTTTCCACACATCTGTTTTATTAATAAAATGACCCACTCAAAGGTTACCGTTTGATCAATTGTGTCCATCATCTCCATGTGGAGTATTTTGTCTGGTTTGTAAAGGACATTAAAGGACAATACTAACTCAGCACTTCTCCAGGCTGGTGGAGAGTCTGTGCCTCAAGTGGAGGAGTTTGGATTCTGGTTCGGACGGATGGAGCATGAGATTGACAAATGGATTGGTCCAGCGTCGGCAGTTATGTGGTAGCTGTATATTCCTATAGCTCCAAACGGGGTGAAGTTAGAAGCGACCAAGCTCTTCCATGGGCACGCACAAAGACCAGACAGATACGTACAGTATCAACTCGTCTAAGCTCAGGTAAGAACATATCTCAGTATGGAAAAACGGTGGCATAAGGTCACATGCCTTTAAAATGCCAAATCTGTGCAAAAATGTCATATCATGACGTCCTGTTGGCAAAGGCAAAAAAAAAACATTCTCATTTTGAATATGGCCAGGTTGATGAGCTGCATAAACAAGGCCTTTCGCAGAGCACCATCACTGCTAAGGTGGGACGCAGTCAGACAGTCTTTTTGAATTTCTGAACCGATCCTGAGGGTTATGGAACAAAAAAGTAAAGTGGAAAACCCCAAAAAATCACCAGCGCTGAGCCGGAGGATCCGATTGACTGTCAGTCAAGACACTGGACGATCCTTGACCCAAATGGAGGCCAATACTGGAGCCGACTGCAGCCCAAGGACGTCATGACAGTGTCAATACCTGACAGAAAATGACACTAAATGCACATTTTTGCACAGATTTGGCCTTTTAAAAGGCGTGTGGTCTTAAACTTTTGATCAGCTGCAAAATTTCAGTTTATTTGTTGTTTTCAATAAAAGCTTTACTCAAAACATTTTTTTTCTAACTCCCTTTTGTATATCAAAGTTCTACTTGGACCACTGTAAAGATCCAAGGTTGCAAAATGTGAATTTTTGCCATTTTTCAAGTGGTCTTACAATTTAGATTGGGACTGTTTGATGAATTATGAATCACATTAAAATCCACTTTGCGCCAATTTGGAGGTTTTGTGATGTGGGAATGGGTATAAAATAATGTTTTTTCTATGGTTCAGAAACTGCATCATTAATCCTTATAGAAGTAAATTGTTTGAAAGAGGTGGCAGTATACTACCAAATATCTTCCATATTTACCATTGAAATTGCAGTTGCATGGCAGGCAGACATCTTCTGGAGACATCCTGTAGTGGTCCTCTTTGCAGCGCTCACAATGGGGTCCATCTGTATTATTCCTACAGTTAAGGCAGCGCCCCCCACTGGCCGTGCTGCGGTACTGCTCCATGTCAAACACACACTCGTCTGATCTTCCACTGCAGTTGCACTCTGCAAGGACGAGATAGAGGTGGCGGCAGGAGACGAAAGCAAGAGGTCAAGTGTAGAGGGAAGAGCCATAGGGAGAGAAAGGACAGGGTTCAAAAAGACATCAGACTAAAATAGATCCACAAGGAGACATATGTGTGAGAGAGATTATGTGTTCAGGGATTGGATCATAATTTAGAGGCTCGTTGCTAATCTCATTTCACGCAGGCCTAATGAGGAGCCAATTGGCTGTCAGGGGGCACTTAGATAACAGTAATTCATGTTTATACAAGAGAAAATTACTCAGCTGATACCACACCATCACAGCTCTCATACCCTTCAAATAAGATCCCCCCTTAGCTTACCCGCTATACCCTGAGGGGGAACTGTGAAAATTGTAGATTTTATTATGAACCTAGCTCTGTGTTGTTTCGGAACTAGATACATATTTCTCAGCAAAGTTGAGACCTCTCTTGAGACTGCTGCTGGAATGGTTTAAAGTTCTTGGGACAAAGGCTGATTGGCTGTTTTCTATACACAAACACATTTTGAGATCAAATTCAAGGCTTTTAATTGTTAACTGTAGATTTTGTGGAAAATAAAGTAGGAAATTATCAGCCAATGGCTAGTGTCTCACTTCCTTGGTTTCCGAAACCTAGAGGTATCTGTTCTGACAAGAAGCAACAGTTCTCAGGAGCTGTTGCAGCGTGACTCAGCCCTGATTGACGCAGTTGGACAAGTGGATCTCCAACAGGACATGTCCACTCCCATTCCTTGTGTGTTGACCGTGACTGCCATTGCTGGACAGGTAACCTGATAATAACCTTTTTTTGTTTCGAGTCCTTCATTTAACCCCCGAGTACCACATACCTCGAGGATCTTGCCAATGTTATTACAAAGTGATCAACTATACTAAGATTATTCAGTATGTGTGAGTGTGTTCAAAATGAAGCTAAATCTGAAAATGTGAAAATTTAAAAGAAACCAAAAATAAAGCATGACAGTTGCAGTTTCACCACAGCTGCATTGTCAATTGTGCTGACCTTCGGCCGGGGTCAAGTATTTAAATAATTTTGCCACATCAAGTATTTTGTGACAGTGAACATGTTGATGTGACATGTCCTGGTGCAGCCACAACAACCTGGAGCTGAACGCCCAGAAGACAGTGGAGATGATCGTGGACTTTAGGAAAGACACAGCCCCACCGTCCCCCCTCACCCTGACAGACTCTCCCACCCCCATTTCCATCGTGGACTCCTTCCGTTTCCTGGGCACCACCATCACCCAGGACCTCAGATGGGAGCCAACCATCAGCTCCCTCATCAAGAAGGCCCAGCAGAGGATGTTCTTCCTGCGGCAGCTGAGGAAACTCAAGCTGCCAACCAAGATGCTGGTGCAGTTCTACACGGCCATCATCGAGTCCATCCTCACCTCCTCCATCACCGTGTGGTTCCCCGGCGCTACAGAACGGGACAAGCACCGACTGCGGCGCATTGTGCTGCTGCAGAGAAGGTGATTGGCTGTGAGCTCCCATCTCTCCAGGACCTGTTCACCTCCAGGACCCGGAGGCGTGTGGGTGGGATCACAGCTGACCCTTCTCACCCTGGACACGGACTATTCACCCCTCTCCCCTCAGGCAGGAGGCTACGGTCTATCCAGACCCATAGATCCCACCACTTGAACAGTTTTTTCCCCTCCGCCATCAGACTCATGAACAAAAACAAGTCTCTGTAGCTTAGTTACAGAGACATGGATGTATCTGCAGTGTGCGGTGTGTCCACACTTAGACCCGCTGCTATCACTTATCACTTTAAAACACTTAATATCACTTTATATGCTACACATCTGTATATACAATCCCGTTGTTGTTCATTGTCAAATTGTTGTTGTCTTACCATATGTCACTTTATTTTATCTTATTTATTTAATATTTTTTATGCATGCCCTTATAGCCTTATAGTTTAACGTTCCTAGCTTATTTTTTATCTTAATTCTGTGTTATATGTTCGATGTCGCACGTTTGCACCAAGACAAATTCCTAGTTTGTAAACCTTGTTCACAAACCTTGGCAATGAACCTATTCTGATTCTGATTACACGTGATGTGCAAATATGATTTTTCATGTTCAAATTTTAATTAATTGCCACATGGCCACCTTTGCCACAGATGTGCTTTAATGCACATGCAAAGAAAAAGACATGATACATGCTGTCCAGAAAATGTTAAAGTAAATGTTGTGTTATTCTTTATTTGTCTAATCAGTGTACATACAGATAGATTGGCAAAAGCTAATAAATTGACAGATGAAGGATAGTTAGATTAACCAACAACAAAGCTTCATATTCTGTAGAGTTTCTGGAGTCTCGGCCCCCGCATGCAGTTAATAGAGTAGAAAAATAAAATTATTATCCCCTCGCAACTAAACCATGGGCTGGTAAATCGATGGTGACAAAGAAATGGCTGAAGAGCAGCCACAGGCAAAGCTCACAAGAATGTCTAACAAAACAGGACAATTGGATTAGATGTTACTTACCCTTGTGGTATTTCGTTTGCCATTGTTGGTCTTTGGAAATCATTGTTACCTATGGTAATACAAGTCAGCATGTACAGAATGTGTGGTGCAACTATTATACTGTTTCTTAATAAGCTGTGTTTGAGTAATTGAATATGAAGCAGCTATTTTGTTTCTATTAATTCTTTGATAGATCAGGGTGGGGTAAAGTTTTACTTTCAAGCATCAGTGTATAAGTGATTATTATTGTGTAGCCCATCTTTTCTGTTTATTTTGTCCTTGGCACACTATTTGCTTGAAAATTTTGCAATTTCTGTTTCTGAATAAGTGCGATCGTATCTGCATTGTATTGCAAACATGCAAGATTCTCACAAAATCTGGGTAAACCATAAATTCAACAGAAAATAATAAGTGATTAGTATAACACTAATTTAATACATATTCTCTTTCAGTACAATTTTGAAAACTAGGTAAGCTTTACTTTATAGCACAGATATACCATTGTAAGAGAATGGAAGTAGCATAATACAAGATAACTGGATAATGCATTTTGAAGACACATTTCCATATTATTACCACCAAGAAAATACTAAAAATGTTCCCTGATCATTTATAAATTAAATTGGGTCAGGGTTGAGTTGTGATTAATTATGATATAAATTGGATTTGTGCCCTGTTTCCACACATTCACTATGTTATTGGATTGCAGCGATTTCTGTCCTATTCCCATGCTATTGCTGTGCTGTAAAGTAAAGTGATACTGAAATCTATAGTTTTGAAAAGAGCAAGCCACATAATTTGACATTAATAGATAACTGTTAAAGATTATTGGAAAGGCTAGCGAAAAGCTTGTGTAGATGTGAAAACTAACTGTAGACAGCTTGTTAGTGTTTTATTGTTTGCTTCTGTGTTTTTTTAAGCTGCAAAAAGGTCAGACGTCTGATTTCTGGTAGAATGCAGTTGCTTAAAGACACTTCACATTTTTTGGCCACAGCGGCTTGAAATACTGGCTGCTTTATTTATCCGTGTGTGCTTGATGGGTTATTCCGTTTTAGAGTAAATCAAAGCCTTTATCTATAATTTAAACATATAGAAATACCAAATAGATATGATTATTTTTTTTATTTTTTTCATATATGACTTGATTAGCTGACTGCAGCACCTGCCTCCGTAAAGGAGGGCATGATCTACCCACACTATTACTAATAGTAGTAGTACTGGTAAAACGATTAGCAGCCATCACACCCTTAACAATGTTCAGAGTGGTTATCAGACCATTCTCAGCCTTCTGTAACAAATATACTTCAGCTGTGGGGCAGCAAGTGTGTTATTACAAGATGCCACCAAAGGGTTATGACACAAGGAAAAGGGAACAGTTGGATCTAATTATTTAAAAATAACTACAAACGAAGATGAAAGTGTTTGTGATTGAGAGGTGGTGCAGGTATCATTGTTGAGCCCTCTGGTTGTTGTGCGGCCAGAGATAAAATGTTAATCAGGAAGTATTTCAGTGTGATACAGATTCTACCTCTCCTTTAAAAACTGACATCACAGTATTGAAATATTGCAGCCATTTTTGTAGGGCACAATAATAAAGTGCACGTATATACAAACTTCAATATTGTCATTAATGAGGTCTTGGAACAATGTGTGAAACTTGGCGCATTGTGCCTACACATAATGTGCAGGCACAATACCCTGCACATTACAATGTGCAGGGCATCAGGCATCGTGTTTGAAGGCAATTAGGCTGTGTCAGTTGAATTTCACGCGGGGGGGTTGGGGGGGGGGGGATTTCTTAGTGCTGATGTGTGACAGTGTCCCAAAGGCAGAACTCACTCAAACACTGGTTGGCCGAGTCCCCCGTGGCCCGAGCCCAGGGCCGGTCTTGGTAGAAGGGGTGACATCTCTGGCAGTCTTCCCCTACTGTGTGATGCTGGCAGGCACAAACCAAGTTTCCACTCTCCCCCTCCACACACTCGCTGCCATGGCCATTACACTTGCATCTGAGGGGTAACACAGTCACAGACAGTTGCCATTAAGTGTAATGAATCACTCGGATTTGTCTTAGTGTAACGACCTCTGTCATGGATGCAAAATGTTTACCCAAGGCTTGATCTTATTTTCTTTGCGGATATGACGTACGTACATTTTGTAGTTAATTTAATGTCATTTATTTGTATTGTTTTTGAAATTACTACACAGAGGTCCAGTGCGAACTACTGAGATTCATTATACTTTTTTAGTGGGTAACTTTTTAAACCAACAGTCTTTAGCACTAGCACGTAATGTAAAATGACTAGTGGTACAGCAGGATTGCGCGACTTGGTGAGGTGTGAAGTATTTGCTGTGGACGCTACGCTACAACGTGTTGTCATGGGCAGTTTCTCCCTCAGGTGTTGTGACAAGGGCTGGTGGTAATTTGTGTAGCTGCTGTGCTGATCTTAAGTGTTTATGACAGGTGTCAGATCAAGTTTATATTCATCCTGAAGGCTTCATCTCGACTAGTTAATCCTGAACTGATTTTGCAGTACTAAAGTGCAGCCTAGTCCTTGGCGCCATGTCCTATCTCATTACTGTTAGTAATAAAATGCAAGAACTCCAAAGAGGATTCAACATCATCTCACAATTTTACATCTGTTGACTGCTGCTAGGCATATGCAGATTTTCAGGTGCTTGGTAACGGAAATTATTTAATGTAACCTGGTGAATAGTATTAGGATTTGTTGACTCCTTGAAGTCAAAATGAATTAAATCTTATCCCAAGGATACAACTATTTCTTGACCAACAAAATATGGAGGGTTTTGTTCATATACATCATGACTAGGCACTTAGGGGGCCGCGCCATTTTTAGACTGTGGTCATAATGTTGCAGAGTTGCATGTAATTTTATAATTGTCAGGACACCGATTCAGTTCATGGGGGGGAGGAATTAGCAGTATAGACGTTACAATTTATTTCAGGCTTAGACTCAGAGCAGGATTTGTTGAATCCTTGAAATCAAACTAAATTGAATTGAGTGTGTAAAAGCCCTTCTCTTTCATTAATTTGCTCCCTTACCTCCTTCTTCTGTATTCCACTTTATTATATATATATATATATATATATATATAATAAAGTGGATTGGACTGGCTGGCTCTGCGTGCCCAGGGTGTGCAACACCTCCAGTTGTAGATATCGTCGATATTAGCTAATTAATCTTGTTTGCCCGCTAATGCAAGCTTCCCTTTAGTGTTGCGGGTGGTTGAGGGCTTTACAGCGCACCTTTCGGAGCTGTGCTCGATTGATAGCGGTCTGAGGCTTGGAGTAGCCAGCACCGGGCGTATAATTGTCTAAGCTAACATTTCTCTAATTCATAGGTCAAGGGTTTTGATGATGTCTCCGCTTAGCCCTGTCTCCTGCTGCCTTGGACATACTGCCAGTATATTGGATTGGAGATCTGGAGAATGGACTTAAAACAACTTCTTGTGTGGACTGTCAAGACTACTGTTGACATTTAAATAAAGTTCTGAAATTAAGTTAAGGAGCATAATGAATTGAATTATATTTTTGGAACATCCTATGTCTTTCCAATGAACTGATTTGTGTGCCTTTTGTTTATATAGCCTTCTCTCCAGTGCCATTGTTCATGCCAGTTTAGTGGTAGTTTATTTTAATTTAAATCATGTAACATTTAGCATTAGACCATCTCCGCTTACTTTACCACACAGGATTTTTTTCATTAAATTGATGAATCTATCATTTAGAGAAAACCAATGTAGTGGGACATGGTACTGTCTTTGTGTTGTTGCCGTAGTTCTACGGCAGTAACTACGGTAGTTGTGGTGGGTGGGGTTAATGACAAGCTTCCGCACAGGCATTTGTCGTAAAAAGCACAGCCAGGTAACACTGGTCTGCTAACTGCAGCGACCAGTGTCTGGTTGGAGGGAAAAGGTTGTTCTACATAACATTGTCATTGGCCATAGATGTCTGTCCAGCCCATGTACAGCCCACTTAATGAGTCAGGTCTGGAGCTGGAAGTACCCCTTTCGTCAGTGGCAAAATCTATGCTATAGTCTTAGTTTAGAAACATAAGATCAGGTCCACGCACACCTCCTCCAGCTGTTCTGGGGGGACCCCGAGGCACCACCAGGCCAGCTCAGAGACATGGGGCAGTCTCTGATACAAGCATAAATACAAGCATTTATTTTATGACAGATATTTTCATAATTTAAAAATTCATCATACATGCACAAACAAACATGTGCTTTTGCTGTGAGCGGCTCAGCTCTCCTAAGACATGATTGTAACTTTACCGGGAGTGGGTACGTCTCCAGCTCGTCTCCATGGAGATGTCGACTAAAGGCAGCACAATTTTGATATTTGAATAGTTCTCATCCAAATCCATTATTTGATTACCCCCCGCAAAAATAACCTTTTCTGTATTGAGTTTCTTATTGGGAACATGTTTGGTATTGATGGCAACAGTATAGACCAACATGTTACGCAGTGTGCCTTTAAGTAAAACTTTTGTGATTTTTTTTAAATAAATAACCACTCAAGTGGTGCCTCTGTCTCAGTTTTGACTACGCATCAAGCGACACTTATTTGTATTCTTTATAGGGCTGCACGATTTTGACAAAAATTGCAATTTTTCTAAACAAATATTGCGACTGCGATTCGATTTGAAACTTTTATATTTGATCCATTTAGATGCATAAACTGCTTAAATGATAACATATTCTTGCTCAAATTGCCCCACATTAGAACAACACATATAGTATTTACTTTCAACAATATTTTTACGTGGACAGCACCCTCTACTGGAGGAGTTTCCCCAACCTTCAGAGTACCTCTGGGGGACAGCCACATGACTAAAATAAGCCTGGATGGAATCACAGAGCGTCTATCTAAACACTCTAGAATCTGCTTTATGGAAACTCAGACAAACTTGTATCTGTTGCGGCTGAACCTGAGATCAGAGGCTCCACAATTCTGATTGGTGACATCTATCACTTAAAGGCCATAGACAGAAGAAACACGAAGAAACTTCAGCCTCTTGATGTTAAGCTTTTGCAGTGGTCAAACCTCCATTGCGATTAGATAGTGATAAACAATGCAGCCCTAAGTCTTTGTATTTGTTACGGAAGTAAGGTTTAAAATGGGTTACTAATCATAATTGAGGGGAGCCCTGGCCCCACACGGTTACACCAATCTCACAGAAACACACATGTAAAGACAATGCATGGCTTCAGACATGTTACATTTCAACATTAAACCAACTTTAAAACCAGTAAACAGATTTGTACGGCATTCAAGTTTTGGCTCCTACCTCCCTCCAACAGAAAAATCTGAGATGGCGTAGAAGTACGAACGCAACACTTTGGCATCCTTGAAGAACTCATCTCCAAAGGTGTTAAGCCTGTCCAGTGAGATAAGCAGGTCTGTGGCAGTCACCCATTCCTGCAAGAGAAATGGAGACCAGAGGGTGAGAAATTGTTTAACTCCTAAAGATATCTGGGGTACTTTGAAATGGACAAGAACCATGAACATGTACTTCTTTTGGATGCTGACAAAGTACTCAACAGAATTTGATATTAATGTTTATTTATGCCGGACTGTAGCTAATTTCCATCCGTTGTCCCACACTCGCACTCTCAAACACACAAACATTTATCCTGGCTTATTGTACATGTTATTAGTTGTAGGGGAAACAGGAGTATCCGAGGAAACCCACGCGGACAAGGGGAGAACATAGACAGTCTAAAACAGTGGTTCTCATCTGGTGGGTCGGAAACCAAACAAGGTTTGTTTCTTCCAGTATTTATCTTCTGTAAAATTATAGACATTTGTAAAAATTATCGTGTTTTTTGTCATAATTTCAGCTTTATGGGTTTATTTAATGTTTATTAAACATTAATTTAAGGCAGGGGTCACTAATTAAATTTCACCAAGGTCCGAAATGAAAAAAAATTGTCAAGCAAAGGTGAAAATAATGCAATGACGTGAATCCTGTTATTGTTTATTTTATTTTTTTTGCTCATGGATCTTAAAAAGCAGAATGCATAGCCTCTATTATACACAATAGTGCACATAATGACAGTGATGTGTTTCTTTGCTCAGTTCAACACACCAAGTCCTGGCTTAGTCCAGGTTTAGGTCTGGTTTAGTCCTGGTTCAGATCTGGCTTACTCCTGGTTTAGAAGAGCTCGCTGCCAATCGGGAAACAACCGCGCTATTTGCACATTACGATTGGCGCCCAATTGGTGTAGGCGTAAAAACTGACGTCACCCGTGAAAGCTGACGTGTTGCTCTGTAGCACAAACACTCCAATGAAAAACTCCCACACACGGCCCTGGCCCTGCCTCCAGTGAGGGGGGAGTCACAGGCACATGGCCGCTGTGTGCCACAACGCTTCCCTTGTGTGTAGAGAGAGCTGTAGAGTTGTCCCAGTGGAATATGTCGCTAAAAAAAGTTAGATCACTGTTGGAACTCCATGCGGACTTTGTTTACGAGTAGCGGCCGCAGTATAGTGGATGCCCTGTGCCCCGCGCACTCAATAGTCCGACACTGCTGCCTCTCTCCTCGCGAGTTGCTGCATGCAGCTGAGCAGAGGGACAGCTTTATTTCTTTCAGCTTTAATAAACATTGCGCGCTGCATCGCTTATGTTATTTAGCTTTTGGCGGGACAAACTACAAACAGCTACTTGGCCACATGGCGTGAGAATTTTCAGTGTTTATTTAACGCTGTTCCCGGCGGTTCCTTGTGGTATGGGCGCCCCTCTCGCTTCCCCCACAGTCTGCTGAGCCGGCGGCAAAAGCCAACTTTACAGTTGACATCACAAAGCTAGACAAACAAACCGCATTTTCGTCCGTGCATGTGCTGACTTACATTCAGGTGACGTGCTATCATAAACAATTTTGTTGTCACGGAGCCGCAGCGGAGCTGCAGGATCTTGTAATGATGAGCCTTCTCCACGGCTTAGATCTGTTAAAAGCCTTTTTCGCCCACGATTGGGTGGTCATGCTGTTTGATCAAGACGTTCAGCTGGTGTTTTTTTAGTTTACATCAATGTTGCTTCTTATAACTCCACATCTGAGAGCGTTGCTAGTATTGGCTCATCATTCTCGGACGTGGGACCTTTACCACTGATTCTGAAAATGCAGAGAACAAATGTACCTGCTTCCCTTTATCTGCTCCACACGTTGAAAGTCTGCTCGTCCACATAAACATTGCCACCGCTTTGCCCTGTCCGTTTTTTGTTTGGCCCACCATTCTCTTTCCAACTGTGTCATGTTGTCACGGATCTAACTGGGCTTTGGAAATGGGGTAAAAAAAAAAAGTCCCTCCAAGTCCGATTGAATATGTAAATGCTAAATGGCTTCTACTTATATAGCGCTTTTCCACCTATATTAGGCACTCAAAGCGCTTTACAGCAAGGAACCTCTCACCCATTCATACACCAATGTACGCAGACAGTGGAGGCAAGGTGGGTGAAGTGTCTTGCCCAAGGACACAACGACAGCGTGCAGCATCAGGAGACGGGATTCGAACCCCCGACCTTCCGATCATGAGACGAACCGCTCTACCATCTGCGCCACCGTCGCCCCCAATGTTTTGAAGTTGTGTAATAATTGTGTGTAAGAAATTCTTATTTGGGTCGCAGCTTGGCTTGGTCCTGACAACATCCCACCTGAGAAGCACTGGTCTAAAACATTACAATCAATTAAGAGAATGAATGTCAAAATATACACTGAATTAAACTGTCTGGACAAGGCATGATGGGTTATGCTTCCAGTTTCCTAATTTGAATTTACTGCTGAGGCAAGTATGATGCATAACCTGGACAAGAAAGTGAACACAAAGAGGGAGAGAGGAAACAGGAAGTGCTCTTGGGGAACCGATGATAAAAGTGAGGGCAGGTAGAAGCGTTGAGAAATGACAAAGACACAAGTTTGAAACAAATACTGTGGGAGAAAATGTGTGTGTGTACTCTGAATCAGGCCTGAAAAGAAGTCTGTACATTTTGATGCCTCTCCCCGGAGCCAACTTTGATGTGGGAAAGGCGATGAGAAAATAGGAGATGGCAGCAGGCGGCTTCAGATTTAAAAATGTGCCAAGAGTTCATTCACAGCTTTTACCCACATAGGCATTTTTGGGAATGAGTGGGAAAATTATCAGCTTTTTTTCCCACATGGGTAAAAATAACAGGTTTGACATTGAAACATAGGTTAGTGTCCTTTTATTTAGGCAATGCATTACAAGCATTCCATAAACACAGTGTCAAACTAGCAAAACACAAGAGATTTCTTCCTGTCTCTGTTAATACCACATCAGACTTGCTTGAACAGAGGTTGGAGTGAGAGACCACCTACTGGGTCCCAGACTGGTAAGAGGTCAGAGCTTCTTGAGGGAACATCTGGTCTTAATATCCAACACATGTTTCTGTCTAGTTCCTGTGCATTCCTCTTTTCTACATACCAGTGCAGAATGGTATGTTGTTGTAACTAATGTAGTCTCAAAATTAAACAGGTTTAAATCAAGTCTCAGTCCTATCCACGAAATCTGGACTGCCACCCACTGCTCCCTGCTTGAGTTTACCTCAAATGACCAGCCTGCACCCCATTTTATTTGAGTATTTCCATTTTTCTTTAGTGCTCTGAGCTATAGTTTTCTATGGCAATTTCAGACAGTTCCTATTGAGGGCTATAGATAGATTTGTTATTTGGTCGTAAGCGTAAACACATTGTTACAAAATTGAGTGCAGTTGGCTGCCATGCTATTGTTACGGTACTTTCTTATCTACTTTGGCCTGGCTTGACACAGCCCCTTCGGCTAATGGGGTTTGGACGGTGGCGGATGACCTCGAGGCACTGCAGTAGCCAAAGAAAACTGATGTTGATGCTTCACTTTGTCTTACAACACCTGGACAAGGTACAGGGCCACCAACGGAACTGTCTTCCATGCCAAAGAAAACTGCAAAGTCACGATTATGATAAAGTTTACCTGGCTTCTTGCAAAAATGTGTGTCTTATTTGTAGACTCATGAACATGCAAACATCTAAATTAGACAATAAAACAAAAATAGATTAATTAGTTCACATTAAAGGGTCCATACAAAGGAAAATTTGCCCGACTTAATAAGTATAAATGGCTTAACAAGTACTTGAGTTAAGAATTATGCTGATTTTGGCACGATCTCCATACAAATTTGCACTATTTTTCTTGAAATAAGAGAAATCAACTTTTACCCTTAAAATAAGAGACATAAGAGTAGTAAAAAACGTGTTCCTTTGGCAATGTGCTATTTTAAGATTATACCAATCTACACAAAATCAGCACATTCTTTTAATCCATGCACATTTAAGTAATTTTCTCATCTAAAACATGATAAAGTATCGAGCAATAACATATGTGCTTTATAAATACTAAATACATGATTTAAATTAAGCATGTCAGTCTAGATCAGGGAAAGGCACCCTGTGGTTTCAGAGCCACATGTGGCTCATTAGCCCTGTCCTTGTGGCTCTGACTGTTCGGTAAAAGATGGCTAAGATAAGATAAGGTACGATAAGCTATAACTTTATTTATGTCACAATGGAGAAACTCGGCTCTCAAGAACTCAGGGGGTTCAAATAGTCAGGAAAATATGCAACAAAAGAAGAACAGGATATTCTGTAAACCTTGTTGAGTCTTAGTTTGGACATGTTTTAGTCCTCGTCTAATTTGTAATCTTTATTCGTCCAGACACTACTTTATGTAATAATTTACTGGTTTCATTCTCATTTTCACAGTAAATAAACTAATCAGAATTGGATGCGGTTCTTAATGGATAAGAATTTTAGTGTTTTCAGGGCGAGATACAGCTCTTTGAATCTAAAGTTTGCAAACCCTTGGTCAAGATCATATACCAAATACTGTATCCTGTTTCTTTAAACATCTGTGTTTGTGTTGCATTATATTTTTCATTAAGTGTTGAATAGACCGTTTTTTATTGTATGTAATGGTACTTTTTCATTTCTCATTAGTACAAGAGTACAGTAGCTATTAGTTTTGCTTGGATAGCCAATCCTAATTGTGTTTGAATGAGCAGACACAGTTCCAGATATTACTTTCTTTACTGAGGCAGATTCTTAAGGTTAATTAGCAGTCAGCCCCATTACTTATTATTTGTGCAAAGCACTGCAAAAGCTTAATTAACTTTGATTCCCACTCATGGAATTTGGATGCACAATGCTGCAGTGATGCTGACTATGGTTTAGGATCGGGTGATGAAAATGGCAATGAGCCCATATAAAGGCAATTACAAATGTATGATTTAGTACCATAAATACACACTGTACAGGTGGACATGACTTTGTATTGAGGCTCAATCACTGAAATGACCTTGTGTCAATCCTATTACCCCTTTCCCACATTTCCTCTTCCATTCCTCCTCCTCCTGCAAGTATTTTCTTCAACACTTGGCTACAGGCAAAGAGAGTGGTGTCCCTCATTCCAAAGTTAATAACTTTTTAATTTAATTGCGTAAGTTCACTGTGCCCTCAATATGCATTTTCCCCTCTAACTCATTGTCATTCTACAGTGCTGCTCCAATTGGCCACACAGCCTCAAAGAGAATCAGACAGAGTGACAGGGAGAGCGCGGACAAACTGGTCACTGGAGACTTTTTTAATGGATGACCAAACACATTCACTTTGAATTCATTGTGCACATCTTTAGTTTGATTATTATTATTATTAGAAAAAGCTGCATCAGATGAAGGTTCCCCATCCAGGCAACAGGAAGACCCATTTTAGTCTTTTTTTTAAATAATGCCATAGGCATTATTTTTCCTTTCATTAGATGGAACTATGACATAAAACGAAGTGAAGAGGGGGTAGAGACAGTAGATTATCCAGGCCAGCTTGTATTTTATGAAAAAACAGTTCAAATCTCTCATTCTCCGAAATATTGCCCCAGAGTTTAAAAAACTACAAAGTGACCTGCGCTAGAAGAAGAAGAAGAAGAACTTTTATTTATATAGCGCCTTTCACAGGCGCTATATATATATAGATAAATAACAACATAAAAATTGTATGAAATATTGTTTAATTATGCACAGACATTAGTGATGCTCAGTGTAACGTATGTGACTGTTAGGGTTCTGTCTGTTTGTGTTTAGTTCCCCCTTGATTTTGTTTAGTGTTCTTGTTCATGTGTGTGACATCTCTGTTCTGTCGTTGTGATCTTGCTTTTCTTGTGTTAATTGCCTGCCCCGCCCTGATGTGTTTCACCTGCGCCCTGTTTCCCCATGTATTTAGACCCCTGTGTTTTCCTGTGTCCTGGTTGGTTCATTGTGTTCTGTTTGTTGGTGTTTTGTGTGTCAGTGCCTTGCGTGTCTCCGGTTCTGGTCCAGTGCCAGCTTGTAAGTTTCTTTTGACCGGTTTTGGCGATTTTGCCTGTATTTGTACTTGGAGGTTCCATTAAATTTACTTTTACCTGCTTACTTTTATGCTTTTTTCGTTTGGGTCTCTTTTTCTGCCCCCACACCACAACAGTGACTAATTTACTAAATCAGATCATGCTTTTTCATGGACTTACAGTACAAGTATAAAGATAAAATAATCAAAAGGCACTGGAATGATACTCAGTTATCGAGACCAGTACTATTTATAATATTTTGTTATCTTCCCCTTTGCAGTAACAAAAATAAAACCATTACAAAAACAATGCATTCAGGACTTGCATCAAGAATTTTTTTTTACCTAACTTATGTTACAAAATGAACACTTGACTAGGACAGAACATGTCAACAACTAAGCTGGTCACACATACATAAAGAAGGCAAACAAACAACACTGATTGAAGAGGCAATGGATGCTGTAAAGAAGAAGAAGAAACTATTTATATAGCACCTTTCACAGATAAAATCACCAAGTACTTCACAGGGGCACAAAATAACAGATTATAGAGAAATTAATTAAAACAATCACAACCTTTTCAACTAAAAGCTTGTCCAAACAGCCATGTCTTCAGCTGTTTTTTAAAGAGATCGACCGTGTCGGTCACACATAGCGACAGAGGAAGGTCATTCCACAGTTTAGGAGCAACAGCTTCAAAGGACAAATCACCTCTGGTTTTAAAGTGGGTCCTTTGTAAAAATACAAAAGGTCTCAAGATGCATCAGAGGAGAACCACGTGTGGACAAGGAGAGATGCAGGCACAGCACAGACCAACAGTCGAGATGCAGAAGAGCTATAGACCAAAAGGGCACAACAGCTTCAGTGATCTCTCACTGCCTGCAGCACCCCAAGAACACACGCAGGATAGTACGGAAGCAACCCCAGAAAGCCACTCCCAACCAATGAGAGAGAAAGAAATGTGACCTAAAATTAATGATACAAAGTAGTGGGACGTCTCTGCGCAAACGGGGCACAAGCCTACGCTGAATGCGGCACTGCATACATTACTCCCGCCAGCTAAAAATAACCAATGACAGCGCGAGTAAGGAGGGACTTGATGAACAGCAACTGAACAGACAGGAAGAGCAGCCAATCCAGGTTCACAACAGTAGACCATGCTCCAACCACACAAATACAGCGTGGTGTGAGTTTTCTGCGGAGAGAGAAAGACCCAGCTGAATGCAGTTCCGGTCTGCACCCTGCTTCCCCCGGGGATCAACAAACATCACCCAGTTTCGGACCATCTCTTTAGGAGAAAGAGAAGGGCAACTCAGAGTATGCGCTAATGCATATGGATCCATCTCTCATATCACTTGGGAATTATCTCCAGCTACTTTGGAGACTTCAAGGTACAATTCCAATCTCCCTAGTTTACAACACGTTTCCAGATAGACACTATGAACATTACGAAGCTAACATGGAAAGAAACGCGTCAGTCAAAGGAAGACTAAATCCCATCAGCAAACAGAGTTAAGGGGTAAAAATGAGATCTGTGTTTTTTGTCATAGGATTGCATTCTTAAGCCGCTTCCACACCAGTCAGGAGGGGTCAACCAGTTTTTCAACAACAGGATGCATGTGTTTGGTGAGAACAGAACCATCAGGTCTGTGGAGGTCGGTGAAGCTAGTTGTGGGCGATTGCACTTGTGAAATCATCATCTCCCGCCTGCTGTACAAGGAGCGCAGTGGCCACTGAATCAGCTGGATATTAGATGAAGAGCTTTTCTACTGTGTTTTTAGCTTACTGAACTGACTAAATTTGGCACCCTCGTATTTTGTCATACACTGTGCACTGTTTTATCAACTAGCCGGAGAAATGTACGAACATCTTTGAGACGGGACCCTCTGAGAATACAATTCACACGCCAGAGACTACCACCACATGTTGTTATGAAAGGGGACTGAGCCATTTTGTTTACAACTTACAGCTGGACACAAACACTACAGAGAGCCATATTGTCCTTATAAAAAATATGTTTTTGCAAGTTTTGGCAGTGTGTGGGATTTTTCCTGATCTATATTACTGTCATCCAAAGTATAGTCAGTGGCTTTCAGCTGGAGGTGCACAGCTGACCGTGGACCTCTGCTGCTTTCCTATAATAACCCATTACCCATTTTCATAATTTTACTCAAGTTAGATTTCATTCAAATTTCTGTCTTTGCCTTTGTTATATGGCTTTCTGTCTTAAATGGGGAAAAAACAAAACAAAAAAACAAAAACTTTCATTTATTTTAGAGGTTTAACACAAAAGAGTACTCACGCACCTCTTTTGTTTTTGCATAAAAGAAGCTAATGGTGATTTTCTTCCAGCATCCATCTGTACTATAAGGCTTAAAATAGAGGAATGTAGGATGGGGATTCAGTGAAAGAAATGGTGCAATTGAGCTGCTTTTTATTCACAGTAAAATATGGCTCTTCTCATCTTGTGTTGGGGGGTGATAGGGAGCTAGGGGTGTAAACAAAAGAGTGTTTGGCAGCCATTGTGAGATTTGCCACCCAATATATTATTGACTCTTATCGAGCCCCGATTTATAATCATCTGCCCACTATCATGCTTTGCAAATGAGAACCAACACTATTAGCTGTGACTTGAAGGCCATGTATACCTGATATTTTTAATTTCACACACAATTAAAGAGGGAGCACATAAATTAATTTCTAGCCTAAAGTATTTCTAGCGTTCCAATTCTTCACGGGGATGAGTTAATAAACATGTTCTACTTCCCTCTACACCTTTTTTTGTTTTGCATTACAGACACACTGAATGACAAACATTTTTCTCTTTAAATCCTGCCCACAGAGACAGACCAGACCTGCTCAGACACAGGATCAATTGTTTATGCTTTGTTAATAATAAACTGAAAGTCAAAACAAATTTTATTCCACAATCAGGAATGGGGCCTTTGATAAAAAGAAGAAATGTTAACATTTCTGAAGTGCAGTATGCCATATATGTGACCCGCCATGGAATCCAAAGACACAAGTCGGCAGCTTGCGTCTGGAGAAAAACGTAAACACCGTTTTTTTTTTTTAAATTGGTGATTTTCACTTTTTTGCAGAATCGTTCAGTTGAAGTCACTGTCATTGTCTGATAATTTATCCAGATGCTCTAACACAGCGGTTCCCAACCTTTTGTTGTCTATACCCCTTGAGTACTCCAAGTCCCCCATCGATTTAATAGTGTGTTCAAAATGAAGCAAAATTACTCTTAAAATCAAACCTTTTACTGAAGAACCTAATTGCACTAACTTTCCTTTGACATTGATATTGAATTTCTAAGTTTCACTTTTTAAATCTGAAATCATTCTAAGTACCCTCGCTACAATGTAGTCTGAGTGAGTAATGACTAAGTAAACAGTGTCTGCTTTAACTAAAAAGTTAAGTTATACTTTATTAATCTCCGTAGAGAAATTTGTCTCTGCATTTATCCCATTCTCATTGCCGCTGGGGCGATCTGTAGGAGCAGTGAGCTGCCAGCGTGGGCCAGCGCTCGGGGACCTATCTCCAGACGTGGAACCAGGCTAATGGTCAAAAACACCTGGCCGGTGGTAGGGGAAACCGGAGTACCCGGAGAAAACCTACGCAGACACGGGGAGAACATGCAAACTCTACACAGAGAGGTCCCGTCCCTGGTGGGAATCAAACCTGGACCTTCTAGCTGTGAAGCACGAGCGCTAACCGATGTACTACCATGCTGCCCAATACCACCCAAGCCATTACATTTTATCATATTTGTATTGGCCATAACATGTAAACATTCACAGGACAGTGTGGAATAAGTAAGTGAACCTCCTGCTTAGGATGGTCCAAGAGCTAAATAGACAAATGTATGCAGACATTTAGAGTCAGGTGTGATCCAACCTGAAGCCCAATCACTGAGGCGTGGCTAAAAGCTGCCCTTGCCACTGGAAAACACACACTATAAGAATTGTCTTTTGATGAGAAGCATTGTCTGATGTGCACCATGCCTCGCTCGGAAGAGCTGTCTGAAGACCTACAATTGCGAATTGTTGATTTGTATAAAGCTGTAACCATCTCTAAAGGTCTTGATGATCATACATACAAGGTAAGACACATTGTCTATAAATAGAGACAGTTTGGCACTGTTGCTTCAAATGACTCCAAGATGACTCCAAGGGCACAGTGCAGAATAATCAATGAGATAAAATTTAACCCTAGAGTTTCAGCTAAAGACTTACAGTAATCACTGGCACATCTACAATACATAAAACACTGAAAACAAATGGGATTCATGGGAGAACACCACAAAGGAAAACATTGCTGTCTAAAAAAGATTACTGCACGTTTGAAGTTTGTGAAAGAGCACTTGGATGCTCCACAGCACTATTGGCAAAATATTCTGTGGACTGATTAACCCAAAGTTGAATTGTTTGGAACACACAACATAATGTGAAGGAAAAATGGAAAAGCACACCAACATCAAGACCTTAACTCCACTGTGATGCTTTCATCAATGGGAAAATGAACTCACAAGTTAATTAAGATAATCTGCAGAAAGGTTTGAGGCCATCTGTCCAACAACTGAAGCTCAAATGAGGATGGGTGCTGCAACAATAAAATGACCCCAAGCGCAAAAATAAATCAACTTCAGAATGGTTCCAGAAGAATAAAATATGCATTCTGGAATGGCTCAGTCAAAGTTCTGACCTAAACGTCCAAGGAATGTCACTGAACTGTAACAGTTTTATAAAGAGCAATGGTCCAAGATTCATCCTGATCGTTGTGCACGTCTAATCTACAACTACAGGAAACGTCTGGATGAAGTTATTGCTGCCAAAGTGGGGTCAACCAGCATTGAATCCAAGGGTTCACTTACTAATTCCATGCTGTCTTGTGAATGTTTACATGTTATGGCCAATAGAAAATGATAAAAATGTACATGTTTGAGTGGTATTAGTTTAAGCAGACACTGTTTACTCATTCGTGTGAGATTGATAAAGATCAGACCACATTGTATGACCAACTTAGGCAGAAATGTGAGAAATTCCAAAGGGTTCACATACAATTTTCTCCCACTGTACATGAATCCCACCCACTGACAATTGTTCAATCAGACAGCCCACAGACTTGGAATGAGGACAGAACAATGTTCTCATTCCATACAAGTTTTGTGAGTTGGTTAAAGAGTAAAAAATAATTGCTGTAATGTTTTCTAAATTATTGGGAGAAGGATTGTACACAGAATCCTTGTACATATTACACAACCACAATTGTCCAGTAAAGCAACCCTCCACTCATTTAGTAGGTTATTTGGCAGCCTATTGTAATAAGGAGCATACCAGGTTGTGTCTTACAAAGTTGAAATAATATAGAGAATTTATAGTGGAATTGAAATAGCACAATGTTGAGCTAAATAATCAATTATATGCAATCTGAACGTGGAAACCTCGTCTTAGATACCCTTTTTGTTTTGTATAACGCAGCCCAGTTTCTGAAAGAACAGTTAGTGTCAAAATAAGTATTTTAACCTCACTATTTTCCATTGTCTTTGTCTTGTGCAATAAAGTCTTTAGAACTCACTTTGCGTGACCTGAACTTACGAGTACCATCTAAAATGTGATTCCTTATGTATGAAATGTAATAATACCTAGATAATAATAATAATAATAACAAGAGATAAGTAGCTTTTAAAATAGTACATTTCCTGAAATGTAATACAACACTTGCATTGAAAAGATCTATGTGAAATTGTCATTCTGGGTATCTCCCCATATGCTTTTGTGACAGGGCAGCTGTCTAAGTCCCCATCTTTCTAAATGCAGTTCCAGGCACTGAGTGCTCAGTGGGAGTTTTGCTAGAGACATCCTACATCCAATGTCATGGTTGATATTAGGAGAGTTAGCCTCTGCCATGTGTGTGTGCTCTGGTGTAGTGGGGGATGTGCAATACATATGGAGTTTCCTCTTTAAAATCCCACCTTTTAGAACAATAAAATACCACATAAAGCTCAGTCTTACCCCCCCAATAGGCTCTCTACCATACACATCTGTATACATTGTATTTGAATAATTTGTTTGTTTTTACTGAACATTAGTGGTGTTGTTGAGTAAGAGGTTTCTTAGATTCTAGGGCAATAGTGAAGCGAAAAGAACGGTTACTTTCTTTTACATCTCTAAGATTATTGACTTAAGTTACAGCAAAAAGCATACCCTTTATAGAAAAAACACACACAAAAAATCATTAAATCCTAGGAGTCTTTGTAGTGCAACTTTACTTGGATTGTCAAAAACCCGCTATCAAGCCATTATTTTTTTCTTCAGATTTGTTTCCTCATAGACTCATGTGCATCTTAGTTCAGGACTGCGGTTTCAGCAGCCTGCTTCCAAAATACACCCTTCCTCTTCTTATTTAACGATGTGGAGGTGGACACGTCTTTACAAAAATATGCATGGCTGGATATTTTCATGCTCTGCTTTACAGAGAAGGGTAATATATATATATATATGACATACAGCAATACGATATAATCTTCATAGTAGGTATTAATACAAATAAAAATGAAAATAGCAACAAGTATTAGAACAAACTTGCTCAAAAAATAATTGGCCTGTCTTTAGTATAAATTTAGTTTAGTTTATTTGTTTATTTGAGCAGTTAGTCTGCTCAAAAGGAATGGGCCAAAGCAAAAGGCTTATAAGCGCCCACCCCCAAAATAAAAACAATAACATTTACATCAGAATTTACATCCAACGTAATGTTAACACGTAGTCAATGACTTCCCATTAGTATCTCACTGTCAGTGAGGTTTTCTTGAACTATTTGTTGATTTGTACAAGACATTGTTAATCCTTCATGGGAAATAGCAAGAGAAGAAGTACCGCAGCATCCGGAGATTGTGCTCCAGATATCACGCACCCTGTCGCTCTGAGACCACCGGGTGGCAGGGGCATAGCCAGTCTGGACCTAGTCAGGACCGTCAGACTGGCCACGCCTCGGAAGAAAGAACAGCTGATAAGTGACACTTCACCGCACGCTAGTGATACTTTTGAGGACGGCCTGTGGATGGCGACTGAAACATGTAGTATAAGGTAAAAGATTTCAACATCTAAAATCCTAGTGTCTGACTAAATGTACCTTGAAAGTTATACTATAACACAAGCAGACACAATGAACGTTACTAAGCTCACAGCAACAAGATGTTGTTCAAGAATGTCCGTGGGTTTATTTGTTGTTGTAGATTAAATAATATGGAATCATGCAGAGAAAGACAGAAAAATGTGGGATATGTGGATTTGTTTCTATGATCATTATGGAAGGAATGGATCGAGTGGAAAAAGAGTTACTATTTTCAGACTGATGTATGTAATGTTGAGCATTATTTCCTGCGTGCGTGTGTGTACCTTCTCAAGACTTAGTCACTGCTAACCTTAGCTAAACATAAGATTGGATTGCACACAGCCTCAGTGGAATAAAAGGACTTCAAGGCATGAATTATCATCAATGTCTGGTTATGTAAAATGTAGACACTGAGGGCTGGGAAGTTGAAGTGATTGAGTTGATCTTAGAGCGTTTCATGTACGTATGTACTGTATGTGTCGGTAAAATAATGTAATATTTTACTGAAAGGGCTCCACTGCTAGTCTTTAATTTTGGACAGAAGAGTGAAATATGTTTTAATTTTAAGAACAAATTGAAAGTGTGATTTGAATTTTTAAAAATGTAATATCTTTTTTTTTCAACTGCTGAGGTAAAACATTTACTCATCACAGTACAAAATGATTTAGTATTCACAATAGGGATACTGTAACAAGCCACAATGAGCCAGCAGTTTAACCTAAAGCCAAACCTACCTGTAAAACCACACTCTGGTCGAAATTGTAGGCACTGGGGCGTCCCTCTAAGGTAGAAAATGCCACGTTGCCTCCCGTAAGCGGTGAGATATCACTGAATTCATCCGTACACAAAGCTGTCCGCTCGTCTTCCCCTGGGCGAATATAACCTCTGGCAGCTTTGTCATATGTTTTCTCACAGGACGCGCTGTAATACTGGTACGGTATCCAGGGCCCATCCTCCTCCGTGCGCTTGTAGATAGCAAAGCTTTCTGGCCGGCTGGTGTAGAATTTTAATCTTATATAGGTTATCACAAAGGCCTTTCCTGTGGGAGACAGATATGATTTAGTCAGGACATAGAAGGGAACATATATTGGGAAATGTGTCGTAGTTAGACAGTAGGCACACAAACAGAGAACTGAGGAAAGCCCAGGAGCCCGAAAAAAATCGGACATAATAATTGCATTAGAGAAGAAGGGAAAACAATGGGGGTTAGGCTTAATTTCCCGTGCTTTGACACAGGGTAAATGTTTGTCATTCCTGCTGGAGAGGAATAATTATTTTCTCATTATCGAGATCATAATGCTGCCCAGGAGTAAAACATAGGTCATAGGAAAAGGGACAAAAGAGTTTGGTGGAAAGAAAAAGCCAGTGGTTGCTAAACTACAACCAAAACAAATATTTGTGTTGTTACAGTGCATAATTACAAGTGATACATCATGAAGCTACTGTATGCTGATGGATTTGGTAGTGAGGGGAAAGCATGCTGCACATGAGGTCTGAATATTTCCAAAAACTTCCCAATACAATACATTTCCAGACACTGGAAACATACTGTATACAGTTGTGCCAATAGGTTTACACATTTTTTTCAAAGAATAGGAATTCCTGGGCTTTTGTCATTTTATGTTTCCATATGTATTTGCCTGATGAAGGTCTCAGGACCGAAACGTTGACCATATCCTATTAAACTACTTTTGCAAGGTTGGTAGTGTGCGGGAAGTAATTTTTATTTATGTTTCCATATACAAAATGAGGCATTTTATGCATGAAAATTGTCAAAATTGCCTATATTTCCGGCGACAAAAGTGCACATGCGTGGCACCTTCCAAGCGAGGAGGTGTGGGTTATGCCAATGGAAGAGAGTCTGTCAAGGAGAGTGGAGTGAGAAATGGTGTCAAAAGCTGCGGTGAGGTCATGGAGGATAAGGATGGAGAGCAAACCGGAGTCAGAAGCTATGAGGAGGACGTCAGTGATTATCGAGAAGCGCTGTTTCAATGCTGTGAAGGGGACGGAAACCAGATTGAAACTTCTCATAGATATTGTGACAGATTTTTGGAGTATTTTGGAGATGAAGGGAAGGTTTGAAATGGAACAGTTGTCGAAGTTGGTGGGATCCAAACCGGGTTTTTTCAGGATCGGTGTGTCTGTGGCGGATTTGAATGAGTGAGGGACAGTACAGAATTAAGAGATGAGTGGATGATATTGGTGATAAAGGGGTCAAGTGAAGGGAGGCAGGACTTAACAAGTGCAGTAGGGAGAGGGTCTGGCAGGTAGAGAGTTGAGTTTAGATTTGAGAATAAGTTGAGAAATGGTTTGGACGGAGGGGAGGATGAAGCTGGAAAATGTAGTTGTAAGGGATGAGTGGGAGGCTGAGGAGTCCACTCCAGAAACTGCAGCTCCACATATGATCAGGTGTTGATGGATATTGGAGATCTTGGAGACAAAGGAGGACATGAGCAGTGTTTGTAATAACACCGTTTAAAAGAACGGCGTTAGGTAACAACGTAATTGTTTCAGTCATTCATTACTCTCCCCGTCGTTACACAGCCGTTATTGTTACTGGGTAAACAAAGTGGCACGTTACAATTCGGCTAAATGAAGCCCTGCGGTGTCAGCTCACTGCAGCTGTATTTCTTGCAGCAGGAGCTGGGAGAGCAGGGGGCGGAGTCTCTACTCACGCTGCCTTTGTTGATGCCCCTTGGGGCTTACATCATTCAGTGTACTCTGCCTCCAGGACAGGGGCAACTGCGCGGCCTGTAGCCTACCTTTGTACGCACACATCTGACTGTCTGTGCAGAGTGTTACATCGTGCTCTCTGCTCCACAGTGCTGTGCGGCCGCTGGGGAGAATCAAGTTGGTGATCAGTAGTGTTGGAACTTATTTTGAACCCAAAGACGTCTTTTTTTTCCTTTTTTTTTTACAGTGACACTAATAGTTACTTTCACTGGTAACGAGTTAGTTTTATTATAGAGTAATTCAGTTACTAACTCAGTTACTTATTGGAACAAGTAGTGAGTAACTATAACTAATTACTTTTTTAAAGTAACGTTCCCAACACTGGACATGAGTAAGTTACAGAAGTCAGTGAATTGCATGTGGTGGGGGGGGGGGGGGGTCATCTACCCTCCATAGATGACAAATCCACTGAGAAACAAACCTCCGCTCTCCACGGTCACGGAAGTGGCCGAGATGACCCAACTATACGCCACATAAAGCAGTCAGGTGGTTGTTTCGGTGTAAAAGGACTTTATTGTCTGGTATATGTTTAACATACTACATGGACGTTTTTTCCTATTGTTATTTCTTTACCTCAGATGTGTCTATTGTTTTTTATTTTGTTTTTTTTACCTTTATTTAACCAGGAAAGTCCCACTGAGATCAAAAATATATTTTTCAGGGGAGCCCTTGCCCCAGAGGGGAACCTATTGTACATATTTTTAGTGGTAGGGGAAACCGGAGTACCCGGAGGAAACAGGGAGAACATACAAACGCCACACAGAAAGGTTCTGTCCAGGTGGTAATCGAACCCGGGACCTTATAGCTGTGAGGCACAAGCGCTAACCACTGCACCACCGTGCCGCCCAGTTGAGAAGTTCACCACAATATATAGCCATAATATACACAGCCCACTTATAAAAAGTAGGTACAGTCATTTCACGTGCTCATAAAAGAAAAAGAAGCAATGACTCCGCAGAGCATCTCATGCATTTTTTGTTAAAACCCTCTCCGTTTTAATGGCATCCAACGCTCTCTAGTGTTGTGTGTGCAGCCACTTGAAGCTGTTCATCGGGTTTGGAGAGTTTGGGTGGACATAGACAGAATGTGCTCCAGTTTGATGAAGAATTGACTGGACACTGCACTTCTGTCATCTTGACCCCAGTAAAAGGTTGTCTAGAAATGCTATTAACAGGCTTTGCCATTGCTGTCTCACGGTGTTTTTCTTCATTAGATAAACTGTGCTACATAGTCCCCGCTGTTACATGGCTTCTTCCGACACAGCCACTCTGACATCTGTTGCTTTCTGTGACTTGGCATCATTGCGTCTATACAGCACTTTCCAACAGTGTCTTTTCTCCTTGTTTTCTGGGATCATTTTGGATTTGATATACTACCTGCGTGAGATGAGCTCTGTTCTACTGGGACCACTGGTGCAGAGGATAAAAGGAGTTGATTAAACATGTTTTGATGCATATAACATTGGAAAGAAAAGAATTGCAAATGATCTGCGCTATAGCGCCCAAAATCTTTATTTTTTATTTCATAAGCAGCATTGAACATTTAGGGGTCGACCACAACTATCTGACGGGCCGCCCTCAGTGTGTGAGGCTTGGCCACACCACTTCGGATTATGTTGTGAGTAATGTTGGTTCTCCACAAGGAACTGTTCTCGCTCCTTTTCTCTGTACCATCTACACGTCTGACTTCAAGTACCACTCCAACATTTGTCATGTTCAGAAGTACTCAGATGACACAGCCATTTGGCCTATGTCAAAAATAACCAGGAAGGGGAGTACAGGAACTTGATCACTGCATTCTGTGATTGGAGCACCAAGAACTCAATAATTCTGAACACTAACAAGACCAAAGAAATGACCATCAACTTTGGCAAGAAAAAGAACATTCTACAGCCAATCAATATACATGGACAGGACATTGAACGCGTGAACACATACAAATATCTAGGTGTTCACCTGGATGATAAATTGGACTGGAACATCAACACAGAGTCTCTCTACAAAAAGGGTCAGACTAGGTTCTTTTTTCTGAGAAGGCTGAAGTCCTTTGATGTGTGTAATCAAATGTTGTCTATGTTTTATCATTCTGTTGTGGCTGGTGTTATTTTTTATGCTGCCATTTGTTGGGGCAACAATATATCTGTCAAAAAACGTAACAGGCTGGACAAGCTGGTTAAGAGGGCGGAGTCAGTGGTCGGGGGGTCACTGGACTCTGTTGAGGCAGTGGTTGAAAGGTGCATGGGGAGAAAGGTCCACGCCGTCCTCAGTAACTCCAGGCACCCTCTGCATGGGACTCTGTCTGCTCAGAGGAGCATAGATCGGATTGTTTCCTCTCCGTATACAGCAGGACTGAGCGCTTCTGGAGATCCTTCATCCCTGCTGCAATTCGATTTTATAATGATCATTGCTGATGTAAATGTGTGGGGTTTTAACTTTGGGCAAGTACTTTTTATTACATTTATATGTATTGTCTTTTTATCCGCTGTTTGCTACTGAAGGACAACTGAATTTCCCCTCACTGGGATTAATAAAGTATCTATCTATTTATCTGAACCTCCATGAGCACTGTCCACATGCACTTTTTTTGTTCGGGATTCCAAAAACAATTTTTCGGTAAAATTATATCCATTTCCGAGAAACACATTTTTGACTGCCATTTTTATCTCATTCTGTAGGGGCATTATCAGTGTCACTTATACACATTTGTTGTGTCCAGTTGGAAAGGTCAATTAGTGTATACATTTGTTTTTTAATCTGAGTTTGTATGTCTGAATGTAAGTCATTTTTAGTTAACAAAAAATCACAAATTTCAAAGTAAAGTTTGCAGGAAACATTTCCCCAAAAATTGGATAACCTTTAATACTATTTTTTTTTTTTTACAAAACCATTATACCACTGTTGCGGCTACTTCCGATTATGTTTTTGAAAGCTTTCAATGTTGCGTGGGGGGCGGAGGTGGATGACAAGCATGACGCCAGACAGTTGGCTATTGACTTCTATTCATTTTTCTTTACCAAGTATGGGGTCCTTAGAGGTATGGTTGGTTATTGTTTGATGTGTTGAGTACACGTGTGAATGAGGGACTGTGATTCCCACTGTTTTCATGCGCTCCACGCACTGCATTGCAATACCAAAATACCCTTACGTCACCTTAGGCCCAAGCAGGGTGCTAATTAACAAACAATGCAGCAACAGAACATAATAGCATCTTTGCCATGTGTGATATACAAAAAAAGAAGACGAAAAACAAGTATTCCAACTCGTATGTGCACAGTGTCCAGAAGTGGAGATCACACCTTCTTTTGGACAATACCTCTACAAATGAACAAACTGAGCTACCCCTGTCCTTAGACATTGCTTTTTACTTGTCTCTTAAAAACCTCTATATTCACGCAACATACCCACAAGAACAAACAGATCGCTGTTTGCGCTTTTACTGCTGTTTGACCGACCCTGACTCACTAGTGTAAACTCATAATTTCTACAGACTAAACTTATCTGATCTTCTCTACAGTCTCAATATTTACATAGTGTCATCACATATACAAGAGAAGCCATTTATCTGCTACAATTGTGAATGCAGTCACTTATATGTAGCTAATTACCACACAATACCATCCAACCATCCAATTTCTTCCACTTGTCCGTTGTGGAGGCAGCCGTTAGAGCTACCCAATACAAGGCTCTAAAACATGCAAAGCATTTATCATTGAACTTCCGAGACAGGATGTTGCTTTCTTTTGATGGCTCTCAATGAGAACCAGCTGTTGACATTGCTGTGATATTTGAACATGTGTGAGTTTTTGTGCGAAAGGATTTGACCCTGATTTCTTACATCTCTCCATTTTAATCATCCTCTTCCTCAGTTCTATTTTGTTTACCCCATGAAGCACCCCCTTCCTCTTTCTTGCCTGCCTCGGACTCACGCTGTCTGGGCAGTAGGATATGTAGCCAACCCTTGTCTTTATCTGCCCAGCAACGGCCTGCATTCCCTTCGGAGGGGGGCTTGTTTTGTTTGGAGAGCGAAAAAAAAACAGCCATGTTATAGACACCTCCCATGACAGCTCCAGATGGGTCACAGAGCTTTCATTTCCAGCCATCCATAGTCATCCCTAACATACTTTCATTTAAAAAAAGGTCCAAGAATATACAACATTTATAGCAATATATTGCACGTCTTCAAATCTTCTGAGTGCTAAACCCCCGCAAAAAAACAGCTATTTCTAACTGGATAATCATTAATAAAGGGGTTTTACAAGCTGTAAGCTATAATAATCAAAATTACAACAAATAAAGGCTTGACATATCTCACTTGGCATGCAATGAGTCTATATCATATATTAGTTTCACATTTGAAGTTACATTTCAGAAATGAATACACTTTTTCACGATATTCTACTTTTTCATGTTTCACCTGTACCTTTACACATTGCCTTTACATATATATTGCTACACATTTTAGTTTTTTAATTGATAGCAATATATTTTGAATACCCTTGATGAGACAAGAGCATGCCTGGACAAGTATGTTCAGCATAAAAAGTTCAAAGTTAAAACGCAGCACTTTTGTTTTTGCTTCCTGATCAACTCTATGTGAAGGAGATGTGTAGCACTGCATGCGTGTGACCACAAACCAGATACTGGTTCTCTGACCCTCGACACCTCCAATAAAGCAAAACTGAACATTTCAGATTTTTAGTTTATTGTAAGGCACATCTATGTAATATTCATGCGGTCTAATCAGCATGTTGCCACACCTGTGAGGTGGGGCAGATACTCTGGACAAGGATAAGTGTTCACTAACACAGATTTAGACACAATTTGGGAGAAATTGGATTATTTAGTATACAAAAAATGTTTCATGTCTTTGAGCTCACCCCAGGAAAATTTTTAGCAAAAACAAAAGTGTTGCGTTTCAATTTTTGTTCAATGTGCATACATACATAAGATACTGAATCAACATTTCGCTAATTATTTACTAATTTGTGAAATCATTCTCTAAAGCCAAATATACAGTTAAGAATGTTTGTGATCCTACAGGAAGGAATGCTTCTAAGAGTCATCAGCTCTAAGTAAAAAAAAGAAATCCTTGTGTTTGTCTGTGTAAGTTCTCAATCGTACAGGAGTTGTCCATCTTCAATGAAGGTACCTGATTCATCTTCTGTACTCAGTGGTTGAAGTCTTCGAACGTTTCGCCTCTCATCCAAAAGGCTTCGTCAGCGACAAAAGTCCCACTCTGGACGCAGCTGAATAGGAGGAGTTAGGGTAGGCCCGGCTCCTCCTCTCTAATCACAGCTACTCTCACCCGTGGGTAAACACTTTTGAAGTAGAATGTCTCTAACAATCTGCTCACCTCAGTATTCACCTTGTGTTTTTTTTTTGCCCGTGTCACACATTCAAATGCACAATCATTTATGATAGCTCTATTTCAATTTCAACACATTATATGTTCTTTGCTTTGAATTTGATTTATATTTGAACTAATGCAATGCAACTAACACACCTCTTTCGCATTTGTCTGACTTTTTTCCCCCCCCTGTTTAGATCATTTGATCTGGTGTTGGCTCTTAAGCAGATCCCAGTGGCTATGTTGAATTGTTATTCATTATAAGCAAATTGTCTATTTATCGCAAATGCGTCTTTCAGTGCAGGCTCAAGCTGAATGAGCAGAAATTCACATTTAATAATCAATGATCTGTCTCTCATTCCAAAATACAAATACAGATATAAGCGTCACAGTTCATGCCAACAAAGCACATGTGCATTGGGCTGTGATCTGCTGCACTCCCGATGTGCATTTGCAAAGTACTTTTTTACATTCATGATCGGAGATAAATAAGTTAGCTTATTAAGTTAGTTTACAACAATTATTTTATATCATTGTCAAATCATATTTGAAACACTGACTAAATGGAACAATTCCAATAATGCTTTGAATTTCAAAATTGTCTCAGTTATTAGCACTGGAGAAGGGGATAATAGAGTGACTTTTCCCCAAAGTTTTGAGAAATGTTTTAGTGGAAAAAAGGTTGAATTAATAAAAGCAGACCTGCTGACCAAGTCTTTGTCTATGCAAAACGGTCTCTTGCTGGGGGTTAATAAGATTTACCTCCCCCAAAGTAAGGCTATGTTTGGAATACAAAATATGCTTTATGTAAATGTTGGCACTATTGCCATGCTATCCTTATTGCAGGCTTTGTTCTGCATAACTTTAGGCAGGTTATAATCGGCTTGGGACTTTGAACTTCACAGTCAAGATTAAAGAATGGGTCACATTTTAAATGTACTGAAGTCACAAAAATTGCAGAAGAGTTTCTGCTTAGAACGATGTACACTGTATAGCTTCACAAGTTTAGTCCAACACTTGTCCTTCTGTATCTTACTTCATTGTGAAATGCTGTTCTCATTGGGCCTCATTCACAACACGTTCTTACCCACAACTTTGTTCTTAAGGCCTTCTTACGAAGGTTTTTGGCATTCACAAAACTTATTAGCTGAAAACGTTCCTCTGTAAGAACAAATCCTGAGAACAGCCAGGAGGACTCTTATGCACAAAACAATCTCCAATTCTGTACATGATCAGGCTTCTGATGGAACCCAACATTCTGAGTCATAATATGTCTCTGAATTGTATAAATTGGAGTCATATATATATAATTTGCAGTATATATATCCTGGGGGCTTCGTGTCCCTGGTAGGGACTCCCATGGCAAACAGGTCCTAGGTGACGGGTCAGACAAAGAGCGGTTCAGAAGCCCTGAGGCTAACCAGAGGCCTGGTTAGAATTATGTGGGCGTCATTCCGTGGACCCACCACCTGCAGGAGGAGCCATAGGGGCTATGGATGGATGGATATTTGTACATGTTGAATCTTGTATTCATTCATCCCAGAATATAAATATAAATATATTAAATTACAGATGCCCTGTTTATTCTGAAATGTGTTGATATCACTTGGCAAGTTAAGCACCAAGGAAATAAAAGGCTAAACCTTTTGAATGCTTCCATTTTCAAATAGCACTAAATGTGCATTGTATCAACGTTGTTTAATAAAGATGAGCCTCGGGCTGACGACACTGTGTCTGAACGGCACACACTCTCCTCGTTAAGCTACGCGGGTGGAACGTCACACCGCTGCATCTATTTAAGGGACTGACTCGCGGGAAGAGAAAGAAAACCCTTTTGTGATGTACAGGTTATATCTATTTAAACATTTTGTAATGAGCAAAGTCGTGTGCCCAAAGGTTTAAGTGGTTCCTTGAATTTATTTTTTCTTTTGCGGTTTTGTTGGTTATTAGTTTTGGATTCATGTAAGGACCCTTTTTGATGTAAGTTCACAATGTGCTGAGGAAATTTTGAATATATATTCATAGCTCTACAAAATTGACAAAACATAAATGCAACAAGAGGAAACATAAAAGCATAGCTCAATTTAAGCCAAAAAATAGCCTTGTAATATATATGCCCTTACCCAGATGCAGAGTGAGGTTGACAGAGTTGGGGTGTTGAATACCGTAGAACATGGACTGGCTCTGCCACCATGTGGGGTCCTCATTCCTGTTGAAGTCTGTCAGAAGATTGGTATTGTGACTGAGCACAGGGTCAGATGCTTCACAAGTGTGGCAGGAGCGCGTGGAGCCCGTCTGCATACAGTACTCTTCAAGTGGGAATCCGCACACATTGGACGCGATAACTGTACGATTGAATGCTATGTTCTCAAACTTTGGCATGCAGCTGCTGGGGTTTTCGTCCTCATAACAGGAATCCATAGCGGCCCAGACAGAAAAACAGCTTTGAAGACATAAAGAAACAACAATTATCAAATAAAAAGATCCATCCATGTCTTGAAGCAGTGATTACGAGAGCAAATTGAAGTTTTGTAAACTCAGACTCTGCAAGAAGTTCCTCTCCCAAAGGCTTTGTTCTTCTGTCTGCTTGTAACCCCTCACATATGTTTCCTCTCTGTGGCATGTAGTGAAGTTTGTTTGGGAAGTTTCCTTCCAGACACTTGGAGGAGGGACTTTGGGGGTCAATACTACAGGGGCTTTGAAATTTCTCCATCTACTGGCACATAAAGGAACTCCACTATTTCTATATACAATGTTTTACAGCCTGATATGATACTTATTATGTTTGGATCATGTCAGGTATTTAAATTGTCTGATTAATTAGAAATTGTACCAGAAAATGTGTTGTGGAGTCCAGAGAAGCCAGTACTGGTCACGTCACTGTTGCGTATGAGGGTAAACAAGTCACAGAGTCATGACTGGATACTTGTAGGTGTGACATTGACAGTACTTACAAGCTGTCACGATTCCGCCTTTATTTACCCTGCTTTGGTTTGCTTTGTGTTTATCTGTCCTTGGTGTTTTATTTTGACATGTCTTTGTGATTGTGCTTTGCTTCCCTTGTGTTGATTTCCCGCCCTGATGTGTTTCACCTGTTCACCATTTCCTCGTGTATTTATACCCCTGTGTTTCCCTTGTCCTTTGTCGTGTCATTGTCTATGTCAGCCCCGATTTGTTTTAGTTTTTTTGTCATCTCTGGATTTTGTTATTTTGGTTTTCGTCATTCATTAAAAATCACCAGTTTTGTTGCAGTCCTGCAACAAAACTCCACCATCCAACCATGATACAAGCCGTCTGACCCTCCAGAGGGCCATCCCAGGTGTGCCCCACTGCCATTACTTCACTCTGTCAAGACACTTTCTCTCTAATAGGGATGGTTCCTCTTCCACCAGGGACAGCAGCTGCTTTGTTCTACAATCTCAAGATACACTTCAGTAGATATTGGTTTTTCGCAGCATCCTTTGGTACACGATATACCTTTTATTACCAAGCAAATCTATAGCTTCTTGCATGAGAGGCGAAATAAACAACGAACAAAGATGTTCGACTATTTTTGAAAACCAATACTTGAAATGTATCTACAGTAGATTACTTTATCAGCATTCATTGTTTAGATATCAGAACTGTTTGTTCACAGTTCTATACAGTGGTAATTTCAGAATTCAGTTAAAACTAACTGGACTGAATGTCTGTGTAAGCTCTCAGTCGTGCAGGAGTTGTCTATCTTCAATGAAGGTACTTGAGTCATCTTCTGTACTCTGTAGTTGAAGTCTCAAACGTTTCGCCTCTCATCCATAAAGCTTTGTCAGCAAACTAAGATTTAGCTCAGCCCGCAGTCCAGATAAAGATCACAAAGAGGAGTTGAGCTTGGCCCGACTTACAGCAGTAATCGCAGCAAAAGGTGGCGCTACAAAGTATTAACTTAAGGGGGCTGAATAATTTTTTCTGTTTTTTATTTGTTAAAAATGTTTGAAATATCCAATAAATTTCGTTTCACTTCAAGATTGTGTCCCCGCCCCCCCCTGTGATTTCCGTTTAAGTTTTGTGTTTGCATTCATATTCTTTGAGAGGGCCCAAAAAAAGTATTTATAATGTGTATGTGTGCTTTGCACTACCAAAGTGATATTCAGATAATAGTTCAGGACTAGCTTTCATTCTACTTTTGCGCTGCATCTAATAATTAAATCCTAGTCTTGTTTCTTGAGTTTGACAATTTTAGAAACCTCTCAGTGTAAAATGTGGCTTCGTCATCCCAATTGCCCTGCTTCCTTTCCAACCTTCTTTTCTTCCTTCATCTATCCTCACATCTACCACTGTACCCTCTGCTGCGGCTCTCAGGTTGTCAGATAAAGGTCGTCTTTAAAGTGCTTGACTTGGCTATTCTTTTGCCTCCTTCCACTGCTATCTCTTAACTATAGGAGAATCGTTTCAAGCTTCAGCGGTGGCATTTCTCATTGGGCTGCTCTGAAGAGGGAGATCTTTACGGTAACTGACCTTTCCTGGGTTTGTAAAGCTCATTATTCCTCATTGGACTGTTTGGCACTGCAGGGAGTGGCACAAGACTGTTGACAGCTAGGCTACTGCGGGCTCCATGCAGATCAGAAGAACAATCTTTTTCAGTCCACTCTCTTCTCGCTCATTCCCAATTGCTTTATTCTGATGTTTGCATTAATTTAACACGTTTATCTGCATATTTATTAGAGGTCGACCGATATATTGGGCCGGTCAATATATTGGGCCGATATTTGGGGTATCGGTCGATCTAATGCCAATAAACGCAATATCTTTGGAACCGAAAGTTCCAGTTTTTTGAACTTTTGTTGTTGTTTATATTAATGCAACCTAAAGCCTGTCATTTACCCAAGGAAGTTTAGTGTAGAATAGTCCAGTGATCAGTTTTGAATGTTTTTACATTAGTTTATTCATAGATATAATTGATAAATGGTATAATCTCGTTTGCAAGAAAAAAATAAGACTGTATTGATCTCACACTGGAGAAAAGAGGACCATTCACTTTTTCACTCAGAGAAAATCAGGACAGGAATGTTTTTAATCAGCCTTATGCCCCTAAAATGTCGCTACTGTCACAGTTCAACACATTTTACAGTTTAGAAGCTTCATATACAGGATTGTACTGGATGCAAGACATTTTGAAAATATCGTCAAAAACATCGGCCGTGTAAATCGGCATTGGCCTTAGAAAAACCCATATCGGTTGACCTCTAATATTCATAGCTTCTTCTCAAAGAAGGTATTATTTGTGGAGTAGCAAATTTAAATGTAAAAGTGCATTAAATTACACCAATACTGCATAATGGAATACACTGCTGTATTACAGTAGTACAGATCTTCTTGTACTTGTACTTGTAATTTTGATCGGTTAAATGGATTCGAACCCCCGACCTTCCGATCATGAGACGACCCGCTCTACCATCTGCGCCACCGTCGCCCAACTACAGCTCATTGTTGATGAAAAGTCTGCAATAAACCACAAATGTGTCAAACCAGGCTTATTGTGTGATCATCGTAAAAGCTTCCGGCTTTATTGACGTTATTAGTGCGTAATATGCTGCTTGTTTTCAATTAATATTCCGAGCTAACTGTTAGCGCCTCACGGCTAATGATGCGTTAGCTCCGGGAGAAAACCACTCGGCTACGACCCATTGTAGATTAAATGTGAGCAATACACTTCAAAATCAACAAGCCAGGCTCAGTGTGTGATCATCGTAAAGCAGTGGTCGGCAACGTCCGGCCCGGGGGACAATTTTGGCCCGTTGCCAATATTTTTTGGCCCGCGGGAAGATTAAAAAAGAAAAGAAAAAAAAAAGCCTCACAGAGACTTAATTGCTATTTATCCGCAAATGTTTTGCCCTTAATTGTTGCTTGTGTTTGGCACAACACCATTCCACTTTTGCATTTTCATTCTAAGTAGCCTAACTTCTAGGTTAAATTGTGGTTTGTCCCGATCCGTATACTTAACCTCATCCAGGCGCTACAGTGCTGCTCACGCTGTGCGTAAACTACAGGTCAAAAAGTCGCGTGCCGGCCCGTGCGACATTCACGCACTCAGAAAGGGTTGAAACACAGTGATAGGCACATGGAGACAGCATGGGAAACTCGTCTTGGTTACAGAGATCTTTGACAATTTGCACCAGTCATGCAGGATCTTGTTTGAAGTTACAATATTCTTCGAAAGAGATCTTTTCAATCCGCACAATTTATCACAAAAATATTAATGTTAAAGTAGTTACAATGGAGAAATAAGTTGGGAAAAAGTGAAATTAAAATGAAGATGCTTTTCATAGTAGGTTAAACTGCAATAAAATCCTCGCCAAATACGCTGATAAAAACATAAAGGAGCAAAGCTTTTGTCAGAGGATTAAATTCTTTTATTTTTTCATTCTAGCATATTCACATGCATGGCATTTGGAATTAACTGAACCAAATTACTTTTTTTCTTGAAAGTAGAATTAAACGAAAGCTGAGCAATATTAAAGCACTCCCTGAAAATCATGAGGACGTATTGGCGATATAGATGAAAAATAACAAACGCAATAGTTGCTCTGCAGGATGAACTGGGACCCTAAAAAACATAAAATAATTATAATTAGTAATGGATTATAAATTACAATTATTTGCGTTGTATGGCTATTAAACTTACTGAATGGGAATACTGAAATTTTCCCTCTTCCACAATCTTTTTGAAGTCGGGCGTTAACGACGTGACTTTCAGGCGCAGGGCATTTTCCAGGTTATTGTGTGTCAGTCTGTTTCTTTCATGGGTTTTTATTGCATTCATTGAAGAAAATGTTGATTCACACGTGTAGGTTGACGGGAACATTATCAGCACATAAAAAGCGAGCTTCTTGACCTCACTATAATCTTCAGGGCAGGAGAGCCAGAACGTACACAGGGACTGCGCATTTTGGAGAGCTGTGCGCACTTGGAACGATGTATGAAACTCTGTCAGCTGCAGTTCAAATGTCGCCTCGTCTAGTGATGGTAGTGCTTTCTTCACTATTGTGGAGAACTCAGGGTTTGCTTGGACACTTAATGGATCACGCACGAACGCAAATATTTATTTTGGGCAAGAGTAGTCCTCAATTCTCGAAAGGAATTCTTCCCGCACATGTCTGACAAAATTCACCATCGCTTCTGTCACTTGTTTTGGCGCGTACCTTTTTAATGTCGGAAAATGCAGGAGTCGTTTGGATGTCATGTCTGTCTCAAACAGTTCTAGCTTCTTGATAAACGACTCCAACTGCTCTACCATGTCCACAATTATTTTCCCTCGCCCTTGTAGTTGCAGATTGAGCTGGTTGAGGTGGCCAAATATATCGGTCAAAAAAGCAACATTGGCCATGAATGTTTTGTCCTGAAGCTGTGCAAGATGCTCTGCAGCAGTTGCATTATTTTTCATTTGAAGAAAGGTTTTAATCTTAATTTTAAGGTTTTAAAAGTGAGAAGTGCGCACATGCGTTCTGACGCTCTCCCCTTGCTTAACCAGCGCACATCGTTGTGCAGCAGCAAATCACCATGGCTTGCTTCTTCTGACTCGGTCACTAGTTGCCTGAAAAGACGGTGTTGGGTGCTTGATGTTCCTCGGATATAATTAATGATGCGCATGACTTTGTCCATGACTGTCTTAAGCTCTCCACTCAGCTTTGTGCACAGCACACTTTGGTGGATAAGGCAATGGAGCGCTTGAATGTTAGGGGCAACTTCCTTGAGTCTGCTTACCAAACCTCTTCGCTTTCCAACCATAGATGGAGCGCCGTCTGTCACAATAAAATTAACCTTCTCAAGGGGTAACGAATTCTCCCTAAACTGCTCCTCGAGTTTGGAAAAGAGTATGTCCCCAGTAGTTTGACCTTCCAATGGGATGAGAAAAAGAAGTTCCTCTTGGAATGAGACTGACAGGTCATCAAAATATCGAACATAAACACACATTTGTGCCACGTCCGTCGTGTCTGTGCTTTCGTCAATAGCCAGGGAATAATGATCAGCCTTATGGAGAGCGCGCGTTATTTCCCCATGTATGTCTGAGGACAGTGCTTCGATACGCCGTACTGCAGTGCGCGCGGAGAGTGGCATCTGTTTTACAGAAGCGATCAGTGCATCAGCAGTTTTATCCGTGGACAGCTCCTGCAACACGGACACCATCACATCCTTCATAACCTCCGCGTCAATGAAAGGCTTCCCATGACGGGCCAAAATCCAGGACGCTTTAAGCGAGGCACTGGATACCTTTTCCTGTGTGGTCAGGCCTCGAACTAGGACCCTGCTGCTCCGGATATAACTGTCATAAAGAGCATCGATTTTGAGACGCCTTGACTCAGACTGAAGTGGAAAGGACGCACTGAATGACCCATGTTTTGTTTCGTGATGTCGCCGAATATTGTACTCTTTGCAAACGGAGATGACCTCGTTGCAGATGAGGCAGAGAGGTTTGGCATTCACATATCCAGGTAGGATGAAACCATATGTTTGTCTCCATTCCTCCCTGAAACTCCTGTTTTCACTGTCCACTTTTCTTTGTTGTCCTTTGGAAAGCGACATGTTTGTGATGCTAACTTTATTTTTTTGCTAGTGCTGTGTAACCCGCGAAAATCAGACAGACTCGGGGATAGTATATTGTTTCAAACAATATTTTATTTTTAAACAAAAAATATGTATAGTTTGGGGTTATCTAGTATTTAATATCCATGCATATAAATAATTTATTTTAATCAATTGACCGGCTGGGAATGCTATCAGGGCATCATCAAGGCCCAAACGCATTCCCAGCACAGATCCCGCCATGGAAATAAGTTTTCTTGTCACCGGTTTTAATCCTGGGTGTTTAGGTAACAGAAACACTGATGTGTGTCTTTGTAAAAGTCTCAGAGCTGCTGTAGCTCCGGTTTACAACACATGCATGATGTCTCTGACTGTTTACATCTGCGGGCTCGACATGTGGGGAGGGGCTCTGCTGAGGAGCAGTGGTTGGTGAGTCAGCTGGTGACGGGTCGGAGGCGTCTCCAGGAGGTGGGGGCGTTCCTAGGAGGACTCAGGCAAAGCTACACCTAAAATGGCTTCCATCAGAGTTTTTACTGATTACTCAAAAATATGTGAATGAGCCAAGGCAACACTCCAGGCATGTTTTTAATGAGGGAATGACGATTTTACATAATACACACAAACGTATTGCATTTTTAAAGCTGTGTAACTATATATTACATTTTTAAAGTTGCCCAACGCTGACAGCTTCAGACCAAGGCAACACCATACACACAACCTCAGGTGCAACACAGACTGTGCAGATTTTAATTTAATGATTTCAGTGACATTTTCATAATTAGCAGCAGTTACAGATTTGAGACAGATAAGTTCAGAAGCATCATCAATTACATCAAAAAGATTCTGAATCGATGCAGCATTGTAGTCGGGATTTAATAAACTATTGATTTACCATTTAGCCTTTTACAATAGCTTTTCTAGCTACTGAAGTCGCTTTGGTAAGGATAGGCTAACAGATTTAAAAATACATGTTTTTGCGATTAGGCAATTGCAGTTATACAAGGATTACAAAATGCGGCAGTAAGATAATTAGCGTAAATTGTCCAGGAATAGACCCCCATTTTAAATTTTAAAATAAATGTGGGTTCTATCTTTAGTTTGACTCCATAAAAATGCACTGATACTAAATTGACCAATGTTTTATTATTTTTTGGGTCGGTGGGATATGTTTACGTAAAAAAAAAATTGAGCCAAATAACACTGAAATACCTGAAGTCGATATTATTCAAAGTATTTGGTGAATTGGGCACTGGTAGAGGCTCAAAGGTAGAGCAGGTGCGGTTTTTGAAAAATCCTTTATTTTTGAGTGAGAGCAAATAGTAACACTTGTGGTCACTTGGGGTCATTTATGACTCCAGCAAAATCCCACTCATTTCAATGGACATGAGCCGATCCTGCATGTTTTTCTGTCTTTGACTTTTCGTACCGACTTCATTTGTGCTTCAGATATGAAACTATTATTATGTATCCATGAGGACCTCCTTGACATGCACATTCATCAGGTTTTGAATTCACATATTTGTTTACAATAGTTATAGAGCCTAAAGCCTGAAAACAGCAGCAGGTCTCCATTCATTTCAATGGCAGTGTCCTCCATGTCTCTGAATCCAGCGATATCTTTGTCTTCAGCCTTTCATACCAACTTCATTTAAACATGAACTTTTTTAGATGTACACTCCACAGAGCCTCGTCTACATGCACATTTTTTATAGTTTTAGGAACCAAAAACTAGTGCCATAACCCAGTTTTGAAATATAGCCAAACTGTGATTCTCACTCTCTTATTTCAGGAAAGTCCTCTATTTTCATCAAATAATTTGCTCAAAGAGTTTACATCTTAATTCATGAACTTTTAATTTGTCTAATTATTAAATGTTCAGTGCAGTTTGACAGTGAAAGTAAACTACAATAGAGCAGAACTTGTTTGGAAAAGCTGGAAAAGTTACACAAACAACTGACATTCTATCAGACAAATGCACATTTTTATACAAAATCATCTTTTTTTTATCATCTCTTCAAAAACTACTCAAAGCACTGATACTTTGAGTGTAACTCTGCAGAAGGGGGCACACACTAGCAGGCCCTACATTACTGCTATTGATTGAATCTTATTCAGTTCAATATATTAATATATAGCAATGTTGCCCCATCTAAAATCTTTCAGTTCCTTGCTATCCAAGCTACCTTTCTCAGTTTCGCTTTCCTCCATTTCCTCGTGGACGGGAGAGCAGCTCTCGCTATACTGTATTTCTTCTTCATTTAGCTCAATACTTTTCCTCCCATGGTCAACATTTGACAATAATTACCTTGTTTTGACCATTCAAATTGTCATTCAGATTTAATCACAATAAGTAGTGAACAGGACTACCTCATTGACTTTTTTGTTTTGTTACACAGAATAGCCATGTGCTTTTGTATCTTTATAGACCAGAATTAAATGTTCTAGGCTCATTCATACTCCATTAGACGCAAGAACATCGTTTGTACACCGAGAGGTGAAAGAACAAGTCATTTTTGCCTTGGTTCATGGATATTTCTTGTAACTGAAGACATTTGAATGTTTACAAGGCAGAAAGGACTTGTCTGAATATCTGCTTTTACCAGCACCTACTGTAATAGAAGGGTGTCACTTCAGGGTGCTCTATGTCAAATGTGAAAGTGTAGGATCCCAGCGTTGATTATCTGTAGTCACAGGTTTTTGGGAGGCTATTTGAGGGTTGTTCTTGCTTTGTTTCTTTGCTGTATGACTCTAACTCTGATAAATGACACTGTTTTGGAAGCTGTGGAGAAAGGCCCAAGCATATTTCATGTGTTGCCAACTGGTGGGGCAGAACAGGAAGGAAAGTTCAGAGGAAGAGATGCAAGAACAACATTCTCCCAACATTGATTAGTTTAGTATAGTTTAGTTGTTTATTTGACAGGGACCATGTACAAAATACATGAATCTTAAAGAAAAGATGCTATGTACAAGATTTAATGAAGGCTAATTTCCATCTGCAGTCTTCGGACAGGTGCACACAACATTACAAAAACATTACAAATAACAGTCAGCAGCAATAGTCACATTATGAATACCAAGAATAATTTGAAACGTCTCACATTTCACCAGATTTTCATGAAACCACAGCCTAAAATGTATACAAAATATAGAAAATTGTATGCTACTACATCACATACATATCCTTGAACAAATTAACTGGGCTGATGCTGACACAGCTGGTTAAGCAGTACAAGGGAAGTTTTCAAACTATAAATATATCTAAATAAAACACGTGACTTTATCCCTCTGCGGGGTCGCCTCTCTGCAGACTGTATTTGTAACTTTAGAATGTAACGTCCCGCTCAGCTCACGTCTCCCAGGCAACCAAACTAAACTGAATTATGGCACATATGCTGAGCAAACACTAGCCCACAAGATTTTTTGCCTGATTTTGCTATAGTTTTCAAGTGTTCAAATCTAGACTGTGTGGGAGTTGATTCCTTTGTGTAATGGTTCTATATGAAAAGGCTGGCTGTGCAACAGGATGGCACTGTTTCTGTGAGCAGTGAAGCGGGATGTTGGGGTTGTAAATAAATGAAAATGAATAAAAAGGAAATGAAATGACTAATGTGACTTGGACAGCTCCAACAGCGGCCCCCACAACCCGGCAACGGACAAGTGGAAGAAAATGGACGGATGGATGAATGGGCTAGTGTTCAGTATTCCATAACTAATACAATTCAAAAGTAATCTCCCCAACACGGCAATCACTGTGTAGGTCACTGTGTATATCAAGCTTTCCAAGGCGCAAGAAGCTTTGGTCTTCATAGCTTTAGGGTGATCGGACTTAACCTAAGTAAGTCCATAATGGTATCAGGACCATCATGGACTCTCTGCAGTAAAAACAAAAAAATCCACTGAATCCCACAAAAACATGGCAAATACGTACAAAAGCATTTAGCAAATCAGTGTGGAACACAGACACCACAAATGCAGTTAGCAAAAAAATGCTGCTGTACCAAGAGAGAGGGAGGTGGCTCTTTGTTTACGGGGTCAACCCATCATTCCGACACACCGTCATTCCGACGTCCCTCCATTGCAACATCCCGTCAATCCAACACTTTTTGACACCGCTATTCCGACAATAGGTCCTTAAGGTTAGGGCTAAGGTAAGGTTAGTAAACTAACAAACTAACGTGTGTCGGAATGGCGGGACGTTGCACAAAAGATAAAAGTGTCACCACTCCGACAAAGGGGACAAAAAATGTGCCTGGACATTTGATAACTCCGACAATTAGACCTCAATGTTGGAGTGGAGGGGTGTCGGAATTGCGGGGTGTAACCTTTGTTTTTGCCTGCATATATACATGACGAGTATATGTGCAAAATAATTTATCCGAGTTCTTCCAACTCAGATAAATACTGCATTTATTGATGCAGTATTTATCCAAATACTGCATAAATATTGCAGTATTATGCAGTATTTATCCAAAAATGCAGTAAGGTACTGTAGTACCTTACAAAAATGCAGTATTGTAATTTCCGTTGGATATTCTTTTATATTTGGCATGAGTGTAGGCCCGTGCGCCATCTGTTCTGGTGAAGAGGCTCTTATGGCAGTGCGTGGAGCTAATTTCTTTTTCTATTATTTTTCACACCATTAACATTTTTACCCGTTCCAATTTTTGAATTTCATAATATTGTCGTGATAGCGGTAGATTACTAATTTCAAGGCACACACACAATTATATTCACCTGCTGCCCACTCAAGTGCCCAACTCGACATCTCCACTGGCTGCGCCCGCGGACATGTGTATGCAAACAACCAAAGATAGTTTGGGAATAGATGGTTCCCAAGCTTGCGTAACCCTTGGACATGTCTTGTGTACTGTATTTGGTGTCTAGCACACAGCGCAACCTTAGGAGAAGGAGAAGGAAAGGACCCAGTGGGTATAGCCAGACAGCACACCACAAGCAAACACACCGACTAATAAAATGGCCAATTCACCAACTTCGGTCACTTATCCACCGCACCCAAGCTCACAGAGGGTTCAGCGGACAGACCACCGCGAACAACAAGCCCTGGAACAGAAGCTACAGTGTACCGTGCTAAAGCTAACAGAGAACCTCAGACCCGCAGTCAAAAAAAATTAGCAGGAAAATGCACGGGAAACCGAAGTTAAAAAGACCAATTAATTAAGGTTTAGATATGTTCTCCTTACACTTCCCCGCAGTGGGATTAGCCACAAAATCCTCCAACTCCATAGCACCCAATGCCAATACAGGCGCGCATTCACCACACGAGCTTATAGGACCATGCGTAACAGCCAGCCCGCAAAAAAAACAACTAACCAACGCGAGGAGAATACAAAGCGAACGTACCGTGAATCAAACTAATGCACACAAACCAGCAAACCAGTGCGCCCCTCTATGCTTTCACTGACCGATGGAAGCTCACCTGTCTGTCTAGAACCTAGCTCTTCACGCGGTTCGGCAGTGGGTTGATTAAGGACGAAACCAGCGGCCTGGACATGGCCACGGAGTCCCCCTGAGATCATTACTCGCGTAATGAACGCGTAATGAACGAGCCCAAGAGCCGCACTCCCCCCACGACACTACCAAAAAACAAACAAGTGATGCCTGAAGCAGCAACACTTCCACAGCCTAAATAGAGGGCACTGGCCGCTAAACACATAGGCTAGTCAAGTGCACGAGACACAAAACACTCAACCCACCTATACCTATTCCTCAAGGTTTCTCGTTTCTCGTTTCTCCCACCGGGTTTTTGAGTTTTTCCTCGCCGTGCTGGAGAGTCTAAGGACAGGGGACACCCGAGCTGCTCGTCGCCACCCACTGCTGACACTTATTTGGATATTATATTTGCCTGGATATTTGATTTGCCGGAACTTTACATTGTCTTATTTACTGCTCTGTTTTATTGCCTTAATGTTTGGTGCAGCCCTATGAGGCAACTCCTGTTGTGATATTGGGCTATATAAAACCATTGATTGATTGATTGATTGACCTCCAATGCAAACAAAACCGATAAAAAAACAGCAGCACGCACCCGTTCCCAATCCCCGCTAAGTGCAACAGGGAACGTCACACCTGCTCTGCTCCCAAAAGTAGGTCAGTGGCGTTAAGTGAAGGAAGACTCTCAACTTCCCCAAAAAACGCCTTACAACAAAACCCTACGACGAAAAAATTGTGTTACAGACCCGGCCCGTGAGGCCTCAACAAAAGGAAGGAGCAGGACGCAGAGTTACTTGCTGCCAAGTAAGTTTTGGCAGCAATAAAAAATAAATAAAAAATAGATTTATTTCTTTGCTCTGAGCCAACACAGTCCACAGCAGCAGAGGATTGAACTGAGACAGCCATATAATTCTGGTTCAGGTTCTGTTTGTCAATCGCACAATGTATTCATTTTACATTGTGCGACAAACCAATTACACAATGGAGATATTTTTTTTCACTTACACTTGGCTGTAAATTTAAATCTGCTAATGTGGCACTAGCCCACAGTTAGCTTTGCCCGTTAGCCTGTTAGCTTCTTCTTCGTGAATCCATTAGTGTGTAAAGATGGCATGATAGAGCTGACTACTGACCAATCAGCATGGTGAAATGTACCCTTCCCCAATCAACCCCAAACTGATCTAGCCAGCACACCGCACCAGACCCTCAGGGATGGGTTTGGGGTTGGAGTGGTTTGGACTGCCCTTTGGTAGCGGAGCGGTTCACTTTTGGCTGTGGAAACACCCACAAAATGCTCCGGCCCGCTCCTATGGAAATGCGACTGTACTGTAATTTGTTAGGCAAATTTTCCCCCCATAGTATACCCTCCACGGATTTCCTCATCTAGACCTCTAAGTAATGAGAGAGAGTTCATTACCAGTATGCCTGATGCAATTACTTAATGGAACCAAATTAAAATCATGCTCCCAGCTGCCCTATTATATTTGTTTCTAGCAATGTGTTCATATGTTGTTATCAAGGCTCTTAATCAAACACTGATCGTTTGATAAGGAATATTGTGTTAATAGTGTGGAATAGTTGCCTGGCTGGCACGCTATTCCGGCTTTTTGTATCAGTTCAAAAGCAAGGCCGTCTGGAACTTTGTTTCCAGTTTCATAGTTTTACATTAATCCTGTCACAGACCCCGTTGTCATGACAGAAAGACAGAGTTAACCACTATTAAAGTATTTTCCTTAAATACACTTAACAATAATGTACCTCCGTAGATCCTCTTCTCTGGTATTTTCTTCTTTCATTGGTTACCTTGGCACATGCAGTCTCTGTACCATGAGCTCTGTACACTGTACCCTTTAAAATGAATTGTTGTCCTGTAGGTGGCACAGAGCTGCTTAAAGATTACTTTTTAAGAACTTTTTAAATTAAAGTTATCAAACAACAAAAGTTGTTTGATAACCGCATATTTAAAAGACTATGGCACATAACCCTTTTCTAAAGATGAGTATTATTTTCACTATAGTATCTGTGATTATGGGGAGAATTTCTTTGAGGAGCTTAATTTGAATTGGATCTGGAAGACAAGTTGGCATTTTTGAGGATATATTAATTTATCTCGGCCTCATCTACAGTTATAAACCTGTCTAAAAGTTTTAATGGACTGTGGCACACAACAATTTTTTTAAGTTTATTATTATCAGTATAGTGTCTGTGATTATGGGAAGAATTGATTTTACTTCTACAGCACTGTGACAGCTACTACAGTGCAAAATAAAAACCTAGGGTTATTCTTTTTTACACAATTACAGTCAGTGGCGGATGGTGACGTGAATACCGGATGAACTATTGCATATACAGTACCTACTAAGTAAAATAAGTAAAATACTTATTTTCTTCTTTTTTTTTTTAACTCAAATTAAGTAGATTACTTTGAGAGGAACAATGTGATCGCTTCAGTGGGTAGAATAGTCAGTGAAGAAGGGCAGGTGCTCTTCAAGATCAAAACGTAAATAGGCACAAAAAAGAGTGGCACTGCGACACCTGGTTAAAAGTCCTTTATTGGATTAAGTGGATATGAGCCTAATCTAGGTGCCTGTTCACCTAGATTAGGTGGACATGCACCTAGGAGGAGCATAGCGTCCTCCTTACGTCTGTTTAGCCTCATTAAAACTCCATAAACACATGGCAGCGTCCCACTTCATCTTGTGTCGCCAGCAAAAACTCCTTTTGCGAGGAGTTGTCCAAAAACGAAGAATATCCATAAAATCCATTGGTATTATTAGCTAGTTTCCCCATAGTGTTTACAGAGAGCGTGTGCAACTTAAGTGAAAGTAACCAATGAGGAGTCTTTAGCATTGTGTGCATGCTCTGTGATAGGGTCTGGGACAAAATCCGGCTCAGTCCCAGAGCCAAGTGTATGTGCTGGAGGCGGGATCCTTATTTGGTTTTAAAATAGCATATTTTCCGGACTATAAATCGCTCTGGAGTATAAGACGCACTAGCCAGAAAATGGCTAATGAAAAAACAACAGGCTCATTAGCATAGGCGTACAGTATGCTAATGTTACACATTGATGGTTACATGAAGCATAAGCAACTAAATAGGTGTCTGGTATGTTAACGTCACATAAACAGTTCGGCTAACTATAGCATAAAGAACATACCAAACTCTCGATCTCACTCCAAATCACTAAATCCATTGAAATCTTCATCCTCAGTGTCACTTCTGAACAATCGCCTTGGCAACTACCTGGGCACGGAGGCGTAACCGCACCGTTGACAAGCCTCTCCCAACAGCATGTTTTTCAAGCTCTCATTTGCAAACTTGTTCCTCTAGCTGTGGCCATCTAGCGTTTAGCCCGTGATTTGCTTTGTTTAGTTTTCTTCTCTTAAGAGTATCCTCTGCTTCTCGCTGAAATTATATATTTGAATTAAAAAAAAAGAAAACAAAAATCACATATGTGACCAGTTACAGGAACCAAAGACACAAGTTATGGAATCCAGGGTCGCAACTCCGTTTTGGGGCATTTTGAGTGAGACATAGATTATGAAAGTGTAGTCTCCAAGCTTTCCAATGATGTGTAACACATGGAAATCTGATCATATTTGGAGAAGATGTGGCAAATTTAATTAAGGAACTCGAAATAATTATGTAAAAGGAGAGAAAACGGCCTCTAAACTTTTGGGCTGCTCTCACCGCTCCCTGCTGCTCCGAGTGACAATAGGGCCCATTTACATCTCATTTAGATATGCCATACCCGCTTCCCCTGTAAAGCAAAGGGGGGAGAAAAGGCAAAAAGCAAGAAAAATGTGCCATCAAAGAAAAAAAAAAGGTTTGCAAACAGGTAATATATGAATAAATGTCTCTTGCATAAATCCACTTCCCATAGAGCCTACCTCTACATCAACTAGCAACACAATGACAACTAGCAACATTATCCCAACACACACATCAATCAATCAATCAATGGTTTTGTATACTCCAATATCACAACAGGAGTTGCCTCATAGGGCTGCAACAAACATTAAGGCACACATTTGACCAGAGGGAAAGAAGAACGCACACACGATCATTGGTACCATGCACAATGACTACGTTATATTATCCGTAACCTGCACACACATCTTACGACCAAAAACACAAACAAATCCAATCCACAGAACTCACCATGTTAGCTTACAGCACAACAATGGCCTCATCAAAAAGCAAACACGATGGCACAGCGGCAAAAAAACAAAAACTTTTACTCACCCGTCTGAAGTAACCTTTAAGTGCCTTCTGCTCAGCAAACTCGTTCACTATTGTTGTAAAATCCAGTTTCGTCAGTCAGTTATTTTCAATGTAGAGTTATGCAAATCTGTGCTACATCCTCCTGTCTCCTGACGCAAGGAGTTGGCTCGGGAAACGTACTGTTCAGCAGGGCGCTGTGCATGCTTACAGCCAGCGCGTCATCAGTCGCACTGGAGAAGTTGGCCTGGAAAAGTTTACAAACAAACCTCTGCAGTAGTATTCCAGCGTTAAGCGGCCTCCAACAGCCACACACGGGGAAGTGTTGCATAACAATGAAGCCACACACAATGATACGCCCCCACGACGTGCGCCATTTCTCCGACAAAACAAGACTTTTTCAACCTGAAAAACGGATCGACAATAGGCGTACGTATAAAACTGCCTTTTTTGCTTGGCATTTGTTTGCTAAAGCATGTGTCAACAACGCAAACCAAAGCAGCGGTGCCTCCTCCCCGGTGTTTACCCAGTATGTAAATACACACAGACAAGGTCACGCCCATACTGCAGCGAATCAAGCCGGTTTTAACCTAAAAGTTTACGCTTTAAATATATCAATACTGCTAGCTTAAACATAGAGAGGCTGCTTTGTGATCTCAAGTGAACGATTTGGCAAAAAAGCGAAAATCACCAATTAAAAAAAAATAAAACTTCTTGGTCAATTTGCTTGTGAGTCAGGCGGCTTGTGTCCCCCGTTCTGGTGATGGGTCACATAATATACAGTGCCTCTCGAAAGTACTAATACACCTTGAACTTTTGCACTTTTTGTCATGTTTACAACCCTAAACGTAAAGATTTTATTTTGAATTTTTTACTGAACGTTCACACACAAGTAACAGACAACTGTGAAGTGAAAGTAAAAATACATGATTCTGTTATTTTTCAAAAAATAGAAAAGTGAAAAGTGGGGCGTGCACAAGTATTCATACAGCATTTTTCAGAGTGCATTAAATTGCATTTATAACATTCTTAATGACTGCAAAAAGTTCACACCTTGCCCTAACCATTAAATAGAGGCCACCTGTGTGTAATCTACTCTCAGTATAATTCCAGCTGTTCTGTGAGGGCCTCAGAGCTATGGTCAGAGTGTATTGGTCACTAAACAACATCATGAAGGCCAAGGAGCTCACCAGAGAGGTCAGGGATAAAGCTGTGGAGAAGTTTAAAGCAGCAACTGGTCAGAAATGCAACCAAGTGCCCTAAGATAACTCTGGAGGAGCTGTGACGTACTGCCGCTGAGCTGGGGGAATCTGTACATGGGACTATAAGTCGTACTCTACACAAATCTGGCCTTCATGGACGAGTAGCAAGAAGAAAGCCATTATTGAAAGGAGGCCATAAGAAATCCCGTTTGAAGTTTGCTAGAAGTCATATGGAGGACACAGCTACCATGTGGAAGAAGGTGCTTTGGTCAGATGAGACAAAAATTGAACTTTTTGGCCCAAATGCAAAACGTTATGTATGGAGCAAACCTAACACTGCTCATCGTCCTGAGTGCACCATCCCCAGTGTCAAATATGGTGGGGGAGCATCATGCTATGGGGCTGCTTTTCCTCAGCGGGGACTGGGAAGATGTAAGAATAGTTGGGAAGATGGATGGAGCCAAACACAGGGACATTTTGGAGTAAAACCTGCTGGAGTCAGCAAGAGAATTGAGGCTGGGGCGGAGATTCACCTTCCAGCAGGACAATGACCCTAAACACAAAGCTAAATCTACAATGGAATGGTTTAAAAACAAACATATGAATGTGTTAGAATGGCCCAGTCAAAGTCCTGACCTAAATCCTATTGAAAATCTGTGGAAAGACCTGAAAACTGCTGTTTACAAACGCTCTCCTTCTAATTTGACAGAGCTTGAGTTGTTTTGTAAAGAGGAATGGGCTAACATGTCAGTCTGTAGATGTGCAAACCTTGTAGAGTCAAACCCCAGAAGACTTGCTTATTGCAGAAAAAGGGGGTTCCACAAAGTATTAAGTCATGCTGTATGCATACTTATGCACGCCCTACTTTTCACTTTTCTATTTTTTGTAAAATAACAGAATCATGTATCATTTTACTTTTACTTCACAGTTGTCTGTTACTTGTGTGTGAACTTTCAGTAAAAAATTCAAAATAAAATCTTTATGTTTATGGTTGTAAACATGACAAAATGTGCAAAAGTGCAAGGTGTATTAGTACTTTCAAGAGGCACTGTAAGTCGCTCCGGAGTATAAGACCTCCTGCCAAACTATGAAAAAAATGTGACTTATAGTCCGGAAAATCTGCTAAGTGACATTATTACATTGTTCATATGGGTTTGAACAATGGGTAGCTTTGAAGTTTCTTTGATTTCCTTTATGTCAAGTGCAACTTTAACATTATTGAAAATGAAACGGTGTCTAAAAGAGTGTGACTGTGGGCTTACATCATGTGGCTGTCAGATCTAAATGAGAGGCAGTAATGTTTCATCTAAAGCTGAAACAGTCTCTGTGGGGCCTTGTGGCACTGCAGTAGGCCTATATACTTCTAACCTCTGATTTCACCTATTTGCATTCACAGACGCCGTCACAAAGGCAGCTAGCCCTTTGGTTTTCAGCACAGATAGTTTGATAAGAAAAAACATGAATAATAAAAGTCCTTGTTAATAAATAGTTTTATTTCCTCTTATAATCTAGACTTTATGTTTTTAACTGAAACATGGCTTGACAAAAACACTGGAAACGCAGTTTTGATTGAGTGTAGTCCATCAAATTTCAATTTTGTGTCTGAAACACGCCAAAACCAAAGGGGCGGGGGTGTCTGTGCCATATTCAGGGACAATATAGTCACCCACAAATTGTCATTTGGGGTTTTTCAATCATTTGAGTATGTGTCTTTCAAAATGGAGATAAAACAATCTTCCATACTTTATATGACCATTTACAAACCACCACAGAATAGTTTTATTGAAGATTTTATTGAATTACTTTCATTTATACTGACTGATTTTGATTGTTTGGTTATTTCAGGTGATTTTAATGTGCATGTGGATGTGACCAATGACAGGCATGCAAGAGAATTTAGAGCTGTTCTTGAAATGTTTGGTTTAACTTAGCACGTGAGTGAAGCGACTCACAACAAAGGCCACACTCTAGATCTAGTTATTACAAAAGGTGTTAATATATCAAATGTGAATGTTGTTCATGTTGCTTTGTCTGATCATTTGTGTGTCTTCTTTGACCTGTCTGTTACACCCAAACCAGAGGTTGGGCCTGGAGTTATTCAAAGAAGACACATAAATGATACAACAAGGACACAGTTTATGGAAATGATCAGATTTGAAAATCCCCCATGCTCTAATGTTGATAATCTGTTGGACTCTTACACATCAAGCGTCTTAAATGTTTTGGATACTATTGCTCCTGTCAAGGTTAAAATGGTTAACAATAGACAAAGGGCACCTTGGAGAAGTGAAGATTCGGTCAGGGCACAGAAAAGGGAGTGCCGAAAAGCCGAACGGAAATGGCGCAAGTCAAAGCTCCAGGTTCATTTTGAGATATACAAAGAAGTGCTTTGTGAGTTCAACCAGATTTTGCGTGGAGAAAGGGCGAAGTACTTCTCTAAAATCATCGCAAACTGCAGAAACAATTCTCGCGTTCTGTTTTCCACAGTAAACAGATTAACTAACCCTCCAGTTTCACTGCCCTTAGAACTAATCTCTACATCTAAGTGCAATGAGTTTGCAATATTTTTTTATGACAAAGTCCAAGGCATTAAAAATGCCATAATTTCAGCAACACAATTAGTAACCCTGCCACCAGATAAACACCTTGAGCTGACACATTTCACACCTGTTACTGACAAAACAATGGAAGAGGTTATCTCCGGTCTGAGTTCATGCACATGCTGCCTTGATGAATTACCCACTAGATTTCTGAAGTCTGTGCTGACCAGCTTGTTACCACAACTTGTTCAGTTAGTCAACATTTCATTTGAGACTGGAGCATTTCCAAAGGCTCTGAAAACCGCAGTCATTAAGCCTCTTCTAAAGAAGAGCAGCCTTGATCCCAAGATACTGAACAACTACCGGCCCATATCAAACCTACCATTCTTAGGAAAAGTCCTGGAGAAAGTAATATATCAACAGCTCACTTACTTTCTCCTATCTAACAATGTGTTTGATACTTTCCAATCAGGTTTTAGGCCCTACCACAGCACTGAGACAGCTCTGATCAAGGTGACAAATGATATCCGTATGAACACCAACGCAGGTAAGGTCTCAGTTTTAGTTCTGCTGGACCTGAGCGCTGCCTTTGACACAGTGGACCACGGGATCTTACTTCACAGGTTAGAAAACTGGGTGGGAATCTCTGGTACTGCGCTAAACTGGTTCAAGTCCTATCTGGAGGATAGGACGTATTTTGTCGAAATTGGCAACTGTGTCTCAGACAAAATTTCCATGACCTGTGGAGTCCCCCAGGGGTCAATCTTGGGACCCCTCTTATTCAACTTGTACATGCTTCCATTGGGTCAGCTAATAAACAGCAACAATGTGTCGTACCATAACTACGCAGATGACACTCAGATCTACGTGTCACTGACGACAGGTGAACAGGGGCCTGTAGATACTCTCTGTCACTGCATCGAACAGATCAGTTTGTGGATGCAAAAAAAACTTTCTCCAACTAAACTCAGACAAAACTGAGATCATTGTTTTTGGCCCACAGACACAAAGACAAAGTGTTATCAGTCACCTTGAGTCTCTCTCTAAAACCAAAAAATCAGGTTAGAAATCTAGGAGTAATCATGGACTCAGACCTGAACTTAAACAGCCACATCAAAGCAATAACATCATCAGCTTTTTACCATCTGAAAAACATTGCTAAGATCAGAGGAATAGTGTCAAAACCAGACTTGGAGACACTCATCCATGCATTTGTCTCCAGCAGGTTAGACTACTGTAACGGCCTGCTCACTGGCCTTTCTAAACGAGCTGTTAGAGCTGCAGTACATCCAGAACGCTGCTGCTCGAGTCCTGACAAGAACCAGGAAATATGACCATATTAGTCCAGTGCTCCGGTCTCTGCACTGGCTTCCTGTCACTCAGAGAATAGAATTTAAAACAGCTCTGCTTGTGTACAAGTCGTTTCATGGTTTAGCACCAAAGTACATCTCTGACATGTTAGAGCCGTATGAACCATCTCGGGCCCTGAGAACTTCAGGGAGGGGTCTCCTGGTGGTTCCCAGAGTCAGGACTAAACACGGTGAGGCTGCGTTTCAGTTTCATGCAGCTAAAATCTGGAACAGTCTTCATGAGGATGTGAGACAGGCCTCAACTCTGACAATGTTCAAATCCAGGCTGAAAACAGCTTTTTTTACCCGAGCATATGAAAACTGAAAGTATTTTATCTGCACTCTTGCCTTTTACTGTCATTGATAAATTTTTATGTTGGATGTTTTAATGATTGATTTGATCTGTTTTCTTGTAATTTTATGCAACTGTGAAGCACTTTGAATTGCCTTGTGTATGAATTGTGCTCTACAAATAAACTTGCCTTGCCTTGCCTTGCCTTGCCTTGCCTATTGTTTAGAAAAATAAATAAATGAACAGCATTAACGGTTCATAAAAAGGTGATTACAATTCTATTCATAAACTGATAAAAGGGTTTATAAAAAGAAAGCTTGCATATGAACTCATTTTATCAACTGAATTGCTATTTGAGATCAGCATATTCTTCCTAATTCAGAGTTAAGAAAGATGTCTTGGTTGAGCACCTGCCCCTCAAAATGTCTGTGCACGTCACTGGCCATAGTGATGTAGATAATGGACATAGTGTAGCCTACTCTTGGAGTTACAGACTCCAGACATAACTGAAGTTATAACTGTAGAAAAGACTCCTGTACTACTTTTGTAATACACATACACTCTCATAAACATGAGAGGAAAAGGCCGACATTGCGACGTATCGCCGCACGTGATCGCATGTTTACGTTTCATTCCACACACCCAGCGTAACTTTATCTAACCATAAAACCGAAAATATCAAGCGGATCTCTCTCAAATAAAAAGTGGCTGAAAGCTAGGGATGTGCTGACTACATTTATGGGTTAGTTTAAGTTTGTAGTGATCTTGATTACGACCAAAAACAAAACGCAAACATATCCAATCAACTGAACATACCACGTTAGCTTAAAGCACAATGGCCTCATCAAAAAGCAAACAGACACGATGGCACAGCGGCCACAAGAGACCAAAAAAAACAACTTTCACTCACCCGTCTGAAGTAACCTCTGCGTGCCTTCTGCTCAGCAAACTCCTGATCAAATCCATTTTAGTCGCTCAGTTATTTTCAATGTAGAGTTTGGCAAATCCGCGCTACATCCTTGTGTTATCACACTCTGAAGGCAAGGAGTTGGCTCGGGAAACGTAATGGTCAGCAGGGCGCTGTGCATGCTTACAGCCAGGCAGTGGCGGATTTAGCTATGTGGGGGCCCAAGGCGAACACAGACATGGGGCCTTCCTCACACTTAATGTTTAACATCTTTTTAAATCCTTGTTTTTTTTTTTTCAAGAGAATCTTACTTTTAACTTGATTTGTGAAGCCCTCCAGTCTTCTGCCATAAGTTAGATGCTGGAGATGACGTCTGTAAAGAGAGAAAAGGGTCATGTTTCCAGAAATTATTGACAGTAAAGTAAATGCACAAAATAAAGATTATGTTTTTTAAATAAAATTGTTCTCAAACACTTGATTTCATTCATAAGGAAGATCTGAAATTCCATACCAGCAATTACCTTGTTTTTCTGCAGAATTTTGTAAAGATGATGATGATGATCTGCCTTTCTGTCAAATCTTCTTTTACTGGAGCGGGAAAGAAACAAATGAGATCCCAAATATAGGAGTCATACACATAACAACAATCTATACTTAATGAATACCTTATTGCTTTGCTCCTCTCATCTCCTTAGCCCTCCATTTCATTTCTGCCTCTTTCTTCTTCCATTTATTACTGTCTGTCTTTCTCTCATGTTATTGCATCCTGTTCTCTTTTCAAGGTTTCCAAGGTATTTTACATTAATATTTCTCCTCCTCTTTATTCCTGTCTTTCCCTCCTTTTGAGTGCTTTCATCTGTGAATCTACTTTCTTCCTCCAGTCAGTGCTGCTGTGTGTTTTCTCTTTTCCATTTCTGTCCATGTTTTCCTCCTTTTAAACATTTCCATTGTCTTTCCTTTCTGCTTCCTATTGATGTTTCCTGACTATTCTTCCTCTTCTTTTTTTAAATCAAATTCACGACACCTAGCTCCTCGCTGTTGACAAGGTTGGCAGCCGCTGCAGCACTTTCTCCCTGCTGCTGTCCATCGGTGCCGCCGGTGGATGGTACGCTGAAATATGACGTCACTTTTGGAAGTGAAGACATCAGCTTTTTCGAAGCAAGTTGCTTTTTTCTTTTAGTGGCACCACTAGGATAATTCCTTTTCATGCTTGTTTTTTTAGGTTTCTACTTCGCAACGAATGTTGTGGTTCCCGCTCCCGCCTCTCATTCATTCAGATCCAATCGCTGCCTGTTGCGTGCATTAGCGTCTTAAAGGAATAGCCCATAGTGACAGAAACATGGGGGGGGGGGGGGGGGGGGGGGGGTTATGCCGGTACAGTGCTCAACTCATTCATAAATCAAAAGCCATTCCGTTGTTTAATGACTCTTTTAATTTAAAAAGTAAGAAAAGATTCATTTGAAGTTTAACAGGTGGTCAGGGGTGTTGTGTGCTGACCTTATTACTAAATTAGATACTGCACTCTGAATTGAATCATGACCAGGTAATCTTTTAGTTGCTTTATTTAACCGTGCGGACCATCAACATGCCGCTCCAAGGCATCACTTGAAAACACACCCCCGTCATACGTCATCACGTATAGACGTAATCTGACATCAGTACATGACATCCCCCTTTTCCTTTGGAATTAATTTTCCATAACATACTTCTTTTTTTCTTTTTTTTTTTTTTTTTTTTTTTACATTACATCACCTTCGAGTCTTATTTTCTAACAATGTAATTTCTAACACATGAACATTGTATTTTATAACAATAAACCTTTTACTTGTTTTCATCTCTATCTGATTTATTTCACCACAAAATCACGAAACCGCTCTGGTGTCTTTTTTGCCCTCTGGGGTCTGTTTGTTTGTTTCTCTGGACCTTGAATGCCCTCTTGTGGTGTTGGAGTGAAAATGTCAACATTTTTGTTTTCCAGCAACATGTACAATTCGAAAGTCATATGGTTGTAGTCTGAGAACCCATCTTTCTATTCGTGCACATGGTTTCGACCTCTTGCTGTATATGACCTCTAATGGCTTGTGGTCTGTGAGTAGATCAAACTTTCTACCATACACATATGGATGTAATCTTTCACATGCCCATACCAGTGCTAGGGCTTCCTTTTCTGTTTGTGAGTATCTACGCTCACAGTCTGTTAAGCTACGACTTACATAGCACACTGGTACTTTTTCCCCGTTCTGTTCCTGTATTAGCACTGCGCCCAAGCCTACTGGGCTTGCATCTGCTATGACTTCCGTTGGGGCTTCTTTGTCAAAGTAAGCTAGGGTACCTGCTCTGGCTAGTTCAGTTTTTAATATTTCAAATGCTTGTTTTTGCTCCGGCCCGAATGTAAACAAAGTCTCTTTGCGTGTTAAACGTCTTAAGGGTTCAGAGAGTGTAGCAAACTGTGGTATGAACCTGCTGCTAAAGCCTACCAGTCCAAGAAAGCTTCTCACCTCTGCAGCATTCTTTGGCTCTCTGGCTTCCATCACAGCTCTCACTCTTTCCTCTGTTGGTCCGATGCCTCTTTGTGTCAGTAGTATTCCCATGAATACAAGTCTGTCCATGTTGAACTGGCACTTTTCTGGGTTTAGTGTCAATCCACATTCAGAAAGTCTCTTCATGACAGCATGCAAACTCTTGTCATGTGTTTCCTGGTCCGGTGCGTGTATTATCACGTCATCTGAGATGTTCTCTACTCCTTCAATGCCTGTCAGTGCGTTGGCAATCTCGTGTTGGTATTGCTCACTGGCTGACGAGACTCCAAATATCAGTCTTTTGTATCTGTAAACTCCGTTGTGCACTGCAAATGTTGTGATCTCTCTGGACTCTGGGTTTAGCTCCAACTGATGGTAGCCCCACTTGAGATCTAGCTTGCTGAAGATTGCAGAGCCGTTTAGTCCTTGAAGTATTTCATCCACTGTGGGAATAGGGTATCTTTCTCTGACTATTGCCTCATTTGCTTTTCTCATATCTAAACACATTCGAATATCTTTATCACATTTCTTTGGGAGTACCACTACAGGATTTACCCAAGGTGTAGGTCCTTCTACACGCTCTACAATGTCCATGTCAATCAGTTCGTTTATCTTTTTCTCTACCGCATCTCTTAAATGGTAGGGTATGCGCCTTAGTGGTTGTGCAACTGGTTTCACATTTGGGTCAATATACAGACTTATCTGTTTAGTGTTTAGTTTCCCTACTCCTGTAAACACTTTTGGGTACTGCTCTTTAAGAGAGTGCTTTAAATCTGTGACAGCCGCCACATTTTCCCCTATTTTCAACACCCTTAACTTTACAGCAGTCTTTTTCCCAAGAAGTGGTTCCCCATTGCCTTTTATGACAATAAACTCGGCCTCCTCAATGTTATCACCAATCTTGATCTCACATCTGAATGCACCTTTAACAGATAGTGACTGGGTTGAGGAATATGCATACAAATTCCTCAGCTCTTTGGGTACATATGAATGACACTTTATCTTTTCAGCTTTTAGCTTTTCCCATACGTTTTCACCCATTATATTACTTGTAGCACCAGAATCTATGAGCATTTTCAAATCAACTCCCCCTACAGAAAATGTTAATTTCTCAGGTACGTCATCCACATCTTTTACAATGAATGCATAATCATCTTGTTCAACCACATTTACATTTTGTTTCTTACGTCCTTTGGTACGACACATTTTTGAGAAATGGTCTTTACCATTGCACTTGTGACACGTTTGTCCTCGTGCTGGGCATTTTGGATCCTTACCCATGTGATCGGTATATCCACACCGGTAACACTGTCTGTCCGTTTGATTTTCTTCTTTCATTTTAGCTTTTGGTTTCATGTACTTTCCTTTCTTTGTCGTTGCGATCCGGTTGACGGTGTCCCCTTCTTTCCTCTCCCCGGTAACGCTCATTGCTGCCAACTGCTCCTCCACTCGTTCACATTGCGAAGCCACCTCCAACGTGCGAGCCAATGTCAAACCTGGACCTTCTTCGAGTAGCTTTCTCCGTACGTATTCAGAAGTGCATTTACACAGGATAGCATCTCGTATTTGGTTATCTCTGTCTCCCCGAAAGTCACAGTCCTTTGCCGCTTGTCTCAAACGTGTACCAAATTGTTGCACAGTCTCACCTTGTTTTTGGGACAATTTGTGAAAAGTTTGGCGCGCATATGCTGCATTCACTTGAGGAACAAAATACGTGTTGAGCGCCTCCACCGCCGCCACGTAGTCAGTCGCTTCGCCCGTGCGCGGTAAAGTAGAAAAAATGTCCTGCACGTCTTGTCCGGCCAAGTGCAGTAGAAGGGCACGTCTCCGCTGTTTAATTGCATCTGTAGCATCATCAGCTAAAATTAGTCCTTTTCCGTCCGCAAACAACTCGAAAGACGTTAACCATCGTGTCCATCTCGGTCCGAGAGTAGCTGAATCCGTGAAGCAAGCAAACGGTTGAATGCCAGACTTTTCCATGTTAGCTTAAAACTTTTCCTGCTAACCCGCTCACCGTCGGTTTTCTCGCGTTACAAAAAAAAAATACAAAAAATGGTCCTCGTTTTCCTCGTCGCCATTGTTGTGTGCTGACCTTATTACTAAATTAGATACTGCACTCTGAATTGAATCATGACCAGGTAATCTTTTAGTTGCTTTATTTAACCGTGCGGACCATCAACATGCCGCTCCAAGGCATCACTTGAAAACACACCCCCGTCATACGTCATCACGTATAGACGTAATCTGACATCAGTACATGACAAGGGGGTCCGGGGTCCCCCAACGTTAGGGGGCCCTAGGTGGCCGCCGACCTATGCCTAATGGTTAATTCCGCGTCTGCAGCCAGGGCATCATCAGTCACACGGAAAAGTCAGCCTGGAAAAGTTCACTGGTTTCATGCCGAAAAACGAACCTCTGCAGTAGTATTCCAGCGTTAGCAGCAGCGGCCTCCGTGGGACACACAGGGAAGCGTTGCAAAACCATAAGCCACATGCGCACATGACACGCCCCCACGGCGTACTCTATTTCTCCGACAAAACAAGACTTTTTCAACCTGAAAAACGGATCGACAAAAGGCGTATGTATAAAACTGCCTTTTTTGCGTGGCATTTGTTTGCTAAAGCATTTGTCAACAACGCAAACCAAAGCAGCGGTGCCTCCTCCCCGGTGTTACCCAGTATGTAAATAGACACAGACAAAGTCACGCCCCTACAGCATGCTGCCGAAAGGACGGGGCGCCAATACGATAGAGAGCATTTGACATTGGCGCCCCATAGCGTCAACAGCGCCCCATTGCACCTAAAACAGCAAAATTGTTATTCACTCGTGGCGCCATGCTAACAAGGACCTAGAGATGGGGAGGCAGAAAAAAAAGTCCTTGGGGGTGTAAAACAGAAAATGGAAGATTGAGGAGAAGAAAGATGAAAAAGCTTTTCGAAGTGGCTGAGTGGGTAAGTAATGTCTTTGTTTAGTGTTAAGTGTTGGCCATCACAAAGAGCCAGCTTGTAAATATTCAGGTTAGCTTAAACTACTGGTAAAACCACAGGTGTGTTGGCTTGCTGCTGCAACTGTGTAGTAGACTATCAGTGTTGGGGGTAACGTATTACAAAAGTAACGAGTTACGAAAATATATTTCATTTTTCAGTAACTAAGGAATATAACATATTACGGAAATATAATTTGAAACTGTAACAAACCGTAACACATTTATGCTATTTATAGTAAGCCTACATTTAGAATATATTATTATAATTTTTTTTACATTCTTTAGCTGATCACTAGCTGTAAATAAATGGAGTTCTCCAATAAAAGTCTTGAATTTGCCTAAGAATCAGTACGTTTTATTTACCTGTGAAAAATGTTTTCCGGGGGGCGGCTTTGTGTCTGCATACCCTCCAGAAAGTGGGTAGTTGCGCCCCTGGGGCTATATCATATATTACTTTCACATTTTAAATTGAATTACAGAAATACAACTTTTTCACGCTATTCTAATTTTCCAAGTTTCACCTGACATGTTCAGGATCTTGCGCTGTCGTTGCAGCTTGTCAGGCTCCATTCTATCTGCAGTCTACCTCATCTCAGGGCACAGAAGTTTGTTTGAATCCATATTTACTGCTTTGTTTTGTTTTTATCGCGTCAAACAAACAGGGTACAAGCATGAGCTGAATGTGGCACTAGTCACATTTACTTGCGTTGAAAGGATAAACCGATGTTTCAGCCATAAGGAAGCTCACTAGATGAGGACGGCTTCTCGTTTAAAAATAAATCTAGTTTTATTTTTAGCAGACCGTGTGCATGAAGGCTAAACAATGATTAGCAGAAATGTCGCTTACAGGTGTAACAAAATAAACTTGTAACAGATGAAAAATTGTGTGTTCAGTGTCTGTAAACATCAGATGACAACCAAATTATTAACAGCACTCTCTGTATAGAATTGTGGAAAGTCTGCACTTATATTCAAAATGGCACAGATTTTTCTTTGACTCGAGTTAGAATTAGGTGAGTGGCTGTTTAGGTCTTTGTCTATAGTGCTGAATCAATGGCTTATCAAATTGAGGAAAATAAAAATAAACATAATAGAATAAACAAAAAACTAAAAGTGATGTTTGTTTTTTCAAGGTTTTCAATGTCAGGACTTTCTTACACAAAAGTGCCTGTCTCAATGCCTTAATTACTGGCGCAAAGAAAGAAATGTTGTATTTACTGTTTTGACACTGAAATCTGTCAACATCTATTAAAGCAGTTTCCACATTCACTGAGAAATGTCTGCTTCCTTCTGTTATACAAAGAACTGTGTAAAGCCACACTTCAAAGTCAGGGCTATTTAAAAAGGATGTTGGGGTTGATCTACGTCTCTGGTGGAGCTCACTTTTGAGTGATGAAGATACTGCCAGCTGTGATGCAGTTATGCTGTGTTCAGACCGCACAATTTTCAGGCGTCAAAATTGCACGTAAAGCCCCTAGTTGGATGCGTGTGTCTATTGAAGTCAAATGCTTGTCACCGAGCGTCAAGGCGCTCTGAACGCGCGTCAGCTCAAAAGTGTGCTCTGAAACGTCTTAGAAGGAGCTCTTGCCTAAAATATAGTGAGAATCACTTTACAAAAAGAGACATTTGCCAGAATTAAGTTTAACTTTTTTTTTTAGGTCAATTAGAATTTTAAATTATTTCTATTTGCTAAATGCTACAAGAATGAGAGATATAATTTTCTACGTGGCTTTATATTACTTTTTACAAAACCAAAAGTTACCTACATTTCATTCATATTTGGTAGCATTGCCTTTAAACTGTATAACTTGGGTCAAACGTTTTGGATATTCCTCCACAAGCTTCTCACAATAGTTGGTAGGAATTTTGGTCCATTCCTCCAAACAGAACTGGTGTAACTGAGCCACATTTGTAGGCCACATTGCGTGCACATGCATTTTCAGCTCTGCCCACACAGTTTCAACTGGACTGAGATCAGGACTTTGTGATGGCCACTTCAAAACATTGACTTTATTATCCTTAAGCCACTTTGTAACCAGTTTGGCAGTTTGCTTTGGGTCATTGTACATTAGAAAGACCTATCTGCACCCAAGCTTTAACTTCCTGGATGATGCTCCAATATTGCCACATAGTGTTATTTCTTCATGATGTGATCTATTTTGTGAAGTGCACAAGTTATGGGCAAACAAAGACCACAGGATATGTCTCCAAAACATAAAGTCTTTATCTTTTTTTTTATTTGCAAACTCCAAACTGCCTTTTTTGTTTTTATTACTTTTGGAGTAAGGACTTCTTCCTGGCAGAGTTCCCTCTCAGCCCATGTTGGTACAGTACTTGTTTCACTCTGGATAATGACACACTCTTACCAGTTTTAGCCAGCATCTTCACCAAGTGTTTTGCATTTGTTCTTGGGTTGATATTCACATTTCAGATCACAGCACGTTCATCTCTGGGACACAGAACCCGCCTTCTTTCTAATCTGTATGATGACTGACTGGTCATTTCCATCATTGTTTGAACCAATGAATGTGGCACCTTCAAGTGTCTTGACATTGCACCCAAGGATGAACCAGACTTGTGCTTCCATCGTCATCTGGGCTTTCCCCAAATAGTTTAAATGTATAGTAATTTTAGTGTATGTAAACTTCTAACTTTGTAAGAAGGAACAAAAACAACTATCTATCTCTCATTCTTCTGGCATTTAGCAAATAGAATTATTTTTTTTTTATTCTAATTGACCTACAAAAGTTAAATTTAATTCTGGTTTCATGTCAGACACTGAGTTGAAAAATGCAAATGTGTATTTTTATAAAGTGTATGTAAACATCTGGTTCTCACTGTAACTGCTGTTTTGGGGCCAACTAGTCCTTCTTTGCTCCTGCCATATCCTATGGATCTTTAACTATACCCCCATGGTCTACGCTAGGATCTCCCCAGTATTTAAGCCTATATCCAGCCCACACGATTGAAAAGAGGGTGATTATTTGTGCCGGTGGAAAATGGTTAGTCTAGGTTAGCCCGTTAGCATGTTACAATCGCTTACAGCTCATTGTTGATGAAAGTTCTGCAATAAACCACAAAATGCATCGAGTCCAGCTCAGTGTTTGATCATCATAAAGGCTGCTTTATGTTGCCATCATACTTGTTCTCACAGGATAGATCCAAGCTAGTGCTGGTTTGTCCACATCGGATGCTAAATGGATCGGCCAATAAACTACAAAATCCAGCTCAGTGTGTGATCATCTTAGTTACCTGCTTTATTGACATTATTAGTGCATAATACTTGTTTTCAAAGGATTGATGCGAGCTAAAAGCTGGTTAGCAGCTTGGTTGGCTGTGATGATAGATGGTGGCAAGGGGCGTAACGTTTGGTAAAATATTGGGGGGGTCGAGAGGCAATCCCTTTCAGGGAGTCAAATTAGTTACATTAATTAGATTTGAATATTGGGGGGTTGTAACCCCCTTATCACCCCCATATTTTACGCCAATGGATGGTGGTTTAATTGACTTAATTCGTACATATATCTAATTTTCAGGTGATCGATTGGAGCTTTAGCTTGTAGCATTGGCTTTCTCCAATGGGAATGCTCCATGCATCATCAAGGCCCAAACACATTCCCAGCGCAGATCCAGCCACACTGAAATTAGTTTTCTTGTTTCCGCTTTTAATCATGGGGCTTTAGGTAAAAGAAACAGTGATGTGTGTTTTTGTAAAAGTCCCAGAGCTGCTGTAGCTCCGGTTGATAACTCGATGAAGCTCCGTCATGTCTGTTTACATCTGCGGCATAGGATCTGCGGCGGCTCCGCTCCAACGTCAATGTTGTTGAAAGCTACCGATTGGTCTACGTTCGCAAATTTTGCCAAAAGTTCAGCAATGAAACTCTAGCGTTGGAGGCACTGGACGTGCGTCAAAAGCTTGAAATCTCAGCATGTGCTTCTAAACACGCCGCACAGAAGAGATCTCTCAACGCTTCCCGAAGCGTGTCCACCATACTGTATTTTAAATGTAAACTATAAGCTTTTGACGCTTTTAGTGTGAACATGCCATTAGGAGAATTCTCTTGATAATAAGACATTGCATAAACATCTACAGCATGATGTTCATCAAATGCACAGAATGTAGGAGTATGAGATAGACTGTGACCACAAGACTGTTGGATTTGCACTTACTCTCTCCAGCTGAGCAATGATGGTTTGATTGGGGCGCTGGGACTAATTTCTTGGCAGTTTCAGGCAGACGGCCTTTGGAGGCGGGCAAAGGTTTAGATGGAATAAGTTGAACATATTTCCCAAAGTCCCAAGCCTTGTGAATTGGGACAGACAGGATTACTAATTCAAATATGAAGGGGATGGGAGTTGAGATAAACATGACCATACTCATAGACATAACAGATAATAGATTCCATCTCCTCACTCCTCTCCGTTTACCATAATGACCACGTTCAAAAGGGAAGTCATAGCGGATTTACAGACCCAGCTCCCTAAAAAGGGCGGGATCTTCACTGTAGACTCAGCCCTTGCGTGACGCGTAGTTCGGTCGTAGCTGCGCCTGCGTCATTAGCTCAAATGCTAACGGCCCTCATTACTATATGTGACAGAGTGCACTGAGTGCCCTGAAACGTTTCACGTAAATGCTCTCGTTCAATTTGTCTATGCAGACAGCGTTGCCCCATAAAAAGCCCCTTTTCCTCCCCCTCTCCCTCTGACTCCTTCACTCCGTCCGTCCCCCTTCCTGGTTTGGGTGCTTGCTGCGTCATGGCTGCGCAGGTAAACGTTAGCCTGTAAATCCCTTCCTTTTAGCCTTTAAAATAAAATATTAATGTAGCAATCTTGTGCAATTTAGTGTTGGCATGCCTGCGCCTCCTGGTGCGCTGAATGTTGTCCTCCGCGGTGCCTCCGGTGTGCGGCTTGGAGCTAAGGGCTGCCGCTATCAGCTGTGCTAGTTTGCCCAAACAAACATCGACCTCCCCTTGCTTCCTTAGCAGGTAAAATAATTTCTGTTATTAGAATAGCTCAGTTATCAATGTAGTTATAACCAGTGTTGGGTGACAAAGAAACGCGATACACTAACGAAACTACTTTTCCCGAGAAAAAGTAGAGTAACGCGTTAGCTACTGACAATTTAGTAACGTAATGCCGTTTATTTTTCGATCCGCTGCAACATTAATTTGTATTAACCGTGGGCAGATGTGACCATGACAGAGCCGGTTTTTCCTATACGCAGACTACACAAAGGCCCCACATCTCAGTCAACCTGCGGTGCTCTCATGTTTTCTCTGCGCAAACTCAGGGCTGCATCGGCCACACTCTCATTTAAACTATCTTCTTATTGTCTCTAGTGGAGTATGGGTAAATAGACGACAGTAAACGTGGCCTATTTGTCTCAAAGGGAAGTTGAATCCACACGGTTCTCATGAGCACAGTTACTTACAGTAACTCTGGTTCTCTGAATGTGCACAGTCTAAAACTAATTACTTTCAGGCTTATTCTCAGTGGTAAGACAGAAATAACTAGTCAGGTGCAGGTTTCAGTTAGTTTTAAATCAGCGGTTCCCAAACTGTGGGTCAGGGACCAGAGGTGAGAGAATGTGACCATTTCCCATTTTAAAAAGTGGGGAAAATAGACTAATAGTAGTACTAAATCCCAGTCTGACAGTGGCTAAGTGGTTAGTGGTTATCACACAGAGGGACAGGGCCTGAATTTGAGGTCATTATGTTCCACTTCTGCCCTGCTCTACTGCACAGTGGAACTGTTTTTGACCGTAAACGTGTTTGCTCTTCGTTGACTAGCCATGGGATGCGTAGGTACTGTAGGGCCCCTGTGTGGATTTTTGCTTAGGGCCCCAGAAAGGCCACCGCAAAGCTTTCCAGAAAAGGGACTCTAACCTGTGACATTTTATGACACAAAAGTAACGTAAAAGTAATGAGTAACGTAATTAGTTACTTTCTTTGGAGAGTAACTAAGTAAAGGTTACTTTTTATAAGAAGTAATGAGTAACGAGAAAAGTTACTTTTTAAAAGTAACTTCCCCAACACTGGTTATAACATCCATCTGTATTTAGGCTAGCTCCCGGTGCTGGTAACTGGGACTCTTCAGCTGCTGCCCTTTCTTTTGGGTTCCTTTTGTCGTGAACTATGTCTTTGGATACTCCAGAACGAAACTATCGACTGTGTCTCAACTAAGCTGCACAAATAATGTGTTTTAACTGAAAAGGGTTTTCTAATTGATGATACTAAAAAATACAACTGAATTATGAATTGCTAAGTTATGAAATTGTGCAAATAAAACTTCTTGCATTAATAAATGGATCGTTGCCTAACATTTTCTATCATGTACTTACCTGTGCGCCTTGAGATCTAGTCTTATTAAATCAAGTGTCCTTATTCTTTAGGTGAAATTCCTACCATGGCGTTGTTTACATGCCAGCTAAAGTACCAAACATCTCAAATTAACCCTCGCCATGCCACATATACAAGATTTCTTAAATGTACCTTACGAAAACCAGCCTGGTTTCTAATTGGGGCTGAGAGATGCACACCCCCAGTGCACCTAATTCATCCCCGGATACGGTTGGATACCGTTAAACGGTACCTACTTGTTACCGACCAAATAGCTCCATCGGGGGCGGTATCGAAAAACTAACATTATTTTGGTGCTTTACTCTCCAGACGTATGACCCGCAGTGAGTCTAATAAAAGCAATATTAGTGTGCGCAAATAATTAGCCACTTCAGCGCAAATAATTAGGCACTTTTCTTAAAGCGAAGTAAAGCTATAATTTCCTAACTAATTATTAGAGATGCAGAGCCCGCAGTCTGTGAAGACTACACAGGTTGCAACTCATAGCTAAACTAAACCGGTTGTAAACCAGGACTTGATAAGACACTTACTTGAATTTTTAGGCCAATTGAAAAGCATAGCAGTGACAACAATAAATACATCGATTCTTTACAGAGGCTGCATGTTGTTTACTCTGCTAAACTCCAGCTCCACCGGAGGAGAAATCAAAGATTGTTTGTTGAAAATGAGCGCTCACTCACAAACACAGTTTCGGCAATTTCTTAGTGACAGAGTGAGCACTCGCACTCTTCTAAAGATCTTTGAGTGTGAAGTTGCTTTCGCTATCTCGGACAGCGCAGTCAGTGTGTTCAGAGAAGTTTAGCTGAAAGAAAACTGTGTCATGATGTGGATCTGATCTGTCCATGCAGCTACGGAGGTAAAAAGTCCTTTCTCTCTTTTTATTGCTGCTAAAGTGGAAATTCTGCCCAAAACATAAAGTTACAAGTGACGCTGCTGCAGCCTGTGTTCTTTCTGTTGTGCTGTTTTATGACATCCTGCACGTTTTATACATATTGTCGCGACCCTGTTATCAATGTTAGTGTTCCCTTAATGTTTAATGGTGAATAACTAAAGTTTGGAGAAGTATTTCATGTTGAATGGCTTATAGCTGGTGTTGTGATTAGGCAACAAGTTTGGGGGCGGGACAAGTGTAGGGGCTTGTGTTGATGTTGACGTGGAGCTTTGTTGAGCGGTGTGTTACGGCTATCTTTGGATTTGATATGCTTTTCCACTAAGTGTATGGCGTGGTTATGGCCGACAGTAACCCTTTAAAGTTCCTGCAATAAAGTGACAACTTGCGTACAGCTGGAATTTCTTCTTAACGTCCGTCAGGACGCTACAATCCATCCATCCAGCTGTTGGAGCTGCCCAAGTCACATTGCACCAGCCCCTGTGGCTCCTCCTGCAGGTGGTGGGTCCACAGAAGGACGGCCTCATGGTTCTAACCGGGCTGTTGGTCTCTCATAAGGGGCTTCTGAACCGCTCTTTGTCTGACCCGTCACCTTGGACCTGTTTGCCATGGGAGACCCTACCAGGGGCACAAAGCCCCGACAACAGAGCTCCCTGGATCATTCGGGCGCTCAAACCCCTCCACCACGTTAAGGTGGTGGTTCCAGGAGGGGAGGACGCTACAATATATAAGTTGTTTTAATTAAATTCATTTTATTTCAATTAAAATAACAGGTATCGAAAAAAGTACTGTAAAGGCACCGGTACCGAAAAGCAGGTATCGTTTAAGTAGTGGTATCGGAAAAAAAACCGGTATCCATCCCTCCCCCGGATGAGTAATAAGGCTATATGCTGAGACTTATAGAACACAACAAGTGACAACTATAAAGAAAATATGACAATATCCTCTGCAAGTTGTCTCTTCTTTCTTCCTTTATGCATCATGTTAAAGCAATGCAGTGTACTATAAAACTACAAGGCTTTATGAAAAGTGTGCTGACATCTGAGTATGCACTTTCAGATGAATCTGTTAAATGCTTTTATTCACATTATGCAACTTACCAAACATCTTAACTGTGGTCCCGTCTTGAACTTCTTTGAATGTCCACTTCTTTCCGTTGAACCAGTAATTACTTTTATATGACAGCCATGGACTTTGGTCCATAATAAGACGCTTCAGCAGTGCCGAGCTTTCAAGTGGGCAAACACATTGTGCTTTTCTGATCTAATTAATGCCCCAATTAAGGAAAAAGAAAACTAGCTTCCCAAGGGCAGCTTTGCAAATTAAATCCTGGAAACATGAGTGATGTGCATTCTGATCACATGTGACAGTCGGCTCCCGACTACACTAATATGTACACACACATGCACACGCACGAGCGCACACGCGCACACACAAACACACTGAAGTGGACTCGAATATGGCAGAAGGCACAACTGAGTCAGAGAATTTGAATTTTAAAGGTACAGCAATCATTAGCACAGTTTATGTTTTCTGGTTGTTTGGAGTACACATGGAAATGGGAACTAAATAGACGCGTCGTCCTGCATATTGTAGAAAAAGATATACATGTCGGAATCTGTACTGGGGTGTTTTTGTGAGGAGGTGGAATGTCCTTAACGCAAAAACCAACCAAAACAGATGACAACTCGGATTTTTTTTTTCTAATGATGGGAAACTGCTGTACAATTGAGAGCTTGCAAACAGGCAGCAGCTATGGAAATAATAGCACTGTCTGAGTATCATTTTGATCATAAAGACAGTTGTGCCTCCATCATTAGTGGATACTTTTAATTTTATCAATGTGCATAAAGGAATTATGTTATGAATTTTAAGTTTTTTTGATACAATCAAATGTTGATGTCTTTTTATATTTTTTTCCTTTCTTATGTAAGGTTCCCTTTTATTCTCACAAGATTGGAATCACCTGGGGACGTCGGTAAAACTGAAATTACCCCAGGAATGTCAGGTAATTTGTATGTGCGAATTTACTGACTTTTTTCTGGAAATGTTGGATAGATAATGAACACCGAATGATGACAACAAGCCTTTTATTCATTTGTGATGTGAGTGCTAACTATCAGGTTTGTTTATGTGAGCTTTGCTCACATAAACAAAGACTATTTTTCTTTCCACATGGTGCACGCTGCGACAAACGACATCAGCGTCATGTCTGTGGGATATAGCTCTTCTCATAAAACAGCAGTTTTCTTTCCTCTTTAATCCTGGAAACAGCCTCCTTCGTCTAAACTTTGCACCAAACGCAGACTCAGACCCTCCATGTTGGTCTGTCTAACATTGCTGTGTGACAATGTACTTTCGGTTCACATCTGTAATGTTGTTTTTCTCTTTTCTGCTTTTTCAATGGATAAAAAATGCATTTTGGTTGGAGAAATGCTTTGATAGCATGATATTACGATAGCTAAATGCGGTAAATACTGGTAAAAAAGATGTTTTAAATCGATGCTGCCCTTATTTATACTTTATTACGCTGGTTAAAAACTTTTCAAACATGTTTCCGACATGTCGATTCGCACGGGACTAGAATTAGGACCTCGGAGTTTTCAGAATCCCCCAAGGTAAAAATCGGGGAAAGTTTTACCTTCCAAAAACCTAACATGACAGATTCGCACAGGCAAACCCAGAGGACGTAATATAAAAAAAATAGGGCTTAAGCTAACGTCAATATTTTTATGAAAATACACTGAAATAATTTTTACACACACACAATTTAGTTAAGCTCTGGACCCTTTCGGTATGGTCTCAATGGTGGCAAGTAAACAAAGAGCAGCTTCCCTCTCCTTTGGTGCAGCGGAGTTTTTGCCCTTCTGTGTTCCACATTGTTTTGCAGGATGTTTCTGTGCATCTTTGCTGTGTTTTTGTGGAGTTCAGCTGACTTTTTGCTGCAAAGAGTCCTTACTGGCCATTTCTTCTTCTAAAATACTGGATAAAAAATTATCCTGACCCTTTTGGCATTTACGTTGGCTATAAAGAAGCACCATTCAGGCAATAAGTAGTGAGCACATCAGAAAATATGGCTACGAATTAGGACAAAGAAACGGTTTTATTGTAAATATTTTTGTTCCATGTTTGTAAAAATAAATAAATATGCACTGCTTATATTTGACTTGGAGTCTGTTCATGGAGCTGATGGCAAGCGCGCACACACACACACAAAAGGCAAATCCAGATCCAGGGGGTAGGACCTCTCTTTCCTTACTTTTATCACCCCAAGGCCCGTGGAGGCATCTGCCAAGGGCCCATGTATTCCACTGACATGGTGGAGAACACCTCGCCACACATCCTAAAATACATAAATATCATTTACATAAATAGCCCAGAACTTCTATAATGTAATAGCAGAAGCAAAGTTGACATTACTACAGTACTCACCATAAACTCCTCTCGGTTGCTTGCATGTTCACCACAAGTGGTTTACAGTGGTTTATCTTTTAACCAGCCAACAAGTATTGTTTTTTTTTGTCCCGACATCACCCCAGCCTGTTGGCAATTCAAATTTCAAATTCATGTTTCATTACTGCATGTCACTCTCAACATCAAAATCATATGTCACTTACAGCATGAAGTCTCTTAGTGAGATTCTTTGCAGCATGCCAGACATCGAGGGAATGGAAAACGCCCCTCTCCTTGAATTTCTCTGTCATAAAAGCAAACATTACATTAGAAAATGCCTGTCATCATCTCAAATACAAAAATGATTCAGATTTACTTACGTCAGTCAGCTAATATAGAAATACAGATGCATGTCAGCTATTTGAGGATTTGCAAATACATGCAGTTTATTACTTACCAAGGGCAACAACACTGTTTTTAGTCTGTAATCGGTTGATAATGGCAGCCCTCTTCTCTGTCCAAAACTCCCTTACAGCTGGTACGCAGTAGAAATGCTGTATCCCATAATAGAAGGTGTCACCATTCTCATGTTCATGTATTTGAAGAAGAGGGCGATCTTGGTGTAATTATTCCCAGACAATAGCCCGTTTGCTGCAAGCATAAAGTCCTTGCGTCCCATGTTTGAGCAATGGCTGGCTGTTCCACACCCACAACTTGTGTTCGTGTGGACAAAACCATGCAGATAAAGAATGAGGTGGAAATGAGACCCAAATGCAAAACAGCCCAAAAATCTGAGGTGAAATTAAACATAATGGAAAGTCCAAGAACTGGCACAAATCTCGAAGAGAGCATGTACGTCACAGTCACGTGATTACCATGACAACGGACAGCGCCATTTTAGCGTGGTGTCCCAGTTAGCTGACATATCCGTGGATCAACCCTACACCTGGCATGAAAAGTCACATGACAAATAGCCAAAATCAGGTATGACCTATCAGTATCTTGATAACTTACCCGCTGAGCATTCAGCACGCTAGAAAAAAAAATAAAGTGTTGTAGGACTGCTAGCATGTCCTTACAAACTTGCCAAAGATGTTTGGGTAAACAACTCATTACAATGGCCAAATGTAGAGTACCCAAATGTGTACAACTACCTCATAAAGTCTCCACGTAAGTACATAGGCATAGTTTCCACATTAGATGATGTTTTACACATTTCTTTATAGGGGTATAGCATTGTAATAACATTATGGCCTTGCCTGACAACAAATGTCCATTAGCTTATCTGCTGGACTGACATGTTTTTCTGTCCTCCATGTGCTCATCACGGTTCTAAATATTAATGTTGATAATATTAGTGATTACTTTTCATACTTTCATTGTATAAAACAATTTGTACACATAAATCTCTGAACCGATTTAACAAATATTGCACAAAAAGCATTCAAACATTATATTTTGTGTGAAATTCCTTTCCACATTCCGAATTTTTTTCTGTCCATATGTAATGCAAATACGCTACATTTGTAATCTCATGAAAAAATAAATACTTGTTTTACAGAAAATAATGTAATATATCATCATTATGTAAATCCTATACTGCTTAAAAGAAATTGCATTAAAAGCATCAAATAAAAACACTGTAGTCATGTTACTCATAGCAAATGTATGTTCCTGAAAAGGAAGCAGATTATTGCCATTAGGTTCACATCATGTCTCCTTTCACTTTAGGTATTTATTCCCAAGAGGCCATGGAGAACTACAAATCTTTGGAGGCCTACAAGTTCTTAATTTCAGGATGAAAAAGAATGTCATCTTTGGAGCTGATATTAGGCCTTCCTACAAGGTTAATGAAGAGCCTCACCATCCTTGGGTTGCCGTGGGAAAAAGTGAGATTGTGCTCACTATTTCTTCCAAATACATTTGAAAATGTGTTTATTTTTCAACTACTCTGTTGTCACGGTTACCCATTGCTTGTCTTGCATTACTCATAGGAGAAAAGGAAAACCCTATATTCCATACAAAATAATGCTATTGTGGACCAACCTTATAATAATCTCTTTCACATTTGTTCATGGTTGCATGTAATATTTTGCAGACTTGGGGAAACTTGCAGCCATGTTGCCACCTTGCCGTTTAAGATTACGGTTGCTGTAAGGCTTGGGTATACCTCTGCCACCTGCACTGATCTCCCCTGTACCTGGAATGCCACTTTCACCAAGAATATTGAGCTAAAGGTGGTGGCAGAAATAAAGTTTTATAAAGAGGCATCATGCACGCATACAACTACAGAGTTGTAAAAGACCATCTCAGAAGGAAATCACACCACCCACAGAGGACGAACAGCACACCTTCCTCCAAGCGCTCTCCACCACCTGACAATTGTCAGCCTTAGTGGCTTTGGAAGAGAAGCATTTATCCCCAAGAAAAAAGCTCCCTCACTGAAGCTCTTCCCAACACCATTGCGGCAACTGTATTCAGAGACATACTGTGGCATGTCACAGGCCATGTTGGACAAAGCGATGCATGATGTTATGCCAACTATTTCAAAAGAGCAGATTGAGAAAGTTGAGTGTAACACAAGGGAACAGTCTGCATCAGTGGAATGGCACCATTACCGCTTCCACCTCTCATCAAGCACTCCACACAGAACTTTTACATCCCTCCCCATCTTTAATTAGGAGCATTTGTTCAGATTATTCTCCTCAGCTTTCCAAAGCCCCTATTCTTTGGGGAAGAAATCATGAAGGAGATGCGTTTGAGGCTACAGGTCACTCATGTCGTCCACAGTTCCCCCAGCTAGTCTCACAGACAGAGTATACACTTAACTGAACCAAAACCTCACATTAACTTTTCTGTGCAACACAGTGGCTTGCACATTGCCCTGGACAAACCTTTTCTGGCAGCTTCCCCCGATGGCGTCATATCTTGTGTGTGTTGTGGGGTAGGTGTGTTGGAAATCAATTGTCCCTTTAAATCCGTGATACGCCACTTTCTGAAGCAGTTCTTGACAAGACATTCTGTATTGATCAACATTTACCCTTACAAGAAAATCATATGTACCATAGTCAGATCCAGATACAAATGTACAGTATGTGGCGCTTCATATGCTGACCTAGTTATCTGGACTCTTAAAGATTTTCTGGTGGTCAGGGTGAAACAAAATGAAGAGTTCATTAACAATGCAGTAGTAAGATTGAGCGATCTGTGGAGACAGGCAATTTTGTCAGAGCTTTTGATCAGGCGCTTGGAGCTCAGTGACACGCCAGTACAAGACACTGTTGCTGCCAGTGCATCATCCAGCAAAGATGCCTTATATTGCGTTTGCCAGTCAAAGGAGGATGGGCGGGAAATGGTTGGATGTGACAAATGTGATGAATGGCATCATCCTGTCTGTATTAAGCTAAAAAGATTGCCATCTTCCAAAGGTAAACCATGGTACTGCCCAACATGCAGAAAGTCAAAATAATACAATTACATATTTTCTGTAGTCTAATTAACATGAACTTTTTCCATGTATTGGAGTGCCTCAGTTATTGAAAGAACTAGCGATATATTTGTTATTTACAAAGTATTCATTTACTATTATTATTGTGGCTGATCATCATGTTCCTGTATCATATTGATCATTTGTACAGATTTGTCAATCAATTAGCCATTTACAAATTTGTTTTCTGCTCCATAATATGGAAAGTCCTTTGAGACCACTTTTGTTGTTCTATTGGGCTATATAGAAATAGATTCATTTTTTTCACACCGGGGTCCGGATGCTTTATTTAGCTATGAAATTGTCCTGATTGTTTACTATTTATGGTGAGAGTTGGGCGAAATAGTTGATATTATAATATACAAGATGATATTTATATATGAGCTAATACATTTGTTCCTATTATTTCACATTCTTCATAGTTGACCTAATTTTATTAGGCAGGGAATAAAGTGATATATACCGTAAATCCTCTAATACTGGCCTGTATTCCATTAGCGGCCGGGTCTCTAACAGTGGCCGGGCTCGCTGCTGGCGGAGACAATTAAAAGCCGGTCTCTAATTTAGGCCGGGGCTATTATTAGAAACTGGGGTTGGGTGTTAATTTAACTCTACAGGAATTTGTCTCATACTAGTGTAAATGATAACTCACGTGCAGGAAGTAAACAAATGGGAACCCAGGCCGAGAGAGGGAACGCTGAGGAGTGGAGCTGATCCAAGCGTAAGTTTGACACAGATTTAGCCACTTTTCAAACCTTCTGTGACTATTTTTGGAAACCGGGCAAGCAACAAATGTTGTGTGACCCTCCAGGGTTTTAATAAAGTCACCATCCAGCAGCTCAGTGTGCAGGTAAGTCCCACGTCTCAAAATAACTCCTCCGATCGACGCGAGCGTCTCGTCTTCTCTCGGGTCTGTTTTATGATCGATCACAAACACAAACGCTCTGTCTAAACTCGCTTTTACACGAGATAACAACCAATAATCCCAAATCTGCAGTACAAACAAAAGTAGAGAAATCTGCACTGACATTAATGTAAATGTTCCATTATCATTTATAAATGAACCTAATATTTTAGGTTCAAATGGACACAAATCAAATTTTTCTTCATTTTCCGTATTGCTCAAATTGAAATAAAGCTTTTATTGGAACCTGTCTCTAACCAAAATTAGAGACAGGTTCCAATAAAGGCCTGGTCCTCCATGCGCTTGGGTATATAAAGGCCCCGGCCTATATTAGAGGATTTATGTTTGACTTAGTCGAACCTCGGATTCAGGAGGAACAATGCGGTTTTCGTCCTGGTCGTGGAACACTGGACCAGCTCTATACCCTTCATCGGGTGCTCGAGGGTTTGTGGGAGTTCGCCCAACCAGTCCACATGTGCTTTGTGGACCTGGAGAAAGCGTTCGACCGTGTCCCTCGTGGTGCCCTGTGGGGGGTGCTCCGGGAGTATGGGGTCCGGGGCCCTCTACTAAGGGCTGTCCGTTCCCTGTATGACCGTAGCAGGAGCTTGGTTCGCATTGCCGGCAGTAAGTCAGACCTGTTCCCGGTGCGTGTTGGGCTCCGCCAGGGCTGCCCTTTGTCACCGGTTCTGTTCATTACTTTTATGGACAGAATTTCTAGGCGCAGCCAGGGGCCGGAGGGTGTCCGGTTTGGGAACCTCAGAATCTCATCTCTGCTTTTTGCAGATGATGTTGTTCTGTTGGTTTCATCAAATCAGGACCTTCAGCACGCACTGGGGCGGTTTGCAGCCGAGTGTGAAGCGGCCGGGATGAGGATCAGCACCTCCAAATCTGAGGCCATGGTTCTCGACCGGAAAAAGGTGGCTTCCCCGCTTCAGGTCGGTGGGGTGTCCTTGCCTCAAGTGGAGGAGTTCAAGTATCTCGGGGTCCTGTTCACGAGTGAGGGACGGATGGAGCGTGAGATCGGTAGACGGATCGGTGCGGCGTCAGCAGTGATGCGGTCGCTGTATCGGACTGTTGTGGTGAAGAGGGAGCTGAGTCAGGCGGCAAAGCTCTCGATTTACCGATCGATCTACGTTCCCACCCTCACCTATGGTCATGAGATCTGGGTAATGACCGAAAGGACAGGATCGCGAATACAAGCGGCCGAAATGAGTTTCCTTCGCAGGGTGGCTGGGCGCACCCTCCGAGATCGGGTGAGGAGCTCAGTTACCCGGGAGGAGCTCGGACTCGAGCCGCTACTCCTCCACATCGAAAGGAGCCAGCTGAGGTGGCTAGGGCATCTGTTCCGGATGCCTCCTGGTCGCCTCCCTCGTGAGGTGTTCCAGGCATGTCCTATTGGGAGGAGACCTCGTGGAAGGCCCAGGACACGCTGGTGGGACTATGTCTCCGAGCTGGCCTGGTGTCGCCTCGGGGTCCCCCCAGAACAGCTGGAGGAGGTGTGCGTGGATCGGGAAGTCTGGGCATCTCTGCTGAGACTGCTGCCCCCGCGACCCGGCCCCGGATAAAGCGGAAGAAAATGGATGGATGGATGGATGGATGTTTGACTTATCATCATTGTATTGATTTATTTTTTATTCCATAAGAACTTAATTTTTTCCATTCAGCATTGCTGTGTACCGTAATGATACAATATATTTATAAAAGAATACATAAAGCCTACACAATAGTTTGCGTTCATGTGACATCACAACATTCTAAAGCGCTTATATTGTAACATTGAGGTGGAGGGCAGGTAAGAATTCCATGCTGTGTAACTAGATAGTAACAGTCAAAATGCAGATTTCTAGTCTATGTCAACCCACATGAAACAAAGGTCAAACTATTTCCTCAAAAAAAAAGGTGTACAAAAGTGGTGACCATGTTCAAAACAACTTGCTTGATGCACAAACAAAATATGACAAATATTGATCAAGTACAACATTAATCAATTGTCTTTGTTGAAATGTAAATAGCAGTTTCTCTCTCATAGAGTTGTACTGGCACCTGCCCTCCAACTGAAATAGATGCTATAACGTGACCGCAACCTAGTACAGAAATCCATCTATTCTGTGTGAAGGACCAACACAATTGGTAAATCAACCTCAACCTCTGAACACACCTTAAGGGCATAGGTCCTTTTAAAATCGTGAACCTGTTCTTCATCAACCAATCACTCTTTCAATGTGGATCCTGACAGATGAGATTTTATAAGAGTTTTCCACTTCCCATGCAGACAATTGTTTTCTTCCCCTTTTCCCTTTAAAAGCAGGCGTGAGAAATTCACAGCTGCATTTGCTGGCAAATTCTTCAGAAAGTGCAAAACCCCTGTCTGCTAATATTTGGTCTCCAGGATGATGGTACTTGCCATCAATGAATCCAGAATCTCTGACTATTTGCACCTCAGACGCTAATCCACCCCATGCACGTGACAGATATGTCACCATACCCAATGGATTACAACCCACAAACACTTTGATTGCGCAATGCTTTTTGTAATGACTGTCGCAGAGAGCCCTGGCAAGAAGATTCTTGGGTGCGTCAGTGAAAATTTCAAAACAGTCCACAATGCACGTTAACCTGGAACATTTCTACGGAGCCCCTAAAGTTCCCCTTAAGGAGAAAAATAATTATAATGTAGTATGCTAAAAAAAAAAACATTTCGGGAATGAAAAAAAAATTTTTTTTTTTTTTTCATTCCGAAAAAAAAAAAAATATTATTATTTTTTTTTTCGGAACAGCAACACACAAGTAGTATGCTAAAATTTTTTTTTTTTTTTTTTTTTTTCGGAATGAAAAAAAAAAACTTTTTTTTTTTTTTTTTTTTTTTGGAACAGCAACACACAACATCCGGTAATAGTTGGCGGTGGTCGTCAGAAGAGCTTGTGCGATCGTGTGAGGAAAGCCATTGGAAAAGCGCTTCTCCTATCGAAAACAGATTACACACAAATGCTATGAATCATGGTAAGACATTCTCCAATATTCCATGTATTCCATTTATGATTGTACTGAATGTTCAGTGGTGTCCATGCTAGTTTAGCAATTTACTCGTGTTCTTTTAATCTGATTTCTATGCTGCTGCCGATGTATACTCAAGATAGCCGTTATTGGTAATCTGCAACCGTTTCTTTTATCAGGGAGACATGGAATCGTCCCTCTTACATTTTCTTCGCCAGCGGAATATTGGTGAAGCTCTAATCTCCGAATTGGAAAAGGACAAAGTAAGTATAGCATGAATAATTTAATATATTGCAATAGTAATCTGCCATGTTTCTGGCTCAAAGCTACATTGTTCAATCAATCAATCAATCAACGGTTTTGTATATCCCAATATCACAAACGGAGTTGCCTCATAGGGCTAAGACTAACCTAAGCTCATAGACAAACCATAGTAAAATGGTGGTGTTACACAACAGTGTTAGATGTATTTGCCATTAGTGACTTGGCACTACTGTACCAATGCTCTTTGATGTACCTTTTTTTTTAAATCGTTTTTGGCTATGTACAAGTGAAATATGTTGTTTATTGACACCATGCAATGAAGTACATAGTCTCACATGAAAGAATATAAAAGACTCATTTGATGGGACACCTGTGGTTTTTGCTTTATGAATGTACAATTTCAAGTTTTATCTGTAAAAAGATTTAAGAAATGTTGGCCATAAGTTATATGAGCTAATCTGACCTCTCTAAATGTCTTTTTCTTGTAGATTGATACTGCTGTGATCCCTCTCATGTCAGACCATGATCTGGAAAAATATGTACCACAATTTGGGGACAGAGTGGCCTTGGTGGCCTTCTGCAGAAGAAATCAACCAGCAAACAACAAAGCAATAGACAGAAAACACCTGCTGGAAAAAGTGAGATCCAAAATTGGTAATCCCCCCAAAAAAAGAAAGGAGAGAGAGGATATATCAGCAAAACTTCAAGGAAATGTTAATGCAAAAAAGAAAGACAGGCGACTTGAACTTGGCTGGATGAACTACGAATTACTTTCTGGTACTTATAAGCCAATCCGTACAGCAAAAGGAGGGGGTACAAGGCATGTAACATTAGAAAGAAACACATGTATGCGAGAAATCCAAATGTTGGCAGAGAACTTGTTTTTCCCTGAAGGCAAATCCAAATATCTGAAACTTGAAGGCCTTAAGCGTGAAATGCGTGATATTCAGGAGAATGTCATTGATGAGGAGTGTACTATAGATGAGTTGTATGAAAAAACAAAGGTTAAGTCACTGCGAGTATACCTATGCACTAGAAAGAAGGGTGAAGACATTCATGACACTGAAAGTAATGCCATCATCTTGCCACCTAAAGAACCACAAACACAAACTATTGGAAACCCACTACAGGAATATATTCAAGTATATGTTTTGGATGAGGAATGGAACAGCATAACCACAGACAAACCAGAGAAAATCGAAACAACTTTTGATTTGGTGGATAGCCCCATTGCTAACCAAGAAGAGGACACCTCTGGTGAGGTGAAACGTTCAAACGTGTCTGCAAATGAAAAGATTCAGACAACTACTGATTTGGAGAATATACCTGCTGCAGACCAACATGAAGACCACTCTGGCGAGGTCATACCTCTAACTGTCCTTTCAAACGAGATGATTCAGACAACTACAGATTTGGAGAATAGACATGCTGCAAACCAGTATGAAGACAGTTTTGGAGAGGTATTTATTGGTCCTAATGAAAATGAGGTTTTTAATCTTGATGATACTCTCCCACAAGAAGAGAGACTTCCCGTTGTTCTTGAGGTGAGGAGAGGATTCTGTTTAACAGATTTAATGAGTGCATTTGGTGACCCTTCAATTATGAACAAAGATATGACAATCGCAATGAAACTTCCTAATGGATCGTTCGAAAAGGGATCTGGCTCTGGGGTTTTTCGTGACTGCCTATGTGAGTTTTGGAACGAGTTTTACAATCGATGCACAGTAGGGGATACGGTAAAGGTTCCCTTCCTTAGACATGAGTACCAGATTCATGAGTGGCAAGCTATTGGAAGAATTTTGGTAAAGGGGTGGCTCGCAGCAGGATATTTTCCTATTCGTATTTCACTGCCCTTCCTCGAAGAAGCCTTGTATTGTAAAACATACAGCAGTATCAAAGAATCTTTCCTGCTATACATATCCAAATCAGACAGGCAAATCATTGAAGGGGCACTTAACAACTTTGGATCAGTTGAACAGGATGCCCTGATAGATGTACTTGATTCACATGAGTGCCATCAGATACCAACTGAGGAAAACATCTGTTCCCTTGTGGCACAACTGGGCCACAAGGCTCTTATTCAAACACCAATGTTTGTGATCGAGTGTTGGAGGCCTGTTTTGAAAACCATTGCTGACACTCTGAACCCACAGCAATTAAAGGAGATTGTACAAAAACAAGTTCCTACTTCAAAGCGCGTTAGGGAACTTCTCAGATTTCCACAGTTGATGAATGCAGCACAAACCAATGTGTCCAAGCATCTCAAGAGGTATGTTGGAGAGCTTGATGAGAAGGGCCTGCAGCTGTTTCTGCGTTTCTGTACTGGAGCTGATGTTCTCTTTGGAAGTCACATCACAGTTCATTTCATTGAAACCAGCGATTTCCAGTGCCGTCCTCAAGCAAGCACCTGTGGTTGTTTTCTCAACTTGCCAATCAACTATCAAAACTACCCTGACCTGCGAAGTGATTTCAATGCTATCCTCAACAGCTCTGTGTGGGTTATGGATATTATTTAAGCAGATGCTGTATATTTACAACCCTTAACTGTTAAGTTTATTTGCATGCAATTGTTTTATTAGGATAACGTCAACATGTTCTCATTGCTAGAAGCAAGATGATGTTTTTGTGTACTAAAACAATATACATTTTATTTTCATACTTAAATTGGCGCAACATTTGTGCAAATTTCTTATTCCTTTTATAGTTGTTCAAGTGACTTCTGAACTTTACTCTGTGAAAAGAAATCTGCTGTTTGGTGAAAGCAGTGTTCAATGTCAATTGTTATGCACTTTTAAGAAGTTTGAAATGTTTATACGCATTCATAAAATGATATAGAAATTTTACAGTTTCATTGTTCTTTCCACAACAAAACATAATTATTAGCTGTTGCCTGTAAACACTGTCAATCATATAGAAAATAGCCCATATCTGTTCATATTCTACCACATTACAAAATGAATGTAATAGTGTACAACAGCATAATTGCATCACAAGTTTGGTCAAAGTGTTTGACATGCATTGCCTGAGTTTGTCCACACTGTGGCACTATCAGCTGAGATCAGATTATTAATTATCGTGTAGCTGTGTTTTAATAGCGTCTCTTAATGTCAAGTACAAATCAATGGCATCCACTGGATTTTCACTTGGAAACTGCAAGCCATGGTCTTCAATATGCATCATGCAAAGATCAAAGACATCTGGATCACAAACAACACTGCTGCGAAACATGCATCGCCCTTTTAATCTGGCCAGTGCATTGCTATCAAGTGTCAAGGCACGTTCTTCTGCATCCCATAGCTCAGGTGCCAAGTACATCACATTTGGAATACCAGCTGGCACATTTAGGTTGGTACTGGGCCGGATTCGATGAGCATTCCAAACACTCTTTATCTTTTGAAGCTCTTCCTAAAAAAAAGAGGCGGTTATTAATTATTACAATTTTCCACATTTAATATTTTATAGTTTATTTTTTAAATATTAATGTTTTATAAAATTATATGCTTAATAGTAATAGTTTGCATGCTTCGTTCTCAAATGGCAAAATAATGAAGTTGCAGCATAGGCCAACATTACCTGGATCATCCCCATTATGCATAGCTGAAGTATTGCCTTGTCCAGGAAGCCACCATCGTACATCCCCTGGTCTCGAACCTCACCAAGAAGCTGGATCCAGTACTCTATACCTTCTTTCCGAAGTATGCCCCACCAACTTTCAATGCGTTGGTTAGCTGTACTAACTCCGGCGATGTAGCTTTGTTCACCAGACAACCTGTCTGTGTGGTTTGCGCGTAAATGCTGCTGTATCTCAGCAAGAACACCGTTTTCTGTGCCACGGTCTGTGCGCACCAACCTTGGGCAGCTTCCGAGTGTCTCCAGAGCCTCTAAAAAGTATCCTGCGATAACTTTTGGGTCGCTGCTAGTTTTGTACGCGTTGACCCAAATCACTTTGCGTGAAAATCCATCAATACAGCCGTTGATGCACACTCCATAAGGTTTCAGCTTGTCATATGAATCAATGTGCCAGATGTGGTTGGGTCCCTTGCAGAAATACTGTCTCCTGTTAAGCCTCCGCTTCTTTCTTAGTGCTGAAGCCTCCGGATCCAATTCAGCCAAAATCATTCGGACATCTTCCTTCTTTGCTTTAAGGCCACTTTCCCTACATTTTGTAAACATCCACCTGTAGCCATGCATCTTCCCAGGACCTTGTAACTGCTGTTGGACAAAGTCAAAGATGCTGTCCAAATCAGCAAAATCTCTCCTTCGTCCAAGTCTGTTGTCCTTCAAAATGCGTAGTAAATGTTTTCTACTAATCAGAATGCCATGCCTGCGCAACAACGCTGAAAGTATATCATTATATGACATTCCAAGACTGTAGTATAACTTGATCAGTTGTTCTGCCTCCATTACGCTAGGTCTAGCCATGCAATGTCAGTACTCTTGTTCTGACACATGGTGTGTGTTGTGCAAAAAAAGAAAAAGAAAAAAAAAAAATTATAATAATAAAAAAATAATAATTTCAGTCCAGCGGGCAAAAAAAAAAAAAAAAACTTTTTTTCATTCCCGAAAAAACTAAAAATAAATTTCATTCCCGCAATTTTTTTTTTTTTTTTTAATATTTTTTTTTTTTTAGCATACTACTTTATTTAATTTTTTTCTCCCTTTAGGGAACTTTAGGGGCTCCGTACATTTCTCCTGAAAAGCGGGTGGGATAATTTGATAAATGTTTTCCCTGTCTGGCCACTTAACCATAAAACCCACTTTGCCATGCAGCAACTCAATCCACTTATAAAAATAATCAATGCATGTTGTCTTGGGAATACCCATGATCACAGCAAGGAACTTAAAAGATACATTATGTCGTAGTTTCACTAAGGTCAGAAGGAACTGTTCACGAAGAGGCAAGTTGTATTTTTTGATGCTTTACTAACAATAAATGGACTGGCAAAAGTAATCATTCCCTTCCAGTTCTGCAGAGGACAAACTCTATACATGGTCTTGGATAAGCTTTTCCAATGTTTCAACCTTAGCAAGAACTTCATCCCTCTCTCTGAGTAAATGTTCAGTCTCTATAAAAAAAACGTTCCCTTTCAGATGGAGACAGTGGTTCCTGCATAGGGCTACATGTATGTTTTGCTGTCAAACTCTCTTTCGGTACCCTCATTGTCCAGAGTTCCTAATGACAATGTTCCTGCCTCTCTGTTGTCCTCAAATGTAGGGTCTTCTTTGTGATGTCCATCCACTTCCTGATTGATAATGGACAGGTCACTTTTCTGCCATTTCCGAGGGGACTTTTTCTCCATGATAGCTGGAACAGACAATTGTTTAGCAATTATTAAAAAAACATCAAGAATATAAACACAACTGGCAAGAACTATGGGGTGTACATTTCCTTTGTTTCGTGAGTTAAATTTCCACCTCGCAATGCAAAAGAACAGACAAAAACATGAATAAAAACAAAAAGGAGTCGGATACAATGGCTTTATGCATGGCAGTATGGCACAGATTTATTTACTATAATGTCCCATTACCTTTTCTTGTCGCACATTCATTCTTTCTGGTGTGTCTGCTAATCTTGGACTCTGGATGGGCTGATGTGGTGCTGGAAGTGGGAAATATGGACGGAACATAATCAGGATGGGTCTCATCATTGGACTTCTCACTTGAAAAGGATGTAATGAATAGATGAAACAAAACACGAGCTACAACTTTATGCATTACACATTTATGTTAGAGTGGGTTGTAAATTATATATGGATATCAAGAGGTGTGAAAAATAACATTTCAGTGGAGAGACACCAATTTAAGGCTTATCAGTTATTACTAAATACAGAAGGAACAGGGAACAGATGAAACACAGTAGGGCGGGGCAGGTAAAGACAAGGGAAGCACAGCAAAACCACAAGGACAGAACAGACATGTCAAAATAAAACACACATGAACAAGAACACTAAACAAAACCAAGGAGGAACTGAACACAAACAGACAGAACCATGACAGTACCCCCCCCCCCCCCCCCCCCCCCCACCAAGGGACGGCTCCCAGACGTCCCAAAGTCGATGAACCCGGGAGGGCGGAGGGGGCCGGGAGGAGGAAACAGACTCCAGCAGGTCGGGGGGCCATGGGGGCAAAGAAAGCATCAGGGGTGCCAGGTCTGGGGGCCACGGAGGCAAGGGAGCCGGAGGATGCTGGTCTGGGGGCCACAGAGGCAAGGGAGCCGGTGGAAGCAGGTCCGCAGGACGGGCAGAAGGCCCCAACGGTGGGCCAGGGCTTGGGACGGATGGTGTGTGAGCATGTCAGATGGATCAGTCAAATCTAATGTTAGCAAACAAATTCACTTACCAACTCCACTTAATATCTTAACATCAACACGCTCTCCTGTCGTGACTTGGCCCTGATGGTCTGAATTGGATAAGTTAACAAGTAGTTGCATAAAGTTGGATAATTGTTTTAGAGATACAAAGGGCAAAGAACTTTAAACATGCAGGCTTCAAATGTCTAACTTACATGAGGTTAAATCCTGGCACGTAGTATCCCTGTGTATTCATTTAAGATTTAATTTTCTTGGTTAAAGGTCTGCCAACAATTGTCTAAAAAGCTTAAAAGGTGTAAAGTTCCCCATTAATTTAAATGGCTAACAATTGACGGTGCTCTTAATGCTTTTACTTTTACTGACTATAAAGCCTCTGCTGTGAATAGGTCCTTACTATAATTAAAAGGAAATAGACTTTTCTTTCTTTATCAAGTCTATTCTTACAATTGGAAATGTAATCCTGCTTTGTACATTTGAGTCTAAATTCAGTACCCACCGAACAAAACTGTGCAGTGTCCATTTGGAAGAAGCTCTGCATTAAGTTTCAATATGTCTTTCCCCTTGGGCGAAAGTGAGTCGATGTGTTGTGAACTTGACTGCAAGCGGAAACTTGATTTGCAAGAGGAAATAAAAACATAAGACAATAAATACAACTAAAACAGATTATTAAACAATAAAATAATAAAGAACAATAAAATAAATACAAGTCAGAGGACCACACAACTCATGCGCTGTTAAAAGCGGGTCTTAAGACAAGACTTAAAACAAATCGGCCCGACGGGGAGGGGCAGAGGATTCCACAGCTTAGGGTCTACAATGGAGAATGCTCTGTCCCCCTCTAGTTTTACGGATCGTCTTGGACACCTCAAGCTGGTGCTGCCCAGTGTTGTGCAGTTTGTTTTTATTAAGGCTGCAAGTGTTGGATGGTGTACAATATAAGCTTTAATACTCATTATGTTACCAACAGAGGGCGCAGGGTAATAAGCTCTACAGAAGGTTAAAATCAGCTAAATCCCATTATAGTGAATAGGACTAAAGTTCCGTTGGACCCGGAAGTGGAGTGACGACATCATCACTAAACAAACGTATAGATACAGACGGCAACGTGTCAAACGGGGGGGTGTGGCTCATGGTTCCGTGTAACATTGTAGTTTGTTTACTCTTTTATATTATATTATATTACATGTTTTAAATGGATAAAAAATATAACGCTTTTGAGTCGGAGAAATGTTTTGACAACATATTATTATTAATACAGCTTAAATGTGGACATAGATATATTGTTAAAAAGATGTTTCCACACAATGTGGCCCTTATTTGATGTCATTATGCAGGTTCAAAACTTTAAAAACACAAACATTTTTGCCTTCCAAATTACTGACCCGGCAGTGCCGCACGAGCATAGAAACTCAGGGGACACTGATGGCGATAACACAAAAGCAAAAAAAACAATCTTGCAGCTGACTATTGAGGCTGTCAGTGATCATGGAATGTAAATATATTCAGGGTGAAAGTGCATTGCTCTGCTCATTAGTGGCGTCATTTATTGACAGCTACTTTCAGAACCAGCTAATTATTCCCAACACTTCCTCCATTACAACTCCCAAAGTGCTTTGTCCATACTCTGACTAACCTGTTTGACCATTTATTTGCTTTAAACCCATAGTAACTATGGATAATATTTTTTTAATCAATCCACAAAGGTTAACATGTATGGCCTTTACGAAAAAATAGAAAAATTGGTACATTAACATGTACGTCTGCCAACATTAAAAGCTGAGCATGTTATGCTGTATTGTATATCTGAATAACGTATCCTTTTAAACAAGTGTTTTTGTGTGTTTTTATATTGTAATCAGGTACTGTGTGCCTTTAGCTATTATACAGTGTCATTTATATTGTTGTTATTGATGTGTCAAAGAATTGTAATGTATTATCATGCTTGTATTTTAATGCCTTTTTACATCTTGGCCAGGGGACTACAGATGAAAAATAGCCTTCTGGCTAATTCTGGCTTTTTTAACCATGTTTGTTCATGTGTTACATGAAATTGCACTGTCCCCTTTCAAATAAACCAATCTAATCTAATGTATCTCTGGACAACTTTATCTTTTGAGCAACTTTTTGGTGAGGATGTATGGGAAGAAATTGGTCCAGTTTTTAAAAGCTGTTACTTTTTTACATAATTAAGTAGCATTTAAGCAGTGGTGGGCCGTCAGGGGCCAGCAAGGCCTTCACTGCTAGCCCTGGCAAAATGGAGGGGAAACTGCACATTTCAGGGTGGCCTTTTATTGTGGGCAGTATAAGGCACACCTGTGCACTAATCATGATGTCAGATCAGCATCTTGATGTGGCACATCTGTGAGGTGGGATGGATTTTCTCAGCAAAGCAGAAGTGCTCACTATCACAAATTTGGACTGATTTGTGAACAATGTTTGAGAGAAATGGTAATATTGTGTATCTGGAATGAATTTTAGATCTTTAAGTCCATCTCATGAAAAATGGGAGCAGAAACAAAGGTGTTGCGTTTATATTTTTGTTGAGTGTAGTTTATTTAATTTGTAATTTGTGTATAGTTGAGTTGCTTATATTGGTATTGTAGAGGGTTAACTGTAATGTCCTACTTAAAAAGTGCCCTCTCTGTCGAGTTTCTCCTTCTTCAGGGCCTGCTCTACATAGCCACCTAATTCTGTTGCAAGAGCACACATGTGTAATAGCTGGCATGACTGACAGAATTTTCTACCAATCAAAATTTGACATACAACGGCAGTATGCCTCCCTGGCCTTTGCATCAGCAGCTACTAGGATACTTTCTTTCTCTTGTGAAATGTTCCGTGTTTGAGTGTTCCCGAAGGTTTGGCTTTGGGCGGTGGCCCCGCTGCCTTGGTTTGTGTTGTTAAAACATCCTTTGGCAAACACATTGGCACTGTAAAAAAAAAAGAAAGAGAGATACGTTTTTCCACAAATGGCAATTAATATGGTCTTCTAATTTTCCCCCCAGCCAGTGCAAAACTTGATCCACAATGCAGATTGCCAGACTGCTCAAATGACACTAATGTGTTCAACCAAGGGAAAAAGCAGGAGAAGAGTCAATGGACAAGTGGAGTGAGACTGTGATCAGTTAAGATGGGCCTTAATTTAATGCTCATCAGGCAGCTTGATGGACAAGAGTCTTTAAGACACGTCCCTGTGCACGCTGAAAACCAGATGTACAGCTCTACTAGTTGAAAATTGTTTTTAAATGGAAATATATAAATCTTTGCTTGCATGAGGAGATAAACTTTAAGTTAGTGTATGTAGGTAGGTACAGAGCATCACACCTCAGTCTTCGTCACGGGAGCCATGAAATCTCTGGATGTGGGTTGTCACTAATCAGATTTGTCCGACCCTCGGTATTGACTGCTCCTTCAAGATCATATAAGCGTGTGCAGCTGTGTCTGCCCACCATCCTGCCAGTCCAGCTATCTATAGACAAGATCACGCACACTTTGTTTTAGTGCTAATTTTGACAGCAAATTCTATTTAGTCTTAGGGACTAATGGGTATGAAACCCAAAGCATGCATTTCTATACAGTGGGAACGAGATGTTTACATACACAAGACACATTTGCATCTTTTTCTCACTGTCTGACATGAAACCATAACTTTTACTTTTTTAGGTCAATTAAAATTTCAAAAAATATTTATATTTGTCAAATGCAAGAAGAATGAGGATATAATTTTCTACACGGTTTTATATTGCTTTTTACAAAACCAAAAGTTTACATACATTTCATTAATATTTGGTTGCATTGCCTTTACATTGTATAACTTGGGTCAAACATTTTGGATTTCCTTCCACAAGCTTCTCACAATAGTTGGCAGGAATTTTAGTAATAATAATAATGCCTTACACTTGTATTGCGCTTTACAAACCCATGGACTACATTGCACTAAATCAGACCACCCCACCTGGATACTCCTACATCGACAACCCTCGTCTGGACCAGCGAGGAGGCGGCATTGCAGTAATCCATCGCAGTGACATCCTCCTCCGCCCCCTCTCCATCCCGGCTGTATCCTCCTTTGAACACTTGGCTTTCAGACTTCCCGGTTCCCAATCACTCACCGCTGCAGTCATCTACCGCCCCCCAAAAAACTGCCCATCATTTCTTTCAGATTTCACAGATTTTGTAACTCAGCTGTCCTCCATTTCCCCGTCCGTTCTTCTCCTTGGTGACTTCAACATCCATATTGACTCCCCTACAGTTAAATCCACATCTGACTTTCTGGACATTTTAAACTGCCTCAACCTCACCCAGCACGTCACTTCTCCCACACACAATCATGGACACATCCTGGACCTGGTCTGTTCCACACCCTCCCTAACCATACATAACCTGTCATTGACCGACCTCACAATTTCTGATCATCTGGCCATCACCCTGGACATCACTACCCCCTCCCCCACTGCCAAACACTCAAGAACAATTACATTCCGCAACCTGAAATCCGTCAGTCCCATCTCTCTCTCTGCCTCCATATCCCATGCCATCACCGGCTCTTCGCTTCCCTCAGATCCAACTGCCACGGATCTTGTCAACTTCTACAACCACACACTCTCCTCCTGCCTCAACCAAATAGCCCCCCTCAAAACTGCCTCGGTCTCCTTCTCCACCTCCGCCCCTTGGTTCACCCCAGATCTCCACAATCTCAAAAAACAAAAAAGACAACTTGAAAGACTCCATAAAAAATCCGGTCTCATTGTCCATGCCCAAGCCTACAAACAAGCTGTAACCACATATAACTCCGCCCTCAAAACTGCCCGGTCCAACTTCTACTCACAACTCATCCACTCAAACTCTTCCAACCCCCGCACACTGTTCTCTACATTTGCAAAACTGACCAAACCCAAGGACAATATAACCTCCACATTCACCACTGACAAATGCAATAATTTCCTGTCATCCTACCATACTAAAATCCATACCATACACTGTTCACTTGCATCCACTTCCTCCGCTTCTCCTCCCTCTGAACATGAACTCGCTCCACTCACACTCCATAGCCTTCCCTCCTTCTCTCCTCTGTCCCCCTCCGACACCACCAAACTCCTCTCATTAATGAAATTTCCCAGTTGCCAGCTTGACCCGATCCCATCTCCCCTCCTCAAAACCTGCATTCCAACTCTCATCCCTCTCATCACCAGCATCATCAACACTTCCCTTTCCTCTGGATCTGTCCCATCCCCGCTCAAACTTGCCTCCATCTCACCCCTCCTGAAAAAACCCGGCCTCAACCCTGACAACCTGGACAACTTCAGACCCATCTCCAATCTCCCGCTGCTTTCAAAAATTCTGGAACGCGCCGTCATAACCCAACTCCACCAACATCTCCACTCCTCCCATCTCTTCGAAACATTTCAGTCCGGATTCCGTTCACACCACAGCACAGAAACAGCACTTCTAAAAGTTACAAACGATCTCCTCCTCGCCGCCGACTCTGGTTCCATATCCATCCTCCTCCTCCTCGACCTCTCCGCAGCTTTTGACACAATAAACCATACCATCCTCCTCCACCGTCTACAATCAATCGGCATCTCCGGCACAGCACTCCTCTGGTTCACCTCCTACCTCTCCGACCGTCACCACTTTGTCTCTGTCAACAACTGCAACTCCCACATTTCCCCCGTCACCCATGGTGTCCCCCAAGGTTCCGTGCTCGGCCCCCTCCTCTTTACCATCTACATGCTTCCCCTCGGTCAGATCATCCGTCACCATGGACTCAACTTTCACTGCTACGCCGACGATACCCAACTCTACATCTCCACCAAATCCATCACCCCGGTTATCCTCTCCACCATCACTGCCTGTATCTCTGACATCAAAACCTGGATGGACAATAACTTTCTCAAACTCAACAGCAATAAAACAGAACTCCTCATCACCGGCCCCAAATCTCTCCTCCCTTCTGTCCAGAACTTTACCCTCCTCATCGACGGTCACATTGTCACCCCCTCCACCTCCGTACGCAACCTCGGCATCATAATGGACTCCACCCTCTCATACAAAACACACATCAACAACATCACTAAAACATCCTTCTTCCACCTACGCAACATTGCCCGCCTCCGCCCCTCCCTTACCCAGGCAACAGCTGAAATCCTCATCCACGCTTTCATCACTTCCAGACTCGACTACTGCAATAGCCTCCTCTACGGACTTCCCACCACTCATCTCCAAAAACTGCAATACATCCAGAACTCTGCTGCCCGCCTCCTCACTCACACCCGGTCCAGAGAACACATCACCCCCGTCCTCCAACAGCTCCACTGGCTCCCCGTTCAATATCGCATTCAATACAAGCTCCTCCTCCTCACCTACAAGTCCCTCCATAACCTGGCCCCACCCTACCTCACCGAGCTCTTGCAACAACACCAGCCCCCCCGCCACCTCCGCTCAGCCGGCACCAACCGCCTCACCCCCATCACCCGCACTAACCGCCGGACCTTGGGGGACCGAGCCTTTGCCATCGCCGCCCCCGCCCTCTGGAACTCACTCCCACTGCCCATTAGAAACTCGGACTCACTTCCAACCTTCAAATCAGTACTCAAAACCCATCTGTTCAAACTAGCTTTTCTTTAAACCCCCTTTTTTGTTTTGTTTTATTTTTTCCCCATGTGAAGCGTCTTTGAGTGTCCAAAAAAGCGCTATACAAGTTTGATGTATTATTATTATTATTATTATTATTACAAGCCTGTATTACCAAGTTCCTCAAAGCGCTACACAGTCGTCATTATTCATTCACTCCATACTCGGTGTTGGTAAGCTACTGTTGTAGCCACAGCTGCCTTGGGGTAGACTGATGGAAGCGAGGTAACCAGTCTGCGCCATCAGCCCCTCGACCACCACCAACCACTCACTCTCACACTACATTCATCCAGGCTTCCTGGTGTTTCCAAATGGTCTCCCATCTCAGTACCGACCAGGCCCTTCCCTGCTTAGCTTCCGAGATCTGACGGGATCAGGCATAGCAAAGGTATGGAACTTTGGTCCGGTCCTCCAAACAGAACTGGTGTAACTGAGCCAAATGTGTAGGCCGCCTTGCGTGCACATGCCTTTTCAGCTCTGCCCATACATTTTCAACTGGATTGAAATCAGGACTTTGTGATGGCCACTTAATAACATTGGTTACAAAATGGCTTAAGGATAACAAAGTTAGTTTGGCAGTTTGGTGTGGGTCATTGTCCACAGAGGTGTAGCTTTCCATGAGGCAAGGCAGGCAGCTTCTTGGGGCCCCCAGGCCAGCAGGGGCTCCCAGAGGGCCAACAGATTTGAAAGAAACAGCCAAGAGAATAAAGTCACTGCACAGCAGCAGTGACAAGGTGCAATGGCAATTGGCCATCGCATATTCTCTGAAAGGGCCCCATGAGCCAAACTCGCTGTGGAGAGACCATAACCATAACATGCTTATGGAAACAAAAACAAAAGGAGAAAGAGGAGGAAGGAGATCAAGACTGCAGTGAGATTCTCTGCCCGAGGCTGACCCAGCCTGGATTTCATGCATGACAGTCAGGTTCGGGTCGGGCTTCAAGAATAAAAAAATATATATAATTTTTATTATTATTAATTTTTAATTAAAGTTATTATAATCTCTAATACAAATCTAAGCTATACGCTTAGTCTATTGGATACAAAATATGGTTATACTCTATAAAATAGAGGAGTCCAGGAGTCAGTGCTTAATTTGATCCCCCGTTTGGGGGAATGCATTCCCCCAATTTTCAGTTTTTCAGGGTAAAGGATCTGGGAAATATTTAGGCATGGCCAGGCTTTGCAGAGCACATCGCTATTCACTCTTTCTCTCAGGACAGCGTTTAAGAGCCCGTTGGGAGGATCCCTCTCAACAGATCCATAACCTGCCAACCCTAATTCTCCGTTTGTGAATTTGAGCAATAGAATGACAACCGTTCCAAGCAGCAACACTCTTCCTTGAATATAGAGGAAAAATACACATAATTGATCTTACTGCTCCCCTTAGTGGCAACGCATTTCTTCTTGTCTGTATATTTCAAAAGTCTTTTGTTTGTATTTATATTTGAACAGGTTGATGTTTGGACATCGTTTCAATTCCATCTCCAGTTTATTCCACAATTGTACACCATTAACTGTTGGGCTAAAACTTTTCAAAGTTGTGCTATGTTTCTGAATCCTAAAGTTTAATTCATCACGTAATTCATAACAACCAGTACGTTCTTGGAACCTTCTTTGTATTTGGTTTGGTAACAATTTATACCTTGCTTTGAATAACATTTGTACAGTTTGGAACTCAACAATGTCACAAAACTTCATGATCTTTGATTTTAGAAATAATGAGTTTGTGTGGTCCAAAAACCCAACTTTATGAATTACTCGGATAGCTCTTTTTTGCAACAATATTATTGGTTTAACTGTGTTTTTATAAGTACTACCCCAAACCACAGTACAATAATATAAGTAGGGCAAAATCAGAGAACAGTATAAGGTATGTAGAGCTTTGATGTTTAAAATGTGCTTTGCTTTTGCAATTACTGAAATGCTTCTAGAAATTTTCGTAGATATATATTTAATGTGAGATTTCCAAGTAATTCTGTCATCAATAATCACCCCAAGGAATTTGATTTCATGCACTTGCTCGATAACAACACCCTCTATCTGAATCGCTTCCTGAGCATTGGAATTACAGTTGCCAAATATCATCATTTTGCTTTTACTCAGGTTTAGAGATAATTTATTTTGTTTGAACCACTTGTTGACACTTTTGAGTTCCAAGTTAACAATCCGACACAGCTGTTGCAAGTCGTCTCCTGATGCAAAAATATTTGTATCGTCAGCAAACAAGATAAATTTAAGTACTTCAGATGTGTTACAAATGTCATTAATATACATATTAAACAATTTTGGGCCCAGAATAGAACCTTGAGGTAAACCACAGACAATTTGTCGACAACTCGACTGATAATCACCGATTTTCACACATTGTTTTCTATTTTTTAAGTAACTGGTGACCCACTGTAAAGCTACCCCCCTAATCCCATAAAGTTCTAGTTTATTAATTAATATATCATAGTTTATTGTATCAAACGCTTTACTCAGGTCAATAAATAATCCGATTGCATATTTCTTGTCATCTACAGCATTAGTTATTTCTTCAGTTATATCAAAGAGCGCGTGTGAGGTTGAGTGATTGTTCCTAAAACCAAACTGATTGTCCGAGAGTAAATTACACTTTTCGATAAAGCTGTCGAGTCTAGAGTTAAAAACCTTTTCTAAGATTTTAGAGAATTGCGGTAAAAGGGAAACAGGCCTGTAGTTTGTAAAGAGATGTTTATCTCCTGCTTTGAACAGAGGAATCACTTTTGCTACTTTCATACTATCAGGAAAAGTTCCAGTTTGCAACGATAAGTTACAAATGTAAGTTAACGGCTTAGAGATACTTTCAATAACAGTTTTTAAAGTTTTCATGTCCATGTCATGGTAATCGGTCGAAGTTTTATTTTTACACCCTTTAACAATGTCCAGTATCTCCTTTTCCTCCACAGGTTTGAGGAACAGGGACATAGGATTTGCTTCTATCAGATCACAATTATAATTCTCAACGTTTGTAATTTTTGCAGCAAGGTTCGGTCCAACATCTACAAAGAATTTATTAAATGTTTCGACGACTTCATTCATATTATTTAACGTGTTATCCTCATCTTTGAAATATTTTGGATAATTAATCGTTCTTGGTTTATTTCTAATTATACTATTTAAGATGTTCCATAAACCTTTAATATTATTCTTATTACTATCCAACAACTTATTATAATAATCCTGTTTACATTTTCTAATGATACCTGTCAATTTATTTTTATATTTCTTATATTTATCCTCAGCTTCTTTTGTTCGGTTATTTATAAAGTTTTTGTAAAGATTATTTTTTTTCTTGCAAGCATTTAGTAAACCTTTAGACATCCATGGTGTTTCTTTACACTTTCTGTTTTTACAGTATTTCTTCATTGGGCAGTTTTTGTCGTATACCTTTTGAAATACTTGCGTAAACTCATCATAAGCCATATTCGTGTCATTCTCTCTGTACACAATACTCCAGTCTTGAGCTAAAAGCTCCTTTTTAAATGCATCAATAGTTTTTTTTTTTGGGCGGCACGGTAGTACAGCGGTTAGCGCTCGTGCTTCACAGCTAGAAGGTCCCGGGTTCGATTCCCACCTGGACGGGGCCTTTCTGTGTGGAGTTTGCATGTTCTCCCCGTGTCTGCGTAGGTTTCCTCCGGGTACTCCGGTTTCCCCTACCACCAAAAACATGTACAATAGGCCGGGATGAATGATGTGAGTGAGTGGTTGGTGGTGGTCGGAGGGGCCGATGGCGCAGATTGGCTGCCTCGCTTCCGTCAGTCTACCCCAGGGCAGCTGTGGCTACAATAGTAGCTTACCACCATCAAGTATGGAGTGAATGAATAGTGCAATGTAAAGTGTCTTTGAGTGTCCAGAAAAGCGCTATATAAAACTGATGCATTATTATTATTATTATTATTATTTTCTCTGTTTTTACCCTTCTAAACCAATACTTGTTTTCCTCTTCATCTTTTAAATATCCATTTTTATACATAACGAAAACTGGAAGGTGATCACTAATATCTTTTATAATTAACCCGCTGACTGTGTCACTTTCTATTTCATTTGAGAAAATGTTATCAATCAAGGTGGCACTATGGGTTGTAATTCTACTAGGTTTGGTTATTAGAGGAAACAGACCTATACTGAATAAAGTATTTATAAATTCGTCCGTCTTTTTATGTTTATATGGGTTTAACAAATCGATGTTGAGGTCTCCCCCCACAAACATGACTTTATGATTTAATCCTGAAAAGTGCTCCTCCATCCACTTAGAAAAAACATCTATATCAGAGCCAGGTGTTCTATAAATAGAACTCACAATAATATTTTTCTTTTTTTGCCTTGTAATTTCAACAGTAATGCATTCAAGTGTATCATCCACCACCATTGTCTTATTTTCCATTACTTTATAACTATAGTTGGAGTCTATAAACATAGCTACGCCCCCTCCATGCTTGTTCCTTCTGTTCATACTTATAAATTCATAACCATCAATAGAAAACTCAAATTCTCTATCATTATTGATCCATGTTTCTGTGATTAGAATGACACTGAATGGTGTGGAAAACTGTTTTAAGAAGCTTTTGATGTGGTCAAAGTTTGCATAGAGGCTTCGACTATTGAAGTGGATTACAGTGAATGCCTTAATGTTCTTAAGTTTACTATTGTACAGATCCTCTGTGTAATATTGACAGTCATTGGTAGCTCTAGTAAAAAAGTTATTTTCAGGGTCGATGTCGATCTCAGTGTTCTGTAGGTCGTATTGAGAGAATGTAAAATCCTGGGAGTTTGCTTCAGCAATTCTCCTTATTGAAAAGTCCAAGTCGGTGCTTCCTATAGAACTGTATGTATTACTAGACATGTGAGATTATGTGCTTTTACATACCAAAATCCATACGTTTTTCTCGGTGTTTATACTGGATGTGGTGTACTGCTGCGTGGACGTATAATGAGTTTGTCATATCTCAAGAAGGCGATCTCCCCCCTTTCTCGTGCAGCTCTCAGCTCCGGCATCAGTTCTTTACGTTTTCTTTTTATTGATTCGGTGTAGTCCTCGTTAATGAAGATTTTTGTTCCTTTAAGTCGTTTGGCGCGCTGCAAGATTTCCTCGCGATCCTTCCACCTCAGTAAGATATAAAACTGTATTTTTTTGTGAAGAACCAACAACAAGTGGGACACAATCATGAAGTGAAACGAAATGTATTGGATATTTCAAACATTTTTAACAAATAAAAAGCAGAAAAATTGGGCGTGCAAAATTATTCAGCCCCTTAAGTTAATACTTTGTAGCACCACCTTGTGCTGCGATTACTGCTGTAAGTCGCTTGGGGTATGTCTTTATCAGTTTTGCACATTGAGAGACTGAAATATTTGCCCATTCCTCCTTCCAAAACAGCTCGAGCTCAGTGAAGTTGGATGGACAGCGTTTGTGAACAGCAGTTTTCAGTTCTTTCCACAGATTCTTGATTGGATTCAGGTCTGGACTTTGACTTGGCCATTCTAACACCTGGATATGTTTATTTGTGAACCACTCTATTGTAGATTTTGCTTTATGTTTTGGATCATTGTCTTGTTGGAAGACAAATCTCCGTCCCAGTCTCAGGTCTTTTGCAGACTCCATCAGGTTTTCTTCCAGAATGGTCCTGTATTTGGCTCCATCCATCTTCCCATCAATTTTAACCATCTTCCCTGTCCCTGCTGAAGAAAAGCAGGCCCAAACCATGATGCTGCCACCACCATGTTTGACAGTGGGGATGGTGTGTTCAGGGTGATGAGCTGTGTTGCTTTTACGCCAAACATAACGTTTTGCATTGTTGCCAAAAAGTTTGATTTTGGTTTCATCTGACCAGAGCACCTTCTTCCACATGTTTGGTGTGTCTCCCAGGTGGCTTGTGGCAAACTTTAAACGACACTTTTTATGGATATCTTTAAGAAATGGCTTTCTTCTTGCCACTCTTCCATAAAGGCCAGAGTTGTGCAGTATACGACTGATTGTTGTCCTATGGACAGAGTCTCCCACCTCAGCTGTACATTTCTGCAGTTCATCCAGAGTGATCATGGGCCTCTTGGCAGCATCTCTGATCAGTTTTCTCCTTGTATGAGTTGAACGTTTAGAGGGACGGCCGGGTCTTTGTAGATTTGCAGTGGTCTGATACTCCTTCCATTTCAATATTATCGCTTGCACAGTGCTCCTTGGGATGTTTACAGCTTGGGAAATCTTTTTGTATCCAAATCCAGCTTTAAACTTCTCCACAACAGTATCTCAGACCTGCCTGGTGTGTTCCTTGTTCTTCATGATGCTCTCTGCGTTTTAAACTGACCTCTGAGACTATCACAGAGCAGGTGCATTTATACGGAGACTTGTTTACACACAGGTGGATTCTATTTATCATCATTAGTCATTTAGGTCAACATTGGATCATTCAGAGATCCTCACTGAACTTCTGGAGAGAGTTTGCTGCACTGAAAGTAAAGGGGCTGAATAATTTTGCACGCCCAATTTTTCAGTTGTTTATTTGTTAAAAATGTTTGAAATATCCAATAAATTTTGTTTTACTTCATGATTGTGTCCCACTTGTTGTTGGTTCTTCACAAAAAATTACAGTTTTATATCTTTATGTTTGAAGGCTGAAATGTGGCAAAAGGTCGAAAAGTTCAAGGGGGCTGCTTGTTGTTCGAGGTAGCGGTTTAACATGTCTAGCGGGCTATTCCAACGAGTTCTCAATTTTATGCTGTGGCAAATCCAATAGTTTCTGTTTCACTGTCAAGATTGCAGTTGCAGTACTACTTCTATGGAAAAATGCAGCAATTTTCCTTAGACGGCCCAACAAACGGCTAATCACGGGCAAAGACAGCACTGCCTGAGAGCATAGATAGTATGGGCTAAGCATTTAATGTGTGGTCTGAGCCCCACTACTCTCGCTGCTACATCCATATTTCTGGCATTGTCAGTAACAACACCAACAGGCTGACCTTTTGTTCCGAGTTCCCATTCTGAAAGTGCTGATTTTAAGACTTCGCCAATATTGTCTCCAGTATGTGACTCGAACAATGCACGCGTTTGAAGAACAAAGCTCTTAATTTCCCACTGATGGTTAATCAAATGATATGTGATATTTTGGCTCCAGTGTCTGAAGTAATTCCCAAAATTCTTCCTCTACAACCAAAAATGGCTTAATCCCTTTGGCAATAAAGTTGCCAATTTTCTTAATTTCTTTTGCACGTGGACTTGTTGACAACAATGGTGGCAAAAATGCTTCTTTTAATGGTTGTTTGACCATTAGCTAGCTTTGTGGGTTTTGGTGATGGAGACTGCAGGGCCTCACTGTGACGGCGCTGTAAGTGGTGCATCATGTTGGATGTGTTACCTGCACTGTGCGCTAATATACACCGACAGAGTTTGCAAATTGTCTTTTCTCGGTCAACATAAACATCGTCACCATGTTGCCAAACTGTTGATTTGAATGTTGCCGGAGCGTCCACGATCTCCACCTCCTCCATGTCTCTCTCTGTGTGCCATGAGACACAAATGACGTCAGTATCAGCACTACCCGCTGAGGTTAAGGAGGGGTCATGCAAGGTACAGCGTTTTGACCTTTTGACTGCGCCATCTAACGTTAAGGAAGTAGCATTCTTGGCTTTCAATTACAGCGCAGCAATATTAACGTGTAAAAATAGAAAATAAGTAATAAAATTTGCGCACTGTCACTTTTCCACGGTTCATATCATCAAATGTGAACACCGTGGGATGGGTTTAGTTTAGTTTATTTGTTTTTTTGAGCAGCAAACACTCTGCTCAAAAGTAGTGGGCCGAAGCAAGAGCTTATAAGCGCCCACCCCCAAAATCAATACACTTAAAATCATCATTTCACAAGAACATAGTGGAACAACAAAAGGAACAAAATAGCAACAAGGAAACAACCTCAAAACAAAATAGAACCTACACACCCGCAGCATCGGACCATACCCCAAAACGGAGCAATACTGGTTATGTAACGACTAATTACGAAACAACTCTGATACTCTGGTGTATTGTTACACCCCTAGTCAGTACAGTACTTGTTTCACTCTGAAAAATGACTCTAACCAGGTTCAGCCAGCATCTTCACCAGGTCTTTTGCATTATGTTCTTGGGTTGATATTCACATTTCAGACACAGCACGTTCATCTCTGTGACACAGAACCCGCCTTCTTTCTGATCTGTATGATGACTGTTAATTTTCATCATTGTTTTAACCAATGAACGTGGCACTTTCAGGTGTCTTGAAAATGCACCAAAGGATGAACCAGACTTGTGCTTCTAAGATGACATGACATTGTCCTCTGGGCTTTCCCCAATAGGTAGCGTTCACGTGACATCACAACATTCTAAAGATCCTATAGTTTAACATGGAGGTGGAGGGCAACTGAAAATTCCACGGCCGTAACCATAGTAACGCTCAAAATGCAGATTTATAGTCTTAAATCATTGCTAATATCTCTGTAATTACTTGGCCAATTCACATGAAACAAAAACTGACACAAAGTTCAAAGTCACATCTTCCAGCAGATATGAACATATGTCTAATTATTTCTTCACAAAGGCGTCCAAAAGTGGAGACAATATTCAAAAACATGTGCTTGATGTTGGCCAGTAGAAAGGACTTTCAGCCATAAAATTCACATGTCAGGTTTGTGAATCCAATCCCTGTCACATGATGATTAGAGAAAACATTTGGACATTTTCTTTTTGGAAATGTCATTCAAAAACTGTTTCTCTCCCATAGACTTGTGTTGACACCTGCCCTCCAACTGAAATGGAATTCTAAATCGTGAACGCAACCTATTGTTTAAAGGTATAGTAATCTTAGTGTATGTAAACTTCTGACTTTGTAAAAAATAACAAAACAATTTCCAAAATTGAATCTTTCATTCTTCTGGCATTTAGCAAATAGAAATATATGTGTTTACCTAAAAAAGAAAAAGTTAATTGGTTTCATGTCAGACAGTGAGAAAAAAAAAAAATTATGTACACATCTTGAGTGTGTGTGGTGTGTCTCTGGGAAGGTGGAGGAGAATGTTTTAAATCTGTAAAGCACTTTGTGTTACATGAAATGTATGAAAAGCGCTATATAAATAAAGATTGATTGATTGATCTGGTTCCCGCTAGCACAAGGACACATCTCTTGACGTTTTGACCTTACTTCGTGCCATGGAAGCAGTGGCGCCTCCAGAAATTGTTCATAGGGGTGGCCAGATGGGGCCACTTAAAATCTTAGGATGGGAAACCAAAACTAGGTCTAGAGCGGCTTGCCTGGCTGGCTGTGAATTTGGGCTGAAAATATTCATAACTGATTCTACAGTACTACAATTAGCACTGGCCAGTGGGGTGGCCAATGGGGTGGCCAGGAGTCGGCCAGGGGTGGCCGTGGCCCCTGGTGGCACCACTGCATGGAAGTGAGGTGTCTTACATTTAGGTGCTTAGCGTTCTGCTGCATGCAAGATGTGTTTCAAAGGAGGTAAAGCTGGGAGCTCCACGTTGCCTCTTTGTCACCTGGAGCACTCCCCGCCCCGCTGTGACAGGCTGACATGAGGCCTGTCTGGGTGATGTCTGCACCAGACAGCTATGTCATCTCCTCCTCCTGTGGAGCTCAGCAGACTGCAGGGATTAAACCGCCTTTAACTTAACAAGCAGTGAGAATTCCCTTGACATGTCTGCAGTGTGAAGAAAGTGACAAGAGATTATTTAGTGTTTGTGTCTCTTCATGTCAGTGACATTGATGCATCAAAGACATTACTGATGAAATGAACTGTGCCAATCCTAAAGTATTTTCTCTGTAATTTAAAATGGCCTGAAGCATAAACAATCGTCACATTAATCACATTTATTATTAATTATCTATCATTGGCAGAGTTTTGAAGAGCATAAACATGTTTTTGGGACAGTTGCATAATAGTGTTTTTTTGTGAGCTGAGATGCAGTAGCGGTAGTCAAACAGAATGTGATTATTAATTTTGCGCTGGGAAACAAAATTATTTTATACACTGTTAGGCATTTTTGATTTAAAAAAGATTGAGGACTCCTTGTTTCTCAGTTTAATATCCACTTGTAACAAAAGACATACTGGATATTTTTATACACTGTCTTCTATTTATCCCTGGGTTAAATTATATCACAAGTGCATACAGAATAGAGCTGACACATGAGACCTCACAGTTAACCGGTTAACTACCATACTGTCTGAACAATTGAGCGCACCTATATGTATAACATTTAAAAAGAAAAAAAATATTAACTTCATATTACAAAGTACACAGGAAATACAGGACTTTTCTCCCCGTGCACCGGCCTATATTTACTTTAATAAAAGTGTGTTAAGAACTTAAAAGTTTATAAATCTAATTACATTATTCTTTAAACCCATGTGTATTCAGACCATAGACTGTTAAAAAGAATAGACAACTCCTCCTCACTCCTCCCCGTTTACCATAAGGACCACGTTCGAGGGGGAAATCATGGCGAAATTATGGAGACTCCTCCTCCCCAGCTCTGACAAAGTATGTTCCTAATAAGGGCATAAGGGCGGGATCTTCACTGTAGACTCGGCCCTTGCGTGACGTGTAGCTCACGCAGCTCCAATGCTAACAGTCCGACCCTCGTTAAGTACGAGATTTCTAAAAAATGTCTTACGAAAACCCAGTGGTGTGCCGTCAGGGCCAGCAGAGAAGGCCCACGCTGTGAGGAAACGTCATCTCACCCCTGAAGTGGCTGCAAATTTTATTGATGTTTTAGAGAAATATTCTCCTATTGTTCTACCTGCCCCCTGTGATTTTATTTTTGAAAATTTTAACAGCAAACTCAGTCAGCGCTTGATTCTATCGCTCCTTTAAAACTCAAGAAACTCCCCACAAAACCAATTCCTCCATGGAGGAATGAGGAAATTAAACAACTCAAAAGACAATGCAGGGTGGCAGAGAGAAAATGGAGAAAACACAAAATTACCATAAACTACCAAATCTTCCATGAACAACAAACAACTTACAATAACACAGTAAGAAACACAAGAAACTACTACTTCTCAAAAATGATCAACAATAATAAAAACAATCCCAAGGTACTCTTCTCTACAATAGAACATCTAATCTATCCTGATTTTAACAAGACCAACTTTACTCCAAGTGACTCCCTTTGTGAGGCGTTTGCAGACCACTTCAGGGGAAAGATAGACACGATCAGATGTAATATTTTATCTACTCAAAATAACACGCTTTTAAATACATCTGGTTGTCTACTTGTTCCAGAGGAAACACTGCACAGTTTTGTCCAGGTTAATGCTGAGATGCTTGATAAAGTTTTCTCCTCAGTGAGGCCCACCACATGTCTTTTAGACCCGGTCCCAACCCCGTTTTTTAAAACTTTCTATGGATCTTTTAGAGATGAGCTTTTAAACATGATGAATTGCTCTCTTCAGACGGGGGTCTTCCCTGCTGCCTTTAAAGGGGCGGTGGTGAGGCCTCTGCTGAAGATGAGCAATTTGGACCGTAATGATTTTAACAACTTTAGACCGGTATCCAACTTACCATTTTTTAAGCAAAATCTTAGAAAAACTTGTTTTTACCCAACTTAGCGACTTTATAAATGCACATAACGTCCTTGAGAAATTTCAGTCTGGCTTTAGGGTAAACCACAGCACCGAGACAGCCCTTTTAAAGATTTTGGATTAAATTATGATTCCAAAAGGTTGACAGTGTTGGTTCTACTGGATCTGAGCGCCGCTTTTGATACAGTCGACCATACTATTCTTTTAACTCGTTTAAAACACATCGGCCTCTCTGGTGCTGTCCACAAATGGTTTACATCCTACCTAACAGACAGGACATTCATGGTAAGTGTGGATACTTGCTCCTCCAAGGTCCATAATATTACATGTGGTGTGCCCCAGGGTTCGATTTTAGGCCCAGTGCTTTTTAACCTGTATATGCTCCCTCTTGGTGATGTCATCAGGAGACATAGAGTCAACTTTCATAGTTACGCTGATGATACACAGTTGTACATCTCAATGTCTCCTGAGGACACCAGGCCAATGGATGCACTTTTTAACTGCATTTTAGATATAAAATCCTGGATGGCAGAAAACTTTCTCCAGCTTAACCAGGACAAAACTGAGGTTTTAGTAATCGGTCCTAAGGCCCAGAGAGAGAAACTTTTACCCAAACTACAGTCATTGTCTTTTAATCCTTCCGCACAGGTGAAGAACCTGGGTGTGATTTTGGACTCTGAGCTGACTTTAATTCCACACATTAAGAATATCACAAAGATAGGTTTTTACCATCTAAAGAACATAGCCAGAACATGGCCCCCATTCTCTCTCGGGCCAACACGGAGACGCTAATGCATGCTTTTATCACCAGTCGTATTGACTACTGTAATGCCCTGCTTTCTGGTCTTCCCAAAAAGAGTATCTCAGGTTTACAACTTTTACAAAATTCAGCAGCTCGTGTCCTGACGAAGACCAGGAGGCGGGACCACATTACACTGGTTTTAGAGTCGCTGCATTGGCTCCCCGTGTGTTTCAGGATCGATTTTAAAGTTCTTTTAATGGTTTTTAAATGTCTTAATGGTCTTGGTCCTTCTTATCTTTCAGAATTGATTTTACCATATGAGCCTTCGCGGTCCCTTCGCTCCTCCGGCAGGGGTCTCCTAGTTATTCCTAAAGTCAACAGAAAGACTCACGGCGAGGCGTCTTTCCAATATTATGGCCCTCGCCTCTGGAACGACCTGCCGGAGGAGCTCAGGACCGCAGAGAACGTTCATGTTTTTAAGAGCAGGCTCAAGACCCACCTTTTAGCTTAGCTTTTAACTAATATTTACTTATATTAACCTTATTTACCGGTTTTAGTTCTATTATTTCTTTAGTTTCCCTCTTTTTATCCTGTGCTATTTCACGCACAGTTTTAGCTGTTTTAAATGTATCTCTTATTAAATATTAATTTATTTTTTATGTGTATATATATATATAATTTTTATTGTATTTATTAATCTATTTTTTATTTATTTTATTCATTTCTTTTTTATGTTCTCCTAGTGGTTCCTCTGAGGGAGCCCTCTGCCCCAGGAGTGCTGGTTGGCTGTGGCCGTGCGGGCGCTCTCCTGGGGGTGCCTGGATGGAAGTAGGACGTCTCTCCTACACCTCCTCTGGGTACCCTGGGTTGGCGCTCTGTGGCTGTGGCCGATGGGCTGCTCCTGGTGCAGACGGCTCCTTGGATGATGTTTCCTCTTTCGGTCCATCTGTACCCAGCCTTACGTACTCAACTAATTTCTAATTTATTTATATAATGTACAGTTGAGTTGCTTATATTTGTTTTGTTGATGTGTAACTGTAATTTCCTACTCAAAAAGTGCCTTAAACACCTCTCGCGAGCTGCTCCTCCTGAGGGCCTTCAGAACAGATCCTGCTGGCCCTGTGTTGTCAGGCCGCACACATGATTGACAGCCAGCGTGACTGAATTATCAGCCAATCAGAATTCGATATACATTGACAGTACGCCCCCAGGGCCTGCAGCAGCTCAGCAGCTTCCCCTACGTTTTGTTCACCTGGGAAAACCTCTAATGTAGACCTGGACAAGACGATCCAGCCGCTCCGAAGAGAACCGGATAAACAGATATTCCTCTTGGAAACGTCCAAACGAGGCAAAATGAAGTGGATTTACTGATAACGGATATTTTGCTGCCCTTCATTATGAAGAGCTTCGAGAGCAAAGCAACGGGAATGACAGCGGGACGTAGACGCATGGCTCCCCGGACAGGAGGGTTTCCCCGCGTCAGCTGCGCTGGGACTCGGGCAGGCAACATGTACGAGACTACGAGCGCTATAATAAAGGGATCTCAAATACTGTAGCACCAAACTTTAAGTTTAGTATCTTTTTTATTTTACCCGGTCTGTCAAAAAAAAACATCTCCTAAAAAACAGCTGCCTGTTTCTACATTATAACGCGCTCGTCTCCGCATGTCATGTGTCGTGTATTTCCGTATGTTCCCGAAGGTGTTTGTTTTTGTTTGGAGTCGGAGGCACTGCTGCTTTGGTTTGCGTTGTTGACAAATCCTTTAGCGAACAAATGCCACGCAAAAAGGAAGTTTTATCCATATGCCTACTGTCGATAAGTTTATATGGGTTTGACTGCGTGAACCCAGGTTGCTATTGAAGGCCCTGACTGAAACCCCACGGCCCGCCACTGCGAAAACCAGCCCGGTGCCTCTAATTGCAACTAACCCAGCGTTAATCACAGGAGGAATATCTAGCTGTAGAAAGTTCCAAAAAATTAGGCACCGGGTTCTAAAGTTGTTTTTAATGTGTCTAAAGTGTAATGATTCCTAATGGGAGACTAGCGGCATATGGAGGGCCTCCAGTGTTGTGGCTATGTTTAGAGCCGCCTTCCTCGGTCTGTCTGCGCAGACTGCCCCGAGAGTTTCCCGGTGTTCGCCCTGAGTGTGGCAGAGCTGGGTCTCTGGTGAATCCCTCTAAGCAGAATGTTGATGAATTTAGCCCGCACTTTGCTTTGTCCTTCCATAATATTTTAGCGGTGAGATAATTAATTGCATTTATTTAGCACTTGCGACCATGTTACAACCGTAGGAGGAGGGGGCATCTTGCAGCCCTCGTCCCAGTGTACAGTAAACATCATGGACAGAACTGCAGGAAGACAGCTACATAGGGTTTTGCCGCCTTTCTGAGTTATTGTGCACATGAGGATACATCCAAAAGGTACCGCGTGACACCTGCAGCTCTCTATCGTCTCCACGCACACAGCTTAATGTTTGGATTTGGAGCTGTTTTTGCGTCTTACTCACGTCAGAGTTCTTGCATCAGAAATAAGTTTTTGTGCCCCTCAGGATTGCCTGTGTTTTGTATGATCAAGATTATTGCTGTTATGAAGACGCGGTTGTTGGTGCCACCCTTTAAAATGTATAGCGCTGCTAAATAATACACCATGTAAAAGCCCAAAGCGTACTCTGTCGCTCAACAGCGTCCGTGTGAAACGAGTGAAACATTTTCCACTGCACTTCAACTCGATACTAAATGAATGATTAAAATAATAATTAAAATTGTACCGTAACGTTTGACAAGTGGACCGAACCAAACGTGCTGAACCGAAACAGTTCAATATTTCCAGCGTATCGTTACCTTATTGTATTGTTAACCTTACATTTTTTTATTATTTTTTTTATAAAAGATCAGAGTGGTCAGTGGACGTTAGTCAAATCTGAGTTATCTTATAAATTCACAGCTTGACATCCATGCAGACTTTGCTGCATTGTTTTAATGGAAAACATGCCCACAAATGTTGAGAACCATAGTTTTTGGTTAATTAAACCTTCCAAAGGTTCAGCCCAGTGATGGGATAGTTCAAGGCTGTATCTCATATATCTATCACAACTATGACGAATACACAGATTAGCTCTGCTAGATGAAGAGGGGCAAATATAAATTTGATTGGAGAGGATCAATAAGGTTTGCAATGACAAAAATCTTCTGAGCACTGGAAAGGGGGAATTACTCTGCTGTGTCAACACAGAAAGGGAACAGAAAGAACTTTATCTCAGTGTTGGCAAGACTACGATTATCGTAGTGGATAAAAACAGGACTGATTTTGGTAACTTTTTCTCAGAAGGTAAAATCATTGCCAGATTGGCTGCATTTAAATATCTCAGCTCCTAAATGAACAAGTAATCCAGTACACCAACGATTTTAAGATGACAAGAAGTCATATGCAACAAATGAGCAATACCTGGAGAAGATGCATCAGTATTGAACAAAAGATAAGATTGTTGCACACATGAACATCTACTGGACAGAACCTGAGGAAGACAGTGATATAGGGTTTTGCCACTTTTTCACTATGGATACATGTCAAATGTGGTTCTACCAAAAATTGAGAGAGTAAAACTAAAAAGTAAGATTTTTTAAACATAACATTTGTTTAAATAGGCTTGAAAAGACCATTACTTATGGAAAGGTAAATGTGAGGAAAGTATGAGGAACATTGTGGCTAAAGGACATAAAGAAGAGGAATGGATTGAGCCTCAAAGCAGTTTGCGCCGCAACACTGAAAGATGTGGTGCTAATTTGTGGAGACAATGAATATTATATATTTTACAGTAGCATTAAATGCTACTAGATTATACTTGACTTCTGTAAAATTAAGCCCCTTCAAAGTAAAAAGATTTTGAGCTATAAGAAAGTTAAAGATGTTGTGCTTGCTGTTTAAAGAGACAACACGGGCCAAAAAATGACATGTTTATCTCACGAGATGAACGCTTTGCAAACCTTCAGACGTAAGGAGCACTAACAAATCACCGCACTTTTGGTTTCTTTCGTTGCTGCTACCTCTCATGTTCTTAGACTTACAATGATTTTTTTATCATTTGTATTTGATCACAGTATCTTCTGAAATGCAGCTCTGTATAATGTTTGATGTTGCAATCCTGAAAGAGTAAAAAACACAAAACTAAATAGTGACTCAAGTACTGACATTATGCTTTTGATAAGATGATGTTAAAAAGCTGCTAATTGCCCTGAATGACACCTTTCAAAGACTCAGCTCACAAATGTAACTCCATTTTTATTGGTGAGTTGTAAAGAGGCATCTCCAGCTTGGCAAAAAAAGTCCATTATCAAAATAACAAAAGATTATGAAAGATAGGAAATACATTACTGAGGGTCGTACAATTATAAATCCATTTAGCTGTGAGCCTGCTGATCAAGTAAATGAAAAGTGCAATTAGGCACAAAAGTCCCTGCACATGATTGCTCATTAGAGGCTCTGGCTCTTATTAATGGGCCAGTGTCCGCAGTTATTATGTCTACTGTTGATGGAGTGAAAAAGCATGATTTATCCTCCCAATCCTTTTTTTTTTTCTTTTACTGTCGCCATAAGCGGTTGAATAAACCGTGGGCATTAGGTTTATAGAGAATGCAATTTTTAACAAGAACTATGAAGATTGAACTAGGACTGTGATGGATGGATTGATATCAAGTTAGAGATGGTGAAGTAAATACATTCATTTGTTGATTTTAATTGTTAGATCATTGTGTAATGTGTAATGCATTTTAAAACACAAAGGTATTGGAATCGCACTGGTATTGCAATTCTAGTCCTAGAATGTTAAATAAAAATCACTGAGTAAATATAATTAGCAAGAATCTGTATTCTCTATAGCCATGCCTAAGCAAATGGTAAAGCAGATATGTTCATGTTCACTAACTCTCTCATTCATATACAAGCAAAGTGGGTAAAGTGTGTTGCCCAAGGACACACTGACAGTATGCACCAATCGGTATTGTGACGCTAATGTTAAGATCGATGGATCACTTCTATAACCACTGAGCCATTGCCACCCTATACTCTACAGCACCTGGCTTTCCCACATGGTCTCCTATCCAGTTATACCAGACCATTCTTAAGTTTGGATGGCAGCTGATTATGTATCATGTAAGGAAAGGAAGAAATAAACAAAGAAACAAACAAGACAGACAGACAGACAGAACAGAAAATATCTTTCTTTGTATATTTTATCAGCATAATTCAAGAACTCCACTCTATGTTGGCAGGCTCAAACAGGAAGAGTAGAATAATTCATGATGCCGCTGGGATACATTTGGACGCAACACTTCCCAGGTCTGTTCCACTGTGCACACCTTGCTGCAGTGCTGTACAGTTTGGAGACCATGCAGACGGAGAGTGTGCTTCCCCAATCCCCACCATCTTGACGCCTCACTAACCGCTCTGTTTTCTTTGCTTCTGTTTGCGCACAGTTGTGGTTTACCTTAGACTTCTTCTGCTCTAAACACCGTTGCCTTTCTAATTTTTGCAACACCCTTTTCATACACAGCCCTCCATCATCAAATCCATGATTACTTTTGAATGGTGTACAATAGAGCAGTGGTTCTCAACCTTTTGGAGCCGTGACCCCCATTATAACAGTTAAAGGGGTTCGTGACCCCCGCCCGGGTCACACTGTGAGAAATAGGAACATTAGCCTACATAATTCTTAAAAAACAAAGACAAAAACTAAAATAAAATTTATCAAATTACGTATAATACATACATATAATGGAACTCTGGTAAAATAGCACACACATGTGACAATAAAACATTATATTATATGCTAATAAAAATATGCATATTTTATCTACATAGATAATATGTAGATAAAATACATATTTTGCCAAGACAAAGGAACCAAGCCATGTAAACATGGCTTGGTACCTTGGCAGTCCGCTCAGCTAACCTGCCCCCTCTGGATGTGCCCAAAACACACATGGAACAGTCTACCCCTCAGTATCCATTTGGCCCCAACTCTAAGCAGTTTTAAGTCCTCCCTTAAAACCCACTTGTTTGCACAGGCTTTTCAATTAGTTGAGCCGTTTCTCCATTGTTTTTTCTGTTTTATTGTTCTTGATGTTTTATTATGCCCTGTATTTTTGTTTTCTTTATTATCCATTTTATGTGAAGCACTTTGGGCAGCTGTGGCTGTTGTAAATGTGCTATAGAAATGACCTTGACCTTGACCTACATGATCTGGCGAACCCCCAAAATTTGTCTCGCGACCCCCTTGACGGTCCCGACCCTCAGGTTGAGAACCACTGCAATAGAGTACAGTGGCGTTTGTCAAAGTGTTTGTAGCTTGTTGTGCAGTGTGTGATTATTGTCATACAAGACCAGTTGTAAAGACAAAAGTTCATACTACAGAGCACTATCAAATACACAATCAGAGGCAGCAGGAAGGGAAGGCATCAGTTCAGTTTCCTGATAATCAGATGGTTGAAGCTGTTCTTCAGTCAGTTGGACCTGTCACTCATTGAAACCCCATACAGTCTGCTCCCTGACCCTTGTCACAGAAGTGTCGTCCAACCCTATTATTTAAGTGCGATGGTCTCTACAGTAGGGGGCTGGCAGCTTATGTGGATTAGCCACTAGTTTTGATCAGATATCTCCTCTGTTGTCTTTAACACTCTTTGTATATGTTGAGATATGGAGATCCAGACATTTACGATCAGTAATGTAGTCCTGTTGACTCGGGTCCACTCCCCAAACCTGCTAATCTTGTCATAAGGTGCTTCCCTTTCCCATATCGCCGCAATCATGTCCCCTCGAAGGCCAAGAGTCCCCTGTAAAAGGCTCTCCTGGTTAAATCAATCAATCAATTAAGTTTATATTTATGTTTTAAACTAAATGCAGACTAAACTATGTGATATAAGTAATGTATTTATAGCAAACCTTATGAAAACATTTAGTCTTTATGGTACATTTGATTTGCCACAGAGCATAGCCAATGTAGCCAGTCCAATCAGATGTTAGCCATAGATCAAAGGAGCCAATATGAATAGCACTCCCTTGTTATTGAGTCATAAATCAGACGCATTTCCTCAGGATTTCACTGCTGCTCGGTGCAAGCTAGATTCCCATCACTATGTTAATGTGCTTCCTAAAATGAATCTCTAAAATCATAGGCAGAAATAAAGTATAGAAGACAATCGTGTATGTGCCAATGATTTGTGTGAAAAAAAGGAAAGGAAATGCTGACTTGCATTGAAATAGGGCTGGCACAACTTTATTTCACTTGCACGCGTTTATCCGTGCCACTCTAGCTGCAGATACAATTCAGGGACGCACAGGCCACTGATGCTGTCCAGTATCTGACACAAAACTTTAGTGTGCGCCACAGCATGACTCTATAGTATGGCATTTGAATCGTGCAGTCTATGGGTTCATCCGTGTGGTCTTTGCATGTTTAAAATGTAAATAATTATGCTCATCTAAAAAGTATTATGGTATTATCTTCCTTTTCTATTTCAAGCAAAATGCTTTCAAACTTTAAAATATCTTATTCATATGATTCAAAATCATGATTAGATGTATGGGCTGCACCTTTTATCAAATATCTTGTATGAAAAAGTGTATAGCTGATAACTGAAATGATTATGAAACCACTTTGACCGTGGCTAAGTTGGTTGGCTAGCTCTTTCTAATTGTATTAATTTATGTAACACATTGAGAGATCCTAGATACTATAGAAATTAATAAACGTAGAGGGGCCGGTAGATAAAGTGTAGGGAAAAGACCACAAAGTGTATATTTTACATTAATCCAACCTACTTATCCTAAAGTGCGCTATCCCTTTAGGTGTTTATCGGATGGTGGAGATTGCTGTCCATGTTTACTTTCTTAGCTTGGCAGGCGTTAGTAGCAACGGCAGGTGCAGTGGGTGAGACTTGGCATGAGCCTGGCTGTCCACCTTTGGGTGCTGATTGACAGATGGCGAGATGGTTGCACCCCGTCTAGAGTCCGCTCTATGATGGATGTAGGTGTGTCCGGAGAGCGCCCTGGCACATTTGGATGCGGGAAATTAATCTAGTTTGACAGGAAGAGGAGCTACAGGTTCTGCCACTTAGTGTTTATCTACCAATTCATTTTAGATCATTCACATGTGCAACCGTGTGAGGGCAAAAGCCTATATCTAATAAGGATAATAAAGATTAGTACATACTTACTACCAATCAATTTATTTTTGTAAATCAAAACATCTCCTCACAGGGATTTTCAAGTACTGCTGATTAGATCAAACAGTTTTGAAATCAAAGTGAGTGAGATATTAAACAGTTAAACAGTCGACTGTGAAGCTATGGGTGGACAGTTGCCCTATGCTTCCCCCGTCCCCTATGCCCAGGGCTTATGTCACCTTCTGCTATTTTCTTTATATAACTTTGACTGAAAGTAGTATTCAACGGGTATTTGCTGTGTAGAACTAAAACCTATTTGATACACATCACTTATCTTGACAACAAAACTAGATAAACTAAACTTGTTACTACTTCTAGAATACTGCAGAAATTGCTATTATTAGTACAGCATTTACTTAGTTATGTTAATTTAACTTATGGTTTGGTTTCTGCTACTGTAAATCTTGGCAAATTATAGAGGCACCCGCACTAGCCAACTGGAATTTAATAAAATCTATTGCTAATATTTGTTCTCTCAAATGTGTCTAATCTCAGTCTGGCACAGTTTTACAGAGCTGTTCATAATCCCCAATCTGGTGGGTTAAAATACTTATTTGTGTTTAACAGAATGATGTGCATATGGAGACATGCTCAAAAGTACAAAGAATGAATATGGCCTGCAGTTTATGCGCATTAAAATATTTTGTTGATTAGATGCGCTAAAACAGCAGCTAAAAAGCATGACTTCCTGGACATCAGCTCTGTATAAATCACATTTTATTTACTCTGGTTTATGAAGTGATGGTGTATTTGCAATCCCTGTCCCGGTGATTGATTTGATAAGGCGAGCTGTCACTATGTGTCACAAATGCCGTCCTCAGATCACTGCAGTGGCACCCCCTGGCAGTCCCTGCAGCGTTATAAATGCTCTCTGCGCACAGATGTGATTCCACAGGTGTGTCCTAAAGGCTGCGGGGCAGATCAGTATGCTGAAGGTAATTCCAAGTTCAAGGGTTAGGATAGCTCGTGGCTGGTTGTCCGTATATGGGGTAAAATAATAATATTTCCAGGACCAAAACTGTCTGCACATATGATTTTATACAGTATAAATAGAGTTCATATTCTTAATATTATTTTTCATCGCTCTTTATAGGAGCGCAAATCACACCTATTTTTTTGAATTCCTCCAAGGGACTTAAAGCCGGGGTACCTGATTTTTTGTGCACAAACTCTGAAATGTTTCCATTTGGACCAAACTCATTTCTAGCTCTCACAATCCCTCCTGCATGTCCGAATTGTTCAAGCAAATTGTTTATATGCACGTTTCACGCCCGTGCACAGCTTTGAGCGGTGGTTAAGTGGGGGTGCCACCCCCAAAATAAATTTCACTGATTTAGGTTCTACTTCAATCTTCTATTGCTCAATAAACAAAATAGGTGAAGACCATGCAACATGGTCTGTTTTTTGTTGTGTTTACAATACACTCTGTGATGGTAAAAACACATTTATTTTACAAACACAAAAAGTCAGGTACCCCAGCTTTAATCGGAGCAAGCTAAATTTTGTATTTATTTTGAATTATCGGGAGACATGGGGTATCAAAAAATAAGCCAAATCTTTTGTTAATGCTTTACGGTTTCCTTGAGATGGAGCAACAAGCTTAAAGATATTGCCAATTTTTCTGCGATGACAAATCTCACTCTTTCACACTTAATATGTCCAAATTGGATAACATTTTAATCAATTGTTTAAATCCTCAGGTCTAATCCTATTTATATGAGACACCCTTTCTTTGACAGGATAGCGCCCCTACAGGATTGCAGACACCATTACACGGGGATCAATAATTTACTTTTAATTTGACCAGAATCATGAAACACAGGACACAATGTTAAAACTGTCTGTTGTGCAAATAGGGTAGCACCAAAACTCGGGAAGATGTATTTTATTTTTTTAGGACACAACATCCGTAGTGTGCCTTTCAATAATGAGCCTTGTAATGCATCAAAACCCTCATCAAAAGTGGCCAGCTACAGGGTGATCAAGCCTGAGCTTGTGTCCCATGCCCAACCATGATCATTTTCAAGTTGTTTAAATGGTGCTACCATGTTCACCCTTCTTCTGGAGGATTCTGACCTGGACTCTCAAGTGAGGGGGTGGGAACCTGTTGGAGACTGGAGTTGCTGCTTGTCACGGAGATGTCTCCAAGACGTCCGCTGGATAAGGCGAGTCTCCTGGTAGTCTTCTGTTTGATTTCAGCCTATAGACCAAGCAGCTGCTTAGGGCCCTGACGGAGCCCGCTAGGGGACATCACGAGAAAATTAATGATTGTGTTATTTCGCAATACTTTGCGTTAAATGCAATAATTATTTAAAAATAACACAAAACTATTGCGAAATAACACAATAGTTTTGCGATAAAACACAAAAAATATTGTGGAAAAACGCAATCATATTTCAGGTAGAGAACGAGAGAGCGCACTTCTGGGTCAACAGTGTCTACGCTATTATCATCCACACACACAATGGAGCATGAATGGGGATTTTTTTTTACATTTTTATTAAAATGCTAAACTTTCCTTCAGTTCAAACAGAATTATGGAAATACTGAATTCTTAAATCAACGTATCTGTGTTTATTTTAATTTACGCAATAGGAATGGTGACTGAAGACCTTCCATCTGCATAACATGTCCATAGCCCACTGATCACTCTTTCTTTGGAGATGTCAGCCCCAAATTGTTGCGTTGAGTAGCCCACGTATCATGGACTTCATATACATATAATACACACAGATTCAACACTTGCTACTTTCATAGTCAAACTGGCCTGAATGTACTATCTATGGACCAACTATCCACCCAACCCCGAAACAGCTGCCTGCACCGCCATTATGCATCTTACTTTGAAGCAGCGCTAAGTGGTCTGAGGCTCCAGCGTGTGGACAGCAGGTCTACGGTTCTCGTCCCGAAATGCTCCAGCGCTTCCACGCATCCCATCAACAAGCGCTACTCTTGAATTAAAAGTCTTGCCTATTAGAGTACCAAAACAATAGTCTCACAACTCCCTACGCACCACCTTTGACTCTGAATCATTGTGTGCTCTTTTGGCACAGGGATTATCAGCGCTCGAGTCAGTTTTGCCCAATGTTTTGGCACGTGTAACACTGATATTTCCCTCACCAAAACATGGAATAGGGGTTCCGCCTTGACAATAATGTTAAAACTAGGCAATAGTCCCATGTTTTTCCAGACACACGGGCTTGTATTAAAGTTCACTGTGAAATATGTTGTGACAACCACAGATTGCTGGTTTGCTCATCAAAATAGTTACCTTGGTGTCACATTCCATTGTATCGATGAACAGTCCCTAAAAAGTAAATCAGGTGCTCTCGCTTGCAAAAGACTCAAAGGGTCTCATACTTTCGATGTCCTTGCAGGAGCTCTTGACAAGGTCGTGGTGAAGACCACGACTGACAGTTTATTTATTTATTTATTTGACAGGGACATGTACAGGAGAATTAATCAGTCTATGAAAAGATGCTTTGTACCAGACTTTAGCTCTTGGAGCTAATTTCCATCTGCAGTCCCCAAGACATACAATTACAAAACACTACAAAAAGCATAAAAAAATACAGCTGATAATATTTACAGAAGTATTTACATTTACACAAAACTTGTTCCTACACCCACCCACTACTCTTCTCAGATGTAAACCATTTTTCTTTAATGCTGACATGTTTGAGTTCCCAGAAAATGTTGTTTCACACCCAAGCTAAATTGTTTTAAGTCTTTGCATAGTTTTAGTGCAGTTGGAAGTTTGTTCCATTCTGAGATAGTTTTAAAAGAAAATGCCGATTGTCCTAATAACAGTGGCTCTAACTTCAGTAACGCCTTCAATTTGTCTGGAGCTCAACATGATCATGACAGTGAGGAGGAGGCAGAAGACATTGATCATGACTAAGTGCAGTACAAGGATTCAAGCACTATTCTCCAAGAGGACTAAGGCCTAGAGTACCAGCTTCCCCCTCACCAAAGACGCGCTTGTCACCTACTTAAACTGATGGCAACAACTGATCCTGCCTAACCGATTGGAGCAAATTACACCTATAAAAATCTTTTATGTTCAGTTTTTGACAAATGTGGGGCTATGTGGAACAAAACAGGCGGAACAAAGCAGAGTGACATTGAGGAGGATAACTGTGGGCTCCAGTTTATTCATCCCAATGCAACAAAATGGAATTCTACTTACCTGGCTATTTAGAGCAGTGTTTTTCAACCACTGTGCCATGGCACACTAGTGTGCCGTGAGCTATTGTCTGGTGTGCCGTGGGGAATTATCTAATTTCACCTAGTGGGTCTGAAATTATTTTTTTTTTTAAACAAATTAATTATTATCCGCAAATAATGTGCCGTTTTCGAGTATCTGTGCTGTCTAATGTTCGACAAAGTCACCATGTAATACTCTTCCATATCAGTAAGTGGCAGGTAGCTCATTTCTTTGAGACAAGAGAATTAGTGATGCATGAATGCAATGCGTGGCATTGTGGCTAACGAGACTATAAGGTGTTCCTATTAAAGACACAATTTCTGCTGTTGGTGTGCCTCATGATTTTTTCAAAGAAAAAAATGTGCCTTGGCTCAAAAAAGGTTGAAAAACACTGATTTAGAGGACAAGAGGGAGGAGACCATCAGGAGGATTTGTGAGGAATTCGAGGTGAAAAATTTAGTAAAATCCTGTAAACAAAATCTGATCAATGAATCTTGACAAGCAAGGCAAGTTTATTTGTAGAGCTCGAGCACAATTCAAAGTGCTTTACAGGACAAGAAGAATGTGTTAATGGCTTAATGTACATTCCTCTTACAAATAAAAAACAATATCCTTAAACAATCATTTTAAAATGGAACTAAAAGTAAAGTAGCTTGACAGTATTGCATTGTGTCCATTTAAGGTGCACACCTGTAGACAGTTTTCTCTTGTGAAATATTAATGTATACATATGTATCTCGCAGGTTGAGCTCAGGAGTTTGCATGTTCTCCCTGTGTCTGCGTAGGTTTCCTCCGGGTACTCCGGTTTCCCCTACCACTAAAAACATGTACAATAGACCAGGATGAATGATGTGTGTGAATGAATGATGGTGATCAGAGGGACCGTTGGCGCAGATGTGTGTCAGTCTCCCCCAGGGGAAACTGAAGCTACTATAGCTTACTACCACTGAGTATGGACTGAATGTAAAAAAATGCTCTCATGTAAAGCGCTTTGTGACCATGTCTGTGAAAGGCGCTATATAAATAAAGATCTTCTTCTTCCTCGGAGAGTACTGCACTATCATGAAGCCACTTTAAAATACAACCACAGCTCCAACATTGGTTTTGCTACTGCCAGTCATCCACCAACTACAGATGAAACTCAGAAGGTTGGAAGCTTCATGCAAGACCTGTTTGCCACTTGTCTATACTTAGCAAAATGGTGTCCAACAGCAATTTGGATAGATGACGGCGTATCCAGAGTTAGTGGCAGCGGCAATTCTACCACCAAAGTTCAAGACCTTCTGGACTAATGATGCCAACTTGATAGGAGCTGGTAAGATCATAGTATCTTTACAGAGGGGTTGAGTAAGTCAGATACTGAAACTATTCAAATTAATTTTATCTTTTTCATTTGAATTACACTGTTGGGACAGATCACCAGCTCCAACTCGTGGTGCCTAAGGGATAGGGCTTGTTCTGTAGGACCTAAGCTGTGGAACACTCTTCCCTTCCACGTCCGGTTAGCCTCCAAGTGTTTTTCAGTCTTGTCTTAAGGCTCTGTTTTCTTAGCGGCGTATGAGTCGTGTGGTCTTCTCTTATCTTTTATTTGATTCTGTTTTTATTTATTTTATCCTTTTATTCGATGGTTTTTAATATTTTTTCATAAATTGTTTAATTTATTGTTTTTTTCGTCTGGGGTTTTACGATGGCATTACACAGACTGTGCACTTAGCATTATGAGCAGCCAATAAATGTTCATAGATAACCTTGAGCAGTCAACTCTAAAAGCATTATGTCCTCACCAAAGCAATTTCAAAACTACCATTTATTACTATGACAGCATGTAAAAGCAAATCTAAAAATACACTACTGGTCACCATAGTCACCATTGTAAATGCTAAGGGTGCATTCACAATCCCCCTTGATTCAATTTCGGGCCATTTTGCTCAGATAGTGTAGTTTGATTGAGGTGTTGTGAACACACAAACAAACTCTAATCCGGGCCACGATAGTCTCGGTCCGATTGAAAAAAACTGTATAAAATAAATTGACCTGTGAATACAAGAGAGCGATGTGACTGACCAAATCTTAAACATACGACATGAACAGTGATCGATATCGGTACAAGTGATCCGCAGACAGACGCGATTGTCAGCAGTAGATGGTTTTTGGGAAGTATTTACAAAAACAACAAATCAGAAAGTTTAGCTTATGAATACATGGACCAAAAACAGCAACTTTGATGATATTAACAGACCTTATTATAGCAGAAAGAAGACAATTAAGTAAGCGTGATGCCATACCGTCATTGTCTGCTTAACCCGGTAGCTAGAGGTTGATCGCTGGTGCTGTGGTGTATAACCTTGGCGTTTGGAGTAAGAACGTACTCATCCAGTCTCTTGAAATGATTTTTTTTTTTAGGTGTACTGCCACTTATGCCGCTCTTCCAGAGTCCTGAGTCATCCAAATATAATTGTAAAAGATTTAATTCAAAAGAGAAACTGAAATCCAAACTGACCAAACTTACTCGGTCTATGAAGAATAAAACCTGCGAAGGTCTTTTGTCCTTTTTGCGACGAGAAGAGGAAATCAGTGAGCGGAGGCCAGTTCGAGGTTACTTTTTAAATAGTTCATTTGAATTTTATTTTCCTCAACATAAGAATGTAATGAGCATGGGCAGTTGTCTATGTACTTTTACAAAGCGTGGCTGTCTCCATTGGTGCTGAAGCCTTTTAAACGTGAAGCAGGAATGATTCCGCTATAGGCTACAAACTCTGTGCTTTTTTTTAACTCATCTCAGAACATAAGTCTGACCAAACTGTGTTTTGGTCCAAAGCTCGGTCACATGCCCTTCAGACACAATGCCGTCTTTTCTTGCACTGCTGGCGATAGGGCGACACTTATTAATAAAAAGAGGTCTACTGAGGCGTGTTTTTTTACAAGCAGCACTGAGAGCGCTGCTCTGCTATGGCAGCCTTCACATTCATTTCCTCTATACATCGTGCTGCTTTGTGTTCTTCCTATAGAATCCATGTGTCATTCGTTCAGTCGTCAAATTGAAAACACTTTGCCTACTTTCATGTTTTTTTTCATCAGGGCATATTTTACAAATCATTTCATCTTTTGATTGTCCTAGTAGAGCACCTGTCTGCACAGTTATCACATGTGATGTGAAAAGACAAAGTGTCATCAGCAGGGACCGATCTTACACGTAGGCCGGCCTAAATCATTAAACTCCCGGGCCGAAATAAGGTCCAAACAGGCCCCTGGACTAAAGGATGTTTAAACTGAGTGTGTGAGAACCATTTATGTAGGTATATCTCTGATAGACATTTCAGCACCATGGACAGTTACACATTTGTGGCCAAGCTCAAAATGTATGAATACATTTACAAAACAGGTACCATCTTGGTTCTTAATGGCTCTCAAATATGCGTGAATTCCAGCAGAAGCACATTGCTCATTGCCCTGTCTCCACTTACATACATTTATGGTCATTTCCTATGACAACTTGTGATGAGGGATCTAATGGCTGTATCTCAGATTGGAGTGGCTTGGGTCAGCATCAGCATTGTCATCTGTTTCCTCCAGCAGATCAGCGCAGATTGGAGTTTGCCTTAATCTGAGGGGTTCACAATGGTGCAGCAGGCAGGACAGACATGCTGTCAGTGACACTAGATGACCACTGCAGCTGGTCTCACACATGACACACTGCACATACTGAAATTACAACAGCTGATTCAACTGCTCAGTTTATTCAATGAACATGCTTGAACACTTCTGTCAACTTCACAGAAACATTATTCTTATGTTTTTGATTTATTTGTGGAGGTAAGTGAAATGTTTTTGTTTTTTTTAAGACAAGACATGGCATGTGAAGCCTTTTTTGGCTAGATTTATCCCGTAAAGGGTTTACTTTGGTTTAGTTTATTATTAAGATCCCCATTAGCTGTGCTTTACAGCCAGCTAGTCTTCCTGGGGTCCTTGTTAAAAGCATACATGTACAAAATATTGTCAATATGACAGATAAAGTACATTATAAAAAACAGTTCAATTATTTGAACAAAAGAAAATACAACAATTAGCTACAATGTAAACTTGACATCATTATGCATCCTCAAAGGTAATCAACACCAATATCCTTCAATTGTTCTATAAAAACAGACTAATGGTCTATTTGAACCAGATTTAGTGGCAAGACGTTCCATCCCTTCATAGCTCTATAGACAAAAGGGATTTTTGAGAATTTTTTTATTTGCTTTGGGAATCAAAAACTAGGCCTAAACTAACCACTAAAAGGGACTAGACAGAGTTTAAAATATATGTATTTCCACCCCCTACATGCTCTAGCAATGTCCTAATGTGTAGAATGAGCCCAGACCTATTCACCACAACTGCCTCTAAAATCCTGCACTGTCACTCAAAAAGGTGTTAATTCAGTCCGAAGTGCCGTCATGCACGAGCTTAATATAGACACTGCAGTTACGTATATGACCTGAGGTGGCAGTAGCGAGTATACAAATGACAACTTCCATCTAGTCCGTTTAACATCTTAGGAAAAAAATGTCAAAAGTCACCCATTGTGATCTTTATTTTATTCAGAGATCGTTTAGGCTCTCAGTTGAGTTGTCCATCTTCAATGAAGGACAGCGGTTGCAGAAGCAAAAACGTGTGTTTGGGAGGAGTTCAGTTAGACAACTCTTACCACATAAACGTTGATGCGCATAGCTCTAACACAAAATATCATTTACTCAGATGAGCGCTATGAGTTGCCGAAATGTGGTATTAATAAACGTGCCTTGCCATTTTTAGATCACAAGAGTTATTAAAAAAATACAAACTTTAAATTTGTTTCCTTCGCAGGGTGAATTGGTGAGAGGGCACAAGTGGAGTGGTGTTTTTACTCTTGACCTGTCTCCTCCTCTTATTCCCCGTTCTCTTTTCTGCCCTCAAGAACTGCAGCCGAGTGTGACGCGGCCGGGATGAGGATCAGCACCTCCAAATCTGAGGCCATGGTTCTCCACCGGAAAAAGGTGGCTTACCCGCTTCAGGTTGGTGGGGTGTCCTTGCCCCAAGTGGAGGAGTTCAAGTATCTCGGGGTCCTGTTCACGAGTGAGTGATCGGTGCGGCGTCAGCAGTGATGCGGTCGCTGTATCGGACTGTTGTGGTGAAGAGGGAGCTGAGTCAGGGGGCAAAGCTCTCGATTTACCGATCGATCTACGTTCCCACCCTCACCTATGGTCATGAGATTTGGGTAATGACCGAAAGGACAAGATCGCGAATACAAGCGGCCGAAATGAGTTTCCTTCGCAGGGTGAATTGGTGAGAGGGCACAAGTGGAGTGGTGTTTTTACTCTTGACCTGTCTCCTCCTCTTATTCCCCGTTCTCTTTTCTGCCCTCAAGAACTGCAGCCGAGTGTGACGCGGCCGGGATGAGGATCAGCACCTCCAAATCTGAGGCCATGGTTCTCCACCGGAAAAAGGTGGCTTACCCGCTTCAGGTTGGTGGGGTGTCTTTGCCCCAAGTGGAGGAGTTCAAGTATCTCGGGGTCCTGTTCACGAGTGAGTGATCGGTGCGGCGTCAGCAATGATGCGGTCGCTGTATCGGACTGTTGTGGTGAAGAGGGAGCTGAGTCAGGGGGCAAAGCTCTCGATTTACCGATCAATCTACGTTCCCACCCTCACCTATGGTCATGAGATTTGGGTAATGACCGAAAGGACAAGATCGCGAATACAAGCGGCCGAAATGAGTTTCCTTCGCAGGGTGGCTGGGCGCACCCTCCGAGATTGGGTGAGGAGCTCAGTAACCCGGGAGGAGCTCGGAGTAGAGTCGCTGCTCCTTCACCTTGAAAAGAGCTGGCTGAGGTGGCTAGGACCAAGATGCCTCCTGGTCGCCTCCCTCGGGAGGTGCTCCAGGCATGTTCTATTGGGAGGAGGCCTCGTGGAAGGCCCAGGACAGGCTGGTGGGACTATGTCTCTGAGCTGGCCTGGTGTCACCTCGGGGTCCCCCCAGAACAGCTGGAGGAGGTGTGCGTGGATTGGGAAGTCTGGGCATCTCTGCTGAGACTGCTGCCCCCGCGACCCGGGGGTCTTTATTCAAATAACAGAATCATGTGCACAAGTATTCATACAGCATGACTTAATACTTTGTGGAACCCCTTTTTGCTGCAATAACAGCAGCAAGTCTTTTGGGGTATGACTCTACAATATTTGCACATCTAGAGACTGACATTTTAGCCCATTCTTCTTTACAAAACAACTCAAGCTCTGTCAAATTAGAAGGAGAGCGTTTGTGAACAGCAGTTTTCAGGTCTTTCCACAGATTTTCGATAGGATATAGGTCAGGACTTTGACTGGGCCATTCTAACACATTAATATGTTTGTTTTTAAACCATTCCATTGTAGATTTAGCTTTGTGTTTAGGGTCATTGTCCTGCTGGAAGGTGAATCTCCGCCCCAGCCTCAATTCTCTTGCTGACTCCAGCAGGTTTTCCTCCAAAATGTCTCTGTATTTGGCTCCATCCATCTTCCTTATTCTTACAATCTTCCCAGTCCCCGCTGAGGAAAAGCAGCCCCATAGCATGATGCTCCCCCCACCATATTTGACACTGGGGATGGTGCACTCAGGATGAGCAGTGTTAGGTTTGCTCCATACATAACGTTTTGCATTTGGGCCAAAAAGTTCAATTTTTGTCTCATCTGACCAAAGCACCTTCTTCCACATGGTAGCTGTGTCCTCCATATGACTTCTAGCAAACTTCAAACGGGATTTCTTATGGCCTCCTTTCAATAATGGCTTTCTTCTTGCCACTCGTCCATGAAGGCCAGATTTGTGTAGAGTACGACTTATAGTTGTCCCATGTACAGATTCCCCCAGCTCAGCGGCAGTACGTCGCAGCTCCTCCAGAGTTATCTTGGGGCACTTGGTTGCATTTCTGACCAGTGCTCTCCTTGTTCGGTCTGTTAGTTTAGGTGGACGGCCGTGTCTTGGTAAGTTCGCAGTGGTGCTATACTCTTTCCATTTCCGAATGATGGATTGAACAGTGCTCCGTGAGATGTTAAAATCTTGAGAAATCTTTGTATAACTTAACGCTGCTTTAAACTTCTCCACAGCTTTATCCCTGACCTCTCTGGTGAGCTCCTTGACCTTCATGATGTTGTTTAGTGACCAATACACTTCGACCAAAGCTCTGAGGCCCTCACAGAACAGCTGGAATTATACTGAGAGTAGATAACACACAGGTGGCCTCTATTTAATGGTTAGGGCAAGGTGTGAACTTTCTGCAGTCATTAGGAATGTTATAAAGGCAATTTAATGCACTCTGAAAATGCTGTATGAATACTTGTGGACGCCCCACTTTTTACTTTTCTATTTTTTGTAAAATAACAGAATCATGTATCATTTTGCTTTCACTTCACAGTTGTCTGTTACTTGTGTGTGAACTTTCAGTAAAAAAAATCTAAATAAAATCTTTATGTTTAAAGTTTAAAACTTTATGTTTGGTTGTAAACATGACAAAATGTGCAAAAGTTCAAGGTGTATTAGTACTTTAGAGAGGCACTGTATATATATAGCAGCATATAGCAGGATCACACCCTCAGGATAATGTGCTGTATCAGACATATCATTTTGTAGAGCGTTCTGTTACAAAACAAAAGACCATTGTTATTAGACTCCAGAGAATCTCCGTCAATATTTTAGCGACTATTTACATTTTATCCAGATTTATTTATCTATACCTTCATTCGTGCATCTAAAAGTGTCCTAGTAATTGTTTGGCACTTTACGCACTGAGAGCGATTCTTTGCAAATGTGATTAGACATGGCAGAACTCATCAATCGGTGAGAATAAGGCGGCTGCCTGGGAGCGGTGGATTACAGCCAAATGATTCAGTCCAGAGTAGAGCACAGAATGGAGTAACTCTAGCTGCTGCACCCCACTACCACCTTGTTCATGTTTGGGCCGCCAGCTGCGAATGACTCATCGGTATTGATGTTTGGATACTCCCAACAGAAACGTTGCTTCTGGACTCACATTCAGTCCACCCCACAAGGATGCAGCCAGCATCTGGGTAAAAATGTATTTTCAAGCACCAGCCTTGCACAGCATTTCAGCTCTTTTCTATGAAGGGAACTCTTTAAGTGGATCTGATGAGCGCAATCACTTTATTATATTCATGAGTATTTGAGTCCTTTTTAGAAACACTGAACTTGCTTGTCCTCTCAAAGCAGAAATTCAGCACCATGTCTGGAAGAAAATAGGGTTTCAACACAAAACTGGGGGGTGCTACCAAGTTTCCACTGATGGCTTTAACATAGCAGAAAGGGCAAGCACTTTTCACAAGCAGCCCAGGTTGCCTCAGGAACTAAGAGGTGGACACTTTAAATGTCATAAACAAGTTGTATCTATTTTTTGTTATGTAAATCAATGTCTTTTTTCCCTTTGCATCAGATTGAAATGTTAAAAACATCTGTCTTTGTCATATTTTGTGAGGGAAGACATGTTTGTTTTAAATCAGTCAAAAATTAGTAAAATGTGGACACTAAGTACATTTTATAAATATTGTTAAAATAATATGGAACAGTAGACAATCCAGATACAAAAAAAAGATCAACTGACTTAAAAGACAATTAAAAACAGAACAAAGTAATTGATATTGGTATCATCTTCTCTTACAGGTGAACTTTTCATCCTTGTGTTTCTCTCCACTGGGGGGTCATGGGTCACGGCGTATGGCTCATTCACACCAGATCAGCTGTGTAACTCTCTCCCGCTCACCGTGAGCATCCCTGTTCTCATCCATCCGTTCTGATTACACCTCTAATGGGTCCTCTTTGCAGCAGTCACCCAGCGTAATGGAATTATGCTTGAATGAACAGCCCTCTCCGAGCTCTGTCTTCTCCTCCTCTCCCAACACTTTAATCCACGGTAAACTGTTTGCACATCAAACACTCCAACCCCCATAAAAAGACAAGTCTGAAATGTTTAAACCATTGTAATTATCAATACTAAAATTGAACAACATTTAACGTGTTTCACAATTTAAATACTGCATTTTTTTTCACTGTTTAGGATATTAAGAACTGTATTTTATTATCATTTTTCAATGACTATTGTCGTACCTGGATACAACAATTCAACACCTCTGCAAACAGCTATACAAGAAATCTGCTGTTTTACTTTTTTATTTATTTACTTTTTTTTTGCTTTAATCCCCCAAGCTTTTTGCTTTTTTGTCATAAAATAACCCTTGTACTCCATTGGGGAAATCATCCTTCCATCGCCCTCCGTGGCGGCCTTATCTGTGACTAGGGAGGAATGAATGTGGGATCAAAAGAGTGTTTCCTTTGCTTTTTTTCTCACTGTCAGCTTGTATTTACTTGGAGGTCCCAGTGGTTCTGCACAATGGCACACACACCAATTATACATGACAGGCTTTTTCATTTGGGGGGACCTGCCGTGGTGCAGTCATGCCGTCATTGAAACCTTTTTACCAAACGTCTTCAAGGGCAGACAAGGAGTGTTCTTAAGGGGCTTTCCTTTAAAGTCTCTGCATGAGGGAGCAGTAAATTAGGTCACTGTAAAAAACATAATAAAATAAAAATAATGTTTGTGTTTCAGTTTGGTAGTTTTGTGTGTGTGGAGTATAGATGACTCTAGGAGCTGTGTCTTTTTTGCAGCTGTCAAAGAGCAGGGAAGGTCACTAAAGAGTTGATTAAAATGGTTTGCTTTTCTTATTCATGTGGAACATTTTATGAGTTTCTGGCAGCTTGTTTGAGGTTGTTAAATTAAGCATTTCATTTTACACACTATGAAAAAATGTGTGCGTTTTTTTCCTCCAAAACAAATAAAGCTAAATGAAAAGGCAAATATAGAGACCACATGATTTACACCACAAGAACCTTGTGTGAGACCAACCATCTTGAATGACAAATGGACAACTTGTTCGAGAACCTCCTTTAATCACTGTTAATTTTCCAGTACAAACCATCCTGCAGTCTCCTAAATCCATTAAAACATTTATAAAGAAACATTGGCCAACCAAGAGTGTGTGATGCCAATGTAATAACCACAATTTTAAAAGCACTCCTTTGGTCACCACATTTTTCCCAGTTCCAGCAAATCACACACAATATTGGAAATAGTTTATTCAATTCCAATTTATTCAGTCCTGTTTTGTCAATATTTGAGTTGAGCTAAAGCCCGCCAATGTGCAAAGTGTTTTTGACTGTTTGACTAGCCCCAATTACAATACATTACATTTTTGGCTGTGGTCTTAAGGACTGGCAGTAACCCACCACTTAATGAGTAAGGCCCTACAGCTGCTCCTGCCAGCCGATAATCTTCTTCTTGGCATAACCAAATCAAGCGCAGAAGTGTTCTTATCAGGCAAAAACAGAAGACATTCCCCTCCAAATGCTCCACAGACCACTCAATAAATTGATTTTCTCCAACCCAAGGCATCTCGTTCTATGTGTCAGACTTGTTTATTTTCTGGACGATTTGTTTGTTTTTTGTGTAAGACCATTTTCTCTGATTTGATGGAGGCCTTTGATGGGGATGTGGTAGTTATAAGCTCCACATATGAGAGGCGTTATCGGATGGTCTTATAATATTTTTCCTCTAAATTGCTCACACAGTGTTCATGTTCAACAGCATATATGAAATGTAAAGTATTTTCAGATACATAATAGTTGCTTTTGTTGCATAAACATACAGAAACGTCTGCTGCACGCAGTCAACCCTGGTGCAAAGAAAACATTAGATGGATTTATATGATGAACACAATTTAGATTCAGAGTCCAAAACACCCATAAATAGAGAAGTTGACCTGAGTAAGAACAGTGTGAAATTTCTGCTAAATTAAGCATTTAACTGTATTCATACAGTGACAAGGGTGGGTAAACTAAGACCCGGTGGGTAAACTAAGGCCCGATGGCCACATGCAGCCCATTTAGCTCTGTAATCTGGCCTGCAGCATTTTAGCAAGGCCAACACCTTAGATCAGCTTTAAGAATAACAACCACAATCTTTTTTTGTTTTTGTTTATTTAAGCAGCTTATTTTTTCCAAATTTACAAGATACACATTAAACAGTCACAGATGGTCAAAAGGTGTTGGCTGAAGCAAGAAGCTTATGAGCGCCTACCCCACATTCAACATAATAAACATTTACATTTCACAGTAATAGGTGAGGACTGTATCCTTTAATCCCCTAAACCACGTGAAAATCAAAGTCTATTTTTTATTTGTTTGACAACCCCTAAGCTGTACATCAAGAGTCTGACCAGTGATCAGATCGTCCGGCCTGTCTCTGTTGTATTTTGACCCTGCATTGCTAGACGTGACGTGTCACCTTTGAAACTGTGCTAACTTTGTCCCGAAGTAGAGATGAGCTCAGCATTTCCCCCGCCTCGGCGTGCCACCCCCAACACAGCCCTGACGTGCCCCACATCATGTAAACACAAACATAGGACAGAATTCAGAAATTAAGTTGCAGAGCAGCAACGTGTCTCGTGTAAGCTCTCATCCAAGAAGCTTCGTTAGTGACACTAAAGACCTATGACCTCAGGAGGACCTAATAAAGACTCCTTGGAGGGGATATGTCATGGTTGGGCGGTGGAGTGAGGAAAAATAAAACCCAAAATGCAGGACTGCAACAAAACTGGTGATGTTTAATAAATGACAAAAACCAAAATAACAAAATCCAGCGAAAACAAACCTCAAACAAACCGGGACTGACAGACAATGACATAACAAAGGAAACACAGGGGTATAAATACATGAGGAAACAGGGAACAGGTGAAACACATCAGGGCGGGGCAGGCAAGTGTGAAGGGGTAGAGGAGGAAACAGGAAGTTGGTGGGAGGGGACAGAGGTTTGAAATGGGAATGAGTGGGAAGTCTGGGCCTTTCACTGTTGCCCTACAGCAGAGAGCAGCTAAGCCATTAGAGCTTACAGCATTGGATGACCTGTGTGCAGATTGCATCTAACTAAAAAGGTAAAATTCAACTAAATAAAACTTTAGAACAGTAAGGAAAGTACAACCTAACATGCATGTCATTGTCCACATGCCAGGTCTTAGTCACCTGCAGGCCTCATCAAGAGCAAAAGGTTCATGCATTGTGATCCCAGAACCGAGTGCCAAGTTGTTGCAGCTGAGTTGCCACTAGCCAGTCACTGTTTTTCTCTCAGGTTTTGTTTGTCAACCATTGTTTGGGCTTAGGCTATAGTTGGGTTGTGTTCTTTTATTTGGGAGTCTTGAGTTGGTTTGTTTATTTATTTTGGGCCTTCTTAATGGCTATTTTGTTTGCTGTGATTTTAGTTTGTACATATAATTTCTACAACTTTGTATGACCAAATACTTGCACAACCTGGTTTTAAGCATGGCTCATTGATAAGTTGATTTTAACCCCAGCTGTCAGCTATTTTAAACGACATGAACATGAATTATATCTATTGCTAAATAAATGCACTCTTTGTCAATTTATAAAGTCTCTAAGTCTTATTGTATTAAGCACTTGGTCACAATTGGCGTTGCCGGATCAGGATTATAAGAGACTTTTTAATTGTAGTGGCCTATAGATTATTTGGTAGAGAGAAAAACAGTGGCTGGCATCTTCAATCAAGATCCACGGAGAACCACCCCAGCACACAAGTTTCTACTCCAACTCTAAAGACTGTCCCAAGCAATGGAGGAAATGCAAGCCATTTTGAATCAGGTACAACAGCTACAGGCTGAAAATGAACAGTTAAAGTCACAGATTGCTAATCAAAGTGCTGCACATCAAGCACGACAGTCTGATGAAGCTGGTGCTTCAAATTAATCTTCAACCAATGTCAATAGGCCGCCTGTTTCTGTACAAACTCAGTTTTTATATGTGCCAAGAGAACGTAAATGCCCTAAATTTTCTGGTAAAATGTCTGTTGATTTAATAACGGTTGAAAAATGGATTGAGGAGGCATGCAGGTGCATAGCAGTCAGGCATATGTCCCAATCTGAACAAATGCTCTTTCTATACGACCATGTAGAGGGGGATGCTAGAGCAGAACTTGATTTTCATTGCACTGTTGATAAAGATACTCCAGAAAAAATATTTGCTATCCTTCGTGAGAATTATAGTTGTTCTAAATCTTATGTCACTGTTCAATTACAATTTTTCCAGCGTAATCAGAAAGAGGGGGAATCTCTAAGAGAATGTTCTCATGCCCTAAAGTCACTTATGGATCTTGTAGTTCAAAAAACACCTGGCGGAGTCCCTAACTCGGACAAAATTCTACGTGATCAATTTGTAGAACAAGTTCTTGATGATATGCTGAGGCGAGAACTCAAACGGCAGATTAGTCAAGACCAAACCATGTCCTTTACTGCATTGCGTGGTGTTGCCATTAAGTGGGCTGAAGAGGGCAGAAATTCAAGTAAGCAGAGACCCCGTGCTTTTTCCTGCAATGTATACTCTGACTTGGGGGAAAGTGCGGTAGCAGAGGCAAATGCAGTGTCCGTTCAACCCTCCACTGAAATGAAGGAATGTCTTGTAAGGCAACAAGCCCAATTGGATGCCATCATGAAGCACATAGGACTCAGCATCCCTCAGTTTCCACCAAAAAGAGAGGCAAAACCCTATCGTTTTGATCCAAATGGCAAACCAATCTGTTTACGCTGTAACAAGGCTGGGCACATAGCAAGGTTCTGTAGGACTCAGGTGCAATCTGCCAATACCAATAGAAACGGTGGGCCTCAGGCCACAGTACAAAGCAATGAAGCAGTAGAGGTGCAATTTTGGCCGCAGGAAAACTAGCGCCCTCTGGTGTGGAGAGCCTAACACCAGGAGGGGGGAGCTCAGGCTCAAGTAACCAGGATTTAAATGCACCTGAACTTATGAGTGAATGTCCTGTTGTGGAGGTGACTATGGGAGGAATAAATATCCCCTGTCTACTTGATACAGGCTCCATGGTCTCCACGATAACGGAAGAATTCTTTATTGAGCATTTTCAGTCACAGGGCGAGTCCAGGTTGCGTCAGTGCAATTGGTTACAGTTAAAAGCTGCAAACGGCCTGGGCATCCCATACATCGGTTACTTGGAATTGGAGGTCAATGTCCTGAGCAAAAATCTTCCACGGATGGGAATTCTAGTAGTGAAAAGCCCTGCAGATTCTCACCTTTAGAGAAAAGAAAAGATCAGTCCCTGGGTTACTTGGCATGAACATCATCAGGCCTTGTTATCATGAGCTATTTGTCCAGCTTGGTCCTGATCTTTTTAACTCTCCAGCTTTGAAATCTGCTAGTTCTGGTTGGAAAAAGGCTCTAACACAATGTCAGTCTATTGAGTCCCTTAATGACGAGGGTTATCTAGGAATAGCCAAGGTTACTGGTAGGCCAGTTTGTATTCCAGCTGGCTCTCTAAAGTTCATCCAAGTTGTCTGTCCGAAGTTTGCCACCACTACACTTCCGTCAGTGCTGCTAGAGCCCCTTGATAACAGCCGTCTCCCAGCAGGAGTACTGATTTCTAAGGCTCTATTAAAGGTGCAGCAGGGGATAGTGCAGGTACCTGTTGTAAATGTAGGCTCGCAGGATGCATGGCTCAGACCCTACACATCCCTGGGTTCACTATATATGGTTCAGACACAGTCATATTCATGCTCAGTGACCTTAGATGAACAGGACGGAGGCAAGATAGCTGTAGTGCAGTCCTCTTCTGCCGTTGACAGCTCTGATTTCGATATTGCTGGTACGTCGTGGCCCATGCTATCATCAGAAGAACAACAGCAAGGGAAAGCATTGTTGGCTAAATATGCAGCAGTGTTTAGCAAAGAGGAAGGGGACCTAGGCTGTACTAATTTAGTGGAGCATGAGGTCCCCTTGTTGGATGATGCCCCTGTTCGTCAGCGGTATAGGAGGCTCCCCCCATCCCAATATGAGCAAGTTAAAGCCCACATTCAGGAGCTTTTGAATAGTGGCATAATCCAGCCAAGCTGCAGTCCCTATGCGTCCCCCATAGTCATTGTCCAAAAAAAGGATGGGAGCATGAGGCTGTGCGTGGACTATAGGCTCCTTAATGCTAAAACCAGGAAGGATGCCTACCCGCTCCCCAGGATTGAAGAGTCTCTAGATGCCTTGGGTGGGGCCAGGTGGTTTTCCACACTCGATTTGGCGAGGGGATATAATCAGGTGCCCATTGCCGAAAAAGACAAAGCTAAAACTGCTTTTTGCACTCCATTTGGGCTTTTTGAGTTCAACAGAATGCCCTTTGGATTGTGTAACGCTCCCAGTACATTTCAACGTCTAATGGAGCGCATTTTTGGTGACCAGTCCTTTCAATCACTCCTGCTGTATCTGGACGATATAATAATTTTCTCCTCTTCCTTTCATGAACATCTACAGCGACTAGAACTGGTTTTGGCTCGACTACAAGAACACAATCTTAAGTTGAAATTGAAAAAATGTCAGTTTCTCCAAAGTCAAGTTAAATACCTGGGGCATATTGTATCTTCAAACGGTGTGGCCACTGATCCTGAAAAAATCAGTGTGGTTAAACAGTGGAAACGGCCAACCACAGCCACTGAGCTCCAGTCATTTTTGGGGTTTGCATCGTACTATCGCAGATTTGTCGAGGGATTCTCAAAGTTTGCAGCCCCCTTACACCGGCTTGTAGCAGATGTGATTGGAAGTAAGCACAAACCTAAGGGCCATGGCAAGTCCTCTATTGTTGACAAGTGGAGTGACAGTTGCGAACACGGATTTGAGTCCTTAAAACAGAAGCTTGTTAGTGCTCCCGTCTTAGCCTATGCAGATTTTTCCAAACCCTTTGTGCTAGAAATAGATGCAAGCCACGCAGGACTGGGGGCCGTCTTATCACAGGATCAGGATGGCCATAGAAGACCCATTGCCTTTGCCAGCAGGGGCCTTAGACCACCCGAACGGAATATGTCTAATTATAGCTCTAGAAAACTTGAATTGCTGGCCCTTAAATGGGCAGTAACTGACAAATTCAGAGAATATTTGTTGGGGAACAACTTTATAGTCTATACAGACAATAATCCCTTGAGTTATCTGAACACTGCCAAACTTGGGGCAGTGGAACAACGTTGGGTGTCTGAGCTGGCTGCATTCAATTTGGAAATTAAGTATCGTCCTGGCACGGCAAACCGAAATGCAGATGCTCTCTCTCGTCAGCACCCATGTGCTGCTTCATCTTTGGTTGGCCCCGGCATACAGTTGCCTAGTACTATCCATAAGTCCGTCCTCTCCCAAATTTCCGCAACCACATCAGCAATTCAAGCACTCCCTGCGCGCGAGAGAACTGACTTAAAAGCTCTACAGGAGGCAGACAAAGTACTCAGTGCCCTTAAACTGTATTGGCAGCGAGCCAAGCGCCCTTCTAAACAAGAACTAATGAAAGAGCCCAAAGAAGTCAAAAAACTTGTCCAACAATGGCACCGGCTTTGTGTGAGAGAGGGTGTGTTATACCGCTGTTATAGACCACCTAAGAAAGGAATGGATGTTTTCCAGGTGCTCCTTCCTGAATGTCTCAAAGTAGAGGTGTTGAAACAACTCCATGACGATCACGGGCACCAGGGATTTGAGCGTACTATACAGTTGGTGAGAGAGAGGTGCTATTGGCCCAACATGTGGAGGGAGGTAGAAAACTATTGCCTCAACTGTGTCAGATGCTTGGTGGCGAAAGCTAATCAACCAAAGATAAGAACATTCCCTGCAAATATTGTGGCTTCTCAACCCCTGGAAATGATCGCTGTTGATTTTACACTGTTAGAGAAGGCTTCTGATGGAAGAGAAAACGTCCTTGTTATCACAGATGTATTTTCCAAATTTACCCAAGCCTTTCCAGCTCCTGATCAAAAAGCAAGTACAACAGCCAAGATCTTAACAGAAAAATGGTTTTATACCTATGGCGTTCCAAAACGTATACACAGTGATCAGGGTAGGAATTTTGAGGGAGAGCTCCTAAAACAGCTGTGCAAAATATATGGAGTGGAAAAAACTCGTACTACCCCATATCACCCGGAGGGTAATGGACAATGTGAAAGGTTCAACCGCACCCTTCATGATCTGCTCCGTACCCTTCCACCAGATAAGAAACGAAGATGGCCACAGTACCTTTCCCAACTCCTCTTAGCCTACAATACCACCGAACATGCCTCTACAGGCTACTCGCCACATGAATTACTGTTTGGACTGAAGCCAAATTTGCCTGTTGATTTCCTCCTGGGCACTACTGTAAATGTGACTTCTGGTTGCATGAATGATTGGATAATCGAGCACCAAACCCGACTACATGTGGCATATAGACATGCAAAGGACGAGTTACAAATTGCAGCGGAACGCAGAAACAAGCGAGTTGACCCTAATGTGACAGAAATTCTGCTCCCAGGAACTTTGGTTTTGAAAAGGAGCCATCCGTCTGGACGAAACAAGATTCAGGATGCTTGGGAAAACACCGTTTTTGAGATCGTGAATTGCCTGGATGACAAGGGGAAGGTTTACAGACTTAGGCCACTGAACAAAATGGGCCCTGAAAAAAATGTCAGTCGTAATGAAATTAAAGTTTACCCCCCTACTTGCCCAATGTTGCCCAGCTCTCCGTTGCCCAGCTCTCCATTACCTACTTCATCCAGCCCATCGGCATCAGGAAGCGCGTCCATATTAGAGGAGGACAGTGAAATGGGCAATGTCATCATGGTTCAGTGGCCACTGTTAAGGCCCCAACCACTACCAACAGAGTTGTACAACATCGCAGATCCTGCCCCAACTTGTGCCCCTGAGCCTCAACCAGAGTCCCAGCTAGCTTCTCCTGTAGAGGATGTAGCTCCCGCCAGCCCCCCTCTTGAAATTAGGCGTTCATCTAGGACTACTGCTGGACAGCACTCCAACCCCTTTAATCTGCCATGCCCTGTGCCTATATCTTTTAATGAGTAAAGTCCCAGTCATGCCTTAGACCAGGGAGGAAATTGGTCACCGGGACGGTGATCTTTCAAACTGGGGGCAGATGTGAAGGGGTAGAGGAGGAAACAGGAAGTTGGTGGGAGGGGACAGAGGTTTGAAATGGGAATGAGTGGGAAGTCTGGGCCTTTCACTGTTGCCCTACAGCAGAGAGCAGCTAAGCCATTAGAGCTTACAGCATTGGATGACCTGTGTGCAGATTGCATCTAACTAAAAAGGTAAAATTCAACTAAATAAAACTTTAGAACAGTAAGGAAAGTACAACCTAACATGCATGTCATTGTCCACATGCCAGGTCTTAGTCACCTGCAGGCCTCATCAAGAGCAAAAGGTTCATGCATTGTGATCCCAGAACCGAGTGCCAAGTTGTTGCAGCTGAGTTGCCACTAGCCAGTCACTGTTTTTCTCTCAGGTTTTGTTTGTCAACCATTGTTTGGGCTTAGGCTATAGTTGGGTTGTGTTCTTTTATTTGGGAGTCTTGAGTTGGTTTGTTTATTTATTTTGGGCCTTCTTAATGGCTATTTTGTTTGCTGTGATTTTAGTTTGTACATATAATTTCTACAACTTTGTATGACCAAATACTTGCACAACCTGGTTTTAAGCATGGCTCATTGATAAGTTGATTTTAACCCCAGCTGTCAGCTATTTTAAACGACATGAACATGAATTATATCTATTGCTAAATAAATGCACTCTTTGTCAATTTATAAAGTCTCTAAGTCTTATTGTATTAAGCACTTGGTCACACAAGTAACACAAGGGAAGCAAAATCACAAGGACAGAACAGACATGTCAAAATAAAACACTGGACTAAACCAAAGACAACATACAAAACCAGGGGAACAAAAGACGAATCATGACTAGATAGATAGATAGATAGATAGATACTACTTTATAACTTTCAGGGCTCATTTTGTCAGACACTAGGGTTAGAGATGTTGAAATCTTTACCTTTACATATTTCAGCTGCCATCGGCAGGCCGTCATCAGCGGTATCACCGGCCTGTGGTGAGGTGTCACTTACCAGCTGCTCTTACTTCCGAGGCGTGACGCAACTGTAACACAAGTAGACACAATGAACATTGCGAAGTTTAGATCAATACTTTATTGATCCTGATAAAGTATTTATCTTTTCCTAGGTTTTAGAATTAGGAGGAGGGATAAGGACAAGCTGAGAACAGAGGATGACTCAAGAACCTTCGTCTATGGCAGACCAGCCACATTTGTCAGGCTCACACAAGTTTAACATTTTGCCATTGTGGGAGCTTCAACTCCATAGACTTACATTATAATCATGATTTTTCAAAACGCTTCTATAAAACAGATTAAAAATGTAATTTCAAACTTCTGCATATATTCTGAACCTTGAGGCTACAAGCCCTGACATTATTATTTTCACCATGGGGTCATTTTTGCCTAGTTTGGCAGAAGGAAGAAAATGCATGTTATTTCACGTATGAGAATACCGACGTAAACATAACATAAATAACTGCATTACTCCATTGTTACTGAATCATTCCCTTTATTGTGTGAGTTTAGGCATCAAAGTGAATCTGTGGAAATGTTTTGGAAGGGGCAAGATAGTGTTAGAGGTTTTTAAAACCGGCATTTTTTCCAAAAAGATGATGAGGGGAGAGGAGGAAAAGTATGTGTCACTACACCAACTGCTGATGTAAAAACATCATATAGAACTGCTTAAGGCCAACTAAAATGCTAGAGAGCAAAGTAATTCTTAAAGCCTTTATGAAAATGACAGCATGATGACAGTTGTCGGAGAGTCTGCAAGTTTGACAGAACAGCCAGGATATATAGCACAGAGACTGGTTTTATTAGTCCTACTTCAAAGTGTTTGAAACAAAGATAAATGGATATCCTGCACAGAGGCCATGCATACAGCTGTAACAACAAGTATACAAATGGCCAGAATGCAAAACCTCCTATGTGCACAATGCTGCAAGAAACGTAGGGGAGAAAAAAACACTTATCTGCACTTTGAGAGGCAAAAATACCTTGTATTGTTAACACATATTGCAGAAATAGGGTCTAAGAACAGTAGAATATGCTTGAATATCTTTAACAAAGACCATACTATAATAGAAATAAATGTTTTTTACAACTGTCTTGTCGGCAGGAAGTCCCATACCTCATTTTAAGACATTGTAAACCAGACAGCTACTATTTCACTTTAAGGTAAAATATCAAATTATGATATTTGCATGCATAAAGACGTATTTCCCCACTTAAAGCAGTACTAAGTAACTTGTGACTTAATCCTTTTCGTACTGCCTCTGGGGTAATAGAAGTGTTAATGGAATGATTGGGGGGGTCTTTCATCTCCCCTGGTGTCTCTGGCCAGAAAACCACAATTGCAACTTGACTGCCACCGGGTCGGAGCAGCAATACACACTAATAACACACTACGAAGAAGAAGCTAACGGGCTAACGGGCAAATCTGTGGACTAGCGCCACTTAAACAGTATTTACAGTATTTACAAGTTTGAGTGATTTTTTTTACTCCATTGTGTATTCGGATGTACAATATCCCTCTCTCCCTTTATCTTAACTGTCATCGTAGTTTTTACTCTCACGGACAATTAATATGTAAAAAAAAAGAAATTATCTGCTTTTGGACCTTATTTGGCATAAATCTGACAGATAAACTGCGTGTGCACTTAGATCGCTTCTTTTCTCTTGTGATGTGGTGCGCAATCGTGAGGTGCTTTTTTTTCCACGCGGACTTCTAGGAGTCACGTTGCTGAACCGGGAGAAGATGCTCGTTCTGGGCAGTGTTTTATTAAACTTGTGTGGGCTCAGGGAGGTCTCTGTACTACAGCACCTGTGCCTGCATGCCTGCTCCGCCCATTTCCCCCCTTTGAGCACAGACAGATGATACACACAGATCTGTCTTACTGATGATACAAGTACTTAATACAACTCCTATTTGAGCTGTGCTATACTGCAAAACTCTTCAAACTGGCAACTTGTGTCAAAAAGGGTGGGCACCCCTGTAGTTACAAATTATTTACAGACCTTTATTTGACTAAATATTAATGTGAGAATTGTGAAAACCTCATATTTTGCGATTGTGAGTTAGTCCATCAGTGTTCTTATCGTGGCTGTGACGTGACTGTTCGCTGTGCGGCTGAGAACGACCTCGAGCAGAAAGATCAAACTACTTCCTCCTGAGTGTTCAGTGTTTCCTGTATCAGAGGACATGATGTTTGTGTAAACGACGTGCACCCAATGCTAACGCATCATGGTTTCATAGCAGTGTAAACACCCCCTCAGTGTGAGACTGTGTTGAGAAGTGACCTGTGGAACCGCCCAACAAAACACTGCACTGACTGGTAAAAAAATTGACCATATTTAGATACTGAGAGGTTCCTTTGTCAAGGTGCTAAATAGTAAGTCTTTACAAAATTAGGGCCCCACATCAATATATAAATTAGTAAAAAATGTGCACATGCTATAGTAATTGTATACGTACTCTTGGTAAATGATCCCCTAACTGTCTGTTTTTCTTTCACAAATGGTGCTTTATTTGTCATTGGTGATTGGTGATTGCTGATGGTCAGAAATATCTGGCTGGAGGATTCACCTATTGTACATGTTTTAGTGGTAGGGGAAATCTACACAGACACAGGGAGAACATGCAAACTCCACAAAGAATGGCCCCTGCCAGGTGGGAATCAAACCCAGGACCTTCTAAGGAATCCCCTAAACTGCGAGGAAATAAATTACTTCAGCGTGAGGTTTGTCTCAAAATGTTTTGTTTACAATTGGAATATTTTTTTCCGCACTCACTGATTGTACATTTTGTCAGAAATGATTTAAGGAACAATTTAGAGTACTTTGTGGGAATACGTTAGAAAATAGTGTCAGTCTTTCAAACTATAGTGTGAATAATCAATACAGATTTGATTTTGAGTGACTCAGTTCACTATTATTCACACATTAAAGGGGATGATACATTCTTACATAATGCAGGGTGCACTTGATTTCATTCTGGATTCATATAGGGGGTCATTTAAGTGTTTGCTCATGTGCAAAGCGAGTAGCATGTGCTAAAGTGGATCCACTGCAGACTCATTTATGCATTTTTTACTCACACAGCATTGTCTTGTTTGCATATGAGATTTGGGGGCCTGATACTGTAATACTGGAAACTCAAATGGTAAATTAAGTGCAACATGCCCACAAAATAGCAGATTTTATTTTTGCACCCAATATTCAGCACCTGCCTTGAAAAATGACCCCATAGTGTAGACTGATTTGTTTGGGCTAATGTGCAGTTTTCAGCAGTGAGGCGAGGGGTGTACGGATGAGGAAAAATAACTTTAATTGGACGTGCAGTTCCGCTTTTGATGCTCACTGCAGAGGACGCGGGAGACTTTTCCGTTTTCTTTTTGATAATGTGCCAAGTTGTTGCATTAAGTCAGTAGTGGACTTTTGTGTGTTGGACTGTGTGAGTGATGAGGTGTGAGCAGGAGGTATTGCTGTCAAAAATAACTCTAGGTTATGGATCTGTGGGGGAAACAGAGCTTCAAAAAGTTAGATTTGGCACCAGTGATAATCAATATTTGGCTGCTTTTTCCATTTTAAATGTTCCATTTAAGTATATAATCAGTGATTTTGGGAAGTTGAAGACAAAAAAGATACAGAATAATATTCTTAAGGGTTTTAAATAAATACATGCATCTGTGACTTAGCCTGATGCACATAAATTGCACATAAAGTGCAATAAACAAAAGAAGAAAAAAATAAAGTGCCAGGTGTTGATTTTTGGATAACAAGTTGAGCTGGGCAGCGAACATGAACACTGTTTACAAAAAGGAGCAGAGTAGGATGTACAATAACTAAGTTATTGTACATGTTTTATCATGTACAATAACTTAGTTATTGTACATGATAAAACATGATAAAACATGTCCATTGTCGTTTTTTAGGCTGTTGTTTGTAGGGGGGGACAGTGCAAGGAAAAGGGACACTCAGAGGCTGAACCGGCTTATTAAGAAGGCGGGTTCGGTGGTTGGACTGGGCCTGGACTCAGTGGAGATGGTGGTGGAGCAAAGGACGCTCTCCAAGATCAGGCCTCTCTCTGAGATGCTCCAAGGACAGATTGAAGAACTCTTTTGTCCCTCATGCCATCAGGCTTTATAACAGAGCCACTTCAGGGAGGAGCAGAGGAGGAGGAGACAAGGAAATGTCTTGAACATTGCCTTGCCTTCTCTTGATGTATTTATTGCTTTTAAATAATAATTTCTTAATTCTGTAGATAATACTCTGTGTGTGTGAATGTGAGCAAGAGACTGTGTAACGCCCAGAGTTCTGTCTGACCAACCAGTGGAGTGTGGACGGAAATGCAGAGCCAGGTTCTGGTATTAAAAGATTCAGTTTTATTACAAAAGGTTTTAAAATATTAAAAGGAATATTAAAATGGGGGTTTATCCGGAAGTGCAGGCGTGCTGTATGGTCAGGCAAGAAGGGGGGAAGTCAGTGGAGTTCGGGTCAACGTCTTCAGTTCGATACCGGCAAGGCCGTGCAGCGCTGGCGCAATGCGGAGCTTGGGCTGTGGTTCGTTATCCGACTGGGGATTCTGACTGAGACCCACACGATTTCTCCTCCGAGGGCCACGCCCGTAGATCCCCCTTCCAGCACACCTGAACGGAATAGACCAGAGACAGAGTTGTAAAGCACCACACATTTGTTTTAAGCCAAACATGATAAATGGTTAAAGTGTAAAGTTATGAAAGTAGGCTATGCTTTACCTGAACGGAATAGACCAGAGACAGAGACAGAGAGTTGTGAGTCTGCTGCTTAAGTAGAGTGATTGTGTCCCAGAGCTGATTCCCTGCACCTGTGTCACCACACCCACAAGACACACCCACAGCACACACACACACACAAAGGGGTGGGGGATACAGCTCTACCAGGTTACATCAAATTTTCCTTCGGGATCAATAAAGTATCTATCTATCTATCTATCTATCTATCTAATTTTGCCAACAAACATAACAACAACAAAAAAAGCTATTTGCAATGTGTTTTATTTGCATGTATTTTTAAGTTAACCATGTTCAAGTCCATTTGTATCTCACACATTCACTTTGGGTGTTGAATCTTGGACCACTGCTGATGAGAGAGCCCCTCCGTGGAAATTAAGAAGCGGGTGGTTGATGGTGACAGAAGTTGCAGAAAGGCCAGAAAAGACTGAGAGTGCTGATGTGGCCAGAATCAGAGAAGTGCAAGTCACCAGTGTCTTTGGACAGGCCTGATTCTGTACAGTGGGCACAAATTCTTCAAAATACTTGGACTTGGGAGGACAGAGGTGGTCTTTCACTCAGCAGTCTGCTACACAGACTAGTTTCTGTCAAGGTTATCAGAGGAGGTGTTGTAGGTGTTATTTCATAAAAAATTGAATCGAAACCCAATGTATCTTTTAATATTTTTGAGGTTATTTTTTATTTCAAATATTATTTTCTGTGTATATCCCAGTGGTTAGGGCATTCTAGTTTCCTACTGGTATGCCTCCTTGTCTCTGTGTCCTTTCCTTCATAAATCAAAAAACAACATCGCACACTCATGAGCCGATGTCCACATTTTTAATGATAGTGATTATGTTTCGGCATTAGCCTTTCTTTTTTCTTCTTTAAACCAAAATATATGTGGAGTGGACCAGCCCAGGTGGCTTAAATCTTCTCCAAAGTGTGGGTGGTACCCATCAATCAGGAGGCCACACCCAGTGCAGAAAGGCCATACGGTCGTTTTCATTACTAACATTTATTGGTTTTGTTTAGTTTCCACTAATTGTTTTGTTGTAAATTGTGTTAGTTTTGTGTGCTTCTAGATTTCCACCTACTGTATACTTCATCTAATTTATAATGGTGTTTGGATTTTGTCACTAAATGATGTTTTAAAATAGTGAATTCATAAATGTTGTTTTCCTGTAATACATTTTGCATCTACTCATGTTTCAGTTCCGTTTTTATCTTGGAATATTTTATAGAGGACCCCCTAGCCCCACACATTTGTCCTATTTGAAATAAAGCTGCGCAGATGCCTTTGAAGTATTACTGTCATTTTCACCTCTATATCTCACTATTATTTCCCAGATATGAAAACTCCAATATCACTGCCTGGACACTCAACTTCCAAAGCTCGCCTCATGATAGTCCTCTTCACCCTCCTCATGAGCTGAAATTACATTCTGTGTGAAGACATCCGTAGCAGCCTTTTGCTGTCACTTCCTGTAGACCCAATATTTCAAGCCGGGAGCTTGTGATATTATCATTATCACGTACCATTCGTGCTCATCGCTATAGTTTCATCCCTTTGGCTTTGCCTGAAAGTGCAATGATAGAAGGAGCGAAATATCCTCTCCTGTTTAAATTGTGAGTAGTACTAAAAATGAGCAGGTGCAATTTTGTGGGGGTGATGCACCTGATTTACTATTAGAAACTTTGCATATTATAAGTTTATATATGGATGGATGGATGGACAAATCAATCCTCTTGGCTTTAAAAATAAGAAAAATAGCCTTTATAGTTATTTCCTGTGTTTTGTGTCTGTTGCCTTCAATGATTTAATCGTGTATGTGTTGGTACAGGGGAAACAACAACAACCTCCAAACCCTCCATGCGCTCATCCATCGGTGGCCTTGCACTGGTCCGAGGAGCACATATCAGACCCCAAAACACACCGGCAACGTATCGCACAACGCTTGACGCATGCGTGGAAAAATAGGATGGGTTCTATTTTGAGGAATGCGTCCTGTGCGTTGCCCCTGGCGTACGTTATGCACCGCTCAGTGTGGCCGCTTCAAGCCATCGTCAATGATACTATGTCAAAACGCTTTAAAAAGGCAAGAACAGGGTCATAAACACGGCCGGTGTGTCTGGGGTGTCCGCTGCTGCGCGTTTGGAGCGCACAGGCCACGGTCATATCTGGGACTTAAACGTGAAACAGTGCTGAGTGCCACTGAATGTTTGTCCCAAGATTATTATCCTATAAAAGCAGAGAATATCGATCCAGCAGGAATACACGTGTACGGGCTCGCAATTTGGAGACGCGCGGGGATGAGAGCGATCAATACGCCGTCGCCGTTGTGCACGGACCCCAGGGATTTCATAAGGATTAAGAACCTTAAAAGGACGTGGGTCAGACTCATGACGCCTTTTTAATGGACAGCGGCTGTGAACTGTACAGCCAAAGGAAACAAGGTCGCAGGTAAAGTGTGCTGTCTTTATGGCTCTGCACATCATCAAAACAACCTAGTTATTTTTGCATTGTTGTAAATGAGCCAGATACAAACATTTGGAAATGTTCAGAACGCCACATTGGTGCAAACTGCATTATATTGTTCTGCGAAAAGGTTTACACCTGCTTCTCAACGTACTAATTTCTCACGCAAGTTTACTTCACATAGTCACATAAACAGTCCCATAAATATGACAGCGCTTGCTAAATGCAATCATTTGCGTTTGCCCTCGCGCATTGTGGCAAAACTGCCTTCGTTTGCATATTCATCAAAACCCGTGCATTAAGTTTGCTCTGCAGCCGTTGCCGTTTTTTAGAAACGCAAATATCAACTGCACTTGCTTTTGCCTCCACTTTTGTGCACTCTATACTATTTCCACGTGTTAAATCACATGGTAAACGACCCCTTGGTGTTTAACACATACTGTCGGGGAGACTCACACTGATTGAAGGAGCTCTGGAGTCATATGGATCAACAATTACAAACACAATAATGACTAAATAACATAATAATCAAGCATGGATCATTATCAAGGCATCCCATTTCGTTCACTGTCTGGTCAAATAGGAATGTTGTTGTAAGCTAAGCACAAAGTCAACAAATGATTCTTTCAACTAGCATGTTAAGGATCTTGTTGGAAATACATTGATATGTGTATCAGATCTCCACTGCTTACAGAAAATCGTTTCAAACAGTTACCATATAATTTGTAACTCACTCAAGAACACTTTTGGACTTAATTGAGGGATAAGCCAAAAATATTTTACCGATCGGCTTGGATCCAGTTCAATATCTCACTTTCTTTGTTTTTGGCTGTGTGTTGTTATATTTAGGGGACTTTACATCATGTGTTCGGACTGTTTGATAATTCTTCTGTTGTTTTATGATGTGTGTACGGCAAACTGTAAAGCTTTTAATAAAGTTGGTATGGTGTTATGGTAATATTTTAAGGGTCCTATACCCCCTCAAAATTTAGAATGCGTTGCCCCAGGTGGATACAGACTGGTGCCAAGCTGCATGTAACATTATCTGTAGAAATACAAACAGAGGAGGTGAGCAGCTGTGGTTGACAATACCAAGTGATGGCATCAGGACAAAAGGAACACGAGAAACTGGAGAAAAGGGAGAGCTGGAAGACGTCAGACATCTCAGTTCAGAAAAGTGCAGTTCTAGGAACAGCAACTACTAGGTGAGAAGGCACCTTTTACTTTTGTATATGTTTTTCTAGATTAGACTAAAAGTTATTATATCTGGATCCCTGCACTTGCAAGTATCTTGAAAACCTTTGTTTTCATAAAATGTCATGCTTTGCAACTGGGTGACCCCCAGCTTTGTGTAAAAACACTGGCACATGAGTTTACTCACCTTTGGCAGTTTGTATTTTCTACTTCCGAAACACAATTTCTATCCTCAGATTAATAGTGTGTCATACAATTAGGAGAAGTTGTATTCATTTTTTATCATTTTATTTTTCTCATAAAAATATGGGCTAAAAAAATCAATAGGCAAATGGGTGTGAGGCTGCTGCACATATGGCACACACTGTTCAGTCCTCAACCTTGTGGGTTTGAATCTCAGCTCTGACAATTTGCTGAATGTCTCTCCCTGCTCCTCACCACCTTTCACCTTGCACTGACTACGAGCTAAAACATCATTAAAATAGGTGCCATTCACAACTTGAAGTTTTGCAAAGCTATTCGGGAGACCATATGGTGAAGGAATACAGAGGGCTTTGGAATCAATCTGTTCACGATGGGGGTTCAGAAACACCCCAGTGTCCCAGCAGGGGCTAAAGGATCCTAATGGAATTATACGACATTACGATAACAAGTATTTTAGGATTACCTTCATTTCTAATCCCCCCAAAAGGTACAGATTGCAATTAAAACCTCTCAAGATATTCCTATAGACTCTTGGGAGCTAGCAGTTTGACAGTTTCAGGCAAGTACCCCTTAACTGATTGCAATAGACCGTCCCCTCTCATTCTTTCTATTAGATTGTATTTCTATAGGATTTTCTGTTTATTGTTTTGTTAGAGTGATAGTCTGTACATTTAAATGTTTAAAAACACTAATGAATTGCTTTGGGCCTGGACCTGCAAAAATATATTGTTTCTAAAGTTTACTTTTGAAATTCCTCTCTCTCTCTTACTTTTGAAATTTCTCTTTCTGTCCTCATTTTGTAGTCTTACTATAACTTTAAGAATGACATTTGTGATCCTATAGTAATTTAATAATCATCATCACCATAATGAGATTGTAATTATGTGGAATGCACAGACAGATTGGTGCAGTCTGCAGTAAAGAGATAAGACGGAGCTCAGCTGAGAGGCGAAGCTCTGGATTTACCCGTCAATCTAGGTTCCCATGGTCATGAGCTTTGGGTCAGCTGTTTCCAATGCCTCCATTCTGCCTCCGTAGGGAAGTGTTTCGGACATGATCCAGCGGAGGCCCCAGGGAGCTCCTAGAACATGCTTGACAGATTCTGTCTCCCGGATGGCTTGAGAAGTTTGTTTTCTCTACCACTAGCTTTCCAATATCAAAGACCTCTGCGGCTACAAGCAGAACATGGTTGCTGTTGCTATAAGAAGCCTTCTACTTTTGTCTTTTTCTGCATGTTCTCCCTGCTGCTCTCCCACTTATCCTCCTGTTCCAACACCAAGGAGTGAGCTCTGCATAATGTTGAGCACCCTGCTTAGGAAGATATCTGGGAACATTACCAAAGGAATCACACTGAAGGATCATTCAAAAACACTCAACAAACATGGTGCACTGGCTGGACGTCGACAAGTTGACCATGAGCCAATAGGCAAACAGAAAAATCGTGCAAGCAGACAGATTCTGAGAGTGATCCTGCATTGAACTCTGGGATTGGACAAACAAATTGAAATTCCCAAGCTAACAAAGGAATATCCTGACTCATACAAGAGGGCTCGGACTATGATCCTAACTATAAATACTGCACAGCTGCAGATAAGGAGGGCATAATCGAATATAATAGGATGTAATAAAGCCAGAAAAGGGGGTGTCATTACCATGAGGTGGACATACACACAATGCAGTGTAAGATCATAACAGTTCAATCAGTTTAATGTGTATGTCTGACCATTTACAGTTTTCTAAAGCTCATTATCTGCAACGGTTAATGTCACTTGCCTTTTATTGGGGTTTTGCTAACCATAACGACTATTTTCAGAGGTTTTACAATGGCGCTGGCATTGTAGTGGCATTCCATTTTATTCCTGAAAGCATTTCTGCCACTGTTGCAAAAGACAAGCAAAACATAATTGGAAACATTGATGGGTTGCGTGAATTAATAATAATGGCTTGGAATAAAAGTCACACAGCAATACTTTCATGTGAGTTCCCGTGGCAGTGGAAGATGGAATAATATAAAACTTTAGGCAGACTTTTTAACTCACGAAAGACAAAATCATAATTATTTACATTATTAGCATTCATATTTTTAAATTCCATATGCTGTGCAGGTGCCTCTGTGAGCTCTGGTTTTAGGAAGCCATTTATGCAGTAAGCGTTGAAGCCACCCTTCTCCTGCTTTGCAAAGAAGAGAGCACAGGTGCCTTCCCCCAGTGATATCTCTTCTGCTCTCCCTGCAGCTGTGCTGCTTGACTCTGTTACACCACACTATGAAAGACACTTTAGTATTCTACATTTACTTATGTTCAAGACCATTTGGAGGACATGTTGGTTTGTAATTTCTTTTCTTTGTTCTGCTTTGTGCCTCAAGTGAAAGGTAACATATGATAAAAAAACAAAAAAAAAACAATTATAATAAAAAAAACAGTAAATTGTCAAAAGGGATTAATTTCACTGGCACCCACATTGGGAGAGCTGGAGAAACATTATTATGTATGTATAAAAGCACAGCCTGGCCCTTGGGCTTCTCTGCTGCTGTTTGTGTTCCTTATTGATTTTGCACTGATTTCTTTTGATGGGAGTATAGAGTCTGACATTTTGATTACTCTTATCATCATACAGTGCATTGTGTGGCTACACTGGATGTGTACTGTAGAATAAGCAATGAACACAAATAAAGTGTTCTACAAATGGACAACTTTACAAAGATAATTTATGAAGAAAACTTAAAATAATAAAAATAGATAATAATACATTATATTTGTTTGTGGCTCCTTTCTAGGTTCTCAAGGTCGCCTCACATCATGGAAACATATTCAAAGTTAGCTCTGTTTTTTGATAAAACGTAATGCTACTGAGAAAAGAGTAGACTATTTTAACTTAAAACGACAACAACACACATACAAAAACAAATATTTCATTTACATTTCTGCTTACCTAAAAAATCTGAGTATCACATCCATTTGGAAAAAGAGAAACGTTGGTACAGATTAGAAAACTAACAACACCACAAGAAAGTATGGTTGAAAAGGGTCCCCACTTTCTGAAATCCTCCTGCTGCATACACCTCATGGAGAACGACAGCTGAAACAGTGGAGATAAGCTACTGGATAATTTCTCTCAGTTCTAGTTTGACTAATTGTTGAAAAGCAAAGTCTGTTACTTTATTTTCCTGGATGAACCTGAACATTGATTCAGACATCAAGACACCATCTTAGTTTTGATGTCAAAGTAAAAAAAAAGAATGTTTGGCCTTCTATTCTAAATAAAGCCTTAACTCTGAGTTACAACCACGTGTTACATGACATTTTGACGACTTGCACCTTTGGATCCAGCATGGGACAAGGTGGAATGTTGCGATCGTGATTTCTTGACAAAAGCCATTTACAAAACCTCTTATACCTGATACCATCGTAACGCTCTCAACTTCTGAAACGTCATCCAAATAATCGTTTCCTTTATGGAAGATACCAAACGTGAAACGCAAATTAAACTTTGGAGCCTGTTTTCTCAAAAATGAGTTTACATCCACTGTTGCATCTCTTTTACATAACTATATTTTATTATAAATAATCAGTTGTTTCGTATAGCCCATATCACAACAGGAGCTGCACACAGGGCACTTTAATGAATCTATGATAAATATTTGAATTAATATGGCGGATCTGACAGTTTTTAACCCCCCAAAAAAGTCAAATATTACCATTCAACTGCTTTTTTTTACTAATAACTAGGGCTGTCAAAGTTAAAACTTTAACTCACGATGAATCAAAAGATGATTAGTGCATTAATTATGAATTAATCGCAAATGAATCACATGAAATACACTCCTGAGAGTTAGCCCTGAGATCTTCAGGGAGGGGTCTCCTGGTGGTTCCCAGAGTCAATAATAAACACGGTGAGGCTGCGTTTCAGTTTCATGCAGCTAAAATCTGGAACAGTCTTCATGAGGATGTGAGACAGGCCCCAACTCTGACCATGTTCAAATCTAGGCTGAAAACAGCTCTTTTTACCCGAGCATATGAAAACTGAAAGTATTTTATCTGCACTCTTTACTGTAACTAATATTTTTTTATGTTGATGTTTTATTGATTTTATCTGTTTTCTTGTAATTTTATGCAACTGTGAAGCACTTGCCTTGTGTATGAATTGTGCTCTCCAAATAAACTTGCCTGGCCTTATCATTGCATCATGTTTTTTTTTTTTTTTCTTTTTTTGTATAGCATGTTAATTGCCCTGCTAGCTGCCAAATCCATGCCACTGAGTTATTTTTGTTACTCACAATATCAGACATTTTCACTTTCTTCAAACGCTCGCATTCTATCTCGTAAATGTCACAGTTCACCCATTTCCTCCTTTTCTCCCTTGTATCATTTTGTATATTATAGGCTTGGCATTTGGGGAGGGCGGTTTATTTTGTTGATTCTTCACAGCAGTGTGCATTTTTTCTGCTGCTACATCAGGCGTGAATATTCAGAGCAAAACCGACTGCCCCAGGCTAAAAATGCAACATTGTCAGACCACCAACTTTTCTTTTTTTTTTTAACCCTTTTTAAATTGATAATCAAAGACAATATATACTTCAAAATATACTAAATACAATTTGGAATGATTATTTTTGTACCAAAAACGCTATTCTGAGAGCCTTACGTGCATAAGTGGCTCATTTAGAATTTCTTCTTCTGCCTTTAGTTGTGAATGTCTCACCTTAAAATTAAATAATTTATATTATATTATTTTATATTATATATTATTAAACTTGATATAGACCTAGAGTCTGTAATAAAGTTGAGCTGGACTGAAGGACAGCACAGAGGCACTCATCATGGCTGCACAGGAGCAGGCCTCAAAGCAATAGAGGCCCAGATCTACCGCACCAGACAAGACCCCAGGTGTGGACTGTGCAAAGAGGCCCCTGAGACAATCCAGCACATAACTGCAGGGTGTAAGATGCTGCAGGGAAAGCTTACATGGAGCGCCATAACCAAGTGGCTGGCATAGTGTACAGGAACATCTGTGCAGAGTATGGGCTGGAAACCCGAAGGTCAAAGTGGGAAACACCTCCAAAGGTGGTAGAGAATGACCGAGCCAAGATCCTGTGGGACTTCCAGATGCAGACGGACAGAATGGTAAAAGGCGAACTAACCGTACATTGTGGTGGTGGACAAAGAGCAGAGGAAAGCCGTGGTGGTTGACGTAGCAATACCAAGCGATTTCAACATCAGGAAAAAGGAACACGAGAAACTAGAGAAATACCAGGGGCTCAGAGAAGAGCTGGAGAAGGCCTGGAGGGTGAAGACATCAGTGGTGTATATAATGAGCAAATACATTATTTTCTCTTGAGACCTGTTTCCTAATGTTTAGAAACAATTCAGGTTTCAGCGGTGGGACATGGCACTGGAAACACACATGCCGATAGTGAACTATGTCATAGCAACACTCAGTTTTGTTTACCTTTCTGTGATGTATCTTTCGTCTAGTTCATCCCATAGATTTAATAATTAGAGGTAGCCGGTGTTCCATTCAACCTCATTCATTGTAATGGTCCCAAGTCCTTGTGAAACTTACATGGCTGCTCAATCTTCTCCTACACAGCCTGTTCCTTGTGGCAAAAAGGCAGGAAGGCCCAGGCTTGCGGGGCGGGTGGAGCCTCCACAGAGCTCCAGAGCTTGATCGACAGGCTCTGGAGCCAGTCAATGCACTGAAAAGGTTTACACTTTTTTGGGCTGCTGTACAAAAACCAGCGTGGTTAAAAATATTTCACCTACCCCAGCGTTGTCACATAGGTCATAGTGATTTTTAGAAAAAATTCAACTCTTTGGAGCCAGGCTTTTAAGCCGTTCTAGGAAGGTCTGAAGTCCCAGTAGAATCCTGTCTACCAAGTGTCTTTTGGAGTCGCCCCTGGCCACAAGGGGGTGGTATTACAGCACTGTCAGCTCCCTGCCCTGAGGACCATATGGAAGTGCGTTTCTCGCCCATTAGTTCTGCCTGACATAAAACACACCTCATTCACTGGAAATCCATATATTAGGACCATATTTGTTAAAAGCCCAGAAGGATATAATTTAAATTGAACTAACTTGCTTTTAGTGGTCAATTATGCAACGTTTGCACATTGCTACCGATTTCATCAAATGTGAAATATATCTTAAGGGTGTAAGAAGGCAGTCAGTGTTAACAGAAATTGTTTCAGTAAGCATAATGGTTTTACACACATGATGTACATGGACCTGATATAGCTTTCCGCTTTTTTAACTATTGTATAATACAATATTTATGTGCAGCATTATTTTTGTCTGACAAATTCAGACAAAAAGTAAATCATTCAGTTATCAAAATGTGTTTACATTTCTAATTTGCAGTTTTACAGCAATACACTGAGTGCTGTGTCGTGATGATGGGTATATAATTCATACATTATTTTTAAGAATCTCTTATTCAGGGGAGTCCTGGCCCCAAAGGGAATCCTATTGTACATATTTTAGTGGTAGGGGAAACTAGAGCACCCGGAGGGACACACTCACTGAGAGGCCCGGCCTGGGAGTTGCTGTGAGGCAGGAGCCCTAACCATGGCACCATACCGTGAAAATCTCTCTCTCTTTAGCTTGAATTATTTCATTAATTCATCTTATAGGAAACATTTAATCAGCAGTTTGCATATCCAGGGCTGTTTGTTTCCTGTTGCCTTCAGATCCTCTGCAATATAAATATGCTGACACAGCAGGCAAGACTCTGACCTGCATTCCATTACAGGTTTTTTGGGGATCCCATAAAACACCATGTTACTGTAATTATTTCTATTTCATCTTAAATGTAGAAATAAGTTTAAAATTGCAATTGTTAGTTCTCCAATACAGTTCCCAACCTTTATTGTTTCGTACTTGCTGAACAGCTACACCTTATGGCATTTAGAGTGCCCCCCTCCTCGTGATGGTGATATAGACAAATACAAATTTCCCATACCCAGTTGTAAAACACTGCATTAATGTAAAACATTTTACCCCAGCTCCTCGGCGTAAACTTTCCAGGCTGCAGATCAAAGTTTCCTTAGTAATAATAACATTGAAAAAGAGCAGGAAAAAGCCCTTTTTGTTTATCCAATGTAAATCTCCTACACATTTGATTTAGTTGAGATTGTGCTTATTTTTGACACAGGACGCATAAATGGATTATTAAAAAAAAAAAAAAAATGTCCTGAATTCTCTCTACGCCGTTGTGAAAGTGGATCAGTAGTTCTGTGGTTCTTCAGTGTTTCCCTGCCCAGATGGTGAGGAAAATACTATCTATTGCGTATCTATTTTCATGCATGTATAGCCTTATACAAACTTGAAGATGTCTATTAATTATTATTTGGAAGATGAATACCATTAAATTGCAAGCTATAGACTTGCTTCAGAGAATTCAACACCACTTGGTCTTTACAGAAAGATTGTATAACCGTGTTACAATAGTTAATTTGCTTTAATAGAAACTAACGAATCGCACAAGCACACCAAATTGTTATTCTTTATAATGCGCTCAATACCTGACGTGAAGGCTGGAGGTCTATTCTTTATATTATTTGTTAATGTTATAGGCCACTTCACTTGAAACAATAATACACTTTATTTCCCCTCCTAATTCCTAATTTAGGCTATGTGTCGTTTTTTGCTCATCGCCAGTCTGCCTCTGTTCAGGCTGCGCTAAAGACGAGGGAGTGGAGCTGCACTTGTTTTCTCCTCAAAGCAGACGGTGGAGGGCAGGGCTGCACATGCACGCCACGAGGAGGAGAGAGGAGCGAAAGAGACGGGCTGCAGACTCCAAGTGCGCGGTGCGTTCGAGGCTGACGCACTGGGACCGGACTATCACACTGATTAAAACGCATATCTCGGATTGATAATCACGGAGCGGACACAGATGGAAAACGGGGCATAGAAATCCGATACCTTTAATGCGTTAACGGAATGGGACTTGAATCATCGGAGACAATATAGCTTCACTCCAAGTTGCTTCAAGCGGAATACACACCTGAAAAGAAACTAAAAGGATTTAAGTTTTATTTTTGTTTTTCCAAGGCAGGGCGAGTTTTGCCTCTCTTCCAGTGCGTCTTGCTCCGATGGAGTAGCCTGAATCTCAAATTCCTGGTGCAAAAGAGATCCGATTATTCTTCTATGCGTAAAACAACCAACATCGATCTGATGTTCATTTTCTCCGTAGGATGGTAAATAACCGACGGGGAGCCATGAACAGCTCTTCCGAACTCGAAGATGGGACCCGGCACAAAAACCAGGTATGCCTGTCCGTATCCTGTACCAGATGCGTGCGTGCTTGAGGTGAGAGGAGTGGTGCATTTGCATGGTGGTGCAGTCTTCTGGACTTGTTGGTGTCTGCGTGTCTGGTGTCTTGTTGGTGTCTCAAAAGAGTTAAAAGATGTTGGTTTTATTTTCGTTGATGCCTAGACTAATCTCAGTGTGTCAATCTGATTATCAAAACATCCCTCAGTGCGCGACGCAATAGCTACATTACGCCCCTAAAATAAAGTAGAATTTGAACCTGCACATTGCACTGGGTTAGGTGGACAACCCTTGGGATAGTCCGTAGAGCTGGTTTGCGAGTGAAATGTTATGGCATCCGCGTTTCGATTATCACCATCTTTTTGCAGCTATTAACACTTTCGAGCTCTTTGAAAAAACGCTCGCTGATCCATTGAGACAAGGAGCGGACGGCAGTCAGTTGAGCTCACTTTGGGGAATAGTCAATGTGTTTTCACAAGGTCAGTGGAGGGTTATTGACAACAGCCCTGAACGGGTAAAAATAAAAAAAAGGAAAAAGAGAAGGCTCCCATAGAGAAAGAATCATATTCCTGAGACCACGGATGTGCACTAGGAGGACACGCACGCGCACTCACGCGGTTATTTTCTGCTCGACTCTGCTTTATACGTGACTGTTCTACTTCTTTTTATTCAACCTTTATTAAGCCTTGCAAAACTACTGAGATTGTTTTTCAATTTCTTTTTACAAGAATGCATTGACCAAAATGAGCAGTATATAGCACACATGTAGAAACAGTGACATGACTGGGAAGTTGTCTGGCTTGTCTTAAGAATTTTAGTATATAGCAAAGTGATTTTAATATTGTGCAGAAGCATTGTTGGACATTGGCTTCATAAAGGCATCACACCATTGAATTGGCATTGTATGTGAAAGTGTGGTTATAGTGTGTGGCAATGCGGCAGGAAAAATAGCTAAAGCATACCATGAACCATCTTCATTTACCGTTGCTAATACATTTTTCGTCTATCAAATTCTGATTTTGCAAAAGCTATATACTGTAATTATTTTGTGCATTTGACAAGCTTAGCAAATTACCGTCCACCTACTCCAATAATACAATAGCATATGACACATTAATGTAATCCCATAACCCGCCTCTCTAAGCGCATCCATTGTGTTCCTTAATTTCCTTAGCATATTCCCTCTGTGGACAGGTTTAGTCAGTATGTGCTTCGATTCTCACCAGTTGCTTCTTTCTTTTAATAAGTCTCCTCGCAAAGAAGGCCCGCTTTGAAATCAGCCCAGATTCATAAAGGGATTTGGTATTGATTAGCTGGAGCTGCAGTTAATTTTTCATATACAGCTGGGTGATTTTTATGTAACCATTATCCTCCAGTGGAAGGAGCAGCTGATCAATGAGCAAGTTGATATGTGTGCCGTTTTGTCTCCACATGTTAGCAGAATGAACAAACACGCTTTTAAACATCAGATTAAGAATAGTTTTGCTGAATGACAATACAGCCATGAAAAGCATCCTATTTTAGACTTCAAAAAGAAAAATAAGGCTTGGAGGAACTAAGTGCACTTTCACGCATGTGTGTTAAAAGCCTAAGGAATGGAGAGGCATTATACCTCTCATAACCTTCAGATCATGCTTTATTTGTGAGTGAGGCAAGAGCATGTGGGAAATGTACGAAGATGACTAATGCTGCTGCATGTTCTTCTGCCCCCAACATATGCTTCCCTCTACCTCACTTACTGCACACTCACACACGTGTACTGCATTGTGTCTGGGGTTTATTGGAAAACAGAATAGCAGTGCTATCCAGTTAACTCACTTCCACCATTGTGTCATTGAAAGTGAGTATTGATACGTATTGTATTTGAAGAGACCTCTGCCAAGGCATTAGTCCTGCATCATTGGGCCCACATCGGGATAATTTCAGCGTTAAAGATGAGCATTACTGAAATCTCTAGAACAAATAAAAACATGCATTATTGAGCACCTAAATACATTGCATTACATCTCACAAAATAAAGTTCTGCACACAGCCTAAAACCACAACAAACATTCTCTTTGTGTTGTACGGTATAACACTTTGATCAACTTTGCTTCAACTATTCTGTTTTCTTTTAGTGGAATAACGTCACAATACATTAGTTCAATAAAATAGTACGCATGTATAGGGAAGTCTGGGCATCTCTGCTCACACTGTTGCCTGTGACCCAGCTAAGATAAATAAGAAGAAACTGGATGGAATTTGTAATAAATTTAATAACTGCATAGATTCGAAACTCAGGGTATGAGTCCTGGTGCTGCAGCTGTGAAGATGCTTCTTTATAGGGCAAATTTAATTTATTTGTGTAGAACTTCACAGTTGATGTATGCTACGAGAAGTCAATTAATGTGTGTTCTTTGTTTATACCAGTGTGAGCCATTTAACCCACTTGCACCAGCACTATACAACTGATGTAATTGAAACCTTAATAAGATCACACAGTTTTCTCCATCAACCATCTTCCTATCATCATTTGCAGCTCTTTTGTATGTGGAGATATTATAGAGCTCCACATGTTTGTCCTGCTTCAAATTTGACCAGACAGGTGGTGTAAATTATTCAACATAGTAGCCATCTTACTCCTAGCTTTAAAGACAAAGTCAAAATGCTTTCTCTCTGTTGTCAGGATTCTGAACAGATGATGTCCCTGGTCGAGTGATGCATGGGTCAGCTTGTTTTTTTACCCTGCCCAACCCGACCCAATGAAAATCAAACTCGGCCCACATGACCCTAAAAAAATGGGTCTTGATTTGCCGACAAAACGTTCACACATTAGAAAGACACTGTGTGAGCTGTCACTCAAATGAGGGCACACCACTTGAATAAGAGTTTATTTTCGGATAAATACCGCATTTGTTTCAATCAATCAATCAATCAAACTTTATTTATAAAGCGCTGTTCATACCGAAGGGTATCACAAAGAGCTTTACAGATTACAGCATTTAAAACAATACGCCCTGTGTTTACATCTATTGAGCTGCCATGGACACCTTTGAAATCGCTTATGGATTCAGGATTGACTCATGGATTGACTCATCGTGAAACGAGGAGAAGAAACTATGACAAGATTCATTTTTACCATGTCATGGTAAACTCTAAAGTGGCCGAGGGCAGCCCACCTGACGCCCCATGAAGCTGTGCTCTCTTCAACTGGACATTCAACAAAATGTGGTTTTGGAACACTGTGAGTGTTCTAGATAAAACAGCAGTTTTATGTTAATATTTTAAATATTTTAAAATGTGAGCAATTTGAGTCAAACTTCTAACAACCATTCTTTTAGAAATCATATAATTTGGAAATTATTGTTAGTTCTTTTTAGAGAAGCAAGTTCTTGTTATGCTATTATTTTTGTTTTGAGACGCCAACACATCCATTCTTGTTTTATATTGTCATTGATACAATAATAATATACGTAACACAACACTGTACACTTGTTTCATACTTACAGACTAGTTTGCATTAGCTATGAAGATATCATGTCAATGTGAGCTACTTTCTGCTGCAAACTTCCACACATTACATTCATGTACTTACATGACCAGTAGCCAAATGCAGTTGTATCATGTATATTGCACATTTTTCTGAGATGGTGGTTTGCTGCTGATTGCCGCAGTCCGATGTATGACAGGCTGGATCTGTGCAGAGAAGTGTAATGCATATGTGTGGGATTTGTGGGACGGATAGGTTTTTGTGGCTAACCTTGTCAGACTAATGAACCTGCTGAGCTAGCTGGAAGTGGAGAAGGAGGCAGAGAGTGGACTGGAGCAGAGCTGAGCCAGAGGAGAGAGCTCTCCCTGGTTCAGTGAGTTTGTGATTTCCCTGTGGGGGGTCCGGCTGTATGGCAACACTAACAACCTCAGCTCCCCTCTCCTCTGTCCCGCTCCGGGTGGAAGTGTGCTGGGCAAACTATGTACCTAAGTTTCTCTTGTCAACATCAGATTAATACAATTCTCTTTTGAGCAACAACACATGAACTATTAAAGTTCTTACATATCATGTATGTTTCGTATTGTATATGTGCTCTTGTGTCTGTAACAAGAGCACACAAATCTGTAACCTTTTGCACGTAAAATGTGTTTGCTACAAATTAAATAGAGCATCAAGTGGAGGAAAAAAACAACAACTAAATATTACAACATAAAATGCATGAGCCATTAATACCATCAAAGTAGGCTCAAAGTAGGCTATGTTTTGTTGAATGTCTAGTTTCATGGGATAAACGTATCATTAGCGTGTTTTGTTTTCTCAGTGCAGAGTTAAGATATAGCCTGTTTGATCATTGATCCAAATGTGTACACAACGGCAGTGCCCAAGCACATGCACAACAGGCACATGTGATGATAATAAGATAAGATAAGACTTTATTGACTTTATCTATTTTTTTTGCAGGTGGTTGATAAAGTGACACTGATTCAGAGGTTATTGCAAGTGGTTTTGCAATAACAGTCTGACAGCAGAGGGAATGAAGGATTTGCGGTTGCGCTTCTTGCACTGGGGGTGTCTCAGTCTTCCACTGAAAGAGCTGCTCAGCTCCTCTACAGTCCCGTGCAGTGGGTGGGAGGTGTTGTCCATGATGGCTAGTACCCTCCTGTCACTCACCTCCTTCACAGAGTCCAGGGCTCAGCCCAGGATGGAGATGGCCCTCCTGACCAGCTTGTTCAGTCAGTGACAAGCTCTGTGCTGCCCGGAGCCCAGCACACGGCAGTGTAGTGGATAGCAGAGGCTACCACAGAGTCATAAAAAGTCCTGAGCAGAGGCCTGCTCACTCCGAAGGACCTCATTCTCCTCAGAAGGTGGCGTAAACTTTGGCCCTTCATGTACAGGACGATGGTGTTGTGGGACCAGTCCAGTTTATTGTTGAGGTGAACACCCAGGTACTTGAAACTCTCCACCTCCTCATCCCTCTGGATGTTCACCGGTGTGCAGTGTTGCCACAGATTACTTGAAAAAGTAATATATTACTGATGACTGATTACTCCTTTGAAAAGTAACTTAGTTACCTTTTCTGATTACTTTATTAGTTACATTCCGATGCTGCCGACAACATCTCCACCCCCTCAACACACTAATGACAAACCCTTTTACCAACACTCACTTTATTGGAAGTGTTTTTTAACTGTAACATCAACAAAGCTGACGCAGACTCAGAAAAGTGACGTATTTCCATCTCTCTCCCCGACCAGTGTTAGTGTTTTTAGGGTGATAATGTGACGTTTTTTATTTCTTCAATTGGCTTTGACAGCGTGACTTCTAAAAGTTCATGCAGCAAAGAAAGCACTTCACACAAATGCACACCGCAGAAGAAGTGTTCTGAATGTGCACGCTGATAAGTCAGATTATAGCCTTTCGCCAAATAATGACACAGTTAGCAAAGAAATGAGACCCGGAAGGAGGGTGAAAGGAACACAGCTGTGCTGTGTGTCAGACCGAGGTGAGCAAGAGGTGCTTGGGGGCAAAGGCAGCAACCTCTGCTTCAGTCTGAGTGACTTGACGCCACCGCGGCGCTGGACACCACTTCCTACAAGTAAAAGGGATTTGACTGCTCAGATCACTTTGGTTGCGGGGATGTTAAAGAGTTAAAGATTAGTTGTGAGGAATTGTAGAAGTTGCAATACTTCACTGATTTCGCGGAGTTTGCTTGATTTTGTACTAATCGGTGTGATCGCAACACAGCGAAAATCCTGGAGGGACTATAGTAGCAGCCTATTGCCATGAGTGGGTGGTTGTTACATTTGACGTCAACAACAAGCACTTTTATCGTTGTTAACAATATGGAGACAACAAAAAACACTTTTATTTATTCTTTTCTTCCTTGGTCTCATTTTCATTTTGGGCTTTGCATTTCATTTTCTATATGTGACTCAGAGAGATGCAACCCATTGAATTTGTATTGTTGGAGTGTGGGATCAAAAACCTAAGTGGCTGGTGCTTAGTGTGTCCTATTGTTAGGATGGACCTACAGTATGTGTGTTGGGCTGTGTGTTGGTGGATCAAAGTGGTACCAAGCCATTACTGTCAAGTTGTTACGTAAGTGAAGAGTGCTTTTACATAGAAAGTGATTTAGTGCCTTATCGCAGTGGGGTTGATATTTAGTTTAGGAGTGTTAGGCAGGCAGATGGTGCCATTTTGTGGAGCAATGACTGGCAGAAATAGGGCAGCTGTCCCAAACACAGGCCTTGTGTGACCTATCCTTGTAATCTGACCCTATTAAAAAAATAATAATAATATGGAATAATGGGACATTTTAATATCAAATATCTGAAAGTGGAATGTTACCTCACTGAAACTATGTATAGATTTTGGTAGGATAATATTAAAGATAATTTATTATTATTGGTATATATCATTATCAAACATTATTGCTCTATCCAGTCATCATCTGTACTATGTGTATTTTAGATCAGGATAAGATCAGGGTATATAGATAAAAGCTTAAATCTCAGAAAACACTATGGCACTGTGGTACAAACAACAAATCAGGTTCCAGTTCAACAGTGAGTGGAAGCTTAACTTAAGACTTGCATGACACTTGAGCTACTCATGCTCTCATATCTACAGATATAACACTGTTAGCAGATGTAGTAGCTTCAATGAGAACAGAGGCTACACTCCCTCCACACCGTCAGCTCTATAGGAATAGCTACAAGGCATTATAGAGAAGCCCCAAAGCAACATCATAGTCATGCTGTAAGGCAAGTAATTGCACCTAATTGAATCATGGTTTTAAGAAATGGTGTTGATTATCTTCACCTCACACACCTTCATCTGTGTGCATTGTTTGTGTCATGGCTTTATTATTTATTTTGCAAATATGAGAAAAGCAATGCTTAGTGGGGAATGTAAGAACTAAATATTGTGTGCAGTTTCCTATGGAACGTATTGACATACTTGTCAAGAGGCCGTTCTTATGGCTGGATTTCTGAAGAGGAAGGAAAAGTGTGAGGTACAGAGAAAAGACAGTTACACTGCAGCTGTGTGACAGGATTAGATTTCCATTTCCGCACAACTATACACTGTAAGTACATTACCGAACTCTTGATGACAGATGACAGAGTATATGCATTCATGAATAGACATAATGATTTGGCCACATACCTGATATGTAGCTAAAAACCAAGAAAAAGTAAACCATAAAACAGAAAAACCAAGGCACTCTCTGATGAAGTTAAAATGCCTTTATTTTTATGGCATGTCTAAATGGACAAACATAGGGGGTTTGACCCCCCTGAAGAAGGCCTTGAGGCTGAAACGCTTTGGGGCTATGTTTGTCCATTTAGACATGCCATAAAAATAAAGGCATTTTAACTTCATCAGAGAGTGCCTTGGTTTTTCTGTTTTTTGAACTACTTTCCCTGCTCCAAAGAGCACCTCTGGTTTTTTAATTACTGTGGATGTCCAGGAAGCGCTTTTCCCTTCTTCTTTTTGAAAAAGTAAACCATGTTGAAAAACACTTTCTGAGAAATTTGTCCAAAAGAGTTTGTTATCTAATTCAAACTGCGCTGTTGCCGCGGTATGGTTTGGGTGAGGACGTTTTTTTCTTAAACATGTGAACACGTCATTTTTTATGAAAATAAAGAAACATAAAGCATATTGGCATTTTATATTGATAATTTATATAGATCATATTGGTCATGTATTCAGTAAAAGCTATTCGGCAGGTTTTTTACAAATTTCTATCAATTCATTGAACTTGCACTTACATTGGCTCATGTGTTTTCATTATCTATTCAGAAACAATTGAATAGTCATAAAAGGTGGAAACAACTCTCCAAGGGGAGATAAACGTATGCACATAAGGAGCCATTTTCCTGCCTGGAAGACCGTGATAGGCTAGGACACTCTTGGAAAAGAGATTTTTAATCTCAATGAGTTTTTATCCTGGAAAAAATAAAGGACAAAACATTTTACAAAAAATAGTGGCATTGGATATTTTATTAGCAGGTCTCTTGCTAATTCTTCATTAAATATGCATTTGAAGTCACCTGTAAGTGATCAAAGAGGAAAAGTTCAGATGGCAGGGACTGAGTAGAAGAATGACTGATGTGGGTATAACCTTCAGACGTGGCTCTACTTTGACGGACAACAAACCAAGCCCATTCCTCTAATAAATAGGATCCTATCACCATATTATGGAGAGGAATTGTTCATTTTCAACATGTCATAGGGCCAGGCAGAAAAAGCAAAGGCCTATGATACTCACTGGAAAATATAATTAAATTATCTACATTGACTATGAGAGGAATACAACAACAGCAAAAATGCACAAGTCTTTCTTATTCCTCTGAATAAGAGCAGCAGACTCAATGGTAAATAATAGGGTATTAATTACATCTAGAAATGCACTGAATAATTAATGTAAAATGATTATACTTGATCTAATAGTCATTTTGTTATGGCCTGGAGCACAAAGTGATGATGACATTTTGTACAAATTATATATATATATATATATATATATATATATATATATATATATATACAGGACTTTGTTCCTGGTCAATAAGATCTGTGCTGTACTTCCTGTTTTGTATGTTTTACATTAAAAATTACCAGGGTCCCAAACAAATATAGAGCTATCTCAGGATCCATCTCACTGATGGACAGTCACTGCTATGTGTTAAAACCATCATGTCCACTGTGAATCCTGCCCCAAAGGAAACGCCACTTGTAAGGTAGGATCTTTTATCTTGCAAGCTAAAGGCTAGTGTTAAAAATTATAATATAACATGTAAACAACAAAATATAATTTTAACTACTTATAGTTCAAAACTTTGTGCTAATTTACATTTTTATTTTGTTAGTCACCTCTGAAATTTTACTTGCTGTCTTTTATGAAATCTTGAGCAATCGCTTCATTTCTGTGGGACCCTGCTCATTTTTAATGGGAAGAGACAGCAGACAGGAAGGACTGCGCCGGGTTTGCTGTCCAGGCTGTTCCTCAATGTGCATCTCTGCTGCCTCCTTCATCAGCGAAATATTGTCAGCGCCGTTGGCTCTGTAAAATCGCGTGTTCATTTTTGTGGCTTCAGTAGTTCTGTGCGAGCACACCCGCCAGACCCGTCCCACGATTAGCTACTACCTCTACATGAGAGTCAGCCCCTCCCCTCAGCATTACCATGGATACCTGTTACTCACCATTAAATGCAGAGCTGCACCATGTAACTAAATAATGTTAAAAAGGCATAAGGCCTACTGTAGATTTTACAATCTTTATATGATAAAAGGCTTATTCTGTTTTAGGCTTATATATTTTCTGTTCCTATAATGCAACAATATTGATGCTTTGTACATTTTAATATAACCGAACATAAAAAAAAAAAGCTTATTTTCTGTAGCTTTAGTGTGTTTCCTCACTTTTGACCCTTTGTCCTAACTTTTGAGCTCAAGTGACCTATTTTCCAGTGTCATGGAGTTGGTCACCCTCAATAAGAGTATTAGAGTATTAAAATGATATTTCAAGGGATAAAAGATAAAAATGTGTGACGAATCCGCCTTTGCTCTGCCCGATCCTGTCAGATCCAGCAGGAAGGGCCTGGTTGATACTTGAATGGGAGACCATTTGGGAACACCAGGAAGCCTGGGTGAATGTAGTGAGTGAGTGGTTGGTGGTGGTCAGAGGGGCTGATGGCGCGGACTGGTTGCTTCACTTCCGTCAGTCTACCACCACCGAGTATGATGTGAATGAAAAATAACTAACTGAATTAGCGCTTTGAGGAACTTGGTAATGCAGGCTTGTAAAGCGCAATGCAAGTGTAAGCCCTCATCATTATTATTATTATAAGAGAGCTCAGATGAGGCTGAAGTCAGTGTTCTGAGCGGATCCCGCGGCAGGTGCAGTTTATTACTGTGCATTGTCAATGTGAAATGCACGCCGCCCACGTGCGTTAAATTACTGCATGGCGGCAGGTGCGGAAGAGCGGTTTGAACAATGACTACACGCATCAGACTTCCGGTTAAGTGATGGGGGGAAAATTGGAAAGAAACTGGAAAACGAGAAAATGTTTTGGGTAAAAATAAGAAAAAAAATGTGGGTAAAATGCAGCAAAATTATTTATTTGAGCTGACACAACCAGGTCACTTCCCTTAATGCGGTCCCTGGACCAACAACATCAAAACCTGGATCTAAAGATATACTTTTTTTTGTGGAACCTTTCAATACTTTTATTTTTTCAGTAGTACCTACACAGCAGTTTTTTTTTTTTTTTGTGGGCACCCACTGGAAAAAACTTAAACCAGCCCCTATGGATGGGGCCATGGCTGTGTTGAACTTGATGGCAGAATATTAATTTATGAACAGATTTTAAATCATAGCACAATTTATTCCACTTTTTTCCAATATTTTTTACGATTTTCTGTTTTTAACATTCTATTTTATCAGTTGTCATCAATACATCATTATCTTTACACATTAGTTTGTCTTCCTTCAAAGATTATTCACAGACTAGGTCCTTTAATTGTGATGGGATTACATTAGTATGGTCATGATAATCACAGACAGCTCTTCTGTTTGCTTTTGTCTAGATGTTGGTTTCCCTTTAATCCTGCATGCATCTCAAAGCCTTACTGCCTCCACAAGTCTCTCTCACTTGGGAAATTGATGTCTTCCACGGCTACCATAACATACCCGAAAATCAATCTGCCTCACACTATTCCTGCAGCCCCTGAGCTTCTATTGATTTATTGTAAATGTGTTGAAGATGAAGAGAGTCTCCTCCTTAGCACAGTGGTGCCACTGTGGTCAGGGGTGGAGATGCTTGGACAGTACACATGACAGCTTGATGACAGCTTTATAAGGACTAAGGCTGTGGATAGGGGGTGAGAAAAAAAGGTGGATCTGCTCATTCATGACCTTTGTTTTGATTTGTTGATACCGTTTACTGTCTGTCAACCAGTAAATTTTGGTAATACATTTTTTATCCTAGCTGCACTTGAAGCCTGTATACATGTTCAAAACAAAAGTTAGATTTAAGTTTGAAACAACCAGTATTTTGTAAAAGTATATACATATATATGAGTATCCTAAGTCACTTTGAGATTATGACCAAAAGACACAGCTATACTGATGTTTCTCTTGTTCCCTGTGCGTATGTAATTACTCTGTTAGAAGGAACTCAAGTTGTTTAGTTTAGTCACCATTATTATCGCTCATAAAAAGCAGCATATTTTTATATGATTTCATATTTTGGGATTATTTATGGATTGTGACATTAAAATGGTAAATTGCATCGAATATATATAACAGAGTGGGGAAAAAATGACTATGCTGGAGTCAGTAAGACCAAAGATGAAGCTGTAAGGTTTTGACTTGACTAAAAATGGACTGCCACTTAAGTAATACAGAGACTAAAGAGAACATTATGCCAGTCCGGCTGATGTAGTGAAATAGCAAGCCGTAAATGGTCAATAGGAAGGGAAGCATGGGCAAGATCTTCTCAGCCCCCTTTCAGTTGATATGTCTATAACAAAGGCGTGCACTTCAGGCAGCTGTGGAGCTGATGGGGATTCAAGTGGATTACTTATAAATGACAGATAGAGATTTCATATTGATATTTAGGTGAGTGTAAAGTACTCAGTGTAACATACGTCTGCCTTTGCCCACATGCAGCTGAGCAACCCACTGTCAGCACTGCGGGGGCTGATTGAATGGTTTAAGAGCAGATTAAAGCGATAATGTACATGCCTAATCCGTGGCACATTAAGTGTGTAAAGAGTGCAAAAACCTGCCTCCAATCACAGAGCTGGAGCAACACTGGCCATTTGGGTCAGCCGTTACCGTGGCAACAGATTACTGGGAATAATTGTGTGCCATATGTGCCGTGTCACAATTAGAAGTTGACTGTGAGCAGGGTCGAGGTCAACTGCTGATCTGAGTATTGGGGTTGGTGGTGAACATAACCACCCGCCTGTGTTCATCGGAGTACGTTCAGCTGCTGGAGCACATCTGCCACAGGGGAGAAGAGCGCACTCGAAGAATCATTGTGGATAATAGGAATAATCACTCATTCATTACATTCGAGTTGAATTTGCAGCCATCAAACAACTGCACTCCTCCAGTTTTAGATATGCTTTAAAAGCAAGGCGAGTTTATTAGAATTGTATTCTTCTGCATATCAGTACTTGTTTTTTATTGGCTGAATGGTTTTTGCTTGACACGGCATGAATATTGTTTGATATATTGATAATATATAAAGTTGCCTGCAAAGGGGAATTAACTTAAGTAGATATAGACTACAAGACATGGGGCCTCCTGATACACAGACATTATTTTACAGTTTTTCTCTATTGGTTTGGCTCATTTCTTGAAACGAAATGATATTCTTAAAACAACACATCTCAAAACCGCTAGGCAATTGTTCACAACAGAATTGAATTTCTCATTAATTTCATCAAATTGCAAATGTCTAAATCTGTGTCTCAATGTCTCAGTAATTCTTTGCAAATGATTAAGTACATGTAGCCGACAATTAGCACAATTTCCAAGTGAATAGATCTTGTTGATCTAAACTGTTGATTCTCAGTCTAATGGTTTTTCGCTCCAAATTGTGTCAGCGTCATTTCATTGTATAAGTCACATGCACAATAGTCTGTTCAATTGTCAAAATTAGTCAAGAACACAATATCATGAATACCATACATGTCTCCCTTCTTTGACCTGTCTGTTACACCCAAACCAGTGGTTGGGCCTGGAGTTATTCAAAGAAGACACATAAATGATACAACAAGGACACAGTTTATGGAAATGATCAGATTTGAAAATCCTCCATGTTCTAATGCTGATAATCTGTTGGACTCTTACACATCAAGCGTCTTAAATGTTTTGGATACTATTGCTCCTGTCAAGGTTAAAATGGTTAACAATAGACAAAGGGCACCTTGGAGAAGTGAAGATTCGGTCAGGGCACAGAAAAGGGAGTGCCGAAAAGCCGAACGGAAATGGCGCAAGTCAAAGCTCCAGGTTCATTTTGAGATATACAAAGAAGTGCTTTGTGAGTTCAACCAGATTTTGCGTGGAGAAAGGGAGAAGTACTTCTCTAAAATCATCGCAAACTGTAGAAACAATTCTCGTGTTCTGTTTTCCACAGTGAACAAATTAACTAACCCTCCAGTTTCACTGCCCTTAGAACTAATCTCTACATCTAAGTGCAATGAGTTTGCAATATGTTTTATGACAAAGTCCAAGGCAATAAAAATGCCATAATTTCAACAACACAAATAGCAACCCTGCCACCAGATAAACACCTTGAGCTGACACATTTCACACCTGTTACTGACAAAACAATGGAAGAGGTTATCTCCGGTCTGAGTTCATGTACATGCTGCCGTGAGGAATTACCCACTAGATTTCTGAAGTCTGTGCTGACCAGCTTGTTACCACAACTTGTTCAGTTAGTTAACATCTCATTTGAGACTGGAGCATTTCCAAAGGCTCTGAAAACCACAGTCATTAAGCCTCTTCTAAAGAAGAGCAGCCTTGATCCCAAGGTACTGAACAACTCCCGGCCCATATCAAATCTACCATTCTAAGGAAAAGTCCTAGAGAAAGTAATATATCAACAGCTCACTTACTTTCTCCTATCTAACAATGTGTTTGATACTTTCCAGTCAGGATTTAGGCCCCATCACAGCACTGAGACAGCTCTGATCAAGGTGACAAATGATATCCGTATGAACACCAATGCAGGTAAGGTCTCAGTTTTAGTTCTGCTGGACCTGAGCGCTGCCTTTGACACAGTGGACCACGGGATCTTACTTCTTACTTCTTAGAAAACTGGGTGAGAATTTCTGGTACTGCTCTAAACTGGTTCAAGTCCTATCTCGAGGATAGGACGTACTTTGTCGAAAATAGCAACTGTGTCTCAGAAAAAATTTCCAAGACCTGTGGAGTCCCCCAAGGGTCAATCTTGGGACCCCTCTTATTCAACTTGTACATGTTTCCATTGGGTCTGCTAATAAACAGCAACAATGTGTCGTACCACAACTACGCAGATGACACTCAGGTCTACATGTCACTGACGGCAGGTGAACAGGGGCCTGTAGATACTCTGTGTCACTGCATCGAACAGATCAGTTTGTGGATGCAAAACAACTTTCTCCAACTAAACTCAGACAAAACCGAGATCATTGTTTTTGGCCCACAGACACAAAGACAAAGTGTTATCAGTCACCTTGAGTCTCTCTCTCTCTAAAACCAAAACATCAGTTTAGAAATCTGGGAGTAACCATGGACTCAGACCTGAACTTAAACAGCCACAGTGCTCCGGTCTCTGCACTGGCTTCCTGTCACTCAGAGAATAGAACTTAAAACAGCTCTGCTTGTGTACAAGTCTCTTCATGGTTTAGCACCAAAGTACATCTCTGACATGTTAGAGCCGTATGAACCATCTCGGGTCCTGAGAACTTCAGGGAGGGGTCTCCTGGTGGTTCCCAGAGTCAATAATAAACACGGTGAGGCTGCGTTTCAGTTTCATGCAGCTAAAATCTGGAACAGTCTTCATGAGGATGTGAGACAGGCCTCAACTCTGACCATGTTCAAATCCAGGCTGAAAACAGCTCTTTTTACCCGAGCATATGAAAGCTGAAAGTATTTTATCTGCACTCTTGCCTTTTACTGTAATTGATTAACTTTATGTTGATGTTTTATTGATTGATTTTATCTATTTTCTTGTAATTTTATGCAACTGTGAAGCACTTTGCCTTGTGTATGAATTATGCTGTACAAATAAACTTGCCTTGCCATACCTTGAAAAAATTGGGTGCCGAAAGCAGGTTGATACTAAGCCTCAAATATATAAAGCTCTTTCGGTTTAGAATATTCCATTATTCTTGTCTAACCTCACCTTTATGTCATGGCAAAACTTTACAGGCTTTGAGTTGTGTTTCTTTATTTTTGTTTGTGCAATGCTGACTCACGAGATTCACAAAGACAGCGACGTGAAAATGTCCTTGCATATTGTACTCATTGGATCTCAATAGGCTTTTTGCAATAAGGGTTCTTACAGAAAGAAAATCTCGGAATGCACACATGGATGTATGATTTCAGTCAGACAACTGAGCTACTAGACAGGACGTTTTGCTTGAGTAGGAATATAAATGTAATGGAAATGCCCAAATGTGACTTGACAGAGCCTTGGAAAAAGGAGAGAATAAAAAACTCTACCTTTACTGTCTGTTCTCAAAATTGAGCCTTCGATTACAAGTCCAGACATTTCAACTCCTCACTGCGGTTCTCCCACAGGTGCAAGGCACAAAATACTTCATTCTCCATAAAGCTGTGTTCACCCCGGTGCCCAAGGAAAAGTAGAAACAAGGTAAATCGGTTTATCCTTTATAGGGGATCATTAATTTTGTTACTTTAGCGAACGTGAAAGAAGGCATTTAGAGCCCTTTATCACTTCATGATGTGCTGCAGAAATACTGTCATTATCTAGCAAAAAACAGTGCTTGATGGTGTGAGAACATTCAGCAAAACGCCTGCTGCAGATGTCAAATCATCAGAACTCTTAGACGTTTTGCTCACAAACACCAAGACTCACATATAATGCAAAAATGGGAAAGCGTCTGCAACATTGAAGACAAGTAACGTTTTTCATTAGTTCTTCTCATTCTTTAAGTCACAAGTCCAAGTTCTCATTAAATTGTTCATGAGGTGCAATTCCAAACCTCGGCGTTAAATTGAAATAATAATAATAATAATAATTCTGTATTACTCATCTAAATGTACACACGAGTTGAATCATAATTCTTGTGCAGGACTTCTCTCTAATTGTCTCATAGCTGACTCAGATCCTCTGGAGAAAGTGTCAAACATGACAGTGGCTTAAACTCCTCTCTTACAATACCTCCAACTTATGACTCCTGACTGTCAGGCTGTGTGAGGAGCACAGTGATACCGGTTTTGCATTGATCAAAATGGTGTCTTTCTGCACTGGGCAGGATCACAGGGTTCAGTCTGTGACAACCCATTTTTTGAAGAGAACCAGAATTTGTTAAGACAAGCCATTTAGATTTAAAGACCAATTAAAACAAACTCAAGACTTACATCTGGGGTCTATTATATTGTCAGCCGTCATTATTAGAGGACGCAGAGAGCCCTCTGGCATTATGGCGAAATAATTACTTTCTTTTTGTATCATAATTACTTCCTCGAAAGTGTCTTTCTTGCTCTTCTTCCCACCTCTCACCGAGCTCTTCCTGTCTCATCTCTTGTCTGTCGTCTCCCTACGCTAATGGAGTGGCTTAATCTTGTAACTCTTCTGGAAATTGTCAGCTGTGTTTTTTAATCTTAAACGTTTTTTGTTTTGGAAACAATATTTGCAATATCACTTTACGACTTCACAGAGAGTTGGTGAAGAACAGAATTGGGTGTTTTGATTTGTTAGTGAAAACTAATTAATTTAGTGAAAACTTTTTCCATGTGCATAATGTCAATAAGATAAGATAAGATAAGCCTTTATTGATCTCACAGTGGAGAAATTAACTTGTTACATCAAAGCTCTCAGGAAACACTCAGGAGGGTCAATTATCAAGACAGCCCAGGATGGAACTGGCCCTCCTGACCAGCTTGTTCAGTCTGTTCTTGTCCTGCTCTGTGCTGCCCGGGGTCCAGGCTACCATAGAGTCATAAAAAGTCTTGAGCAGAGGCCTGCTCTCTCCGAAGGTCCTCAGTCTCCTCAGAAGGTGGAGGCAACTTTGGCCCTTCATGTTGGTGCTGTGGCTTCATGTTGGTATTGTGGCACCAGTTTATTGTTGAGGTGAACACCCAGGTACTTGAAACTGTCCACCTCCTCAATGTCCTCCCCTTGTGGATGTTCAGTGGTGTGTGCGGTAGTGTCTTCCTCCTGAAGTCGATCACCATCTGCTTTGTCTTACTGGTGTTCAAGCACAGGTGGCTGCGCTCACACCAGTCCACTAAATGTGCATGTTTTAGTTGTAGTTTTGTTTTTGAGAAGAACACCAGAGACGTATGTGGTGCGGAGGCTGTCTCATGATAAGCCATTTTTGATAATAATGATGTACAGCAGTTTGAATGAACCTCATACATAATCTTCCCAGCGTGTGGCTGATGCCTAGCCCCCGCTAACAACAATGTATATGCTCTTTTTTAAATTATGATTAATCCTGATAGAGGGGACTTTCTGCAGAAACTATACACCCACACATGATGAAGAAAAGGTTGGCTCGATAACTCACCTTACCTCATAAAATTTAAGCATACAATTTTTGTGCTATTCCTACTTTTCTACCGCTGAAACTGCTATTAGTTTAATGTGTATTTATAAAATTCATGCTGCAAGATATGGCTGCATTGCTGGCACTTACTGTTACTGCTGCTTCTATTAATTACATGGATGCCACGATTTAACCATGGACCAACCTGAGCAGACTGTGTTAGTAGTCGGGGAAATATTAGCAGATACAGTATTACGAGAACTTGCAAACTTCATACAGGGAGGCCTCCTATGGTCCCGGGACCTTCATACTAACTTTTTGCACAAGTACTATTTGTTCTTCTTTTTTCTTTATAGAACTATTACATGGTGTTGGCATAAGCTCTGGTTGGTTGAGCAGAGGTATCGTCTTGCATCATTTGTGGCACTCCCCTCCTCAGGACAGTTTTGCATCCCAAAAACACATGCTTATTTTTAAGTAATTATGCTAAATTGTTGATTTACTGCAGAATTCATTTAATAAACAAGACAAAGCTTTTTATTTTGTTTTATTTTTGAACAGTAGGATGTGTGTAGTAATACAGTACGATCCACTTTATTAGGTTTAAGTGCATTGTAAATATAAGTAATTCCATATGCCATTGGTTACCTGTGCATTTAGAGCTGTCTCTATTCTTTGTTTAGCTCTTTGGGCTATAATCATTAACCACTGTCTCTGTAGGGTTACTTTGTACAACCTTTCACAATGGATCTTTTTACAGTGAGAGAACTTTCTTCTGCATTCACAATCGCAGCATGTCGACTGCACGCTCACACTAAATGGTAAATGGTAAATGGTCTCAACTTATATAGCGCTTTTCCACCTACATTAGGCACTCAAAGCGCTTTACAGCAAGGAACCTCTCACCCATTCATACACCAATGCAGACACTGGAGGCAAGGTGGGTGAAGTGTCTTGCCCAAGGACACAACGACAGCATGCACCTTCAGGAGGCGGGATTCGAACCCCCGGCCTTCCGATCGCGAGACGACCCGCTCTACCATCTGCGCCACCGTCGCCCGTCACTAGCTCTATTTTAGGCATTTGTTGGAAGTGTGAAGATTTTGCAAGAATGCCAAAAGGTGTCGAGGACAGTGATGAGAGCACTGATGCTGTATTGTTTGGAGACTGTGGCTCTGAAAATAGACTGCAGAGCATTAGGTAGCCGGGGTGATAAGATAATGAGGCTGTGAGAAGGAATAAGAACATGAGAGGGACAGTTCGTAGGATGTTGGATGGACTGAATATATGACTATTATGTCAGGAAGCCAAGAGTGAGATGGTTGAAATGTGACGAGATGAACCAAATATATTGCTTTAAGGATACAGAGGTTAGAGCTGCTTGGATAAAGGCTTTGAGGAAAGCCTCAGAGAGGAGATTAAGGGATGTGAGTGTTAGGGTATAATGCTACTTAATGAGAGAAGAGGATGTTGAAGATTGATGAAAAATAATGTATAAAATAAATGCGGGGGGAAAATGTACATTTTGAACATCTTTAGTTTAGTTTAGTTTATTTTGAGCAATTTTACATTCATTTTGTCTTTCAAAATTCATACAATTGTGGATGCTCAAAATGGAGTAGTCTGAAGCAATAAGCTTATAAGTGCCTACCCCGTGTTCAACTCAATATACATTTACATAGCATCATAAATTGTAAGGTCTAAATTACATCGACTTTAGGTACAAGCAAGTCCTTCCTGAGCTGAACACATACAGATTAATGACAATACAATTATCAGCTTCAGACAGAGCAACATTTGCCATGAAGATGTCTGTGTAAGTTCTCAGTCGTACAGGAGTTGTCCATCTTCAATGAAGGTACTTGATTCATCTTCTGTACTCAGTAGTTGAGGTCTTCGAACGTTTCGCCTCTCATCCAAAAATAGCTTCTTTAACTCCTCTTTCAAACCAACGTTCTTCTTTATCTCTAATGTTGACCTCCCCGTCCTCAAAGGAGTGGTTGGAGGCTTTGAGGTGGAGGTGCACCGCCGACTGAGGGCCACTTGTGCTTTCTCTTCGGTGTTGATAAAATCTCTTCAAAACCGCCCTTCGCTGGTTTACTCCACTTCCTGTTTGCTTACGTAGGTACCGCTGTGGGAAATGGAATTGGGTGACTCTGCGGTTCCCAGGCTAATAATTTTGGCCCCTGTTGAAGGTCTCAGTGTTTGTCTTTTAATTTAGGAAGTTACTGTTAAGGAATTATTGATGTAACAGATTTGTAATGCACAAGTTGTTTAGTGATCACATTGTTAAAAGTTGTCAATATTAATGTGTTGCAGAACCTTTTGGCTTAGAATATAAATGCATCTGTTATTTGTGTACCATCACTATGGCCTATGATAGTAAAGTTCCCATACAAATCTGCTACCTCAAGGGTCCAGTATGTTTTCGCGTGAAGGGTCCCGGGGAGCCACTAGCACTTACCACCCGATAGCAATTCCCCAAAACATCCGTTAGTCACGCACACATAGTGGCCCTGCGCAGTCAGACAGACCAACGCACATCACACCAGTAAAGGAGGAAAAGACCGCATTTGTCTTGGCCCATCAGTCCCAAAACCTGATCTCTTTGCCAAGGTCAGGCTGTCAAGATGTGGGCACCCATGCATAGTGATAGATGAGGTGAGAAAGAAGGGCCGATAAAGACACATACATGTAAGGCCACCGTAATGTACGAGAGGAGGTGCAACAATACGTCTTAGTGCATGTGAGCCACACCATGAGAAGAACACAATATCTTTAACATTCATACATTATTTATGAACAGCAATGGGGATGAATGCAAATGTATACTCTAAGGAGAAGGCAGCTCTTCATTTCTTGCCATTAAAAGCACGCGTCTGGATTCTTATCAGTGTACTAAAACCACAGCTGTTGGGCAGGGAACTATTCTTATTTGATGTATCTTATTGGTCTTTTTGCCTGCATGATACATATGCAAGGCCGATGCGACTTAGCTAGTCACAAAGTTTCAAGGAGCAGCTGGAAAAGGACCATTAGTAGTAATTGCACAAAGTAGAGGAGTCGTAATAGTTGTAGCTAAATGTAGAAGGCAAACACTGAAATATTAAAGCAGTTGTATATTCACACCAGCAGCACAGTTTGTAGTAGTTATATTAAGGCAGCAGGAGTAATGTAAATTGCAGTTTGCAGGATGGCATATGGATTTGGTGGCTGCACACATGCAGGACAACGTGTAGTGTCAGTACTAAGTTCGTGTTTGTACGATAGGTTCCTTTATTTGAGTATTAAGGTGCATACACACCTAATGCAGGTGCGGGTGATTACTGTGTATTGTCAATGTGAAAGGTGCGCCCATGTGCGGTGAAATACAGCATGTGGCGGCAGGTGAGGAAGGGCGATCTGGACGGCAAAGTGCAGCTGTTCAGAGCGGGTGAAGGCGGCGAGAGGAGGGAGTGGAGTCCAATGCACACATTCAGGAAGACACAACTGATATTGGAGCAACACACAGTTGTACTCAGAGGTTTACGCACACTGGCCGAATTTGTGATTTTTTGACTATTTCAAAGAATATGAAAGATAACACAAAACGTATTATTATTATTTTTTTTCACTCATAGTTCTGTGAAGCCATTTGTGGTGAAACAACAGAGTTTGCTCTTTTTAAATCAAAATGAAAAAAGTACCAAAAATTACCCTGATCAAAAGTTTCTGATCAAGAAGAATGGGCCGCTTTATCATTAGATTATATACAGAACCTTCTCCACAACTACCACAAAAGACTCCAAGCTGTGATAGATGTTAAAGGGGGAAATACACAGGACGGGGGTTAACTTTGGATCAGGGTCACTTTGGTACTTTGTTTTTTCTTTATGATTTAAAAAGAGTAAACTCCGTAAAGAGTTATTTAACACAAACATTTAACTTAATTAAAAATGTAAAGCATATATTCAGCTTTTTATTGGGGAGATTGTCTATAGTTTTAAGGTATATTTTAATATTCCTTTGAAATTAAGTATATTTGGATTATCGTTTGACCGTTTGCTAATATGAATATAAAATTTGCCATATAGCATAAAAACAAAATGTAAATAAATACATGTTTTGTATCAATAGTGTTATCAAAATAATTAAACAAAATATCCCTTTTTTCCAGAATATTTTTTACACCACACAGATATTCCAAAAAATAATAAAGTTAACATAAGAACATTCATAAAATAGATGTAACACATTTTCTTCTTCAATATTTAATATGAGGAAAAGCCTCATGACAACACAGCAGCTGTGGTTTGAAATGCCTTTGCTGTGCCCAGGCATTCGGACCAGTGGAATTATACGCTTCAATAAACTTATGAACTCTCCAAACCACATGTTTTGAAATTATACCTGGGAGAGGCAGGAGGGAGGAAAGAGGTGAGATTTGCTTTAAGTGTCTTGTGTCAGAGAAAGCTAGAACTGTTAAACAGTCACCAAAGCACAAGCAAAGAATCAGGAAACAATTTTAATTCCCAACTTAGTACTTAGAAGCAACAGCGCAGAGTTGTTTTCAGAATCGCACAGCAGCAGTGGCTCCTCCTGAAGTGAACACATGTGAGCGACTGATTGCAAGCCTGTCAAGCATCCAAATAGAAGCGGTAGCGGGATTAGGTGTGTACATACCTTTGATGTTGAGAATGTCCTGTGCCAACTGCACAATTTGTAATTTGGCTTAAATTGAATATGGCACAAAATGGTCTTGTGGTCTTTCTGTGAAGTGTCCTTCACAGAAATGACTTTGATGCTTACTGCCAAGTAACCGAAGTGGCATCCTACCTCCTAATCCTTGAGACGTGTGTGGTCCTAAAGGAAACGTTAGCCGCCTACAGTGCGCTGCCATTTTTCTGCCTGTCACTGAAGTGCTGCCTCTGCATAACTATCTCCCCATTATACTGTAATGTACCCCATGCTGAATGTGAGCACACGGTAATGGCGGAGATTCTGTTTTATTTAGTCGCCCACTGTGTTTGGCCTGCATCATGAAAGTTTAATTCTGAGTCGAGGCAAGACAACTTTATTTGTGTAGTCTAATATCACAGTGTCCCGGTGGGTCACATGAGCTCTGAAACAATACTCTGTTACAAATAACCCCTTTTAAGAGTGGATTACATAAATGGAACTATAATGCAGTGAATGGTGTTTTGCTCAAAGGATGCAGAAATGGTTACGCATGAAAGATTGATGAGTAGCAACAATGTAATGTGACCTCAAAACGCCTCAAATGAATAAAGCTCATCATTTTGTTTTGAAAAAAATAAAGAAATAAAGGATTGAATACGCCACAGGGTCTAGAGTAATTAAGTTACACCTAACATCACCAACTATTACATCAGTCACTCAGACAGGCAAACGGAAAGTAATGATGATGATGCAGGATACTCTGGTGCTGAGGCTAGACATTTTCATTCAACATCCTTCAGCAGCACGCCTCGACTCAAGGGAGGCAAACACATACAGTGCCTCTCGAAAGTACTAATACACCTTGAACTTTTGCACATTTTGTCATGTTTACAACCCTAAACGTAAAGATTTTATTTAGAATGTTTTACTGAAAGTTCACACACAAGTAACAGACAACTATGAAGTGAAAGCAAAATGATACATGATTCTGTTATTTTACAAAAAATAGAAAAGTGAAAAGTGGGGCGTGCATAAGTATTCATACAGCATTTTTCTGAGTGCATTAAATTGCCTTTATAACATTCCTAATGACTGCAGAAAGTTCACACCTTGCCCTAACCATTAAATAGAGGCCACCTATGCGTAATCTACTCTCAGTATAATTCCAGCTGTTCTGTGAGGGCCTCAGAGCTATGGTCAGATGTATTGGCCATGTAACAACATCATCAAGGCCAAGGAGCTCACCAGAGAGGTCAGGGATAAAGCTGTGGAGAAGTTTAAAGCAGCGTTAAGCTATACAAAGATTTCCCAAGATTTGAACATCTCACGGAGAACTCTTCAATCCATCATTCGGAAATGGAAAGAGTATAGCACCACTGTGAACTTACCAAGACACGGGTCGGGCGTCCACCAAAACTAACAGACCGAACAAGGAGAGCACTGGTCAGAAATGCAACCAAGTGCCCCAAGATAACTCTGGAGGAGCTGCGACGTACTGCCCTGAGCTGTACATGGAATCTGTACATGGGACTATAAGTCGTACTCTACACAAATCTGGCCTTCATGGACGAGTAGCAAGAAGAAAGCCATTATTGAAAGGAGGCCATAAGAAATCCCGTTTGAAGTTTGCTAGAAGTCATATGGAGGACACAGCTACCATGTGGAAGAAGGTGCTTTGGTCAGATGAGACAAAAATTGAACTTTTTGGCCCAAATGCAAAACGTTATGTATGGCACAAACCTAACACTGCTCATCGTCCTGAGTGCACCATCCCCAGTGTCAAATATGGTGCTATGGGGCTGCTTTTCCTCAGTGGGGACTGGGAAGATTGTAAGAATAGTTGGGAAGATGGATGGAGCCAAATACAGAGACATTTTGGAGGAAAACCTGCTGGAGTCAGCAAGAGAAATGAGGCTGGGGCGGAGATTCACCTTCCAGCAGGACAATGACCCTAAACACAAAGCTAAATCTTCAATGGAATGGTTTAAAAACAAACATATTCATGTGTTAGAATGGCCCAGTCAAAGTCCTGATCTAAATCCTATCGAAAATCTGTGGAAAGACCTGAAAACTGCTGTTCACAAATGCTCTCCTTCTAATTTGACAGAGCTTGAGTTGTTTTGTAAAGAGGAATGGGCTAAAATGTCAGTCTCTAGATGTGCAAATCTTGTAGAGTCAAACCCCAGAAGACTTGCTTTATTAATTCATGCTGTATGAATCCTTTTGCACGCCCAACTTTTCACTTTTCTATTTTTTTAAAAATAACAGAATCATGTATCATTTTGCTTTCACTTCACAGTTGTCTGTTACTTGTGTGTGAACTTTTAAAATCTTTACGTTTAGGGTTGTAAACATGACAAAATGTATACAGACACTGCAAAATATGTATTAAAAATGTGGAAGAGCATCAACATTCAAGTTGTTTAGTGATATTTATGTACAGTATGTTTGTAGATGAACTGATGGTTTTCATTTTTTTCGCGATTTATATTAGGACTACATTCCTCACCCATTTTTCCCTAAACACTGCACAATATTTTCTTTATTAGTATGAACCAGCACTGCAATTTTAAGTGTACACTTGTCAATGAAACTGTCACATGAAATTGCAATTTGCAAATAGAGGTGCATCAACTTTCTTGGTTTTCCTTATATGAGAACTTTGTTTAATCAGTTGGTAGGCTGTGCAATACGCCAGGAAAAGATCTAATTGTGATCTGATTGCTGTGATGATCTGCCAATGAAGAGATTATCACATAGTGAGTTTAATGCTGCTCTATGCTCAATCTCTATCTGGGCATTATACACCCCTAATTGAAAATGTAGCAAACAGGATTTGGGGCGTTGTGAAAGTAAATAAAATAAACTTAAAAATGCTATTACATAGACTGAATGTGTGTTATTGGAAAGGTCCCGACCCTTCGGAACTGAGCTATTTTGTGGTAGCAAAGTCCTTCTAATTTTAAAATGTGATCTATTTTGGGCAGATACTGTAGTCTTACTGTGCACTGCTTTATTTGCTTATTTCTAGACCACACCAGGCATAACCAGTTCATCATGCCTGCTCAACTAACTAAAACATGCACAATAGGTTCCCATCTGGGGCCAGGACTCCCCTGGAAATTACATTCCTAATCTCTGTGGGACTTTCCTGGATAAATAAAGAATAAACTAATAAATGAATAATACAATAACTCTACACACAAAATGACTAACTAACTAAGAAAGGTTTTCAAATTATTTCTCAGAGAGAGTTATGGCTCAGTTTACAAATGCTGATTATGTCACACAATCCTTTCCCAATTAGCTCCGGCTGATTTAAGGCAGATCTAAGCACAAAAGATTCAGGCATCTCAGGGACAGACCACAGTGACTGACTTCCAGTCTGTGTGGGAGCTCCAAGGACAGACGAGCAGTGGAGGGTACAATAGGTGATCTGTCTCTCAGGATTGAACTCATCTTTGTGGTTTGTTTCCCATGGGCTGCTAAACTATCCTCTTCCTTCTGTCTTAGAGTGAAGGTGAACTGCATTTCTCCATGTGTCTGCATGATTCTGCGGATGCAAGCCATGTTTGGTCAGGTTGTTTTCCTCAAGGACAAATAGATTCATCACATTTACATATACTGTAGGCCTAGATACATGTATGTTCATGTTAATGAACCTTCTAGCTGTGAAGCACGAGCGCTAACCGCTGTACTACCGTGCTGCCTGATTGTGCTACGTGGCTGAGTGGCTACAGGAAGCAAAAAGGTCATTGTTATATGTTCCAGCTTATTGACTTCATGTTACAACGTCAATATTCTTGATCATTTATAAAAGAGTGAAGCATGCTCCAGCTGTAGGTGGCACACAGCCTATGATATACAGTAAGTTGTATTGTCATTATCATAAAACATGTAGGGTAAATATAGTCTACATTACAGCCTATGGGGTGGGGTAACATCGAAGCTGTTGCTTTGGGTGCAAATCTTGACAAGGGTGAACATTAACCTAAATCCAGCACAATAGGATAAAACCTGCAGCTAGGTCGTCCTGACCAAGCATAAGATCTTTAAATGGGTCCACTGGTGTCACCCACTGACAGATTTTATCCTTGACAAATTTCCAACGACTTTTTACTTGCTATTAGTATTAGTATGATGAATATACCAAATTATCTTAATAATCTACTACATTCTTTGCCACACAGACTAAAACATAATCTTGATCATATCTAAAAATGTATCCAAAATAAAATGCATAATTTAAACGTATTTTATGCTTTTTGCTTTTAAATCACATTTTATCCACAGTTTGAAGCTTTACCTCATAGAACTAACTAGCCTGACACACTTTCAAATTTTAAAAAGTGGATTTCATGTTTCTACAATTTTTAGATGTTTTTTTGTGTGCCTGTGGCCAGAGGGTAGCTTTGGTAAGGTGTGTTGAGAAAGTATTATGTTTATCCCTCTGAGATAGCTCCATCTCAATCTCTAAGAAATTAGTCAACCAGTCAATAGTAATTATGCAAAACAATCTTAAGAATTAATTAGAAAAAGAGAGAAACTGACTGCAATCATAGACATTCTCAAGGACATCTAAAAGTGAAATGGACTAAGAATTAATTTACTTAAAATAGCTCTTTTTAGCTGCTATCCAGTGTTCAGATGCTCCTTGAAAGGCATTTAGCTTGGGCACTCATCAGATTTTGGCTCTGCAGCAAATATTCCCTTTGAAGACAGTAAAAGCACTGTCCATCACACACCGATGGAAGTGCACTCTCAAATATCCCCGACTCGAATCTGTGAACTCGGCAGAACACAATATAGACAAAAGACAAATAAACACCTCGATCAGATTCAGCCGCACAGGCAGCAACCTTTTGTTTATGAAAAAAACTGTGTTTTTGTTTGTTTAGTTTTTACAAAAAATGATCAGGTTTGAAAGGGTTTATCGCTTATGTAAACTCAACTTTTGACAATAAAAATATTTATGTTCTTGAATGTAAGGGAGCTGAATATAAATGAGAAGGAATTGTGAAGAAATGTGGTTCAGTTTCTGTCTCCCCTCCAGGTTATACTGTATATCAGTGTCATGTTACAGTGCAAGGCAGGGCAAGTTTATTTGTAGAACACAATCATACACAAGGTGCTTCACAGTTGCATGAAAGAAAGCAGATCAAATGAATCCATAAAACATCAACATGCAAATTAATTAATTACAGTAAAAAGCAAGAGTGCAGATGAAATACTTTCAGTTGTTGTATGCACGGCTCCTACCGTCCTGAGCGTCCTAGGCTTGGTCACTGAAAGGTCAATTACGTATTAAGATCAACTTTTATTTTGAAATAAAACATTGCATAGTGTACCTTTTAAGCAAGGATTGAGAAAACTCCTGCGTATGCCTCTGAGTATCTTGCTGTTTCCTCTCCTCTCTGTCTGTGTACTGTTCAGCCGTCTCTACGTCCTGTTAAATGATTAGTAAGCCCACGGGGGAATGTATGCAAAGCCTTTTCCACACTGCGGCTTAGCACACAGTGGGCTTATACACACCTTGGTGATTTTTTTCTGCGACACCCGCACAACAGTGTGTGAGGAAAATACTTCTGAAAAAATACTTTTATTCAGACATAGCATATCTTTGGCAGTGGCGGATTTAGCTATTTGGGGGCCCAAGGCGAACACAGACATGGGGCCTTCCTCACACTTAATGTTCAACATCTTTTTAAATCCTTGGGTTTTATTTTTCAAGAGAATCTTACTTTTAACTTGATTTGTGAAGCCCTCCAGTTTTCTGCCATAAGTTAGATGCTGGAGATGACGTCTGTAAAGAGAGAAAAAGGTAATGTTTCCAGAAATTATTGACAGTAAAGTAAATGCACAAAATGAAGATTATGTTTTTTAAATAACATTGTTTTCAAACACTTTAGATTTCATTCATAAGGAAGATCTGAAATTCCATACTAGCAATTACCTTGTTTTTTCTGCAGAATTTTGTAAAGATGATGATGATCTGCCTTTCTGTCAAATCTTCTTTTACTAGAGCGGGAAAGAAACAAATGAGATCCCAAATATTGGAGTCATACACATAACAACAACCTATACTTAATGAATACCTTATTGCTTTACTCCTCTCATCTCCTTAGCCCTCCATTTCATTTCTGCCTCTTTCTTCTTCCATTTATTCCTGTCTGTCTTTCTCTCATGTTATTGCATCCTGTTTTCTTTTCAAGGTTTCTGTATTTTCCATTAATATTTCTCCTCCTCTTTATTCCTGTCTTTCACTCCTTTTGAGTGCTTTCATCTGTGAATCTACTTTCTTCCTCCAGTCAGTGCTGCTGTGTTTTTTCTCTTTTCCATTTCTGTCCATGTTTTCCTCCCTTTAAACATTTCCATTGTCTTTACTTTCTGCTTCCTATTGATGTTTCCTGACTATTCTTTAAATTAAATTCACAACACCGCGGTTGACAAGGTTGGCAGCCGCTGCAGCACTTTCTCCCTGCTGCTGTGCGTCGGTGCGGCCGGTGGATGGTACGCTGGAATATGACGTCACTTTTGGAAGTGAAGACATCAGCTTTTTCGAAGCAAGTTGCTTCTTTCTTTTAGTGGCACCACTAGGATAATTCCTTATCATGCTTGTTTTTTTAGGTTTCTACTTCGCAACGAATGTTGTGAGTTCCCGCTCCCGCCTCTCATTCATTCAGATCCAATCGCTTCCTGTTGCGTGCATTAGCCATTGAGGCATTAGCGTCTTAAAGGAATAGCCCATTGTGACAGAAACATGGGGGGGTTTATGCCGGTACAGCGCTCTACTCATTCATAAATCAAAAGCCATTCCGTTGTTTAATGACTCTTTTAATTTAAAAAGTAAGAAAAGATTCATTTGAAGTTTAACAGATGGTCAGGGGGTCCGGGGCCCCCCAACGTTAGGGGGCCCTAGGCGGCCGCCGACCTATGCCTAATGGTTAAGTCCGCGTCTGATCTTTGGGGAGGAAAAAGCAAACAACAACAACATACTGTATGTACATTTTGTCATACGATAGGTCCCTTGATGTTATCAGAATAGGTTTAACCTTAAATCCGAGCAATCAAAAGCCCCAATATATTTGTTTAGTGTAATGTTATGCCTGTATGGGGAGATTAAGATGACATAAACAGTACCAAGCATCAGGCCCACAGCGGGACCACTACCAAAGTGGAGCTCCTCTGATATGAGACTGTCTTTATGTGTGTACAGGAAAAGAGCAGAAGCCTTATGTGAGCAATAGCAGGATGGGGATGAGCACACTAAAGCCTTGATACGTGCTGCCTGCAATAATGGGGGGACGCTGCGAGGGACCTGCTCTGTTTGATCTGTGTGCATTGCCTCCTATGTGTTTGCTCCGGCGACAGATATGGCGGCCTATCTTTCTGCCTTTCCTATCTCTAATGGCGCGTTGTTCTTTATGCACATTAAAGCCCAGGCCATTTTTTATGCCAGCACTTTTATACAAATGAATTTCCATTTAGCTGGCCGTAGACATGACTTGCTAGTTTGTTTTATCACTGTGGAGTCTGTGTTTATTTAGTAATTCTATCTGTGTAGCTGCTCTGTGCACGGTGTGCTCAGACAGCTGCAATGTTTTAGGCAGAACAGACATAGATTTCTATCGCTGACCCTTAGGCGCCTCATTAGGATTCCGAGCACCTCTCTGCTGCACACTCCCTGTGCTCTCTCCCACATTCAAAGAGCATCTATAGAGGGAACACTGATAGAGCTTATTAGTGAGCTTTCATAGGAGTGAATGTGTGATATATATACAAAGTCATATTTTACTACAAGAGGAGTACAATTATTCAAGTTAAGATAAGACTTTTTTTTTATAATTTTTTAAAGACATATTTATTTGGCAGTGCAAAGATGTTTACAGTCATAGTGCAGGTGACAGTGATTGATAAAGTGGCACTGATTGCAGGATGTGCGCGGCTTTGCAGGACAATGGCATGATTGACATTTCCAAACTAGCTAACACGACGTTGTGTTGTTGATGTTCCCTTTGGCTTGACAGTTCTGGAGTCTCAGGAGCAGGGACAGCATGCGCAGAAACGTTTTGCTGATTCAATGCACTTTGATTCGGTTAGGTTGTACAGTTCTACATGGGTTTGGGCAATCCTGATCTCGTCAGACTAAGTGAGAGATCTGACTCTCCCCTCGTCCATGTAACCACCATGAGTGTGTTTCCACTGGAAGGTACTCTCCAGCCCAGGACCTGGTCTACCTGGTGAGGCGAGCATCCACATTGTTCTCATCGAGGCTCACAAAGGTTTTCATCGCTGTTATGTTTTTCCTTATAAAAGCTTTTAATGCTAAAGGAAGAACACGAGGCAGCGATATGTAAACGAGGAAAAAATGTGAGGCTGCAAAAGGAGAGCATTAGAAATCAAAGTATAATCAAAGTGTGCCTTAACCTTAATGCTGCACTAAGCGATGTCATTTTGAATTGTTTTGTCAGTAAGTGTCAGTAGTGAAACCTGCTCTCCCCCCCTCCCCTCACCTGGCTTTCCCCCCTTCACCCACGCCCCTCACTGCATTCAATGAGATACGGAAATCTCATTAATCGTGTGTGCAACACACATTTATCAGCATAAATAGGTTTTGAAGCAAAGTAAACATTTTGAGATTTACATTTATTAGCTAAAATGCCACTTTCATGCAAGTCTCTTTTTTTGCATTTAAAACATAATACTTCCACACCTCACTGCCTCCTGGTGCCTGTTTTTTAATCATAAGGAGGAAAAAAATATCCAACAGCTCCCTGTAGATATTGGATTATTAAACAGACGTTACATGAGGATTTCAGCTGCATCAGAGCAGGTCTGTCAGATGTTAGTCAGTTTACGATTGTTTGTAAACTTCTATCATAATGCTAAACTCTGGGTTAGGTGCTAACTGTTGCGCCGTCTGCTGCTTCAAACATTTGCGATCCCTGCACGTGTTTACAAGGTGAGGGCCAGGTGAGGGGTGTGGTGTGCTGTGAGGTGAGGGAGATACGGAGCTGGTCTACTTCTGTGGTACAAAATTGCGTGGCGCATCCAGTGATGCAATGTGGGAATGCAACCATGCTGGTCCAACAAACGGGATTGTGCTAGAGTAGCTTTACGATGGCTAACATTGCCTTCTTAAAAAAAAAAACTAAATTTCCATCTAATTTGTAAGTTTAAACCATATTTAATAACATTTCTAGTGAGAAATATAGGTGTATATACTGTATGTGTGATACACAACATTTTGCCTATTAAAGTAAAAAGACGTCTAGAAACAATAAATAAAAAACTTGAAAGAAAGAGGACCGAGCTGTTGTAAGTTTCTATAAATCCTTTCATCCATCCATAATCCACACAAAAATACAGCCAAATGTATTTCAGACTCATTTTCTTTCATAGGGCTGAATTGTCTTAATGAAAAAGCATTCTTCTTTAGCGGTGCCCGTGTTCGTTTTGTTCTGGTGTCATTGTCTTATATGTTAATAGACCAGTTTCACTCAGGGAGAAGTAATTGTTCAGGTAATTGAATGGTGCTTTGAAATGTTTGCTATGATGCTCCTACGTTTATAATTACACAGCTTTTATTCAGTCACAAGCCACAAACATACCCCTCTCCACACACACACCCAAAGATAACATTTAAATATTGCATATAAACATAATAACCTAAGTGTTATAATTTTATCTCAAAGGAAAATATGTTGTTTAGATACACTTAGATGTGTTTAGTGTAGGAGGAACGTATTTGATTTACAATTATGTTTGAAACCTGTCACAAACATCCATCAACAAATTCACATTATGCCAGAAAATATCTGTATTGAGTTTGTGCAATAACGTCACTATCACTATCTTTTTCAGTTTAAACTTTATGACATTATGAACACATATAAGTAAGTAAGTTAGTGTGCTTATTCACCTTATACTGGAAGTTCCCATCGGTGCCGCCATGACAGTAGTCAGACGGTAGCAAAAGGTTACCCAAAATGGCGAGGCTGGTGAGCGTGTCCAGTTGATGTCCAACTTGCTAATGAATGTTAAAACCGAGAGTGCAGTGTAGTGCTTAATCAGGGATCATTTATAAGTGAAAGGTGCATTGGATGCCTGTGTCTGTGCCCATGTGCATGCATGCCTCATTGCACATTGACTGGAACACACCCCAACACTGGTGCCCCTGTCTGTTTGTCCACGCAGAGTTTCTGTGAGTGTGTGCCCAGCTCTTCCCAGCTCAAACACCGCTGGTCAGGCTCTGAGACAGCCAGGGAAACACCGGCCAAGGTAAGGCCTGCTGCCCATCTCTGCTTTATCAAATCAGTTGAACATGCGTTATGGAGACGTCTGAGAATCACTAATCTGTCAAGAGCCAGATTGCTATTACGGTGCAATTAACATTAGCACTATCATATCAATCTGGAATTGCTCCAGTTTTGATTTTTCACAATTGTTCATTTTAGCCAATCACAACCAAATGTAAAAACAGCTAGCTACCACGTAGGAACCGATAACGTAATAACAGTAACAATAGCAAAATATAGCCGTAAAGCGGCGATTATCGGCCCTCGCCAACCGCCCTGCCCAAAGCAAGGGGGCATGTCGTGCCCTTTTGTCTCCCTCAATCTAAAATTACGCCCTCTCGGTATCTGCCAAAGTTTTTCTCTGAAAACATTTTTTTTGTGTGTTTTTTGACAATGCTGAGCACTCCGCGCTCAATTTTGGTTGACATTATAAAAAAATAGTATGAATTTGTATCACACTACAGTGCCTCTCGAAAGTACTAATACACAGTGCACATTTTGTCATGTTTACAACCATAAACATAAAGATTTTATTTTGAATTGTTTACTGAATGTTCACACACAAGTAACAGACAACTGTGAAGTGAAAGCAAAATGATACATGATTGTTATTTTTCAAAAAATAGAAAAGTGAAAAGTTGGGCGTGCACAAGTATTCATACAGCATTTTCGGAGTGCATTAAATTGCCTTTATAACATTCCTAATGACTGCAGAATGTTCACACCTTGCCCTAACCATTAAATAGAGGCCACCTGTGCGTAATCTACTCTCAGTATAATTCCAGCTGTTCTGTGAGGGCCTCAGAGCTATGGTCGGAGTGTATTGGTCACTAAACACCATGAAGGCCAAGGAGCTCACCAGAAAGGTCAGGGATAAAGCTGTGGAGAAGTTTAAAGCAGTGTTAAGTTATACAAAGATTTCCCAAGATTTGAACATCTCATGGAGCACTGTTCAAACCATCATTCGGAAATGGAAAGAGTATAGCACCACTACACACTGAAGTTTGCTTGAAGTCATATGGAGGACACAGCTACCATGTGGAAGAAGGTGCTTTGGTCAGATGAGACCAAAATTTAACTTTTTGGCCCAAATGCAAAACGTTATGTATGGAGCAAACCTAACACTGCTCATCCTGAGTGCACCATCCCCAGTGTCAAATATGGTGAGGTGAGCATCATGCTATGGGGTGGCTTTTCCTCAGCGGGGACTGGGAAGATTGTAAGAATAGTTGGGAAGATGGATGGAGCCAAATACAGAGACATTTTGGGGTAAAACCTGCTGGAGTCAGCAAGAGAATTGAGGCTGGGGCGGCCCAAAGAACAAGACAGACTATAGAGTCAAGAAGAAAGGAAGTTGCAGTGCAGTATGTAGCCGGGGTCTCAGAGAAACTTCAGAGAATCTTTAGGCAGCACAGGATTCCAGTGTACCACAAACCGGTGAACACACTGAGACAAACATTAGTTCATCCCAAAGACAAAACTCCGAGCCACAAACAAAGCAAGGCAAGGCAAGTTTATTTGTAGAGCACAATTCATACACAAGGCAATTCAAAGCGCTTCACAGTTGCATAAAATTACAAGAAAACAGATCAATTAAATCATTAAAACATCCAACATAAAAATTAATCAGCAATGTGGTTTATTCTATTCAATGCAAAGAAGAAGAATGCAGAGATTATATTGGAGAAACGAAACAAGTTTTACTTTATCTCAGTCGGCGGTGCACCTCCACCTCAAAGCCTCCAACCACTCCTTTCAGGATGGGGAGGTCAACATTTTAGCTAAAGAAGAACGTTGGTTTGAAAGAGTAAAATAAGCTATTTTTGTCAAGAAAGAAATCCCTCGATGAACCGGAATGGTGGGCTCAGATTTAATCCACGTCACTTTACTCCAATCTCCTTCGGGGGAAACTGACAGGGCATGGCCAGTCCAAGGAGACGGCACCTCAGCTAACAAAAGAATAGGCAGGTAATTAGCAGTGATCAGCCATGAATAGGACAGATAATGGGCAGTGATCATCTATGAATAGGACAGGACTGACCGATACTGGAGTGAGCAGATCGTTAGAGACACTCTACTTCAAAGGTTTACCCACTGTTGAGAGTAGCTGTGATGAGAGGAGCCGGGCCAAAGCTGCGGGTTGAGCGGGACTTTTGTCCACTGACGAAGTCTTTTGGACTAGAGGCGAAATGTTCGGGGACCTCAACTACTGAGTACAGAAGATGACTCGAGTACCTTCATTGAAGAACTGCAATGGAATGGTTTAAAAAAAAAAAATTACCTAAAACCTATTGAAAATCTGTGGATAGACCTGAAAACTGCTGTTCACAAACGCTCTCCTTCTAATTTGACAGAGCTTGAGTTTTGTAAAGAGGAATGGGCTAAAATGTCAGTCTCTAGATGTGCAAACCTTGTAGAGTCAAACCCCAGAAGACTTGCTGCTGTTATTGCAGCAAAAGAGGGTTCCACAAAATATTAAGTCATGCTGCATGAATACTTGTGCACTTTTCACTTTTCTATTTTTTTAAAAATAACAATCATGTATCATTTTGCTTTCACTTCACAGTTGTCTGTTACTTGTGTGTAAACCTTTAGTAAAAATTCAAAATAAAATTCATGAAAGATTAAGCGTAATCATCGTACTGTTAAGAGATTTGTGGCTGATTCAAGCATACACGTCCTCATTGTGCAGATAAAGGCACAATGAGGACGGTTTCTGCCAGACAAATACATCAGATTAAGAGAACAGGTATTTGAAGCTGCTGGTGCCTGGTGTCTCCCGAGGCTTGCAGTTGTCCATACACCTATTAATTGAACGTTCACGAGCAGAAACGGCTGCTGTGGGCCCAGAAATACATAAAGACTCATTTTCAGAATCAGAATTCGTTTATTGCCAAGGTTTGTGAACAAGGTTTACAAACTAGGAATTTGGCTTGGTGCAAACGTGCGACATAGAAACATACAACACAGAATCAAGATAAAAAATAAGCTAAGAGCGTTAAACTATAAGGCTATAAGGGCATGCATAAAAAATATTAAATAAATAAGATAAAATAAAGTGACAAATGGTAAGACAACAACAATTTGACAATGAACAACAACGGGATTGTATATACAGATGTGTAGCATATAAAGTGATATTAAGTGTTATAAAGTGATAGCAGTGGGTCTAAGTGTGGACTCACCACACAGTGCAAGTGCAGATACATCCATGTCTCTGTAACTGAGCTACAGAGACTTGTATTTGTTCACGAGTCTGATGGCGGAGGGGAAAAAACTGTTCAAGTGGCGGGAGGTATGGGTCTGGATAGACCGTAGCCTCCTGCCTGAAGGGAGAGGGGTGAAAAGTCTGTGTCCAGGGTGAGAAGGGTCAGCTGTGATCCGACCCACACGCCTCCGGGTCCTGGAGGTGAACAGGTCCTGGAGAGATGGGAGCTCTCAGTCAATCACCTTCTCTGCAGCACGCACAATGCGCTGCAGTCGGTGCTCATCCCGTTCTGTAGCGCCGGGGAACCACACGGTGATGGAGGAGGTCAGGATGGACTCGATGATGGTCGTGTAGAACTGCACCAGCATCTTGGTTGGCAGCTTGAGTTTCCTCAGCTGCCGCAGGAAGAACATCCTCTGCTGGGCCTTCTTGATGAGGGAGCTGATGGTTGGCTCCCATCTGAGGTCCTGGGTGATGGTGGTGCCCAGGAAACGGAAGGAGTCCACGATGGAAATGGGGGTGGGAGAGTGTCAGGGTGAGGGGGGACGGTGGGGCTGTGTCTTTCCTAAAGTCCACGATCATCTCCACTGTCTTCTGGGCGTTTAGCTCCAGGTTGTTGCGGCTGCACCAGAACGCCAGCCGTTCCACCTCTCTCCTGTAGGCGGACTCTTTCGAACAGTCTTGTTCACTGATGAGTGCTGTGCAGCCCTGGATGGTCAGATCGATGGAGTAGTGGATGGTTGGTGAATAGATACCATGTCCCAACAAGGCTGTGATGTCAGTAAGGAGGTGGCGGAGTCATGCTATGGGCCAGAATCATGGGGAGAGAGCTGGTCGGCCCCTTCAGGCTCTGAAAAATATGTGGAGTTTCTTACTGACCACTTGCTTCCATGGTTCCAAAAGAAGAACCGTGCTTTCCCTGACAAAATCATCTTCATGCATGACAACACACCATGTCATGCTGTAAAGAATACCTCTGCATCATTGGCTGCTATGGGCATAAAAGGAGAGAAACTCATGATGTGGACCCCATCCTCCCCTGACCTGAACCCTACCAAGAACCTTTGGAGCATCAACAAACAAAACATCTATGGAGGTGGGAGGCAGTTTTCATCCAAACAGCAGCTCTGGGAGGCATTTGCAAACAAATCCAAGCAGAAACTCTCCAAAAAATGTTTAATGGATTTAAGAATTTTGAATCTGCTATCAAAGAAGAGCTCCTATGTTAAAATATAATTTGACCTTTTAAGATGTTATTGATTGAAATAGCTTTTGATTTTCAGTAAATATGAAATCCTCCTAATGCTGCAAATTCAACAAGTGACCTTTTTCCCCAGGGCTGCCCTTTGTCACCGGTTCTGTTCATTACCTTTATGGACAGAATTTCTAGGCGCGGCTGGAGGGTGTCCGGTTTGGGAACCTTAGGATCTCATCTCTGCTGTTTGCAGACAATGTTGTTCTGTTGGCTTCATCAAATCAGGATAAGAAAAGGAAAAGATCCGCACAACTGAGGTTTGCTCACCGATTTATTGTTTTATTGAACAATAAATCGGTGAGCAAACCTCAGTTGTGCGGATCTTTTCCTTTTCTTATCATGTGCTATTTTGGATCCGGCACACTGGTTTAGAACGTCAGATGTGCGTGTCTCTCCTCTTCCTTCATCAAATCAGGACCTCCAGCTGCACTGGGGCGGTTTGCAGCTTAGTGTGAAGCGGCCGGGATGAGGACCTCCAAATCTGAGGCCATGGTTCTCCACCGGAAAAAGGTGGTTTACTTTCCCCTCTTCAGGTCAGTTGGGAGTCCTTGTCTCAAGTGGAGGAGTTCAAGTATCTCGGGGTCATGTTCATGAGTGAGGGACGGATGGAGTGTGAGATCGATAGACGGATCGGTGCGGCGTCAGCAGTGATGGGGTCGCTGTATCGGACCGTTGTGGTGAAGAGAGAGCCGAGTCAGGGGGCAAAGCTCTCGATTTACCGATCGATCTACGTTCCCACCCTCACCTTTGGTCATGAGATTTGGGTAATGACCGAAAGGACAAGATCTCGAATACAAGCGGCCAAAATGAGTTTCCTTCGCAGGGTAGCTGGGCGCACCCTCCGAGATCGAGGGAGGAGCTCAGTTACCCGGGAGGAGCTTGGAGTGGAGTCGCTGCTCCTTCACGTCGAAAGGAGCCAGCTGAGGTGGCTAGGGCATCTGTTCCGGATGCCTCCTGGTCGCCTCCCTCGGGAGGTGCTCCAGGCATGTCCTTGGGAGGAGGCCTCATGGAAGGCCCAGGACACGCTGGTGGGACTATGTCTCCGAGCTGGCCTGGTGTCGCCTCGGGGTCCCCCCAGAACAGCTGGAGGAGGTGTGCGTGGATCGGGAAGTCTGGGCATCTCTGCTGAGACTGCTGCCCCTGCAAAATGGATGGATGGATAAAGGGACCATTTTCAGTTAATCACAACCTTTAATGTATTGAAACTATGAGTTCCATAATAATTTGGGACAGTAGATTGAGTTGTTTACTATATTTATTTTTGAAAAAAATACTGTTATCACTGGGAAGTTTTTTCAATCAACTGTTAGAGGATAAACAGTTAAAGACTTGAAAATTACACTGACTGTCATTGTGTTGATAATTTAGAAAATCTTTACACGCGGTGTAATGCTTTTCCTATTCTTTACAAAGTCCTGATTTTGAAGCGATACAAAAGCAGGCATGAATGGCTGACGAGGCGAGGGAAACGTAATGAGCGCCATCTACAGCAAACAGTGGCTAAATTATGTCTGACTGAATGAAATAAAACATTGTGCATTGATGTCCTGCCTCGAAGGAGCTGAGCTGGGGACTGAGACGGCCTACTGGAGCTCCGTGAAGCACAGAACCACGTTATAAAGAAAAAATTAACAATATCTGTCAAGTTTCTTTGCAGCACCCAACTTGAGAGGCTTCCCTTCTAATGTGAAGGTTTTAAAACCAACTGGACTTCACTCCAATGAACAGACCTCCTTTCTTTTTACTTTTTATTTGAAGCTGTACTATGCAGCAGGTGAAAAACCTTAAACATACAAAAGGAAATGTAAATATATTGTAGTTCTTTTAACCACATTTAGTACTTAAATTAAAACAATTACATTTTTAGTAATTAGCCTTATGTACACACAATCATGTTTTTTAAATCAGTTTTAACTTAAAATCAGTGTTAACAGTAGCACCTGTTTGTGCAAACAAATCAGACAAAGACATAACCAACAGAAACCAAAAGGGGAGCATTTTGCTCTTACCGGCTGTCCTCCACAGTCTTTAGAAAGGTTTTTTCCTGCACTTTAAATCCTCTTCGAGGCTAGGATTTTTATTGGGCTTGTTGCATCTCCAACTGCTCCCTCTGACTGCTCTTTTGTGGGTTTCCCAAGAGCAACACCTTGGTCTTGATTGGATCATTGGATCCACCTGGTTGCATTTCCTGCTGTGGGCGGGAGGAGGGGAGAACACATAGCTGGACAGCACAATATCAGGCTGCAATCCAAGGCTATATCCACACGAAGACAAAACGCTTATATTTTCAGAAACTTTCTTTGTAAGCACGAAGCCTGCTTAGTAAATGTGTGCGTCCACATGGGTCGACTCAGGTCTGTGAAAACGGTGTGATTCATCTGCCAGGCCTGTGTGAGGCGCTGTGACGCTCACACAGATAATAGAACAAGATGTAGAGGGCGCATGCGCAGTAAACCTTTCTGGAAAGTAAACAGTGAGAATTAAACGGATTCAAGGATTACGATTTACAGAAGAGACGAGGAGGCGAGTTTATTCTTCAGACATAACGGGACTAAAGCAGAAAAATCTGTCAGTGACCGGACTTTGACTCAGTCCAAAAACACAGACTGACTCGGCCGTGTTTTTCTACTTATCACCTGTGGCTCACGGACTCCAGTGGAGCAAAGAGGAGCGGAGTAAAACCATCACAGATCCATGAGTAAAACTCATTCTAAGGTCAGTAGATTATGGATAACAGACTCCACCCCTGTGCTGTGATGTCATCGTTTTAGTAAAAGTTGCGGAGACGTCGTAACAACGGCGCCACGTGAACGGCGTTTTGAGAGCTTTCCACTCTGGGACCTAGTTTGGAAAATGTTCGTTTACAGACCCCCAAAACGCCGGACTCGTATGGACGATACACTGGATTGATAAAATATCTTTGCGTTTGGTCCTCAGCTTGACTTCGTATGGACAGGGCCCAAATATAAAAAAATAAAACCGCCACACGCCTGTTTGAAACTTCTCTTGCACACATGATCATGTTGGTGCTTAACTCATATGAGAAGTCGCAATGATAATAGTTTAATAATAACAGACACAAGAGGTCAGTGTTCAAATAGAATGAAACATACCCATACCTGTACCTGATTGGTTGTTGTTTGTTGGGGTAGCACCTAAGGTTATAATATACCTGTCAGCGGGGGATGTCCTCAAGCATGACGAAGGTCAGCTTGCAGCAATAAATGTCTTAAAGAGTGAGACAGTGTGCAGGAGCTTTTGTTTGTTTTTGCATTAATTGCTCTGCCTTCTACACACTTGTCGCCTCCCGGGTGTGGAGTCTTCCTGCCTTGATAGCAAATCCTGTAAGTCTTGCCAAATATTATTCATAATTTTAAATATGCATAATTTAAGTCTGCACCAAATGAAGGCAAGACATGGCAGGTGAAAGTACTAATTTTTCCCGCGGTAGTTGAAGTGGAGATTTGTAGCTAGTTTCCTCACTTAACATCTTAGTTTTCATGTCAGAGTATAAACATGACAAAACTTACCCTGTACGATGCTTATTTAATGACATTTAGTCTGAGAGCAAGGCAGCGATATCCTGGAAGTAGCAACTATGTTGTTTCGTAAAGCCGGCTTTTCCTTCACAAATATTGATATATTTTATATCCACTTGTACTGCGAAGGGTGCCTGTGATGACACTGTAACCCAATTATGGTATTTTTCCTTCTGCGAGACGCCAGGCACAGAAGAGCAGAGAAATGTGTCTCACATGCGGACTCGTTACAAAACTTTAGAGTTGGTTTTCTCAAAATGAGGGTTTTGCTCCACTCATGCAATGAAATAGCCATTATAATGGGTCCTATGGACTCCAAACATTCCCGTCTTGGATTTTTCCTATTTCTAATTCCCAATTCCCGGTCAATTTTATGCACAAATGCCTTATGTTTATATGAAAACATATACTTTTTTCTCTATTTAACTCCAGTGTCTCGCCTTAAGGCCAAATTGACTTATTTAAAGAAAACGTATTTCTAGATTACTTTACGCAGTGTATTTGCAAATTATTAGACACCACTGCACTCACTGGTTCCTTCAATCTCAACGTCTTTTTGGTGTTATAAAACTCTGCAAACGCAAGGCACTTCAGCTTTATGCCCTTTTGCAAAGGGTCGTCCAATATAAATTGTTAGCAAGTTTCCTGTGTCAAGTTTTGACACAGCTGATGTGAACCAAATGTAAAAGTAAAAGATACGGTCATTGGGCTTAACCCACCTGGGCCATTGATATTAGCCACCCCTGCTCTGAACAATGTTATAATGTTGTTCCATCGTCAAAAACCTACCTGGTAATTTTTAGTCATCTTGTTCTCGTTTGTTGAGTCCTTTTCCTCTGCTAAAGTGCTCTGATTTGTTTTGTATGGATTGTGTTGCATCATGGAGCACAAAACCTTCCTCCACATTCTGCCCATAACCATTCCCGTTCTGAGTAGTTTTGCACACAGCCCCGTCTCCAACTTCCCTACATAGACAATGTTCAGAAATGTTTTATGTCAAATATCAATGCTGAGAAACACAAAACAATGTTGTTAAATGTTGATTTATGCAAACTTTTAAACATGTGGATTTGCATAATATTTTCCAAAGCTTACGTTACAAATACTAATTGACCAATCACAAATTGGTTCTGTCTTTGCGTTTCTGTTTGTTGATTACAGAAAACTGGACAGATCTGCTTTTTTAAATAGATATTATTTGATTAGGTCAGTGTAGCGTGAGGGTAGTAATAATAATAATGCATTAACATTCAATGTTGGTGCACTCGGTGGTGGCAAGCTACATTTTTAGTCACAGCTGCCTTGGGGTAGACTGATCAAAGAGAGGCTGTGAATCTGCGCCATCGACCCCTCTGATCAATGTTCCCTCCTGTGTCGTCTGCACACAGAAAATCTCGGCAGCGCACAAAATATTATTTTATGGATTTTATTAGGCTTAACATAAAGCACAATTTGTTATTTACAATGTTGGTCTGAAAATAAAATCTGACCTCAGAAGAGCTGATAGAGGCACTTATAACAGTCCTCACGGCACTGGAGGAGTAGTGTAATGTCTCATGGTCAGCTCAACACGCTGCTGGCTGCAAAAAAAATGCAATCTGAAGTCCACGGGAAAGAAGTGTGCGCTTTACACTAAGACACTGAAAGTGGATGCGCCGCTCCTTGTGAACCCCACAATATAGCCCGAAAAAAAGTCCACTTATCTACGAAACAGCACATGGTGGTTTGCATGCGGCAGTATGAAGGCGTTTTCTCTACAGCGTGAGTGGTCCACTACACAGACATCAGCTAACTTGATCAGTTGTGTGTGAGAGGTTAGGGATAGCAGATTGTATTCTATTTATACAGCTGCTCCTCATATAATTAGAATATAATGAAAAAGTGCATTCACTTCTGTTATTCAACTTAAACTGTGAAACTAATATATGATAGACTGATTACATGCAAAGTGAGATATGTATAGCCTTGGCTCCCCTGCATTGGCTCCCCGTGTGTTTCAGGGTCGATTTTAAAGTTCTCTTAATGTTTTTTTAAATGTCTTAATGGTCTTGGTCCTTATCTTTCAGAACTGCTTTTACCTTATGAACCTTCACGGCCCCTGCGCTCCTCTGGCAGGGGTCTCCTAGTTATTCCTAAAGTCAACAGAAAGACTCACGGCGAGGCGTCTTGCACCGGATTTGCTGGTTGTAGTTTGAAAACCTCATTTAGCTACAGCCTGTGAATAAATGGAATGATACTTGGATTATTGGATTATTTCTAACTTGCTACTATTTTAATAACATTTAAAAACCAGGTCCAACCTAGCTTAGCTTCCAAGATTTGAAGGGGTCAAGCATAACATAATGGTTGGTAGAGACGAGCGCCGAGGCTATATGATAGCATACAATAATTCCAACAATCAGCCTTAGTAAGCAAACCACAGATTTAGTAAACAGAGATTGGCATGTCCCATTCAGACCCATTCATTGTAATGGTCCCGGATGGTCTGTGAAATGAACATGGCTGCCTGACCGCCTCCTACAAAGCCTGTTCCTTGAAAGGGCATGAAGGCGGGAATCCGCTCACTCACGGGGCAGGCGAACCGGCTACGAGGCTCCGCAGAGCTTCAGAACCTGTCAATCAGGCTCTGGAGCTCTGAAAAGGCTCGTGGTTAACAATAATACACCTAGCCCAGCATTATCACATGGGTAATGGTGAGTTTTAGAAAAAATAAGACTCTTTGGAACCAGGCTTTTAAGCAGTGCTATGGAAGGTCAAAGTGCTCATAAGGATACTGTTTACCACGTGTCTTTTGGAGTCGCAACAGCAATGTCAGCTCCCCGCCACGAGGACCTAGAGAAGCGCATTCCTCGCCCATTGAAGTAAATAAACAAAATATGATCTCTTCGTCAAAGCATCTGCATCATGTTGGAAGTCGGGCAGTGATAGTGATGTGAGCTTGAATTCTTTTTCAAATAGATTGCAGATCACAACATTGGCTTCGGGCCTTTTCGTCAACAGGTCTACCAACTACTCATGTGGCGGGTAGCTTGGCGAGTAAAAATTGGAAACATGTTTGTAGTTGTAGAACATGTATTGTCCCAGTGAGGAAATTAATTTGCTGTGAGTAAAAAATACACAAAGACAACAATGACCACAACAAACAGGTCCAAACATTGACAACATGTAAAGAACAGGCCTGAGCTCAAACCACACCCCACCAACCTCAGTATTTGAATTATGTTAAAAACGTTGCTATATGTTCTTTAATAGCCCTCTCTGACAGACCAGCTGTACAGAATCCCAAAATAATGTACATCATCTTTGTTTGTTTGATTGTAAAATGACTTGTGGCACAAATGACTGCCTGTTTTTTAGACAGGGCTGGGCACCTGTACTTTCAACCTGAGGGAAGCAGCTCAAAATCTCTAAGCAGAGGATGCTTTGAGTCTGATAATATTATAAGCAAAATAATAATTATTTTGCTTATTTATTCGAGCAAAATAAACGTCCTGCAGACCCTTCAGAAGAACGCCTAGGATTTTGCTTGCAACTTTACTTATTTTATAAAAGAGTTGTTTTGCACCTCAGTTATGGCCCCCGACCAACAGACAAAACAAAAAGTCAGAGCACTCTCCACAAAAAGCATTGCAAAACATGTTCATCGTTTTATCTTCCTGAAAGGAATATAGTCTCTGTTGACCCTTTTTTTGTGACGTGCTCTGTATTTTTGTCCCATTTTAATGTGTTATCTAAGATCCCACCCAGATACATAAGCTGAAACGTGGAATCAATGACTTCTCCTTTAATGAAGATTGGGCTGTGTGTTGTAGACTCCCGCCTAAAGTCAATTGAATGGTACTCGAGAGGGAAACCTGTTTGTTTGTGTAATCTGAGGTTTTTACATTTGAATGGAAAAAACACATAGTTTGTTGCAATTGGGTTATAGTGCAAGTGGGCATAGTATGTGTAATTCGTTCATGATACTTTTGTGTATTTAGGTGGAACTGCAGTATAGAAAATAGACTCTTATGCACAAGGTATATGTTGGTTGCATAACACACACAGAGCCATATGAGGGTTTTATTTTGAGAGAATGCAGAGCTGGACAAATAGAGGAAGCCACAGCTTTCATAGCTCCTGCTGGTGCCCTGTTAATCTAATGAGCGGACAGTGTTTTTGGTCTGAGAACAGTCTGCCAATGCTGTGAGTGAACAACTAATAATGTCCACGTGGGAAGAATATCTCTCGTTGGCAATCTCTTCTCTCCCATCCAACATCTATTTCCCCTGATGTCCTGTCAAATGTGTGGTATGTGGCTGCGGATGTGAAGATCTGCCTATAATTAGAGCCAGGCCTCCTGCTGTGAGATTCAGAGACTCACTTTACACTAGTACTGTGTTAAGAGGCTTCTGTGTCCTGTTGTCTCTTCACTTACCCAGCAAGCGTTTGGCTTAGTCTATGCTTTTGGCACATTCTCCAGGCAACAAAACCAAGATAGAAAATGGTGAAAATAAAGTTGATAATGATTTATTTTGAAAGAAATGCAAAGGTAAAAAAAAAAAGAACATCATGTGTAGTGGGTTCTGCCTCTAAAAATATGATATGGCTTAATCAGACTCATGTCTCAAGGTGACTTTATTGTGCTGGTCCAACACCCTGCAACTATCATCAGTGGCTCAGGCCTGTCGCTGCAGGTGCATGATACAAAAACGATCAAGCAATCATGTTCTCAAAAAATAAATTGGTTGAGAAGATTCCCAAGATTGCCCCAAAACACTTGGGTATTGTGTTACATCAATAATATATTCTTTATAATGTTTAGAGAAACTTTGCCTAATTGTGTATTTGAGGTAGCTTTAGTGTCCTTCAACAGCATCCGTCTTCTTGAAGTAGCTTGTAGACTTGTAGACATAAACACAGTTAACAACACAAGCCGCAACACCTTAAACACTTGTATGTGCAACATTTGTTTTAATCTCTGTTTTATAGCCCATCATATTTCCAAGGCAATGCTTGGGGGAAAGCTTAACATCCATAAAAGCACTGTCAGCTGCCTATTTTGTTGCTCAAATGGTTTATCCTTATGCCACTTTAACAAAACATAAAATTCAATACACACACGTGGTGGTAATTCCACACATTTGACGGGTCAACTGAGAAACCTTTGTGCAGTGAAGTTGGGAGAGAAAGGCATACAGTATCTTGCACAAATGTATTTTATTTATTTATTCAATTAACCACAACGTGAATAGACACACGTGAAGTAGCTTGGGATGTGTGGATTGAAAAGCATACAGGATGGGAGGGTTAGAATGTCACTTGGGCCTAAAGAAAAAAGAGGCAAATAATGCAAAAATGAAGCTGTTATTAATTTGACTCATAATTCTAATCTAAACAACACAGGCTGCAGAGAGAGGTGGACAGGTGTGTGGAGACCGTGGCGGTGGCGAGGCCCAGGCCGATGTTGAGCAGGGGCTAATGTTGGCTGGCAGTCTCCCTGGCACGACTCTTGTAGGCTTGCGGGCGCTGTGGCCGGTGAATTGGCTGGGAGATTCAGGGTGAAAGGTGTGGTCCAGGTAGTGATGAGTGTGAGGTTCAGGAGAGCGCCTCGGACCAGTCGTTGGACCGGGTTTGAGTGCTATATTGGTCAAAAGGTCAAAAAGAACGGCATGTGATTTAGGCTGATCTCATAAAAATCCGCTCCAGCAAGGAGCAGGTACAAAACTTAATTACTAAAGAAAGTTAAAGTTGGGAAAAATTGGTGTGGGCGTAAAGTGTAGAAAATTCACCCGAAAGGAGCATGTCTTTGTGGTGAAGCTTCACAGCGATAAGATAGTACATTTTAAGAGTGAACCAAACAAGTTTTATCATTAGCACGCTCATTAAGGGCGTCACTTGGTCAAGTAAATAATAGCGAGAACTTTGTGTCAATCACACTCACGCAGGAACAATGTGTAAATATTTCTCATCATAAGCATTTCATAGTTTTCAGTTACGTAGTTGGCAGTATAGTATAATGCTTTAGGCGCATTGAGTTGCCTTGTGTACGAAATGCGCGGTATAAATAAAGTTGCCTTGCCTTGCCTTGCCTTGCCTTTAACAGGAATAAATGGCACATGAAAACAGATCATGAGCTTACAATCACAGCAGTACATTGAGTCCTTTAGCTATGAGGTCCTGTAGGAGAAAACACTGAACATTAGGCTGTACTTCTTTCTGTAATACTTTAAGCGTGAGCAAAATAACTTTGGCTGAAATAGAGTTTGGCAGTTATGTAGTCATTGTGACCACACAGGGGCATTGTTGATCTTTGGCGTCTTTGATCCACTAGTTACTGAATACAATTAGATAAGAGCAGCGAACACACATTGTTGAGTTTGAGTATCACTGAGGATCAAAAGGGAGAAGTGTCTGGTCGCTGATGTGATGTCCCACAGAGAAGGCTTGAGGAAAAAAATAAAACCAGTGGCTAGCACTTGCACCTCACAGCGAGAAGGTCAAAAGATCAGATTTGTATAAGTCGATTCATTTGTCAATGAACTGAAATGATTGTTCCTTGTTGTGGAGAGTAAGAAGTGGAAGCACAGGGAGGGCAGGGAAGGGAGGGAGTTCAGCTTCCTGACAGCCTGGTGGATAAAACTGTTCTTCAGTCTACTGGATCTGGCCCGTGGATTTCACAGTCTCTTCCCTGAATGCATTACCTTAAAGAGACTGTGTGATGGGTGCGTATGGTCCCTGGTGATTCTGAGGTCGCAAATAATATATTATAGTCACACCTGTACACATATCTACAGATAATAACATTTGGGGGGGGGGGGATCATATCATATCTGAATTAGCCCTGCTGCTTTTGTATTTGTGCAGAAGTAGATCTGGGAGTGCTCCGTATTGTTAATAATGTACAGGGAACATGCATCTCGCTCTCTATCTGAGCTGCATATAAATAGTAATTTTGGCTGGAGCATTTCTGAAGGACTTTGATGTTAGCGGTCTGCATTTTACCTATAGAAGACCTTCTTTTCCTCTATTACTGTATATCTCCAAATGTGAACTTATTGGGTTTGCATGTAGAAAGTGTTTGGTGTCTCTAGTGGATTTATAAGAACAAAGATGCATTTTAATAATATGTTTGTGAAGGCTTTCATCCATCCAGGGAGTATCCATTGTAGAAAAGTGAAATCATTGACTGGACTGGGTTTTGGTAAAGCTGAGAACGTTTCGCTTCTAGTCACAGAAGCTTCTTCTTTGCTCTTTAGGTAAAAAAATACACTCATTGCCCAAACAGGAGCGGTCTAAGTAAGACCCAGGCAGGTTCCTCCCAAGAGGAGGGAACCAAAACTGCCAAACCTCCTACTCAAGTTGTTTACAGTATCACTCAATTAGCAAGTCTTTGTTCTGCTCTACTGCTGAGACACTGGGCGTAGACGACCCATTAGCCTTAACAAAAGAGGGAGGTAACACTTTATAATAATGGTACATGAGTTCATGATTTCATGATACATTCATGCATTACTAAATCATGACTTCTCAGGAACAAACATGATTACATGGTGGTTTCATGGAGGACTTCATCCCTGAATTAAACGTCTAACTACTGTAATGAATGTACATGAAAATCTTAATAATTCATCATGATCATGAGGATCACATAAGAATACTACAAATTCACTAAAACGGCAATGAAATGACAATAAAATGATCAACCAATCATGATCATGAGGATCAGGCATGAACGTCATGACTCATATGGCGGAAATCTACTTGCAAATTATGGACAAGAAGAAAGTATAACTTTATAAGATAAAATTTACAGCAATCATGAACTTGTCATTTGCTAATCCTTAATATATCATGATTTCTTTATTATTATGTCCCCTCAACCAATGTGGTGTCTTTTTGTGTTTTTTAATATAAAAGCACCAATAATATACAGTGCAATAAGTATTACCAAATTAAATGTCATTTATACTTCATGATGAATTAATCATTACTTTTGATTGTGTCCTGTTGTGGATTTTCTTACCAATCAAAAGGAAAACATGAAGAGATGCTGTCTGATCCAGCGTGAAGTTTATTCACATGCATACAGAGAACATAACACAACACGGTGTATGGTGTATTTCATTATGCTTAACAATGTTTTTCTTTTCCTTGTCCTCCTCTCTCCCACAGCGGATGAGCTGCAGCTACCTGCTTTGCACCATCCTGTTGTTTGTGGCCGTGCTGCTGGCTGTTACTGTCACTGGCACTATCCTTTTCATGAACCACTATGTCCCACCTATGTCAGATGGAATGCCGCATATCTCCACCAACCAGGAGGAGGGGAATGCTCTGGTCACCATTGAGAGGGGCGACGGTTCACGCATCAACATCATCATTGACCCCAACTGCCCTGATTACAACAGTAACTTCCTTCGTCTTGAGGGGGTGCAGACGTCTCTGCTCCACTCGCTGACTGACCACGACTCGGACCTGAAGTCAGTCAAAGGCCAGGATAGGGCATTGCTTGTCAGCCTTGCAGAGGAGGTGGCCAAGCTGTCAGCACATGCGGGGCAGCTGAAAATGGATTACGAGTCGCTGAGGAGAGGCCAAAGCAGTCTGGGACAGGATATCAACACTCTGCAGACAGAGCAGGGGCGGCTGATACAGGTGAGTGCAAAATTGTCAGTAACACAGTACCAACACAGAAGAAAGAAAAAAATTGCTTCAGAGCCAAGACAGAATCTGCATTCTGATTAGTATCAGTATCACTGAGCCAGAGCCACCCTACATGCTGTATGTACCGTACCATGATGGGGTTGTTAAAGGTAATGCATGAAGTGAATCACACATGCATACAGACAGTTGTTGGCATCATCAATTAGAAGAGTTATATGACTTTAGCTCCAGCTCGTATCAGATGTAGTAGTTTGCTTATTTCAGTTCAACTCTGACCATGCACATTAACCTAATCCACTAGAGTAGAAATGTCAGTGCTCAGACCTACCTTTGAGTACTGTACTGGAGTGCTCTAAGACTGGATTCTGGAACAGCTATCAATAAGTATCGATCGTGAAACCAGCTTAAGATGTGTGACACTTCATTGGACACGGAGCTACTCCTGAGGCAGGTGTAATTTGTCCTTCTCTTTTTTTACTGACCAACTGATCAGTATGGGATTTGTTTGCTCTCATATTCAATATGGCTGATAGAATATTATAGTTAACAAATGAAGAGTTCATTTGCAAAAGCAGATATTTCCATTTTGAATCATTTTTTTCAAAATTGTTTTGGATGTTTTCTTCTGTACTAAACAGATGCCAAAACTAAAGTTATGCGAATTGAATTAAGGACAAGTGACTTTATATTTTTATGGCGCATTAACACTCACAACATATCTATGATGTGGTATAAGTCAGCATCAGGATGTGTGAAAGTTCCATCACAAATCTCATGTTTAATTCATGCTTCTGTCACATGTGCAGGAGCAGTGTTATAGTATTACACATTAAAGGGTCTGACCTAACCCTTGGGTGAAGCCCTACATTTGCACTCAGTTAAGTGAAGTATTTATCTTCACACAACATAAGAACAGCAGTGTAAATATAACAGTAGGTCGTTGATTATTCTTTATGGCTGAAGGGGCCGAAAGGCATATATGTATTTGCCCCATCCTGCGTATGCATTCAATGTGTCATTCTGATTTTGAGCATACAGAGCAAAGTTATGGTCATGAGCAGCAAAATAAAACATAAAAAAATAACTGACAGCTCAGAAATCAGCATTATTTGGTTTAAAGTCAGTAATCATACCTATATAACTTGAAAATAGTTGTGTTCTTAGCCTAGCCCGACTCACCACTGTACATTGAGTCTGATTAGAGTCGGCATCAATTACATTTCCAGAGCGAAACGTACGCAATTAAACAGGATGTGGAGTAAACCAATCAGCAAAGGGCACTTAGCGTTGTTATTAGCGGTTCCGCGTTACTATTTAAACAGGATTATAAATCACAAAACTTACCTACTGTGGTATCCCAAGAGTGACGCTGTTCGTGAACAACACGTGACCGGAAATAAAGAAATCTGATTACATCCATTTGAGTTTGGCAGCAGAAGCGAGCGTCCTGCCCAGACTGATACCCCCGTATATAAAATACAGAGGGGTCTGATGATTCTAGATGCCAGACTAGAGCCTGACAAACACCCAAGCTTGGGTGGCTCGATGGGTCTCTGTTATTATTTAGAGAGAATGAGGTGAAGACATGTTATGTTGCATTGACTATCTGTATGTATGTGACTGACACAGGAGAGATGTGAGCCGGATGTGCTGTACCGAAAACAAATTCCACCAACTCTGTTGTGTGGCCATTAATAAATAATTCTGATTCTGATGCTTGTTAGGGACAAAATGGGATCGGTCCAAATCTGGGTTGCTGCCAGTGCATGCTAGGGCAAAATGTGAGAACGACCTTTTTGTAATGAACAGCACATAAAGGGCTGCAGGTAAGGAAGTGACCATCAGAGCGGTTACTGTGCTCTGCTAGTCCTAGCACACACATTTATCACCAGCCTTCCCACAGGGCGCACTGGCTCTAGACCATTCACCATGGCGTATTATGGGATGGAATGCCATGTGGTGTATCTCCTATTCAGGGCAAACTTGGCCCGTGTTTGCTACACAGGAATGTGCCAGTGCTTCTATATATGTTGGATTTGTTTGGGTATGATACAGCGAACGTGTTTTTTGATTGCATACTGACATGCATGCATGCTATCAGAGGTGATCAAAGTACATCATTCATTACTTCTCTTGCTTTGATGAATTTTAACTGCAGTGAATCACTTTGTAAAGGTGCTATACAAATATTATTATTATTATTATTATTATTATTAGTAGTAGTAGTAGTAGTAGTAGTAGTAGTAGTAGTAGTAGTAGTAGTAGTAGTAGTAGTAGTAGTAGTAGTAGTAGTAGTAGTAGTAGTAGTAGTAGTAGTAGTAGTAGTAGTAGTAGTAGTAGTAGTAGTAGTAGTAGTAGTAGTAGTAGTAGTAGTAGTAGTAGTAGTAGTAGTAGTAGTAGTAGTAGTAGTAGTAGTAGTAGTAGTAGTAGTAGTAGTAGTAGTAGTAGTAGTAGTAGTAGTAGTAGTAGTAGTAGTAGTAGTAGTAGTAGTAGTAGTAGTAGTAGTAGTAGTAGTAGTAGTAGTAGTAGTAGTAGTAGTAGTAGTAGTAGTAGTAGTAGTAGTAGTAGTAGTAGTAGTAGTAGTAGTAGTAGTAGTAGTAGTAGTAGTAGTAGTAGTAGTAGTAGTAGTAGTAGTAGTAGTAGTAGTAGTAGTAGTAGTAGTAGTAGTAGTAGTAGTAGTAGTAGTAGTAGTAGTAGTAGTAGTAGTAGTATTTTGGTAAAAGTATGGGTAGTTTACAATTAAAATGTTGATCAGTCATAGTACTGAATAATTTGTTTCAAAAAAACAAATTAAAAAAAGTACACCTAAACACTAGTCCAAGGAAAATATTGCTCTTGGGCTTGAGAATAGACAAAATAAAACACATCTTTACTTTTGTGTTGCAGCTGCTGTCAGACAGTCAGGTGAACATGGTCAAAGTGGTGAACTCGGTGAGTGATGCTCTGAATGCCATGCAGAAGGAGAATGTGGGACTGAAGGCAAGAGTCAAGGCGGATCTGCAGAGAGCCCCCGTCAGAGGAGCTCGTTTCAAAGGCTGCTCCAACGGTAAGACTCCTATGTCCTGTATGTCTGAGTAGATTATTCATACATGTACACTCCTGGTGTCATCTATCAAAGCACGTATTCATGCTACTGCACTCGCTGGCATCAGTATTCTCTAGTAGCCTTGGAGCAGAAGTGAATGTTTTTTACAGTACATGAGAAATGACTTGCACATCCACTGGGCTGTGTAGCTGAAAGGCAAACCCAAGCCTGAGGCGTCATCCCATTGGAAGGATTTTAAAGCAGCCGCACTCTGCTGATGGCGTTCCCCTATCGGATTTGCCTTGCACAGGGGGCTAAAGATCGCAGAGTGAAGGCCAACATAGGCTCACTGTAACAAAGATGGAGGGCTCCAGCTTATACCTTATGAATGTACAAGCAGTTTAATAAAGCAACCTGCATTCACAAGGTATCCCTGAGGATATACACTTCACTTGCACAGCATTTCAATGATTTGCTGTTTTTTTCTCATGGTAGTTGCAAGTTTTATAAATATTGAATGTGCTTGTATGCTTATAAATGACATTTTGATTACGGTTTAGAACATTGTCCCTTTGTTTTTTGTTTTTTGCAATTTTATGCAATATAAATATACAGTAACATGCACTATACATAAGAACAAAGACAAATCTATATTTTAGAAATGCTGAGATTGTACTATCCCACTGGCATTTATTTAATTCCTTTCATTATTTTTCATCAATTATTCAAATGTTTGGACCGGTCAGCGGGTCACATCTCTGATTGCAGGTTCAAGTCACTTTCCTTTTAACAATCACTGTCTTGAAATCCTATATCTATGCCATGTGCTATTTCTATGCTTTGGCCTTGCACATTTTAGAAAATGTGTGAAACTTTGTACATGCACACTGTTATATTATATTCTGTACCATTGTTTGGCACTGTTGTTTTATTCAATAAACAAACCATGCATAATGCTTTTTGTCATTTGCACCCAATTAGCCCAGAACAGTGACTATGACAACAGTATTAAGATTTAAAGAATACTTTGCTATCAGATTGATTAATTATGTATTGGTGCTTGAAAACGTTGTAGGGTTTCATCCAAATGCTGCAATTGCTTCACTTTGACCTAGTTTAAAGTGGTAATATCCCAAGGAATGGTGAATGTCATGGGAAACATTGCGCGGCAAACTTCAGCACCATGGACAGTGCTCAATTTTCATTCTGCTGAGAATGATGATGCAGACAAATCAAAATGTTGTTAAATATTCTTGGAGAACTAACCACAGTTGCACAAAACAACCACATATTAATTAAAATACATGGGCTGTTCACTCTTTTCTTATCTTAAAATAAAATTGTTCAATTAATGCATAGATGATAAAAGCAAGGACAACTAATTATTTGTATCTTTAACTATTAGCCTTTAATTCTGATATTGGTGCATCTGTTGGCCAGAACTCCTTTCAAATTTGGCCATGTTTTTTATATATCTCAATCATTAGCTGCACGACAGACTTAAATTTGTTATCACCAATTACTTGATTCCATCAGAAACAACCATTACAGCACCTGTTTGCTTTTAGGATACATCCATTCAATGGTTGTCTGCCTGTTTGTGCGTTATATGAACTTTTCATTTTTGATATTTTTGTAACACTTTTCAATAAAAATGCACTTGATTTTTGAGGTTTTGTGAGACCAGAAGTTTTGCAGTTCTTCTCAATAGCAACACAGCAATAGTTTGAGCTGGATAAAACACTGTAGGGGTCCTACTTTTTTTCTGATGCTCACGCAGCTTTGCTACATGTGCCGAATTCACTCTGTGAATATACACCCATGCCCTTCTTCAATTCTATGGTTAGTTGCGTGTTATCGCGAGAATAGGGTCATGTGACCGCGTCCCGCTAATCACGTCTCTTTATTATCCGGTACCCGGAAGTTACCGGGAGACGCGAGGGAAGCCCAAACAATTGTTGCTGCAGGAGCCGATTACCAGTGCCGGACCGCGACATATGAGCCATGCGTTAAGATAAAAGCGGACTTGGCCAGGCTTTTTATGGTTGATGGTGAGCTACTGAAACAGGATTCTAGCCTAAAAGAAGTATCAATCCACCTGGAGATTCCTACCAGGAACCCCATCCTCCTGCTCTGTCTGGGCTGGTAGGAGGCTCTTGCAGCTACCCTCGCAACTCACTCGCACTTCATCCTCCGGCCCTCTCACAGTCATTCACTCACTCCTCCCCATGGGTCACTACCCTCCCCTGGACATTTAAACCTGACCTCGGGTCGTGTTGAACTGTTGTCCACCTGTGCGAACATTGAAATTCATTAGGAGTTAAAGGGATTGTGTATAATTTCCATTCTTTGTAAATACCATTGTTCATACTTGAATGGCCATTCTCAATATTGTTGTCTGTCTTGTCTAAACTTTTTATACATAATGGTACCAACCAAAACGCAAATTACTGTCTCTGCCTCCTCTCTCCGAGCCGACACCTAGTCTTCTTAGCCTAGCGCATTCGAATAGCCTGAAGCATAACTATAAGCTTCCTATATTCCATATAGTGGAGTTTATTTAATTTAGTAGCATTCTGTTGCAGCACATTGGTTACAAAATGAACTGTGAGCAATGACTATATATATATATATATATATATATATATATAACTCCTCCTCACCCTCCGTGGGCGGTCTCTTTTTCCTCCAAGCTCGGGTCCTCTACCAGAGGCCTGGGAGCTTAAGGGTTCTGCGCAGTATCTTTGCAGTTCCTAGAACTGCACTTTTATGGACCGAGATGTCTGATGTATTTCCTGGGATCTGTTGTAGCCACTCCTCCAGTTTGGGGGTCACTGCCCCGAGTGACCCAACGACGACGGACACCACTGATGCCTTCACCCTCCAGACTTTTCCAGCTCTTCTCCGAGCCCCTGGTATTTCTCTAGTTTCTCGTGTTCCTTTTTCCTGATGTTGAAGTGGCGCAGATGGTAAAGCGGGTCATCTCATGATCAGAAGGTCGGGGGTTCGAATCCCGCCTCCTGAAGGTGCATGCTGTCGTTGTGTCCTTGGGCAAGACACTTCACCCACCTTGCCTCCAGTGTCTGCGTACATTGGTGTATGAATGGGTGAGAGGTTCCTTGCTGTAAAGCGCTTTGAGTGCCTAATGTAGGTGGAAAAGCGCTATACAATATAAGTTGAGACCATTTACCATTTACCATGTCCGGTTGGTTCGCCATATACCATTCTGTCCGTCTGTATTCTCTACCACCTTTGGAGGTGTTTCCCACTTTGACCTTGGGGTTTCCAGCCCATACTCTGCACAGATGTTCCTGTACAGTATGCCAGCCACCTGGTTATGGCGCGACATGTAAGCTTTCCCTGCAGCATCTTACACCCTGCAGTTATGTGCTGGATTGTCTCATTGTACTTTTTGTGTGAGCAAAACGACATTATAATATAATTAGTTAATAATTCTTATCCGTTCTGTTTGAACTGTTTTGACCACTATTCAGAAATAAGCTTGAAACAGGAAAGGGTTTGTAAAGGGATAAAGTGGACACGTCGGCTGACCATGACCACGCAGCTGTAGCCAATCAATATATGTCTCTATACGTCTATATATGGTACGATTTACTGTAGACTTTATCAGAGGTATATCCTGTCTTATTTTGCATTTGCGGTTTTCTGATATACTCACAGCTATTGGAAACTAATCAATGCACTCTGTTTCTTTTCTGAAATCATATGCAAAGAACACAATGGTCAATGTTGTGGACATAAATATTGAACCAAAATATTTAGTAACTATGGTGTTGAACAGTACTATAAATCAAATTACCAGCAAAAACACAGTCATACCAGTTTAAGAATCAATGCTGGAAAAACCTCAAGCAAAATTCATGATGTTTAAAAAGACAGAAGTAGGAACACAGTGGAGCTGATTAGGGCTAAGATGATAAGCAGTCAGGAGAGATATATGGTACAGACTAACAGCAGAGCTGTAAATAATGCTTGGGGCATTTTGACATGGTCAGATTATATGCCTCATTTGTCAGCCATGTCAACAGCTTGTAAAACATAAAGTCATCTTGAGTTATTGTCAGGTGGACACTATTAAAACCTCAGGATTAGCCACCACTGGTGGTTCACAAAATGTACATTGTCTGTACCTGACCTTAGAACTAATCTCTACATCTAAGTGCAATTAGTTTGCAATATTTCTTTATGAAAAGGTCCAAGGCAATAAAAATGCCATAATTTCCACAACACAAATGGCAACCCTGCCACCAGATAAACACCTTGAGCTGACACATTTCACACCTGTTACTGACAAAACAATGGAAGAGGTTATCTCCGGTCTGAGTTCATGCACATGCTGCCTTGATGAATTACCCACTAGATTTCTGAAGTCTGTGCTGACCAGCTTGTTACCACAACTTGTTAACAGTTAGTTAACATCTCATTTGAGACTGGAGCATTTCCAAAGGCCTCGAAAACCGTGGTCATTAAGCCTCTTCTAAAGAAGAGCAGCCTTGATCCCAAGGTACTGAACAACTCCCGGCCCATATCAAACCTGCCATTCTTAGGAAAGGTCCTAGAGAAAGAAATATATCAACAGCTCACTTACTTTCTCCTATCTAACAATGTGTTTGATACTTTCCAGTCAGGAATTAGGCCCCGCCCCAGCACTGAGACAGCTCAAGGTGAAAAATGATATCCGTATGAACACCAACGCAGGTAAGGTCTCTGTGTTAGTTCTGCTGGACCTGAGTGCTGCCTTTGACACAGTGGACCACGGGATCTTACTTCACAGGTTAGAAAACTGGGTGGGAATCTCTGGTACTGCTCTAAACTGGTTCAAGTCCTATCTCGAGGATAGGATGTACTTTGTCGAAATTGGCAACTGTGTCTCAGACAAAATTTCCATGACCTGTGGAGTCCCCCAGGGGTCGATCTTGGGACCCCTCTTATTCAACTTGTACATGTTTCCATTGGGTCTGCTAATAAACAGCAACAATGTGTCGTACCACAACTACGCAGATGACACTCAGATCTACGTGTCACTGACGGCAGGTGAACAGGGACCTGTAAATACTCTCTGTCACTGCATCGAACAGATAAGTTTATGGATGCAAAACAACTTTCTCCAACTAAACTCAGACAAAACTGAGGTCTTTGTTTTTGGCCCACCGACACAAAGACAAAGGGTTATCAGTCTCTCTCTTTAAAACCAAAAAAAATCAGGTTAGAAGTCTAGGAGTAACCATGGACTCAGACCTGAACTTAAACAGCCACATCAAAGCAATAACATCATCAGCTTTTTACCATCTGAAAAACATTGCTAAGATCAGAGGAATAGTGTCAAAACCAGACTTAGAGAGACTCATTCATGCATTTGTCTCCAGCAGGTTAGACTACTGTAACGGCTGCTCACTGGCCTTTCTAAACGAGCTGTTAGAGCTGCAGTACATCCAGAACGCTGCTGCTCGAGTCCTGACAAGAACCAGGAAAAACGACCACATTAGTCCAGTGCTCCGGTCTCTGCACAGGCTTCCTGTCACTCAGAGAATAGAACTTAAAACAGCTCTGCTTGTGTACAAGTCTTTTCATGGTTTAGCACCAAAGTACATCTCTGACATGTTAGAGCCGTATGAACCATCTCAGGCCCTGAGATCTTCAGGGAGGGGTCTCCTGGTGGTTCCCAGAGTCAATAATAAACACGGTGAAGCTGCGTTTCAGTTTCATGCAGCTAAAATCTGGAACAGTCTTCATGAGGATGTGAGACAGGCCTCAACTCTGACAATGTTCAAATCCAGGCTGAAAACAGCTCTTTTTACCCGTGCATATGAAAACTGAAAGTATGTTATCTGCACTCTTGCCTTTTACTGTAATTGATAAATTTTTATCAGTGTATGCGTACACTGGTGTATGAATGGGTGAGATGATCCTTGCTGTAAAACGCTTTGAGTGCCTAATGTAGGTGGAAAAGCGCTATATAAGTTGAGACCATTTACCATCTGTTTTCTTGTAATTGTATGCAACTGTGATGCACTTTGAATTGCCTTGTGTATGAATTGTGCTCTACAAATAAACTTGCTTTGCCTTGCCTTATTGCCTGTCGCAATAATTACTATTGCTATTACTACTATTACTATTACTTATCGCTCTTCAGTAAAATAAAAGAAGATCATTTTTTTAGATAAATACATGACACGTGATGTGTGTGCTTAAATACAGAAGAATGATCGCTATCCCAATGCTGACTGAGCTGAGCATCCATCTACCAGTCTGTGCCGTCTCTCTGTGCGTAAAACCCTGGAAACAAGCTCAAAAGACTTGATGCCAAGTCTTTCTTCTGCAAGAGCAGTAAAAGTACCACCTCTCACCCGCTGCTCAGTCCACTTCTTTGAAGGTTTTACTGAAGGACAAATTAACAGAAGTAACCCGGATGATGTGAGGTCCATTCTCACAGATGATAATCTGCCTCAAAAAGTAAATTCCTCAAAGGTCATTAACGATAGTGCAGAGAGAAACATTCCTCTTGTAAGACCAACAGTATATTTTCTTTTTGCATTGTGTACGGACAGAGATGAAGTCTCAAAGAGAACAAAGTCATTATATAGTGTTTGATTTGGTGTTTGTTTGTAGAATAAGTACAGGGAGACTGGGAGACATTACAAATGACTAATCTTTACATCGTCCAAATGTCTGTGTCCTGCCAAAGTTACACATTATTAGGCTTATAGTGCAATAAAACATTGTGAAAAATGTGCCACCCTTTACTGGCCTCCTATTGGCCTTTTTTTTTTTGTTACAGATGCTCAAAATCTCAATAGGAACCAGGAAAATGCAATCCGGCAAGATGTGGAAAAAAATTATACTCGGCAATGTGTCTTGTATGGCCTTTTCATAAAGCCTCTCTATTTATATTCAGAGTTTTGACCCACAGACGGCTGGCATGCATAATCTATGACATTGTCCTCCACACAGAAGCTCCTTAGCTGCTTCTTGGGAATAGATTTAGTTCCCCCTTGTGCTGCAGTGGTTCCTCAGTGACAGACAAGGGCACTAGTTTTCTTCAGTCTGTATTTCCCCTCGATCCTTCCCCTGTTACTAACTTCTCTTATTGAATTGACAAGTATGATTTTTTTTTGCATAACAAGCTGTATGATGACTAGAAATGTTTTTTACTGCTTTATAAGTATTCAGTAGATTTAGATACATGTGACTTTAAGAAGAAAAACACAAAATATTAGTAAAAGTGCTTATACCGTTGCTGAAAATACGTTTTGAATATTTAAAACCATTATAAACCATGATGTTAAATTGCACTCTATGATCACCTACAACTGTCGGTAGTTAAGAGTATTTATGACCGTTACATAAAATGTGAGCCGTTTATGTTTATTTATTGTTTTATTGCCACAACTCTGTTTCTCGCCTTGATTCATTTAGTTTTGTTTTATGTTGTTTTTTCCTTTGTCCAGACACCACACAATCTGTGTATTCTGTCTTTGTTCTTGTCTGAGCTACACTTATTCGTTTTTGTCCTGTGTCATCCATCATCCCTCCCTCTTTACCAATCTCATCATCTGCTCTTTTCTTTCTAAAGCCGTTCTATTCCTCCTAATTGCTTCTCCCTGTTTGCAGGTTTCTCTTCTACTTAAAAAAGTTATTTCAATATGCAGTGCGAGCTGGAATGACATAATGCATCATATAAAGTCTATCAATGCTGAATGTTATCTGGGCTACAAAGTTTTCTGCCTATGTAGTTTTTAAAAAGTCATTTGTAAATGAAATGTGGATTTATAAGACAGATATATTTTTATGGCAGATCATTTTCAGAAGATGTCAATTTCTCAAATCAGAACTGATATTATAAAAACTATGTGTAACCTTTATATCACATGTGTCAAACACAAGGCCTACAGGTCAGATGCGGCCCGCGAGATGATTTAATGTGGCTCTTTACAGAGCATGAATTTCTGAGTGTGTAAATAAAGAAAAGTCAGTTGCTTTCTAGCCCATTCCTGTGCGGAGTTATGGATTTTTAAAGAAATAGCCAGAATGCTCCCTGCAGCCACTAGGGGGCAGCTTACGTTTCAGTCTGCCCCAGGGCGGCTGTGGCTACAATAGTAACTTACTGCCATCGAGTGTGGCGTGAATGAATAATGACTTTATGTAACACTTTATGTAACACCTGCTGATAAAACGCAATAAGTGTAAGCCGAGTTCGACACCGCTGCTTTATATCTTTAAGTCCATCCATCCATCCAGAAGGAAAGGTCAGCTTGTTAGTTCAAGTGTTTCATGACTATGGACAAAAACACATGTTTCCAATGTTAAATGTTCATGAATTACATATACGTATGTATACTGTATTGATGTATACATGTCATTTTTTTCCCTGTTCATCTTAAGTGTATGACTATAGGCAGATAGTTTCTATTTCTACATGGTTATACAGAGCTTGTACATTTGGTATAGCAGGGCTGAGCGATATTGAAGTGTGTATATTTTTGTACGCTCAGAATGAAAGAGAGATGTGCCTTGGTATAAGTCTTATGTACCATATGGTTTATTTATTTTTGTACGACTGTAAATGTTAAATCCTTTATGACATTTTGTACGATCATAAACAATTTCTATTAATACATAAGCACAGTCTCATGCATCGGTTTCTTGCATGAGTGTAGCTGGAGGTTTATGTGATGTTACTTGAATGAGAGATCAGGGGTAGGTTTATTATAAGTTCTTTGAACTTCTTCCTACTCTGCTCAAATGAATAAATACATTTAAAAAAAAGGAAATGAAAGCATAATGAGTAAAATGTGAATGAAGAGGCAAGCAGCAGGAGCAAGCAGACACTCGTCTGCACTCTTGAGGAACAGGAAGCACATTCATGCCCTGTTTAGTAACAGTCATGTGCTCTCTGATGCTCTTCATCTTGTGATCAAGAGGGCATTTTACTTTATACCCATGGTGGGAACTCATTTATTCAATGTCTGCTGGATTTTGCCTCTCCCTAGGCTCACGTCCCCGTGACTGTGGTGACCTGTACGCCAGCGGTCAGAGAGAGGACGGCATCTACTCTGTGTTCCCACTGCACCATCCCACCGGCTTCCAGGTCTACTGCGACATGACCACAGATGGAGGGGGGTGGACGGTGAGTTACCGCTAAAAACCCATCTATACATGGAGATATTGGGTGGATGTCTTCAAACTAAATATATGCTGTATGTACTGTATCTCTGTTTAGGATGACTACCAGAGCTAATTTTATCCTATATATTCATTCGTTTATTCTTTTACTTGCAGTTCATCAGGATTGGGGACGGCAAGTGCAATGCAAGTTGTGTTTCACTCACACAGATCTTACACATATGTTTAGAAAGTAGATGGTCTCGGGTTTCAAATAAGGTATCACACTGGCATATGGGCTGTAAGCTCTCCAGTCAGTAAGCTTTGGGTACACATACCTGGAGAAAGTAACTCTAACCCTAATACCAGCCAATGTGGCAGTTAACAGGTTATTTCAGGCGTGTAAGCTTTATGGTGTGGAGATACACATTCTGTAAAATTTAGTCAATGTACCATGTGCACTAAATATTGACCCTTGAGCCATTGGCAGCACAAGGTGTAATACATTCAATACAATGTCAAACTCACATGGCTAGTGCAGTTGCCTTTTGGTGGGGTTTATGGAATCATTCAAGAGGTGCTAAAGCAAATACTAGAGGAAAGAAGCAGCTAAAAGACAATTGTGAAGGTAAGCAACATGCAGATGTTATACTAACAAGTTGTGCTGCCAGTGGCTAAACACTGCCAGTGGCTAAACACTAATATTGGCTAAATCCCCTTTTTCAACAGCGGTATGATGTGAAATATTAAATCTGTATGACCTTGCCAGTTTTAGTGAGGGCTGTCTTCTCTGGTTTGCCAAACAGAGGCCGGCAGTCCGTTAATTTCACATTTGTATCAGTTCAGCGCGCTTTGGCCAAGGCCAGAAGTCGGTCTCAAAACGTATGGCTCAGCACCCGGATTGGCCTGCAGTGGGGACACTCGCCTAACAGGGTAGACCAGGGACTGGGCTGGGTAGCGCCATAACTGTGTCAGAGGCCACCAGTCCTGTTCAAAATAAAAAACCTCCGTTACTTCAGCCTTACTGAATATGAATACCTTTTACCTTCACAGAGTATGATTCGTACTGTATTTTTGTAGGACCTCTCTTGCCTCTCGCATACAGTATCTAGCGTTTGAAGGTTGCTTTAAACTTTTAGAAAGAGTAAAAAGACAAGGGCATCTTGAACTTTGCTCTATAAAAGTTAATTAATTTGTATTTGTGTGGCTTTAGTGGTCCTTTATGAAGTCACATTGCCAATTATTTGAGCTTTTATTAGCAGATGTTTTAGGCAGAAGGCTTAAAGGGAGTCAAAAGAAAAGAGACAAGTTACAAATGATTCTGTGAGATGCAGACAGATTGTGAGTCTGCAAATCTAAAAATGGCATTTGCTGCGATATTCCCTGTAAAGCAGACACAATTCCTTCATTGTTTTGTTGCCTAAATAAACATGTAACTTGTCAATGTCATTTGTCAAGCTGTTTCCATTACAGATGATGCATAGCTGACCCGCTTATTTGCTATCTCTATATCGCACATTATCGTCATTGTATTAACAGTTATTTATCAAAAAAAAAGAAGGAAAAAAAAGAAAAAGAAAAGGTGTTGAGGAACAGTTTTGAAAGTTGTTTTTTTCCACACATGTTTTCTCTTGATCAAACATCTGTCACTTGTCTGGCCTTGCGAAAGTAAACAGCGTTGTTTAAGTACAGCCGGCAGACTGGAAGCACGGCGTCTGTGGGGAGTGAGAGACAGCGAGGTGAACAAACACCGACACGCTTCTGTTTGAAGTTATATTTGGAAATGTGCTTGAGTATTTTACTGTGTGCACACGTCTCACTTGTTACAGTCGTTTAGGTCTCTTTGTTGTGCAGCTATAGTAGTGGTCCTTGGGGAACGTTAAGAAGTTCTTAATACAGAACAGAGGGCCTTGTATTGCAATATTTGAAAAAGCATCGCATTTATACAGGCATCCATTAGGAACACTCAGGTTGTAAGACATCCCGCTGCTTATTTGAGTCAGGTCTCAGCTGCAAATATTATAATTTTTTGCTAGTAGTCTTTTTGTCCTGTGGCATGAGTGGGGTAATTCAATCTTGTTAATATCTTTTTGACACATATATTTAGTTATTGACTTTCTGCCAATTGTTTTCCTTCTTTCAAAGCACACACATCTTCCAGGAGTGTGTAAATGTTTTGCTGTTTTCACACCCGTGAAAGTCTCCTGTGACAGAATCCCTACACATTAATGAAAGACCTACTGCTAAGTCTACATTTTCCTTCTTTTTTTTTTTTATTGTTGCGTGCATAGCATTTTTAGTGACTCAGAAATAAGATAAGACTTTATTGATCTCACAATGGAGAAATTGAGCAATGGCCTGTCAATTTATTGATGCTGTTTGTTATGTGATACCCGGAATTATTTTGTCTTTTCTTTTCTTCTATTCATTTTCTTTCTTCCCACTCATGTTTAGAATTACCCTGTTCATATAATAATATTAGTAATGTTTTAAATGTTTTAAAATCAACATCACCCGTCTTTGAAAATAGTGGCTTTTCTTTCCTAGCAGGTTTCATGTTTGATTTGTTGAATGTGCATGCTGTCCTAGTATCTGGTTGGATCTCCTCAGAGTATGCTGGTTTTGTTAACCTAAAGCACTAACAGTTTTCGAGCCAAGGGCTACTTTAAGAGCTTTAAGTTGCTTTAAGTGCTACCAGTTGAAAAATAATATCCTGAAGCTCAACTACAGACCTTTATAGTACAGCATATTATATGACAAATTAGGCTTGGCAAACCAGCTAGGTACGATTTTGACAGATTTCTCAGTGACCCAAGATGAAAGAGGAGTCCCCTGCAGGGAACAAATTTACTGACCTATATTTTGCATATAATGCTATTGAGGCACGATTCCATTTCCTCCAGATACAACAACTTCACCTTCACTTTTTGCTTGAATAAATCTGTGAGGAACTGCAGTAGGTGCAATAGGCAAGGTCGTAGCCTCCTATCATCACATAATGCCAGACTGTCAGAGTGACAAAGTGCTAAGAGCAGCACGAAGGACTGAGACACAGAGCAAACAAAAGACTATTCTTTAAGCTAGATACTCTAAATGATCTTAGCCTATGCGCGAAAATGAGACAAGACACATCATGCAGCTTTTTAGACCACTGAGAAAAATATAAGGGCTTCATGATGGAGGAATTTACGTCAGAACTACATGTAAGATTTAGTTAAACTTACAGTATTATTACTAAATGTGTATCTTTCTTAACTGTCTCTTGTTTTTTTTCTCATTCACCAATTTAATGCTTTCTTGCAAATCTCACACATATTGGTGTGGTCACCTCTGAGCCTCATTATGGGATCAGCCAAGCAGCAACAAGGGCAGGTGAAAAGACAGGAAGCAGGTAGAGCTGCTTACTGCAGACACTGTGTTACTCACCAGGGGAGGAGCAGGACAGGGAGGCATGAGACAGTGGAACAGTGGTATCACAAAGCTCTAAATCAATCTGGACCTCTATCTCCGCAGATGGTATGTCCTGAGGGGGCTTGCCATAGCTGTCTGTGGTAATGGTGATGACAAGAGAAAAGAAATGAGAATGTAGTTGTCGATCAGCCGAAAATGTAGCGTCTGTCAGTGCTGACCTTTGTAACAATGTTCTATGTCCTATATGGAGAGCGATTTATGTTGAAAATTCTAACCTTATTGTAACTGATATATTTAGGAACGGGGCAGTTGGAGTAATAAAGCACATAGAACAGGTTAGACAATCCATTGGAGCGCAGATAGCATTATTAAGATTATGATAAAATGAACAAAATAAACTTTACTTATTTTTGTGTGTGCTTGGGCACTGATGATTTTCTAAGCTGCTGGTAAGCACAGGAGGCTCCTACGGCAGGATGCAGTGCAGGCACCGTAACACACAGTGATATAGCTGGTCAGAATGCTTTCTATGTCTTGTCTTGTCATTCATTAATTGCTTGTACGTAAACATGTGCGCTTCTGTTGCACATGTGCCTGGATAACTCTGGAATTTGTAATGTAAAGTGTTATATTGTATGAAATCACGAGATGATAGATAGATAGATAGATAAATACTTTATTGATCCCGAAGGAAATTATTCATCAGTCAGATGCTGCTTGTATCACCGTTATTATTACTGTAATCAATTACCTGTAGCCGGACACATGTGTTTCATTTATGTATATTCTCAGCGTTATGATGGGCCTTTTTCTTTTCAAAGGACTTACAATTATATTTTGAATTAATCTGAAATGCTTATAAGTAATTACTTTGAATGGGGGGTAGGCATTTATAAGCGTTCTTGCTTCGGCCTACTCCTTTTAAATTTTATTTTATTGCAATTACATAATCATGCAATTTATGTTTTAAAGTGCTCAAATAAACAAACTAATAAAAAAAAATAATGTTCACTCAGTACCATCCCCTAACTCCCCGCGTGTCTACCTTATGGGAAACCATCTGCAGCACATATGCTCCACGTCATCTCCACACACACATGTTGGCACATGGTATGATCATGCGAAGAGACCATACATGACACTCAGTGAAATATGTACACACAAGCCAGCCTCTCCACTCCCTGAAATCCTCTGGGCCTCTGCTCTACGTGCAAAGATACACGCTTCAAATGCCATTTAAATAAAGGCACTGAACAAAAGGTTAATGCCGTATTTTATTACTATTTTATTCGTTAAAAGGACTGGGCTAAAAATGACCATTCTATCAATAATGAAAGAGCAGAGATATAGAGAGTGCCGTGTGGGTCTGCATTATCAAATGGGGCTTTTATCAGAAGCACTGCAATCACTCTCAGATATCCAATTCAGCTAAGAACTGAAATGTAAAAGTTTCGAGTGAATGTAGGATTGTGTGCATGTTGTATCAGTCCTGTGGAAGGTTAGAGTGGTTTCTAAGCATATCAGAGAGTACTTGATGGGCTTTTCACTACCTCTGTCCAGCTCAAAGGCTTCTCAATATTTCATTTCTGTTAGTTTGTTGGTTTGGAAAGTGGAAACAAGATGGATGTCTGTGTGGTACTCTCTTATCTGTTAACCTTTGGCAACAAGCAAAATTCTGTCAAACGTATTAGTGCATTTTTGTATCGTCCTTTCTCTCTGTCGAATGAGCGTTTAATCAAAAGTTTATCATTTTGGCTTCACCTTTTGAGGTACAATGGAGGTATAAATTTGGTGTTTTATTAAGCATGAGGTGACAGTGTGAGGTGGCGCTAAGGGAGATTGTGTCCTCTTCGCATTATGACCACTTGTGTGAGACGTGCCCTTTTGGATAATGAGTGCCGCGGACCGCAGACAGCAGCAGCTTGGGCAAAAGAATGGGCCAAGAATAAACGCTTTTGATTTACAACGTTTTAACAAGATTATAATAATTATAATAATTTAACTTTTGCAAAGAACTGAGGATGCAAGTTCTAAAATGTTGAATTTTCAAAATGTAATTAGAATCTAGCTTTAGCCCACAGTGTGCTCTAACATAATGGAGACAAATGGGGAAAAAAAGAGGAGCTGGCTGACATAAAATTAGATTCAACCTATGTCAGAGAAAGCATATTTCACAACAGTGCTCTCAAGAAGAATGGGCAGTATTGGAAAGTAGTAGTGGCCCTGCTAAATATGTGGGGGGCGCTAGATTTTACTACAGAAACCTCGAGTTCCTCAGTGCTCGTTCTCTGGCCCCTTGCCCTTCCTGTTGTGGCCTGAGCTGTGAGCGGTGCTTGAGAGAGCATCGTATCTTTAATTCATTCCAATAATTATTGAATGTGTCCTGACCAATTGCAGTACTGCTTTTGTTCCAGGGCAGTGCGGATTACAGAGATTTTTGACACAGAATGGAAGTAATGGTGATAATATGGACTGGAGTTTTGCTCATACGGAGTGGATTTGGTAAAGTCGGTCGTTTGGTCGGCAATTTAGTGCAGCATAATGAAGCCTATTGTCTTGGTATGACTGACTCACACCTGGACAACATACTCACTTGTCTGTGAGCAGCTGCAGCCTAACATTGAGAGTCTGTAAAGTCCAAAAACCGGCTTCATGTCTCCCAGTACAAAGCCAGTTTTCTGTTGGATGCATCGTTTTACCTTTTGTACTTGGTAAGTTTGGTTGAGTTTCTTGGCTTTAGATCTATTACATCAATTATTCTAAGGCTGTATTGTGAACTTTGACCATCGAAGGGAAAAGTAAACGAATGTGCACCACTGATCTGGAGAGGTTGTTAGAGGAGGAATGATTTCAGAGCCGTTTCTCGGTCAAAGGAGGCAACATAAACTGTGAATTTTTATCAACGACTACACTTTATTGTATGAATGAAAAACTAGTTGTTAAGAGTGCAAATATTTCTTTTGGGGGGGGTGTCCTCTTTGTTATAAAATATATTACATCAATAGTATCCTTGTGTTAAACAGACAACACTGTGTTCTTTATGGGTGTTTTTTTCTTCTTCTTCTCAGTTCACATTTGCGGCTCCACGTTATGAGCGCATCTGTCATTCTGATAGGATTATAAAACATTTGCCCACAGATGTTTGCACTCCTCTAGAAGATGGCACTTTTGCACTCTGCATTGAATTTATGAGAGCTTTAATCAGACTGTGTTACATTTGTCGCCATATCATCAATATTCCTTACAAAGTAATAAAATAGTTCCTGTGTGTTTTGATCTGCCTTACAGCAGGTGTGCGTTTGAGCGTTGGTTGCTGTTTCTGTTAGATTCAAGACATCATGCATTATTTTATTCACAAGCGGTTCTAAAACTTTCAAGCACAAGACGACTTTCAAAATATAATCGCTATTCAGATCAGAGGAGTTGATTCAACACACATATCTGTGTAGAAATGTGCTAAACCAATATTACTTCAGGACTAAATCCATGGAACAAGACAAAAAAAAAAAAATCTTTAAGATGAAACCAATATACTGTATACTAAAAGAAGAAGAGTTGTATTTATATAGCGCCTTTCACAGACATGGTCATAAAGCGCTTTCGTCCAAAAGACTAAGCGTAAAAAATAGCAAAGACACATTTTAACTGCATCTTATACTGAACTTAAGTGGACTTTGAAGATTTCAATATTAGCGATAGCAATAGGCTAACCCTAGATTTCTTACATTTGCATTGGTTACAATGCAAACAATCGCAAATTAATATGCGCAAAAATACAATCTGTACACCTCGTTTTCATGCCTTATTCACATAACAAAATTGTGCCAAGTTAATGTGAATACTGTCATAATCACTGTAGTCGACAGAAAGCCTGTGAGAAGCTACGCTATAGCTAACAAAAATAAAATTATAAATATGGCATCAGATCATAGAAATCTTGCTCACATGTTACAGCAATCCATAAAAAAAAACAACAGAAAACATTATATCAGTGTTTTTCATCATGCACCAATACTGTATCGTCCATAACCTCTCTCTTACAGACCGTTTGTGACGTTCACCCACCAATCCCTTTCAGCAGTACTGCCATTATAAGACACTTCACCTTGCCTCACGTGTCGGTGTTCACTGTTGAAGCAATGAGTGTGTGCTTGTGAATGTGAATATAGGATGTAATGGATGCAAGTAGGACATTGCATGTGATCATTATTGTGCACTGTCCACTGCCAAATAAATAGAAAAATGGAAGAAAAGAAAATTCATAACATAAAATCTAATATTTTATTTAAAAGAAGGAACTCTCCCTGACTCCAGAGCCACTCTTTCCTGAAATCTGAACCACTTATTTTGTGTGCCTGCTCCCTGACTCTGCCTATTTGTTGGTGCATTGTTAGATTTTTGATTCTTTCTGACCGTGGGCTGATGTGTTAATCGCCTCTGAAGATGTTCCCAATTATTTTCACTTAGAGCAGTATCGCGCATCCGTACCCGGTGGCATCTGCTGCCAAAGCTCGCAACATATAAACATAGTGTGCTCACTGTGAGTACATGCCAAGAGCTAACAAGCTATTGGCACATCTCCTATTTTCCACATAGCCACATGCCAGACTGTAAATCTTCTCCAAATCAGCCTCAAAGTGCCTGTGATGCTCCCCCTGCCTGCTACCGCCTTCCCCTCTGTGTTCCGGTTGGTGTCTGCCTGTGTGCACCATGTGCTCCAAGTAGCTGACAGAAAGCCTGCTGAAGAGCTTAAGGCAGCGTGTTAAGTAGCCTTCATCTACTGCTGAGATTACAGGCAACTTAATGAGATGGTGCCTTTTAGCATGTGTTCCAAGAGTCTGCCATAAGAGATCAGAATGTTAAAGTGCCTATGCTGTCTTTGTGGGCCTGCTCCTGTAAAGTCTGAAATTGGTTTAACCTCTAGTCACCTCTATGGGAAGCGTGTGTAAGTAACGCCTTGGCAATGGAGGGCAGCAAGGCCAAAGTCAGTTTGATTGTTGAGGGGGAAAAAAGTCTTGGTTTGTCAATAGTAAATCTGTGGTGCAGCTGCAAACAAAACAAGCAACGAGGTAAATTGTTTTTCTCAAAGGGAATTTTATCTGCACAACAAATCTGTTTATGCAAGTCTGGATATTGTAGCTTACCACCACAGAGTATGGGAGTGAATGAATAATGACGACAGTGTAGCTCTTTGAGAAACTTAGCAATACAGGATTGTAAAGCGCAATACAAGTGTAAGGCATTATTATTATTAAATAATTTTTTTTTTAATTTTTGTTTTTATTTCACTTAATAAGGGAGAGGTTGTTGGGCATTTTGACAACACTGCATTGTGGTCAAAAGAAAAAGCCACCATGTTTTATTTAGTGACACGATGATGCGGCAAGAAGAGGTTCGATTCCTGGGCCAGGTGGGGTGATTCTGTATAGAGTTTACGTGTATTCCCCGTGTCTGCGTAGGTTTCTTACGGGTGCTCTGGTTTCCCGTCCCACTAAAAATATGTACGGTATAATTTGGCCAGGAATTCCCTTAATAAAAGATTATTCATCTCATTGTGACTATCCTGGATAAATAAGGGTAAATTAAAGTCAGATCAAATACAAATATTAAACAGAGGTATTATGCCATCCATCTGTTTTCTTTCGTTTTATCCGGGGCGGGATTGCGGAGTTGTTTTAAGTATTTTACAATGTTACCTCATCAAAAACACACTTGGAGTTTTGGGCTGTTAGCGCATAAACTTTGCAGCGTTCATTGTGTCAACTTGTGTTACAGTATAACTTTCAGGGTTAGAGATGTTGAAATCTTTACCTTTACATGTTTCAATGAATAGACCATTCACTGCAACAGCAGCTTATATCCCTTTAATGTTCACTCCAAGAAAAAAACTATGTATTTCAAGTTAGTGGGGCACTAATAACACAATTAATAAGAATAATTAAGTATAGACCCCCCAGTTTTTTAAATATAAGCCTCTACCAATGGTTGAGATGCTGCTTGATGGTAAAAGTACCTAATACATAATTATATATGTATAATAGCATTTAAATGATTATGTAATACCTACAAAGACAAAAGCAAAGGTGAAAATGTAAAAATTCCAGGAGTACATTTAATTTCAACAAAAGACCTATGGGAACCTTGGCCACGTTATTTTCGATGGTATGCTGCAAAGCATTCCCTCTCTCCGATCAAGCACAGGAAAACATTGCACTTCCCACATTTCTATCTTGACACACCCTTTGGGTAGAGGCTGCACCGCCCCCGGTTGTCAGTATGAAGTGGCAAATGTCCATAGTTGTCGTAGCGAACTTCGGGTTGCTTCTTCTCACAGGACATTTGTGGTGGAGAGGTAGATGATGGTCAATATCTCTACAGTAGGCCACAGTTTCTCTTGTAGACCAGCCAGGTATTGTAGATGATGCACAGGCCAAGGGCGTATTCAAACGGGGGAAGTACCAGCGTCATGACTTAGAGGGGTCTAATAGGTGAACCTGCATGTCAGAAAGATCAATATGCTGATTATAGACAGCATATGGGTGGTGGTTAGCTCCACCTCCTTCCTCTTCCTCCTTTGCAGCTTCATCCGCTCCACAACAGTCTTTCACCATCTTCTGAAGAGCTTAGCAGTTAGGCTGTTTTTATTCTGAACGTCCATTAGCCAGAACAATAGAAGGCATGTGTGGCTTAGCTGTGAGTCTTGCTCGGGTACCTCTTTGTTTGTCCCTTCCATGTTTCCTGTAGCTCCTGGAGCCCATTTTGACATCATGGCCGGGGGACTACAGATGAAAAATAGCCTCTTTGGCTAATTCTGGCTGTTTTACTCATGTTTTAATCAGGTGTTTTATGAAATTGCGCTGTCCCCTTTTGAAAAAATAAACTAATCTGAATCTGATGTTGGTACCTCTTCAGTGTTTCAGGAGAAGAAATCTGTAGTTTTCAAATGTCTTTAGCTCATAAGCTATCTTCTATCAGGTGAGCTCCACCAATGTATTTTGATCTGGCTGTGCCGATGCACTTGATGCCCAAATTTGCGTGCATATTAAACCATTTAAGTATAATAACACTATGATTGTAACATATTGATAACAATGCATGAACAGCAGTGTTTTTATTCCATGGAAAATAGTGAATTTTAACATCCACCAAAATTTCAATACATCAGAGTTGCACACAGGAAGAATAGTTAAAGAAGAATTGGAACATGCTGTTTAGACCAATATAACATTTTCTAAATGTAAATTAGTGGTCATGATGTGTTTCAAACGAAAAAATATTGACAAATTACTGCAAAAACCTGCTTTTCAATTCTTTTCTGTTTGGACTAAAACACATCATGTGCTGAGTTTTTGTTATATGTCTTTGTGTCTGACCCCCATGTCCATAAATTAGTTTAGTGTATTTGAGCAGTTTACATTCTTTACTTTTTCAACATTATCCAGTTATAGAAGCTCAAAAGGAGTAGGCTGAATCTAGAAATGTTATGTACGTCTACCCCACAGTTTGACATTACATAGACATCAGACATAATTCCTTCCTGAGTTTCCCATTTTCAAAATATTGAAAAAAAGAAAAAAAAAAAGGTAAAAAGGTTGTCATCCCCAGTTACAGCACGTGATCAGCAATGGAAAAATCTCCATAACCAGTTTACGCAGCAAAAAGAGGATATGAAGTTAATTTTCCATAGACAGGCACACGCACCGCTATGTGCCTGTGCATGTTTATGAATTACATTTTATTGCAATTACATTCTCAACCATACAATTAGCAACTTTAACCTTACAACCAACAGCACTGACAAGAAAAGAAACTTAACTACAAACAAAAGTGACTAGACTGGTGAAATGTACAGGACAATGTTTGAGTTGATCATAAACTGAACAGAAAAACAGCGCAACTATATCAATCATTTTGTTTCTGGAATGTGTTCAGTAAGTTAAGTTATTAATCTCTGTACAGATTCTGATACAGTTTCTTTTTTGGTGGAAAAGGCGGCAGTGAATCTTAGACAGTATATACTTAGAGAAGTGGGTTGTGTGGAGCTTGTAGAACAGCTTGTTTTAAGAGTCAAAAATGCGAAAATAAGAAACAGACAAACACAACAATACAGTAATGCAATGAAGTTTAAGTCAAGATAAATGGATCAATATTAATGTCTGCTCCTGTTTGATGGCCCAGATTCTGGAGTTCTTTGTGTGATATGTGATGACTGCAATAAAGCGCTCAGGGGACATGGTGAGTGTGTGATACATTTTTCATTGGCTGAATTCATTGGCTTTTATTTAATGCACACTTTTAAATCACAATTGCCTGTTTTCATACTGGCTGAGGCTACAATGTGTAACAAATCAATGTTTCAGACTGGCAAATTGTTTTGGACAGTCATGTACGGAAGCGTAGGCTTCACACGTGTTTATTTTTGGATGGAATCGCATTCGATCAAGATCCTTATCACGTTTTTTCAAGATACTGTCATGTTCATACAAGATAGATACAAGATACTGATCACGTTATTACATGTTACGAAATAATCGTGTTTTTTACATGATACTAGGAATGCACCGATACCACTTTTTCTAATACCGATACGAGTATGAGTACTCGTATCGATACATACTCTTTGAAGTGTAGGCTATAGACTGTTTACAGACTTCACAGCAGATTGGTTAATTAGTTACTTTACTCATTTACATTTCCTTGAGTAAAGTAGATTACACGTTTAAGAGAAGTTAATCAGAATTGAACATTAGTTTTCATTCAATATATTTATTTTTATTTTTATTGCACTGTCCATCATAGACCCATGTCCAAAAGTTACTCAATGCCTGTTCTGTATTCATTTTAAGTATTTTAGAATTGAGAAGGTTTCTTATAACTACAAATAATTGGCCTCTTGTTGCCTTATCTCTGTGGATTTTCATACGTGTGTTTTGGAGATGAGGACAACTTAGCTAGTAGCCTACAGCATTTTTATTATTTTTGTTGCGGTTAAATTCTGCTCAATATGGGCATGCTGCATCTCTTTATTTTCATTTTTCTGAGTAATTTTTAGTCCCAGGGTTAGTTTTTGCTTGTTCTTTAGCAATTTCAGTAACTTTCTTTTGCTTTCACTCATTCAATTTTATTTTCATTTTTCTTTCTTTTTACCTTTGTCCTATAATTCCCTCAGCCAATGTTAGGGTTATGGGTAACGCTTTATAACAAGGGTACATGAATTCATGCATGAATTCATTCATTAATTCATTATAAATTCATGTGAGTTCATGAAGCTTCATGATGAAATGATGAAAAAGGCAATGAATTCATTAATGATAATGATTAATTGATCATGATGAAATCTTTGCTGCAACGAAACCAACCACACCAAGGACTAGGGCTGGGCACCATAAAAATTGAATTGATACGGGCACTTTAACAATACAATATGGAGGACTTCTATGTTTCTTTTCGGTACCTACTTTCAATACTTTAATTTTGTCTATACCAGTAGTACCTAGACATTATTTTCAATTCCAGACTGGTATCGTTTAACAGTACACAGCCCTACCAAGGACCAAGCTTATGAATGTGCCCCTTAAACTGAAGCGTTGCAGCTTTGATCACTTTACACTATTTTGTCATTTTTTGAAGGCTGTTTGAGATCATACCCCCGGTTTAAGTGTTGAACATGTTGTTTTATTTTGTACGAGGTTCTTTGACCCCGGTTTAATACTGTATATCATACAGTATTAAACCAGAGTGTGTGTGTTTTCTGGCTTATCTAGCCTTGCAACCTACAACTTTGTTAGACAATGGATCAGTGAAGTTTGAGTTGACATTGAAATGGCTGAATGGTTACAAGTCTAAGGAAAAGAAAATCAATTGTTCTGTTGTGAAAAGATTTAGCAAATCATTGTAAATCTTTATTTTTAAGAGCAGAGTAGAAAATCAGTGTGTTGTTGACAATAATGCAACGATGATGATGATGATGATGATGATGATACTACAGGCTTTCATAATGAGGCCTATAATGAAGCTGAAAATGGTGGAGACATTTTGGGTCAGGATATTCTTTGACAGGTGCCATCTGGTCTCCAATGGTGCATTTGGACATAAAGAACGATGAACAAAACCCCCATTTCCACAATAGAGCGGGGACTTCTAACAGCAAGTCAATTTCCTCCTAAGAAATATGCTTCCCATTTTTCTTCACTCGTTGAAAACATTCAGAGTCAGCATTTTCCATGGACGACATGCTTTATTGGTAGGAATTAATTCAGATCCGTTTGCACATGCAGAAATGTATCAAAAATAGATGAGTTTTATGCAAATATTCTCTTTGTTTCTAACATTGAAAGTGTTGCGAGGCCTCTCACTTAATATCTCCACACAGTTATGCGTTATCATTCTCCCGCCCTCCCCACAAACAAGAAAAGGCATGCATTTCATCTCTTTGTGTGCTTTTAGGATTATTGCATTATGAATAATTTCCCTCTTTTTCTGGGATTTCAATTAAGTATGCAGATCTGTGCAATGATTTGATTCAAAGTCAGTCAAGATTTAATGGATTCCTTTTATTAGCTTCCGACAAATTGCCTTTTTAGTGGGGAAGAGTGTTTGCATTATTCATTTGTGAAAGAGCAAGCATTTATGAGTTCATTTAGGCCCTGTCCATACGAAGTCAAGCTGAGGACCAAACGCAAAGATATTTTATCAATCCAGTGTATCGTCCATACGAGTCCGGCGTTTTGGGGGTCTGTAAACGAACATTTTCCAAACTAGGTCCCAGAGTGGAAAGATCTCAAAACGCCGTTTACGTGGCGCCGTTGTTACAACGTCTCCGCAACTTTTACTAAAACGATGACATCACAGCACAGGGGTGGAGTCTGTTATCCATAATCTACTGACCTTATAATGAGTTTTACTCATGGATCTATGATGGTTTTACTCCGCTCCGTTTTGCTCCACTGTAATCCGCAAGCCACAGGTGATAAGTAGAAAAACACGGCCGAGTCAGTCTCTGTTGTTGGACAGACAGTCAAAGTCCGGTCACTGACAGGTTTTTCTGCTTTAGTCCCCTTACGTCTGAAGAATAAACTCGCCTCCTCGTCTCTTCCGTAAATCATAATCCTTGAATCCGTTTAATTTTCACTGTTTACATTCCAGAAAGGTTTACTGCGCATGCGCCCTCTACATCTTGTTCTATTATCTGCGTTAGCGTCACAGCGCCACACACAGGCCTGGCAGATGAATCACACCGTTTTCACAGACCTGAGTCGACCCATGTGGACGCACACATTTACTAAGCTGGCTTCGTGCTTACAAAGAACGTTTCTGAAAATATAAGCGTTTTGTCTTCGTGTGGATATAGCCTTAGTTTTGCTGGAGATGAGCGCAGAGCAGCCAACCAGCCCTGGGATTTAGAGAAAGGGAGAGATGGTGAGTCATGCAAGAGCAGAGGAGGATGATGATGCTCACACAAATGAAGTTGATATGACCTTTGACCTGTGTGATTCGTTTGCTGCCTCCCCAGGTGATCCAGCGCAGGGAGGACGGCTCGGTCAACTTCTTCAGAGGATGGGAGTCCTACAGGGAAGGCTTTGGGAAGATTACTGGAGAACACTGGCTCGGTAAGTGTTTGTGAATGTGCACACGAGTGAACACAGCGTATCATGCGGCTCTAGAAAGCAGGTTTACAGCATTTGATATATTTTCTTTTTTATCTATATACCATATGACGCTTCTTGGGGATTTTTTTTTTTTATGTACCCCATGCTGATACAATACACATCTTCCCAATGTGACAGAAATAAAACACTGGCAGCAATGTACTCAACTGTGAAATTATCAGCTTTCAAAAGTCGGATTCTTCAACCTCACACAGGCTTTCATTAAATGGACTAAAATACAAAGTTATTTTTAGGGGATCAGCTCAGGCACTGACTTTATTTATTTATTTATTTATTTTTTACCAAAAGCTGATTTCACACATGAAGTGTCAAGTGGTGAGACCTTGAATGATGAATTCAAATCATTATAGGCTTTTATACAGGACAAAATAATGTTTATGTTTAAAGTGCGCTTTCGTTGTCTCTTGTCTATTGTGTCCTTAGGGAAATGTGGCCTCTGCTTCTCTACTACATACTGTAGTTTGTACTGAACGAGAGGGGGTTTAAGCATTTTCCTTTTAAGCATTAATAAATATAGCATTTTCCAACCAACAAAGTGTACAATAGTAATCGAGATGTTTGAAATCATTTCCCGATTATCTGCGAAGAGAATATTACCCCCTATTTACGGTATGATTTCACTGACTGTTGAGATATGCAGTGCACAGAAATAGATTTTCTCCGTTACATTAGTCTATGTCAATCAATAAACTCACTCACTTACTCCATAAATGCCTGTGCTCTGATGATTGTAAAATAATGAACTGTAGGCAGTGACAGGTCTGTGGCTGACATCTTAGTATTGTCTCATTTTGCTTTCCAAAAACAATATCTGCTAAACTGTGATATGTTGGATATAAAACAAACCAGCCATTTAAGAAAGAAAACTTGCTGTTAAATTGTCATTGTTGCGTTCATTACGTACATTTTGTCCTGAAATAATGTTATCCTTTTCCATGAATGCGATGTTGAATGTTAAAACACTTTTTTGCCACAACTTACATGGAGCAAATGGAGCTTGAAATCTATTTATGTGAAAACGCACACCTGGGTCATGGTGAAGGTCACGGACATACCGTGGAGGTAGCCATCAGCACAAACATACATGTGCATATACAGTTAAAGAAGAAGAAGCACACTTCAGAGATGTTCCGCAATGGTGAAATGTTTGGGATTTTCTTTACCGTTGTGGAATAGCTAAAGGACTCATTATGTGAATTTTCAATATGTAGGTTTTTGTCAACCCAAATTAGGCCATTACAGCATCCGGCCCCTCTGCCTCCCAGCAGAGGCACCGTTTTTTGTTGTTGTTTTTCCCCCTTTTTTAATGGCAGTAATATGGAGAGGGCAGGCTTTAGCTGGGTGAATGTGAATCAGGCCACTCTCCACTTTGAACCTTCCTTAGCCATTCAGTGTGTGCTGATGTCTCATCTCGTTATCGATTACCCTCCAGGCATGAATGAAAAACTGATTCTCTGAAACTGTATTCTTTAATTTACTGCTGCCTTACGTTACTTTTATGATTGTTTGACTCACGGTTTATATAATTATCTGATATTAGATATCTGTTATCTGTCAGTAAGGGTCCATCCATCCATCCATTTTCTCCCACTTGTCCGTTGCCGGGTCGTGGGGGCAGCTATTGGAGCTGCCCAAGTCACATTGCACCAGTCCCCTATGGCTCCTCCTGCAGGTGGTGGGTCCACGGAAGGACGGCCTCATGGTTCCAAACGGGCCTGTTGGTCTCCCATTCACTCTCTCATTCATACGCCAGTGTACGCAGACACTGGAGGCAAGGAGGGTGAAGTGTCTTGCCCAAGGACACAACGACAATGTGCACCTTCAGGAGGCGGGATTCGAACCCCTGACCTTCCGATCATGAGACGACCCGCTCTACCATCTGCGCCACCGTCGCCCTGCGGGGCGCAGATGGCATATTGGATGGCATATTGGTGGCGCAGTAACTGACCAATACTCAGTATTGGTCAGTAAGGGTCCCTAGTGTAATAAGCAAAAGTAAAGTTTTTAAATTTACTTTTGAATCATCATTCATGACTGGTAATGAATAGTAAGAGCTTTATGCAACTGACAGCAGAACCATAGCCTTTAAGTCTTTTTGAAGAGCAACCTCCATCTCAAAAATGCCACTAGCTGTCTCCCAGTGCTTATTTGTGCAGTCTAATAGGCATGTTGACAATGTGGCCAAAAAGAGAAGTAAAGAAAAATTTACTCCGTGCGTCACTTGAAAAACCAACACACCGCTGAATAATGTCTCCCAAAGGGGCCGGTATTAAGTGTATAAAAGTAGGCCAAGGCGGTTCCACTGTCTCCATAAAATCTATTAGACACCTGTGTGGCGCCTCTGACGGGACATGACTGCATGTAATGTAGGTTATCAAACGGTTTAATGCCGTCCCTCAGAAACTAACCCAGTTTTCCAGATGGCACATTACATTTCACTTGTGCTACGGCAGAATACATTTTGATGTAACTGACTGTCATGTTGAGTTCAGAGTTCAGGGCTTTGACATGGACAGCTCTAAAGAACCCAAGTGGTGCATGTGGTTGTAAGAGCTGTAAATGTGCCAACAACATAATCAGTAGTGTAAAACAAATCTGTTTTGAAGGATTTGTGGTAAATAAACTGCATTGCCCTGGGATTAGTTGGATGAGACACATCTCCCTGCTGGGGTATGTTTGAACGTGAATGCCTGGTGGTGGCACATATTGCACTTCCATCAGTCTGGCCCAGGCTTACCTCCACTGTGTAAGAGGTGAATGGTTTTATGTGTCGAGAAAATCACCATATTTGACTAATATGTAAGTGGTTGTGGCATTTAGGTTGTTATACACCTGTATGACGTGAATGGAGGCGTGAATCTTACTGCTGGTCAATTTTACCATTATATCTTTGATCAAGTAATGCAGTATGTGCCAGAATTGTCACTGGGAGAAATCCCCCAAATATTACAAGTAGTTTCACAGGCCACAGTTCGCCAGCTGCCTGTGTCAGCTCCGCCCCTGTTCCCGCTCCAGGACCGTATGTGAGCTGCAGCCTCACACTGTGTGACATAGGCTTCATACAACACTTTTGCCTGGAATCATGACCTTCTGTTTGTGCTGCTTTCATAATGGGCTGATACCGTGTGGAAATGCCGGCATCGCGACGTATAGCCGTGCAGCTTTGTTACTCCTGACTTCATAAGCACAAAACCGTAGATATGAGGCGGATTGTTGTCAAATAAAAAATGAGAGAAGGGGAGAGGGCCTTTATGGAATTGTTTGTTTCATTTGGATGAACGCAGTTATTGAGAAGGCACATTCAACCTCCAGCTTCTCTCACTGTGTGTTGGGCGAACAGCGGCTGTAGCTGCACTTTTCAGGGGATTATTTCTCCAACTACTCTGCATAGAGAGTGGACTTCTGTCCCACGCAGCTTCAGCAAATAAGCAATAAGCTCCACACGTTCTTTGTCTTCTCTGTTTGTTTGAGGCTGATTGTCATTACCCAAGCTGCTTACCGTTCTGGTCCACTTTAACCCCTGGTAATTACACTTCAGCAAACATTTTACTCTTGAATTAGTATTGCTCAGAGTTCACTCCAGGTCTGTTTAGGTTTTAAAGGCAGCCATTTCTTTTTGAGCAGCACCCAATTTCATTAATCATTGGAGCATTAACGTTTGAATCAATATCTCAAATGCAATTTTTCTTTTAGTTAGCTTCCTCAATTACAAATTAAACGTTTGTTGGTTCTCCAAACAGCTTTCCAATTCAGTCCAACTTTGCTTCCTTACTTAAATCTTAAACCTAATCCATTTCACCTAATCCGTGCAACATGACTTTAATTCTTATTTAAACACCTCTACAAAATGGCATTACCTTCTGACGTGAAGACAACATCTTGAATATATTGTTATGATAATTTATGTAATCTGAAATGTGTTTTTAAATAGGCTTACTTGAAATTGAACATTTTCTCAGAAAGAGTGGGTGCATAAGCTTTGCATTTAAAATCACACAGAATTTAGGGCAGCAGCTAAAGTGTGGGGGTGAATTTTGAATTAGAACCACTTTTCTTTCATTAGCAAAGCTGGTGCATCCAACAAATTATGTGAGACAGGATCTTCTTTTTATCAGTCAAGGTTTTGGTATTGATGTCATGGCGCCCTCACTTTCAGGATTGTGATTAACCGTCAGCCATTTTCTCACTGCTGGAGTCCTCCCTTTTTATCCTGCTACAATTTGAGCAGAACACAAGCAGACAGATCCCAAATTCCAAGAGACTGAAAAATGAATAGTAAATGAACAGTAAAAAATATTGTGGCGTTTTTAAAAGGGGGTACACAATATAAAACAAAAGACAAATAAAGAAATTACAGTCAGAGACTATAAAACAACCATAGAAGCATTCAATTGCCTTTCTACAGACTTGATTAGCTTTGCCACAAGCTCGTCTCCAGAGATGTTGCTGCTTTGCTTTGACAGGTTCAGATTTTCCAAATGTTTTATGTTAATAACACACAGCCAAAATACTTTATGTTTATGTTTCAGGCCTTATAGTTTTTGCAGTGTAGCTTTGAGATTTCATAATTGTATTGCGTAAGGGTGCTCTTTGTCACCGCACTACAGCTGCCAGCACAGATCTCTACTTATGTTACCATTATCCCCAAACTGTTACATTTGAGAATAAAAATGGGAAAACATGCACAGCAGATACTAGCTGGTACTAAAAGAAACACAGGGATCTGCCTCCTGTGATGCTTTTGGTCATGAGATCACACAGCCCCTCTTGGATTAGACACACAAAGAGGCATCTACAAAACCAAACCTCTTCCGTGGCAATACAAAAACCAAATAGATGATGCTGTGTTTTTAACAGTGTAGCACAGACCAAGAATATGTCGAAACCAACATCTAATTTAAATGAATTAATTAACAAAAGTAGAAACGTGTGTTGAAAGAACAAGACTGATATTTTATTCCAAAACCTAAATGATGTAAGGTTTATAAGCGCTGCCTCTTCAGTGGGGCAAATCAAAAGGAACGAGGGATCCTCCAGGCACAGATGGCAAACCACCTCCATTCTGCGATGACAGATGCTCTTCAAGCAGATATTTAACCCATAATTCAACGAGTATTCGAACAGCCCATCTGTGCTACGCTCATTAATGAGACACAAGCAGAAAGACTGTTGATCCTATAGAACGATCCACTTTCCCGTGGAAAAGAGGTAGCCATGGGAAATTTATGCGAACGCTTTGGAATTTCTCAAATTTCTGCCTAAATTGGTCATAAAATGTGGTCTGATCTTCATCAAAATCATAAGAATGAATAAACTGTCTGCTTGAACTAATACCATCCAAAAATTTACATGTTATCATAATTTTATTGGCCATAACATGTAAACATTCACAGGACAGGGAGGAAAAAGTTGCTGAACTGCAGCAGTTTTGTAAAGAGGAATGGTCCCAGATTCATCCTGATCGTTGTGCACGTCTAATCTGCAACTACAGAAACGCAGTTATTGCTAAAAAAGAAGGGTCAGCCAGCTATTCAATACAAGGGATCACTTACTTATTCCAGGCTGTTTTGAATGTCTCAGGTTTTTCTGCAAAATATCTTTAAAAAAACTTGTGAATGAATGTTTCTATTGATGATATCACGTTGTCTAGTCCCTGAGGCAGCAATGCAGCCCCTGCACCAGACTTCACAGTGGGCATATAGGGTTTTAATGTTGTGTGCTGTTTCATCTTTCCTCCGCACGTGTGTTCCTCCCAAACTATTCAACTTTGGTTTGCGAAAGTGCACTTGGAAGCTCCACAGCACTACTGGACAAATATTCAGTGGACTGATGGACCCGCGAGCTCGGGGCGGTTAAAAACATTAATCTGCTGGAGTCAATCAGCAGACCATTGCGGCGCTTGCTTTGCTCCATCGGTAGAGCACTGGGTTCATAACCACAAGTTTCTGATGACGATCATTACCCTGTCTTTTTTTTTTTTTTTGACTGTGCACCCACTGGGAAGAACATAAATTGGCGCCGAATAGTATTACTCAAGCGCCATTTGGAGAATAAAAACGGTATTATTTTTGTCTTGAAAACAGCTTGACCAGAGGCATCAAGAAATAATGTTCTATATCATTTCCTTATTTTTAGACTGGCAGTCTCATTTTCTTGTTTTCGGCCACATTAATTGAACTTATTGTAATTAGTTGCTTGTATTTACTTACAATGCCATGAGTATGTATCCTCATGTATTCAGCTTTAGCCTCTTAACACCTACCATCGCAAAGAGACGTCATCACTGCGCTTGTATCTTCACATTTCTCACAAATGCAGCTCAAATTGAGTCAAAGGAGAAAGGGAGCAAACAAACATTTACCTGTCAAATGAACTATTCTGATGTCCAGACAGCGAGGTTTAACAAGCGTGTTGACCGGTTGAACACTCGTGCTAGTCCGGTGCAGTTTCCCCAAACTCACGCTTCACTCAAGCTTCATCACTCGCTTTACAAACACATCCATAAAGCTGTCAGGCCCTTTGTAACGATGAAAACAGGGATACAGGGTGTCCATCTGCAGCGGACCGCAAAGAGTCCTGCTCCTCCATGCAATAACCCGAGCAAAACTCCTAAAACATGATGCACAGGTGTCCTTATGCTTCAGTTTGGTCAAATGGTCAATCCCATAAGCCTCCAGTTTTCTTACAAAAGCCGTTTTTACCGGTTTACATTTCAGCCCACTCTGAGGACTGGAGCCGCATAAACATAGATTCGCAAAGCGGTGCAAATGCGCCGCGGAGCGCCGCGATACTGGTGTGGATAATAACAAAAAAATATGTTTTTTTATGGAAAATGAGGCACAGGTCAGATTGAATTGTTTGCCCTCAGTCCGCCTATTGAATAGGACCAGTCTAAATTTAAAGTCAATGTAAAGTGGAGGGGACCAAACAAACACTTTTCAAAAGTGTGGGGGACATGTCCCCCTCACAAATAATGGTTCTGACAACTCAACACCACACTCAAACAGAGACAAACCCAGGAGGCAGTGCATCGTTTTAAAGAAGCACTAAAGACAGTTGGCCGGGTTTCCTGTGGGCAAGTTTTTAGTCGGCTAAAATGCTCCATATAGTTGCTGTTATTCGCAGGAACACAGCGGCAAAGACAGAGCAGCGATGTGTGTTTTTTAACTAGACCACATGTGAATGATGAATTACTTTTCTCCTTCACTTTTGTCCTCTCCACCCAAAAGGTATAGGCTCCATTAGCAGTCCTGTGTGATTTATTTTCACGACGTTTCCATCATCCAAAATGCGCAATAGTGCTTATTAGCAAAGCCGGTGGATACAGATTAAGGGTTTTAATTGTGACATTTTGTGTTTCCATCACTCGTTTCTTATGCAAAGCTTCATGTACATTAAAATGAAGTGATGGAAACGCAGTTACTGCACTGTTACGGAATCATTCAAATTCTGCTTTATGTTGTAACATATGGTATTTAAATGAATAAACTCTGTCTTGTGAGAATACTACAGATGAGTGTTAGGGTGAATAGGCTATTGGCCATGCATTGTTAACCTCAATAATGGCACATTCTGGTGGTTTAGTACGGTCTGAGCACTCACCCTGCACTCATTCTGGCTTCATGAGCTGCCTCCATTTCATTCAACGCAAAAGAGCCAAGCCAAACAATGACCGTACAATTCGCTCCCATCATTACAACCCATGCCTCTCCAACATCAATACTGTTATCAGACAATTCAGAGGAAAATCTGCAGTGAATACCTGGATTTCCCCTGCTCCTAAGACACGAGTAGCTATAATGATTCTCCACCACAGCTGTCCTTATATTACAATATAAATACAGTATTGACATTGTTCATCAAATGTTATAAACCTATTAGTGTTTAAGGATCAGGCCACCGTTTTTACATACTGAGATATGTTCTTACCTGAGCTTAGACAAGTTGATTGTTTCAAACTTCACCCCGTTTGGAGCCATAGGAATATGCTGGGAGAGGCCAAATGCTAACAACATATTATGTGACTGAGAGCACACACAAAGACCAGACAGGTATGCATCAACTCGTCTAAGCTCAGGTAAGAACATATCTCAGTATGTAAAAATGGTGGCCTATTCCTTTAATGATACGTCAGATACATTTGAATCATCTAGGCTAATCTTATCTTCCACATAAACAAAGATTGCAGTCTAATTACCTGAGGAATTCAGTGCATGGCAATTTGTCTATCAAGGTTAAGGTTGATCCCCGTTGGGGTTCCTCCATGCTCTTGGCCCTGAGTACACGGGCAACACATATCTGTATCTATATTATCTATATGTAAAGACATTGCATGGTGTATGTAGAAATGTGACTTATTATAAATATTTATGTTGATTAATCATGAGAGTGAATAATGCAGTTAGATCCACGAGAACCATTAGCTCAAAAGGAAGGTCTACACAGAGTGCATTGTCAATATAAAATATAAGCTTTTTATAATTAATATTAAAAACATGGACGCAATGCACCGTCAGCCATGAGTAAACTGTTTACAACTGCCCTATGGATCTCATTACAGGTAGCCTATACAAAAGCTAGTTACTTTTAGTTTGAATTAGATTAATTAAAACAAATAAATAAAAAAGCTTAAAGATTAATCTTATACAGCTGACACAATTGATTTGTTTTCATTGTTAAATGTTAATGTTTGTGTTGTCCCTAAACAACTTAGATATTCACTTGTAGTATGTCAGGCCTGTCGTATTTTTTGCTATCTCCTGCTTTTTGAGAGACACTGGTGCGGCACAGCAGCACACAATGAGACCCAAGTGTCTGTTCTGCCTGGAAGATGTCCTTTTTCATTGCTATTGCTGTGATTTCACATGCTGCCTTATTAAAGATACACTCGCTGCTGCTGCTGCTATACAGGGAGGAAAAGACAAGCAAACTCCTATTCTTTTGTCAGTCTGGCTCTTAAATTGTGCATATCTGGGCAGAAGGTAGCAACAAATAACACTGTTAAGAGTCACCTATAACTGGGGCAATAGACAAGTGTTTTATAGTTGGAGGAAGGAAGTTCTTTATTTGTGAAGCGCCTTTCACTGACACGGTCACAAACCACTTTACATCGGACAATTTACATTCACGCGTGCAAACACGATGGTGGTAAGCTACATCTGCCCCATCGGACCCTCTGACCACCATTCATTCACACAAGTGAACGAGCTGAATGCTATGGGGTAAGCCTCGCTCCCTCAGTCCATTCTTAATGTTATAGTCCATGGTGTGCACAGAAACAAACAGTGTGGACTTACACCCTGCGCTTCAAAATGTCTGCGCATGCCACTGCAATAATTTATCACAGACCAGAAAATAGCACCGAATGCACACTGGTAGCGCACTCGTGAATCTGGGGCGCAGTGTCTATTTTATTTGGGTCTTAGTCTTTTGATGAAAAGGTAATTTGATTTTAGTCAAAATTTAGTCAAGTCTTTTCAATTTTAGTCTAGTTTTATTTGACTAAAATTGCATGTAAATTTAGTCAACTAGATCTAAGATTAATTTAGTCAGCTTTGCATTTATAATATTCATTATAATCATACAGTTTTTAATCAAGGTTTTCCGTTTCATAAAACAAAGCTCAGAGCTGTACCTGTGGAAGTGAATTTAAATGATTTGAGGCTCTTTCAAACTTCAGTTTGGATGGTTTTAGTCTATTCTTTTCATTTTCATATTTTTGTCGACAGATATCTCTGTACATTTTAATTATAGTTTTAGTCTCATGAACAACTTTTAATATAGTTTGATTCATTTTAAATCAACAAAAATATGGCTTTGTCTAAAATGATGACAAAATGTTTTGGTGCTGATGGGGAGCCCAGTGCATTAATCGTGCACCCGTGGTGTGAATACAAGATTTTTTATTTTTGATGTTGGGAGGAAAGACTAATTATATATAACTGGAAAAAGGAAGCACTGCTTATATAACACTCGCACCAAAAAAAGAGTTTGTGAAACTCTGACAAACAGCTGCATGTAGCCGCTGGGTCCTGAATGACAGAAAATACACCAAACAAGTAACAATATAAAACACATGTGCTCCTGCTTACTTGGTCTTGCTGATTCTCTTCCTTCCTCGTCAGTGCAGCAGCTTGTGGCTGCGCTTTCTCACCTGTGCATGCACTTGCATCATGCCGTCATTGCACTGCAGCTGTTCAACTCAAATTGGACCCCTTTCTTGAAGTCATGAAGTATTTCCGTGAGTTTAGCAAAGTAACATATTCCAAATACCTGCAAATTAAAAAGTAACTATTAACGAATTCAGTCACTCAAAATGTGTATTCTAAATAAGTTGCGACCCAACTCTTTTTTCTTAAAATTTTCAAGATACATAAGAAAAAAAAACAACTACCTACACGACTACAACTCCGCCAGACGACCGATGATACAATCAGAGTGTTGTCATATAATTTAATTTCACCACTTTTCACACAAAAAAACACAAAATCTTTCTCCCAGAAAGTGTTACTTTAGTGTTTATACTTCAGGGCAGTAGCCGAAGTAAAGGTGTAATTGTGTTTTCATGGCTTCTTTTATTCTCCCCGTCTTTCTTCTGGCACACCCCAGTATCTTTATTTCTTTTCTATGGCTAGAGTCACCGCCATGTTCCCCAGATCAATGTGAGTCTGTGGCAATTAAGTCCCCCAGCGCCAGTGGAACTATTCAGGGCTTAGAGAAGCAGGAGAGACACACACAGCAGGGAGCCACATTCATCTTTACTCCTCTTCAGTCCACTCAGAACACAGTGTCCACAGACCAAGAGTTACACACTCCAGAAACCATATTGGATTTGCGAGAATATGATGGATATGCTTAAAAAAAAGGATGGAAATTCCAGAGAACAGTTGAAAAATGGGAGCTGGGTGAATGCAGTACAGCTAGCAGGGCTATTTAAGTGGAAAGAAATGGACTAAACTTGTTCATAATCATGTTATTAAATGTTACATTAGCTAGATAATATTGTGTTTTTCGATTTAAATTATCTGTAGTCTTCATAACGCACAAGCAGATTGCAATAAACCTGCATTTTCAAATAAAGTATACATATATCAAGGGTTTTTCTTGCGTAGGTTTAATGTAAAAAAAAAAAGTTGGCCTATTCATGGATTAAAAAAAAAAGCGACTGCACCCATCTGACCACCATCATTCATTCATGCGCACACATCATTCATCCTGGCCTATTGTACATGTTTTTAGTGGTAGGGGAAACCGGAGTACCCGGAGGAAACCTACGCAGACACGGAGAGAACACCACACAGAAAGGCCCCGTCCAGGTGGGAATCGAACCCGAGACCTTCTTGCTGTGAAGCACCCATGGTTCTATTTTTCCAAATAAAAACAATGAAATGCTTAAAGCTTAAGCATTTGCATAACTCCCTTTTGGCCTGTGCTGTTTGTTTTAACCGTATTTCCGTGAGTTTAGCAAAGTAACATATTCCAAATACCAGCACATTAAAAAGTAACTATTAACGAATTCAGTCACTCAAAAAAAAGTTCCTCTTTTCACATACATTATATGTATCCTCCACAGCTACGACAATGGCTTACAGAGTGTTGGTATTTGGCAGAAAACACAAAGAGGGGCTATACGGTATCTACACACAAAAAAGAGACCAAATCAAAGTACAGTGGCTGACAGGTCTGAATTACCCATTTTCTTGTCTCTGGACATTTACTTTTGTGCTATTGAAGTCTTGGTCTTTCATACACACCCAAAGTGGACGTCATCAGCTGCGGAGTCACAATATTTCAGAAAGATCCGAGTCAAGTCAATTTCATTTGTAGGGCAGTTGCTTAGCTGTTTGCATTATGACCAAAACACAGCATTCAACAATGAAAGTAGCAAAGCACATCATTAATGACCAATAATCAAATACTGGTCATGGATTTTAAATGGTTGGTTTATGCACAGTGTCTTCAGTCCAGTAAATGCAGAGTTTTGCACTTGTACTATAGCACACGTGTTTATGCAAATGATTGATTTGTTAATTTTTTTTAAGGGGGTTGACTTGAATGGTTGTCAGCAAAAGCCATACAGACAAATTATGAATCGGAAAGAAATGAGTAGACAGAAACAAAAAAACAATGATCATGCTGTGCAGTCCAACCCTCTTCTTCTGTCAAGTTGGGAAGGCAATATGGCAGGTCAGTCGATGTTCTGCTCAGGGTAACACACTGTCGGTCGATTCCCTACCTTCCTTTTCCCTCTCAAGAAAGAATTGCGTCACAAATAGACAGGCATTCTGATTGTACAAACATCAAGAGACAGCAACATAAAACGCTGACAAAGCAATCGGCTTGACGTGCCTTGACCATGTTGGACTCAGAGGTTTGCGTGTGAAACTCTGCCAGACACTCCAATCATGCGCCGCAGCGGCGGCTTCCTCTGGCAGAGGCGGGGCTGACAGCGGCGGGGTCATAGGCCAATACTGCTTCCCACTCACAGGTTAGCCCGGAGAGGGGGTGGAAGGAATACTCATTGATTGCTCACGAAAAGATTTATTACTCCAGTCTCCGATAGATACAGGTGATGCTCTTGCCTCTGATGCACATTTGTGCTACGAGCAAAGATTTTGTGAAGGGAAAAATACACGGACAGATGTGATGCTGTAAAAAACAAACGTAGTTTTTGTAATCGTATAGCCTGAATAACGCCAGACTAAAATCACTACCAATTCATTTTCTCGTAGGAGGGGTGTCGAATGTCTATCATGGGTCTGCAAGTAGCCATAGCCAATCGTATCAGATGACGTATGACGTACCCGCTGTAAACCTTCGAGCTATACTATTTAGAACACGGTCTAAGGTTTGATCGAAAGATGGCGTCACGTCTGCTGCTGTCATGTTGGATCCGTAAATGAATAGCGCGTCATCGTCCCTCCTTGTTCTGTGATTGGTCCCCAAATCCATGCGAAGATTTCGGCCATGGTCCCCAGACTGCTGTGCAGTTTGAAATGATTCGAGCGCACAGAGCAGTGTTTTTAAACTTTAAAAAATGTGGACCACCCATTTTAAAACCAACATACCTGCGTCATTATGTTGGTTGAAAATAATTGTTAACCATAATATATATATATATATATATATATATATATATATATATATATATATATATATATATAGGACTGGTTAGCTCGTTTAATTTAGTTTTATGTTTAAAAAATAGTTCACAAGGCATTGTACAATTCAAATATTCCCATTTGTTGGGTTACATGGTAAGATATCACAATTTACACATAAAACATTACCTAAGACTTCCCTGAATGCCATTAGCGTTAAAACTAAAACGTGGTGTTTTGTTTTTGGCAGCCCTCTTGTGTGTTTGGATTTAAAGAGTGGGAGTGAGCTGGTGTTGCGAAGGTCAGCTTATCTCTCCTTAGTGATGAGGCGGGCAGGAGGGACAGTGAGCCAAACAGCGAACAGGTGTGGCAATATAAAGGAGGTTAGGGAAGGGAGGAGCAAGATTTAGAAAGGGTTTAGGCTGAAGTTAATACTTCAGTTTTAGTTTTAGTCCAGTTTTAGTTGACAGTCTTTAGTCAGTTTCATTTCATTTTTTATTTCAACAAATTAATTTAGATCAATAAGTGATCAAGGTTGACTGATTACACGCACAATAGGCAGAAATTAAATTGTGAAAAGGCTTTTCTTTATAGCGGACTTTCTCTTCATCCTTTGATCATTGCTTCAAGGTTGTTTATTAACAGATCCCCTTGTGCACATTCATTCATCAACATGCTTTCTGCGTTCATACGGCTATGGGAAAAAAACTATTGTCCTGAGAAAAGATAAAGTCCCAGTGACAGTGCTCGGAGGCATAGCTTGCCATCAGACAAGCCAGACTGCTGCTTGGGGCCCACTACCCAGCAGGGGCCCCTAGAGGGTAAACAACACTAAGCAACACTAGTTATGTGAGAGCTGCCTGAACTGGTGCAATTACATCATCTCACCGTTAACGAAATTGGTTCTAGTTAATCCCCTTCTTATCCTCAGTAATGTTTCCAAGTCACTTCCTTATGGAATGGGCAAAGTCTTGGGCATTACTTCAAAGTTATGAGTCTCTCATCATCTTATCATCTATTATTTAGCAATAAGCCAGTTTATTGAAACATTATCATGATATAGAGCAGGGGTCCCCAACTAAATCAACTCGAGGTCCGCAAAACTTTTCTTTAGAAACTTTCGACATTATGTCCAGTCCGGACATGTGCAGTCATTGCTCTTGAAAATGTTAAAATATGAACGCAGGTTGTCTATTTACAAAGCAGAACTGATTAATTAATCGAAAATGTTGCCATCTTATTTCAATGTTATTTAAATTGTTTAGATAATTTTTAATTCAGCCTTAGAAATTAAGTATATTGAGAGGATGAAAAGGCTTTGGGGTCCGGACTAAAGCCTCTTGAGGTTCGGATCTGGACCCAGGTCCGCCAGTTGGGGACCCCTGATATAAAGTATCACAGACCTCTGTTCAAGCTAAGAACAAGCTTCTTCTAAAGTAATATTAATACACTAAAAATTGCTGATTTATGATGGAATTGGTGTCTCATCATACAGTAGCCTTGTACAATAATATATAGGGCCCCCTGGAATTTTTTTTTGCTTGGGCTTCCGAGGCACCCTTGCTGCACCACTGAAGGCGCTTCGATCCATCGTCAATATATTCTATGTCAAAACGCGTCAAAAAGGCAATGCGTTTACGCAGAACATGGTCAGAACTGGGGTTTCCAGGCACATGCAATGGATCATTGGGATCCCACATGCACACTGCAGCTGTTAGAATGAGCTTGACAGGCTCCCCCGGAACCCACGTAATACTACAATGGATACCTATTACATCTTTATGAAATGTTTTCAGCGGCCTATTACCATCTAAAAAACATTGCTAAAATAAAAAACATAGTGTCTACACCAGACTTGGAGAGTCTAATCCATTTGTTTGTCTCCAGTCGATTAGACTATTGTAACGGCTGCTCACTCACCTTTCCAAACGAGCTGTTAAACAGCTGCAGTAAATCCCAAATGCTGCTACTCTAGTCCTGACCAGAACCAGGAAATATTACCATATTAGTCCAGTGCTCCGGTCTCTGCACTGGCTTCCTGTCGCTCAGAGAATAGACTTTAAAATGGCTATGCTAGTGTACAAGTCTCTTAATGGTCGGGCACCTAAGTATATTGCTGACATGTTGCAGTCGTAGGAACCACCTCGGGCCTTGAGAACCTCAGGGAGGGGTCTCCTGGTGGTTCCTAAACACGGTGAGTTCCCTACAGCAAAGGTGTTGAACAGCCTCCGTGAGGACGTTAGACAGGCCTCAACTCTGAAAGCTGAAAGCATGGTTATTTACTGCTGCCTATGGCAATTGATTGTATTTAAACTAATGTTAATATATAATTTTAATATATACATATTTGTGTTTTTATATATTTTTTATGAGTTGTATCGATCGATTTGTTTTATTATGTTTTGGTGTTTTTATTGTGTTTGTGTGTTTTCGGTCTTACTGTGAGGCACATGGAGTTGCCTTGTGCTCAAATTGTGTGTAAATACATTGTCTTGCCTTGCCTAATGGCACACTACGCCTCTGCCATTCATTGTACAACAGATTGTGCGCTCTGATTGGTAACTTAATAACCCATTACCACAAAATAATTATTTTCTTTTTTTTAACAAAGGGAAGGTAAAAGTGTTTATTTGTAAAGATCAATGTGGGCACAAGCACATCTAAGTAGCTTCACAAAATCCAGAGTGGAACCACCAACATTGTTTTTCATGCATGTGCATTAATGCAGGTATAAACATCAAGCCTGCATTTGCATAAGCCCATACACCTACAACATGCATATGAGGCTTATTCAGAGCGATTGGAGTCAATAAAGGCGGCTCATTCCCAGCAAGAAGGTCAGTGTTCAGAGAAAGCGTGCAGCCGACTCTACACAGCCTCCCTCTGACCTCACTGTGTTCTTGTTAGAGGGAATAAATAGGCTCATTATTCCTCAGACAGTCTCCATCCATCCATGTGTCCCTGCTATTGTTTCAGAAAACTCCCAATACAGCATTCAGACGGGGCCTCTTTCTTATTGTTCAACTGTGAAAATCTAGTAAGAGAGAGTTCTTTGTTTTATGGAATTACAATTTTATTTGTCTCACTGTGAGATAAATTAAATGGAACATGTGTTTGCATCTTTATTTATTCAATGTATTTATCGTTTATTTAACCGGGTCAGCTTTATTGAGATCCAAATATGCACATGGAATTCAAAACACATATTAAACGTACTTAAATTGACTCGCAAACCAGCTAGAGGGTGATTTTGCTGATTTTTACTCTGGACGCACTGGATTCTTAAAGTGGTTTGTAAATGTGGTGAATTAACATTTTCAATGTAGCTCTATGAAATGGGATTTTAATTTCAAGGACCCCAGGAAGACTGAATAAACTACATTGCTTAAGCATACCCAGGAACACAGCAACATTTTCTAAGCCGACTGTTTAGACTAACGCACCCAAGCCACCCCATATGAATTAAATATTTTTCGTAAATTCAAACATTGATTCAAGTCAATGTAAAATCTGTTAATGTGTTAGAAATTTTAGAAACACCACTATTAGTTATTCAAAATTGCAATACAAATATGCCTAAGCAAGATTTCAAAATGCCGAACAGCTCAACAAATAAGAATATCAGCACAGGGAACAAAATATTTGATTTCTTGTATAAAAAAGAAAAACACAAAGTATTATAAAATAGCTACTAATAAAAATAATACAGCATTTTGAATTGGTATTTTGAACCTGTCAGCCATAAGGACTAGACAATTGTTGTTTACCTAACCCAGTGAGACAGGGCAGCATTTTTTTCTCCCTATTTATAATTTTTATATACTTATATACTAATATATATATATATATATATATATATATATATATATATATATATATATATATATATATATATATATATACTAATATGTATATATATATATATATATATATTAGGGTTGCCATTAACCACTTAAGTTACGCTGATGATCTTTGTCCATATAGCACTGGGTTACAAGAACTGTTATATGTGTGCTCTCAGTATGGAACAGACATGAATTTAAATACAATTCAAAGAAAAGTATCATTATGAACGCCCGGAGCAGGGAGGACTCCAAACTGACATTCCCCGATTTATTTTTGTCAGACAGTAGATGAATGTAAATTTGGTGCAGTGTCTGTGTGACCGCAGACTTGTCTGATGATAGAGACATTTACAGACAGTGTCAAATGCTTTATGCCTGCTGTACTGCGCTATCTCAGGTACATGTGCAGGCTGTCAGACTCAGTGAACAGTATCGTCACTGCATTGACAAACCCTGGACTAAATGTGGTGTGTTATTTTTCCAGTATGTGGACTCACTGGCTTCTGAGCCTATACAGGAAATAATTGTTTTGTTTTCTATGTGTGTCTTTTTTTAATATGGACCATTATTTTAGTGTCCAAAATAAAGTATTAAATGGAATTGAATAGTTATACTGTTTCCATTCTGTTCTTCTTGAACAAAATGACCAAAGCACACACAGACAGAAATGCATTTTGTTGTTTTGTTGGGTTGTGCATTGGTGAAAACATAAACAACATTCTTTCCCCGACAAAACTTTACCCTCTACATCAGCCCCGGCATTCTTTGATTAGTTTTGAGAAATACAAATAGTCTAGAGAGTTTCTGGAGATGGAGCTGATTTGGCATGAGCAAATGAAGCAATTCAGACGTAGCAAAGCAGGGGAACTAATGAAGACAAGTGTGAAAGTAAGCTGTCAGGAAATCTTACTCATATGATATGAGAGAGACTCCCATACCACAAAGGCATAAACTACAATCCACTGCAATCCATTATTTAACACAGGCGTAAGTGTTTCGGTTAAAGCTCCACCAATATGCCATTCATATATTCATATCTGATCAATAATTCAGCAGGCTGACATGCTGATGTTGGCCGTCTTGGGATGCAGGCTGAAAGTATGCCAATCACAGCCTCAACCCTGACCAGATCTTGAGCACGATTTCTACAGTAAATAGTGCACTGACGATATGAATGCCTTCAGGGAGGAGACTGCGGAATCTACGGGCCAGGTCGAGTCGACTTAAGAACAGTTTCATACACAGGGCCATCGGGAAGCTGAACTCCCTGCCCTCCCTTCTGCCCATCTTCCCCCACCCCCCGCTCCACAATTAAGGATGAGAGAAATATAATTTCAAATCAGTCACATGGTTTGACAAATTTCTTCATATTTAAGCTCCGTGGCGCGTGTCAGACACATGTACGTGCACGTAAACAGAGCGCATGTGTGTCATCATCACTTAACGCTAAACTGGAGGCTGCACGCAAAGTTAAATCTCCCAAAAAACAAATGAAATCCGCGTGCCTTTGCAAAAGTTTCTCCTGCTGATGATGGCCAGGCCAGTATAGAGTATAGATCCAGTGCACTATGGTGGCGCAGACAAATGCGTAAGATCCAATCTTGGTCATAATCCGCATCAAAAGCTTTATTTCCAAAAAAAGTACATGCAGAATGTCGTCCAGGAACAGCCCAAACACAAGCCTCAAATCAAATGCGCTGTTGTTTTAGCTGCGTGTGGAAAGCGAAACTAAAACTTATCCCATAACGAGCACATGGCCCATTGCGCAGCTTTTTTCTTTAGTTTTTTCCCTTTTTTTTAAATGTTGTTTTGTGAGCCAAGGGGCGCAATTTATTGTAAAGCAGCTTTGAAAAATTAGAAAGCATTTTCATTGTATTTCTGAAATTACAAAAACTGCCTAATAATGAACATTTAGGTTGTTTTATTTCAAAACTGACTTATTAGCCATTTATATTGCACTTGCACCGTGAACCGTACCAAACCGTGAAATAGCTGAACCGTTACACCCCTAGTATATAAGATGTTGAATCCTTTTCCCAAGTTTATTGCTTATCTACAGACGCATAACCATAGGCTAAATTATATGGATGGTTATCTGCTGTGATTATGGGGCGGCACAGTGGCACAGCGATTAGCGTTCGAGCTTCACTGCAAGAAGGTCCCAGGTTCGATTCCCACCTGGACGGGGCCTTTCTGTGTGGAGTTTCCAGCTTCTCCTTGTGTCTGCGTAGGTTTCCCCCGGGTACTCTGGTTTCCCCTACCACTAAAAACATGTACAATAGGCTCTCCTCTGGGACCAGGACCACCCTGAAAAAGAGATTCCTAACCTCAGTGGGACTTAAATAAAGGTAAAAAATGGGCCAAACCTGACTTTATTAGAGTTATAGGAAAAACAGGAGAACCCATAATATAATATAGAGACGAGATTCTCAATTACTGCGCCAAAATGTGAACCACTGTGAAACATTTCTATCAGAAACAAAATTAAGTTCAACAATTTGACCTCAAAATTGGTTCGCTATAGACAATTTTGAGAACTTTTATACATGTAACTTAAGTGGGGCCAAAAGATGTTACAGAAGAAGGTACATGTATTAAACCTTGTTTGTGTTGAATCCAATGAGAGGGTCTTGTGTAAGTCTGGGAGAATGAGAGATGGAGCTGCAATTTGCTGCAATTCCTGGGTAATTTCGATATTTATGAGTACCAGAACAACCCTTAGGGCCTCTTTCCACAATGCCCAGGTACTTTACACATGATGATGCTTCTCATCCATAGCACGCTGCTAGCTACCGCTGTTCAGTATGTGATGGGGCAGACGGCACTTTGAAAGGAGATCTGAAGAATATTACACATAGAACTATTTTAAAAACAAGAAAACATGCAGCTTTCATTATGTAAAAGTCATTATTACTACAGAGTGCTTGTAATACAGAGTGCTTGTAATAATAGTACAAGCACTATAATGACTTCCTCCATATATTATATGGAGGATTGAAAGTGCCACAATTAAATAAATAAATACACCATTTATATATTTGATTAAAAATGTCATTAATTCATTAAATGTTTCATTAATTCATTAAATATGAAATTAAATAAATCCATGTATAATTAAATGTGTGATTGATTAATTAAATTACCAATGAATGTGTAAAAGTATATGTATAATTATTTATCTGTTTAACGTATTATGTCATGGTCCTGTGTTCATGAATTAATGTTATCTGTCAAACTCTCTCATCAAAGTTTGATGGGCAGGTCCTAACACCTGATTGATTACCCTCCTCATCAAGTCAAGGCAAATCAATTCCAGAATAATGGATTGATGCAGTGAACATACTCCGATACACACCAAACGTGTCGAAAGCGTCAGGTTTACATTGAAAATACATGGGGGACACGCCTCGAGGAGCGTCGAGAGATCACACAGGAGCTTTCCTCAACAGTGACGTTGGAGCGGAGCCACCGGCGCAAATCCTATGCTGTGGATGTAAACAGTCAGAGTCATGGAGGATTTTAGCTTCATCGTGTTGTGAACCGGCGCTACAGCAGCTCTGGGACTTTTACAAAGAGCTGCTTTAGGTTTTTTTAACCTAAACACAGGATTAAAAGCGGCGACAAGAAGACTTATTTCAGTGGCTAAATCTGTGCTGGGAAAGTGTTTGGGCCTTGGTAAATGGTCTCAACTTATATAGCGCTTTTCCACCTACATTAGGCACTCAAAGCGCTTTACAGCAAGGATGTTGCCGTGGCATTACCACCGGAGAAAGCTAATGCTGCAAGCTAAAACACCAACTGATCAAGTGAAAACGAGGAATATGCACGAATAAAGTTAATAAAAACACCATCTAGCCTTTGACTAATTTGTTTTTGCTCTTGTGCTCGCTTTGTTTTACTATGTCAATGTTCATTTTTTTAAATCTGATTTTATTCACCTGTTGTAGCACTTTGAGGTTTCTTTGAAATGTAAGGTGCAATATACCTAAAATGTAGTATTATTATTATTATCTACATAAAGCATCCATTTAACAGTGATCACTCACTTAATTTTGAAGTTTATTGCTCACATCTACAACGGTTTGTAGCCGATCGTTTTTTTTCCCCCGGAGCTAGCTGCTTAGCCGCTAACAGCTAACTTGCATTGCATTAATATGCATTTTTTTACTCATGGGATCCATTTCTAAACCTGGTATTGTACTTCTGTAAATTTAGTTTGATAAAAATGTAATTTATTCTGTAACCTCAACTTATAGAGGTTTCCAAATTGAGGTTTTTGTTTGTTTTTTAACATTTTTGAAACCACATGTAATCATGTGAATATTGTTTTCATTATGTGAAAATGAATCAAATCAAAATCAATTCAAACTTATATCATTCAGACCAAAACTTTATAGCAATATAATTGATCCGTTCATGTGCGTTTTCTTAAATTTTTTCAATTAGACTACAAACGCTTTTTAAGTCTTTGCACTAGTGCCGCACTTTTCATGCCTAGTCAGACATTAGACAGTACAACAAGAAGATTAAATATTCATAATTTCCGACACTGCCTTGCTCTCAGCGAAGATGCATTTCTATGAGATGACAGATCAGCTGGGAGCCTGTGCATTCTTAATAATAACAACCTGCTCAAGGCTGAAACGGGTTTAGTGTGAAAAGCCTGACACCACAACACCAAAGAAGGGGTGAAAAGACTCTCCTCTTTCAGCTTCCTGTTGTATCTGCCACAGCAGGTCAACATTTGGAAAATGCAGTCTCTTAGCACAGCTGGAGGACATGCTGTTAGTAAGCCTTCCATTCTAACGGTAAAATCATGTTTCTCTTCTTAGGGCATTTTTCTTTGAAGTGTTCAAAGCCAGTTAGAAAGAAGACCATTTGTTGACTGAAATGTGACCAGTCACTAGAATCAGGAACACATGTCGATTCTGGGGCATTTTGAGCTTTTCAGAGATTGTTAAAGTGTAGTCTCCAAGCTTTCCAACAATGTAACACATGGAAATGGTAAATGGTCTCAACTTATATAGCGCTTTTCCACCTACATTAGGCACTCAAAGCACTTTACAGCAAGGATCCACTCACCCATTCATACACCAATGTACGCAGACACTGGAGGCAAGGTGGGTGAAGTGTCTTGCCCAAGGACACAACAAAAGCATGCACCTTCAGGGGGCGGGATTTGAAACCCTGACCTTCCAATCATGAGACGACCCGCTCTACCATCTGCACCACCATCGCCCGAAATCTGAAGTGAATTTGAAGTGAACAATTCCAAAAAGGCCAAAGACAGAAAAACGCCTCTGAAGTTTTGGGCAGTTCTCACCTCTCTCCTGTTGAGAAGAACAATAGGGCTCATTTATATCTCATTTAGATAAGCCATACCCCCAAAGCTCTCCACTGTCATGTCATGTTATGTGTATGTTGTTGCTATATGTGTATGTTAGGAAATGGTGATGTAGATAATGGACATAGTGAAGCCTACTCTTTTATTTACACTCAACAAAAATATAAACGCAACACCTTTGTTTCTGCTCCCATTTTTCATGAGATGGACTTAAAGATCTAAAATTCATTCCAGATACACAATATTACCATTTCTCTCAAACATTGTTCACAAATCAGTCCAAATGTGTGATAGTGAGCACTTCTGCTTTCCTGAGATAATCCATCCCACCTCACAGGTGTGCCACATCAAGATGCTGATCTGACATCATGATTAGTGCACAGGTGTACCTTATACTGCCCACAATAAAAGGCCACTTGGGGGTCTGGGGACTCAGAACCAGTCAGTATCTGGTGTGACCACCATTTGCATCATGCAGTGCAACACATCTTCTTCGCATAGAGTTTATCAGATTGTCAATTGTGGCCTGTGGAAATGTTGGTCCACTCCTCTTCAATGGCTGTGCGAAGTTGCTGGATATTAGTGGGAACTGGTACACGCTGTCGTATTCGCCGGTCAAACATGCTCCATGGGTGACATGTCCGGTGAGTATGCTGGCCATGCAAGAACTGGGAAATTTTCAGCTTCCAAGAATTGTGTACAGATCCTTGTAACATGGGGCCGTGCATTATCTTGCTGAAACATGAGGGGATGTTCATGGATGTATGGCACAACAATGGGCCTCAGGATCTCATCACGGTATCTCTGTGCATTCAAAATGCCATCAATAAAATGCACCTGTGTTCTTCGTCCATAACAGCTGCCTGCCCATACCATAACCCCACCACCACCATGGGCCACTCGATCCACAACATTGACATCAGCAAAGCGCTCACCCACACGACGCCGCACACGCTGTCTGCCATCTGCCCTGAACAATGTAAACCGAGATTCATCCGTGAAGAGAACACCTCTCCAACGTGCCAGACGCCATCGAATGTGAGCATTTGCCCACTCAAGTCTGTTACGGCGACGAGCTGGAGTCAGGTCAAGACCCCGATGAGTATGACTAGCATGCAGTTGAGCTTCCCTGAGACGGTTTCTGACAGTTTGTGCAGAAATTGTTTGGTTATGCAAACCAATTGTTTCAGCAGCTGTCTGAGTGGCTGGTCTCAGATGATCTTGGAGGTGAACCTGCTGGATGTGGAGGTCCTGGGCTGGTGTGGTTACACATGGTCTGCGGTTGTGAGGCCGGTTGGATGTACTGCCATATTCTCTGAAACGCCTTTGGAGACGGCTTATGGTGGAGAAATGAACATTCAATGCAACAGATCTGGTTGACATTCCTGCTGTCAGCATGCCAAGTGCACGCTCCCTCAATGCTTGTGGCATCTGTGGCATTTTGCTGTAAGACAAAACTGCACATTTCAGGGTGGCCTTTTATTGTGGGCAGTATAAGTTACACCTGTGCACTAATCATGATGTCAGATCAGCATCTTGATGTGGCACACCTGTGAGGTGGGATGGATTATCTCAGCAAAGCAGAAGTGCTCACTATCACACATTTGGACTGATTTGTGAACAATGTTTGAGAGAAACGGTAATATTGTGTATCTGGAATGAATTTTAGATCTTTAAGTCCATCTCATGAAAAATGGGAGCAGAAACAAAGGTGTTGCGTTTATATTTTTGTTGAGTGTACTTTACAGTCAAAATCCTGCGTGATTCTCCCATAGCTTCTCCCCAGTCCCTCTATGCCTGTGTCAGCACCGCCTTCATGAGCTGCTGAAGCCTCACGCTGAGAGAGTTACAGACTCCAGACATAACTGAAGTTATAACTGTAGAAAAGACTCCTGTACTACTTTTGTAATACACATACACTTTCATACACATGAGAGGAAAAGGCCGACATTGCGACATATCGCCGCGCGTGTTCGCATGTTTTCGTTTCATTCCACATACCCAGCGTAACTTTATCTAACCATAAAACCGAAAATATCAAGCGGATCTCTCTCAAATAAGAAGTGGCTGATAGGGATGCGATGACTACATTTATGGATTAGTTTAAGTTTGTAGTGATCTTGATTACGACCAAAAACAAAACGCAAACAAATCCAATCAACTGAACACACCACCAGTGGCGGATTTAGCTATTTGGGGGCCCAAGGCGAACACAGACATGGGGCCTTCCTCACACTTAATGTTCAACATCTTTTTAAATCCTTGGGTTTTATTTTTCAAGAGAATCTTACTTTTAACTTGATTTGTGAAGCCCTCCAGTTTTCTGCCATAAGTTAGATGCTGGAGATGACGTCTGTAAAGAGAGAAAAAGGTCATGTTTCCAGAAATTATTGACAGTAAAGTAAATGCACAAAATGAAGATTATGTTTTTTAAATAACATTGTTTTCAAACACTTTAGATTTCATTCATAAGGAAGATCTGAAATTCCATACTAGCAATTACCTTGTTTTTTCTGCAGAATTTTGTAAAGATGATGATGATCTGCCTTTCTGTCAAATCTTCTTTTACTAGAGCGGGAAAGAAACAAATGAGATCCCAAATATTGGAGTCATACACATAACAACAACCTATACTTAATGAATACCTTATTGCTTTACTCCTCTCATCTCCTTAGCCCTCCATTTCATTTCTGCCTCTTTCTTCTTCCATTTATTCCTGTCTGTCTTTCTCTCATGTTATTGCATCCTGTTTTCTTTTCAAGGTTTCTGTATTTTCCATTAATATTTCTCCTCCTCTTTATTCCTGTCTTTCACTCCTTTTGAGTGCTTTCATCTGTGAATCTACTTTCTTCCTCCAGTCAGTGCTGCTGTGTTTTTTCTCTTTTCCATTTCTGTCCATGTTTTCCTCCCTTTAAACATTTCCATTGTCTTTACTTTCTGCTTCCTATTGATGTTTCCTGACTATTCTTTTAAATTAAATTCACGACACCGCGGTTGACAAGGTTGGCAGCCGCTGCAGCACTTTCTCCCTGCTGCTGTGCGTCGGTGCGGCCGGTGGATGGTACGCTGGAATATGACGTCACTTTTGGAAGTGAAGACATCAGCTTTTTCGAAGCAAGTTGCTTCTTTCTTTTAGTGGCACCACTAGGATAATTCCTTATCATGCTTGTTTTTTTAGGTTTCTACTTCGCAACGAATGTTGTGAGTTCCCGCTCCCGCCTCTCATTCATTCAGATCCAATCGCTTCCTGTTGCGTGCATTAGCCATTGAGGCATTAGCGTCTTAAAGGAATAGCCCATTGTGACAGAAACATGGGGGGGTTTATGCCGGTACAGCGCTCTACTCATTCATAAATCAAAAGCCATTCCGTTGTTTAATGACTCTTTTAATTTAAAAAGTAAGAAAAGATTCATTTGAAGTTTAACAGATGGTCAGGGGGTCCGGGGCCCCCCAACGTTAGGGGGCCCTAGGCGGCCGCCGACCTATGCCTAATGGTTAAGTCCGCGTCTGCACACCACGTTAGCTTAAAGCACAATGGCCTCATCAAAAAGCAAACAGACACGATGGCACAGCGGCCACAAGAGACAAAAAAAAAAACGTTCACTCAGTAAGTAAGTAACCTTTGCGTGCCTTCTGCTCAGCAAACTCCTGATCAAATCCATTTTAGTAGCTCAGTTATTTTAATAAATTAAGTTTAAGTAGTGGTTGCAGAATACTATAATGATATGTAGTAATTAAAACCACAAGGGCACATAACCTCAGGGGCATACATCCCCTCCCAATATAATACTATATGGACATTATTTAAAATTTAAGTTCATAAAGGACACTGCTAAGTACCTTTTCTCGAGGACTTAAAATAAGTAAAACATGTTTTTTTACCAATCTTTATTGTTTTATTCTTTTTAATTATTTTTAAGGGTTCAAATTGGTATTCCAAGAGGCACAAAACTCCAACATAGAAATGTCCAAGCGACCCTTTGGACACTCAGACGCATTCAATATTTCATTATACTCGGTGGTGATGGTAAGTAATAGGGATGTAACGATTCATCAAAAATCAATTTAAAATCGATTTAATATGCGTAAAATGTGAATCGATGTAAAAAAATAAAAGAATCGATTTTAAAGCCACCCTCAGCTACTCCATTTTGCGCGACCGAAATAGACCGGAACATACTAGCTCATTGTTTCTAACAACGTTAACCTTTTCTCAAGAAAAGCTCCACACCTTCCCCGCCTCACCCCCAACACACGCCACACATAAAAACACATACACGTGTAGGCATCGAAGCAACAGACTCAGCTAAAGTTAGCGGCTACGAGATTAGCGTTAGCAGCTAACGCAGAGTTTAGCCTTTTGACAGAAGTTTACCAAAGATTGTAAACTGACAAACATCTGACCAACCAGCTGATTCTGCTGAAATCCTCATCAAATGTCCGTTTGTCAAATAATCCAATACCTACAGGAGCCGTCATGTCTTTTTCATGTTTACAAAGGCTGCACCGGAGGCAGTGAGGTGTGGAAAAAACTGCACCGTAAAATTATTTCTAAATGGGAGTATTATGTTCAAACTGCAAATAAATAAATAAATAAATAAAGGTTTGGTAAAATAAATATAATTTCAAAATGTTTGCTTTGCTACATAGTTTATTTATGCTGAAAACATGTAAATTTACAAGCACTCTCTCAAAATTATTATACTTCATTTTCATGTTTTGTAATTTTTTGTAATGTAAAGTTCTCTTACTGAGACAGTTGCATTTTGTTACAAGGACAAAAATGCAGATGTTAAAACAAAAGAAACATTGGTATGAAGGAGTCATTCTTTTCTAAATAAATAAATAAAAAATGTTTAAAAAAATCGTGAACTTCTAATCGGAAATCGAATCGAATCGGGGCTTGAGTGAATCGTTACATCCCTAGTAAGTAACTAATCTAGTCACAGCTGACATACGGAATCGTGGCTGCCTATCTGCGCCATCCCCTTGACCGCTTACCGTTCACTCACACACCACATTCACACGCGCTCTATTAGGAAAGGAGACACTGTCAGTCGCTATCGTGGAAGGAAGTTGAAGGACAAACATGAACTTTCAACTTAATCTTTTGAATTTTGTAACCTTCATTAGGCTAAAGAACTCTTTGAACTACACAGGATAGCTGAAAGTTGTAATTGCCATGAGTCATATCTTTCCCCTTTCTTCATTTACTCATCCAAACAGAGTCGGATAACATGCCTTTGTTGATGGTAATAGCAGATGATAGAGTCATGACTTTCGAAAGAAATGCCCCAGCACCTAGGGCGCCGTAAAGGGGTGGAAGGTTAGGACGATTCTAAGGGCCCAGGCTGATGAAGGGCCCAGAAGAGCAGACCCTCTTTTTCTTTTCTTATTTCTTTTCTCTTTTTTATACATACGTGTAATGTGCTAGGGCCCCTCATACACTTAATGTGTATTTTGTCCGTTTTGACCATAGATTTAATATTTAACAAACAAATAATGTATTTACTGTTTAAGTCACACCCCTCCCCCTCACAATGGTTCATTCCACCTGCGCTGTCCGAGCTACGCTCGCTAGCCGAGCGTCTCTTGCTTATTGCATTTGTTATGATGCAGTGCAGATAGTGACACACGCAGGCATGTCACATCAAAAGTCAGGGCATCAAAAACGGAAAGAAAAGAAGGAAAGAGAAGACTGAGAACGCCGAAGTCGACAGTATGTCACACAGTTTTTCAAAAACAAAGGTAGCTTGCCCTATTCCTGTATTCCAAAACTTTCACTTACTTATTTTTGTTGCTACATGACCTGCTTTTATCTAGCTAGCTTAGTAAAATAATTACTGAATTATGATTTACATCCAACAATAATAACATCTCTGCTGTCTCCGGGTTATCATGTCTCGTAGACACAGATTCAGCGGCCGCTGCACACCCACGTCTCCCTTCCCCCGCGCCCCCCGTCCCCGTCTCAGCCAAACAAGGTGAGCCTGAGCGCAAAACTTCACGAAGATTGAAAGCTCTAAGCACGTCTTATCTACTGTGTTCTCCACATGATGATAACTTTACTAAACAAAAAGTAATCTACACGCTTCAAAAATTACAAAAAACAGTTTGCCGTGTGTTCTGTGAAGTGAGGGCCAGTTACGTGATGATCAAATCCATCCTGTATGCCAGCCATTGATTTCAAAATACAACACTGATCTGACTTGTGAATTTGAAGATGAAGTCAGACACCTCAACTCTGTATATAGGGCCACTTTCCCAGGGTGTCTGTCACCGATTGATCTGCTCAACAGCATTTACAAGATGCAGCTGCAGAGTATTTTTGGGCAGGTCTGCATAGTTTTGCGAATATTTTGCACATTGCCTGTGACCGTTGCTGGTGGCGAGAGAGCATTCAGTAAGCTGAAACTGATTAAAAATTATCTTAGGTCTGCTATGTTGCAGGACAGACTTTGTCACCTTGCCATACTATCCATTGAAAGCAAACTGGCAAGAAAGCTGAACTTTGATGATTTGATACATGATTTTGCCAGCAGAAAGGCACGCCGCTGGGCCATTATAAAGTGATGTTGAACATAACTTTGTTATACCTGGATAACAAACAGTTTATGTCTGGTTCAGTACTTGTTTAGTCCTGGACTGGTTTAGGCCTGGCATTACTCCTGGTGTGTCTTGATTTTGAGCCCTTTTGGCCTAGTTTTAGTCTTGGACTGATTTAATTATGGGTTAGTTGTAGCTGATGTTTCCTGATTGAGCAGTTGGACCCAGTTAAAGCTTGTTCACGTAAAGTATATGTCAATATGTGTACATTATGTTCTGTTGTGTTTGCAATTGCAATTGAGATAATAAATATTCTCCTTTTATGTAAACAAGTACATATTTCCATAGCTTTTTCTTGTTTTTGTAGGCTTTTACTCATCAGACATTTTAACTATGCAATGTGCTAAGTATCTTTTTTAAAGTATACAGGGCATGTTTATTGGGTTACATTTTATCTGTAAAAAATGTAGGGGGCCCAGAAATTTTTGTTTCCATAGGGCCCAGAATTTCTGGCGGCACCCCTGCCCAGCACTGTGCATGTGGGGTTCTTAATTAGCTCTGAACTCCACACAACCTCGCCACAGGCACACAGGGCTGGAAGGCTTGGGTCTCACTGGGCGCTGACTCCTTCTCTGCTGCCTCAACATTTGACCCATGGGGCGGTGGGGCTTAACCACTGGAAATCACGCCCTCAGCCTGGCCCTGGCACTTTAATTTCTGGCTCTGTGGTCAAAGTTTGCATGAAGTTTGAGTGTTTCTGTTCTCTTCTTATCATGTGCAGTTCCACATTAGCAATCCCTCCTCCCTGTTTTCAACTCTGCGTCTGTGTTGTTTCTCCTCAAACGCAATTTTACCATTTTATAACTCTCCTCGGGGCAGATTACGGAACGTATGGCTTAGCTCTTCGCAGTCCCTTTGAAAAGCGCGTGTAAGTTTCAGCTTCAAATGCAGTCCTGGATAAATCAATGAGTGAGATTTGTGAGTGGAATAAGATTATGCGCAGAGTGAATGGATTTTCCATTTTCATTGCCATAAATATTTGCAGTGTTCAAAGTTAAAAATAATACATTTCATCAAAGCTTGGGAAGCCAGCTCTACATGAGTGAATTGCAGAAATTAGTTCTAAATTGGAAGTGCAAGAATAAAGCGAAGTGGCACAGAGCAGTAAACTCTGTTATCTAAATAGTTTGATGATTCCCAAAATATCTAAACTGTTCTTACTTGTGACATACACTTACAAATCACTTATAACTTTTATTGTTTTATACAACAGATACAAAAGAACATTGTCTGATGTCTAGACTTAACTATACTTCATAAATTCGATATGATATTTTTTGGTTTCGCCATCTTCATAAAATAAGAAAAGAAAAATTTCCACATTTTGAGCTACTCTCTTACTATCATTCATTTAAAAAAAACATGTTACTTCTCTATAACCCAATTGTATTCGCTTTTGCATCACTGTTCGTGGCACTGTATATTTATCGTGTCTTCACTATGAATGTCTGGCTCTGTGCCTTGTGTGTGCTGCCAATCTCTCTGCTGTCAGACGGGCACGGCATTGCTCATTTTGTTTTACCTGAGAGTACCTCTAAATATTAATGTGAGCCTCTGAGTGAATTACAGCCCTACAGCTATGCCAACTCTGCCAGCATTTGTCTGCCTCGCCTTCCGCCTCTTTCCCTGCACATCTCCCCCGGCTGCCTTTGGCTCCAGCCCCGAAGGTTAATTTCTGATGTGATGGGCTGTTGGCTCCTATTCTCCCCTCTCATGATTTTATGAGTCTAATCAGGCCACTTGAGAGAACCCCTGTCTTTATTTTCACACTCTGGATGGCATTTGGAAGCATTTAGTTTCACAGTGATTTGGGGATGAAAGTAAATCTGAAATCTGAAATCTCATACAGCAGAATGTGTGCTCTATCTACCGTCAAATCAGTTAATCGCATCTTACTGTGACATGCCGTCTTCAAACCAATATGGAGAATCCACTTTGCGCTAAAGGGTTTAAAATGGCACTATATAGGATGACTGTTTGTTGATATTCTTGTTATAATGTTTTACAGACAAAGGTTGGACGTAAATTATTTTTCTTTTTTTACTTATAATCTTTCTATAACAGATTTTTCATAAAAAGAAAAACAGTATCGAAACTTCTTTTGAAACACTTCCAGTATAGTGTATGCATTGTTTACCCATAACAAATCTATTGTATTTGGGCTTTGTGTTCAACCAATTTATTCTGCATAAAACATTTCATAATTCCACATGCTGTGTGTGGCGCAGCGGTGGGAAGAGAACACAGCAAACACTTACTTAGGCAAGTCTCACTCAAGAAGAAGTAAAAGGTTGTGAACCAAATAATTACTCGTGTTAGAGTAAAAAAAAGTACTTTGGCGCTAGTTCAATCTATTGATGATGTTAAAGTCTGATTTCAGGTTTCAGTGGTGACATAATTTAAAAAAAAAACATAAAAGTCATACGTCTCTAAAGATTATATTTAAAGCGGAACTAAGTAACTCTTGCCCCTAGAGGCTGTAACCGCCACTGCTGGGGACATAGCATGTTGGGTTTTTTATTTTTTTACTCATTAATTGTCCGTGAGAGTAAATACTACGCTGACAGAAAAGACAAGGGGGAGAGGGATATTATACATTGTGTCACAACCCAGTCACACAATGGAGATCATTTTTTCACTCAAACTTGGCTGTAAATTCTGCTAAAGTGGCGCTAGCCCGCACTTAGTTTTGCCCGTTAGCCTGTTAGCTTCTTTTTAGTGATTCTATTAGTGTATTGCGCCTTCGGGTCGGAGCAGGGAAAGTTGCAAGTGTGGTTTTCTGGCCAGAGACATCAGGGGAGATGAAAGAGCCATGAGGGACTACAAAGAGGATTTATTACGTTTAATAAGTTACTTAGTTCTGCTTTAAGACAAATCTAGTTTACTTTGGATTTATAATATTTATTATACGGTAATCATATTTAATCAAGGTCCTCTGCTTCATGGAGCATCTCCCTCATGAACAAAGCTCAGAGCTGTTCCTTTGGCAGAGAATTTAAATGATACGAGGCTCTTTCAGACAGTCAGTGGAAGTTTGGATGATTTTAGTCTCTTTTCATTTGTATTTACTCAAATAATTCTTACTTTGAAGTAATTTTAGTCAAGAAGAAGTAAACGGTCGTGACCCAAATAATGACTCATGTTAGAGTAAAAAGTACTTGAGCACTAAGTAAATCTATTGACAATGTTAAAGTCTGATTTCAGGTTTCAGTGGTGGTGACATAATTCCGAAGAAACAAACAAACATAAAGTCATAAGTCTCGAAAGATTATATTTAAAAAGAAATAAGGTACATGTATACACCTTAACCTTAAAGATGTATTCACAGCAGGCCGGGCAACATTATTTTTCTCAAGTAAGAGTATACATTACTTCTCATAGTATTGCTCAAGTAGAAGTATAAAGTACAGTGTGAGAAAATGGACTAGCAACCTCTGTTGTGGCGTGAAGTGGGGAAAAATCTATTTCTTTTATTATTCACCTCCATTCGACACACTAATTTCTAACGTGAACAGACCGGGGCTGTGTGTAAAGGAACCACGAGGAAGTCTGACATAGCTAAGCCACAGCTTCAGTGTTACATGCACAAGCAAACATGTCACCTCCAACTTGTATAGTGACAGCTCACAGTGGAAAAGACAAAGCCGGCAGTCCTCATTCATTTGAGATGAGCCCAGGGACGAGGTGGAGAAATGCAGCGGAGTGACAGCTGGAGGAGACACCACTGATCCACACAGCAAGTTCACTTTTAGAAACGCTTTAACTCAGGCATGGATGGAAATGATTGAGTCACAAAGTCAATGAAATGGCCAATGTGAACCGAACATACAGTATTTTACATCAAACCCTTAGATTAACACTCAGTGCAGGTTCATGCACTTTCTTCATTATGGTGCTGAGAAATGGCTGACTGTTTGTGGCAGAATTTATTTTTATTGTTTTATTTATCATAACTCAATAAAAACCCAGCAAGTGCAAGGTCAATGCAAAGTCGTTGCAGTAATGTTAAAAGTGTAAGTAGGCTAAATTAGAACATGTATTCATTATATAATCATTTCTTATCAATTTCCATTTTGAAAGATCGGCAGTCACCATGCCTAGGCATGAACACTATACTTCCAAGAGTTCTCACTTTACCACTCATTTAGCCTACTATTCTCAAATGTAGCATGGAACAAAAAATATAGTTATCATCTGCTCATGTGTGGATTATTTATCATCGAGAATGACCTAATTTCGTTCATAACATGTTCATAAACAAGCCACCATAGAGCTTTTTCATGCTGCCTGCTTTTGTTCTTTTGCAGACAGCCACTGTATGAGAAAACAATATTTATAAATAAAATATTGCTAAGTGAATCTATCTTCAAAGAAAAAGCAAGCAAACGTCTGGGAAGTGCTGTAATGAGGGTGCTGTGGGCAACGTGAGCAAACGTTCTCAAGATTGTTACTCCCAAGTTAGACTCTGCCCGAGGAGCAGCACAGTGCATTTGCTGCTCAACGAATGGCACCAAGGAAATTTAGTCAAAGGACATTTGGTTTCCCATTCGCCAAGTCAGAGTTTATGGGTGCATGCTGGCACTTCTTGTACGACTGTACTTGCACTGTAGATACTTCAGTTGGATAAGGATCAGAGTCTGAAAGGCCACTCTGGCCTGTATGTCTTCAAATAGGATAGGCTAAAGGCTAAACTCGTGCAAGGTTCGGGTTGTTTGTCATACTGTGAACAGCGGTAAACAGCAGTAACAACATCTCCCCAAAAGTTCCCCAAACTTTTTAAAGCTTATTATTTAACAGTACATCGCAGGGCAATGCCCTGCAAGCTAGAACGTTTTTGGACTAAATTTCGGTCTCACAAAAAAAAAAAAAAAAAAACATTGTGCAAACCTGATGCTGAAGAAGCACTTTTTTATACCAATTATTAACAACACAGTTGCAATAATAGCGATAATAACTTTTATATGGGGAGTAAATGGAGTTACCGTAGCGATGACCAGAACTCCCCATTAACTCAAATGGAAAAATGTTATAATTGCAAAATTTATCAAATGACAAGGGAACATGGAAACATTGTTTTTATTTTATTTATTTTTATTTATTTATTTAAAGGGACAATGCATATTAATGTACATATAAATGTAAATATGCCAGAATTAGCCAATGGCTACTTTCCATCTGTAGTCCCTGGCGGATCAAGAAAATACAAAGGCCAGTATTCAACCATGTTTATACCATGCGGTTTCCAAAAATGTATAGTTTTCATACTCATGAATTATATTATATATTTTTTATATATATATTGTTAGATCAAAGCTTTTTCTTATCTTATTTTATCTACGTCTTGAGACTTGGGTGTGATTAGCCTAACAAGGTACATGTGATCCAACCATGCTAAAAGTCCTCTTCAAGGACAATTTAGACTGGAGCCTTTCCAGATTTATATTACTGTGCTAATATTAATTGCTCTGTTCTATCAATCTTTTGCCAGGTGAATTACATTTGGGCTGAAATGCAAAATATTTAAGGAAGCTGCGCAGACTTTTCTGCCTCCAAATACATTCATAATGATAATAAGAGAAATAAAAAATTATCATAAATAAATATTCTTGGGGTATTAGGGGGACACAGCCCCCTTCTTCAGTATATATTTTCAAAAAGCATAAGGGTGTCCTTCTGTGGACCCACCACCACTACATTTTAGGGTATTATTTGATACAAGCAAAACACACTCTTTTTTTTTGTAACACGCAGCCTGGCAAATATTCAGAGCACATAAACTTAATCTTGTGCCTAGATTCTAGACGCCTTGAGTGGAGCAGTTAAACCTCTCATACATACAGACTAAACCCGGATAAAGTGAGAAATTCTGCATAATTGAGCTATGAGCAGAGTCCAAGAACGTTCAACGTATGTAAATGTATGAAGCAGATTAGGTGGAATAGCGAGAAGACAAATCGTGGGAGGAGCTGAGTTATAGTTGGAGGTAAGAGATGTGGGCGGAGGAGAAAGAGTGCTCCTTTTTCTGCTTCTGAGCTCAAACTGTCTCAGGAGCTCCCCTAACACAGGGAGAAAAGCATGATGAATATTTAACTTGAAGAAATGCTGCAAGCAGCACAAGAGACTATAATAATTTCTGTGTTGTGTGTTTTCCTCGTAGTGGCACATACGTCAAAATACAAGTCCCTTAAAAGCATCCAATGCATTTCCCTTGACACACTTACATACAAATAAAAGCAATAATTTAATACATAATATTGGGATCTTTTTCATGTGGCTGGTCTCATTAAAGTCCTGTCTAAGGAAAGAGGCTTCTCAGTTGGCAATGGTTTAATCACTTCCAGGGAGGTGTCATTGTGCTCCCAAAATGCTAAAAAGTAATACATTTCCATTACCTATTGTAGTAAAGTAATTGTGTACAAGCATCATTTTTATTGTGGTTTTATTAGATCTAATATGAGGGAGAGCAATAGCATGCTCCCTCTTGTGTTCGTATGTTCCACTTTTATAAAGGTGAAGGGGTGAGCAGTGTATAGATTAGTTTAGCTCTCCTTCCTTCTTGGTTTGATCCCTCTGATTCTGAGTCAGTCCGAATGTCTAATGGTAATTGAGGTGTTCCAGATCTGTGTATAACATTTTGGTCAAATCATTTTCTATTTTAAAATAAATTGCATAGATCTCGTAGTAAAGGGTGAACACTACACCTCAACATGTGTCGGTACACGTCCTTGTACATTTCCTATTGAATTAATGTTGTCGGTAGACTGTAATGCTAAAATAACGAAAGAGTGATGAGAAAGAAATACAGTTTAGTTTGCATTTGCATTCATTTTGAGCTCTTCTGGTATAGCCTGTCCAGAGAAACGTAAAACAAAGCAAACTCTGTAAATAATTATTACTAATTACAAGGAAAAAGAAAATGCCCATGTTCAATACAGTGCCTCTGCCTCTGCCATCACCATTTGTTGAGACTTGAGGATGGAGTGAATGAATAATGACGACAGTGTAGCGCTTTGAGAAACTTGGTAGTCGTTTACTTGATTCTTGACTTGTTGTCATATGTAACGTGACATTTGTTGAGCTATAAAAGCCGTTACAGAGAGTTTAATCAAGATTGTAGCAGTGTCTGAGCTTTTCTTTTGATCTACTCTCATGTTTATGTTACTTAAATTGTCCATTTACAACCACGAGGGGTTCAATGTTGTCATTCGTGCAAACCTGTTGTAACCGTTGCATTGTGTTTTTTTTCTGGCTTGTTTTCAATGAAAATTAGTGCAAAGTCTTGCTCCCAGTGGTGCAATCATCACATTTAAACCGTAGCAAAACGCTGAAAAATTCTCCATTGTATTAAGGCCCATTTAAATGAACCTAACAATAGCATGTAATTAACAGTGCGCTACACCTGAGCATTTAGATGTGAGCCAACCGAGTCTCGGATGTTTTCCTCCCTCGTATTCGACTCGCAGTAATTATTCAGAACTGGTGTCTGACGAAGGGTTCTCGAGGGCTTTAATTAGAGAGTGAATTAAAGTTATGTAAATATAGTAGGGGACTGCGCTGTCTTTAAATAGAACCATGTTGCATCTGCTGTTTAATTTCCAAAGATGGAAAAACATTCTTGCCGTCTCCCTTTTGAAGTTTGTCAATTTACTCAAGTGTTTTTATTCTGGACCCCAGGAAAGACGAGTGATCTCTCTTTGGAAGCTAATGGGGTTCCAAATAAAGAATGTTGTTTTCAAAGGTTTGTGACATAATATTTATATGTTGTTTTTTAATATTCCCTGCATCAACAAGACAATTCGCAGGAACCTTATTATTACAATTTAATCTTGTATCTTTCAAATGACCAAAAAACTAATTAATTTGATGATAAATGCCCTAAAGTTTCAGGACACAAGGATGCTATTAGGGCAGTGCAATGAATCGAAATTCAATTCCGATTATTACACTAGATGATTAAAAAAATTGCATAATCAAGAAAAAAAATCATTAAGGATGCCCTCCCGCTTGTCCATCCAAAGCTCCAAAATTCGCCCTGTGCGGTTTGAGTGAGTGCAGCGGATCGGCTGAACTGCCAGTAGCGTGACGAATCGTTGTATTTGTCGCAGTAATAATAATTTAATAATAATAATTTCTATACGTAGCTCTTGAGATAACGCTACTGATAAGTGCTCACCTTTTGCTGAAAGGAGAACCGAAGTTTAGAAGCTTCTAATATCCTTTGCCCAGGGCTGGTTGTTGCAGAAAAGTCTAAAACTCTTCAGAGGAGCAGGTCTCACAAACGCAGCTCAAAGCAAACTCGTATTATTTCATGCTGCTGTGATGATTGTTTCTGTTCCCTTTGCATTGCACGTCCTAATGGCACATGCTTTGGTCCGACATAAACAAACAGCGCTGTGTGATGACGTCTTCAGGCCGTGCAGCATGGTTTGAGGGCTGGCCAGCAGGGGCCAAAAATATTCATGTATGAGGAGGCCTCACCCATGGATTTTACGGCATGCACGCACGAACAAAACATGGCAAAAAAAAACATTTCTCCAACCAGGAAATGTGTTTTTAACACAACAAATATGATATTTTTGCGCATGAGGAAGATTAAAAAATCTGTCAGTAACTCACATTAACCTTATAGCCAAGATCACATTTACTAAATAAAAAAAAAAAGAAATAGGCTAATAATAAAAAGTGACCTTTAAATAAGCTGTAGGCCTAAATAGCCTGTATAAAAAAGGGTATAAAATTACCACATACAAAAATAAAAAAGCGTGGATATAACGCTGCCCTCTTCAGGGAAATGATCGAAGCACGTCTCGTAGGGCTGTCCTCGGTTCGGACGGGTTCGTTAGGTTCCGGTCAGCTGTTAGCTCTCCGTGCACCTGTTTCCTCCCGGAGGAAAGCTCTGCTCAGGCCGAAAGACGCGGAGTCCTTCCCGGGTCCAGCGCTGAGTCCGCGGAGCTGACCAGCTGCTTTTCGATGGTTCAGATCATGGTCCAGCGTCTGTACTGGAGAGCGCGCGGTCAGCAGACCCTGTGCGCCGCTCAAACCCGGACCTTACAAACCCATCCGGACCGACGACAGCCAGGCTACTCGCGTCACGGAATACAGTCCACAGACTGAGCGCTCAAACACGTAGCATGGCCTAATAAACTTTTGACTCATGAAACAGTGAGTCAACAGTTATGTTATGTTTACGAAATGTTTACGAAATATTTACGAAATGTCACATAATTCATTACGTAAACTGCTGACTCACAAAATGTATTGTAGCAGGTCACAAAACTGATTTCGTGATTCTATAATGCATTTCGTCCACGCAATGTATTATCATGAGACATAATTAATTCCGTAAACTGCTGACTCATGAAATGTATCCATTATGCATTTCGTCCACGGAATGAAAGCACGTGTCACTGAATGCATTTCGTAAGTTATGAAGTTACTATTCCGTGGACGGAATGCCTTCTGTAACTGCAGAGTTAGAGAATAAATCCCATAATTTCTGTATCACTTAACAATACTTTTATGACGAAGGTTTATTTAGTCTACGACAGTGAATAGTGCATTCAGCCTTATGTCCACGAAAGGAAAAGGCCACCGGTCAATTTGGTCCACGAAACGATGTGCTCTCTTCAGTGTTTCGTGGACACAATGCAAACCAACGTGTGTATTCCGTGGAGAAACCGCGTTACGATGTAACGTGATTTCGTAATAAATATATGTATTTCGTGACACAAAAGTCATTCTGTCCACGAAATAAGGCATGTTACATTTGGCGCCCCATAGATGATTAGTTTCTTACTGTCCAAAGAAAATATTTCGCATAGTAGGTTTTAATAAAACAAAAATTGAAGGCAACCAATACATGTTTCAATAATCGAGCAGCCCTAGATGCCATAATGTTTTGTATTTGGAGAGCTATGTTTAATTATTATAGATTGCAAGTCACCAACACCATATATTGGCATTAGAAGCATTGGAAAAGTGACATTTTGAAAATGACTGGTTCAGCCTCCCGTTAGGCAAAAATACAATCCAAACTGAGCAGCTTTCTCTGCATGCTTTTTTTGATAATGGACTCTTTCAGTGGTGTTTGTCATCAAATTATCTCTGTACTTACAAGACGAGGCACTCTCTGAATCACATACAGAATCAGGCTGTCTACTGGGCAGAGGTAAGCTTCTTTGTGAAGAAGGCTGTCGTTGATTGCTGTAGGAGGTTTAAATGAAATGCTACAGTTTGTGCTTTTCTTTCCAGCTGATTCTGCGGCAATGATAAACAACTCCCAAAACACTGGCCCGCATGCTCAAAACACTCATCCTTTAAAACAATTTCTCAAAAATATTCCTTCGCACAAATGAAAACGGCATTTGTAATTTGCATAGTCTTTCAGCTATGTTCACGTTTGTTTGTCTTCTAGTGCAGTGGTAAATTCAAGGGGGGAAAACTACTGACTGCATGACACACTGCTCCTCAAGTAGCTTTGATCAGCCAGCAGAAGAAAAACCTGCCCGAGGAGGAACCAGCTCTCTGACACAGTGGGAGAGAAGTGAGAGGGAAGGCGAGGAAAAAAGCAAGACAAACTCTGTCCCCCTCTGGTCGCACTTGTCAAAATGAAGCAAGAAAATTAAAAGATCGTTTAATGAACTGCAGACATGCCTGGCTAGACGCCTCAAGAGACGATACTACTGTCATGCAAAGCGTTAATAAAGGCCAACAATAGGTTGAATTCACGATTTAGAATTCTATTTCAGTTGGAGGGCAGGTGTCAATACAACTCTATGGGAGAGAAACAGTTTTTGAAAGAAATTTCCAAAAAGAAAATGTCCAAATGTTTTCTCTGTGACAGTGATTGGATTCACAAACCTGACATGTGAATTTTATGGCTGAAAGTCCTTTCTACTGGCCAACATCAAGCACATGTTTTTGAATATTGTCTCCACTTTTGGATGCCTTTGTGAAGAAATAATTAGACCATAGTTCATATCTGCTGAAAGATGTGACTTTGAACTTTGTGTCAGTTTTTGTTTCATGTGAATTGGCCCCAGGAATTACAGAGAAATTAGCAATGATTTAAGACTATAAATCTGCCTTTTGAGCGTTACTATGGTTACAGCCATTGAATTTTCAGTTGCCCTCCACCTCAATGTTAAACTATAGGATCTTTAGAATGTTGTGATGTCACGTGAACGCTACCTATTAAGAGTGCTTGAATACAGGCACTTTATCATATGAATGTTTTAACATCGTTCCCTTGTCACAAACATACCTGGAGTATGTCGCTTTATTCACACAGTTCCAAGTTTGAAGGTTCGCGACGCTTTGAGTGACCTTGTGTATGAAATGCACGGTATAAAAAAATATGCCTTGCCTTGAAGTAATGTTTTCTATCGTTGTTTCTTTTTCGACTGCAGAGGCACTTCAATCTGTATTTCCTGGATAATGTTGCGTAACAATCCAAAACTGACCTCCACATTTGTACAGCTCATAAACCCTTACTGGATCCTTGCTGCCCTCAAACAAACTGTGTTTATCACAGCTCCATTGGTTTGTTAGCATGGGTAAAATGGAGACTTCATTACTGTTTTAAACATGTTTAATTCCCTCTGCTGCCAGCAGAAGGTGCTCCAGCCGTACTTCGAGACTCTAACTCGCATGACCCTGGATGATAAAAGCTTATTTTCATATAGATACATTATTTGAAAGGCTTTAGAAAGAATATGGCTCTGAATGTCTCTTTAATTAAAGGTGTTCTGTGACCACTACTGCAAAATTGATTTTGTTAAATAAACATTTAGTGTTGTAAAGTGTTACCTCCATTAGCTATAACATCTCTACAAATTAGTTGTTATTGGTGGTTTTGTTTTTAATTCGTCTTTCACAAGCACCTGTTGCAGGTGCCTTTTTAAAAGCAAGGACAGCTCAAAAAAAAGCCACATACCAAATAAAGCAATCTTTTTATCCAATGTTGGAGTATATGTTGATCTAAAGATAGAGTAACTTCCTAATCCAATTTCAAAAAGGGAAGTCTGCTTTGAAGTTGCTGACAGTTTTTAATCTGAATGTAGTTTTCCAGGGACAGCTAAAGAACTAATTTAACAAGATGAAAATGTGTTGCTAAGATGCGACACCTCCATATTCGGTCTGAAAGGATTCTTCAGTTCTCAAGAGTTTATTTTATAGATGCACATATCATGCACTCCTGAGTGTAACTTGGTTATGTTTCAATTTCACAGTTGACCTGCACTTTTTCCACAAGTCAAGGATGTCATGAAGAAGTGAAAGCAATTACTCACTGACAAATCAACAGTCCTTATCGAGGCAGAGCACTGAGCTTGGAGAAGCAAAAAGGTGTGCTCGGTAGAAGTTAAGCATGGCCAAGCATAACATGATAGCATTTTAATAAAATAAGAAAAAACATTGCAGCCTGCTAGACCTGAAAGTACAGACGTAGACCTTTTAGTATAAAAAGGAAAAGCCAAATCCACTTTTAGGTTGAAACCAGACAGTAAATGGAGCAAAAACTCTGTTAGGTCAGAAAGACTGCATTGTGGTCAATTTAAGTGCCTTTAAAATTAAGTCTGCAGCAGTAAGTAATGGATTGTTTTCGTCTTGCTTTTTGTAGGGCTGAAGCAGATATACACTCTGTCTATCCAAGGAAACTATGAGCTGCGCATCGACCTGGAGGATTTCGAGAACAGTACTGCATACGCCCAGTACGGCACTTTTGGAGTGGGCCTCTTCTCTGTGGACCCTGACGATGACGGATACCCACTGACTGTGGGGGACTATTCTGGAAATGCAGGTATGCATTTCCACCATGCAGTGAACTAGTTGAATATATGCTGCGCTCACACTTTGCTATTTTCCAATTCAGAAGTAAAGAAAAACTTTTCTAAGGTAAAGCAAAACCTCCACTGCACATTCCCCTGACATAATATCTGAAAACTCAGATACATGTCATTAAGTCATTCTGAATTGTTTTTTTCAGAGCATGGGTTCCTAAACCTTTCTGGTCGGTACACCCAACATTCTGCTTAGTAATTAATAGTACTTGACAGTATATGTTAGTTGATGTTAGTAAACTGCAGCAAAATGCTTTACCCCCTTAACTGCTGTCTCCCCTGATCAGGGGGCTAGGGTTAGGGTTAGTTAACCCTAATCAGGACATAATTAGGGTAAAGAACGGCAAATGTAACGTAAGTTGTGTTTCACTCACACAGATCTCACACATTTTTAGAAACTAGAAGGTCTTGGCTTTCAAATTAGATATCACACTGGCATATAGACTGTAAGCTGTCCAGTCAATATGCTTTGAGACTTGGATGTAAGTCTCAAACCCTAACCCTAACCCTTAACAATAACCCTGACCCTAGGGTGGCAGTTAAGTGGTTAAAGACTATACGTTTAGTCCACGTGTGTGAGTAACAGCAAATATATCTTTTTATCTTGTGTCCTTCCTTTCAGATCCTAGCCAAGCTACTTGTCAGCTCCCTCTAAAGTATTGCCAATTAATTTCACTACTTGAGGTGCAGCGTAAACAAAAATATGCAGCAGAACTGAACCAGCTATTTCCTGAGCCGCTGGGGACTCAGTGCTCCAAGAACACTGTAGAAATGGGGACAATTTTTTTGAAGTGATGGGGAAGGCAGGGGAGAGAGAGATGTAGTGAGTTGGAATTGGAGTTGGAATTGGACAGGTGTGAAGAAGGCAATACTGAGAGAGAGGTAAATAGCACGGAGATAGAAGACTGCACACTGGTCTATATAGCATGGTTTCACCACCACAAGCCAAAACATCTTTTAGACATTAAATATAAGCCTGTCACATTTTTTGCCGGTGAACATTAACATTTCATTAATGTCACATTCTCCACCCTCCATAATCCATAGTTCCTTTTCTGCATTCTTTCTATAAAATGTCTATAAAACATGAACTATTATACCACACCTCAAACCCGTCTATTGCTTTTATTACCGCAGTAGTATGAACACTCATATTGAAGCAAATACAGCAAGACCATAGTGCGCCAATAATCAAGTTACAAATCACATACACTTTCACTTAGGCACAGTAATTAGTTATTTCATGTGTGCTCTTTATTTGCTACAGTTACTACATTACATGTGAGCTGTAAAGAGTAATGTGATAAACATATGAATCAATGTTATTAACATTAAAAGGGACTATACAGAGTTTAAAATGTTTAAAACTAAGTAATTTCATCCCCCTACACGTTCTAGCCATGTCCTAATGTGTAGAATGAGTCCAGACCTGTTCACCACAACTGCGTCTAAAATCCTGCACTGTCATTCAAAATGTTGTTACCTCGGGTCCGAAGTGCCGTCATGCACGAGCTTAATATAGAGACTGCAGATACGCATAAGACCTGAGGTGGCAGTAGTGAGCATAAAATGACCAACTTGCATCTAGTCTCTTTAAGATACTTTTACTGCTTTGGAGTTTTTGCAGCTCGGAGAAATTGTAAAGGTCAAAAGACGTAAATCTTGCAGTTATCATTCTTTAGGCTTAGTGTACCAGTGACATCAAATGGTCTTCAAAGATGCTGACTGCAATATTTCCTGCAGTAATATATCATACATTGCACTTTTCAATTATTATTTGATCCGCCACAGACACGGCGGGGGGTTATTTTCATCCAATGCCTATCTTTGACACTTTGTTTCACACGATGATTCAAATGATTCCTTACTTTTTTTATACTCATCCTTTGGATGCCTTTTTTCACCCCACACACCACCATCTCCTCTTTTCTACGACGAGCAACACACATCACCGATATTAGATATTGCTGTCGGATCATTTCGCCTGCACACTGGTTACCATGGTAATGCTAAATGGAGGGAGCAAGAGGGTAAGGAGCTGAGGTGCCCACATCTCGAGCAATTAAGCCTGGTTCGGTGCACTGATGAGCCGTTTTCTTTCACCCTCTGTCCGTGAGGCATCTTTGATTCAGCCTGCAGCGTGGCATGCTTTTTGGGCCAGGGAAAAAACACAGATCTATAATGAAACTCTAGATAGGACATTGCTTTAGTAATTCATTGTGGCCACCACTCATGCACCGCATTCACACAGCAAGGCCGGGGAAGTACCCCCAAAAGATCCTAGTGCCGCTTTTCCATCTTTACTGACAACTCACAGCACATGGGTTCAAATAAGATTGCGTAAAAAAAAAAAGCCCTGCCCTTGAAGCCTCTGTTTCAGAATCTGAATAGAATGTATTTCCATTGTCAGTGTAAGGGTACATTCACAAACTAGGAATTTGCTTGGGTGCAATCCTGTGACATAAAAGATAAATTACTCATAAAATAAATAAAGCTATAAAGGCATGCAATGAAATGAACTGAGGGTAAAAAAAACATGAACCAAAACAAGATATGGCTAACATATACGCATGTCAACTAATCCGTGTGAGTTGGTGGATTTACAAATGTACAATAAGCAGTAAATGTGAAGTTACCACTCCAATCTGATGTCCATGTGGCGGCACTAGCTTCTAACAGTTGCTTTTTGCCAGAAAGTATTGAAATGTACCAATTTTCAGAAGGATTTTATTTATTTATTTATTGCCAGAGGCCATAACACAATTTGGTTTGAGTCTGCCTTTACAGGGCATGTGAGTGGACCCTTAGGGGCTGGCTCTGTAAGAACTATTACTATTTTCTAGCACTGACTAATGCTCAGCTTCTTTTCAGCCTCTGAAATGTAAAAGGCATTGAGTGGAGCTTTTAATTTCAATGTTGTTTAATGGATATATTTTAGAAGGTGCAGCTGCAATGGCGGTAGAGTGAGTGCATTTCTTTGAGGGACCTGGTGGGGGGGTAGGGACTGGGGAGGTACATCTGTCAGTAGGTAATGTAAATGTTCTAGGGCGAGTTCAGGAAGATTGAAACCCCACACACACGGCTGCATGGCTTACTCCCAGTGCTGTACTGCAAGGCCTGCTATTTCAGGAGTAAATTAAAGTTAATTAAAGCCGCAAGCGGCGATGTAGGCCCTCGCCCCTGGCGCAGCCCCCCCTTGCGACCGCCTCCTTTGCAACCGCCCCCGCTCTCGCCCAAACCTGCTCTCCCCTAGGCCTCACACACAACCTGTGTGCTCTCTGTCTACTAACTCTTGCTCTTTGCAGCAGGGGGCGCTATAGCATGGATCATTTTTGTGTTCATGTAAAAAGATTCAGGGCCATCTGGTGTATAAGTGATTACATTTAAAACTCAAAGGGACAAAGAATGTGCCAGTTATCATGGGTAATAATGACGCTCTCAGGAACACGTTTACCCTGGCCACGCCCACATCTTACACAATATGATGTATATGTAATATCATTTTCGTTTAGTTTATTGTGTAGAATATACCGGCAAAGTGGGAGATAAATAATCCAGACTGCAATATTCAAGGTATAGATAGGGGGCGCTATAGTGTTGAGCACTGTGAAGTTATTGAGCTCTATCTGTTCAGACCATAAGAGGCCTTATGTCAGGCAAATATGATCCAGATTGGATAGAGCGCATGCCTGCGAGGGGTTGTGAAATGTACTGCAAAAAGGCCTTTTTTTTGTGGGGGTGCCATTTTAATCTCTTAACCCCCACTGTAACCGAGCACATTTTCTCCAGTTCGTCTTGACCCATGTCTTAAAGCTTCTGGAAAAAAAGCGTCAAAAACACAGTTACAGAAATGAGACGTAAGTGCAGATGAAAACACAGCACACAAAGAAATGCACTTGGTTCAGGTGGGAGTTAAGAGGTTAAAAGTGAAAATGGCCGACTTCCTGTGCGTCATTGCCACGCCCACACCTTTGAAAATATCAAACACATGTAATATATTTTTGTGTTCGATTTAATGTGTAGAATATACCTGCAAAGTTTCATATAAATTGTACAAACTAAATGTTTCAAGGTATAGATAGGTGGCGCTATAGTGGTGAGCACCGTGCAATTATTGAGCTCTATGGATTCATACCATAAGAGGCCTTATGTCAGCCAAATATGATCCAGATTGTATAGAGTGCATGCCTGCGAGGGGTTGTCCAAGGTACGGGAAAAAAGCACGTTTTTTGTGGGGGCGCTATGTGAAAAGTGTAAACGTTATCAAAAAAAGCTGGCTTGAAAATGTAGCTCCATTTCTCTAGATTCTATTGAGCCATGTTTGAGCTTATTCTGCTGAAAAACCAAGGAGTAGTACATTGAAACATCTGGTGAGAGATTTCTTCTCCAGGATTTCAATCCAAGATGGCCGACTTCCTGTTGGTCAGAGGGCGGAGCTATAATTATGTTTTGTGACCGTCTCCATGTGCTCTATCACTGTGCCAAAGGGGATTGGCCTATGCCAAAAATGCATGTCTCCAAAAGAATAGGGGTCAACTTTGAGGGGGCGCTGTGGAGCCATTTTGTTTAGGGCGTGTGCATGTCGCCCACTGACACGCAATTTTTGCCGACTCTGATTCACTGTGCCCATTTCTGCGTGTACTTTTGCTCGGGAAGGCACTGAAAAACAGGATCTTAGAGGCGGTATAATAATAATAATAATTAAAGCCGCAAGCGGCGATGTAGGCCCTCGCCCCTGACGCAGCCCCTCCTTGCGACCGCCCCCGCGCGCTCTGGCCTCAGTGGTCCCGTAATCACCCAGTGCTTCTAACATCCAGGCTGTTTTCCGTCCCCAGCTTCACGGACTGTGCAGACAGTCGTCCATAAGAAGTGTACTGCTGGAGATATGACATAGAACCAGAGGTGAGTCGAGTAGGCAAAATAGTTACTCAAGTAAAAATGTACCTGTGAAATAATTTCACTCACGCACAAGTAAAAAGTAGTAATTGAAGATGTAGTAACTTTTAAATTCACTCAGTGGCACAATTAAAGTTTTTTTTTGGTTAAACTCAAGTCAGAGTAAAGATACCTCATTACTCAAGGCGAGGTAAAAATTACTGGATGATATAACTACTCAAAATAGGACAGTTTCTGCGCAAATTGTAGCTTCAAACAGCGGAGGTTTTAGTTTGTCTTGAAAGAAATAAGAACTGGCTGGGGCGTGAAACTGCAGGTCCTGTATCTGCAGCGGCTCCATGTCTCCAATGTGGTTACCAAGTACATTCTTACATAAATCAACTAAGTTCTCCTTTAAGCGCCATGAACAGTCTGCAGTGAGAAGGTCTGTAATTCTAATGCAGTGTTCTTAAAAATAAATAAAATCCACAACTTTACACAGGGATCATACAACGAAGCAATTGTGATATTGCCGATTCCTTCTTTGAAGGGCGAGGTATAACAGTACAAAGAAAAAAAAATTGAATCAGTACTTGGAAATGTATCAAAGTTGAAATTTATGTAACACATGGAATAACATGGCATGATCGAAAGGGGCAAACATAATAAATGAGTACAATGAATGACATAACATATTATGTACATGTTTACAATATACAGCATCAATGTAATACAATTGTATGGAAGCACGGTAAGTATTGATGGCTAGCATGATAGCAATTCGGCTGGAATATATCACATAGGTACAGTTTCACAAAGGGGAAAACATTTTTAAATGGATACAGGCAGTTGTACAAAACCATTATAACATCATGATATAACAGCTGAGGAGAAGCAAAATAAATCATGACAATTGGAGAATTAGTAAAAGAAGCATTACATGTAATTTATCAGATAGGTCAAAGCAGACTTTCACAGTGTTACGATGCAAATGTATAGGAGCATTGGTTTCAGGGGAAATACAAGAAATTGCAATAAAAAAACTGAAATAAGTAGTACAACTATAAGGAAATACCTGTGTTACTTTAAAAGAATTTCCAACAATGCACAAGCAAAATGCGAAATTTTTTCCAACGTTACATAACTAAAACGAGAAATAGGAAACACTATCACAGAACAATAGCCAAAGAAAAGTAAAAAGTTTTGCCATAAGTGAAAACACCATGAATTATACAAATAGCACAGAAGACCGCAAAACAGTAATAAAAGCAGAGTGTAGGATGAGATTACTTAATCTTGCCTAATACTACAACAGCAATGTTCAGTATGTAGGGGTAAGTTTGTGTTTGAAACAGCAGGCGATTCCCTCGTGGTCACTAAAGTATGTGGGCACTACAAATGTGTCCAAGTCAAACTGTGCAGATTTGGCATACAGATGGTCTATAGCTGTCCCCCTTTCAGTAGTGGGTGACGATACATATTGAGTGTAGCCTTTTTGTAACATGAAGTTGCACAGATGTGAAGATTTTAATATGTCCTCATTAAAGTCTCCCACAATGGCTACATTGGTGTACTGTAAATGAAGCCAATCAAGCAACTTTTCCAAATTGCATTTAAACAGTGGCATTGGGTATGATGGGGGACGGTAAATGACAACAATGAGTATGTTGAGGTCAACAAAATGACCTGCCATGCATTCCAAATTGCAGTCTGGCATCCTCACAGTGTTACAGGTAAGATTATCATTACAGTACAAGCCCACCCCGCCATGTTGTTGAGTTTGTAAATTAATCAGTATGGGACTTTTGCTGCTCTGGTAAGATGTACTTCGGGGATTGTGTTGGAATTTGAATCCTGGTATGTTTTGTCCTGCCAAAGGTGAGTCAATTGTTAGCCATGTTTCTGCCACAGCAATACAATGTGGCTGTAAATGCTGTGTACAGCGGTTTACATCTAACACATGTCGTGCGAGCCCTTGTACATTCATGAAAAACAATGTGAACACATGCATGTCATGTTTGTGCTGTAATGTATGAGTACCAATGAAAGGAGGCATTTTGTCCAATGTAGTTCTGATTGTATCATTGCAGTAGATTGCTTTCTCATTGAAGTCTTGAATAGTTAACCCTTCCAATGTCTTCACACGACTTAGAGCAACATATGCTTGGCCTGCTTCAAAGATTTTCTTTAGTGACACCAAAGCTTTATCAACAGTAATGCCTTGTACTTTGTGTACAGTGGATGCCCAGGCTAATTTTAGTGGGAACTGTCTTCGCTTTCCACCAGGTCTAAGTCTGTCTTCTTGTGGTTCAATGCGAGTACAACCATCCAGATTTGCAGGTGTACGTGTACGCCTCCTCAAACCTGCACCAACCTTAGCATCATCAAACTGAACAAAGATTGCTTGAGGAAACTGTGAATTATCTGGATTATTGACTATTTGTGCAACTCTGCCACATACGCCATTGACCAGACCATCAGCCAAATCAACATTCTTAAGTAGCATTACCCGTGCATTGACTCCTACATGTAGAATGTCAGGCAAAGGGCACTTTTTGTCAACAACATGACCCCCATTGTCAAGTAATTTTCCTGTTTTGTCGGGAGTGAAATTTTGGGAATTTATTGTAATGTAGTCAGGAGAGACAGTTTGCAGCAGCATTTTGTTATGCTTGTCCACTTGGGCATTTGTGGCAAAGATATGAGTAGCTGATGGGTCAATCTGTCTAGTTGTGCAGCTTTGTAATAACTGTATGTCCTCTTGGAGCAGTGGTGTGCCTTTAGGGTGTGTCCTTACACGGTTTAACATGTCTGCAAATGTAGAGTCTTGTTGCCTAACAACAGTTGTAAGTTCAGCCACTTTGAAGTTGTCATGCCATAGGTCGCCCTTAGGTCTCACATAATATAAAGGATTATAGCTACATGGGGGTAGTTGGTAGAAATCTCCCACGACTACAACACTGACATTTCCAAATATATCCTCGGTCTTCTTTATCTGTTTCAGTCTGTCGTTGATGTACTCCAGTAAATGGTCTGATACCATAGAGACTTCGTCAATGATCAGAATATGAAGATCTCTGTATTTGATGCGCAGAGGGTTGAGTGTCTTATCACTAAGTTGCTTTGATATTGGGAGTGGTTGGTCTATTCCAATGTGGAATGCAGAATGAATGGTAGTGGCATCTAAGTTATATGCTGCTATTCCTGTTGAAGCAGTGAGTAAAACACTAATATTGTCAGGATTAGAGCAAGTGGGGGCCAACAATCTAGATGCTTCATATTGAATGGCCTTAATTAGATGAGTCTTTCCAGTACCAGCACCACCTGTGATAAACGTATGCATAGGCTTTGGGTTTTGACCAGTAACCTTTGCTAAGCACCATTGCCGAATGTTGAAAAAAATGGACCTCTGCTGCTCATTCAAACTTTGCAACAATGCCAGCCCCTCACTGCGGGGCATCACATTAGCTCTTTGCAAATGTCCAAGGTCTTGACGGCCAACTGCTAAATCTGGGATTTCCACACATTCGCTGTCATCCTCTTGTCTGATGGCACCTTCTTCTCTTGCTTCCAACCTTTCTACCTGCTGCTCAGGGCATAGTTCACACCATCGATCTTCCAAGTTAGGATTGGTGCCAGCACTTAGTCGGATTTCTTCCAAATCCTCAGTCTGAACATCAAAAATCTTTCGATTTGAATCAACAACCGACTTTACTGAATGCAAAGAACCATCACTGAAGCGCACTTCACCACTCGCATAAAACTCTTGGTAAGATGTAAATGGAGGTGGCTTGAGGTCTGTTTTTTTACGATACGGTAAGTATAATTCCAACATTACCTGCCAAAACGCTTCCGGGTCACGTGTTTCAGATAGGTGATAATAAGAGATGACAGATTTAGACCTTGTTCTCTTGGTGATTGCACCATGTCCATTTTGGAGAAGGATGGGATGTTTGCATTTTGCACCTTTACTTAGCACACGGTAGTCCGAAGTGAATGCAGCTATACACATATCATGAAATACGCTGCTGTTTGGTCGACTGATATAGCGGTCAAGAATGCTAGTCATCCAGATACTAGCAGAGTCAGAAGATGTTTGGATCTGTTTGATTGGTTTAGTAAGTCTAACGATATTATTCCCTGTAGGGATAAAATCGACTGTCCTTGAGCATTCTTTCAGGTGCAGGTTACACACCCGGTAAGCTGCTTCTTGAGCAGAGACCTCTCGATTGGTAATGTAAACATTGCCCAGCTTCTTCAGGGCCTCATTTGCACTCTCATTGCCTTGCAAGGCCTCCTTGCGAGCATGTCTCAACAACAAACCCTGTTCTCGTTCAGTCTTAGTGATGTAAGTCATGATATAAACAATGCAAGCAAACGGGTCTACTACATACTGAATATCGAGATTAGCATTCCAAATGATTAGCAGTTTAGCATTATAGTTGTTGATCCAGACTGCGTTCAAATCTCTTTTCAAGATAATCTGGGTGTGACCTCCAACAAACTGGTATGCATCTTCAAAAAGAATCTGTGAGACATTAAATGAGTCATGAAAAGATTTAGCACTGATACATGCTGTGCTCTTATCAATGGTGGCTTTTTTCAGTTTTTCTAGCAAAATTAGGGCTTTGTCTTTGCCAATTTCAGATGGAGGAGTGTTTGGACACTTGCACTGTTCCTCTGCTTTTTTATCATGGCATTTGGGGCATTTAGGTGTTTGCAGCGCCCTTTTAATGAAAGTGCGCTGTGAAACCGGTCTGGGGAAATTAAAACGGCAGACGGTTTTCTTTTTACGACAAGTTTTGGAGTGACGTTCAGAGTGCTGTTGAACAGAGGTGACTATTTCCAATAATTCGTCATTGTCCGTGGGAAGTGCGCAGGTTACATATTTGTCCACAAACGCTAAAACCTCCTCATCTGTATTTTTACCCAATTTTGGGGCATCACACCAAAACAGGCAGTGCACATGTGGCGAGCCTCTGGCCTGAAACTCCACTCTGTAAAAGTAGTCCACAATTTTGCCAATGGGCTCTGCTGGAGACATGATCACCTTCTTGAGAAAAATATGCCAACGATAATCAAACAGCCGGGCGGCAAGAACGGCACTTCGGCGCAAAATAGCACACTTCTCAGCCCAATTCATGTCCTCAACAGTCTGTGTTCTTCCTTCCTGTATCAAAATTATATCCAGATAATGCTTCCATCTGAGATCGGCGCAGCTAAAGCTACAAAACCAAGTGGCAATTCCCCGTTGTCGCAATACAGCAAAGACTTTACTTAATGAACATACCCAAAAGGCTGGGGAGCCTAGAACAGGTTTTAAAAATCTGAATCCATCATCAAAGCGAACCACAAACTCTAGCGTCTCTTTGCCATTGGCCTGTTTCCGTGTGTTTTCATCGATGTAGCCTTTCCGAACAGCTATAGACACGCTGGAGAGCACGCTTGCCAAAGTCAATGTTGAATCAGCATAAAACAGGTAATCAATATTCTGTGCACAACGGGTATCTGCATTTAAAATGCGGACATTGAAATACCGACAGCGAGTTAAAGGATATTTTCTCTGGGTATGAAATGTATTCTTGCCTGTAACAAATAAAGTTGGGAAGCTTTTTGCTTCACTTGTTGGATCTGAGAGGGTTCGAATAGGGTTATTACCTTCTGCCGGGGCCAAGTTTAAAGTACCATCTAAATAATGGTCTAATGTCTTCTGCCCAAGGTCAACAGGCATACTGCACGTGTCCATAAACACACCGTGCTGCTGATTGTCTGTTAAATGTTCATCTTCCATGGCTTCCTTTTCAGCTTTAGGACTTGCAGGTTCAGGGATTCCTGGTGTCCCATCGGCAGTGTCATTTTTCTTACAAAAAACATTAAGCCACTTTTCATTGAATTCAATTTCTTCAAAGAGGAAGTTGTGCTCTTTAAGCCAGCACAATGCTTCTCGCAAATGCTGAGTATTCACATACTGGTATTCATAATGCCCCTTATAGGTGAGTTTACGTTTGAGTTTTATACGGAGTATCACACCATCGCTGTCACTATGAGGCAAAAGGTTAGTTGTACTTGTAATGCTGCTAGGAACTGAAACACACGGACCATGAACAGCTTCTTGCCCACCTTTGGGTAATGCAACAACTTTTCTAAACATTATTTGAGGTGAAACCAGGTGTGTTTCTAAAGAATTAAGGCGGGACAACTCAATTGGGACAGGCTCCAGTTCCAAATTGTTTGCATGACATTCAGCTGGAACCTTCCCGCTCTTCATCTTAGTGTGACAAGTGGTGCAAATATAAAGACAATCTCGGTATTCAGCAAGAAGGCAAGGTTTGGCACAGTTAGCGTCACAATGATGCAAGTATTTCTCCGAGATACACGAATTCAAATCAATATTAGACATGTTAACATATGCTTCCCTATTACAACGTTTGACACTATGTTTAAACAAAAGTCTGAAGCACACACAGCATACAAATAAAGGTCCATGCCTTATCAATTCAAAGAACCCTTTTTTTACCTGCTCAAATATTGTTGCCTTCTCCTTACTTTCCCTCTTTCTTTTTATGCCTCTGTCAATGACTTGTTTCTTAAAATCTGGATTTTGATATTTGGCTTTGCTTGCAGCTTTAAGTGATTCACGGTATTTCTTGTTTGCGACATACTTTCTTTTACTGTAGGTCCTGACATTTTCCCTGTGGGCTTCATTTTCCATGTACTTCTGTTTACTGTTGGACTTCACATTTTCTCTGTGGGCTTCATTTTCCATGTACTTCTGTTTACTGTTTGACTTCACATGTTCTCTGTGGTCTTCATTTTCCATGTACTTCTGTTTACTGTTGGACTTCACATGTTCTCTGTGGTCTTCATTTTCCATGTACTTCTGTTTACTGTTGGACTTCACATGTTCTCTGTGGTCTTCATTTTCCATGTACTTCTGTTTACTGTTGGACTTCACATGTTCTCTGTGGTCTTCATTTTCCATGTACTTCTGTTTACTGTTGGACTTCACATGTTCTCTGTGGTCTTCATTTTCCATGTACTTCTGTTTACTGTTGGACTTCACATGTTCTCTGTGGTCTTCATTTTCCATGTACTTCTGTTTACTGTTGGACTTCACATGTTCTCTGTGGGCTTCATTTTCCATGTACTTCTGTTTACTGTTGGACTTCACATGTTCTCTGTGGTCTTCATTTTCCATGTACTTCTGTTTACTGTTGGCCTTCACATGTTCTCTGTGGGCTTCATTTTCTATGTACTTCTGTTTACTGTGGGACTTCACATGTTCTCTGTGGGCTTCATTTTCCATGTACTTCTGTTTACTGTTGGACTTCTCATTTTCTCTGTGGGCTTTATTTTCGGAATATTTCTGTATTCTTTTGTGTTTTCTCCTCTGTCTGTGTTCCAAGTCTTCTTGATATCTTAAATGTTCTGAAGAATGTTTCCTTTTCAAAATATATTGAGAGGGTGTGTTAGAAACAATCTTACATGGAGTTGAGTTGTTCTGTACATCATTTTGCTTGATGGTGTCTTTGCTTTTTGAGCGAGTATTGTATGTTTCTGTGCTGGGTTGTTTGCAAAAGTTGCAACAGTGGTGCCCATCAGGTGTAGAAACACAAATTACTGTTTCATAGTGATTGTTATTACAATTTTCCAAATAAATTCCATTATTTGACACACATGTAGTATTACAAGTAAATTTAAGCCATTGTGCATTTTTGTATGTATAGATGTCAATCCCAAAATAATCTGCAGTGGCTTGAATTTCAACTTCTGTGGCCCATGTGTTCACTGTCTTCATGTTTGAATCACGAACATACTGTGTTACAGATGAGTACTGTCTTGGCAGCCATGATTGATATTCACTTGGACATTGTTGGAGTTGTTTAACAGCAGCAAACCGGATTTTCCTGTGATGTTTTTGCGAACCAATGAGGGCTTGAGAAACAGCGCGGAAGAAGCAATTACCATCTGCAGCAATTTGTTGATTTTCACAAGGGGGCCCTAACAGGTAGGAGGTTTGATTGTGAGTTGTGATAGGTTTGGCAAAGTCGACATTTAGCTGCGCACACCATTCTTTGCACAGACTGTCTGGCAGGGGCGAAAAGAACATTGTAGTGGTGCTCTGGCCAGCACATTCAACATCTGAGTCATCTGACTGTGAAGGACTGGTAATGGACTGTTGTGGCTGGGTGTTGTCTACAAGCACTCCATGAATTTCAAACTCCTTAGTCCTGGCCAAATTCAATGAGCAAAAGTGAGTGTACAATTCTTCAAAAGATGTGAAATATACAACAACACTTTTCCCATTTGGATCACACTGTCCCTTTGCATTACATGCATGAGAATCAACAACAGCAAAGTAACCATCATCTTTGATTACCGCACGTGTACTGCTGCACAATGTTAAGAGACATGAATCATATTGTGCCATTATTTTTGTCAACCCATCCTTAAAGGTGAAACAAGCGCCAGCCCTTATGAACTCACTATCCACAATGTTAACATGTCCTGAAACTGTATCTCCAAAAACAAAAGAAAATTCTTGTCCAAATAGTTTGTCTTGTCTTGGCAATTCTCCAACATGCATAAAGGAAGGGCCACCCTTATGATGCCTAGAGTACATTTGATCGCCTCTCTGTACAACATTGTCCAAATCAAATTGTGTCCATGTTAACACACTTTTTTGTTTATGCTGTGCTAGAGCAGTTAATGCAATAGGCATACACTGTTTGCCAGGATTCGATAGAGAACCCACACCCTGATGGAAAGAACCCCTCAGATTTAGTGGCACTGAAGTGCCCTCACAACATTCACCTTCTGATTGTGTATCAAAGCATGCAGCAGCTGAACTAGCAACATCAGTCATTGCGACATCAGTGCTGATATTATCCAAACTAGCAGCAACCGCGATCATTTCGGCATCAGAAACACCAAAAAAAATGTCCTCAATGAATGGATCATGTTCTGCAAGAGTGCAACCAACCAGCGTTGAGTGTGAACCACAAGTACAGACAGACTTATCTTTGTTGTTTTCATCAGAAGCATTCTGTGGAGACCGAGGGCGTTTTTTGTTGACTGGAGGAGATGTAATGTTGTGTTGTTGGCTGCGTGGAAGTGGGGGCCATTCTTTGTCATAGTCAACCATGTTTCTTTGGCTCTCTGGTAAATTGGAGTTCTTCTGGGCATCTACACGAACGCATGTCCTGGGTGTCTTTAATACAAGAAAGTATACATTAATAGGTGTGACTCAGCTTTTTATTTTATTTTATATACATCGCTATTTACATACAGGTCATGGGCTGAGCAGGCCTTACTTTTTAAACCTTGTAAACATTCAGATCACAATACAGAGTGTTTTGAATTTCTGTATAGTTTATGGCGTGTATGTATGTTTTAATTGCATTGTTTTTTATTCCTGTTATAGCACTTTGAATGGCGCTTTACAAATATATTGATTCATTGTACTACTGTAGATTGATATACTTATCAAAACTTTATAACTTACCTTCATAAAAGTAATGCTTTTGCCCTTCCTCAGGTCTTCGGTCATCTCCACATCACCAAACTGCATCTGTGACATGGCAGACAATGTGATTCAGTCTATAAATAACAAGATGGGTTAGAAGAAAAAACTCTGAATGGCACATGTATCACCAACCTTCAGGCGGTGCACTGTGGCCACAGGTGATGTGCGCGGGGTCATCTCTCCAGCTTCTTCTACCTAATACACACATACACATATTTGACAGATCTTTTTTTCCCTATTTATCAGCATAGTATTATTTAAGTGTTACGAACCTCCATTGAAGAAGCTGGGGAAGGTGATGCTACTTCCATGGAAGTTGTGGGGGTGAAAGAGGGTGATCCAACTTCCATGGGAAATGCAGCAGAGGTGGCGATTGAGCTGGAGCTTTCATCCACCATTGGGTCTGCAGCAACCATCTACAGATAAATATGTGTTAGAATAAAATTGAATTACAGGTTAAATCAGTTATTGAGTACAGCTGAATTCCAAAAAGTTGTGTATGAGACTTAAATTATAGCTATGACCAATATTTCGGTCAACTAAAATATAAGTAAAGACAAATGTAGAAAGAGGGAGTAACATCATCCAAACTTCCACAGACAGAAAAAGCCTCATATCATTTAAAGGCACACTGCATAACATTTTGTTATACTGTAGCCATAAATACAAAAAATGCTCCTAATGACCAGCTTGACACAGAAAATGCTATTACTGCAGTTGGGTAATCAAAGATTGGTTTTGGATGAGAACCTAACCTGTTTAAATCTCAAATTCTACAAACTGTAGTTGGCACCTCCCTGGAGATGAGCTAGAGACGTACATGCTCCCGGTAATGTTTACCGTCATATCTTAGGAGAGGGGAGCTGCTCACAGCAAAAGCACATGTTTTTTTGTACATTTATGAGGTATTTGTCAATGATGAAAATATCTGTCATTAAGTCAATGCTTGTATTTCAATTCTATTTATTGGGTGAAATTCTATGCGGTGTGGCTTTAAATTCACTGGCAAAGGAACAGCTCTGTGCTTTCTTCATGTGGGAGCAGCTCCATGAAGCAGAGGGCCTTGATTTAATGTGATCTTAATAAATATTACAAATGCAAAGTTGTCAAAATTAATCTTTGATTTCGTAAGCAAATTTGCATGCAATTTTAGTCAACTAAGACTAGACCAAAATTTAGGTAAAGAATTTGACTAAATCTTGACTAAAAGTAAAGCACATTTTTGTCAAAAGATTAAGACAACAATTACATAGCAATATGTGTAAAAGACTCGTGCTGGCAAACATACAGTCTATATACTGACCTTACGCTTGGCCTGGGGTTTCCTTGAGACTGTGCGCCTTTTTGTTGGGGGACTCTATAGAAACAAAATCAGGACATTATGAACACGTAATTAGCATCAATACAATGCACTGAACAAAACCGGTATGATCTCCTTAAAGTAAGAATTAATAATTACCTTGACCTCAGGCGTCACAATTCCCTGAGATGGAAATAGTTTTTCCATTTTCTTCGCCATAGCAGGGCTGAATAGCACTGGCGAAAGAGGGATGTCACGTTCAGGTGCTTCCTGCTTGCGCTGCAATACAAACCACCAAAGCATTTAATATACGTCAATGTAATGTGGTTTTTAGTTATAAAGGCAAGACACTGCAGGTGAGTAGAAACAAAATGTCAATATATTCAGTTGAAACCTTTGCTTTACATTACCGTCATAAATACAAACAAATGTTGTAAATTGAGACTATTTAAATGTGCTAATGGCCAAAAGACCCCATCTTTTCAATGACTACATGTAAATAATGTAGTCGCTTAGTGCATTATTTAGCTCAAGATTCAGTGTTTTATTTTGTTGATTGAATATTTTGGTTTGAAAGTGATTTGAGAAAAATGTGGAAAGTGTGGTTACTAAATAAATGCTTTCACCTGCCTCGTGTCGCCTTAAGACTTACAAAGAATGGTGTGGATATGTCTCACCTTAATGCCCTTTAAGACTGTGACGAACCCCTCAGGGTCCACAGAATGTCGAGGTGGGCGTGTACGGCGTGGCGGAGGTGTTACCACTAGGGTAGGCCGTCGTTGTTTCGCAGGTGGAGATGAAGGGGACACTGGGACAGGGGCAGCAGGGACTGGTTTAAGCTGGTTTGAGCAGACGTCACTCAAGATCTCCACCAGTCGGGGTGTCCCATCACCATCACTGAGATGGGTCTGTGTATAAATTAATAATTAGTCACTATTTATTAATATAGATACAAAATAAAAGTGTAAATATTTTAAAATGGTATTGATTTTACTGACCCCATCCTCACACCACAGCTCTGGGACTTTGACGTTGAACCGATGTGCGATATCATGGTAGACGACACCTATGACATAATAGTAAAACAATATATTAAAACATACAACGCTTTTGTAGTGTTTGTTTGTACTGTACTGTTACACTTACTCATCTCCCTCGACACTTTTCGGTATTCTTCATTTAGTCTAGTCTGGAAGTCATCATCAAAGGACAATCGAGGTGGAAATCCCACCACACAGACCTATTCAAACATGACTAATTAGTTATGCATATTGTGGTAGAATCAATAGTATAATATGATTTTTAAAAATCTATTGTAATAAGCATTCATCAAAATTAGTGCATACCTTCTTGAAAGCTGTGGTTGCAAATCTCAGAAGCTTGCGGTACTCTTCTGTAGCGTGGTCAACGCGGTCAATGCTCAGTCGCGATGGTATGTTCGATGGAGCTATTAATAAGCACATTTCTACGGCTAAAACAAGACATGACATTATGGTTAATAATAACAACTGTTGATCGAGCAGAATGTTAAAAGAAAATAGGACTTTACTCACTAATATGCTTTGCACTCAGTTCCTTAAGATCTTCGGCGAGCTGTTTCTGGAGGTCTGAGGCACACCCTCCAGGAGTGGATGAAAGGGCAAAAGACACCATAGGCATAGGGGGGTCAGGGAAATCCACAATTTGGTCAACGATGGAACGCAGATGCGAGTCACCAGCAATGAGAACAAACTGCGAAAAAACAATTGTTTGTGTTTATAAGGGAAACCCCTCCGGTAATGTGCTGACTTTGCAAGCAATGCTTACCTTGTTGTCTGGTGACTCATTAAAAATTACACTCTTGTGTTCTTTGCCACCTTTTCTTCTGTTCCATCTGGCCCTGAATTCACGTGTTCCAGTTCCCTTACCTGTAGTCAAACATTATTAATTAGTATGTCACACAAAAAGGCAGAAAGTTGTTTAAAGTACATAAGATCCCTTACGAATGGGAGTCGGAGGGGTACTTTCACACACAACGCGTGCAAGGAGTTGCTGCTGCAGCTGCTTAGCCCGGCGATCTTTCGCAGCAACTGATCTCACAGAGTGCTTTGTAATGGGCATCTATAAGAATGAAAACAGATCACCATTGATTCACGTACTCAACTATTTAGACAACATAAACATAGAATCAGCATTGTATTTTCTGCCGTGCCTGGCATTTCTGTGTAATCAGCTTCTGCTGATTTTCCATGTACAGCAACTACACAACACAATTGGCATCTTTACATCAAAAGCACTGGAACAAGTTTCTATTTTATGCTTTGTATATAGTTCCTACTTATTTAATATAAATTAATTTAACCAATTCAAAGGAGCCCTGGCTGAGGTGGTAGAAAGCCATAATATTGACTCAAGTAAGAGTAACGGTATTTTCAGATAATTTTACTGACGTACAAGTGAAGAGTAGTGGCCCAAATATTTTCTCAAGTACAGTAGAAACAAATATAAACATATAGTGATTTTATGGTTGTTAAAAGCAGAGGCCACATTTCAGGCCTTAGGTGTTAAGTGTTATTTTTGTTATGATTTTTTGTCACAAAAATATTTTCGCCACTAATCTTTGACCTATCTCATGGGCTAATAAAAAGAGAAAGCTTATTCAATTTGTTGTTTTTTATAAAAGTCATGCAAGTATCTCTGCATTACAAACAACAATGAATTTTGGTTTAGAAAGGGTTAACAATATGAAAATATGACCAAACTTGGTACATATGTGTCAGGGAGAAGTAGTTCAATTAGTGTGACTTTTAGTATTGATTTAGTCTTGAGGAATCGATTTGTTGACAACCCTACTGTGACAAAAAACAAAAGCATCTCATCTAATAGAATTATGAATTGACTTACCTTTGCTCACACTCAGAAATATCTATAAATTCCAGTAAAACAGGAGTGCAAAAAACCTGACCTCCACGAAATCCAATAGTCTACAAAAGTAGACAGGGAGAAAACGTAGTAAAACAGAAAAAATTACTTCGGCAGAAGCCAAGTGTAGTGATATAGGCTACTAATGAACAGTGAACCATTGACACAGCTTTTACCTGTAAGTGTTTGAACTAAATACCCATACTTGAAGTAGTGCAACACTCGGGGGTGGGGCTTGTCGCTTGGTGCCTTCAGATTGGTCATGAAATAGGTATGCGCTCTGATTGGCCAGCCTTACCTTTGCAAACACTTATCAGTTTGGTATTGTTTGTAGTTAAAAAATACTGTATACTTGCCTGAAAATGTATTTAGTAACGTTTTCCTTTACTTTGTCCGATCAGAGTACTGCATTCTAAATACTTAAAATACTTTTACATAAAAGGGGTGTTTGATGAAAAACATGCAGCTGGACTTGTTACAGCGCCTGTAATGACCTTATTTGCCACTAATTCAGAATGCATGAAAGCACTTTGCAAATAGCAAAATTAGGGACTTAACTAGTCCATTAATATGGAGGCCGGTTTCGCACTTTGGTCCTCTTGGTGTTGTCGTAAAGTGCTATAGAAATACACTTTGATTGATTGATACGTATTTCAATCCCTTTTGCCATCTCTGGTAAAATCCAATCTGCTGCAAGTTTAACCAGAGCAAAAATGATTCAATAAGATAGCTTCTGATTTAAACTTGTTTTACAATTAGTCTAATACAAGTAGCAAAGTGTGTGTAGACAACTGCTCTACCTCTTAGCATATTGACGGCAAGGGCATTCCTGAGCCATTTACGTGCAAATGACATGTTCAAATAGGCCTACTCAATAGCCATTTTGAATTCATGAGCAGAGCATTGTTTAGATGGATGAGCAGAGCATTGTTTAGATGGAGGTTCTTGCTATTCCACACTGTTTTACTGCCTGGAAGTCAATGCTGCGTTAAAAACTGTTCCAATACCTCACACGATAGACATGGAAAACGTAGGAACAATGGGATATAGTTTTTTAGGTTACAGAAATGGACACAGCATCGAGGAGCGCAAATCTCACTCTGACCTGTCAAAACGTTTGTGTACATTGAACATCTCGTAATAATGTAGTATTTACGAAAAACGCACTCTATTACTTTGTCATTTTGGTCAAGAAGTGCAAGTGTAATTACAACACACTAAAACGCATGTGAAGAAAGTTACTTTTGCCAGTACGACGCTGTTTTCACCAGCTGGAGGCTCGTAGAGCCAAGTCCTGGACCAGCCACAGCAGAAAGTTTCGTAACTTTCCAAAGACTTGTGGCTTTTAAAGTCCTTCATCGTGTAGTAACTTACACCAAATACAAGGTAATTTACTACGTCCATGTATGTGCATGTATGTGCACGGAGGTAAATGGTCCAGGTCTCCGCTGCAGGAGCTTGTATGGGTCGATGTTTTGGATGTCAAGCTTCTCCAAATAGCGCTGTTTTACTCTTGGTATGAGCTTGTTCCTGTAAGGTCCCTGTTCTTTCGCTTTATCTCTTTGCATTGCTTTACTTTCTTCCTTTTTGTTGTCGTATTCGTAGATCCGTCTCCGTCTCTGTCTCGCCGAAAACTAGCAAAATTTAAAGTGCTCTGGAATATGAGGCATGCGTGAAATTCTGGGGGTGTGACCCTAATCGGCATCCAGCATGTCCGACAGGCTCAGAGCCCCCCCAAATCACTCCAACTCGGCACGTGATTCCTCATTCTCCAGATGAAAGACTAATTTCGTCAAACTATCTTTTAACACCTAGAATTAAATTAATTCTGTCTAGGATGTAAATGTTGTGTTTTTAATGGGTTTTCTGTCAAGCACTTTGGTCCTCTTGGTGTTGTCGTAAAGTGCTATAGAAATACACTTTGATTGATTGATACGTATTTCAATCCCTTTTGCCATCTCTGGTAAAATCCAATCTGCTGTAAGTTTAACCAGAGCAAAAATGATTCAATAAGATAGCTTCTGATTTAAACCTTGTTTTACAATTAGTCTAATACAAGTAGCAAAGTGTGTGTAGACAACTGCTCTACCTCTTAGCATATTGACGGCAAGGGCATTTACGTGCAAATGACATGTTCAAATAGGCCTACTCAATAGCCATTTTGAATTCATGAGCGGAGCATTGTTTAGATGGATGTGGGTATCGGGAGACAACTGGTGCATTCACAAGACTGTTAGCCAAACCTTTGCCAGGCTAATGTAAAGTAGACCTCTTAAGTCATAAGGGTGTAGGCATTATTGTTGTAGGGCCCTACAACTGTAATACAGGCAATTTCTAAAGGTAAATTATTTGCAACATTTCTACAAATAGTTATGTGCGGATTACTAGCATGCACTTGCAATTTAGTACCAGTGTTGATAACTGACCCCTAAGACTCTTTTGCCTGAGAGAAGTTCTAAAAAAGGTACTGGAAACCGTTAAATACACAACCACACATCTACATAACATTGTAAAGACAAATACAACAACATTTAAGGGCACAGGAATATGTGGCTACTAAAAATGTTAAGCACATTACAAGTAGGCTACATCACACAAACTACAACCCGTGAGTGATGCTGCACGAAAAGTACAAAATAATAAGAGGTAACCCTACATGGAATTAGTCAGAGGAATGTCTTAGACTATCATTCACTTTGAGAATAGAAACTGTTTTCCAGTCTGGTAGTGTTTGTTTATATTGTCCGACAAACAAACAGCGGAACGAAACACAAACTACATTGGTCCGCTCAAAGACTGGCACGGTAGCACAGCGGTTAGTGCTTGTGTTTCACAGCTAACTGCATAATTCTCCAAAAAGTTGTCCAAATGTTCAGGAATAGCCGCCGCAACTGGCTCAGGATGTAAACAAAAAGCTAACGCGCTCGGCTCTGCTTCAGCGTAGCAGAAAGAAAAGTGAAATCGCGCTCATGTGGAAATCAGCTGTTCAAAAGAGTCTCCTTAGTCACTTAGTAAACACGTTTCATTCTCTGTTCATCAAAATAATTAAGCAACAGCTTAACTTTTGAGAACAGGAAACCTAGCCTAGCTTGTGGCCTTAAAGCATTTTTTTTAGAAACACTGAATGTTTACAAGTGTACAAGTATTAAAAAGCTTTTTAAAGACAAAAACTAAAAATATCAGTTCTTTCCTTTCATTCGATCGATAATCGTGAATAATCGTAAAATCGCAATATTTTCTCTCACAATAATCGTGACTAAAGAAATTGAAATCGTGACACCCCTATTACACAATATGATATGACTGTAATATATATATTATTTTTGGTGTATTATGTAGAATATACCAGCAAAGTAAGAGATAAATCATCCAAATGGTAATATTCAAGGTATAGATAGGGAGCGCTATAGTGTTGAGCACCGTGCAGTTATTGAGCTCTATCTGTTCAGACCGTAAGAGGCGTTATGTCAGCCAAATATGATCCAGATTGGATAGAGCACATGCCTGTGAGGGGTTGTCCAAGGTACTGGAAAAAAGCATGTTTTTTGTGGGGGCGCTATGTGAAAACCGTAAACGTAAAAAAAAAAAAAGCTGGCTTTTTTTGTAGCCCCATGTCTCTAGATTCTATTGAGCCATGTTTGAGCTGTTCTGGTGAAAAACCAAGGACTAGTACGTTTAAACATCTGATGAGCTAAATCGTCTCCATCCAATATGGAGAGAGAAAAAAATATTTCAATATAGTCGGACTCGCAAGGGACAGCGGCGCCCCATAGGCCATTTCCTCATAACATTTGACATTGGCGCCCCATAGCGTCAACGTGCTTATTTTTGCGTAACAAAAGTCACTGCTGGAGGGGGGCGGAGAGAGGAGTGTAGGATTGACAGAGGGACAGTTTGTGAATGCACGACCGCGGGACGTGAGCGCGGCCTGCGGGCAAACGGTTTCAGAGCGCGGCTCTGGGGAAACACTCCCAGCGCTGTCCCGGGCCATAGGAAGGCGCGGGGTCCGTGAGTGACGAGGCGGCTACAGGAGCGTGAATCTGTGGGTCGTGTATCTGCAGCTGCTCCATGTCTGCAGGTTTACAAACTGAGGCCGCGATCACAAGTGAAATAGGAATAGAAAAGCAATTTGTTTTATATTGCAGTGTAAGTGCAAACCAATAACTAAGGATTGTTAGATATCAACTAAGTATTCATTTAAGTGCCATGCACAGTCTGTAGTGGGAAGGTCTGTAATTTCAATGCAGCCTTCTTAAACATAAATAAATAAAATCCACAACCTCACACAGTGATTTTGCATGATTTTGGCCCATCCCTAGGGCCAAATGTCATTTATTGTTGACAAAATAATGTGTTTCGCCTTAGTGAAGTGGTCTTCGAATGTCATAGGAATACAATGGGAGATGTTGAAGTTCCTATTGGCCAAACCGTTCCATATAAGGCAAAGGTCGGATTTAGTTTTTTGGTCAGAGGCATTTACTGGAATTATCTGCAAAGCATCAACCTTTTCTGCAAAAGTAAATGTTTAGTCCTATGAAAGTTGATGCTTTGCAGCAGGGGGCGCTATAGCATGGATCATTTATGTGTTCATGTGAAAAAGATTCAGGGCCATCTGGTGTATAAGGGATGACATTTAAAGCTCAAAGGGACAAAGAATGCGCCAGTTATCATGGGTAATATTTATGCTCTCAGGAACATGTTTACCCTGGCCACGCCCACATCTTACACAATATGATGTATATGTAATATAATTTTTTGTTTAGTTTATTGTGTAGAATATACCGGCAAAGTGGGAGATAAATAATCCAGACTGCAATATTCAAGGTATAGATAGGTGGCGCTATAGTGTTGAGCACTGTGAAGTTATTGAGCTCTATCTGTTCAGACCGTGAGTGTCCTTATGTCAGGCAAATATGATCCAGATTGGATAGAGCGCATGCCTGCGAGGGGTTGTGAAATGTACTGCAAAAAGGCCTTTTTTTTGTGGGGGTGCCATTTTAATCTCTTAACCCCCACTTTAACCGAGCACATTTTCTCCAGTTCGTCTTGACCCATGTCTTAAAGCTTCTTGAAAAAAAGCGTCAAAAACACAGTTACAGAAATGAGACGTAAGTGCAGATAAAACCACAGCACACAAAGAAATGCACTTGGTTCAGGTGGGAGTTAAGAGGTTAAAAGTGAAAATGGCCGACATCCTGTGCGTCATTGCCACGCCCACACCTTAGAAAATATCAAACACATGTAATATATTTTTGTGTTCGATTTAATGTGTAGAATATACCTGCAAAGTTTCATATAAATTGTACAAACTAAATGTTTCAAGGTATAGATAGGTGGCGCTATAGTGGTGAGCACCGTGCAATTATTGAGCTCTATGGATTCATACCATAAGAGGCCTTATGTCAGCCAAATATGATCCAGATTGGATAGAGCGCATGCCTGCGAGGGGTTGTCCAAGGTACGGGAAAAAAGCACGTTTTTTGTGGGGGCGCTATGTGAAAAGTGTAAACGTTATCAAAAAAAGCTGGCTTGAAAATGTAGCTCCATTTCTCTAGATTCTATTGAGCCATGTTTGAGCTTATTCTGCAGAAAAACCAAGGAGTAGTACATTGAAACATCTGGTGAGAGATTTCTTCTCCAGGATTTCAATCCAAGATGGCCGACTTCCTGTTGGTCAGAGGGCGGAGCTACAATTATGTTTTGTGACCATCTCCATGTGCTCTATCACTGTGCCAAAGGGGATTGGCCTATGCCAAAAATGCATGTCCCCAAAAGAATGGGGGTCAACTTTGAGGGGGCGCTGTGGAGCCATTTTGTTTAGGGCGTGTGCATGTCGCCCACTGACACGCAATTTTTGCCGACTCTGATTCACTGTGCCCATTTCTGCGTGTACTTTTGCTCGGGAAGGCACTGAAAAACAGGATCTTAGAGGCGGAATAATAATAATAATAATAATAACAAGAAACCGGGGGAGAACAATAGTCCCTCACCAGGACTAAGTCCTGGCTCGGGCCTAATTATTCTGGGATAATGACAATAGCAACTGAGAAGATATTTACATAATTAATTATCTGCCAATATGTTAAAGAACTGCCTTCTGTTATTTATTGTTTTATTTACCTATGGTTGTAATAAGCCAAGATTTAAGATTTTCTAACTCTAAACACTAATATGATGTCCAGTGCTAGCAATATTAGTGTGATACATTTTTATATGTAACTAGCTCTCCACATTTGATGTTCTGAGATTATGAGTTAAAAATCCACCCAAGTCCCTATAACCCGTCACTCTCTATAGACCCGCACTAAGTAGACCAGTGGTTCCCAACCTTTTTACTTGAAGCCCCCCCTGCATGTGCTGTAGTCGGCCGCGCCCCCCATTCCAAAAACTATGGCCACTACAAATGTATAAAACAATGAATGCTAAAAATGATTTCAAACAAACAGCAATTGGAGTGTTTTATGCACGAGTATTACTTTCTCAGTCATATTTGAAGATTTTTACTCATGACCTGATCCTTTGACCAGACAAAGCTCTGAGCCTCTGCAATCCCAGGCGCCCCGCAGGTTTGGAACCACTAATGACTATAGTCAAGTGCAAAGTTGCGACTCGCTGCAGTGGGCAGAAAGGAGTAAGCCCATTGTTCAGAGCACCAGCAGAATGAGCAACTACATCTACAATAGGTTAAACTCAGGGAATAAAATTCAAGAGACAGTGGAATATTTATGGATAAAAATTAGGGGTTCAGCTCTCACGGTTCGGTTCACAGTGCAGGACCTGCGGTTTGTTGGTTTTGAAATTATATATATATATAAATAGCTTAAATGTTCATCAGTGGACAGTATTTATAATCTTAGAATAAAATTGGCAATGCTTTCAAAGCTGCTTTATAATAAAATGTACCTCTGGGCTCACAATACGAAGCATAACAGAAAACAAATTGTTGCACACTTAACTTAAAAAAAAAGGCAGCGCAGTGCAGGCCTTGCGCTTGTTAAGTGGTAGTTTCATTTTCGCTTTTCTTACAAGGAGGCTAAAGCACTCGGAGCTATGGGCTGTTCTTGGACAACTGTTTGTACTGTTTTTTGTAGCCAAAGCTTTTGAGACGGAATATGACCAGGATTGGATCTTACTCATTTGTCCATGTCTCTGACATTACGCAGTGCACTAAATCTATAATTAACCACAGCCATGGTCATCTGCAGGAGAAACCTTAACAAAGACACGCAGATTTAATATGTTTTTGGGGGATGTAACTGTACAGGTGTGGAGTGTTTAGCGGTAAGTGAGGATGACACACATCGCCCCGTTTGGATGCGCACACACACACACATTGCAGTCGAATCACTTTCACTCGTGTTGTTGTGACGCTGGGTTTTTCACCGACGCCAGTACCGCAATAGTGCTGGTCCGCCCGCTGAGTTCTGGGAAATAAAAATGACGGCAACCTATGGACCTTAAGCCCAGGTTTATAATATAGATCATCCATATGTCATTAATACAGAGTTTGATTTTATAACCTTTTTATCTATCCGGTTTTAAGTTACCTTTAACTAAATGTCTCTCTCAAACCCATAGGTGACTCTCTTCTGAAGCACAATGGAATGAAATTCACCACCAAGGACCAGGACAACGACCATTCGGAGAACAACTGCGCCTCGTTTTACCACGGAGCCTGGTGGTACCGCAACTGCCACACCTCCAACCTGAACGGCCAGTATCTGCGCGGCCAGCACACGTCCTACGCCGACGGCATCGAGTGGTCTTCATGGACTGGCTGGCAGTATTCTCTAAAGTTCTCCGAGATGAAGATTCGACCAACTCGCGACCCTGAGAATAAATGAAGTAGTAAATGGACAAAAGAGTGATCCTATTCGGGGGAGATGGGAAATATTTACAAACCACAACTTGGAGCACACACACAGACGGAGTCTTGTTTCATCACATCAATGGAACTGACTCCTTGACATTTTTCTTCATATCTCTTGTATCATGGTGGCTATCTTGTACGTGACCTCTCAGAACTAATGCAACCTTGGTGCCCTACGTCGTTTTACATCGAAGAGCAACTCTGTGCCCTGTCTAAAATGGTGCATTGGTGGTCCTGTCCTGGTCTCTTACCAAACCGTTCAACTCTGCTGACAGTACAATTTAGTTTCACTACCAAAAAGATTTACACCGTTATTACTTCAATAAAATAATGATTAAAGCAGACATAAATTGATTCAAATCTGGCCCGGAAAAGACAATCCATCTGTACTCTATTACACAAAAACATCAATGCATAATTTTGGATTTGCAAAGAAAAGGTTAAGGATGCAAAAAACAAAAAAAATGGTGTCAAGAAGAAGCGTGGCAGAAAGAATAAATACATGCAGTTCTCATTCATCTGACTTTAGCCATTAGGGAGCAGATTGGGCACTTTGTCTGATGTAGCTGCCAGCTGAGTACCGGCCAAGTGATGCAGCATACACAGATGGTCACCCAGCGCAGCGTGCATAAGTAGTGTAGCCTGTATGTGTGTATCAAAGACAGCGATAGACCGTCACAGATCTCTCACACCATCAGTTTCCCGTCAGAGTTCAGTGAAGCGAGGCGATCACTGGACAGCAGCGTTTACTGTGGTCAGACTAAACATTTCCTGCCCCATACATCCCAATGGTTTACATGTGATTGTGATGATGATACATGTGCAACAGGAGACCGTCGTCAGTCTTAGTTCAAGGATATGCTATAAAGATTTTAGCTTATTTTCTGTGATTATTATTTTTCCAGCAACATTGATAGTTTAAGAAGGAAGCTAAGAATCAGTAAGAAGATTTGTCTTTAATGTTTCCGAGTCTGACCACAGAAAACGTTTTGACAGTGTTGAAAGGAACGTTCATTTTATTTCATTTTTGATGTTCTAAAAGCTTTAAAAATGTGTAGATTTTACTGTACAGTGTGTATTTTAGAGCATGTGATGCTGTTTTACGATGCTAAAACACAAAGAGAACTCAAGCACACGGACAAAGACAAATCCATTAGTTTAAAAAAGCAGAAGTTATATAAATGAACTCTATACCTTAATTTCTTTGGAGGTGCTGCAAAAAAAACAAAAAAAGTATGTGATTATCCCAATAGCACAAAAGTCAACCTTTCTAACCAAGGCACAAATGACTAACATATTGTCACCGTTTGGCTGCCTAAGGGATTCTTCTGCCTTCTTGGTTTGGGATTACCATTTCTTGGAAGACATTTTGTGAGCGTTTCTTCAGGGAAGATTCTGACAGGCTGACAGTGAGGAAGCGTGCAACACATCCCCATGTTGCATTAACTACCACTGACACTGGAACAGCTGTGAAGCTTTCCTGGAAGGGGTCTCCCTACATTGCACCACAAAGGCTTGGCTGCAAACAACTGCTGCCGTCAAAGCAGAGACATAGACAATATTGTTCAAACAGCACAGCGGTGAGCTACAAGAATGTTAGAGGATTTATAGAGACATTAAAACAAAGTTATTATGAAAGAGCACGGACGGGGGAAGGTGGCTTTCAGTGTGAATGTGCATCTTTGTGAACACACTATCGAGCCTGACGGCAAACGGGAGGAACGGGGACAAGAGCAGTGTTTCTGAGGGAAGTGTGCTTTCCTCCTCGTGTGTTGCTAGAGAGATTTACACTATTATAAAGAATTATTGATTATCGTGATTGTGAACCCTATTTGAGTGGAACAACCCCCTATGGTACTGTGTTTACCTGCCCTGATCTGATGTGTGCTCAAGCCATAGACAGTAGAAGTGCTAGACCAAGTTTATTGGCTATCAAGAAACATCTAAAACGCAATAAAATTTCAATGTTCTTCACCTAATCCCCCAATCACATCCAACCGGTGCATATCTATTCAAACAATTGCAGGGGATTGTAAGCCAATTACACCACTAAGCAACAAGTGATGGGGAATTATATCAATCAATCAATCAATCAATCAATGGTTTTGTATAGCCCAATATCACAACACGAGTTGCCTCATAGCGCTGCACCAAACATTAAGGCAATAAAACAGGGCGGTAAAGTTCCGGCTAATCAAATATCCAGGCAAATATAATATCCAAATAAGTGTCAGCAGCAATTATAGAGTTAATTCGGCCCTCACATATTGCCCTTTTCATATCGTACCGCTAAATCAGTACATTTGTGCGCCGACCTTCTACATGACATGTGACCTAGTAAACGTGGCACATCGTCTATCCGTAGACTGTTAGTGCCTACGTGTAACCAAGAATATTTAACTCTCTTCATGTGGTAGTATCGCCAGACTCTGAAGGCCTGTATTATGGTAATAAACTTCTTCTACTTAAGACATCCAGACTTCGTCCCATCCTTCCGCTCATGTCTCTCTGGACTTCTTTAGTATTTCCCTAACAAGTTTGAAGAAATTTGAAGAAAACTGTACCAAACCTTTAGGTAAAACATTCAAATTCCATCAGTATTTTTTTATATTACTGGTTTCCAGGGCCGACTTAACCTACCCATAGGCCCGTGGGCTAACCATGAAGTAAAACTTGTGAAATTGAACGTCAAACTTTCTCCCATTTAAATGTCTGCATGTTTTCAATGGTCATTATTGGATTTATAAGGCTAGTAGTGTTAACTTCATATACTAGTCTAGTTCACTATCCTTCTCCTGTCTATGGCTGGTACTTCTGGAAAAAAAAAATCCCTTCTCTGTTCTCTCGTCATGTCGCCACTCTCTTGTGCTCACTGTATATGTTACTGCTATGTTGCCCGCTTGTTATTTTGGTGTAAAGAGCAGAGATTTGCCTCTGGCCTCCTGTGTTCTCAGTCCTTTACAGCCACGTATCTGATGGACAGACATGATGGAGAGGAATCAGCGGATCTAATCATTCCCAGTTATCCCACTCATTACATCGCATCAATCCCCCTGGTCCTCCAATTCTCTATCTTTCTGACTGTGTTACTCCTTTAATTGCCTTAGCCTCTGCTGCCAATTCCCTCTCACTCGACAGTCCCTGAACGCTCCATCTCAACCCCCAAGCAACCAACCAACCCTTCATTTCCTTTTTCTTTCGTGAAGTACTAAAGGTTTTATTTTATTTTTGCTGAATCTTGAGCTGTGTTAAAAATGTTCTTGTCAACATTTAATAAATATTCATTTTGTAAAACCAGAGTTTTATCGAGATTTATCATTGTTCATCATATTTATGCAAACAATAAAAGGTAGGTGAGCTCTGAGCTACCCACCACCTGACTTTTACATTATAGGCTATTTTAAAGTTGTGATGTGACATGAACGCAACCTATTCTTGTTCCTAAATTTCACAGTTTTACTTTAATGCGCAGCTATATCAAGAGTTGTTATATTTTCTTTGTGTGACATGTCAACACACAGTGAGTGTAGCGGCCAGTTTTACCCTGTGCAAACGTCCGCTCTGGTAGAGGACGCGCATGCAGTCCCCTTCCTTCCTCTTCCCGCCAACAGTCCGCCGGTTCGCCGTAGACCTCGCGACGATCACCGCTACGGTAGTTGGTGGGCCCACTCCACTACTGGAAACCGCGCTGTGCCACTCACAGCCGGCGCAGGCTCTCTACGCACGGTGCCTGAGGCGATCTTTTGACAATGTAGCGGCCAGTTTTACCCTGTGCAAACGTCCGCTCTGGCAGCAGTGATTAGGCGTCTCGGACGCGTGTCTTCCTCCACAAAGAACCATAAAAATACTGTGTTCCAAGGTTTATTTGCGTAGCTCAACGCCATCAATATATACACAGGTTTCAGGATTCAATAGATACGTCGACACGGTCAAAAGATGTATGCCTCCACACTGCCACACCCGAGTGCCTCCTCCTCCCCCCCTTATATAGGGCAGGTAATTGCACACCTTTACACAGAGCGCCACGCAGTGGCAGGAGGATCAAACGTATACATTCTAAAATGGCTCCATCAGTGAGTAATGACTTCTCAGCGCTGCTCTGACACAATATGAGGACTTTAACAAGGTGGACTCTATGACAATCAGCAATTAAAAGTTTTGAGAGCACTTCCACCTGGTGGACAGAACACATGGTCGGTTTTGCAGTTGCAAATGTCGCATTTACAATGTAGATCTATGGTGCCAAATAAAGTTTTAAGGGGAGCCAATTTTCTGAAGCTAAAGTAACATACATTTATACAGGAAAAAGAAAAAACGAGACAAAGTGCTCAGAAAGTCAATGATAGAATTAGTCATTGTAGGAAAGGTGCTCTTTGGTGTTTGGGGAACTAAGACTCAAAAGAAAAACAAAAAAAGCAAGGCATTCGTCCCACATTATAATTCTCTATTTACATTTAAAAAGCCTTTATTGTGCTGGGCTGATGAGTGTTAAAATGTTTTAACCATTATGCTGGTATCTTTGTATCGGCTCCAAACAAGCCTTTGTCAAGAAGGGAGAACCAGTGACCTGTCTCCTCTTTTTATAGAGGAGTGATAGGAAATCAGATCCTCTGGTGACCAGAGGGTGTGGCCGCACAATTATCTGAGGACACTCCCTCCTATTTGGATGACATCACTCAAGAAAGAAAAACAAACAAAAAAGATTAACAATGATAATAAAAAGGAAAAAATAATGATAATGAATGATAGATACTGCTACAGAAAAGGGCTAAAGTCAATTTCCTCATTTAATCCAGGGTGTGCGGTAGCCTTTGGATTATAGATAAACCAAGTTTCCCTTTGAAGCAACAGTTTTAGTCAGTCTCCTCCTCTGCTGTGTTTCTGTATTTGCTCCAAACCCTCCACCTTGAGATCTTTTGGGTTACTGTCGTGATTTTGGGCAAAATGTTTAGGATAGTCGAAGTTCTTTTACACTATTGCTCGTTTGTGTTCTGACACATGTGGAAATATTGGAGCAACATCTCAAGACATCAGCCAGGAGGTTAAACCTTGGGCGCTGATGGGTCTTCCAAATGGACAATGATCCAAAGCAAACTTCCAAACTGGTTTCAAAGTGGCTTAAGGATAACAAAGTCAATGTTTAGAAGTAGCCATCACAAAGTCTTGATCTTACTCAAGTTGAAAATGTATGGGCAGAGCTGAAAAGGCATGTGCACACATGGTGGCCTACAAATGTGGCTCAGTTACACCAGAAGCTTGTGGGAGGAAGTCCAAATCATTTGACACAAGTTATAAAGCGAATGCTACCAAATATTAATGAATGTATGTACACTATTGGTTTTGTAAAAAGTTACAAAAACATTTCTAAAAAAAATCTATATTTCATTTTTCTGGCATTTAGCAAATAGAATTGTTTTTTTCAATGAAGGTACTTGATTCATCTTCGGTACTAAGTAGTTGAAGTCTTCGAACGTTTCGCTTCTCATCCAAAAGGCTTCATCAGCGACAAAAGTCCCACTCTGGACGCAGCTGAATATATAGACCAACAGGGAGGAGTTAGGGTTGGCCCGGCTCCTCCTCTCTAATCACAGCTACACTGTAAAATGTAAAAATTGTTTCAACTCAAAAAACTAAGTCCAAGGGCTGCCAAGAAATTGTATGTTTAACCAATAACCAATTTACAATGTAATTTGTAACTGACGTTTTTCATTTCAGACACCTAGAAACAGTTGTCTGAAATGAAAAACGTCAGTTACAAAAATAAATCAGTTGTGTCAACCTGAGAATACAATTCAACTAAAGAGGTGAATCTGACATTTCAAATCGATTACATTGTAAATTGGTTATTGGTTAAACATACAATTTCTTGGCAGCCCTTGGACTTAGTTTTTTGAATTGAAACAAATTTTACAGTGTACTCTCACCCATGGGTAAACACCTTTGAAGTAGAGCGTCTCTAACGATCTGCTCACCTCAGTATCGGTCAGTCCTGTCCTATTCATAGATGATCACTGCCCAGTATCTGTCCTATTCATGGTTAAAATGTGTTTAGTTTCTCCAATATAATTTTTTTTTTAAATGTACAGAAGAGACTTTATCAACACCGAAGAAAAAGCACAAGCGGCCCTCAGTCGGCGGTGCACCTCCACCTCAAAGCCTCCAACCACTCCTTTGAGGACGGGGAGGTCAAAATTTTAACTAAAGAAGAACGTTGGTTTGAAAGAGGAGTTAAAGAAGCTATTTCTGTCAGGAAAGAAAATCCCTCCGTGAACCGGAATGGTGGGCTCAGATTTAATCTTCCGTCACTTTACTCCAATCTCCTTCGGGAGAAACCGAAAGGGCGTGGCCAGTCCAAGGAGACGGCACCTCAGCCAACAAAAGAACAATAGGCAGGTAATTAGCAGTGATCAGCCATGAATAGGACAGATACTGGGTAGTGATCATCTATGAATAGGACAGGACTGACCGATACTGAGGTGAGCAGATCGTTAGAGACGCTCTACTTCAAAGGTGTTTACCCACGGGTGAGAGTAGCTGTGATTAGAGAGGAGGAGCCGGGCCTACCCTAACTCCTCCCCGTTGGTCTATATATTCAGCTGCGTCCAGAGTGGGACCTTTGTCGCTGACGAAGCCTTTTGGATGAGAGGCGTAATGTTCGAAGACTTCAACTACTGAGTACAGAATATGAATCAAGTACCTTAATTGAAGATGGACAACTCCTGTACGACTGAGAACTTACACAGAATTGGTTTTATTATTATTATAATTGACCTAATAAAGTTAATTCTGGTTTCATGTCAGACAGTGAGAAAAAAATGCAAATGTGCCTTTTTATAATGTGTATGTCTGATGAAACGTCCCTCTGGTGTGAGATAATAAACTGGTGAGCATTGTTCAGTTGTGCGGATCTTTTTTCCTCTTTCCTTTTATAAAGTGTATGTAAACATATGTTTCCCGCTGTACCCGTGTAGCATATATATATATATCAATATTAAAAAAATATATATCTGGCATTATAATACACTTCTTAATACACACTACTGAGTCCCTGTGAAACTTGACCAGCACCTAGCACTGTCTGCCACAAAGTCAAGAGGAGAGTGTAATCCCAATGCTTAGGCAGCAACAATAAATGACCCAATATCCAAAGCAGCGACATCAAAAGGTGCCTTGGGCCCCACTCTTTCATTTTGAATTAGGGCTCAAGGATGTGGAGCAGCTCTAGCAGGCCATGCTTGAGGACACAGTGAAGGATGTTGAAGATGTGTCACCTGCCTGAAATAAGTTTGGCATTGAGAGCTGTACCCTGTTACTGGAATTTGCAAAAAGCACAGCTCACTTTACTATTATATTATTTAATGTGCAGTATAGTTGTGTCATATAAGTGCTGCAAATACATCGAACAGGAACGTTTAGCTCCAAATGTGGATAACCTGGCCACAATATCAGTGCATCTGAGTACACTGATGATTTTCAAGATAAAAAACAGCAATCAAGAATGGGACTGGCCAATACTTTACAAGACTGTGAAATTTAGAACTAGTTTATCTTCAATATATATTCCCACTTCTGAGATTGTAGCTGTGTGTATAAACACTTTTTGACTTTTTAAGAAATGCTCTGAGTGCCCTAAATGGAGCTCTCATTCAGTGATAATCTGTTGAATCCTGTGCCTGATCTCATGGGACTGAAAAAGCAAGCAGTTGTGAAAATGACATCAGCACAGAAATATAATTTAGTGGCTCTGCGGGTGCACACCGGAGCTATCATCCAGGTGAGCCAAATACTGTCACATCTTCTTTTTGTATAGATCATTTATTACATTGTCATGGCGATGTGAAAACAAAAAGAAACCTCCCTCTCTCCTGGTACAATTTAATTTTTCACCTTTTCTGCAACCTGCATTTGTGGTTTCTGTGTTCCATAATTGTTTTTCTGGATACTTTTGTACATCTTTGCCGAGTTTTTGTTGAGGTTTTGGTGGATTTGTTTACTTTGAGAGTCCAACATGGTCCTGAAGAAAGCAGCTTTTTAAAGGTAAACAAAATGCTAGCTTTTCAGCTAAATCCATTTGAGACCTACACATTTCTTCTTCTGAGACACTGAAGAGGCATCAAGAGCCCCCACAGCTGCAGCAGAGGAGGCATCACAAGAGGGGATACAGGAAACAAGTAAGGGACAAACGAGGAGATGGTGAAAGATTGTTGTGGCGCGGAGGGAGGAAGAGGAAGGAGGAGATGGAGCTGACCAGTGCAGGACACCACGCTCTGAAACAGGGACCAACCCAGGAGGCGCAGCACCATCAGGATCAGAGGAGATGGCAATTCCCAAAAGACCAAAGGGGATTAAACGGCCTCTGAAGTTTTGGGCCATTCTCACCTCTCTGCTGTTGGGAGTGACAATAGGGTTCATTTACATCTCATTTGCTGCATGAGGTTTGTACTGTCACCTAAATGGAGGTTGATTTTTATTCCTTCAAGTTTTTATTATTCAATGCTTTAACCTTACTGTTTTTTTATGTTCAAATTCAGGCTGAAAACAGCTCTTTTTACCTGTGCATATGAAAGCTGAAAGTATGTTATCTGCACTCTTGTCTTTTACTGTAATTAATACATTTTTATGTTGACATTAAATGTCAACATAAACATGTATTTATTGATTTTCTCTGCTTTCTTGTAATTTTATGCAACTGTGAAAGCACTTTAAATTTTCTTGTGTATGAATTGTGCTCTACAAATAAACTTGCCTTGCCTAAAAGAGAGACCTTGCCAAGACAGGCTGTAGCGGTTCCGAGGTTCGACTTTTTTTTTAATGTTTGACACAATGTTTGGCCGGCTGGGTTGTAAAATATCCGTCCATTAAAAACATAATGAATATTGTGTCATATTATCAATAACAATGCAAGGCAAGGCAAGTTTATTTGTAGAGCACAATTCATACACAAGGCAATTCAAAGTGCTTCACAGTTGCATAAAGTTACAAGAAAACAGATAAAATCAATCAATAAAACATCAACATAAAGTTAATCAATTACAGTAAAAGGCAAAAGTGCAGATAAAATACTTTCAGTTTTCATATGCTCGGGTAAAAAGAGCTGTTTTCAGCCTAGATTTGAACATTGTCAGAGTTGAGGCCTGTCTCACATCCTCATGAAGACTGTTCCAGATTTTAGCTGCATGAAACTGAAACGCAGCCTCACCGTGTTTAGTCCTGACTCTGGGAACCACCAGGAGACCCCTCCCTGAAGTTCTCAGGGTCCGAGATGGTTCATACGGCTCTAACATGTCAGAGATGTTCTTTGGTGCTAAACCATGAAAAGACAAGCAGAGCTGTTTTAAATTCTATTCTCTGAGTGACAGGAAGCCCGTGCAGAGACCGGAGCACTGGACTAATATGGTAGTTTTTCCTGGTTCTTGTCAGGACTCGAGCAGCAGCGTTCTGGATGTTCTGCAGCTCTAACAGCTCGTTTAGAAAGGCCAGTGAGCAGCCGTTACAGTAGTCTAACCTGCTGGAGACAAATGCATGGATGAGTGTCTCTAAGTCTGGTTTTGACACTATTCCTCTGATCTTAGCAATGTTTTTCAGATGATAAAAAGCTGATGATGTTATTGCTTTGATGTGGCTGTTTAAGTTCAGGTCTGAGTCCATGATTACTCCTTGATTTCTAACCTGATTTTTTGGTTTTAGAGAAGGAGACTCAAGGTGACTGATAACACTTTGTCTTTGTGTCTGTGGGCCAAAAACAATGATCTCAGTTTTGCCTGAGTTTAGTTGGAGAAAGTTGTTTTGCATCCACAAACTGATCTGTTCGAGTGTATCTACAGGCCACTGTTCAATGTAGCCTACTACAAGAATATATTAAAGCTCTCGAGTAGCGCTCTAATATAAGTGAGAGGGTCTAAAATCACTCGGCTGTTTCAAATGAAAGAACCTCCGACGTGAGAAAGGCGCAAACACAGCTCCAAATCCAAACATTAAGTTGTGCGCCCAGAGGCGATGGAGAGTGGCAGGTGTCACACGGACGTATCCCACTAATCTGCACAATAACTCAGGCCATGTACAACATCAAGCTCAGGCCTAAATGAAAAATTATTTTACCAAACCCATGTACCATCCATACGAAGCCGGCATTTTGGGGTTATGTAAACTAATTTTTTTGAAACTAGGTCTTGGAGAGTGGAAAGATTTAAAAACTGGTGGTTCCAGCCTCTTTATAATTTATCTGAGACGCTTGCGTCATCAACCTGCCTCTTGACAGATTTTCTTTCTTGGTGATTCAGCGTACCCACTGCTGTTTCATCTGATGAAGGAATTCTCAAGCAGTGGGTCAACACCACAAGAACAGTACTTTGGCCTGTGTTTATGTAGGGCACGGATGGTCATTGAGTGTGCATTTGGTGGACTGAAAGCCAGATTCGCAGCACTAAGAAGGCCGATGGATGTAAATTTGAATGACCAGCCCTATGTTATATATTCTTGCTTTGTTCTTTATGCTCTCTGTGAGGCCAGTAAGGAGGGTGTAGATGAAGTGTCTATGATGGGAACGATGTGAGGAGAGGTGGACTCACAGCCTCCAACACAGTGCAACAGAGTGTACGAGATTTGTGAAGTACCTTGTCGTATAGTAGTATTGACAATACAGTATTTTACATTGTGACATCCATCCATCCATTTTCTTCCACTTGTCCGTTGCCGGGTTGTGGGGGCTATTGGAGCTGCCCTAATCACATAGCACCAGCCCCTATGGCTCCTCCTGCAGGTGGTGGGTCCACAGAAGGATGGCCTCACGTTTCTATACGGGCCTGTTGGTCTCTCATAAGGGGCTTCTGAACCGCTCTTTGTCTGACCCGTCACTTAGGATCGTCATTTGGGTGCTCAAACCCCTCATACCTTAGTTTAGTTTGAATGATGCAGGGTTTTGCCTCTCTTAAAGCACCAGCATGCAAGCAAAAGTGGTAATGGATTTTAGTGCGCAAGACGTCTTTTTAACTTCTCCACCTGTTTCTGAAATGATAAAACTGAGTCAGCACTTGCATCACACACAATAATTTGGCTCACAGCACATTATTGAATTTACATGAGGCTGAGTTGAACACTAATGATGCATCCTCATAACCTGCCAATTTAACTGCTTGCTGATCCATGTTTATTACCTCAGAAGAATTTGATAAGTGCCAAATTCCGAAAGACCTCGTGCAAGAATAAGATTGTCCCTATAAGTAAGTTTTGTTTTCTTTATTGATTGATGAATAAATTACCTATTTAATTCACTGCCTATACATACTGTACATATTATACCACCCATGGGCGTCGGAACCATTCATTGTGAGGGGGACGTGTCCCCCCCACTTTTGAAAAGTGGTTGTTTGGTCCCCCCCACTTTCACAACGTGAATTTTCATTGACTTTACATTTACTAGTTTAGACTGGACCTTTTCAATAGGCTCCCCGAGGCCAAACAATTAAATATGACCCGCGCCTTATTTTCCATACATTTAAACAAAAATTTTTTGGCATTATCCGCGCCAGTTCCGCGGCGCATACGCTCCCCTTTGCGTAGCTGTGTTTATGCAGCTCCGCTACCATGACCTTAGAGCGGCTGAAATGTAAACATGTCTCTGTAAACCGCTGTAAAACGGCTAAAGTGAGAATACTGGAGGATTATCGTTGGACGGACTGACAGATTTGACCAAACCGAAGCACAAGGACACTCGTGCATCGTGTCTTCTGAGTTTTTTACGGATTATCACATGGAGGAGCATAGGGCTGGGCGATATGGACCAAAAGTCATATCCCGATATATTTAGGTTGAATATCGATATACGATATATATCCCGATATTTTTTCCACAAAGTGAGAGCTGTAAAATGAAATGTTAAGTCAAAGTCACTGCCAAATAGGAGTGTTTTAATATTGCGATTTTTATTGTATTTATTTTTCTTCTACCCCATTTGCTGTTAATAACTTTATGTTGCATATAACTAAACTAAAGCCTAAACTGAGACAAGGAAATATGACTTATTAAAGTATTACTTACTTTTCAGTCCTTAATAATCATGAAATATAATAAATAAATAGCCCAAATCATTTCTTGATATTTGCTCTTGATTTAACTGCGTTTTAGTCAGTGGTTTTGAGGTAAGTTCTTATCTTTATCCAAAGCATTCCCAAACATAAGCTCCTAAACTGAGCCACAAACAACTCTTTACTCTTTACAAGCAGCACAGGCTCACCATCTCTGCTCATCATCAGAGCTCAGCGAGGGACTGGAGTGATTAGCGTTGCGGCTAACGCAATGCTAACGGGGAAAAAGCAATAGCCCTTCGCGGTGGCAGCATTACAAACGCTGATATTTTCACAGTACATCCACGATCTACCGCAAACCTTAATTAGACTGAGAAGTAAACAAAAGCACATGGCGCAGCGCACGTCGCCGCCATATCTCGCCGCTACATTCACTTCTATCCAAACCATCTCCAAATGATTGAGCCACTGTTTGTTTTACCAACCAAGGGGCTCTCCTCCGCACGCTTCCCAGACATTGTTGCTTTCTTCATGTTTGTTGAAGAGTGCCAGCGGAGTGTCTGTTCCTGCCTCTCCCCCCTCTCCCTGAAAGACGAGGGCCGGGGCGCTGGGAGCAGTGCAGAGCTCCGCTCAGCGGGTTGCCTGAAGCAAGTATTACAGCGCAAATTTGGACTATATCGATATATACGATATGGTCTAATTCCATATCTCTTTTTAAAATATATCGATATATCTTAAATATCGATAAAGATCGATAAACATGTGGACAAGATTATTACTGAAATAGGAAAGGGTCTATCTAACTCCGGTTTCCCCTACCACTAAAAATGTGTACAATAGGATTTCCCTCTGGGGCCAGGACTGCCCTGAAAAAGAGATTCTTAATCTTAGTGAGACTTTCCTGGTTAAATAAATGTAAAATAAAATGTAACTATGGTAGTAAATAAAAAAATAAAAACACATTTAAATCCGTACTAAAACATTTTCTATCAAATAAAACACACAGAAGGGATATTAACTATGGCTGGAGGTCTTTGTGCCAAGAATGTATTGGTTATATATTGTATGTTGTTATGAGTCTTTTTGTATTTTAATGTTTGTTTTTACTCGCAGAAAGAATAGCGACAGCCCAGTTGCGCTAAAGGGGATCCCATCAATAAACGATAAAGGGAGTATGTTAGAGAAATGCAGAGCTGCCCCTTAATCCAGGAAAGTGCCCTGAGGCGGTAGACTTTGGTTGAGACAATAAGGCAGAAAATCTAATATGGTGGCACCGCTGGGCTAAGCTCCCAGCAAACAGTCGGCGCTTCACTCACTCTCTGTGTAAGTTACATTTCCTATTCCCCTTTTTCCATATTCTGCTGCCTCCTTCCCTTCTCATTCACCTCCTTAGACATGCAGCTACATGGAGTGATAACCCTGCAGTCCTGTCTTGAATTTGACCCTAACCTTTTTGCAATGAGTTTATTGGGCAGCTTGTCTGAAAGTAACCTCTTTTTTTATTTTTTTGCCCGGAGGAATATTGAGTCAGCATTTTGTTTGTCTGCTTGCACACTTTTCAGAGTCCTATGCTCTTTTTGTGTTTCTTCTTTCCCTTTGTGTATCGATCTGTATTCTCCACACTGTCGACCGTCTGAACGTCTGAAAGTTTCCTACAAACCGAATGTGCTGTTGTTTTTTTACATTATTTGATATCTAGCAATTTGATTGTTCAATTCATCTTCCATAGTCATTCATGTTTCGTAATAATAATAATAATAATTCTAACAATTATAAATATCATGGGACCGTGGCATTATAGTTTTAACATAACACAGGTCTAATGGAGTGCAGAATGTTATAAGAGAAGTTCTAAATGATAAAGTAGGTGCCACCATTTTTGAGAATGTAAATTATGCTTAGGTAATAATGAAATCATACAATTCAGGTATTAAGAAATGGATAAAGTTTGATTCATGTAAACAGCTGCAAAAATAAGGGAAACAAAACTACTCGGAGTGAGATATTCGTGTTGCATCTTCTCCTTCCGGGTTGTCAGCGCCGTGTGTATACAGTAAAAGCGTAGTTCATTCCCTCCCACATTCCACCCTGTTCCTGGTCTATCCATTGTGTTATTCCCCGTGCCCCTTTTAGCTGCTATTGCATTTATACTCATAACCTTACATGCCCTAACCAGTGTTTTTTTTTTTTTTTAGCTTGTGGTAACAGTGACGCAGATGTTCCTCGTGCAGAGATAGTGTTTGTCTGGCTGTCATAGCCCCACATCCGAATGTTTGCCCTGCATCTAGATGGAAGGTTACGGGGCGGATGTTTAGGTATACTTCTATTCGTTTTTGGGGTCAGGTGATTGTTCTTTCATTTATTTTTGTAGAAAACAAGCTGTGGAGTTTCTTGGGGTATGTTTCTCTGGTTCATACCCTTTTCTCATGGACTCCTCTTGGTTTTTTATAATAACGTAAACTGCTGTTAACCAATTGCACACTGAAATGTTAACCATCAAACCAGAAATTATGAACGATGACGACCTGAACTTAAATGATCAAAACTGTATTTAAAGCAAATAAATTGTATATACAAACATGCATAGCTTTGCATAGAGGTCTGGAACCTTCTCTTTGGTGGTGTATTTTAGGTTAATTTTAGGCATTATTTAAAATAAAATAAAAAAAACTGTACATTACATTACAAGTCTTCATACAATATAAGAGATTCAAATTTATACAGAAAAAAATATCTTCTAGCACTTCCGTTCCGCTCTGACGACACATGTCAGTCGTTTACCAGGAGAGGGCGGAGCAGCTGCTCAGAGAGCAGGATTCAGGAGGATTGCAGAGAACTGCATGAATGAAGCCAAAACACACTCTCGGGGTGTTTTTGATAAGGAAATAGCATAACAACATGGTTAAAAGCTCAAAAAAGTCGATTTTGCATGATATATGACCTTTAATTGACAACAGCAAGGAAGGCAGTGTTTATCTTCTTTTTTCCCCCATTTTTACTGGTCCTCCTTTGTCCTGATGCAGTTACCGTTCTGTATGTATCAAATGTGGTTGTATGTGTCTCCTTTTTATTGTTTTTTATGACCAGAGAACAGCGAACAGAATTGCCCTTTAGGATGAATAAAGTTGTTTTGATTTGATTTGATTTGACTGCATTTTGTGAAAATGGCATTTGAAGTTATATGTATTCTCATAAAAAACAAAGTTAAACATATAAAGATTAAAGGTTAAATAAAGATCAAATAGAAATAATTAAAAACACTTTATTGTAAAGTGAAACACCTTATTGTGAAGTTAAACATCAAGAGTGGAAAGTTTGTAGTGTGTAGGTGCTATACTTATTTGAAAATATTGTTGCCACAAGGTGAGAAAAATGAAGGCGTAAATTCAACCGAGGAGACTATTTTCAGCATCACCAACCTCCAGCCAATGATTGCGTCAATCAATCAATCAATCAAAACTTTATCTATAGAGCGCTTTTCATACAAGTAGTAGTGCAAAGTGCTTTACAGATTAAAAACAATTCCCGCCCACTCAACCACCCACCCGTGCAAATAGAAGCAGACAATAATGCTCATATTCACCCCACTCCCCTCTCCCCTCTCCCCGCACACACATGCACACACACACAAACACACAAACCCTCACACACACACACACACACACACACACACACTAGCAGTCCCACACGAAAAGATAATGGACATAGGGCTGAGTCTGGGTACAGATGAACCAGGTAAGGAAACACCATCAGAGGAGCCGTCTGCACCGCCGACAGTCACAGGACACCGCCACAGGGCGCCCAGCGGAGGTGCAGCAGAAACACCACACCTCCATCCGGGCACCCAGAGGACAGCCCCCACACAGCCACAGCCAATCACGGCTCCCGGGGCAGAGGGCTCCCTCAGAGGAAACATAATAATAATAATAACATATAATAAGTTCATTATAGTCATAAATAATTATAAAAATAACTGAATAAATAAGTAAATATATATCAGTTAAAACAAACAACTAATGGTGCTTATTTTTTTATTTAATTGAAAAAACGTGTGGTTAAAAACTTCTGCATCAGGTCTTCATTAAAAGTCTGCAGACTTGTAAATATTTCAGATTTTTATCTTAAAAACTATTTTTGAGATTGGGCAGTGACATTTTGTGGATACCGTCACATAGAAACCTCAAAAGTAATTACTTTTTTTCCCGATACTACACTGTGTTGGTTAAAGTGGTACGAGGATGTTCCTCTGTCTTCTCTCACAGATTGTGTGCCCTGACTTCCTCCCCACTTTGCGCCTGGCTGTGCAGTGCAGCGATGGTGCACAGCTGACTGCTCTGCGAACTTTGGGTCCTGGGGGAGGGACACAAGGGCCCCACCTCAGACTGACGCTCCACTTCAGCTCCTCTCTGCACACTGCCTGGCTGAGGTTATACATAGTTAATATAGCCAAAGGAGAAGGAGCCTGATTACAGTCTGTTTCTATAATGTTCACACTGACACACAGTGTCTAATCATAAGTTCATATTTACCCAAGATGTTTTTATGCCTGTAGTACACTAATCTAAAACATACCTGTGTTCTGTTTTATGTTATTCGTGCATGTTTGAGAAATCCTGCATATTCAGACTGTCTACTCATGAACCCAGAATGCTCTTTTGAACACAGAAGGCTCTTTATCATCTGCAAGCCAAGCAAACAAAGGAGTGAGAGGCAGAACATACTGACAACAGATCAGTGATGTAAATAAACATGTTTTGTGAAGATTTTTTTTTTTTTTTTTTTTAGGGAGCCTAATGTAAAGGGCGTTAGAGTGGTCTAGAACAGTGGTTCTCTTCTGGTGGGTCGCAGAACCATTTTCAGTGGGTTATCAGGGTTGTTTTTTTTTTATCATAATTCCATCTTTGTGGCTTATTAAATTGTATGTTTATTCAACACAATTCTTTGAGGAAAAGACAAATTTTACATTATATTTTAAGTCTTGGTCGTATTTGGGTCACGGCTCGTCATCCAAGGGTGACTGTGGATCCCGACGCCATATCAGTTGAGAACCACTGGTCTAGAATGTTTATGATGATCACATGGTTTGACAAATAAACAAATCGGGAAAATCTTGAATCTTGAAAGAATGATAATTGGTTATTGTATCTTAGGATTGGTTTTAGATCTGAACTTGAGGTGGAAATAACTTTTTAATTTCCTAAACAAGGAATTTAATGTGAGGCTGCCATCAGAGCACCGCTCTCAGTGCTGTTTGTAATAAACCATGCCTCAGTCGACCTCTTTTCTTTTCACAAGCGATGGCCACTCGGAAAATAACCATCGCATTTAGAGTTTAAGCTGTCCGTCCCCCAGGCACAAATCTGGTCCTAGTGTTTTACCAGACATAGGTGGAGAAAGAAATTGTGCTTCTCTGTGCTTCTAAAGCTCTGTAGTGCGTGACGTTTTGTCTCCAAGAGCCCACTCCAAGGGGGCTGTAAATTCCATGAAAAAATGGAGATGAATCTGTACAGCTTGAGCTCCAAATAGAGTTATTTTATTTGCACCACAAGAAGGGTGTGACAGTTTTGGCCCTTCATCACAGTTTTGGCCCTTCATCAGACATAAAGAACCTGGCTACACATCTGTATATATACTACAGTGATTGAGTATGTTGCAAAAAAAACTTTGGTCACGTGTTGCCTCACTCAACACGTGACCATGCTCAAACGGCATGTCACATGGCCAGAGTGCATGAAGCGGAGCGAAAGCCAGATGCTGATCACTGGTCAATAGTGTTTGGAATTTATCCTTTTAGCCAAGAAGAGACTTAGTTCTACTAAATTAGCACTTTATTAGCACTATTCTCCTAATCAATGTATTCGAGTTGACGCAGAAAAGTCTTCAGTGTAATAAATAAAGGTTAATTGTTCATGAATGTGTGGAATTGTTGCAATTGTTCTACTGTGCCACACCAAAGGAAGAAGATATTGTCTATATATCACAGCTATATACAGCTTGTGAACCACCTTCAAATGGGACATGTGTGCGAAGTGCCTCAATGTCCATGGTGACTAAAAGGCATCTTTCTGGGACCACATTTGTCTTTAGCATTTTGATGAACACCATTGAGTTCTTAGTGTATGAAGGGAGTGATGTCACTAGAGGTTGGAGAAAAAATTCAACAAAGGCTGAGATTTGTTCTGTTAGTGAGCCAATGGCTGAAACAATTGGTCGGCCAAGAGTGTACTGTTTATGTATTTTTGGGAGAGTGTACAGGATGGGCATGACCGTACAATCCACGATGATTATATATTATTATTTGAGTTTTTTCTTAATTTTTATTTCAGATATGGGATTGTGATCGACTTTTTTATAAAAAAAAGTGTCGCTCCACTTCTTTAACATAAGCTGTGCGGTCAAGGCTCACAATGGCTCCCTTTTTCCGCTTTTGATCACAATGTAGTCATCTTTTTGGTGAGAATCCAATGCTAACTTATGTTCTTTGGTTAGGTTGTCTGCCGTGTATTGTCTCTTTTTGGTGAGTACTCGGGAAATGTCTTGCTCCACAAGTCTGCAGTATGTATCAAATGAGGCATATCTCCTACAAGGTGGTATGAAAGTGCTTTTACCTCTGAATGGGGTTCTTGGTCACACTTTGGATTGTTGATTTGTGCTAGGTTCCTCTGTGGGACCTGCAATCTCTTGTGTGTCAGTGCCTGGAGTCACAGAGACAAAATAATTTGATTTATTGGAGCAATAAAATTCTTTCAGCCTCAGCGTACGATAGAACTTATGCAGGTCTACAATAACATTAAAATCTGTGCAAGGATAAACCTCTGCTCAGAGCTGTTAAGCAGGGTACAGATAAAGCTTTGCTGGACAAAGTAATTACATGTTGTACCTCGGTGTCCGTCAATCAACTAAAAACATGTACAATAGGCCCAGGGACCCAGGTGGAAATTAGCACAAGTGCTATAACCTGGTACAATGCATCTCTCATTTCTGAGGCTAATGTATATTGTACACTGTCCCTGTTCAAATAAATAAATAAATACAATTCCGTGTTGGGTATGGTTCCCTTGCGTTTTGTGTACTTCCCCTCCTGCATTTCTTCTTCCTTGTATTTGGCGTGTTTGCGCTTCGTCCCTCTAAAAAAGAACTGCTCTTGTAAGTTGTTGTTTCACTTCCATGATTTCCTCTCGGACCACCGCGACATTCGCCAAGACCTCTTAGATTGTTAATGCCATCAAGTCGAAAGAACATTTGTTCAGAATCTCACTCCACAAAATGTTTAGTTTTCTACTTAATACTGTAGGACCTTCACTGATTCTTAAACCTTGTGGAATCCTTGTTACTCCCATATAGTCACTTCGAGTGACGGCATGAAGGTAGAGATGAGTTTCTCTGACTTGAAGCTGCTCCAAATTCCATGACAGATCGATTGAGGAAACAGCTGTAGTCTCACCGGTACTATCAGAGAGGTAGTCTTTTAAGATGATTCTTGAATAGTCCTCTTCGGTGAGTTCAAATGTAGCTGAGGCATTCATCTCGGCGGCCTTGTAGTAGAGGTACCTGATTTTGCTGTGAGGGCCTTTCTGAAACCGTTCCCTCCTCCCTTCCCTTACACCCTCACACTCAGGCCTCAGTGAGGGCACGTTCAGAGGTTCACTTATAACAGAAATTGGAGCTGTGACTTTCAGACGCACTCTCCTTCGCCCCCACGGACTACACAGCCCATAATGTTGCAAAAATCACAAGTTTGACTGATCATGAAAAATAAGTTCCCTTTTGAGTTTACAAAGTAATTCAGATTCAAATATGTCGTATTTACATGAGATATTTTAGCTTCTTCAAACTCACAAGTAAGAAGTGTTCCTCTCCCAATATAATCATATTAGGTCTCACTGTCGCTTTCTTGTTCATTAATAAATGTCTATATGCCGATATAGTTGTTCAAATGTGGGAGTCATTGAGGGAGTGCTGCGTCAGAAAACATACGGTAAACAAGAGCTAGTTTGACACGCACATCCAAACATGAGTAGCGTGCAAAAAGGTGTAAGTTAGAGTATGTCACGTGTTGAGTGAGACAACACGTAACCAAAGTTTTTTGCACCAATTAGCATCACATATTGTACAATAAATGTAAACAAAATTAATGAAGTCTATGTACAGGATGTTTTACAAATATTTACATATTTACAAGGTACCAAGATAGAACACATCAATGGGGATAGACTTGCAAACACTGTACTTATGCTGTGGGTTACTGTCATCACATTTCAGAGTGGCTACAGATAGTTGCAACTTTTTTCATTTGTGTTTACATTTATTGTACAACATGTGATACTAATTGTTGCTAAAAGACTTTGGTCACATGTTGTTTCACTCAACACGTGACATACTAATCAATCACTGTTGTAAATACAGGTGTGTAGCCAGGTTCTTTATGTCTGATGAAGGGCCAATACTGCCCATAACGTCACATCTTGTGCTAATAAAATAATTCTATTGGGAGCTCAAGCTGTGCAGAGTCTTCTCCCATTTTTTCATCTGTAACTTTCGACTTTTTGCACGCTACTCAGGTTTGGATGTGCACGTCAACCGAGCTCTTGTTTGGATGTAAATTCCTTCACAATTATGTGTCACTGTCTCTGTAAGTGAAACAATGGTATGGATGACTGATTAAAGTCAGATTTAACAAACACACAGTTGAGGAACATGAAGGCTGTGATGAACCAATCTTTTGATCTCACCACATGAGGTGGGGACTCCAACTTGTCAGAGTCACCACAAACTTTAATGACCTTTTGAATTGGAGTTACCATCACTGTCTAAAGACTGATTTCAAATACCAGATTTGAGTGTTGAAGCCAATTTATTCATTTGTTGTCTGTGCTAATGATGTTTCTTTCCCAAAGTCAACAAGGACATAATGTCAAAATATCAATAACGCATGTGTAATACGTTTTGTGATGTTGTTAACATTACGGCACTGTTCAATAAAATTTAACACAGGTTTTACACATATATCATATTGATCACAGTGGGAGCACCCAGAGACTTCCTCCTCCCACTGTGACTCGTGTCATGGTTATATCGAGGTACGACAGAATCGATTGGTTCACTTTCCCGCTAAAACCGATGGACCACCCCCAGTATAAAACACTGGGTAACACATTACTCAGCAGAAGAGAGAACCAAACAGAGAGAACTGAGAGACTGCAGGAGAGGAGAGCGTGGCGTTACCACCAGCAGCCTGTCCTCTGACCTATATTTGTGACCCGCCCTGGAATCCAAAGACACAAGTCGGCAGCCTGCGTCTCGAGAAAAACGTAAACAAAGATATTTTATTGAAAATTTGTGATTTTCACTTTTTTGCAGAATCGTTCAGTTGAAGTCACGAAGAAGCCTCTCCATGTTTTAGCCACCAGTATTGGTATATTTAAAAGCGTAAACTTTTAGGTTCAAACCTGCTTGTTTTGGGAGATTTTGAGCGCGCTGTAGGGGCGTGACTTTGTCTGTGTGTATTTACATACTGGCTAAGCACCGCTGAGGAGGAGGAGGCAACACAGCCAAACAACTGCTTGGTTTGCGTAGTTGACACAGGCTTTAGCAAACAAATGCCACGCAAAAAAGGCAGTTTTATACATACTCCTATTGTCCATCAGTTTTCAGGTTGAAAAAGTCTTGTTTTGTCAGAGAAATAGCGCACGCCGTGGGGGCGTGTGCGGTTTCATGACTGTAACGCTTCCCCTGAGGCCATCGCTACTTACACTGGAAAATGTGTAAGTAGTGAGTGAAAGTTTTTTTTTTTTTTTTTTATCGCTTGTGGCTGCTGTGCCAGTAGTTTTTTGATGAGTCTAGTGTGCTGTTGTAAGCTAACAGCTAAGCTAACGTGTCTCACACAGAGACAACCAAAAATCCTTTAGTTTACCCATCATTTGACATGATTGTATCTATACAGTTTATACTGCTCCCAAACCAATGTTTTTGCCTCTTGGCCTGCCAGTACCTGTCAGCTGCCTCAGGAGTCCTACAAGCAGCAAGGCCAGTTTAGACTCCTTCTTCAGCTTCACAGCATCTCTTACTTTTGGCGTACACCACCAGTTTCGGGGGTTGCCGCCGGGACAGGCACCAGAGACCTTGTAGCCACAGCCACAGGGATCTGCAAAACGTTCCAAACTGACAGCTCTACCCCTCTCCTACCCCGGGTGTCCAGGACAAGCAGCCGGTGGTCAGCTGACACGACTATAGAGTCGATCAACAGCCTCCGGTCTAGGGTGTCCTTGTGTGCCATGTGCACTCATGGATACCCTTGTGTTCGAACATGGTGTTAGTTATGGACAAACTGTGGCAAGTGTAACCGAATGGAAAGGCACAAGTAAGCAGCCATAACTTTGAATGCATGTAAACATCTTTCTAACAGGCAACACTGTTTTTTATCAGGCTTAATTATGACAGAGACATGGTATTTACTTTATGTTACTTAATTTATTAATAAATATATATATTTCTCTCTTTCGTTATGGTATTTTTGTTAAAAGTAGGTTACGTCGGACATCCTTAAACTCCGTCCAAGGCACATAGTTCCACAGTTTCAGGTAGAAAATAAGTGCAGGTACAATGTGCGGGAGAACTCCCAAAATAAAACACTTGCAGCAACAACAGACAGGACTTGTTGTTTCCAAAGGGGACGCTTGACTGAACCAGAAACCTATGGAAAGGCATAGTTTTGATCGCTAAACCAATTGTAAGGCTGAGTTACTGACATACCGAGGGGAGGCGCAGGACCTGGCACACCACAGGTCTTGTACACAACGCCCCATCACGCACGCGAGCAGTCCAACGCCGAGGCCACTAAGAAACACACCTGTTAGCTCTGACAAACATTAATACGGGCTAGCCTTCATACACTCAACTCACCAATGCCCGCACACTCCTTGCCAAACCATAGGCTTTGCGCTCCCTTCAGCTGCAATGCGCCTTTCGTGAAGTGCTCCTCGCAGCTATAGGCCAGTTCCTGATTGGTGGACGACTTCAGGGGTGACAGGTCAGAGAGGGACAAGGATGGGGAAGCAGCGCCTTTTATAGGTGAACCTGGGACTAGCGACCCCATACTGCTACACTAGCAAAGACGTAGGCTACAATAACAGACAAAAAAAGATTGTTGTATTTGGATCTGAGGGCAGAAATCCAGAAAGGAGCAGCATGGAGTTGATTAGCTATACAGTGAATTACCACTGCTGCCAAACTAAAACGAGCCCATGCAATCAGATTTGTGCATTTGCAGTCACGTGTTGTTCATGAGCAGCATCACTTTTTAAATGCAGAAGTCCCCTCAATAACATTCGTCGAGCGATGCCCGGGAGAGAGAAAGCTTTTTTCTAAAAAGCAGTAAATTAGTGCAATAATACAGTATTCACATGCTTTTGTGACCAAAAACACATCGGCTGTAGATTAATTTTGTGAATCATAATTATGTATAAATATTATACGCAAAACCCCTTTAACTCTGCTTCCTGATTGTTTACATATATTTCGCTGTGGAAATTAAGTTGATGCGGACTCTGGTACAGCGGTGAGTCTAGATTTTTCCTGGCAACCCAATTACACCAACATGGGTTGTTTGCAGCTGAGTGAGGAGCGACTGAGATTAAAGGAATATTTCATGATTTTTGACATAGGGCCTCATTTCCTAGTTAGCCAGAGTGTTGTTGATGTCTGGAGATATTTTGTCCTGAAATTCATGCAGTTCTTATATTTGAAGAGTCTAGTGGCGCTAGGCTAGGGCAAGGCTAAAGCATTTCTATGGTATCAGTTAGCCTGCATTAAAAACAGTCTGATCCACTCCACAGTGCACCTGAGGCAAATCACTTATAACGCCAGACTACCCATATAAATGTCTGTGTTAATAGAATACTGTCCTTGTATCACACGAATTACCGCATTTTGAAGGACTATTTTCTTGCAGATCACTCCACCGCTGCGTTAGCCTACAGCCACGAAGCTGATGCTGCTCAAATATAAGTTATTTTAAATGCAAAATGATTTAAATTATTCTGTCGAAACAGAGTGGAGTGGGTTAGACTGTTTTTAATGCAGGCTAGCTGTTACCGTAGAAATGCTTTAGGCTTGCCCTCAAAATTAGTTCTCGCCACAGGGCAGCTCAGTGCACTCTTAGAGATAGGGTGGGGAACGCAGTCACCCTGGTAGAACTCAGAGTAGAACTGCTGCTCCTTCACATTCCTTTAAGCGAAATTAATTGAGGTGGATCGGGCAGCTATTTCGGATGCTTCCTGGGAGATGTTCTGGGTGCATCTCATGGGAGGAGTCCAGGGGGGAGACTTAAGGCTGGAGGGACTATGTCTCTGAGCTGCATTCGCTTCAGGATCATTCGATAAGGGCTGGAGGAAGTGTGCAAGGATAGGGACGTTTGGGCATCTCTGCTGCCTCCAAGACCCAGCCCCGAATAAAGCGGAAGAAAATGGATAGCTGGCTATATGCAATTGCTGCTCCATTTGCAGGCAGATGATTGGTCCCGTATATGTATAGGATTGATAATTGGGACTGAAAGTTGTTTACGCAATACTTTTCCTTATTCACCAGGTGCCATTTACAGTATACTCCTTCAGTCAATGCCTTTGTATAATTTTGATCCACTTATTTTCACAAGTGAATACTTTATATTCTTAAATGCTGTTCAATCCAGATTTGAGACCTACAGTCGGACTAAGAGTGACTCCTTCAAGCACCAATTGCACCATACAATGGCCTCATCATTCTTCTTTGCTTTCCTTTCAGCTCTGATTAAATGAGTGTGATGGATCTCGGCATCATTAGAGAGACTGAAGGTTGGCGGACTGGAGCCATCACAAATCAGCTTTATGTGTGAAGAGTATGGAGTGGCAGTGACAGCTTTATGGCACCGCTCATATTAATGTAGGGGCAGTGAGAACACGATGTGGCCCAGCAGCGCAGTTTCCTGCCGATGTATGCTAACCAGAAGACATTATACATCTCAACACGTCTCCTTATGAGAATTTCCACCTGTTTACTGCGTCCGCAGGTTTTATGGTGTTACTGCACAGCTAAGAAATGCTGCAATTTTTGGATGTGTAATTGTTAACATGAGAGGAATTGTTGGAGCCATTTTAGCATGTTCATTTTTGATCCTCCTGCCACTGTGTGGCGCTCTATGTGTGCAATTACCTGCCCTATATAAGGGCAAAACATATTTTGACCGTATCTATTGAATCCTGAAATCTGTGTATTGTGGCTGGCTGGGTGAGGTCAATCAATAAACCTTTTGGAACACAGTATATTTCATGTTCTTTGTGGAGGAAGAGACGCGTCCGAGACGCCTAATCACTGCTGCCAGAGCGGACGTTTGCACAGGGTAAACCTGGCCGCTACAGGAATGTTTGGTAGTTTGCCGGTACTAATGACACGAATGTTGTAGTAATGTTGTTTCATGAAGTGTTTTATTTGTTTATACCATGTCACTTAGAGAAAAAATAATTACTGAATTTCTTTTGGCATTCTGCAATCTGAAAGAATAATGTGATAACAGATTTGATCAAACTGTCAGAAATTACCCTAAGAATACAGATATGTTTTAACAATAATCATCATTACTGTAGATTTACACAGGAAATGACCCAAATATCTGTTCAGAAAGTGTCAGGTCTAAATTTACATGTTCATATTTTGAAAAGCAAACATAAAGACAAACATTGGCACATGTCACATTGCTTTGGATCCAACTGCCCTAGAGGAATAATGAATAATGTTCTAAATTTTTGTGGTAAAATAGGACTTGCTTAAACATATTCACGCTTATTTGAGATTATCTTATTTAGTGGTGAGGGTTTTAAAGTTCATTAGGCAAATTATTTTATTTCCACATGTTTTTTGTTAATAATTTGTGGGTTTTGTGTAGAACAGCACTTAAATATTAAGTTCATTAATTTCGAGAAGCACTGCCTTTTTGTTGAGACCGGGCTTTAACCTTTAACAGTCGACAGCAGTTTTTTGTTGATGTTTGTGGCTTGCAATTTTTTGATTGTGCTGTACTGTACATCGTTAATGTTTGTGAACTTTAATAACTTTAAGTTTTTAAACAGCTGGGTGTCTGAAAAAAACATAGAATAAATGCCAAGTATTAACATTAATGTCAAGGCGTCCCCCTTTCCCGTGCTGCGGTGGGCAGTTGTAACACAGTTGTAACAGTGTTACAACTGCCTAAACACTCCAGGCTAAATGTTTGCCCGCGTCTCTTCTAGGGGTGTCACGGTATAGAAATTTTACCTCACGGTTATTGTGACCAAAATTATCACGGTTTGCGGTATTATCGAGGTATTTTTTTAAATGTGTGTTAATAAGTTCAGAAAGCATTGATAGTCCTACAGAAACTGAAATAGTTTTAAAAAAGTGTAACAGTGTTTGTTATATTTAAAAAATCCAGACAAAGCCATACAAACTTTTCACATCAGTAAAGTAAAGTAAAGGAACTATAACTATGACTTGGTGATCGTTTGGAGGGTATTACATGTATTATTTATAGCGCCAGAACCGTGTTCAAATATTTTTAACTAGATAAACCCTCTATATCAGGAATATTGTTCTTTCCTTCCAGTTTGCTTTCGCTCTGCAGATTTGGGAAAATGCCGTCAGACAGTAATCATTGTTAAATTCATAATAATGCTGCGAGAGTGAATCTATTGGCGACAAACTTTAATCTGTATCCGGACACGGTTTATATGCTGGCGGTGGCGCTGCTGCTGCACTATGGGACGACTCGTTACCTTCTCCCTCAACCCAAAGTCCCCACATCAGCATTTCAGCTAAAACGCTAACGTTAACTTACTTGCATTGGCTATAGAGTTGTGGTGCCGGTCACGCAGGTGACTCACCTGCGTGACCGGCACCACAACTGGTGGAGGTTCGAAGTATCGCTGCCTTTAGAGACACTTTTTCCTGCACGTTCCACAAACAGGATAACTGTCCCTCGGCTTTCTTAAAATACCCAAAATATGCCCAGACTTCAGACTTGGTCCTGTTTGAAGGCTGATAAATGTCGTGAGCGCTCCTTCGGCCATGATTTCAGCTTCGATAAAGTTTTGTTTTCGTTCGCAAGCAACACAGTGCGCATGCGCGGCAACTTCAGCAGATGAGACGGCGGCTGGTGAGGCTCACCGTGCCTACACCGCGGGCGCGGTAATCCACCGAGATAATATTATTTTTCAAAAACAAGACGGTAATTTTTACCGTCAACATTTTTACCGGGGTTTACCGCTACACTGTTTACCGTGACATCCCTGGTCTCTTCTGGACATATTCAGCAGATACTAGCGAGCTAAAGCCGGGACAGTCTCTCCACAGTCACATTTCGCAGCGCCCCTACGCACGGCTCGGCTTTTGACTTTTCTCTCACACGGACTCACTCATGTGGAGTTGGCTGCGATCTGGCTCCCTGGGAGCCGAGAGCGTTTTTGCTGCGGACCTTGAATACACGAGGAGAAGGATGAGGGCAGGAGGACAGAGAAGTGGTGAGAGAGGTGGAGGAGGAGGTGAGATTGGAGACGACAGGATAAGAAAAGGAAAAGATCCGCACAACTGAGGTTCGCTCACCGATTTATTGTACACCGAAGGTGGTGGTTGACGTTTCGGGTCTAGCCCTTCATCAGACATGATGGAGACGACAGGCCCACGGCTTTCTGTGATGTTTCTTGAAGTGCAAGTAAATGCATAAACACTAACATTTAGTTAAAATGAAATAATACACTATATTGTATTTTTAACTCCAAAAATAAGCTGGCATTATTTGCGTACATGTTAGCCTACATTACTACATGACGGATAGGTGTGAAACGGGCCGTGAACATGATGTACTGGGTGTAGATGGGGCGTTCTTCTTCCGCTGTCAATGATAATAATAATAATGCATTTTATTTGAAAGCGCCTTTCAGAACACCCAAGGACACTGTACAATGGACACATTAAAAACATTGTTGGGAAGACCGAACAGAAGTGAGTTGCAGTAATCAATGCGGGAGGTAACGAGGCTGTGGACGAGGATGGCGGTGATATGGGGGGACAGAGAGGGGCGGAGACGTGAGATGTCACGTAGGTGGAAATATGCAGACCGGGAGATGCTATTGATCTGAGACTGGAAGGAGAGTGTACTATCGAGGATGACACTCAGACTCTTAACCTGAGGGGAGGGAAGGACAGATGAGTTGTTGATGGGAATAGGAAAACTGTTAGATTTCGAGAGAGTGGAGGGGGTGCCTACGAGAAGGACTTCTGTTTTAGAGCTGTTCAGTTTGAGGAAGTTGGAAAAGAACCAAGAATGAATTTCTTGTAGGGCAAGGGAGGATGGAGGAAGAGATGAAGAGGGTTTGGTAGAGAGGTAGAGCTGGGTGTCATCCGCGTAGCAGTGGAAATGAATGTTGTGTATACAAAGGATGTAACCGAGTGGGAGAATGTTGATAATGAAGCGGGCGGGCCGCAGGACAGCAGAGACAGGGAAGACAGGAAGGAGTGGGATTTGAGTTGAATGAACTGTGTGCGGGCAGAGAGATCGGAAGTGAACCAAGCAAAGGGGGTGTGGGTTATGCCAATGGAAGAAAGTCTGTCAAGGAGAGTGGAGTGAGAAATGGTGTCAAAAGCTGTGGTGAGGTCAAGGAGAATAAGGATGGAGAGCAAACCGGATTCAGAAGCTATGAGGAGGTCGTCAGTGATTTTGAGAAGCGCCGTTTCAGTGCTGTGAGGGGACGGAAACCAGATTGAAACTTCTCATAGATATTGTTAGTGATGAGATGGTTATGGAGTTGAGCGGCGACAGTATTTTGGAGACAAAGGGAAGGTTTGAAATGGGACGGAGGTTGTCAAAGTTGGTGGGATCCAAACCAGGTTTTTTCAGGATTGGTGTGACTGTGGCGGATTTGAGTGAGAGAGGGACAGTACCAGAAACCAGAGATGAGTGGATGACATTGGTGATAAAGGGGGCAAGTGAAGGAAGGCAGGATTTAACAAGAGCTGTAGGGAGGGGGTCAAGCGGACAGGTTGAGGGTTTGGATTTGGGGATGAAATCGGAAATGGCTTTAACGGAGGAGAGGATGAAGCTGGGGGCTGGGGAGTCTACTCCAGAAACTGCAGCTCCACATGTGATCAGGTGTTGATGGATATTGGAGATCTTGGAGACAATGAAGGACATGAGTGAGTTACAGAAGTCAGTGGATTGCATGTGGTGGGGGAGAGATTTAGGGGGTTTTGTGATATTGGAGAGGAGAGAGAAGAGAGTTTTAGAGTTATGTGGATTGAATTAAATTAAACCGGAGTAGTAGGCGGATTTGGCAAAGGAGAGACTGTCCTTGTATTGAATGATATGGTTATTGTAAATTTCTTTGTGTATAGTGAGTCCAGTTTTAGTGTATAGTCATTCTAGTTGTCATCCTTGGGATTTAAGCTGACGGAGGGCGGGGGTGAACCAGGGTGTGGAGAGGGTGAAAGAGACATGTCTGGTTTTGAGTGGAGCGGGAGTGTCTAACAGGTTATGGAGATTACTATTGTTGTGGGAAACCAGATCGTGTGGATCTTGCAAAAATCAATGATTCTGGGGAGAACAATTTTGGAAAGGGTGAGGTTGGTGTTAAAGGTAATGAGCATATGGTCGGAGTACGGGATTGAACGAGGTTTACAGTCAGTGGGAGTGAGACCGGAGAAACAGACTATATCTAGGATGTGACCTTTACAGTGAGTAGGGAAATTGATGTGTTGTTGCAGGCCAAAACTATCTAAACAGGATGAAAAGTCTTTGGAGAGAGCATTACTGTTATTGTCTATATGAATATTGAAGTCACCAAGAATAATTGCATTTTGAGATATGGATGTGAAATGTGGTAGCAGGTGAGAAGGCGGGGCGGACTCGTTGAGAGAGGCAAAGTCATTTGGCTACTGCCATGTTTCGGTCAGGCACAAGAAGTCTCGCTTTCGGTCAACAAGGACATCGCGGATCAGATGCCCCTTGCTGCTAAGATAGCGGATGTTAAGGAGACCGAAGCTGAAATTGGTGGAGCTGTTCTTGGCCGCCGCGGAGTTAGCTGACCTAGCCAGGCTGGCCAGGACACTGTGATCAACATCCCGAGCAGCGTTGCGGGAGTAGCGGCGTGTGGTAGACCAGATTGACTTTATTGGATGAGAGTCATTGTATTGGAACTTACGGCAAGATCCACGGTGAACGTATCCTTTTGAAGTTCACACACATGTAACAGACACCCGTCAAGTGAAAGCAAAATGATGCATGATTCTGTTATTCTTCAAAAAATAGAAAACCGTTGTTGGATAAATATTGCTATTCTCTATATTTTGCTTTGTCTTAGACGTTATAATCTGCTGACTGGAAAGATGTTATTAATGTGTGTGTTTTGAGTTACAGATTCTTTGATTTATAAAACTGAAAGAGTGTTATCTGCCTTGGTTACTCCCTTTGCCTTGGTTTCTGGGAGAGCTGCACTGTGTGACCGACTGTCTCAAGGATGAAAATAATGAGAATATTGTACACTTTCAACATTGTTATCTTTACGGCTCTGGGATTTTCCCCCCCTCCCCTTAGACCAGAGTCGTACATTGTGTTAGGGGCGTGGTTTACTAAATAAATGAAGAAGATTCACTCAGAGAGCCCAGAGGGAACGGAGAGATTGTCTCAGTTCCTTTTTTTTGAACTTGTCCTTGTCCTTGTCTCTGTTTTGTCTCTCCTTCGAAGTAAAAGGTAATCTGTCTTGTCTCGCTTTCTTATACTAATTATTGTTTATGTTGGTTTACCAGCTCCAACAACCGTCAAAAGTCTGGCGTGCACAAGTATTCAGATAACATGCAATAATACTTTGTGGAACCCCCTTTTTCTGTAATAACAGCAGCAAGTCTTCTGGGGTATGACTCTACAAGATTTGCACATCTAGAGACTGACATTTTAGAAGGAGAGTGTTTGTGAACAACAGTTTTCAGGTCTTTCCACAGATTTTCAATAGGATTTAGGTCAGGCTTTGACTGGGCCATTCTAACACATGTTTGTTTTTAAACCATTCCATTGTAGATTTAGCTTTGTGTTTAGGGTCATTGTCCTGCTGGAAGGTGAATCTCCGCGCCAGCCTCAATTCTCTTGCTGACTCCAGCAGGTTTTCCTCCAATATGTGCCTGTATTTGGCTCCATCCATCTTCCCAACTATTCTTACATCTTCCCAGTCCCCGCTGAGGAAAAGCAGCCCCATAGCATGATGCTCCCCCCACCATATTTGACACTGGGGATGGTGCACTCAGGACGATGAGCAGTGTTAGGTTTGCTCCATACATGACGTTTTGCATTTGGGCCAAAAAGTTCAATTTCTGTCTCATCTGACCAAAGCACCTTCTTCCACATGGTAGCTGTGTCCTCCATATGACTTCTAGCAAACTTCAAACGGGATTTCTTATGGCCTCCTTTCAATAATGGCTTTCTTCCACTCGTCCATGAAGGCCAGATTTGTGTAGAGCACGACTTATAGTTGTCCCATGTACAGATTCCCCCAGCTCAGCGGCAGTACGTCACAGCTCCTCCAGAGTTATCTTGGGGCACTTGGTTGCATTCCTGACCAGCGCTCTCCTTGTTCGGTCTGTTAGTTTAGGTGGACGGCCGTGTCTTGGTAAGTTCGCAGTAGTTTTTTGTTTATTTTTGTTTAATTGTTTATTTGAGCAGTATCCACCTTATTCCTGGGGCGGCTCATGTAGAAACGAGGATGGGGGGAATTTCCGGTGAGATGCCGGAAGTCGCTCTGAGCAATTGGTTTACATTGGTTTCCAGGGCGAGTTTTCGTTTCACATAGCGGTTTATTTTCATATTTTAAGATGATTGTCCAAACGATCAGCCTCCGTAACATTTGAAAAGATGTCCTCGCGCAGCTCTGGAACACGTTACGCTGTTCGTGATTTAATTAAAAAAACAGAAAAAGTGACACTTGTGGCTCTGGAACATGCAGTGTTTGGGACATGCTAAAACTGGCCTTAAACTGACATGTGTGAGGCGATTTTGAACATGCTAAATGCTACTGACTCACATACATTTACAAAGAAAGCCTTAGCCCACGGAGGTAAATAAACACTGTTAACACATGACTGACTGACCTGCTCACACTGTACGAGTGATATGAACGGAGCCCCGTGAGGCCACACAAGCTGAACTGGGTCTGAATACATGGCATTTTAAATACTTGGATATGCAAAGAGCATTCCAACTTTTTCTGCACGTTTTTTGTGCAAAACCTCTGACCTAATTAAACTACAGACATGGCCTTTTTTCACGTGGAGCGGCGTATGTAACGAGGTTTCGTAAACAGACTTTCGCTCAGTTTAATCTGAAAATGTGAAGATCTCCACAGATATTTGACCAATCAACAAGAAACAAAAAGACTGTTTTTATGCTGACAATCCATTCTCTAAGCCTAAAGTACCACATCTGAGTAAAGTCTTTGTGAAAGATCGCAGAATTATAAGATATCCACAGAGATTAATTGGAGACAACTTGACCAACATGTCCACGGGTCAGAAAACTCTTCGACAGAGCGATTTTCAGTCACAACGTTTATTGTGAGCAGTTAATCATGGCTCGTAGCTTCGTCTCAGCTGTGACAGCTCGTGTTTCCATATAGTCTGCGCCTCTAAAGCTCATACAAAGTGGATTCAAGCGAACGGTCTCCATTCAAACAAACAGCGGCCCCGGTTTTACCGGAAATCACCCACATTTTTCACGCAAAGGCTCATGGGGCGTAGGAATAAGGTGGATACATTCTGCTCAAAAGGAGTGGGCTGAAGCAAAAAGCTTATGAGCGCCCACCCCAAAGTAGTGCCATACTCTTTACATTTCCGAATGATGGATTGAACAGTGCTCCGTGAGATATTCAAATCTTGGGAAATCTTTGTATAACTTAACGCTGCTTTAAACTTCTCCACAGCTTTATCCCTGACCTCTCTGGTGAGCTCCTTGGCCTTCATGGTGTTGTTTAGTGACCAATACACTCCGACCATAGCTCTGAGGCCCTCACAGAACAGCTGGAATTATACTGAGAGTAGATTACACACAGGTGGCCTCTATTTAATGGTCAGGGCAAGGTGTGAACTTTCTGCAGTCATTAGGAATGTTATAAAGGCAATTTAATGCACTCAGAAAAATGCTGTATGAATACTTGTGCACGCCCCACTTTTCACTTTTCTATTTTAAAAATAACAGAATTAAGTATCATTTTGCTTTCACTTCACAGTTGTCTGTTACTTGTGAACTTTCAGTAAAAAAAATTAATAAAAATCTGTACATTTATGGTTGTAAACTTGTTTTTGTTGTCATGGCGATGTGAAAACGGGAGGCGACCTCTCTCCTTGTGAGTTTTTTTTGCCTTTTTCTGCGAACTGCATTTGTGGTTCCACATTGTTTTTCTGGATACTTTTATACGTTTTTGTGGAGGTTTGGTGGATTTGTTTACTTTGTCCTGAAGAAAGCAGCTTTTTAAAGGTAAACAAAATGCTAGCTTATCAGTTAAACCCATTTGAGACCTACACATTTCTACACTGAAGAGGCACCAAGAGCCCCCACAGCTGCAGCACAGTCGAGGCATCACAAGAGGAGCTACAGGAAACAAAGAAGGACAAACGAGAGATGGTGAAAGACTGTTGTGAAGCGGAGGGAGGAAGAGGAAGGAGGAGGTGGAGCTGACCAGGCCACCACACTCTGAAACAGGGACAAACCCAGAAGGCGGTTCACCATTTCATAGGATCAGAGGAGACAGAGGCCAGCCAGCCAGGTTTCTTCCAAGTGCTACAGGTTTCCCCGACCTTCAAGGTCAGGCCAGTCAAGTCATCCGCAGCAGCTCAGGACTGACACCTGAACACTATTTTGTTGTACACTTGTACAATGACAATAAAGCACTTACTTACAAAAAAAAATAAAAAGTTCAAGGTGTATTAGTACAAGAGAGGCACTGTATATATATATATATATATATATATATATATATATATATATTAGGCTCGGGGCCTCGGGCCTAATTATAGTTCCATGTTTGTTTAAAGATAATGTAATTCCAGGCAAATATCTTGAAGTAAAGTGCTGTAAAATACAGAAGCAAATAATTCCATGGATGACATGGGTGTAATTTGTAAAAATGCCCTAAATGCTGATGATATACTTACAAGAAATATATATTTTATGTATTCATTAAAAATAATCCTTTCATTTATTGGGTTTGTGGGCTCTCATTCATCCAAGGCAAGGCAAGGCAACTTTATTTATACCGCGCATTTCGTACACAAGGCAACTCAATGCGTTGCAGAGAGTATCCATCGTAGAAAAGTTAAATCATCACTGAACTGGGTTTTTGGTAAAGTTAAGGACGTTTCGCTTCAAGTCACAGAAGCTTCTTCTAAGCTCTTTAGGTCATACAAGACATGAAAGTCAAGGAGGTTAAGTGCTCGGGAAAAGAGATAGTTCGAAAGGGGAGTTAAGGAAGCTAGAAACTGGGTTTCTGTCTCTATCTCAATAGAGACTGGGTTTCGGTTGTAAATCATCAACCCAGTCCAGTTGATGATTTAACTTTTCTACAATGGTTTAATGCATTTTGTATTTAATATTTTTACTTAAGAGTACTCATTGTGCTGTTTTTACGCATAACGTACAGTTTGTTATCTGAAAATCTTTTTTAAAGATACTGTATTTTAACTGACTATCAGTCACTTCAGTTGGGGCAGCCATATTCTCGAAACTCTGTTTATTTTTACACCTTTAAGGAGATTTTCTGTTAGTTGGTATCATGTCAAATGCCAATTTCAGTAAATCATTGAAGATAATTCATTACATATGACAGTACATCTGAAAATGAGTCATTTCAGTTAACATTCACTTATTCAATTTCACATAATTTCTTTATATATAAACCTAGCTATGAAGATGAAATGTTGTATCCTGCAATAAGTTGATGAAATATATATAAAGTGAGAATTATTTCAGGAAATCTGGTATAATTTTGAAGATATTAGAATTGAAGTGAATCAACTACTAGTTCAGTTATGGCGACCATCTTGTGTCGTCCAGTAAAATAACTCATATTTTGTTTATATTTAACCTATGAAGCCAATATTTCCTGTGAGGTGATATAATGTCAAACTACACTTACAGTACAAATGTTATGAGAAAATAATGTTTTATATTTCATTTTATATGACAGCTAGTCCATAGCTGATGATGCGACTTTTCAGTAAACATTCTTGTCTTATTTCTTCAATAAAAAAACAAATTCAGGCAATACACAAGTAGCATATTCATGAAATATGTTCCTAACATCTTATATTAAAATGAAAACATGATTGCCAGCCCCTAATATTTTGGAACTACAAACATAATTTCTCTTCCTTTTTTTCAGATTTTTCCACTAGACGAGAAAGCAGCCGCCGAGCGGAATATAATCAGACAGGACAGAAAAATATAGTAGCTACTTCCCTGTTTGATTTTCTATCAAAACAGCGGCACAAATAATAAAGTAATGGTTATAGCAAACCCCTGGCCAAACAGGACAACATTATATCATAAAGAGTTCACAAGAACCACTTTTTCCATCTAGATTTCAACCTCAAACAGGTTTTAGTGGCACTCACTGTGTTCGGACACTCAACTTCGTCATTCCGCCATTATGGGACTCATGTCAAACTTCCTTTTTTTTTTCTGGAAATATGTCTCACTTATTTTGCTTCACCTACTTTTAATCTCCATTTAAGAGAACTATAAACAAGTTCGGGTGACTTGTACCTACGCCATTGAACTGCATTGGGACAACAGTATGACATTGTGGACCAATCCGGATACACACGTGTTTCTCACGCTAAGTCTAGGGCTCACAAACAGTGGCATATCTTTGCTCAACTTGAGTCATTTTATTGTCTCCAAAGAGAGTATTAACTGGGAAGAACTGGGAAGAACCGAGCTGCACCGTTGAATTATGATGATTGTGGCCGCTCTCATGACATTCTTTAAAAAAGATTGGAAAAATTGTGTAGTCTGTCCTCAGCTTTTTAGCAGATTAAAGAAATCACAATAAAGTCTGCCTATTTTATAGAAGAAATAATTTTGCTCTTTCTTCATTTTTAAAATTACACAAACGCTTACAGGCGATTCTTTGGAAAAATGTGTTAAGGAACTCTCAGTGTAAGTGTATGGGCAACATATTGTTTTATACAATTTATCCAGTTAAAATAATGTTATTTAGATTTACATTAATAATGTAAAATAACTAGTTTTAGACATGTACAGCGGAAGGAAAAGGTGAGTACACTGTGTGGAATTTCTTACATTTCTGCCTAAATTGGTCATAAAATATGGTCTGAGCTTTATTAAAATCACAAGAATGATTTTACAAACTTGGTTTGCGAAAGAGCCCTCGGATGATCCACAGCATTACTGGCAAAATATTGGACTGTGGACCTAAAGTTGAATAGTTTGGGAGAAACACACAACGTCATGTGTGGAGGAAAAATGGAACAGCACACCAACATCAAAACCCTATGCTTAGGGCCTTAACGTGCTGTCATCAATTGAAACATTTATTCATAAGTTTAACCAGATATTTTGCAGAAAAACCTGAGACATTCACAACAGCGTGGTATAAGTAGGTGATCCCCTGTATTAAATTGCTGGCTGACCCTTCTTTTGCAGCAATAACTGCTTTTCTGTAGTTGCAGATTAGACGCTCACAACAATCAGGATGAATCTTGGACCATTCCTCAGTTCAGTGAGATTCAGGTGGTGTACTTACTTATTCCTCCCTGTCCTGTGAATGTTTACATTTTATGGCCAATAAAAATATGATAAAATATAAATGTTTGGGTGGTATTAGTTCAAGCACACACTGTTTAATCATTCTTGTAATTTAAATTAAGATCAGACCACATTTTATGACCAATTTAGGCAGAAATGTAAGAAATTCCACACAGTGTACTCACTTTTTCCTCTCACTGTATGCTTTTACCCCTATAAAACGACCAGTATTGGCATTGTGATCAGAGGCAGAGAGTTCCATAGTGTAGGGCCAGCAGCAGCAAAGGCTCGATCTCCCCTAGTTTGCCGGTTGGACCGTGGGCAGTCTAAAAGCAACTGGTCAGAAGACTTCAATGTTCTGCCTGGATTGTGCAAATTCATTAGTTACTTGAATAAGAAGGTGCCAGATCATGGACAGATTTAAAAACGAATAGTAAAATGTTAAACTGGATTCTAAAAGTCACAGGAAGCCAACAGAAGGCTTGATATTTTGACCATTGGTGCTACCTCCAGGATTACCATCTCTCATAATGCTACATACAAAACTAAAAATATGTACAATAGATCAGGAGGGATGAGCGTGTGTTTGAAAGTTTGAGTGTGGGACAACAGATGGAAATTAGTCCATGGGTACAATCCGATGTGGCGTGTTTTCATGCATGAGTTCCGTGTGTGTTCAGCACTGTCCCGATCAAATAACAATAAATATGTTTCAAACACCCCACAGCTGTGTCTTGTCTGAGAACACAATAGCTAGGGGGGAAATGGCTTTCACTCTATTACCGGAATAAAAGAAAGATACAGCCCCTTGATGCAAAATAAAGTAAATGTATACCACTAGGGTGCACAGTGGGATATCCATTGCTTTGTTGTCAATGAGTTATAGCCTTATTGAAACCATAAAGAGCGACTGAGACTATGAGCCCCATAGACCATTGCATACACTTCTGCTTAAGTGTGTGTGATGCAATGGTTTATGTGCACAATAAAACAATGTCTCCGTGTGACGCCTCTTTGGCAGAATTTGCCTATTGTGAAAATCCATCAAACTGACATGAGCTAACATTTACTCATTAGTGTCAAGAGAACTTTGGAACAGAAACACCAAACAGGAGGAAGTCTTTCTGTAGGGTGTCAGGACAATCTTCAGGATTTGCTCTTGTGTTAGTTTGCTTGCTTGGTTTGTGTTCTGGATGTCCCCCCCATGTGGTTTGATCCGCCTCTGTGTTCTGACCACACATTGCACACTGCGGGTGCAATGGGATTCACTGTATTCTAATGCAGGTGGAGTTACTCTCAATACAGCTATACATACATATTCAGTGTTTTCAAAGACTGATTAACCCTTTGTTCACCCTGGGGACTTTTTGTGTATTTTTACTCTTTTATTTTATTGTCATTTTTCTCTTTGTTAAATGCATTGTACTACGGAGCCCTGGAAGTGGCATCAGACAAAAAAATTTAGGGTGTGGAAAAAAAACCTTTTTGATGAAATAAAAAAAATATATCTTTTTTTTTTTTACTACACATTATATCGGGGGAATTAGATATTATCTCGGGGAATTGCACAATTATCTTGGGGGAATGAGATATTATCACGAGGGAATTAGATAATTATCGCGCAGGAATGAGATAATCACGGGGAAATGAGATATTATTGTCGGGATGACAATTATCTTGAGGGAATGAAATATTATCATGGGGATGGCATAATTATCTTAACTCTTTCGATCTTTTGTCCATACATTTCCAGCTCAATATCACCCAAGTTCCGCTTTTTTGTGATAATCATAAAACAAGTCTTACTGACAGACATTTTGAAGCCCCAATTATATGACCACTCTTCAACTTTGCTAATAGCCTCCTGGACTACCTAGCAGCATATCTGACATTTCGGCCCCTCTTCCATATGGCGCCATCATCTACATATAGCAGCGATCCAATACTGTTTCCAACTTTCTCAAATATATCATTTATCATCACATTGAACAATATGGGGCTAATACAGCTACCTTGCGGAATTCCATTTTCTATACTATATTCCTCAGACACCGTGTTTCCCACCTTCACCTTAAAGGTGCGATCAGACAGAAAATCAAGGATCCAGTTATACATCCTGCCACCAACACCTATATTCTCCAGCTTGATGAGCAAGCCTTCTCTCCATATAAAGTCATACGCCTTTTCAACATCAAAATAGACAATCACCATCCCTTCTTTATATTGAACAGCTTTTTCAGCTTCATTGGCAACTTTAACGAGCGCGTCCGTTGTAGCCCGACCTCTCCGGAAACCCCATTGGCCGGAACTAAAACTACCTTTTTGCTCCAAGTAGTACGACAATCTGTTTACAATCATCTTTTCCATCCATTTAGCCAAATGTGATGTCAGGGCTATAGGCCGGTAATTTCCTGCATCTGCCGAGTCCTTGCCTGGTTTACTGAAAGGTAGAATAATCGACCTTTTCCAGCTTACTGGCATCTTTCCTTCACTCCAAATGTTGTTAAATAGCCCAAGAACATAGTTTAGAGCACCATTTGGGAGGTGTCTAAACATAGCATAGCACAGCTGATCCTGACCCGGGGCAGAGAAACCACTCCCATTCAGAGCTCTTTTAAGTTCATCTAGAGTAAAGTCCATATCAAGAGGTGTAGCTTCCCTTGGCTTTTTCCTCGTGATAGCTGGATTTCTTCTAATCATTTCCTCCTTACGCATTCTGTGCTTCGGCTCCACATGACTACCACTATGTATCCCAGCAAACTTCTTGCCTAGTAAATCGGCCTTCTCCTTATCTGTTACAGCCCTATACTCTTTATCCACTAGTACAGGTATTTTGTTACATTGTTTCTTCCCAGTCATCTTCCTAACCATTCCCCAGACCTCTTTTAGCTTGATTTCACTTCCAATAGCTGAGCAGAACTGCCTCCAGGCACTCCTTTTAGCAGTTTTAATCACCCTCCTTGCCAGGGCCACCTTTCTGTGATAATCCAGGATACTATCCTGATTACAACACGTCCTTAAGTTCCTACGACCACGATTTCTGTCTTTAATAGCTGCCGTACACTCGTCGTTCCACCAAGGAACCGCTTTTTTCCTAAAGACACCCGACTTTCTGGGTATGCACTGTAGTGCAGCATTTAACACCATATTAGTTATAGTCTCATTGCAACTTTCTACCTGCCTTTCCAAAACCACCTTCTCACAGATCTCCAAGCATTTTGTTTGGAACTTGCCCCATTCTGCCTTGGCAAAACACCATTTATCCACTACTACGTCTTCCTGGACGCACACATCAAAATCAATCGAACAGGAAATAGGGAAGTGATCGCTTCCTATGCTATTACTCCAGACAGACCACTCACAGAGGTTGCTTAGCACTCCAGAGACAAGTGTCAGGTCTAAACAGGACTCCCGATTCCTTGCTACATCTATCCTTGTCGCTTTGCCATCATTTAAGCATATCAAAGCCCTTTCCTCCATCATCCCTTCCACTACCTCTCCATTTGAGTCAGTACGGTCACTCCCCCACAGGATATTGTGAGCATTGAAGTCCCCGCACCAGACTTCTCGTCTTTCTACGGCAGAAGAAATATCATTAAAAGTCTGTTGTGTCAGTTTCTTGCATGGGTTGTAGATGTTTACAATTTTGATGTCTCCCCTGGGACCACATATCTTAATTACTGTACCTTCAAGGTCATTAGACACAGAACATTCCTTCCTAAATGCCACTGAGTCTTTAACAAATGTTAGACACCCACCACCCTGAGCATCTTCCCTGTCACACCTGACAGCTGTAAACCCCGGCAGGACAAAGTCCAAATGTGGTCTAAGCCATGTTTCTTGAATACAAATCACTTCAGGGCTCTTGCCCATTTCTGACACAACCTTTTTAAATTCCTGGCCGTTAGCAATTAGACTCCTGGCGTTCCATTGTAAGATTTGGACCACCATGACTATTTCAATCAGCATTTTCCACATCTCCATCTTTTGCCCGAACAAGGTCATGAATTGTCTCTATATCAACTTCTCTAATTGCCAGGAATTTAACTGCTGCTTCCACCACACACTTAATTCTGTCACTTCTGCTTTCCATCCGAATTGCCACATCCACTACTTGGCAAATGAAAGCTACAACACGGACCTTGTCCAGTATCATTGAGTCTTTGCTAGTCCTCCTAAGGCCTTGCTCCACGCCTCGGGCTCTCTGTGGGAGCGGTGCTGGAGTTGGAGGGTTGGGCGTGGGCCACAGGGACCGACCTACAGGTGGAGCTGTTTCAGTTTGTTTAATTCTCATCACTGCATCAGCATACGATACTTGGTTCACTACTTTATATTTCATTATCTCCCGGGCCTGTATTTGAGCAGGGCATCCTCCATAAGCTGCGCTGTGTTCCCCACCACAATTGCAGCATCTGATTTTGGCCTCTCTCGCACATTTCCCATACTCGTGTTCCCCTCCACACCTGGCACACCTCATTTTCCCTTTGCACTGTGTAGCCGTATGACCAAACCTTTGACATTTAAAGCACCGCAGGGGCGCTGGTATGAATTCTCTGACCTCATAACTAATGAACCCAAGGGTAACATGTTTTGGCAGAACATTTTTGAAATCTAAAACAACTGATAAACTGTCGCTTTTAGCGCCGTCTTTCCGCCTTTGAAGCCTTGCCGCTTTCACCACTTCCCCACCTCTCACTTCTGTCATCACTTCATCCACCGTCACTGTTAAAGGGACGTCACGTATGACTCCTCTGAATTTAGCAGCAGACCCCGGGACATGAGCACTGACCCTCTTCCCACAAATAGTATCAGCCCGCAAAAAAGCGTCTCTTTGCCCTTTGTCCTTTGCAAATATCAGCAGCCTCTTATTAGTCAGAAACTTAGCGTACTTAATTTTGCCCATTTGGCTTTCTATCTCTTTCGCCATTTTAATTGGGTGAAAATGTACAACTTCTTCTTTAAACGTAATCATCACTTTCCAACCATTTAGCTCATCCCCTGAAGACTGGTCATCCCTGCTAGCCTTAGCTCTCTGTTGTATTTCCTCGATCTCTGAATCGGACGTGAGACTGTCCGACAGCCTTTTTCTCTCTTTTCTTTTCCTAGTAGTATTAGTAACAGCTTGCCACGGAGTAAGATCTCCCCCTCCATCCAAACTAACATCCGTCATTGACACACTCTCGTTATGGTTGTTGCTCACTGGCTCTTTTGTATTCCACGCCAAACCTTCTTCCGGCTCACTAATGTTCTCGATCAACTCCTTCCACTCTGGTACCGTCTCAGCCCGACCTCCACCTGTCGGCGCCCCAGCCGAGGAAGCAGCCATCCGCGTACGTCACCCAGGGGCGTGACAAGACCACCCCAAAAAATATCAGGTATAGCTCCTTTAAACAAAAAACGGGAATATATTACATTTCAAGTAAATCGAGTTACAAGTACATTTAAATGTATGAACAAATAAAATGCCAAACTCCCCTTAAATAAAATGCAGCATGCCAAATCAAGTTGTGTATAAGATCAGCAGTCTGTAGTTAATGGCGTCGGAAAGTGAAGGAAAAGGAAATCTCTGACTGCACTTTTGCTTGTTGGCTTTATTACTATTTTCAGTTTATAGTTTGTCAAAAGTAACTCAAAGTAGAGTAACTCAGCTACATTTTTTTAAACAGTAGAAATATGCAATACGAACATTTTTAAAGCTGTAATCACTCAACACAATTTTTAAGTAACTTGCCCAACACTGGAGACGATTAGGGCGATTTGAAAGACAAGAGTGTAACAAATGGGGCAATAAGCATGTTATATGCCCGTCTGGAACAAAGCGGAAAAGCAATTCTGCAATTTTGCCTTCACCACGCTGCTCGCTGTTGACAATTTTTTTGGTCAAGTAGCGGCGCGTTGATGCATGGGCATGACATGCAGGTCACAGAGCAGTGAGGGAGTGGGAGGATGCTGAGGAATAGACCAGAAAATGGGATTTGATCTATGGGCTCCACTCTTCTGTCTGTGTATGGACTACGCCACAACACTCACATCCCTGACCTCTATTAAGACTCAAATATTTCTCCAAAATACCTAAATTCAAAGGAAAACGCAATTGGTGACTAGGCACCCCTGGTTAAACCATCAGAATGCAGGTATTTTAATTAGAGACGTTAAATTTGATGTACTGGGATTATTAACACTGTTGGACTAATTTATTGACATGGCTGGATGTTCTTGAAAATACACACACAATTTCGTGACCATAAAGTAATTTACCTGAATGGTATCAAGGATGATGACAATGACTATTGAACATGACAGTGATTATGATTATTATTATGATGATTATTATTATGATTACATTATAATGACAGTGTGGTTGATGTTAGTAGTTGTAACATTGTCATGGATGATGATGATGATGACAATGATAACAATTATTGTTATTTTCTAAATGTTTTCAGTACAGTACGCGCACACACGCACACACACTATCTCATAGCACGCCTACTAATACAGCCTAAATTCTTAGTTTGTTTTTTATTTATTTTATTTTATTTATTTATTGTTTTGGCTGTTTTTTGTAATTGTCTCTGGTATATATTTTAGAGCGGGTCGTCTCATGATCGGAAGGTCAGGGATTCGAATCCCGCCTCCTGAAGGTGCACATTGTCGTTGTGTCCTTGGGCAAGACACTTCACCCTCCTTGCCTCCAGTGTCTGCGTACACTGGTGTATGAATGAGAGAGTGAATGGGCCCCCAATGAGAGACCAACAGGCCCGGTTAGAACCATGAGGCCGTCCTTCCGTGGACCCACCACCTGCAGGAGGAGCCATAGGGGACTGGTGCTATGTGATTTGGGCAGCTCCAACGGCTGCCCCCACGACCCGGCAACGGACAAGTGGGAGAAAATGGATGGATGGATGGATATTTTTTGTGATTGTCTTAAAACTCACAATAAAAAGAAAGAAAGAAAGAAAAGAAAATACAGACACAATAAACCTATATTGGACAAAGAGAGCTAATAAGACGGCTGTCAGCGCTTATGAGACGGAGCTGAGGATCTCTTTTCTGTAGTCTCCCTGGGCGAGCTCACAGACAAAGGGATCAGTGGTTAATGAGCCATCCTCGGCCGCATCTGAAGCTCAGAGCCAGGCGTAGAGATTGTAGAGCCGGGCAGTGTGTGTCTGAGTGTGCACAGAAGCCATATCCACCGCCTGCACTCTGCATGTAGCCAAGAGAAGTGTCTGGGGAAGTGTCGCTAAATGTCTGGAGAAAGCAGGGCTCCTGCTCGCAGTTCAGAGCAAGGCCTGGAGAGTGGGGCAGTGTAGGGTCGAGTGTCCGCTGAAGACAGATCTGTACACTCTCTTCCCCATCTGACTCTTTTTGTCTGTCTGGATCTGTACCCAGATCATCATAGAGTACTTAATGCAGCACTAAATGATTAAATTTCCATTGCTTTTGTTTTTATTTTTCATACATTTGAATGGACGTTGTTTATGGTGTTTTTTTTCCCTTCTAGTTTTATTTTAAGTGCTAAATAGATTAATATAAAATAAAATAAATGCAGCCGCAAAAACACCTGGGACTCCTGCCTTTTGGCAACTGGTATCGGTGTAATTGTTTGAAAAGAGCTGTCTTTCCAATACAGAGAAAAAGATCAGGAAGGATTTGACTTGATTAAGGCTGTATAAAGCAAGTGCAGGAGGTGGAGTAATCAAAAGTCAAAGGAGTCTGCGGCATTCTGTTATGTGAAAAATTATATGTCCTTTAATGGAAAATTGGACAGCCTATGCGTTTTGACACAACGTGTCTTGGTCAGGACATAAGGATTAGCACCAGGTGCATGGAGAAAACCGTAAAACAGAATAGTCAGGAGATCAGGATGAATGATAGAGGCACCAACTGTAAGGAAACATCATCTAACCCCTGAAGTGGCTGCAAATTTTATTGATGTTTTAGACAGACACCATCCCTTGGTTTTACCTACACCCTGTGATTTTATTGTTGATGATTTTAACAGTAGGCTTCAATCCGCCCTTGACCTGGTTGCGCCTCTAAAACTAAAACATGTACAAGATAAACCCACGCCTCCATGGAGAAATGAGGAACTCAAAAAACAAAAAAGAAATTGCAGGGTTCTGGAAAGAAAATGGAGGATAAATAAAATGACAATAAATTACCAAATCTACGCCGAACAGTTGAAAACATACAATAAAGCCGTTAGAAACTCAAGAAATTCATACTTCACCAAAATCATATCGGACAATAAAATAATACAAAAGTTCTTTTTTCAACCATTGACAATCCTCTGCGTGGATCTCAGCTGGCTGGGTGGGTGGGTGCGCGCTGTCGTTCTCCCACACCCCTGTCTCGCACGGTGCCTTCTCCTCTTTCTGCTTCCCGTTTTAATTAATTTGAGCATTTCGTAACCTTTTAAATAGCATTTTAAAGCCTTGTTTTAGTTTTGTAATAAAACATTGTTCTATTTTTTAGTCCTGGTTGAAGTGACATAAAGGAGTCCCTGTGCGTGTTTGTAACCCCTACCCATATAGTGTTTGCCTAGGTCGCTTCCAAAAGTTGGGTCGCCTCTATTGCATTGACGAATTTGACGTGCATGGCTCTAATGATCTAGCCCTGTCTCTAGAGGAGGATGGTGCTGTTCAAGTGACCCTGGTAGATGCTGCAGTTGCTGCCACAAGTTCGGAACAGCCCACGGAGGTGAGCATGTTTGGAGATAGACAAGATATGTCCGAACAACAACGGGGCGAGCTCTGCACCCTTCTACAGAGATGGGAGAGAGTGTTTGCCCAGCATGAGGACGATTTTGGCCGGACTAACCTGGTGCAGCACATGATCCCTACGGGAGATGCTGCTCCCACACGAGAGAGGTACCGCCCAATACCACCCATGCTGTATAAAGAGATTAAGACCCTCATATCAGGTATGCTGGAAAAGGGAGTTGTCAAAGAGAGTTGTAGTCCCTGGGCGGCCCCTATAGTTCTTGTGCGAAAAAAGGATGGTAGGAAGGTAGCTGGCGTTTTTGCGTGGACTATAGGAAGCTAAATGCGGTGACCCATAAAGACGCCTGTCCCTTACCTCGTATCGAAGAGACATTAACCAGCTTAAGCCAGTCCGAGTGGTTTTCGACCCTGGACCTTGCCAGTGGCTACTGGCAGGTCGAAATGCATCCAGACGATAGGGAGAAAACTGCGTTTACCACCCTGCTTGGCCTGTATGAATTTGAACGCATGCCGTTCGGACTTAAGATGCGCCAGCAACGTTCCAGCGGCTAATGCAGCAGTGTCTGAATGGTCAGATAGCGGAGTCACTATTGGTATATTTAGATGACATCATTATATACTTTGCGTCCCATCTTCAGCATCTTGACCAGGTGTTCGAGCGGTTGTGGCGCCACGGTCTGAAGCTGCGTCCGGACAAGTGCAGGCTATTTCAACGGGAGGTAACGTTCCTGGGACATGTGGTTAACCAACATGGCGTGAAACCTGACCCAGGGAAGGTCCAAGCGGTTTTGGAATGGCCTGTCCCAACCACCATTGAGCAGGTTAGAGCGTTCCTCTGTCTGGCTGGGTATTACAGACGTTTTGTCGCAGGGTTTGCGAAGGTGGCACGTCCTCTGAATAGACTGTTGACTGGCATCCCTGCTGATAAGCGGTCGCAGGCTAAGAAAGTGGTATGGACCCCGGAGTGCCAGTACCCGTTTGATGCTCTGAAAACGGCTCTTACTCAAGCCCCTGTCCTTGCTTACGCTCACTTCGATAAGCCCTTCATCGTGTATACTGACGCTAGTAACCAAGGACTCGGTGCTGTACTATCACAGGTTCAAGGGGCTCATGAACGCGTAATAGCATACGCCAGTAGAAGCCTGCATCCGACCGAACAGAACGATGCAAACTACAGCTCTTTCAAACTCAAACTGTTGGCCCTTAAATGGGCTGTGACCGAGAAATTTAAGGATTTTCTTTCAGGAGCAGAATTCACAATCTACACGGATAATAACCCTCTGGCTCATCTGCAAACGGCAGATGAGCCACTTCATAGTTGTCTGTTACTTGTGTGTGAACTTTCAGTAAAAAAATCAAAATAAAATCTTCATGTTTATGGTTGTAAACATGACAAAATGTGCAAAAGTTCAAGGTGTATTAGTACTTTCGAGAGGCACTGTATATATATATATATATATATATATATATATATATATATATATATATATATGTGTGTGTGTGTGTGTGTGTGTGTGTTTTATTTCATTTCATTCACCAAAGACATGACCCCATCCCATGCTGTTTCCAAGCAACATTGAAAAGTGTTAGGTTGACTTTCAGAGCAACCCACACAGAACAAAATAAATATTCATGTTTAGCTGCAGATCCAAAAAACAACTCTCAAACCCAATGCAAAGCTGTCTTTGCTTTGACTGTCACTTCTTTTTCCACTGTCTTGTGTCTTACACTGGCTTTGTTGCTTTCTTTGGCATTCCACTTTGTTCACACCAATACAAACTCAATAAAAGACTTTTCTCCAGCAAAACTTGGAGAGCCACTAGAGTTAGCACAGAGCCTTGATATTTCTGCTGCAGCGGATTTCTAAGACGCTGCCTGTCACCACTAAGGGTATTAGCACAATGTGATTTGGTATTTTCAGCTTTGTGGGCCCCCTTTGCACCCAGCTATCTGGCAGTAGAACATTGAAGACTTTGGACTGTCATTTTGCATGGCATCAGCAGAGACACTCGCAGATAGTGTCAGTGCTGGATATCTCAGGTAGAAAGGGGTCTGTTCCTTCGGGAATAGGAAGTGGTAATAAGACAGAATCAGAGATGCACCAAAGAACGACAAGGGAAACTTATCTGCACTGTCACCAGCTTACTATTACATACACATACACATACTATTCTATACTAGAGGAGAGCTATATGGTGAATCAGAAGAATCTATCTGGCTCAAGTCAAGGTACATGTCACCATGTCTGTATGCACCGCTTAAATGCTGGTTTTGCCATAAACATTGCGATCGCTGGCTTGCAAGTTTGTTTTAAACCTATACAATCAGGTACAGTGCCTTGAGAAAGTATTCCCCCTTGAACTTTCCGACCTTTTGCCACATTTCAGGCTTCAAACATAAAGATATAAAACTGTAATTTTTAGTGAAGAACCAACAACAAGTGGGACACAATCATGAAGTGAAACAAAATTTATTGGATATTTCAAACATTTTTAACAAATAAACAACTGAAAAACTGGGCGTGCAAAATTATTCAGCCCCTTTAGTTAATACTTTGTAGCGCCACCTTTTGCTGCGATTACTGCTGTAAGTCGCTTGGGGTTTGTCTCTATCAGTTTTGCACATTGAGAGACTGAAATATTTGCCCATTCCTCCCTGCAAAACAGCTCGAGCTCAGTGAAGTTGGTTGGACAGCGTTTGTGAACAGCAGTTTTCAGTTCTTTCCACAGATTCTCGATTGGATTCAGGTCTGGACTTTGACTTGGCCATTCTAACACCTGGATATGTTTATTTGTGAACCACTCTATTGTAGATTTTGCTTTATGTTTTGGATCATTGTCTTGTTGGAAGACAAATCTCCGTCCCAGTCTCAGGTCTTTTGCAGACTCCATCAGGTTTTCTTCCAGAATAGTCCTGTATTTGGCTCCATCCATCTTCCCATCAATTTTAACCATCTTCCCTGTCCCTGTTGAAGAAAAGCAGGCCCAAACCATGATGCTGCCACCACCATGTTTGACAGTGGGGATGGTGTGTTCAGGTTGATGAGCTGTGTTGCTTTTACGCCAAACATAACGTTTTGCATTGTTGCCAAAAAGTTGGATTTTGGTTTCATCTGACCAGAGCACCTTCTTCCACATGTTTGGTGTGTCTCCCAGGTGGCTTGTAGCTAACTTTAAACAGCACTTTTTATGGATATCTTTAAGAAATGGCTTTCTTCTTGCCACTCTTCCATAAAGGCCAGAGTTGTGCAGATTGTTGTCCTATGGACAGAGTCTCCCACCTCAGCTGTACATTTCTGCAGTTCATCCAGAGTGATCATGGGCCTCTTGGCAGCATCTCTGATCAGTTTTCTGCTTGTATGAGCTGAAAGTTTAGAGGGACGGCCGGGTCTTTGTAGATTTGCAGTGGTCTGATACTCCTTCCATTTCAATATTATCGTTTCCACAGTGCTCCTTGGGATGTTTAAAGCGTGGGAAATCTTTTTGTATCCAAATCCGGCTTTAAACTTCTCCACAACAGTATCTCGGACCTGCCTGGTGTGTTCCTTGTTCTTCATGATGCTCTCTGCGCTTTAAACTGACCTCTGAGACTATCACAGAGCAGGTGCATTTATACGGAGACTTGTTTACACACAGGTGGATTCTATTTATCATCATTTGTCATTTAGGTCAACATTGGATCATTCAGAGATCCTCACTGAACTTCTGGAGAGAGTTTGCTGCACTGAAAGTAAAGGGGCTGAATAATTTTGCACGCCCAATTTTTCAGTTGTTTATTTGTTAAAAATGATTGAAATATCCAATAAATTTCGTTTCACTTCATGATTGTGTCCCACTTGTTGTTGGTTCTTCACAAAAAATTACAGTTTTATATCTTTACGTTTGAAGCCTGAAATGTGGCAAAAGGTCGAAAAGTTCAAAGGGGCCGAATACTTTCGCAAGGCACTGTATCTGGGAAAACTGCTAATTATTTGGTCTTGTTAGCTTTGGAAAAATCATCCCAATAAAATGTTTAAGCTGGTTGTAGGTGACACCTGCAGCTTTACATCTCCAGGCGCACAACTTTATGTTTGGATTTGGAGCTGTTATTGCATCTTTCTAACGTCGGAGTTCTTTCATTAGAAATAGCCTACTCACTCGTAGTAAAGCACTTGTGTAGCACTCTGTCTATGATTAAATGTACATTGTTATTGATAACAAGGCACAATATTCAGTATGACTGTAACAATCTATACATTGGCCGCATTGTTGTATTCCTGGGTTGCAGGTGACATCACAGCATTCCAAAGGCCAATACTATTATATGGAGGAAAAATTATTTTATTTTTGAGGACATTTTTGGTCTTGTACAGAGAGATCATGGAATGAATGAATGATATTAATGATCAGTTTTGTAATTCATACTCTTTCTTTTGAGCTATGACTTGTGAAAGTGTAATGTTGTTAATAGGAAAAACTGGGTTCTGCCCCCCACTGGGTCCGGTGACATCATCACATTCTAGAACCTGCAACCCAGAAATAGGCTGCAGGGTTCAACGCGTGTGAAATGATGGTACTACTACCACCACGCGTGGAGTGGGAATCCTTTGTGAAGCATTTTGGGTGAAATGTGAGAAGAACTGCGTACATACAGTACAAGTAAGATTCCCTTCAATCCAATCACATCCTAGCCATATATACCATATCTTTCTAATTGATTTTCCAGGTATGCACAAATATGTTAATTAAAGTACTATTTTTGTTTATACTCTTTGCGTATTAGTCTCATGCATACCCCCAAGAATGAATTTTTAGATCCACTAACACGTTTATTTCCTTCATAGTCTCTAGGCTAATATCTCTACAAGCTCTCGTGCTGCTTTTGACAGCGTAAGACTTTGTTTGACTCCAAAAATATCAGACAGAAAACAAGCAAATGTCACTGCCAGACATCCTGCAATCTCTTTCCCCATGTTTATCGTCCTCCGCTCAAGTACGTACACAAAATGTATATTACATTTACTTTATACCCAACACCGCTCTCTTGATTAAGGTGTTTCCACCTGCAGAAGAGAAATCAATAGTGTTTTGCTCAACGGCTCTGAAAAAAAAAAACAGTCCCCACTATCCAGTTTACACAACTAAACTGCACTGAGCTTTTCATCCAGATATCATGGATATCATCTTTTCTCATCTGGTACAATTGTATGCCATTCATCTTGTCTTGAGGTATTGTGCTCAGCGCTCGGACGCAAATGCAAGGCTGTTATTGGACTTTGCCCAGAGTTGCCTGTGTCTACACTCCTCTTCAGTCTGCCTTTATTGTGAACGTTACTGTGACATAAAACAGGTCTGAAAATGAAGAGGCATGAGGCTGTTATGATGCTTTCGTACTGGTGATCCATTCTCATGAGGAAGTGTCAGCTCATCACTGTTTTTGAATGGAGGAACCTGTACACTATGTTCCTCACATGTGATGACATAGACTGAGACCTGGTTTCAGCATATGCACTCACCTATAACAATGATAATACTGCAGATTGTACTGACAACACATAGTCCAAGAGTTGGAGGAAAATGTTGTATCATCATGAGGCAACAGGTTGAGAAAGTGGATATTTATTTGGGGAAACAAACTATATGTAGCATTTTAGTTTAGATTTTAGCACAGTAGTAACATGGTACCTAGACGGGAGCAGCACAATGTCTAAAAGTGTATTACATGGTAGTTATGGTAATTACAGGACACATGTCACAATCTATTAAACATAATTCAATCAATCAAAATGTATTCATTAAGCGCTTTTCAGTTGCATCACAAAGTGCTTTACAGATCAAAACATTACGGCGCCATCCTGGAAATACCCTAGTTGCACAAATATTCCCAATTTATGCCTTATTTGTGTGGTTAAACCAATGGCTGCTGGCTGCTCTGCTTTACGACTGCAACACTGGAGGTCGCCATTGCTGTAGGACCTCCATATAGCCGCTAGTCTTCCTTTGAAAAGCATTGGCCTTTAGACACGTTAAAAACAACTTTAACACGTGGTTTCTATTTTTTAAACACTTTCTACGGCTACATATTCCTGCTGAGATAACGCTGGCTTAGTCACAATAAAATAAACTTTTTTTAAATTTCGTATTAATGAGGGTCGGACTGTTAGCATTGGAGCTGCACGAACTAAATTTTTTATTTATTTATTTGAATTAGGACAGTGCACATTAATCAACACGTCAGCCAAAAGCATCAATGTAAATGTACCAGAATTAGCGTGAGAGCTAAATTGCATCCGTTGTCCTAAGGCAGGTAAAGAAACATTGACAGAAGGAAAATACAAACATAGTACAAAGAACAGAACAAAGTTACAGTCACAGAGGTCAGTTACAAGGACAGACACAGGTAAGATAACATAACACGCCCAAGAAATTGATTAAGCATTGAACTTTAATTAAACTACCTGTGAGTGCAAGATTGATTTGTTTTTAACCAGATTTTTAGGACCTTTTTAAAGGTGTGGTAATTGTCACAGTTCCTGATATGAGCAGGCAGCGAGTTCCAAAACTGCGAGCCTCTGATAGACTCCACCATTTGACCAAATTTTGTTCTACGACGTTGCACAATACAGTCTCCTCTGGTCAGAGCTCTGGTATTTACTCGAGTGTTACTTATTGGTGATATAAAATTCCTTAATGGTGGAGGGGCAAGACCTTTTAAAACTCTAAAAACTAAACAGGCATCCAGGAACTTCTGATAGCCGTCAAAATCTAAAATATTATACTTACTTACAATGTGGCAGTAATGATGATGTAAAGGTTTTCTATCCAGAGTTTTCAATGTTTTCTTAAAAAGAGACTTGATGGGGCTCATGTTGGTCTCTGATGTATGGGACCATGTGGTATAACAGTACGTTATGTGGCTGAAGATCATTGCGTGCATATAAGCCTTTGCAGACTCTGTGGTCAGACATGGTCTTATATGCTTAAAGTTTGACAAATTGAATTTAATGATGTGTGCAATTTTCTTGATATGCTGCTTAAAATCTAGATTTGAATCAAAGAGTACTCCTAAATACTTGAATTGTTTAACTTCATTTAATCTCTCGCCATTAACTATCACAGATGGTTGTTCGTTCATGTCACGCAAGGGCCGAGTCTACATCCTGCCCTTATGCCCTTTTTAGGAACATTCATCAGAGCTGGGGAGGAGGAGTGTGTAAATCCGCCATGATTTCCTCCTCGAACGTGGTCATTGTGGTAAACGGGGAGGAGTGAGTAATGACGGTCTGTTAATAATATGTCTATGGGTTAAACAAGACAAAGTCATTCCAAAGGGTTTTTTACATGAGTCTTGACAATGATTTCATTGACAGTTATTTCGACTGAATATTTTGTTACGTACTTACGCGCATATGATCAGCTCTGCCGTGCACAAGCTGAGATAAGTTGGTCTTTGTGGGAAACTTCCTTTGGACCAAAATGCTCTTATTTGTGTACGGCATTACCTATGAATGCTTTGTAAACAAGGACTTATTGGACAGCGGAAAAATACCCAGTTTGTGTCAAACCTGGTGAAGCCCCAAGATATTAGACGCTACTGCTTCCCCTGCTTCATTGATAATAATAAAAATGTTGTGCAAGAATGTTGGTAGGTAGGTTTTATATATGTAACATACATTGCCAAATGCTTTAACATACAATTCTTTTGTTAAAGAGAGTTGTTGGAACAAGTATGATTGAAATTAGGATATCACCTCTCTGGATATGTGTATACAATGTTCCAGGTAGTGCCACGACTGATGCAACTTTCCTCCCCTGCTGACTACAGCAAAGTATGTCTTCAGGCAAGATATCACACGCTTCCACCATCTCTTTAAACAGCACTGTTTTCAACATTGCAGAGTTTTTCACTGTGGCACTTCTGTCAACTTAGAGAAATTCAACAAAATATAGGACCCAGTGTTTTTTTTCATATATGCTTTCTATTTGCTTTGCTCTATTTGTGACAAGATTTTTGTGAAATGGTTCAGCCCTTTAAAATTGTTAGACTATACTTTAAATGTAAAGCGCGTCCCAGTGCTACACAGATGTGCCTTAGGTAGTATCTATTTTTATGTAAAAGTAATAAAAATGAGACAGGCCATTGGAGGCACTTTGTAATGTCTCTTTTCACACATCACTACATTTGATATTTGTTATAAAACACTCACACAGACAACCCTATTATGGGCCAGTCAGCAAGTGCTGTCATCTCAAATTTTCACTTGGGTGGTGATCTTATTTGGTTTTGATACTATGGTGGATATGAAAGTTATTGAGAGGGGAATAAAAAAAATTGACTGTGTTTGGATATGAAATTTAAAACACAGCAATGCCTTCAGTAGTTTTGGAAGTCCAATGTGTCGCAGCTTGGCTCTAAGAATTCCAGAAAGCTTGATGGATCTTGAGTCACTCTTACTTTATTTTTGCACCGCTGATCATTATACTGTTCTGAAAGGACAGGTCCCCCTGGTTTTAAAATGAATCTTTTGGACTGTCAGAAACTCTGGCCTGAAGGGCAATATACTGGGGTGGGTCTCACCATAGGACACTTGGGAAGACTGAAAGTCAAAGAAGACTTGACAATCAGGGTGTGGTGTGGGCTGTTCAAGGTGTACTCCGGCTGCTCAATTTTGTAAAAGTTTAAATAGTTTTAAAGTAGTTCATTTCACTGTACCAAGTACCATAAAAACATGTTCATGTGTCAGTTCACATTCTCACGTTGATTGTGACAAACGTGGGCACAATTGTTCATTTCAGTGTTAATTTCGTCGACTAAAATATTTAGTCTTAATTTTAGTCAAAGTGATTTATTTGACGACTAAAATTGGACTAAAACTAAATTAAAACTTTTTCATGCGACTAAAACTATGACTAAAATGTCCAGATATTTTAGTCGACTAAAACAAGACTAAATAAAAATGAAAAGGAGAGACTAAAATCATCCAATTTTCTATTGATAGTCTGAAAGAGCCTCATATCATGTAAATTCACTGCCAAAGGAACAGCTCTGAGCTTTGTTCATGAGGGAGCAGCTCCATGAAGCAGAGGACCTTGATTAAATATGATTATAATGAATATTATTAATACAAAGTCGACTAAATGTGTCTTAATTTTAGTCGACTAAATTGACTTGCAATTTTAGTCGACTAAAACTCGACTAAAATGTAAGGTATTTTTTTGACTAAAACTCGACTAAAATTCAATTACATTTTCGTCAAAAGACTAAGACTAAAACTAAATTAAAATATGTTGTCAAAATTAACACTGGTTCATTTAGTTTTGTCGGAGTATCCCAATGGGTTGATCACAGTGGAGGAAACAACCCAGGCGACATGGGTCAAGGCAAAAGGGCAAAAGGCGAGACAGCCATGGCTGACTTGGTGTTGGTGTGGAGACCTATTTAAAAAGGAAACGTTAGGCTACGAAATTATCACTTTTACTCTTGCCTGGATCAAATAAACACGTACCTCCTCCGAGCGCAGAGGCTTGCGCTGTCAGGACACAAACAACCGGAGGAACCCACACGGAGGACAAAAAGCCAGGCCATCGGCCACCATACACCTCTGTACACCGCGGCGCAGGCCAGAATTATAATGATTACCTGTGAGCCGCCCGCAGCGAACATTCCGTGACTACTCGGAAGAGGGACGATGAGGCGGCGTATGTGGGGGCGGTAACAGTGAAAGCAGAGGACGGTAAAGCTAAAGCAGGGGCTATTTATATTTTAGGGCTGATGCCATCTAGTGGCAAGTCCAGCTTGCTACACATGGATTATCATTTCCATCATCACCAAGGTGCTTCATGATCAAAGGGGTCTTTTTTTATCAGGAGCTATGATAAGAGCTCTAGTTTTGTTTGGTGTTGATACGTACTTTGAAGGGAGAGGCAAAACACACATTCCAAAAGTACAGATAAACATTATGTTGAGTCTTGGGAAGCAGAATTCACCAAGCGTTTGATTGTTCAATCACTAATAGGGAACGTGAACTGGAATTGGACTGTGGCATTTGGTTGTGTGTTGTTCAACTTTATTACAGACTGAGAGAGAGATACCAACTCCTTATTCTCAGTGAAGTACGATGTATTTAAACTTCTCTTCTGTGAGAGGTCGTATGTCCGAGAGTATGGTGACCATGCTCAGGTGTGCACCTTTGGATGAAGGAGTGAGAGGAGAAAAGGCATGATTGAAACAGTGTGCGGTGAGAGCATCCTGTGACAACATTTTATTTTATTTTTACAAACTGCACAGTTTCTTTTCAACCTAGATGCGTACTGGCTTTGTAACATTCCCGCTATAAATATATTGTTTCGCTTGTTGTATGATGCACTAGAGTAAGAAATTAAAATGCAATGGGCGGAGCTTCAGAGGAACCAAGCGTCTCAACACCCAGGTTGAAAGAAATTAAGTAATACTTCTTAATAAATAAGTATTTCATTTTGTAATGTGAAATACTAAACATATGGGTCTGTAGTTGACTTTGGAAGGTCTAAAATAGCTCAATATAGGCCCTTTAATCAATAATGCAATTATTTAAGGTTAAAGTATACTTTATTGATTCCCGTAGGGAAATTTGACCACTGAATTTGACCCATCCTTTGATGCCGCAGGGGTAACCCTTAAGGAGCTGTGGACAGCCGCCTATAGGGACTCATCTCCAGATGTCGTTCCAGGCTAATGATCAGACTGACCTAGCTGGATGATTAACCTATTATGAAGGTTTCAGTGGAAGAACGCAAATCGCTGCGCCACCGTGCCGCCCAAATATTGAGTGTCCATGTACTATATGTGACTCGCCGTGGGAACCAGGGACAAATGGCAGCAGCCCGACTTTCCAGAAGAACGCAAGAGAAGTAATTTTTTTTTGAAAATTGGGGATTTTCACTTTTTTGCAGAATTGTTCAGTTGTAGTCACGAAGAAGCCTCTCTATGTTTAAGCTACCAGTATTGGTATATTTAAAAGTGTGAACTTTTAGGTTCAAACCGCCTTGATTTGGGAGATTTCGGAGCGTGCTGTAGGGGCGTGACTTTGTCTGTGTGGCTTTATGACTATGCAACGCTTCCCCATGTGTGGCTCTCAGGGACCGCCGCTACTTACGCTGGAAAATTTATTTACCACGGGTTTGCTGAGCAGAAGGCACGCAAAGGTTACTTCAGACGGGTGAGTGAAAGTTAGTTTTTTTATCACTGGTGGCCGCTGTGCCAATGGTTGTTTGATGAGGCTATCGTGGTGCTGTTGTAAGCTAACATGGTGCGTTAGCATGGAACACAGGCATGTAGTTCACGAGGAATTAACCTGCTATTTACACACAATCAAGATCTCTACAAACTTAAACTACTCCATAAATGTAGTCCGTCAGTCAGTTTTATGGTCTGCAGGGTTGCCAGGTCCGCGGTTAAACCACGGAATTAGGCGTTTTTTTTTAAGCCATTCCGCGGGTTAAAAAAACTGTCCGCGATGTTTTGATCAAAATCACTATTTCGAATGACAAAATCTCAAATCCAATTTGTGCAATGAAACGTAAAGGCAGGCAGCACTGTTACGGATAATATTTCTTTTTTGATATATTACCTGTATGCAAACCTTTTTTTTTCTTTGATGGCACATTTTTCTTGCTTTTTGCTTTTTCTCCCCCCTGTGCTTTACGGGGGGAGCGGGTTTGGCTTATCTAAATGAGATGTAAATGAGCCCTATTGTCACTCGAGCAGCAGAGAGAGGGGAGAACTGCCCAAATCGTTGGAGAGCTTTTTCAGCCCTTTGGCCTTTTGGGAAGTGTTAACTTTAACTAACTAAATTTGTCACTACGTCTCCAAATATTATCAGATTTCCATGTGTTTCACATCATTGGAAAGCTTGGGGACTACACTCTCGTAATGTATGCCCATCTCAAAATGCCCCAAAACCGAGTTGTGTCCCTGGTTTCCGTGAGGGGTCACATATCTAAAACAGGGCAAAATTGGAAAAGCAGTATTTGCACTTGTGTAGGCAAGTCTACGGTGTTATGCAGTTGGCAATGACAACCAAACTAACGGTCCTCCGTAGTCAGTCCCACTGGGTTGGGAGTAGGCCAGGCACATGAATCAAGGGCTATACTTGGTGCAGAACTACCTTTTTGGAATGTGCAGTAAATCCCTTCTTCATTACACCAGCCCAGACTTGAATTCATTTATCCAGTATCACTATTACATGAGTATTATCGGGGGGCATTACATAATGACACACCCCTCATCAACACTCAGTACAGGAGGAAAGTGATCCACATGTGCATACAGTTAGACATAATGACAAGGCCTAGACAGTAGTTATTATTATTTATTTTACTTATGTATGTGTTTGTGTGCTTGCTTAACTCAAGAGAAAGCAGGAACAGAATATGTTATTGAATGTTAGGTTAAAGCCATGGGCTAATCTGCAGACACCATGGCAGGAACAGTGGTGGTCAGTCAGGGCCAGCAAGGCCTTCTCAGCAAGCCCTGGCAAAATGAAGAATAAGAAAGTGTAAAAAATCACACTTGAGTTGTATTGTTGTGGTTTAAGTGAAATACTACTACTTCAAAACAGCCTAAAACACCGCTGGCGAGCTGATTCTCCTTCAGGGCCTGCTGTATAGATCTCCAGCTACCCTTCTGTTGTGAGACAATACTGGCCCCACATATATGCGTCATAGCTGGAATGACTGACAGAGTTATCAGCCAATAACATACAATGACAATGACTGGCCCTGCTGTGGGAGAGTAGCAACCCCCTTTGCACATGTGCCGCCGCACATCAACTTGTTACTAAAATGTGACCTGATATAAAGCCTCCACTCTGTGACTGTGGGTTGAGCGGCAGAGAAGGGCAACGACACGGCCAGACACTTCTCATTCCTCTCACTCCTCGGAACAGAATAGGTGAAAAACTCGTGTTGCAATTTAAGTCTCCAATTAGTCTGATGGCATGCACACAGGCTCCTCTCTTTTTCTGACAGATAGTAAAGACGTTACAACTTGATCAAACTTTCACGCTGTTCCTGTTAAAGGCACTGCCCTTTTGTGGTGAGGGCTGTAAATTGACACAGCCTGAGTCTGTGTTTTACACACTTGTGGTGTGGTCCAAAGCTCAGCTAGGTTTGCTTCTGAAGTGGATGGCATTTAGGTCCGGAGCAAACAAATGCACGTCTGAATAAAGAGTCATCTCTGTATATAATTGATTAAACATTTTGTTTCTTCATGTACCCCTGAGGGGTACTAGGCATATAAAAGTTTGGAAACCACTGGTCTACGTGATATGCAGGATTGCCGTAAGCTCACTTTAAGTCAAGCAAAGATGAACATCAATCCTTTGCACAGTATTTTCTTATTGTTAATAGATTAGCGCAAACTTTACAACACATACTATTTCCTTCCCTTAACATGAGATTAGTTCAGTATCTCTCCCCTTGCTTTGTCACTCTCTCTCACCCTCTCTTCTCGTTATCGCTCTTGCCCGACAAAGACTGGGTGTTTCTCAATTGCCAGGATCTTTCCTCCCTGAATTAGTGGCTTCTCCCAAAAGAACAAGTGTCCTGCTGCTGCCACATTTGAGCACATTTCAGCATCGGGTAGTGAGCAACTCGCATGTCAAATGATCAAACCATATGATAAAATACCAATATATACATGCAAAGAACAGTTTTAAACATATTATAAACCAACATAATAGATTTAGGAATTCTAAATATTAAATGTTTTGCAGATCCAGTTTATCACTAATAAAAATGCATATTGTTAACAACCATATGGGTCTAAATTCTGAATTACTTTAGGCAAAGAATTAGGAATAATGTTTAATAAAACAAGTTTTTTGTTACTTTACGTATTTTTTGCATACACATGGAATGAAGCAGAAATATATATCATTACTTTAATGTGTAATGACATTAACATCATATTTTAAAAAGACAATAAAAAGTTGCATTGCAATATGGGTAACATTCATCTCTGAGGGAGGAAAGGATCGAAAGGTGCATCCTTGAAAATTGAGCCAAACGGTGGAGTCGAGCTGCGGAAGGTGCGAGGGGTCTGGGGGAATTGGAACAACACTTGGAGGATCTTTGATGACGTGGATTCCTCCAAAGTGGTTCAGACGGAGAGGATCCTGGCAATTGAGGAACATCCACTGACACATTCCTCATTGACAGCAAAGGCGCAGGTTAAACTGGACGGAGACACGGACAGTGCACATGTCTCACTGCACTGTTTTAAATACTATCTTATAGCTTCACGGCCCACATGAAATAGCTTCGCAGACTTTTGTTTTAGTTAACAAAACTGTTTAATTTGCATAAGCCCCGACAGCCCCAAAACAATAGCCCTTGATAGACCTTACAGTGCTGTTAAAATAAACTGAAGGTTCATAGACGGAATCTGACTTGTGCAGGAGCGAAGCTGAGAGGGAAATCAAAGGACTGTGCCCCCTGAAAGAAGACTTGTGTATTACACAAAAAATGCAATTCAAATCACAGTATGCTTTCTAGAGGCAGACAAGGTGACAGAGTGTAGCTCAGAGAAAAGAAATCCCACCGATGTGTATAAATCCAAACCACCAGGGGTTTGACTAAGTCATGTGGCAGTGTTTCCTTGTGTGTGTTTTCCGACATCAATTATACTGGTTTCAGTTCTAGTTCTCTGGCCTGGCGTCCCACCAATCTATCTACCGGTGCATGGCGCCATGTTTAATCCCGTACCGGGGCTGAACTCGCACATGGGTGAAGCAAGTATTGCGAGATTTAAGAGTATGTATGGTAACGAAACTCGCAGACAGAAAAATAATAACAGATTTTATAGGTGGGTTACAACAGAGGAACATATTAGAGTAGAGTGCACACTGACAAGGGCGTCAAAATATACCAATGAGACAAAGGTAAAAGCACACCTATGTGTTGACAGGCATGAGAATCGCAATATTGAAGAAAAAAAATCGCAATTAGATTATTTTCCAAAGTCGTTCAGCCCTAGCTGGAGGAGATTTCTCACACGAGCCAAGATCAGACCTGGACTGGGAAGAGCATAGAATCTGTATGCTAAAATGAAGACATCTGAAGTGTCCACGGGGAAAGGCTGTCATGTCCAGATGTTGCATGAATACTTTCAGTGATTGATGCCTGCGGGGAATGTTGGGACTGTAAATGTGCTCACAAATACCTGCTTGATTTGCATCTGTGGGTTCATTGGGGATTTTTACTAAATATTTCAAAGGGCCAAGAGAGAAAACAAAGGAAAAATGGATATCAGAATCTGGAGCAGTAATCCCTGAAGAGACACAGAGGAGCTCCCATCTCCCAGTTACAACAGAAATAAATTGTTTGATCTCTGCTTCTTGCTTGAATTGTTACCCAGTGTAAACCTCTATCAAACCTCACTATATGCATTGCACCAAATGGAGAGCTGCACAAATGTTTACTCAGCATTTATGTTTACTCATGTATCCTGTGAAATTCTAAAAACCACCAGAGACCCAATACTAATTTGTACTTTTCTTAATTAATTAGCACCTTCAGAGAACAGCCTCTATTTCTTGCATCACTTAGCGGCACATCTGGCTTAGCTCAGCACCCATTAGTTAAAAAAATAAATAAAATTGTCTCATTATGGTCCAGTGGCTGTGCTTGGTGTGGTGATACAATGTTTTTAAGAGTGATCAGAATCAGAATCAGAATAGGTTTTATTGCCATTGTTTCCGAACAGGGTTCACAAACTAGGAATTTGTCTCGGTGCAAACGTGCGACATAAAACATATAACACAGAATTAAGATAAAAAAATAAGCTAAAGAACTTTAAACTATAAGGCTATAGGGGCATGCATAAAAAATATTAAAGGTCCTATATCATGCAAAATCGACTTTTTGGAGCTTTTAACCATGTTGTTATGCTATTTCCTTATCAAAAACACCCCCAGAGTGGTTTCTGGATTCATTCACGCAGTTCTCAGTAATCCTCCTGAATCCTGCGCTCTGAGCAGCTGATCCGCCCTCTCCTGGTAAACGACTGACATGTTCAGTTGTGTCGTCACAGCGGAACGGAAGTGCTCGACGTCTGTAATCTAATGCCTTACGGCATGATTTTCATTTGTAAAATAGCTTTTTTCATTATTTCTGTCGTAAGAAAAAATCAATAAAAAAAAAAAAGAAAAAAAAAAAAAAAAAAAAGAGGAAGTGCCTGACGCTGCGCTGCCCCTGTACCGAAAACAAACGCTCCTCCTGAGCGTCCAAACGGTCTGAACAGATGGTCATGTCATGTTGCACCGAAAGTTGTGAAGAGGGAGCTTTTTCTAACCTACTCTGGAGTCTGGACACCTGTTCTTTTTTCTTACCTCACGATAATGTCACGGAGAAAACCGCGTTTGGCTGCGAGGACTGGACTTTATTCAACCTTCCCAAAGAAGAGGCCATAGAAGTTGGACTTTCCCTCCGGGATTCAGCGACTATCAGCCACAATAGTGTTTGTCTGTGCCTGTCGCTGATGGATGCTAATGAACCTTGGCCAGAATCAAAGTGGATTAACTTTTATAACCAGCGCAAGTCCTATAATGGAAACATCAGACTGGTGAGTCGATCAAAATGCATGTTAGCGTGTGTGTTAGCCATTTAGCCATGAAGCTGTGTTGCACATGTTAACTCCTTATAACAGCATCATGAAGTAACTTCACTTTTTGCTGTGATATATATATTTCTACTACTGCTAAAGTTGTATGAGCGGCGAGAGGGGGCGGAGTTAACTGAATCCAAGCGTTTTGTCTTCCGGGTTGGAAAAATACCTCCAGAAAATACTTATATTTATCACAAAAATTAGTGCTCCGTAGTGGTAGAGGTACAATATATCATATAAATGCCTATACTTTACTTTGGAATGGCTAAAATAGCATGATACAGGTCCTTTAAATAAATAAGATAAAATAAAGTGACGTGTGGTAAGACAACAACAATTTGACATTGAACAACAGCGAGATTGTGTTTACAGATGTGTGGGCATATAAAGTGATATTAAGTATAAAGTGATGAGTGACAGCAGAGGGTCTAAGTGTGGACACACCGCACAGTGCAAGTGCAGATTATGAGTCTGTAACTAAGCTACAGAGACTTGTTATTGTTCATGAGTCTGATGGCGGAGGGGAAAAAACTGTTCAAGTGGCGGGAGGTGTGGGTCTGGATAGACCGTAGCCTCCTGCCAGAGGGGAGAGGGGTGAATAGTCAGTGTCTGGGGTGAGAAGGGTCACACGCCTCCGGGTCCTGGAGGTGAACAGGTCCTGGAGAGATGGGAGCTCACAGGCAATCACCTTCTCTGCAGCACGCACAATGCGCTGCAGTCGGTGCTTGTCCCGTTCTGTAGCGCCAGGGAACCACACGGTGATGGAGGAGAGGATGGACTCGATGATGGCCGTGTAGAACTGCACCAGCATCTTGGTTGGCAGCTTGAGTTTCCTCAGCTGCCGCAGGAAGAACATCCTCTGCTGGGCCTTCTTGATGAGGGAGCTGATGGTTGGCTCCCATCTGAGGTCCTGGGTGATGGTGGTGCCCTCACCAGTTTATTTGCTCACACCAGAGTAGTTACGTTTCGGGTCTAGCCCTTCATCAGACTAGACCCGAAACGTAAATACTTTGGTGTGAGAAAATAAACTGGTGAGCATTGTTCAGTTGTGCGGATCTTTTTTCCTCTTTTCATTGTACTTTTTGGATCCAGCACACTGGTTTAGAACGTCGGATGTGCGTGTCTTTCCTCCTCTATTGCAATTCAGAGAGACCTACATCCTGATCATGATTACAATCGCAATGGGAAATTGAATCCGATACTTTTTCTGTCAGAAGAGCTAAATTTATTAGCCTTGGTCTAATAATATTGGTAAAATCTTATCAATTCCTATCGTTATTAGTTTGTTTATTTTGTTTCAAACAATACAATACAATGGTTCCATACAAAGGAAACATAAGAACAAAATATTATTTATAATTGCAGATTATGTCAAAATCTCGTCTCGTTCTCGTGGACTCAATCTCGTTTCTCGTCTCGTCTCGGCCCACCCCTATGAATGGTTGATGATTAATTCTTGTATGCAGTATACACATTACTGACACAAACCAAGGCAAAATTGTATGTAAAAATGATCTCATCATTAGTGCATTGAGAATGAATGCGTAAACCATTGTTTGATTTAAAGACAAGATAAGTGTTAGGATAATTTCTAGTTTCTCAATCATACTTAACTGGTAAAAGTGGAAGACAATAAAATTATCAATTGCCATTAATGTCTTTAGCTTTCAGATCAAAATTCTATATTATTATGTAAGGTCAATAAGAATTTATATTAACTTCAGTTTGCACAAAATACTTTACAGACGTTTGTTGCTTCCTACCAGTAGTTCTCTGTTCATTGTCTCAGGTGTTAACATTTACAAGCTCCTGTACAGTGTCATAATGATAAATAAAGAAACTGAAACTCCAAAAATACAACCCGTCGTCAAAGATGAATCCCTCAGCCTTTTGCATCAGCTAAACTGAGATAAGTCGTTGTGTCTCTCAGCAATCACACCATGATTTGTTTGTCATCCTCTGATATGGACCGGTCTCCTGGTTAATGATGAAAAACTGTCCTTCAGGCATGTGACTTCCCTAGGATTGCACATGGAATTAAGTCTCGTAGATCACTTTTAGTCAGGATTGGGATTGTTCAATTGTTCAGTTATGTAGATATAGCCTTCCTCTTGACATAACAGCTCTAAAACAAAACTTGTAAAAAGAAAACAAGCAAACCATGATGTATTCCCAAGTAAACATTAAAACAATATGTACTCACCCAATGGAGATGGTTGTCCTCAAGGCAAGGCAACTTTATTTATACCACGCATTTCGTACACAAGGCAACTCAAAAGATGGCTGCCATCTTCTCCGTCACGGGTCTGATGTACACCTTTTTTCTTATTACGTCCCACTTCTTCGTGTCACCAACTTTTATTTCCATTTGAGAGAACTATAAACAATTTTGGGAAGACTCGAGGCTGCAGTACTGAACTGTGTTGTGCAGTGATCACATGACATTGTTGAACAATTGGGACACACCCAAGAAGCCTGGCTTTGCTGATCTGGGGTGAGTTTTTCTCTTCCAAAGAAGACTAAATTCTTAGTCGTTATGTGTGAACCACCAGTCATCTCTTAAGACTCAAAGAATTGTGTAATTTGTACTCAGCTTTAAAGAAACTAAGTACCTTGATAAGATAAGATAAGATACCCTTTATTGTTTACCTTAAGAAATCCTTTTTGTAGTCCCTCTGGAGGTAATACAAGTCTCTCTCCAGAAAACCACTCGTGCAACTTGCCTCATTAACATCAATATACCGTTGAGCAAGTAGAACTGTAAACAAAAACAAAAGGGAATTCCCTTCAAGTGCAAACAAAGCTCAAGTCTGGTTCAAATGTGTAAAAAAGCATAACACTAAAAGTAGTAGGCAAATAAAAACCTGACGTGACTTTCTTTGTAAACTTTTCACGGTGATGGGTCGTCAGATGGCTCCGCATGTTGCTGGTGTTTCCCGTGGTGTATCGTAATTTCGCGTGACAGTGTTTGCACATGGTCCATTGTTTGTCCGCCACCCTCTCTCCTTTATCGTTTTTTGACACAGCGAAACCAAAATGCTACCATACGTCTGAATTAAAAGCTGCAGGAGCTGGCACAACTTCGGGGGCATTTTCATCAATATCCACGGGAGCCCCACCGCCATGTTCACTTGTTGTGTGGACACTACAGCGTAAAACATGCGCTCCTATTGGCTCAACAGCTCATTTGTTGTGACGACGCAGCGCAAAGGATCATGGTCTATGTAGTTTACAATGTTTTTTCCGCGGGATCCGACTTATTCTAGTTGTTTTTGACGGATAACTGTCCGTTTCGTAACAAGACCACGACGATATCAAGGCACTTTTACTACCGCGATATCGCGATATTGTCAATATCGTTACATCCCTAATATTTAGTCTGTCTTTTTCTGGCATTCTCAAAACAAATAACTACCGTATTTTCTGGCCTATACGCCGCTACTTTTTCCCCACGCTTTGAACCCTGCGGCCAACATGATGGTGCGGCCGAAGGGCTTTGCTCGCCCCAACGCACACCGAAACACCTTGACATGCGGCAAAAGAGCCGCCTGCTTTATTTTCTATGAGAGAACGCACACGAGTTTGCAGTGACGCGCTGGACCCCGCGCCACGGTTCAGATCTGCTGAATCCAGACTCGGCGCCGCGGAGGAAAACACAGGCTTTTAACCATCCTGCAGAGGCACAGAGGCGGGTCTGGCCATGACAGACAGGGAGACCACCGTGAACTTTGTTTGGAGGGACGAGAGAAGCCATCGTCAGGGCTCGTGCATCAGGGGAAGCATGTAAAACTCGTGTCTGTCGCCAACTTGCTATTAACCTACAAAAAAGAGCCACATTTGCTCTCTTTCTCACAACACGGACATACGCGTCTTCTTTTATTTATGATAAATGTATAACTCATAACGCACGGTTTGAGAAAAGCCTCTGAAGTGCCGTGTCGCGGCGTGCTGCGTTCTGGTGTACGTTGGCCTCTACACTTCCACATTGAGCTAGGCTACACTGGCCATTTCTGCATGCCTTTTTTACGCATTTATCACTGCCGTCTCTGCCGCCCTCCCTCCGCCCGCAACTGCACCTTTCTCCGGGATGAGGCGTCTCTTCCTCCTCATCTCCACCATGGGTCGCTCTGAGCGGATGCACGGCGCAAATTAAGCTGGCACAGGTTTTAGTAAGGTGCGCTTTATTGGCCGACATTTACGGTACTTTAATCTGAATCCCAGTGGGAGTATCCTGGTCAAATAAACATAAAATAAATACCCCAACTACATTCATTTTGTATCATAAGAGGCCACTGCTAGTTCATGTGTTGCCTTGTAGACTCCAACCCCATGGCTGCTTTAATCCCAAAAGCGTTGTTTTTTTTTGGCCGTATTCTTAAATCAATGCAGCACTCTCCATATTGACCAGCTCTTTAGTTTTGTACACTTCCCTAATGGGTCGAAGCACCTGTATACCTTGTTGTGGAATAAAAGAAACCATCCTCATCTGCCACTGTTAACACACATTCACATACACACCCAGCTCTTATCACCCCAGAGCACCAACCAACCATTCATTAGCATTGATTTCTCTTACGATTGCCGGACAAAACATCCTCACCTTCTGACTCTGTGTTGACTCCCTATTATTTTTGCACCGTCCTAACCTTGCCTCTGCGCCAAAGGGACTCCTCCTCCTAGACACTTCAGCAGGAAAACGCTTGTTAATTGCTCACAGCATTTGGTGGTTATCAGGTAGTCAGGCAGTGAAGGTCTGAATAATAAGCAGGACCGAAATAAGGCCCAGGTGGAAAACAATTAATAGAGTATAAAATTTGCTGCTTTCTTACAGAGGCGGTTGGAGGGGGAGTAGAGATGATAAGATGAAGTGGTTTAGGGAGCACTGATAAATAGGACAAATGCAGGAGAGGAGGCAGCTGGCGTGTTGATAAGTGCTTCTGCCCCAAGCACGCCTGAAGCTGCCCTTTTAACGACAATCCTTACATTTCCATTATGCCAGTCTCTGACAGGTGAGTTTCTGGGGTCGACACTCCCTGATCCCGATGTACACCTGATCAACAGCACCGGGCGTGTAAGGGACAGCAATGATTGATTTACTCCATTCCCACATTTTTTCTGAATGCCCTTGACATTTTTAGTTTTCTACAGACTGAATTAGACTTTTATTACTTTTGCACCTGCAACAGACAAAGCAACGAGTATAACGTTCAACTCTTTCTGCATCTACTACATCCTTTTATCATCTCTCCTATTTAACCTTAATCAGTAGAATACGAAAATGGTTTTGTAAAAGGACAGAGCCTCCATATTTGGCCCATGTTAAAGGCTGAAACAGTGTTGATAATTCTGATCATCATAAAACACCTTTTAATATCCATAACCTCTCCACTTAGCAGGTTGTAAGCCATCTAACTCCTCCACACAGACGTAGAAATGCATGTCCCATCATTGAATGTGGTGTACTCAGCTTGACACACGTTCCTCTCTACCAGCGTCAACACAACAAATGGGGATATGCGGGTGAGTCTGTGTGCAGAGTATAATGAGGACGCCTATGGCAGAGGTGGCCCCACGGTATTCCTGGACCAAGACCTTCCTCTTTTCCAATCTGGCATGACGTGATTTAAGCTTCCCTTTGCTGCCAGTGAACATCACGAGAGCAGATTCATAATGTTTAACTTTTCTTCTGTGAGACTGCTTCAGGCTAGCTGTCCACTTTCAAGACCAATCAAGCAAAACGCTGTATTTCTATTTCTTTGTCTTTGCGCATGTCTTTCCTTCCATTATTCTTTTGCCTCAGTCTGTCTAGTGTGCTCTAATTTGCACACTTGTTCCTGCCTATGTGGTCTACGTGGAATGGAGAAGGCACTTCATAAAGCTGCAGGTTTTTTACTCCATTGCCGTCTCAAGATTCTTGAGTCATCTTCTGTACTCTGTAGTTAAAGTGTCGTACCTCACTTCAACTACAGGGCACAGAAGATGACTCAAGAACCTTCATTGAAGATAGACAACTCCTGTATGACTGAGAGCCATACACAGAACATCCATTGTTGTCAGTTCATTAATCCAAGTTGAAAAAGTATACGCACAGTATCTCAAAATATTTTTGCTAAAGTTGATATTAAAAAAATATTTCTTCAACAAATGAATGAGGCTGGCAATATTATTTTTGTATTTGTGGAAAACAGAGAACTTAAAAATAATAATAGGAACCAATAACAAGTAATAATTGCCAACAATGTAATAACAGCCAATAACATTTTACAGTTTCAAATGTAACAGCAAAAAATTACAATTTAATGGCAGATAATGTAATAAGTGATCACATGATTGGCCTCTCAAGCAGAGAATTCTTTGATAACAGGGACCAGTGAACTGGGACTGGTCCATGGACCAGGGACCCAAGCCTTGTTATAAAAAAAAAAAGTTTTGTCCCATTGCAAGCTCAATCCAACAACCTTACGCTCTAAAGGCCAAACCTCTACCAACTACACCACTGGATTGAATAAATGCTGTAATATTTGTGCTCCAAGTGGCAAAAAAAAGTTATTTCAATGTAATACCTTTGTTTGGACTCAAAATAATACAAAGATGTCTTAGATCATTCAAAGTAATGATTCAGATCATAGCCTACGTATGTCCGATCCACCAACATCTCACTTAGCGCAATTCTTAACCCATTCATTATAATAATGCATTGGTTTTATAGTGCTTTTCCAGACGCCTAATGTTGCTTTACAATTGTGTACATTATTCATTCACTCCATACTGGGTGATGGTAAACTACATTTCAAGCCTCAGCTGCCCTGGGTAAGACAAAGCAAAGCTACCAATCTGCGCCATTGGCCCCTCCAACTAACCACTCACTCACACATTCACCCAGGCTTCCTGGTATTTCCTGGCCGTCTCCTCTTCAGGTCCAAACAAGGTCCTACCCTGCGTAGCAATGGGACCGGCCTTTTAAATTCATCCATACCTTGACCTGGTCTTCACGCAAACTATAGAGGGTCAAGTCTGTCCTTCAAGAATCCATTAAAACTGTCTTCACTAATTGTTCAAATGTTTTCAAAACAGACGTGAGCACAGCGAGTCTAAAGTAATTAAATGTCTTTGGGGCTAAATATGAGGTGGTGGTGGTAAATATACATTTATTGCTGAACTATTATTGAACTATTGGCATCAAATCATGATTTTAGGAGGCTTCTAACCAATTTAACCAACTCAAATGTGTTTCCATTAAAAAATAAGAAATGGGTCTGACCCTATACCGCCTTTGCTCTGCCCGATCCCGTCAGACCTTGGAAGCTAAGCAGGGAAGGGCCTGGCTGGATGGGAGACCATTTGGGAACACCAGGAAGCCTAGGTGAAGGAAGTGTGTGAGTAAGTGGTTGGTGGTGGTTGGAGGGGTCGATGGCGCAGACTGGTTGCCTCGCTTCTGTCAGTCTCCCCCAGGGCAGCCGTGGCTACATACATAGCTTACCATCACGGAGTAAAGGTGTGAATGAACAATGCACAAAATTGTAAAGCGACTTTGAGCATCTGGAAAAGCGCTATACAAGACTAATGTCTGTGTAGGCTCTCAGTCGGACAGGAGCTGTCCATCTTCAATGAAGGTTCTTGAGTCATCTTCTGTACTCTGCCCGCCATTTCGGTTCATGGAGGGATTTTCTTCCTTGACCAAAATATCTTCTTTCACTCCTCGTTCAAATCTTCAAATGTTCTTTAATTAAAATGTTGACCTTTCTGTCCTCAAAAGACTGTTTGGTGGTTTTGAGGTGGAGGTGAACAGCAGACTGAGGGCCGCTTGTGCATTCTCTTCGGTGTGTATAAAGCCTCTTCTGTAACACTTCTTTTGTTTCTCCAATATAATGTTCATTGCATTCTTCTTTTTTTGCATCAAATAGAATAAACCACATTACTTTGTTTGTGGTTTGGAGTTTTGAAGGAATGAATGGCTCTTCACTCCTTGAGAGTGAAGAGCTTTCATTATCAGTGGGACCTAAGCCATGCTTGTCTTGCCAGTCTCCACTATCTTGTATGTCTGTTTCGCACAGCTCTTGTCAAAAGTGTGCTGCAGCAAGATACCTCTCTATGTCAAAGTCACTATGGGATTTCTGCAGCTTCGACTCCAGCCAGACAAGCCAAAGAGAGGTCTGATGGATGGCAATGTCTGTCTGAGAGGATGGAGAGGTCACTAGGGTTCATGGCTGAGACACCTCATTGATATAGGGACCAGAAGACTTTTTAATTAACCTCTCAGGGAGGGACAGTTTCTTCCTTTGCCGGTAATCACAGTGCCTCTCATAAGAACTTACCTGACCTCTGAGTGTCCACTGGTGTCCACAGTCACTCTTCACACTTCATATTTCTCCTGTTCAGTTCAGTAATGTCACTGTCTGCTAGACAGAAGAACAGTGTAACAAAGACATTACATCAATCAAGCTGTGTTACTTTGGGTAGATAAAATATTACATCTGATAGTGTCTATCTTTCCCCTGAAGTGGTCTGCAAACGCCTCACAGAGAGCGTCTGTGGGGTTTAAAGGAGGTCTGTTAAAATCAGGATTTTAAACCTTTTCTATTGTTGATAATAGGACTTTTGGGTTATTCTTGTGGTTGGTGATTATGGTGGAAAATAATTTATTTATTTCTTATTGCTGTATTGTAGGTCTTTTTTGAGCACGGAATATTTTATAATTTATTGTTATTTTGAATTTCCTCTCGGCCTTCCTGCAATTTCTCTTGAGTTGCTTTAGCTCCTCATTTCTCCAGGGTGGAAGGGGTTTGGGATTCATCTTTTTAAGTTTGAATGGTGCAACTGCATTGAGGCTGATGAGTAGTTACTGTTAAAATTGTCAACAATAAAATTGCAATCACTGGAGGAATTTGTTGTAAAGCATCAATACATTTTGCAGCCACTTCAGGGGTAAAATTACGTTTCCTCACAGTGCCGAGGATTCTCGCTGGATAAAACCAATAAAATTGAAAACACACAGTAATGGTCAGGGACGGCCAAGTCGATAACACAGTAGTGGACAGGCAATACGTGATGACCAGGTCCAGACTGTGCCCTTCCTCGTGAGTTGGCTGCGTGACGTGTTGGGTGAAATCCATATAATTAAGAACATTTAAAAACTCTGCAAAAATGGGGTCTAAAACGTTGTCTACGTACAGTGCCTTGCGAAAGTATTCGGCCCCCTTGAACTTTTCGACCTTTTGCCACATTTCAGGCTTCAAACATAAAGATATAAAACTGTGATTTTTTGTGAAGAACCAACAACAAGTGGGACACAATCATGAAGTGAAACGAAATTTATTGGAGATTTCAAACATTTTTAACAAATAAACAACTGAAAAATTGGGCGTGCAAAATTATTCAGCCCCTTTACTTTCAGTGCAGCAAACTCTCTCCAGAAGTTCAGTGAGGATCTCTGAATGATCCAATGTTGACCTAAATGACAAATGATGATAAATAGAATCCACCTGTGTGTAAACAAGTCTCCGTATAAATGCACCTGCTCTGTGATAGTCTCAGAGGTCAGTTTAAAGCGCAGAGAGCATCATGAAGAACAAGGAACACACCAGGCAGGTCCGAGATACTGTTGTGGAGAAGTTTAAAGCCGGATTTGGATACAAAAAGATTTCCCAAGCTTTAAACATCCCAAGGAGCACTGTGCAAGCGATAATATTGAAATGGAAGGAGTATCAGACCACTGCAAATCTACAAAGACCCGGCCGTCCCTCTAAACTTTCAGCTCATACAAGGAGAAAACTGCTCAGAGATGCTGCCAAGAGAACCATGATCACTCTGGATGAACTGCAGAAATGTACAGCTGAGGTGGGAGACTCTGTCCATAGGACAACAATCTGCACAACTCTGGCCTTTATGGAAGAGTGGCAAGAAGATATCCATAAAAAGTGTTGTTTAAAGTTTGCCACAAGCCACCTGGGAGACACACCAAACATGTGGACGAAGGTGCTCTGGTCAGATGAAACCAAAATCAAACTTTTTGGCAACAATGCAAAACCTTATGTTTGGCGTAAAAGCAACACAGCTCATCACCCTGAACACACCATCCCCACTGTCAAACATGGTGGTGGCAGCATCAGGGTTTGGGCCTGCTTTTCTTCAGCAGGGACAGGGAAGATGGTTAAAATTGATGGGAAGATGGATGGAGCCACATACAGGACCATTCTGGAAGAAAACCTGATGGAGTCTGCAAAAGACCTGAGACTGGGACGGAGATTTGTCTTCCAACAAGACAATGATCCAAAACATAAAGCAAAATCTACAATAGAGTGGTTCACAAATAAACATATCCAGGTGTTAGAATGGCCAAGTCAAAGTCCAGACCTGAATCCAATCGAGAATCTGTGGAAAGAACTGAAAACTGCTGTTCACAAACTCTGTCCATCCAACTTCACTGAGCTCGAGCTGTTTTGGAAGGAGGAATGGGCAAATATTTCAGTCTCTCAATGTGCAAAACTGATAGAGACAAACCCCAAGCGACTTACAGCAGTAATCGCAGCAAAAGGTGGCGCTACAAAGTATTAACTTAAGGGGGCTGAATAATTTTGCACGCCCAGTTTTTCAGTTGTTTATTTGTTAAAAATGTTTGAAATATCCAATAAATTTTGTTTCACTTCATGATTGTGTCCCACTTGTTGTTGGTTCTTCACAAAAAATTACAGTTTTATATCTTTATGTTTGAAGCCTGAAATGTGGCAAAAGGTTGAAAAGTTCAAGAGGGCCGAATACTTTCACAAGGCACTGTATAGGTTAAAATCACCGGTTAAAATTATCATATTAAAGGAGCTATGTAAAATTGCTGGAAAGTCTGAGAATTCATTAATAAAAAGGGGACATCTTTTGGGCGGTCTATAGATAGTGACACATAAAATCGGTGGGTTACTAAAAATAATTGCGTGGTGCTCGAAACTCGTGTATTGATCAAATAAAATAGGTTTGGTGGCAAGAGTATTTATTCTTATAGAGGCAGTGCCACCTCCCCTTTTCCAATTCTGGTTGAAAAGGCACTGCTAAAATTAGGTGGAGAGCCCTCAGCAAGAATGGCATTCGCATTCACACCCAGCCAGGTTTCAGTTAGGAACAAACAATCAAGATTATTATCTAAAATCGAATCATTTACAATAAAAGACTTATTCAGCAGAGATACATTTAAAAGAGCCATGTTCACTGTGGTAGGGCACTGAGTTTTTAAGGAACTATGTGATGACTGAGCTTTGGTGAGAGATCTGTGGTTATTAGTATTAACAGTGCAAGTATTCTTACCTTTGGTGCGCCCTCTGCTGATAAAAACATGAATATCCGTAATGGTGGGTGTGGGGGAGACCTTCATGTCGCTGATTCTATTGTAAGTTGAATGTTCTGTGAAAACGGGTGGGATCCGGTGAAGTTGGGGTGTAGTCTGTCCTTTTTGAAAAGTCCAGGCCTGTTAAAAAATGTAAAGAAATTGTCCACGTGTGGGATGTTATTCTTCGTGCAGTAGTTCTTTAAAAACAGATGGAGCAGCCTCGCTCTGCTAAATGTTCCATCCCCAAAACGGGGCGCAGAGAATGGTCCGGAAACTATGCAGGTTCTATTGTTGTTTTTAATGGTGTTGATGAGTGAAATATAGTCTTGGTTGAGTTTTTCTGACTGCCGAAGATTACGGTCGTTGGTACCGGCGTGGATCAGTCCTGTGCAGACTGAAGGATGATTGTGGAGAATGTTTGGGGCAGAGTTATTGATGTCCGTTAATCACCCTCAGGTTGCGGACCATGGAAGTTCCCAACACAAGGACTGATGGATTTGGCTTCACCATGAAGCCAAATCGTATGATCCTGGCTCCAAGTCTGATCCACATCTACATTGGAGGAGCGCCCAGACTCCCTGCGGTTCGACGCGCACCCGGACGGAGCAGCAGACGAACCCCCCGGGACACTCGGTCCCAACATGCCAGAGGAGGAGGCGCAAGTGCTCGGACTCGAGGTGTGTGCAGTATGCCAATAGGAGGTAGTGATCTGTCCTTGTAACCAGGAGCTGGGGTGTAGTGCACACTACCATGGCGTCTGACCGAAGCTGGGGGTCCACTGAAGGCCGAGAGTTCTGGAGGGGGCGTCCCGGAATGATTATGACCCAGCTGCGTTGAGTTAGACTTGGCAGAGGAGGAAAATTCTCGTCCAGGATGTTGAATCTATTGGCTAGCGTTATGCTATCGGCGTGATGGGAGCCAGGCTCACGGGGAACTTTGCTGGCTGGCACAACTATCCATTTCTCTGACTTCCGTGGAGTCTAACTAGTCAGACCTTTGGGCTTAGCGCCGAATTGGAGCCAGTAGTTTTTGCTGCGAGAGACAACACCGGTCTGTTGACGTGGACAGGTAGCATTGGACTGTATTGAGACGTTCCAGGAAGAATGCGCCATGTCAACGAGATGTGCACTAGTGGGACTGGTTTGAGTTTTACCTACGATTATCTCCGAGTCCTTTTCCTCCTGGATTTTGAACAGCATGGAAATCCTTTGCTCCAGCTCAGCAAATCTTTGGCTCAGACCAGCACAGTCCCCGCAACTGGGCGTGGAGGTGAGTCGTGTAGCCATCGGCTAGCCGCCGGTTAGCACAAGTCCACGCTGAGGTTAGAAAGTGTTTAAAAGTTGTGAAAGTATAGATCCAAGTAAAAGCGACGTGAAAAACGAATGCGAACCCCTAGGTTTAAGAGAAAGTTTTGTTTAAATCAGCTAAAACTACATTTGTGTAAGAGCACGTCTGAGCTGGTAACGAAAACGCCAACTTGACATTATCAAGTTGAGCAAACGGCTCACAATGGCGCAATATCCAATTCAAAAAAACATTCAAAAACATATAAATGTATCAGTATTTGTCAACAGAGGATAGTAAAATAGTCAAAAGAATGAAATTATTATGTTTATAATGTATATACAGTATATGTATATAAAATTACATTGTTGTTGTAGCAAACTATTACATTTTTTCTCAACCTTTATTTAACCAGGATAGCCCAAAGATTTCAAAATCCCTTTTTTAGTAGAGCCCTTGATCCAAAGGGTTCTCCATTGTGATAGAAGAAACTAAAGCACCTGGGGGAAACCTATCGCGCAAAACAAGTTTATTTGTAGGGCACAGTTTGTGAAATAAATGCTTTACAGAACAAGACAATGTTAAAGTGCATACAATTGTCATAAGCTCAGCTAAAAAGAACGTTTTTCAGCCTGGATATTTTAAACATTGTCAGAGTTAAGTCCTTTTTCACATCTTCATGAAGAGTGTTACAGATTTTAGCTGCATGAAACTTGGAACGCAGCCTCACTGTGTTTCGACCTGCCTCTTGGCACCAGCAGGTGACCACTCCCTGAGGTTCTCAGCGTCCGAGATGGTTCATGGCTCTGACATGTCAGAGATTAACTCTGGCACTATGAAGAAACCTACACACCCAACGTTGCTTTACAGTCTAATCACTGAGTGACAGAATGCCAGTGCAGAGACCTGCAGCACTGCAGCATTATGGTTGTATTTACTGGTTCTAGGACTCAAGTAAGAATTTGATGTGTGTGATGTGTTATATTGTATACTGTATTGTTTTAAATTATGTTGTCCACTACAGCACTTTGAGATTTGGGGTCAAATATAAAGTGTATTACAAATAAAATGTATTATTATTTATTATTTATGTATTGTAGATTGAAAACTAGCCTGGGAATACCCATGTTGCTGTGTGCGCTCGAATTATTTCGAACTGCACAGCAGTCTGGGGACCATGGCCGAAATCTTCACATGGATTTGGGGACCAATCACAGAACGAGGAGGGACGGCGCTATTCGACATACATAGTTTGTTTAGGGATAAAAATACAAGTTTATTTACGGATCCAACATGACAGCATCAGACGCGACGCCATTGTATGATCAAGCTTTAGATCGTGTTCTAAATAGTTTAGCTTGAGCGTTTACAGCGGGTACTTCATACGTCATGGGATATGATGATACGATTGGCTATGGCTACGACACATATGATAGACGTTCGTTGCGCCCAATAAACGGCTATGGACAATCATAAACCACACCTCTCCTACAAGAAAATGAATTGGTGGTCCCCAGACTAAATATAACTTGTGATATTTAGTCTGGCGATTGCCTGGCTAATTAAAAACAGCATATTTTAGTAAAGTTTTAGTGAAAGTCGTTATTAAACCCGATTATAAATGTTTTGCACCTTAAATTATAATAAATGGCTACATTTTACAGAAAGGGGTCCCGAACTTGTGTTTGGGCTAACCTACTGGAGAGTGGAGACAAATGCATGAATATCTCTACAAGTCTTTATTGCGCAAGAAGTCCCAATGACTGATATCTCATGCTAACATTAATCCTCCAGATTCAATATACTTTTATTTTCCTTTAAATTAAATATTAATTAAATATTTAAATATCTTATAAATGTACAAACCAACTCAAGCTCAGCTCTCCTAAAACATGACTGTAACTTTAGCGGGAGTGGGTATGTCTCCAGCTCGTCTTCATGGAGATGTGACTAAAGTCTGAGGAATTTGAGTTTTAAACAGGTTAGTTTCTCATCCAAATCCATTCTTTGATTACCCACTACAGTAATAGCATTGTCTGTGTTGAGCTGGTCATTGGGAACATGTTTTGTCCTGATGGCAACAGTATAGTCCACAATGTTACGCAGTGTTCCTTCAAGAATGAAATAACTTTCATTCATAGTCAGCCTTTTTTTTGGCTCTTTTGGAAATCACGGTTCTGACTAATTCCCCATCACTCTGATCAAACACATTTTTTCTCTTCTCTCCTCTATTCCCCTTGATAAAAGAAGACATCTTTCATGGGGAACAGTGGCCTTAGTTGCACTAAGAGAGGTTTCTGATGCACTCTCATATAAATCCTGCCTAAGCTTACAAAAATAAATTGGTTTACTCCATAGCAGCTGCAGTGCAACCTCTGGTTTGCTTGATTTGTGGAGGAAAAAAAGGCAATTCAGACCAGATGAATGGGCAAAACGGTGGCCTTTTTAAAGTGCAAGAGTGCAAATCAGGGCAAATCTGAGTCCCTGAGATTCTACACTTGATCTATAATGTGCTAGGGTAGAAATTTAATAAACTATATCTGCTCTCAATGTTTTATTTGGTCACAAACTAGAGGGAAAAAAGAATGGAAGAACGATGCATGATGCCACAGCTCCCCCATGTGGACGTCTGGTTGATGTTCATCCGGAAAACGGACGTCTCTAATAGGATAAATACAAATAAATAAATAATAAACACATAGGCCTGGATGAGATAATTAAACAATGAATTAGTCTAATTAATACTAAATAAATAAAAGTATGGTTGCACAGACAGTGAAGGCACATGTCACTGTTGCTGTTCTCTAATAAAACAGCAAAAGCTATGGCAATAGTGGATCAATACCAAGGCAGTGGCAAAATGCTGATAATTCTGATGGTTAGCCTAAATGGTACTTCATTTATAGTTTGGGTGAGGGTCCTCATCAGGAGCAGAAGAAAGAGAAAAGGCTCAGAGAGGTTATATATAAATAAAGCTATTCTTGTTGTCAATTCTTTTCTTTTTCAAATGTTTATTTTGAACTTAGGCTGGTTATTGCTCTTACATAAGTAAAAATGTTGGCTACTCCACCCATCTCTGAACAACAACAATAAAAACAAACTAAAGAGATTGATGGATCCGGAAATGCAGGTGGAAGTTATTTTGTTCTGTAAATCTCTAAAACATGTTCCAAATTTGTTTTTAAGAAATAAAAAATATAAAATATCATGGTTTCTGACTTTATTCACGTAAGCCAAGAACAAGACCTAGTTGTACTGTCGTAAATCTGCTGCACACAGTAGAGGATGCTGTGACGCTGCGCCTCTGGGTATGTTTTGTGATTAATCCTCCTCAGTGTGGTAAAGTTATACCTAGTGTCTTTCTAACCTTACCTTTCAAACAAAGTGGTAAAGACGGGTCTCTAGTGTTTGACGCCCTTTATCAGGGCAGTCAACAGATGGGGCCCAGGGCGATGTAATATGCACCCAAAAATATTCTAAATCGCAAAAACAAAGTAAAGCGATAACAACAAAAGCTTCACGAGCAATCACACAATCCTCCCAACTTGTTACAAATAACAAATTATAAAGACTGCAATGAATTTGGTAATGTAATGCCCTTTGAAAACATTGAATATCAGTATCTGTCTGAATTTGCAATGCATAAAACCTTCTAACCCTGCAAATTAAGAACACAGCAAACCTGCTTTCAACTGCAAGTTATGTTTTATATTATTTCATGCTTATCTAGTCTGGTCCAGTTTTCTCTTAAAGGGACTAGATGCAAGTTGGTCAATTTTATACTCACTACTGCCACCTTAGGTCTAACGAGTAACTGCAGCTTCTATATTAAGCTCGTGCAAGGAGCACATTAGGACATTGTTGGAACATGTAGGGGGAGGAAAATACTTCATTAAAACATTTTTAAACTCCGTATAGTCCCTTTAACATTTTTATTTGAAAGGTTTGTAACATATTACCATGTACATGTTGTTCTATTTTGACATAACTGGGAATGGGAGTGGGTTGTGCGAGCAAGATTGTCCTGTGTTTAATGTTTGTCTTTATTTTTTTGTTTCTCTGTATAATGTCTATTATGTTTTGTTTTGTATCCTTTGTTTGTGAAATTATTTGTTATAAATTGTTTTGTGTATTAGTTTTATGTTTTGGTCCGTCTTAAAAACGAGACGCGTCATCTCAAAGGGTTTTCCAATAATAAATTGAAATTAAATTTAAACATATAAACTTTCACCTGCTAACAATTGACCGAATCTTTACAATAAGGAGTGTATTCAATGTAAATGTTTACAGGTCAAACTCGGAAAATTAGAATATCGAGAAAAAGTTTATTTATTTCTGTAATTAAGTTTAAAATGTGAAATTAATATATGATATAGACTCATGACATGCAAAATGACTTATGTCAAGCCTTTGTTTGTTATAATTTTGATGATTACAGTCCATTTTCAAAATATTCACATTTCTGAGATGTTTTATTTGGGTTTTTTACAAGGTGAGCCATAATTATCAAAATTATAACAAATAAAGGCTTAATATATCTCAGTGCATGATGATTTTGGCTCACAGCTTGTAAAAAACACACATTAAAAATCTCAGAAGATTATAATATTGTGAAAAGGGACTATATTGTCAACTCAAAGTGTCACCTTTTCATCAGCGAATGAATCCAAAACACCTGCAAAGGGTCTCTGAGACTTTAAATGGTCTCTCACTGGTTCAGTAGAATTCACCATCATGGGGAAGACTACTGACCTGACAGTTGTTTAGAAAACCATAATTGACACCCTCCCTAAGGAGGGAGAGGCTCAAAAGGTAATAGCAAAAGCAGTTGGATGTTCTCAAAGTGCTGTATCAAAGCACATTAATAGAAGTTAAATAGAGGGGAAAAGTGTAGAAGAAAAAGCTGCTCAAGCCGCAGGGATGAGCACAGTCTGGAGACGATTGTCAAGAAATGGCCATTAAAAGGTGTGGGGGACTGAGGCTGGAGTCAGTGCATCAAGAGCCACCACACGAGACGGATCCTGGACATGGGCTACAGATGTCATTTTCCTCTGGTTGAAGCACCTGGTCTTCCATAACACCTCAGCAGTGCCACATGCTGATAGTATCCATGCCATGTCACATTAAGGCAGTAATTCAAGCAAAAGGCCCAAACTAATTACTAAGTACATATGCATGATTATAGTTTTCAGATTTGTTTTTCGTCAGTAGGTGGAGTAGTGAACCCTGCTCTGCTCCGCCACCACCACCCTCCCCTCACTTGGCTTTCCCCCTCACCCTCACTCCCCATATGGAAATCTCAATATTCTTGTGTGAAACACATATTTATCAGCATAAATAAGATATGTAGCAAAGTAAACATTTTGAGACTATACATTTATTTGCGAAACTGCAACTTTCATGAAAGTCTCTTTTTTTGGGGGCATTTAGAAGAACATAATACTTCCATTTAGAACAAAGTTTCCAGTGCAGATGTAGATATTAGACTATTAAACGAACTGACATTTCATAAGGATTTCAGCTGCATCACAGCAGGACTGTTATAATGCTAAACTGTTAGCCGCTAACTGTTGCTGCGTCTGCTGCTTCACACCACACTCACACCAAGCGGAAATAAATATGTTTCCATTGCTCAGCTTGCTTTACACTCAAAGAAATATTTCACTGGCTAAACTTAATAAAACTGTTTCAATCTTTTGCGATACCTTTTTTTATTATTTGGACCAACACAATCAAATTGTGTTGATTTTAATTGAAAAATGTAATTTGGTCTTCCAACACAATAAGTCCAACTTGGCATTTCATATTGATTTTAGTGGTTCCTAAACTGGTATACCCTAAGGTGAATGATTCAGGGGTACGTGAAGAAACTAAAATAATAATCATCTGATTTTTGACTTGAAAACAATGAGAATAATATTAAAGCAAAAAAAATAAAATCCCACCCTATTGAAAAAAATAAAATAAAAAACGTAATTATTGATACAAATAAATAGAAGAAGATCTTTATTTATATAACGCCTTTCACAGACAAAGCCACAAAGCGCTTTACATGAGAGCATTTACATTCACTCCATACTCTGTGGTGGTAAACTACGTTAGTAGCTTCAGTTTCCCCTGGGGGAGACTGACAGAAGCGCTGTCGCGACTACACACGTCTGCGCCAACGGTCCCTCTGACCAACACCATACATTCACACACACACCATTCATCCTGGCCTATTGTACATGTTTTTTCGTGGTAGGGGAAACCGGAGTACCCGGAGGAAACCTACGCAGACACGGGGAGAACATGCAAACTCCACACAGAAAGGCCCGGTCCAGGTGGGAATTAAACCCGGGACCTTCTAGCTGGCAGAGGTTGATTGCATAAATTAACCCAAGAGTAAAGCGCAGGACCGAACAACAGAGGCTTCCAGGACTGCAGTCGCTTCAATGACGATTGGAGCTTTAGTAGTTGGTTCTCTCTGTAGCCTTCATGGTATTCTGCGTTGCACTTTCTGTGGCACCGTTGCTGACGTCCTTGTGTGTATTCAAATTGTTGTTTCAGTTCATTGAACAAACTTTCTAAATTCAAATTCTGAAATATAACCTCCAGCATTACGTACAGAGTGTGAAGTCAAAGAAAAACAATGCAACTGCTCCCAGAAGATCCTCCTCCTCTGAGCTGGATCATGATGGCCTGAATGGTGAACTCCCGCCGTCCCCTGATGGTCTTATTCTAATCTATATGGAGAATAAAAAGTTAAATATTAAAATAATAATAATGATAATAATCATAGCAAAGCTCCAGTGTAAAAAATGTGTACATTATTTTAACAAACCCGAACACTGAACAACTGAAATGACTAATTTCAATCTTACCTGACGAAACTTGTCTGTCTTGGGTACTTTCGACCAACATCATCCTCAGGATTTCTGTCAAATTTTCCATACACGTCATCTTAAGATTAACGTCGTTATTCTCTAAATAAAACACAACACATAATTAGTCATAATGAAGGAAATATAATACAAACTAAAATGAATAATAATACCTGACATAGAACAAACAGTGCAGGTCATCTTTTTGTGAGGTCAATGATCGGTGGTCATCTTGTCTTCGTAGAGAGAATGTTCTCTGCATCTTTTCATTTATCATCTGGGTTAAAGTCATCTGAGTTGTTTCTTTTATTCTTTTGTTTTTACTTCCTCTAGAAGCTCCACGCACAAACAGGAAAAACACAAAGAGGAAGAAATTTGGTGTAAGAATTATATTAAGTCTGGTGACCTTGGGACAAAAAATCTTGGCTACTTTAATGTTAAACATGTATTTTAACCAAAAATGTATTGTACAAATATAAATGGACGTTTATAAAACTTGGAAAACTGCAGGCAATTTAGTTAAGCCAAACTGTCTCCAAAATCAAGTATCAGAGAAAAAAATAAAAATAAATAAACGGACAGTGTGTGCTATGGCACACCAAATTCAAAACTCTGTACAGGTAATGAACTAAATATCAAAGTACACAAAAAAGTACTCACCCATTAATCCTAAAATAAGGGTCTGCTGGTAAAAAGCATAAGCTCAGCTGAATCTTTCATGGGCCCTCCCCTTCCTTCTTCTGCTGCCCCTGCCTCCGATTCAGCTTATGGTTCATAGTGCTGCCCCCTGCTGCATGTGTATGTGTTGCCGGCTTTCTCTCCACCATGCACACGGACAGCTCTCGGCACACCACGCAGCTATATTTGAGCCGCTTAAGTCCAGCTCTGATAACAAATACGATAATTCTTGTAAGTAAGTAAGTGCGTTATTTGGGGCGACGGTGGCGCAGATGGTAGAGTGGGTCTCATGATTGGAAGGTCAGGGGTTCGAATCCTGCCCCCTGAAGGTGCATGCTGTCGTTGTGTCCTTGGGCAAGACCCACCTTGCCTCCAGTGTCTGCGTACATTGGTGTATGAATGGGTGAGTGGATCCTTGTTGTAAAGCGCTTTAAGTGCCTTATGTAGGTGGAAAAGCACTATATAAGTTGAGACCATTTGTCATTGTACAACCCATCCATCTTCTTCCACTTGTCCGTTGCCGAGTTGTGGCTGTTGGAGCTGCCCAAAACACATTGCACCAGCCCCTGCGCACAACGAAATAGAGTTCAGGTGTTAGTCCTGAGCCGCCCTGCCATTGTGGGTCAACCTGACCAGCATGTTTTTGGAGGTAGAGGAAACCGTAGCACCCAGAGGAAACCTGGCTGGCTGCCTGGTTTTCTTCTCCAGTGAACGTGCATTAGCCAGAACAATAGAAGGCATGTGTGGCTCACAGACTGGTGCCGTGACAACAACTTGCTCCTAAATACAAAAAAAATAAAAATAAATAAATTGTTATTTTTATTATTTAGGAAGCATGAAAACTGTCACCACACTGGTCTGAGGATAAACGGGTGAGGAGGTTGAACAGGTGGGGCGCTTTAAATATCTTGACATCCATCAAGAGAGCGTGCACTGAGTGGTTCTCTAGTTGCTGCTTGGAGGACAAGAAAGACCTGCAACGAGTCGTCAAGTCTGCAGAGAGGATTATTGTAGCGCCTCCCTCTACCTTCTCTTGAGCAGATTTATTCCACTCACCTCAAGAACAGGGTTAAGAATATCTGCTCTGACAGCATTGACCCAGGACAGTGCCTTTTTGAAACACTTCCCTCTGAACGTCTCAGGTTTCTCAGGGCCCAGAAGGAAAGACTGAGAAGGAGCTAGTTCCCCAGGGCGGTGAAGGCCCTATTGAAAGTTTAACTGGACATGTCATAAGGCCAGTGAGTAAATCACTGGTCAGCACTTGAAATGACCTTTATGATAATACAGATTTTTATTTTATTTATGTTTTATGTTGTTCATGCTGTTATGCAAGGAGTGCTCTCAAAATGAATTTCGTTGTGATTAATTTTGCAATGACAATAACGACCTATCCTATCCTTAGCTGTGAGTCTCGCCCGGATACCTCCTCGTTTGTCCCTTCCTTGTTTCCTGTAGCTTCTCTTGTGATGCCTCCACTGTGCTGTAGGTGTGGGGACTTTTGGTGCCTCTTCAGTGTCTCAGAAGACATGTCTAGGTCTCAAATGGGTTTAGCTGATAAGTTAGCGGTTTACTTTTAAAAAGCTGCTTTCTTCAGGACCATTATGGACTCTCTGCAGTAAAAAAAAATCCACCGAACCCCAGTAAAACAATGTGGAACACTGAAACCAGGTATCTTATATACAATGTATAAAAAAGCTTTAAGGAGCAAAAAGTATAAAGAATAAAAATAAAATTAGAACAAACTATAAAAATGTCAGCAGTGCAAACTTTCCAGTCCTGGTGAAGGTGGCTGATAAAGTGATGCTGATTCAGAGATTAAAGTGACGCTGATACAGAGATTATTGTACGTAGTTTTGCATATAGTTATATTTAAACCCCTGCAGTGTTAGCGGTTGTTTATTTACTCTCTGCTAATGTCATCAGCAAGTCGAGTCGTGATGGTGCTTTCACTTCTTGGTCCCATGCTTAAGAATGTCCTTATATCCTACCGTTCACCTCTCTTTTTCCCTTTCTTTTCTTTTCTGCGCACTGCATTTGTGTTGACTAGCCATGTTTTCTTTCTGTCAGTAGGCCTAGCATCAATTACAGTAAGGTTGATTGACATGCATATTTCCCGCTGCGGAACCAGGTACAGTCATTGAAGTATAGCAGCATAAAGTGTGTCAGTAGAAGCTGGGCCCAACCATTACATTTTTCATCTCAAGCGGGGGGAGGTGCGCAAAAAGGGAACCCATTTATATTCACAAAAAATTATAGTTTTCAGTTGTTGAGTAGATTTTAAGTAGGAAATTACATTTAAATGTAATATTCAATTATTTTATTAAAATAGACAGACATGTTTTGAAGGAAAAAAGGTGAATGGTCCTGGGGCCCGGGACAACAGTGCCCGTTGTCCCCCCCTCCTGTCAACGGGCCTGCTCTTTATCAATCATCATATTCACGCAGCTTATCCCTGTCTGCACATAGCCTAATTAACAGGCCACAAATAGCCTACAAGCATGTAGTTTCATGTTTGATAGGCCAAAATATATTTAGCACTTTTTGCATTGAAGGAGGAGCATGAGACAAATGTCTTGAAAAAAATAAAATAAAGACCGGACCATATACAGTGGCTGTGCCCAGTGCTGTTCTCCAACTCTTTTGCCAGAGGATATGCACAGACGATCAGCGTTGAAACACCCAATTGAAAGGCGCAGACCTGGCTAACTGGTAAGAAGAAAATAAGTTTGCTCAGTTAGGACAAACTGTTGAATACTGACTCAGATGAATAATTTATGTTTGCTATATCTGGAGATCATTGTCATTATGAAGAAAGTTTTACCCTAAGGAATTCTTAGGAATGACTTCTGTTACAAATCAATGGATGGAGTGGTTGCTCCAACGATGGCATAAAGACATTTCTCTTGGCACGGACTTCAGTATTTTCTTACTGTGCCATGCATGGTAAGGCATTATCACATTTTTTAAACAGAACTGGGGCGTGTGTGTATATGGGATTTTCTGTTTAGCATATTGACAGTCGAGTCCTGCAGTAGGGCGGACTATGTGATCACTGCATCCCAGCCAAGGCCAACATTAATTAATCTGTGACGGACAGTGCCAAAAAATAAGAGGATAAATATTAATCCGGTCCAAGGCAAGCATGGCAAACCCATTAGAAATGAATTACACTGACTTAAAACGTATTTGTCATTCCAGCACACAGAGAATTAACATATGTTGACAACAGAGATAATGCTGTCTGTTTGATATTCTTGCTCCTTTTTTTCCTTTTTAGCGAAGCTTCTTGTTCTGGTGGTGAGTCTGTATCTTGGCCTGTGGTCTGTGGGATACGACTTAATTCCATCTTCACAGTATATTATCTTCCAGGCCACCACTCTGTGCTTCTAATTAACAGCCCAACTGAGCAGGCGGCCATGGATATTGAGAGGTATATCCTCCAAATGTGGTGTTCTGCCTTCTATAGTCCTGTGAAATTATTGTCTCAAAGTGCCTAATTAGGCACGTGCTGGCCTTAATGATCACTTTCTTTCTTTTTTGCGGGGGGACGTGCGGGACGTTTGGAGAGGACTAAAGGACATCTCTGGATTTGGACAGAGTGCTAGAGGGACAGCTGACCGGGCGGATGAAATTAAAAACTATTGTAATTTCAATAACTAATTAATTAATGTGAGACCGATCTGGGTTTAAGGTTCAGAGCCTAAATAAAGCTATGTGGCACGGTTAAAACTTGAACGTTTCACTGCATTGACCACAGATCTGGAGGCAGTTCAAGGAAAGGCACCATTCATGCAAAATTAAGGCAACACAAAGTGTTTCCCAAACATCCATAACACATTTAAAGCACAGTAAGTAGAACATTAATACTACTGTATACACAATTTATCAAGTTGAGAAAAGCAGTGTTAAAAACAAACAGACACACACAGACACACAATAAATAATAATAATACAGCAACAACAAAATCTGTACTTTATGAAAATGCGACTGCAAACAGTGATGTTTTCAGCCCAGATGTAAAAGCTCCAATGTTGCAGCGTGGTTAAAAATATGACACAATCCAAGCGTTGTCACATGAGTCACAGCGATTTTTAGAAAAAAATTAAACTCTACAGAGTGTGACCTAAGGTACTTAAAAATAACCAATAAAATAACTAAAGTATTAATAAAACCAAAGGACACACAGGTAAGTTTGTAAAAATAGGCAGTGCTTTTAAAATATGTAATTAAAAGTGTATTTATAACACCAGGAGCATAAGGTTAAAAAAGGAGGATATTTATTTATAGGATTAAAATTCAAGTTAAAAATGGCCAATATGATAAAAGTATAATTTTAATTAAAACCTGGCAGCCCCTGGGCCAGAACCAAACAAAATCTGAAAAACAGATAAATATTAAAAGGAACCAAACAAGGATGGCTTGAGAGGGGGTAGCCCCACCCCAAACAAAACGGAAGGTGCTACCCACAAACACACTAAATAACAAAAATCCCAAATGCAAAACGGAAAAATGGGCCAAATCCCCCTCCCAAGCACATCCAAGGGAAACTAAATCTAAAGACTAAAAGACCCAGGGACTGCTATACATAACTGGTGCAGAGCTAAAAGGGTTTCTAAAAGCTACAAAATGATACAACAAATTCAAAAGGAAACCCAAAAACGAACTCTTAAAAAAAACAGTAGCGGGCTAAAATCTGCAATTAAAATGGAAACAAACGTTAAAGCCCAAATGCAATGAATGTAAACAAAGTACTAAAACGCTTGTCCCACCTTAAAATTGCAATAAAAACTGAGGAAAATAGCCGCCACCGGAGTCCTATAAAAAGCTCTAAAACCAAAGAAGTAAATTAAGAACAGATTAAAAATGCTAAAAGCGAGGGAGAGTAAAACACACCTGTCACCAGCCAGCAGCAGTCGAGACGTTATTATAATAGATCCATGGTCGAGACTGATCACCAGGCGCGGGGGAGATTTAAAGGGAGGCCACTTCCGTCAAGCGGCAACTCCTTATTTGGGAAGGGAGCCCCCTACTGTCCGCTACAATCGCTAGGCTTTTAAGCAGTTTAAACGAGGTCCAAAGCAACATTAGCATTTTTTTTCCCCAAGAGTCCACCCCCTGGCCACCAGGAGGTGGTATTACAGCGATGTCAGCTCCCCGCCATGAGGACCAAAGAGAAGGGCTTTTCTCTCCCATTGGAAAGAACAGACTCTACCGCCGCCATCTGTGGTGAACTGAAGGACAGGATTTGGTAAAAATCTGTAAAAATTTAACAGTGATGTTTATAAATCATTTTGACATTTGTGCAGTTGCCTGGATTACGTTGGTAATACAAATAACATTAAATTCATTGCACTGCATAGAGCATTTATTGTACGACATAACTTCTTGGTTGTTCGCTCCGCTGGGTTAGGAAGGTCTGCCGCGAACAAAAAACAAAAATGTGTTTTGTTTTTTTCAAAATAAAATTGGGAAAATAACCCATTAATATGAATTCATTATTTTCTATATGAATTTGTTTGGCCCAAATAACTATATGTAAGGTTGTAATATATATGTTCGCCAGCAGAGGGCACTCTGACCTTTCCGTTAACTGTTTGATCGCCCAAAGCCTTTAAAATCCCCCCGCAGCGACGTTACTGCAGTTCTATTTGTGTTTTACAAGGTAAGGAGGGCTCCCGATTGTGCTAAACACCACGCTTTTAATTAACAGCCGGAATGTTGATTGTTTGGTAATGTTTTGAGAAGAGATATGTTTTAAAGAAACGTCACAAGCTAATGTATTATAATCTGTTGAAAATAACTATTTTACACCTGTGTCAAGGTGCTATCTTGAACGTTAATAGCGTAACGGCAAATATCTTTATTTGTAACTGACATACATTTTATTTGTTGTACCTTTTGTGAGGTCAGTGTGTTATTATATTGTAATTAAGGCAGTTCTATTTGTGTTTTACAAGGGAAATAAATGAGGAGCGTCTGTTCAGCCTCAACCATCATCCCGAGTCCTAGTTTTCCCTGTCCGCACTGCTGGCCCCAGTCCAGTAGAAATCACAACGCAGAGACATTTGATTGGGTCCTCGCCAGCACAGAGACAGGGTTATATATATCTATAGGCTTTTTTGCGTTTTTATTTTTTCAAATCCTTTTGGACAGACTTTGGATATGGAAAAAGCTAGTTTTATTTAATTTTATTATGATTATCATTGTTATATAATACTATGTTAATAAAATATTCATAAAAATAAAAAAAATCTGTGCACAACAGATGAGGAGGAACCTCTACTTCCAAAGTAAATTTACGATTTTTACCGCAATGTTACGCAGCTCCCCGGAGGCATAGAAGGACCAGGGTGGGCTCGTTTGAAAGCTTGGAATCTCTAGTTTCCAAAACTAAAGACCGCAAGTCTCTATCTAACTGTAACTGTACTGTTACAAAGTTATGTCCGAAGATAGGCGATGTTGTAGATAGGGTTCAAAAATGAAAGTGCAATTCGGCGTCCCTTCCAGCAGATGGCACCCTATGCTTAGGGCCGGCCCTGAAGAAGGTTCAGATAGGCAGAAGGAGCAGCTGAAGCTCCTGATCCTAACTACAGAAGGTTCCTTAAGGTCGACCTCATGACGTCGCCTCAAAGGTTAACGAAAAGGAGAAAGGAGCTTTCTGGACACTTTTTAGATGCAGCCCATTGTCAGAGGGTTTCCCAAGTGCTGTGAAGGACGGTGTAAAATAGATGGTCAGACAGCGTACACGGCTACCACTGCTTACTTGTGTACGAAATGCACGGTATAAATAAGGTTGCCTTGCCTTGCAGAGAGCCACAGTTCCAAAATTGATTAAAATGGTCAATCTTAACGTCATGAACGTCAAAATATGGCCAATGATGAAAAAAGTTTGGACACCTCTGAACAGACAGATGTGGACAACAAATACGAACAAAGTGGTTTCTTAAAGGACCTGTATCATGCTATTTTAGCCATTCCAAAGTAAAGTATAGGCATTTATATGATATATTGTACCTCTACCACTACGGAGCACTAATTTTTGTGATAAATATAAGTATTTTCTGGAGGTATTTTTCCAACCCGGAAGACAAAACGCTTGGATTCAGTTAACTCCGCCCCCTCTCGCCGCTCATACAACTTTAGCAGTAGTAGAAATATATATATATCACAGCAAAAAGTGAAGTTACTTCATGATGCCGTTATAAGGAGTTAACATGTGCAACACAGCTTCGTGGCTAAATGGCTAACACACACGCTAACACACACGCTAACACACACGCTAACACACACGCTAACACACACACACAGCCGTGCCGCCGCGCACTGACGCTCGAGGGGAAGAGACAGGTATCACGCATTCATAGCTCTGTTTATTTTTGTGCTCCATTAGCACGAGTGAACGAGGGAGTCGGTCGGTCAGCCCCTCCCCTCAGTGTTACCATGGAGACATTACTCACGCCACATTTGACTAAATATATATATATATATATATATATGTAGGGTACTGACCACTAGGTGGTGCCCTTGTGCTTCATTATCGTTTAGAGACCGCTGCTTTCTATTTTTGGCCTTTAGTCCAAGATCGGCCACCGTAGCGGCACTGCCAAGAGGCTGCGCAGTACGCGATCAGTCCTCTTGCTCTGCTCTTACTTCGTAAGGTACACACTGACTTGTTCTTAATGCCATCCATAAATATCTATGCTTTTATGACCATCTACAGGTTATTTGTACAACATATTTAGCCTGAGACATCCTAATCGGTTATTGTCCTGTTTCCTGGCAATTAACAAGTTGGATATGTTACTTTTATTTGTGTTCAATACTATGCTAATTGCGAAGGAGGTCCAGTTGCGTGGCTGTGCTGCTTTTGTGGTAGCAATCTACTGTTTGCACTATTTGAGATTGTTGTTTAATATGCATGATGAGAATTGTATTAGATAACTAATAGGGCTCTTGCTCTGCTCTTACTTCGTAAGGTTCCATGAGCCAAGCAACTGTGAAACACCTGTGAACAACAAATTAAATTTGCCTCCACTGCACGTTCTACAATCCAAAGAACCACCGTGTCTGCTGTGCTCCTTCTCTTTGCACCTCACCTGGCCACTTATACATTACTTAATCACAACGCAGAGTCCTGAGGCTGGGTGAACGGAGCTAATTGGGGCCGTACATAGACAGACTAAGTCAATTAGGGTTACATCTTTGGTGCCGTGACCCGGATTGTGGCACCCCCAAGTGCGGACTAAAAGAGAGGAGTGAAGAGAGGTGTTGTTGCTTGGCTCTCCCTGGATGGTGCCCTGCCTGCCGCAAGAGGTGTCCAGCTGGGTGACCGTAGACGAGAGGACCGTGTGCTTGACCTGGGACTGGCTATACCTGGGACTGGCTATACCTGTTCCTTCGGCTGGCTGTCCCTGCATCGGATCCATTGGCCGCCTTCTGCTGTACCGCCACTGGGCCGGGGCTGGCGTCTCCTGCTGACCATTTTTATTATTATATTTTTATTTTTTTATTTTTTTTTGAATGAAACATCTTTTATGCCAGTTTGTGGTGTTAATATTGAGTAATACCTGTTGTTGTTCGTTTTTTCATAAGGTATCATTTAGATATTGCATTAAGAGTAGGACTGAGAATATTAAGTTGGTAACTGACTTAAAATGCAACAGGTACACATAGACATGCCAGTACAGCAGCGAGGACCCCAAGAAGGCCCTTCCGCACCTCGGACTCAGACCCAGACATGGCGCCCCACTCCCACACGGGGCCCTTACGTTCACAATTACCCAACTCCAGCTTACTCCACTGGGCTGCCTTTTCCTGATATCTCTGAGCCGTTGCCCCCACCCACCTTGAATCGCAGCCTAGCCACTGGACCCAACCGCCCTGTCAATCAGTCCGTACAATGGCGGCCTGTTGTAGATGGAGCAGCCTCATTGCCTCTGCCTCGACCTAACATGTGGGGCCATGCAGCAGTTCCACCTCTTGCTCAAAGTCCTGCACCCTCTCTGTTAGACCTACCAGCAACAGTGCCCATGTACCATTCTACTGCAACTACCCCCTACACCATGCCAGGCATAGCCCCTATCCAACAAAGCTCCCCTGTCCCTGCTTATGGAGGCTTCATGCAAACACACCAGGTAAAAAATGTGCAAGTTTTTACTGGTAACATGGACAGTAAGATACTTGTGGAGGATTGGGTTAGGGACATGCAGTACCTCATTGATGCCATTGAGCTCCCTCCTCACCTTCGCTTTTCTACTGTTGTGAGACACCTGGGTGGGGAGGCAAGAAAGCTTGTGTTAAACCTGCCCCCCCATGAGCAAACTCCCGACAGGGCATTTGATGAGCTTAAAGCAGAATACAGTGATGCACACTCCTCATTGGACCCCCTAGCTGACTTCTATGAGCGCAATCAAAAACCTGGTGAGTCTGCCTGCTCCTTCGCTATAGCTTTAGAGGCTGTGCTGCGAACTGTTGAGAGTCAACGGGGTGGCCATCCCTTTCCCGATAGAGACAGTAAGCTCACCCGTCAGTTTTTGAGAGGACTTGTTGATGAAAATGTGTACACCAGAATTGCCCCTCTTAAGCCCAAACTTCTAACTTTCAGAGAGCTGCAGGCTGAGCTTCGTGATCTGGCCAGGGAAGGTAACAGATTTCAACCAGCACACAAACAAAGAAAGTCATACACTCAAATTCACACCTCCGACGATCAAAGTTATGACACAAAAAAAAACAAAAAACAAGCAAGCTTCAGAATTGTCCGAGCTAACAGAGATAGTAAAGAAGCTTGCCCTCAACCAAGAAGAGCAAATGACTAAACTGGCTGGCCTTGAGATAAAAATGTCCAACTCTGCACCCCCAGTCAAGCCTGTGCATTGGAATAAGCCACAGAGTTCAAGTGTCACGTGTTACAGGTGTGGTAAGCAGGGACACATAGCTCGTGTCTGTAGGTCTGTCCTTCCAGAAAGCAGCCCTGGGCAGTCCAGGCGGTCCCAGCCCGCTGAGGTCACTGACAACTCCACCTCATGTGCCCCTCATTTAAACTCGTAGAGCCCATGGTAGAAGGGGCCACCATGGGCACCCCTAAATGTCCCCCCCTCCTGAAAAAATCTGCCAAAAAGAGGGCAAAAATGTCTTTAGTGGGACCAAGAAATGAAGGCGTGGTAATGGTTAATGGCTTAGAGTGCACTGCTCTCATTGATTCTGGCTCCCAGGTGACTACCATCACAAATAGCTTCTACTGTAGTCACCCAGTGTTGAGTAAGCAGAAGCCACAGCTCTCTACAGTGCCTATAGAAGGGGCAGGGGGTCACGCTGTGCCCTATAGTGGCTTCATTAATATTGACTTGACAGTGTTGGGCAGGGTGTTTAGTTCTGTGCCTACCTTTGTTGTGCCTGATTCAGATTACCGCTCTTCTGTCCCGCTCTTAGTAGGAACTAATGTTCTGAGGGCTTCCAGGAGTCATCTTAAAGAAACATACGGGCAGAATTTTCTTCATCAGGTGAAAGAAACACATCCAGAGTGGTACACAGCCTTACTTGAAGTTGAAAAAAACGAGACACAGAAACCATGTGACCTGGTGGGCCCTGCGGTATTTGCTAGCCGCAAACTGAGAATCCCTGCTGGGAAGGAAATGGACTTAAGGTGTAAAATAATGGGAGGTCCACGAAGGCATACGTACACTGCCCTCCTTGAAAGTCATGCTACCTTAGGTCTCCCCCAGGATCTCCTTGTGGCTAAAGTCCTGACCAATGTGAATAAAGGCTACGCCCCCATCAGAGTTATGAACGTGTCCCAACGCAGCATTACCATAAGACCCCAAACTCCTCTAGCCCATGCCTTTCTTGTTGACAATGTGGTAGAGTTACAAGAGAAAGCGGGTCCTTCTGATGCAGTACAAAGCAGTGTGAGTCTAAACCAGGTCGTTTCGGAAGGTTTGGTGGACCTAAGGGGAGCTGCAACAGACAATGAAGAGCAGCGTGCACTTCTCAAAGAGCTCGTTGACAAAAACCAGGACGTGTTCTCGCAGCACTCAACAGACCACGGCCACACCAAGACAGTGCAACATGAAATACCACTCATTGACTTGAAACCTTTTCGGCTACCGTATCGAAAGATCCCACCCTCACAATGGCAGGATGTTAGGAAGTTGTTAATTGAGATGGAGGCAACAGGAGTCATTCGGCCCAGTAAAAGCCCCTATGCGTCCCCAGTTGTGGTTGTGACTAAAAAGGATGGGTCATTGAGGCTGTGTATTGATTATAGAAAACTAAACTCATGCAGCACAAGAGATGCTTTTCCTCTGCCCAGAATAGAGGAGGCTCTGGAGGCGCTGGGGCAAGCCAAATACTTCTCTACTCTCGACCTCACGTCAGGCTACTGGCAGGTGGAAGTGGCAGAACAGGACAAACATAAGACTGCATTCAGCACACCAATGGGACTGTTTGAGGCAAATAGAATGCCCTTTGGTCTGCAAAACGCCCCCTCTACGTTTCAGAGACTTATGACATGCTGTTTCGGTGACCTCAACTTTACTCACCTGTTAATCTATCTGGATGATTTGATCATTTTTGCAAAGACCTTTGATGAACATTTGGAGAGGCTCCAGTTAGTGTTTGACCGCCTCCGGCAACATGGGTTAAAGCTTAAGCCCTCCAAGTGCCACCTTGTGAAAAAAGAGGTGCAGTATTTGGGGCACATAGTGTCGAGTGAAGGGGTTAAAACTGACCCTGAGAAAATCAGCAAAGTTAAAGATTGGCCGAGACCTACAAACAGGAAAGAGGTGCTCCAGTTTCTCGGCTTTACGGGGTACTATAGGAGGTATGTCCCTAACTTTTCCACCATTGCTGCGCCCTTGTACTGCCTCACCTCGGGGGACCCCAGAAAAAAGAAAAAAGGTACAAACAAAAGAACTGTGCATGTCCATCCTTTCATATGGACCGATTTGTGCGAGAGTGCTTTCTCACAGTTAAAAGACAAGCTGGTCACCGCGCCGGTGCTAGGGTACCCAGACTACAACCTGCCCTTCGTGCTCCAGACAGATGCATCCGGTGGAGGGTTAGGCGCTGTTTTGGCACAGATCCAAGGGGGACAGGAAAGGGTTATAGCTTATGCTAGCAGAGGTTTAACTCCACCTGAAACCCGCTACCCTGCGCATAAGCTCGAGTTCCTCGCCCTCAAGTGGGCTGCGACAGATAAGTTCTATGATCATTTGTATGGTCGCAGGTTTTCAGTTCTGACTGACAATAACCCCCTCAAGTATGTCATGTCCTCCGCAAAACTCGATGCTACAGGTCAGCGTTGGGTCTCACAGCTGTCCATTTTCAACTTTGATATCCAGTATCGCAGGGGCCGAAACAATGCAAATGCGGATGCGCTCTCCCGCATGTCAAATCAAGATGTTGCCAAAGCTCTGCAGTCCTGCCCCCACCAGGTCACTAGCCACACAAGCCCACAGACGCCTGTAGACACCCCAGAAATGAGTGCTGTATCCCCGACTGAGAGCAGGGCAAATGAGCAATTCTTGGATGTGGGGACAGAGTCCCTCCCCGCCATGACCATCAATGAAATACGCTTTGCCCAGAAAGAGGACTCTGTCATCGGCCCTGTCTTGTTTTCAATGAGCCGCGGCCAAAAGCCAGGCCACAGGGAGAGAGCTGCGATGGGCGAGCAGGCGCGCCTTCTCTTAAAGGAGTGGAGGAGGTTGGTAATAAAAAATGGAGTCTTGTTTCGCAAAAGCAAGGATCTACACAGAGGCATGGTGGAGCAGCTTATACTGCCGGAGACGCTGCATACTAAAGTCAAAACCACCCTTCATGATGACTCAGGGCCCTTGGGTTTTGAAAGAACTTTGCAAATGATTAGAGAGCGATTTTACTGGCCGAAAATGTTTCAGGAGATTAAAGATTGGTGTGAGCAATGTGAAAGGTGCTGTCTGAGAAAAACCCCCACCGCGGGCTTGAGAGCTCCTTTGGTTAGTATCCACACTAGTGCCCCCATGGAACTTGTCTGTGTTGACTTTTTAACATTAGAAAAATCCCGAGGTGGCATCGAAAATGTGCTTGTGGTTACAGACCACTTCTCACGTTATGCCCAGGCCTACCCCACCAGAGACCAGAAAGCCAGTACAGTGGCTAGAACACTGTGGAAAAACTTCTTTTGTCGTTTCGGTTTCCCTGCAAGGCTTCATGCAGACCAGGGTCGAAATTTTGAAAGTGCCATTGTAAAAGGACTGTGTAAATGTGTAGGCATCGTAAAAACGCACACGACGCCGTACCACCCGCAGGGCAACGGCACCACTGAAAGATTTAACCGCACATTAATGAATATGCTCGGGACCCTTGAGCCCCACCAAAAACCTCGCTGGCATGAACATGTAGATGCCATGACCCATGCCTATAACTGTACACAGCACGACTCCACTGGCTATACACCTTACTATCTCATGTTCGGCAGACACCCCAGGCTCCCTGTTGATCTGGTCTTTGGACTCTCTTCCACCAACGACCCTTGTGAATACTCAGAATATGTCCAAACCCTTCACACTGCCCTGTCCGAGGCTTACACCCAGGCCAATCAGTCCTCTCATCAAGCCAAACAGATGCAGAAGAAGCACTATGACAAAAGAGCTAAAGGCCAGGTTTTTTCTCCAGGGGATAGGGTGCTGGTCAAAATCTGTCATGTTGAGGGCCGCCAGAAACTGGGAGACAGGTGGGATTCACATCCCTACGTTGTGGTCAAGAAACAACCTAATGTGCCAGTATATGTGATTAGGCGGGAGGGTGGGGAGGCAGAGCGTGTGGTCCATCGCAACCTCTTAACTCAGTGCATGTTCCTTCCCGTGCAGAGACAAACAGAAACACCAGAGAGGCAGAGGGATGCGACTGAGGTTGAAAATGAGCAACAGGACATTGAAAGCATGGAAGAGTCCGATGCAGAGAACAGTATCAGTCCTGAAATTGCTGACCAAGTTCAACTGAGCACGGATGAGGTAGAAGTGGTGGCTGGGCTGCGAGAAGAAGAGGTAGAGAATGAGCCTGTTCTGCCGCAAAGGCCCATGATCCCAAAGAGGAACCCCACAAGGGAACGACGTCCCCCAAAGAGACTTTCATATGAGACACAAGTGACTATTATGGACCACAAAATGATAGAGAGAGGCAGGGAGATATGGCAAAGGATAAAAGAAAAAAGGGCCACTGGATGTACGTAAACAAACAAAACAAACAAAAAAGACACTGAAGTTCACTGTTCTTTTGTTATAGGCTATATGTAGATGGCATTTTTGTTTTATCAGGTGTGTGATGGCAGAGACGCCATCAATTAAGGAAGGGGTGGATGTAGGGTACTGACCACTAGGTGGTGCCCTTGTGCTTCATTATCGTTTAGAGACCGCTGCTTTCTATTTTTGGCCTTTAGTCCAAGATCGGCCACCGTAGCGGCACTGCCAAGAGGCTGCGCAGTACGCGATCAGTCCTCTTGCTCTGCTCTTACTTCGTAAGGTACACACTGACTTGTTCTTAATGCCATCCATAAATATCTATGCTTTTATGACCATCTACAGGTTATTTGTACAACATATTTAGCCTGAGACATCCTAATCGGTTATTGTCCTGTTTCCTGGCAATTAACAAGTTGGATATGTTACTTTTATTTGTGTTCAATACTATGCTAATTGCGAAGGAGGTCCAGTTGCGTGGCTGTGCTGCTTTTGTGGTAGCAATCTACTGTTTGCACTATTTGAGATTGTTGTTTAATATGCATGATGAGAATTGTATTAGATAACTAATAGGGCTCTTGCTCTGCTCTTACTTCGTAAGGTTCCATGAGCCAAGCAACTGTGAAACACCTGTGAACAACAAATTAAATTTGCCTCCACTGCACGTTCTACAATCCAAAGAACCACCGTGTCTGCTGTGCTCCTTCTCTTTGCACCTCACCTGGCCACTTATACATTACTTAATCACAACGCAGAGTCCTGAGGCTGGGTGAACGGAGCTAATTGGGGCCGTACATAGACAGACTAAGTCAATTAGGGTTACATTATATATATATATATATATATATATATAAAGAAGCTTATTGGCCTGTGTGTAGACCTTACAATCATTAGATGATAACATGTAAAGTCTAATTTTGGCATATAATATTTTCTGTTCCTAATTTGCAAAAGTATTTTAATTTAATCGAAGATTGTTTTAAATATCTATAGCCTATTTTCCATAGGTTTTTTGTTCTCACTTTTGAGCTCAAGAGTCCTACTTTTCATTTATAACTGATCTCCCTATGGTACTCTGCTCATTTGTTTCTTTGTCCTCAATGGTAAACTGAATAATATGGAATATCAAAGAAACAATATTTCCAGCACAAGTTTCCTTCATCAGGAAAATACAAAGTAAGAAAATACATCAACAATTACAAACACACCTGGCATGATACACCGATGAAAAAAAATCTCCCTATTTTTCACAACCCAATGTTGGCAAGTATGATAGTGACGTGCATGTGAGTGTTTGAATCCAGTTAAGCAGTAAAGAAAAGTTTGGTAAAAAATTATGTTGAATGAGCCATGGCAACAAATGCAACGACATAAGCCACACAAAACCCAGCCAGCAAAGCAATGAGGGCCCCACATGGGTTTGCCCACATGGGCAATAAGTGGGTTTGTCCGCGGTTTCCATGAGGGCCCTATATGGTTTTGCCCATGTGGGCTAAAAGTGGGTTTTGAATGGGTTCCATGTGGGCCCAAAGTGGGTTAAAACCATAAGGCCCACTTGGGCCCCATATGCCCACATGGGTATAACAAGTGGGTTTGTCCGCATTTTCCATGAGGGCCCCATCTAGGTTGGCCCATGTGGGCTAAAAGTGGGTTTTGAATGGGTTCCATGTGGGCCCAAAGTGGGTTAAAACCATAAGGCCCACTTGGGCCCCATATGCCCACATGGGTAACAAGTGGGTTTGTCCGCAGTGTCCATGAGGGCCCCATCTAGGTTGGCCCATGTGGGCTAAAAGTGGGTTTTGAATGGGTTCCATGTGGGCCCAAAGTGGGTTAAAACCATAAGGCCCACTTGGGCCCCATATGCCCACATGGGTAACAAGTGGGTTTGTCCGCAGTTTCCATGAGGGCCCCATCTAGGTTGGCCCATGTGGGCTAAAAGTGGGTTTTGAATGGGTTTCATGTGGGCCCAAAGTGGGTTAAAACCATAAGGCCCACTTGGGCCCCATATGCCCACATGGGTAACAAGTGGGTTTGTCCGCAGTGTCCATGAGGGCCCCATCTAGGTTGGCCCATGTGGGCTAAAAGTGGGTTTTGAATGGGTTCCATGTGGGCCCAAAGTGGGTTAAAACCATAAGGCCCACTTGGGCCCCATATGCCCACATGGGTAACAAGTGGGTTTGTCCGCAGTGTCCATGAGGGCCCCATCAAGGTTGGCCCATGTGGGCTAAAAGTGGGTTTTGAATGGGTTCCATGTGGGCCCAAAGTGGGTTATAACCATAAGGCCCACTTGGGCCCCATATGCCCACATGGGTAACAAGTGGGTTTGTCCGCAGTTTCCATGAGGGCCCCATCTAGGTTGGCCCATGTGGGCTAAAAGTGGGTTTTGAATGGGTTCCATGTGGGCCCAAAGTGTGTTAAAACCATAAGGCCCACTTGGGCCACATATGCCCACATGGGTAACAAGTGGGTTTGTCCGCAGTTTCCATGAGGGCCCCATCTAGGTTGGCCCATGTGGGCTAAAAGTGGGTTTTGAATGGGTTCCATGTGGGTCCAAAGTGGGTAAAAACCTTAAGGCCCACATGGGCCCCATATGCCTACATGGGTACATGCCTACAGTTATCCAGTAGTTTAATTTCCTGAATCTATGATGAACGATATACAATGTGGGCCCTCTCAGACCAGACGCTAGTGGTTCAAAACACAGGTCCTGATGTGTTTTTGATGAGAACATTGTAACAACCTTTAAAAATAGTTTCAATTCCTCCAGGATTTTGCAGGTATCGTTTGTGATTGTTGGGGGCTAAAAACACTTTTCCAAAAGATGAAAGGTTCAGCTTAAACATAATTGTACATGAAGACACATTTCTTTGAATTCTACTGAAATTATACCAAAGAGGCCAAGGGTAATAAGAAAATAACTTTTATTTGGGCTGGGACGAAATATATGATCGGATTTGGATCGCGTACTTTTTGCTGCAATACCAATACTTTCAAGTATTGCAATACTTGTGTTTGTCTTCTAGTAACAGTTACACAGCACCTTGTTACATATTGTGACAATGCACTTTTCAGTCTTAGCACTTCAATGAATGTCAAATGTCATTTCGGATCGCCCCCGAGTATCATGATACGCATCGAATCATGACAAAAGTGTATCGTCCCAGGCCAACTGAAAGAGAGTTGTGATGACAAAATCGTAAAATCCTGGAGGGACTAACAAAAGGCCAGCAAACAAACAATTGCCAATCATATTTACAATAAAACCTGCTTAAATATAACAAGTCAATTTCATACCTTTTAATCATCAGACCAAGGATTTTCTGAAGTTGGTTGTTCAGTGCTTTAGAAGAGTTGATGTGTAAAAAATTATAAGCCTTGTGAGAGAAGTCCTCCTATGCTTGTGTGAAGTGTTCATACTTTGTAGGCAGGATTGGCGGCTGCATCACTGATGACCCAGAGGTGACTGGTCAGCTCAAGATTCTTCGTATCCTGCTGCAAAAACAATGTTCATGTCAAGCACATTTTTAAAAGTTTATATTACTAATGGAAAAGACATCTTAATTCATCTTTCACTAATGTCAGTCACTCCTGACAGTATTATCTGTAGGGTCATATTTTTTATTTATTTTTTTCAAAAATGTCTTCCTCAAAGCATCAAGAACTAAATTCTTCATTGTAACTGGATTGCTGCATCAATTACATCTACACCAAATTCTAATTCTAAAAATTAAAATTCTAGTTGACCTTAAAATATATATATACAAAAAAATAAAAAATAGAAGTTAATTCTGGTTTCATGTCAGACAGTGAGAAAAAAAGTTCATTTACTTCTGTAATTCAACTTAAAATGTGAACTTCACACAGAAAGGCCCCATCCCTGGTGCGAATCGAACCCGGACCTTCTAACTGTGAAGAACGAGTGCTAACCGCTGTACTACTGTGCCGCCCAAAAGAAAGATGAGAGACATGAGACCGAACAATGCAGAAGAGCTGAAGGAGCTATTGAAGCATCCTGGTCTTCCATAACACCTCAGCAGTGCCACAGGCCGAGAGCATCCATGCCACGCTGCATTAAGGCAGTCATGATTATAGTTTTCAGAGGGCACACATTTCTGTTTAAAATACATTGTTCATTGATTTCATGTAATATTCTAATCTTCTGAGATTTTGAATTTGGACCTAAGCTGTAAACCATCATCAATATCATAACCAATACAGGCTTAACATGTCATTTTGCATGCAATGAGTCTATATATCTAGTTTCACATTTTAAGTTGAATTACAAAAAATAAATTAACTTTTTTACTAAACTGCGCTTCGTGCTCTAAAATAATGAAATGCATGCACATATTTTATTGAGCTGCAGACAGTCAATACTTAGAGTAAAATGTTGATTTCATCAAGGACAAGGACCAGACCTCCTAGGACCCGATTTAGTAGAGTATACAGATGTCAGGCTTACAGGAGATGGAGAGCTAAGCGATACATGTACCCTTACCTTGTTTTTTTTTCTTCCAAAAACATACAACATGGTGGACAGTTCATCACTGGTAGATTGTCAAATGAAGAGTCACTCAGCTAGCACCTCAAATCAGGAAAATGCAGTCAGTTACTTTGTAATAAAACAATAAACCAAAAAAACTACAATTTACATCAACCCCCCAAATAAAGAAATAAGTAGCATTAAAAGTAAAAGTGGAAAGGATGGCATTTAGCACTTACCAAGTTTAAACGAGCTTTAAGTCAGCCTGCACCCAATACACTCTTAGGCTTCTTATTCTGTAAAATGATCTGAGCAAACAGATGAACAATGAACACAAAACTCTTTTACATTAACAGAGTAACAGCAAAGTTTTTTAATGGTAGCATTTTGTCCACAAATGTTATGAAAACATCCAAATAGTTGCTAATAAGTAAGTACGTTTATTTTTACCATCATTTGCTCAAATAATATAATTTATGATCTGACCCTGGGCCCCCCCTTGCAATCCCAGGCACCCCCACTCCAGGTTGGGAACCACTACTTTAGGCGACAGTTTGTGCTTCCTACATTTAATTAAGCTTGTCTAGTTGCACACTCAAAAATTATCTGAAACAAATTTGCATGGAAATGCAACCACAACCTAACCCTAAACAATTACAATTTTACAAGTGAATCAGGATATTGTTCAATGTGCATTTATTTCTGCAATTCAACTTAAACTGAAACCAATATACGATATAGACTCATCATGCAAAGTGAGTTATGTATAGCCTTTGTTTGTTATAATTTTGATTATTATTACTCAGTATATAAAAACCCTTATTTAAAAATATCAGAAAATTAGAATATTTTGAAAATGGACTGTAAGTCATAATCATCAAAATTATAACAAACACAGACATGAGTCTATATCATATATTAAGTTTCACAGTTTAAGTTGAATTACATAAATAAATTTGAACGATATTCTAATTTCCCTGAGTTTCACCTGTAAATGCTTCAGTAAAGTTGACAAATTTACTTTCGCCAGTGCATTAGATTTACTCACTTTTAAAGCGAAAAGCTGAAAGTCTGTCAGGGAGTGCTTCTCATCCTAATTCGCGCGGAGCTTCTAATGTTAGAGCACGAGATCCCATCGGCCTCAGGTCTACTGAAACAAAAACATTTAAGAACATAAACATTTGTAAATACTTCAGTAAGAGATGAGAGGTACAGAGTGAAACCTGACTCAAATCTACTTACATTCTGGCTGATTAGCCAAGTCATTTTCACAGTGCGTGCTTCTTTTCTCTGCATTCTCCATTTCCACATACTGTCCGACATACTGGTGGACACTGGAAAGCCTCGTCTTCATCCTCACACAGGCCTCTAGGTCACAGCACCTCCTCCTGTATTTGTAAAATGGACAAACAGGATACTGAAGTCAGGACACTTCACCTTAACACAACTATGGCAATAGTTACTCACTTTACCTTCTTCGTTGTGCATATCCAAGAATTCCAAGAATTAGTAAGACGGAATTTGTAGAGTTGATTCTCTAGATAAAAAGAAACATTTGTTATTACTCTAGGTGTCCATGACAGAATTAGAACATTTATCATAAACCACGGTAAATGGTCTTGATTGCGCTGTTCAACCTACATGAGGCACTTATTTACTCTGATTCATACTCCAGCGTGTGCAGACGACACTGGAGACAAGGTGGGGAATGTGTCTTGCTCAAGGGCACAACAGCAGCATGCACCTGTGGGAGCTGGGATCATCTAGGTGAAAAGGACAAAGTAAAGAATTGCCCCAATTCCCAGGTGTGACAGTGACAAATCAAACACCTAAAGAAACTGTACTTTCTGTTTAATTTAACTTTGTGTTTAATTAATTATGCTGGACATTAAAAAATGTCCAACATAAATGTCTCACAAAATGTTGCAAATGCAACTAAACAGCTACGCCTACTTTCTGCCCAAAGACAGGAACGTCGGGGACTTTTCTCACAGCCAATCATTCATCACATTCCATATCGTTCCAATCAGAGATGCATATTTGTAAATGAAGAAGAGTCTCAGAGCACATCTCATTCAGAACAAACGTTATCATTTCTGTTACCTGTAATTAAAATAGTTAAGTGATCTGCCTGTTGATCTGAAAGAGTGCAATATTTGTTATGTTTAGTTTTTTTGTAGTGGGGCGGATCAGCATTTTCTGTGGTTTAAGTGTTTCTATGATCCAGAGAGCTGTACAAGACATTTTTGCAAAGAATTGGAAAAGTGTGTTGTCTGGTTGGCACAAAATCCAGGATAAAAAAAAAACACACAACAAAAATGCAATAAACCAATTGTGTAAAATAGGATCATATAATCAGCAAGTGTATGGTCTCACCTTTATTTTCTGCTACAATTTCCTTTCTTGTCTGGTACTTGTTAACCTGCATTACAAAAAACAAATTAGGGTTGGGCAATTTGGCCAATAAATAAAAACATTTTTTTTTTTTTACTACTTTGGACAATGACCTAATCAATTTTATTCAACATTCTCTTAAACAGGGACCATTGTAGCTCATTTGTACTCAATCTTTTTAGGCCCATAAGCTAAGTTTATTTTGGCTTAGCCCTTTTACTTAAATTACAACGATTGTAATTTCTTCTATTAGCCCAAAGAAATATAACATGCTCTTAAAGTTAAGAACACACTTGTTACGGAGTTCTCAAAGCTCTCTGTCCTCTGTCCGCCCCGCTGCTGCTGCTGCTGCTGCTGCTGATGCACAGACGGAAGTGCGGAGGCAGCGCTGAAAACTGCGATATTAACGTTACTTGCACTTCACGGTCGCTAACAGCCTTCGAGCATATTTAATTAGGTCCTCACGGTTAGTTGTAAGAGTTTTAAAGACAACACGACTCGGACTTGGCTCCGGACTCGGGCGGAAGTGCGTCGCTGTTGCAGTTTTAAAAAGAAGCGGGAAAGATCTCACGCTACGCATTATCGATTAAACAGTACAATCTGAAGCATAAACAATTCTCCTGGCTCTAACTACCTGCACACTGAAATCATACATATCATTTCACTGGATATTAATAAAGTATATTACCTTATTCAGGCCGTAGAAGCTCCTCTTCGTTAAATGACGGACACTCCCACAGCAGCGCACTGCGGCTGTGCAGAACCAAACACGTCACTCCAGCCAAGGCACGCAGGCATCATGATGTCATGACGCAAAAGACCCGCCTCAAAACTTATAATTTGAACTTTCTAAACCTGACAATTTTAATCTGAATGGCAATAAAACCTTACTAAACTTAAAAAACACCCCTTTGGACTTAAACATTTTGAGATGAATGAAGATTTTGGCTAGTTTTGAGTTTTTTCACATCTTAAATGATTACCTCAAATAGCATTCGGGTTTACAGTGTAGACATTTATTCATTCAGTTTTAAAAAAAGTAAGATATCATCGTAATGAACGTCACAATGTTGGTTCATCAGCGGTGTTCTACTTTTGAAGGCGTAGGTGGAAGGGGAGCAGTGGGCTGAAATGTGGCAGTACTGAATGCGCAGTGCACTTTCATGTTCTAATGTGTAATCCGCATACACTTTGGCGAGATGAAAACGACGACAAAAAAAAAAAATAATAATAAGAATAATACTAATAAGAATAAGAATAATATTTATAATAATAAATGTATCTATATCAATTAGAAACATTTCCTGTAGATTACTAACACAAATATGAGAAGAATTGCATTGCTAATTTTCTTTTTATGTTTTCTTAGGCCTACAAAAACACATTTAAAAAGCCATGCCAAAATTACTTTTGGCTATAATGCTATTTATTGAGTATATTATTTGGCCCACTAAGTAATGGAAACTAAACCAATCTTTCGGAGAAATACTGGGAAATTGGTGTCAATTGTATAGGTAGGCTACTAGCTTTGATAATCGTATTATTTTATTTTAGTAGTGTAAACACCATTTGTCATACGTTGTAAACATATCTGTGAATGAAATAACAAACACTGATGGGCTGGGGCCTTTCTGTGTGAACTATGCATGTTCTACACATGTCTGCGTAAGTTTCCTGCAGGTTCTCTGGTTTTTCCCTACCACTACAAATGTGTTCAATAGCTCTCTATTTCCTCATCAGCGGGACTTTCCTGTTAAATAAAGGTAAAAAATATATATAAATATACAATATATGGACACTGAGATTAAATAACAATGGTCCATGGTTGTGCATGAGGGTTTGTAAGCACATTTAGGAAATATCTTTTCTCAACTATTCATTACTTTCAGGGTTTGATAATGGAGTAACTCAGGTAGTGCTGCGGAGATGTCATCGCCAAAATGGGACAACAATGCACTTTATGAAATGGGGAGACATGGTGGCTTAGCGCTCATACTTCAGTTACAATGTCCGGAGTTCAATCCCTGGATATAGGTTTCCTCCTAGTACCCTGGTTCCCTCTACCACTAACATATGTACAACAGGTTAATCCTCCAGCCAAATGTTTCTAACCACCCCATAGGTTGCCCTATGCAGAGTGGCATTGAAGATGGGTCAAATGCAGAAAACGAATTACCCCTAACGGGGATTAATAAAGTAACAACAATCTTACATATCAATCCATGGAGAAAATCTGGCACAAGGAGCAATAGTTACCTCAGTGTGTTGATGAGGCATTTTTCTCTGTTACCAACCAAACATGTGTGTTAAACTACTCTCTATAGCAGGGGTCACCAACGTTGTGCCCTTTGGTGCATGCCCAGTAACCCTTGAGACTCTTCTTTCTAAGGTGTAAAACAATTAATTTTCTTCAATCTGATTCTTAAAAATACAGTTATTTCTGTTCTTGGGACTCAGTACGACTTTCAAATGAAGCTATTTCGATATAATATGTGGTCAATATCCTATAAATAAACAGTGTATGTTTAAGTCTTTAGGTAGCTTTTTTTTTCTTGAAGTAGCCCACAGCTGAAAAAAGGTTGGTGACCCCTGCTCTATAGTGTGCCTACAGTCTCATCATGAAGGAGACTAAGCCCTGTGCAGTGTATGAGAGAACAGCATACTGGCAGAGGCACATGTACACATCACTAGACTGGCATTGTGTGATTTTGTTGTGCCAATGATGATGTGTGTGCAGCACATTAAAACTCCTAAACAGAGGTTTAGGTTTTGATTTTCGTTTACACTGATTTGTCTGCATTTAACCCATCCTTCGATGCCGCTATTGTCGACAAAGTTAACCGTTAGAAAGTTGTGCTTTTGTTTAACTGATAACTATTCAATTTCTCTTCTTCAGTCTATTATCCAATATGAAATCTAAATGATGCCAGTATACTTTTTCACTATAAAAAATCCCCAGTCCGGCCATTAATACAACTGCAGGCCTCAGTTTGGTGAGTAAATTCTACTCACCAAACTGGTGAGTAAATTCTACTCACCAAACTGAGGCTGTGGCTGTATGGGTGCTGTCCTGTGGGTGCCCAAGTGGAGGTGCGGTGTCTCTGCAGCGCCTCCTATGGGGATCCTTGTGTCGGTGCCTGGGCGGCCACAGTTGGTCTGCTGCTCCGGGAGAGGACGGCTCCTCTGATGGGGTTTCCTCACCTTGGTCATCTGTACCCAGCCTTATGTACTTGATTTTAATTATGAGTGTGAGTTTGAGTGTAGAGCAAAGGGTAGGGGGACTAGGTGTGTGTGTGTATTGTGATAACTGTATGGGGAGGGTTTGATGGGCGAGAATGTTTTTAATGTATTCTTAAATGTCAAGCACTTTGCGATGCACCTGTGTATGAAAAGCGCTCTATAAATAAAGATTGATTGATTGATTGATTGATTGATTGATTTGGGTTGTTTATCTGGGACCTAGACGAGTCAAACTATGTGGGCACTACATAGGGCATACCAGGTCTAGCCCATACCTATTTAGCCCACTTGAACTTTAAATGGGCCCCATATAGTTAGCCCATGTGGGTTGCCCATGTGGGGCCTATTCAGGTTAAACTATATGGGCCCTACATAGGGCATCCCAGCCTTAGCCCATGTCAGTTTAGCTCACTTGAACTTTAAATGGGCCCCATATAGTTAGCCCATGTGGGTTGCCCATGTGGGGCCTATTCAGGTTAAACTATATGGGCCCTACATAGGGCATCCCAGCCTTAGCCCATGTCAGTTTAGCTCACTTGAACTTTAAATGGGCCCCATATAGTTAGCCCATGTGGGTTGCCCATGTGGGGCCTATTCGGGTTAAACTATATGGGCCCTACATAGGGCATCCCAGCCTTAGCCCATGTCAGTTTAGCCCACTCGAACTTTAAATGGGCCCCATATAGCTAGCCCACGTGGGTTGCCCATGTGGGGCCAATTCAGGTTAAACTATATGGGCCCTACATAGGGCATCCCAGCCTTAGCCCATGTCAGTTTAGCCCACTTGAACTTTAAATGGGCCCCATATAGTTAGCCCACGTGGGTTGCCCATGTGGGGCCAATTCAGGTTAAACTATATGGGCCCTACATAGGGCATCCCAGCCTTAGCCCATGTCAGTTTAGCCCACTTGAATTTTAAATGGGCCCCATATAGTTAGCCCACGTGGGTTGCCCATGTGGGGCCAATTCAGGTTAAACTATATGGGGCCCTACATAGGGCATCCCAGCCTTAGCCCATGTCAGTTTAGCCCACTTGAATTTTAAATGGGCCCCATATAGTTAGCCCACGTGGGTTGCCCATGTGGGGCCAATTCAGGTTAAACTATATGGGCCCTACATAGGGCATCCCAGCCTTAGCCCATGTCAGTTTAGCCCACTTGAACCTTAAATGGGCCCCATATAGTTAGCCCATGTGGGTTGCCCATGTGGGGCCTATTCAGGTTAAACTATATGGGCCCTACATAGGGCATCCCAGCCTTAGCCCATGCCCAGTTTGCCCACTTAGAACCCATAAAGGTCCCATTTAGCCAACCCACATGGGCTTTACACCTGGGCCCCATGTATGTTAAACTATATGGGGCCCATTAATTTTTGCCCAGTTTTATCCCATGCCCATTTAACCAACAACAGACCCATATGGGGCCCAGATCACAGCCCATGTGGGCATCACATATGGGGCCCACATTAGCAAACCTTTCTGGGCCCCTCAAAATTTGCCCTGGACAAGCCCATGCCCAGTCAGTACCCATCTTGCCCACTTGTGGCCCATGTGGGGCCCACATTGCTTTGCTGGCTGGGAATATAGCCTGATAAACCACACCCACTTCTTTTGTGCGCGAAAGAAGGTGGGTTATTATACTAGATCCATGGTCTGGACATACGGGGTAAACAAGTTGCTGATTGGCGGCTGAGGCCTGGTCGAACCAATCACGACCGTCACAGAGAATTGACAAGGTGACGTCACATTAGCCAAAACTAATCATGGATGAAGTAGTCGAGGATTGTGCCTCCGTGTGCTCGTGAGTTTATATTCAGTTCATATTTCGTGAGTTGGATTAACAGCTGTCGTCACGTACGCTATTTGCTAATTGGTTTATTTCACTGACAATCTGTGCGCGTTAGGCCCGCCCGTTCAAACTGCTCCAATTGCTCCGTGACCAGACTAACTTCCCTGTGTGGAATGGACAGGGAATAGTATGGCAAAGCCAGGCAACAAAACAATACATCAAACTGTTCGCTAGATGGTGCTATTATCATTGTTTACTATCAAATCGCAGCTAGATTGAACATTTATAAACCAAATAGTTTAGTTACATGACATGTTTTAGTATAAAGCTTAATTAGCTTGTTGTTCTACTATTCTAACAATTAGGCACAATTGAGCGGCAGTGTATTATAATGGATAGAAGTGTTATTATAAACACAAAACACTAAATGGGCATATATATTGTAGCGTCCTGATGGACGTTAAGAAGGGAAATCCAGCTGTACGCAAGTTGTCACTTTATTGCAGGAACTTCAGAGGGTTACTGTCGGCCGTAACCACGCCGTACACTTGGTAGAAAAACCACAACAACGAAAAACAGATAGCGTAACCTAGCCGTGCACTCCTCAACTCCGCGCTCAACGTCAACATCAACACAAGCCCCCCTCGCACTTGTCCCGCCCCCAACCGTCTTGTCTAATCACAACACTAGTTATAATAAGCCATTAAACATCAACATTAGAAACAGGGTCGTTACACTGCCCCCCCCTTACTTAGTCCCTCGCCCCGAGGGATCACATAAGAAGTTTTTGAGGTGGGGTGGGGGCCTCCTCTGCCTCTGTGGCCTCCTTGGTGTGACTGCATGCAACTCAGCCTGCAGCCTGGGCGGAACACATTGCAGGGCAGTGGGAGAGTTAACAGGTGAGGCCAACTGCGGTGAAATGGTGGAGGAAACAGTCAACAAAGTCTGGGGTGTGGCGGCTTTTTCTCTCCTGGGAGGTGTGGAGGGTTTAGGGCGCTGCTGGGGGCGTGCATCACCCCTATATGGGGCTAACCTGTCCCTGTGAAGAGCCACCCGTCTTCCTCTAGGTGGCAGTTGAACCCTATAAACCACTTCCCCAAGCTTCTCAAGTATCTCACAAGGCCCTACCCAGTGACAGTCCAGTTTTGGGCAACGCCCTTTTTTCCTTTTCGGGCTGTACACCCACACCAGATCCCCGGCGTGGAAGTCCTTTCCTTTGGCCCGGAGGTCGTAGTTCCTCTTCTGCCGTATTCCTGCTTTCTGTAGTTGGTCACGCGCAAAAGCGTGAGCTGTCTCCATCTGGTCCTGGAGCCTCCTGGCATATTCTGGGCCTGGTGAAACTGGCGGAGTATCAGGAGGTCTCCCAAAAAACATTTCTGTCGGGGTTCGCAGCTCTCGGCCCAGTATGAGTAAAGCGGGTGTGCAAGATGTGGAGTTCTGTACTGCGGATCTGTAGGCCAGCAGGACCAAAGGGAGGTGCATGTCCCAATCCCGCTGGTGCTCTGCAGTGAGAATAGCGAGCTGCTTTGCTAGAGTTCTGTTGAAACTAGTCCATCGCTCTGAGGGTGTAATGGAGTAGTCCGCGTCTTTTGCATCCCCATGCGCTCACACATAGCAGAGAACACAGCAGACTCAAAGTTTCTCCCCTGGTCACTGTGGACGACCTCAGCTGCCCCAAACCGGGAAAACATGCCTTCCACCAGGGTGTCTGCAACAGTTACTGCTTCTTGGTCTGGAATGGCAAAAGCTTCCGGCCATTTTGTGAAGTAGTCCATGGCAGCAAGAACATAACGATTTCCCTTTTCAGTGCATGGAAATGGGCCCATTATGTCTACTGCCACCCTCTCCATTGGAGCTCCCACTGTCAACTGTTGAAGCTCAGCATGGGACCGATCTGGGGGACCCTTGTGTGCAGTGCAGAGGTCACAGCGACGACAAAAATCCTCTACGTCTCTCCTGAGCCGGCTCCAATAAAAACCTTGCCGGAGCCTACGAAGTGTTTTGGAAACTCCAAAGTGGCCTGCTCCCGTAGCCCCATGACAAGCCTGAAGAACAGAGTCTCTGAGTGTCCGCGGAACAACGATCTGCCACCTATCTTCTCCAGTGGCTGGGTCTTTCCAGGCTCTCTGCAGCACTCCTTCCTCCATCCGGAGAGCCCCAAACTTTTCCCAAAGTCCTTTAGTGGCCAGTGAGCGACCAGAAATCTCGTCCCAGGGCGGCTTCTGTCCTGACTCCACCCACTGCAGCACGGGTTGCAAGTCAGGATCCAGTTCTTGCTGAGCTCTCCATTCAGGTGGGCTATCAACTTGTGCCACCTTACAGACTGGCCCATTTCCGTCACAAATGGAGCCCCGCTTTTCCGCAGAACAAAGTTCCTTCTCTCTGGCCTCTCGTTTGTCACAGTAGCGGCAGCTGTCCTGGGTGCAGGGACGCCGGGACATAGCGTCAGCATTACCATGGCGACCTCCAGCTCGGTACTCCACCTTGAAGTCATACGGTGCCAGCTCCTCCAACCAGCGAGCAATTTGGCCTTCAGGTTCCTTGAATGACATTAACCATTGGAGTGCTGAGTGATCTGTTCTAACCGTGAAGGGAAGGCCGCAGAGGTAATACCGGAAATGCCCTATAGCTCTCACAATGGCCAGAAGCTCTCGGCGTGTTACACAATAGCGCCGTTCAGCCTTGTTGAAAGTTTTGCTAAAGTACGCCACAACTTTTTCCCCTTCCGGCCCCACCTGGCTCAACACCGCCCCCATACCCACATCACTAGCGTCTGTGTCCATGACAAATGGCAAGTTGGGGTCCGGAGGTGTTAGGATGGGAGACTCGGTTAGGGCCTTTTTTAAAGTGTTGAACGCGTTCTCACACTCGAGTGTCCAAACAAAGTCACAGTCCTTCCGCTGCAGGCAAAACAGTGGGGCTGCAATACAAGAAAAGCCGCGCACAAATCGTCTGTAGTAGGAAGCAAGTCCGATGAAGCTCTTAAGCTCTCTGAGGTTAGATGGTGTCGGCCAGTCTCTCACTGCCTGCACCTTCTCTTCCAGCGTACCAATGCCCTCCCCTCCAATCTTGTGTCCCAGAAACTCCAACTCCTTTCTCATAAAGCAGCACTTGTCGGGGTGGAGTTTCAGACCTGCAGCTGAAATTCTCTGAAGGACCATCCGGAGCGAATTCAAGGCTGTTTCGAATGAGCTCCCGTGAACCAGGATGTCATCCAAGTAGACTAAACATTCTTGACGGGGAATGGCAGCCAGCACTTTTTCCATCAGCCTTTCAAAAGTGGCCGGGGCATTACAGAGGCCAAAGCAGAGCACCCGGAACTGCCACAATCCCCTGCCAGTGCAGAAAGCGGTCTTCGGTCTGGCGTCAGGACTTAATGGCACCTGCCAGTACCCACTGCGCAAATCCAACGAGGAAAACCAGGATGAGCCAGACACCAAGTCTAGAGACTCGTCAATACGAGGCAGTGGGTATGAGTCCTTCTTTGTCACACTGTTCAATGGTCTGTAATCCACACAGAATCTCATTTTGGGATTGTTTTTTTTATTGACCATCACAACCCCGGAAGCCCAAGGGCTCTCTGACGCCTCAATAATGCCTGCTTTCAACATTTCCTCTATTGCACTATCTGCAGCTGTTTGGTGCGCCAGAGGAAGGCGGCGGGGGCGCATTTGACTGGCCGCGCATCCCCTGTGTCGATTTCATGTTGAACCAGGTGTGTCAGGCACACTTCCTCTTCTGAAAGGGCAAAAATGTCTATATACTCCAGCAAGACTTGCCATAACGCCTCCTGCTGGTCAGCTTCCAAATGATCGCAGCTGCGTTTCCATATCTCCCTTACAGCTGCCTCTCTGTCTCCATCTTCCTCAGACGCAACATGCTGGCTCACGTCGTCAGGGGGCAGTTTATCCCCACAGTGGTGGAGGGTGTTGGGCATTGTGGAGGAGGACTTAAGAGGGGGGTAAAAATCTTGCTGTGTCTCTGCGGCTCTGGAGGTTGCTCTGCACTGACTACGAACATTTGTGGGACACACCATCTCAACCATGGGACCCCCAGGAAAAGTCACTGTGTTCTTGCCAAGATCTAACACACAGCGAGCGGCCCGCAAAAAGTCCAGACCCAATATGCAGGGGTCTTGTACCGCAGCAACCCACACTTCAAAGTCCACTGACAGTTCCCCCACCTGTATCGCTACTAACCCTTTCCCAAGCATGGGGGCTAGCTCCCCGGTCACTGTCCGCAGCTTCACCTCAGTAGATTTTAGCAATGTCCCAGGCGGCACCACATCAGGCCTCATTAGCGTCGCAGTGGAGCCGGTGTCGACAAGGGCTAAGCACGATGCCCCTGTCAGTGTAACAGGGACATGGCAAACATTTCCCATACGAGTCCAGCCCACCACCCTAGAAGATTTGGCGTTGTCATCTGCTTCTGGGGGGAGTGGAGCCCCGCTCCCCCGACTCCTCCGTTGGGCTCCATCTGATGGCAACACGGTCGGGTGGGACCCGGTGGCGGGGGCCTGTGTGGTCCCATTTACACAGACCCCGAGGCGTTTCCCTGACCACTAACATTGTTGGGGCACCGCACGCTGATATGGCCGGCCTGACCACACGTCCAGCACACAGGAGGACCACGACGAGGACGGTTGCCGCTGCGTTGTGGTTGCAGTGACACAGACCGTATTAGTTCAGTCAGCTCAGCAACCCAGACAGGCTTTTCCTGACCTGGGTCTTCTTGAACCGCGGACCTCACAACAGGGCTGCTCTCTGCTGCAGCTCCCACGGCCTCTCTCTCCAAGGCAAGCTCCAGTGCGTGCTGCAGGGTACGGGGATGTGCCAGCTGTGTTTGTACACGCAGCTCTCTTGGTGTTAATGCACGGATAAACTGATCTCTGGCCAGCTCACTCTGCACTCCCGTGGGCATGTGGGCATACGCTCTTCTTGTCAGGGTCTCAATGTCATTAGCCAGTCCTCTGAGTGGCTCACCTGCCAATCTCTGCCTGCTCGCCAGCTCAGACCGCAAAACATCAGGTTGGTTACACTGTCCAAAACGCCGCTGAAGAGCTCCAATTAAAGCACCGTAATCATTTCTCTCAGCTGGGCTCAACAGCAGCAGACATGTCAGGGCGTCATCAGTAAGGCACAAAGCTAGTTGGAGTGCTTTAACTTCTTCTGGCCACCCAGCCGCGCTAGCTAACAGTTCAAATTGGGCATGGAAGGCATCCCAGTCCGCTTTTCCAGAATATTTTGGGGTTTTCACTTGGAGTTGTTCAACGCGAGCTCCGCCATATTTGTTTGCAACTGGCCTCACGTCCTTCATAGCAGGCATTTTCGCGCCAGGACGCCCTTTCTCCGAACCGAAGCCTGCCTCCGCAGCTAACTCCATGGCTGTCTGCCTTATGCGGGCAGCCTGCTCTGAAGCATGGCCAAAGTTCATCTCATGCCCCAATGCCCTCCTGTATTCATTGTCCATCACCTCCTCTTTGACTCGCGGACGAGTGTCAGGCGTGCGGCGCTGAGAAGTCATGACGAGCGGTCCGCTGCGGCTACTGGAGTGTTAGCAAGAGAAACTCCACTTTTACTTCTGACACCAGTGTAGCGTCCTGATGGACGTTAAGAAGGGAAATCCAGCTGTACGCAAGTTGTCACTTTATTGCAGGAACTTCAGAGGGTTACTGTCGGCCGTAACCACACCGTACACTTGGTAGAAAAACCACAACAACGAAAAACAGATAGCGTAACCTAGCCGTGCACTCCTCAACTCCGCGCTCAACGTCAACATCAACACAAGCCCCCCTCGCACTTGTCCCGCCCCCAACCGTCTTGTCTAATCACAACACTAGTTATAATAAGCCATTAAACATCAACATAAGAAACAGGGTCCTTACAAAATATATATATATATATATATATATATATATATATATATATATATATATATATATATATATATATATATAGCAGTGATATAATTGCTGTAGGTCATTAAATTCTCCCTGGGATGTGGAGTTAGGGACAGGATAATTAAGCATAAGCTGTTAGACGCTTACAACTCACTCCCACTGAGCTGTTTAATAAAGAAGGGATAATGACAGGAAAATATGCATTTGCCAGAATGAAATACTAACCTAATAATTCCTTCAAAGAGACAAACATGAATATTAAAGTTAAAGAGAAAGAGGAGAGTCAAGTGAACACATTTTCCACATCATTGTGAAGCCATTCTCTAACTTATGGGTCAAGCTCAGATGTCAGGATAAAAAAGGCTACAAGCAACACAAAATACATTGTGCTTTATAAGTGCCATAAGTGATTGGTTACATTTCTTTTCGTGATAAAATCATAAAAGTGTGTTGTTTTGGTAGCACCCTGATCTCGATAAGTCGAAATGAAACAAAATCCTCCCTGATTTATCCAAGGCTTTGACATACATGATGTTGTGACCTCTCACGAAGACATCTCCCGGAACGCCAGACCTTTTTCACACTCAACAACTGGATGCTGTGCTGCTTGTAAGCCTTTAAGTGGTTTAGTGCATCTGTGCGCTGTACTCACTGGGGAGGGGTGGTGCTGGTGGTGAGTAATGGCACAATGCCCAAACGAGTAAGCCTGGCACTATAAAGGTGATTGCTTCCTCTCCCCAGCTCCTCCTTCCTTTCCTTCTCAGCCTCCTTGCTCTGGCTCCGCCCCCTCTCCTCCCTCCTCGGTGCCTGTCATCAATCTCCATCTGCAGTACATGTGCTGGCTGCTGCTGCACACTCAAGTCTGCAAAATGGGAAAATGAAGAAGACTGCTAACACTTGGTTTGATAAGACGCCAGGATCATTTTCTTGCCTCACTTCCTGAGCTCTTACGATCAGGATCTTGTCATCACAACATACGCTGAGGGGGGTGTGCTCACTGCATTGTGGACATAGATGCACAGCGGAGGCAATACTCAAGATGCAACAAGGAGAACGCATGCCTGCTGATTCTCTGTCAGGTAAATTCCTGTTGTGTTTTTTCATAAACATTTCAATTAATTTTCTGTCTTCCTCATTTGTTGTGTAGTTTTTTATTTTTTATTTTTTTAAAGATCCTGGAATGTTTATGTCTCTTGGCACCACCTTGTGAAGTACATACTATGAGGTGGCAATCTCCTGACCTATTTGCAATGATAAGGCTTGTGCTATTTTAGAGATTTTTCCTTCCTTTTTCTCTCAAACCTCTATAATACTGTAATCATTTGAGTGTTCTTATCAAACGTCTGTGCTATCTTATAGTTATATAAAAATAATAGATTTTGGGCAGTATATTCTGATTGGGTTGTCACACGCCAACTGTACTGTACTGTTGTGCTTTGCCTGTGGATGTCTCATAGTTGCCCTTAGTGATGAGAGGGATGCTTCTGCTCCAATTCTATGGCATCTCAACATCAAAAATAAAAATTCTAAACGTACAGTAGCAAAACAGACAGTAGATGTCATGTCTTTGCCTGCCAGCAGGGATGTGCATCTTCTAGATACAGTATTTTTTGCCAGCAAACAAAGTAGTTACTAGTTAAGGAAAGCAAAAATTATAGATCTCGATTGCAGTGAAAGAAAAAGGGGCATGCTGCACTTTCAACACATTAAAAGTCTTCCAAATTGAAGGACGTATAATATATTAGAATAAATACATCATGGTACATTGACATTTTAATATAATGTAAATATTAGATTTACATATCTTACTTTGCAAGATCTTTGTTACAGGGTTACTTGACTGTAATTAACAATTCTAACAAGTCAGAACACTGTCAATATTAGGACTATGGGGTAAAAAGTAGGTAAACAAAATTATACTTAAGAAGATGATTGTTTGCAATGAATACAAAGCCAGATCGGGTATTTCTTATAATTATAAATAAAAATGTTGGATATCTAAAATACATTATGTTATACTGTCTATTTCAACACTATCTTATAATATCACTTTTTGTACAAATAAAAAAAAAAAATATACGGAATCACTAAGTTAATTGTCTATTGTGTAATTTTTCGACTTTAATTAGATGTACCCTAAAAGTAAGAAGAGTAACGTGACTGTGAAGATGTGTTGTACGAAGACACAAAACCGTACATTTCGGGAATTCTCTGGCAGGCCATCAAATGCTCCTCTTCTTCTGACACCACGCCAGTCTGTCACCCATCAGCGATCGAATCCAACTCCAAGGTGAAGCCAGAGTCAGGGTGTCCTGCATTATAGGCTTTAATCTCCACGTCCCATGCCTCCCCATCCGTAAACAATGACCCAGCAAAACAACAGCATCAGTCGCGTGCAGATGTGAGGAGCTCTCTTGTTCTGTGCTCGGGCCACATGGGAGATTTTAGCGAGGCTATTACAGCTCAGAGTCAGGTGTAATTTAGCCTTAAGTGGATGCTGTGGCTAAAAACAAAAATAGCAGGTGGTGTAAACAAAAAGGTTACATTCATGGTTCATTATATAATACGACCAAGAAACTACAAGGAGCATTCAATTAAAAAAAAAAAAAAATGTGGTTGAGCTCTTTGTGCTAGATGTAGGTTTAAGAAAACAGGCTGTTTTTGAGCTTGGAAAAACACTACACTAAATGCAGCACATTTATGTAGGCTACATTATCTGCATTGACTAGGCTATTTGTCTGTCAGCTCAAATGAGCTAAAGTAATCTACAATCTTTCAGACATCTAAAATTAAACAAAGATATTCTATTCTACTTTTACATAATACACAGCTATCATCTGTCAGTCTTGTTGGCTGTGACTATTAGATAATTTTCACTGCATTCACAGGGACAAAATACTCGCACATAGTCTTCTTGCACTTTTAGTTCTAGTACAGTTGGCGTGTTAAGTTCCATAATACTAGTTTAGAATATAAAATTCAGCAAATGAAAACACTGGTTATAAATTTGTTGAGGCACTGCACCAGAGTGCCTTTCAGGGACATGTCCAGATAAAACCCTCACAGGTGGTGCTCAAACACCTTCCCCTTTGCCTTGTGCTCTCACAAGCAGTGTTAATTTCATCGACTGAAATGTTTAGTCATCATTTTAGTCGAAGTAATATTTTAAACTAAAACTAAACATTGGTCTAAAACTAAATCAAACGTTTTTTACGAGTCTAAAACTATAACTAAAATGTCCAGATATTTTCCTCGACTAAAATCTGACGAAATAAAAATGAGAAGAAGAGACTAAAATTATGCAAGCTTCACTGATAGTTTGAAAGAGCCTCAGATCATTTAAATTTACTGCCAAAAGGAACAGCTCTGACCTTTGTTCATGTGGGAAAAGAAACATGAAGCAGAGGACCTTGATTAAAGATGATTAGAATAAATAGGCCTATTCTAAATTCAAAGTTAACTAGATTCATCTTAAATTTAGTCGACTAAATTCACCGGCAATTTTAGTTGACTAAAACTAGACCAAAATTGAAGATAATTTTTTGACTAAATCTTGACTAAATACTTGATTTTAGAAATGGAATGCAAATTATTTTTTCCTCCATTAGTATATTGTAAACACAAACGTTTGTGGGGAAAAATGATAAATGATAAAACATTTGTATCAATTTCATTAACTTTCAGGCTATTTTTCTAGCATTTTTATGAACGTGACCCTGAAAAGTGACCCTGCAAGTTGTGAAATGTGCCTGTAAGCTTGTCCCTGTAAAGAATATGGATGCTACAAATATATTAGGAAAGTTACCAATGAGTTTGGACTACAACTAACATTTTAATTTAGTGGCTTCCGCTTTCATTGTTTGCAATAATAAAAATAATAAAAAAAAATCAGGTATAGGGCCTTTAAATAACATTTAAAACTAAAGTGAAATATGTTGTCGAAATGAACACTGCTCGCAAGTGCATTTTTTGTTCAAAATACATATTATATATTTTATTATAATATTTTCCGCTCTAAGCCAATATCTGCAGAAAATACAGTGCTCAACAACTTTACATTTCGCTTCCTTCCTTCTCTGCCCCTTGCTCCGTGGCAGCCCTGATTTGCCCCCGTGTTTCCCCCGTTTGAGAAGATGGTACAGTCCATTCCCAAAACGCGGGAGAAAAGAGTAAATTTGATCATTTGTATGTACGAATGTATTATTATAGATCCATGGTACGAACTAGCTCGGCAAGTCTGTATTATTAGCCTTAGGGGAATGCAAATGAACCGGGCGGGGATGTCAGCGCCGCGTGTCGGGAGTCGGAACCGTCCGGACAATGTCAGCGGTAAAAGTCAATATATCTTTAGCGGTAAGCCTATGTGTCGCGCTATAAAATGGTCTTAGTGTTACACAGATCCAGTCACAGTCATGGCTGGTCGTGAGATTAAGGTGAGGTGAGGAGATTAAGGGTGAGGGTGAGGCGAGCACTGTGTTTGAGGATTAGGCTATCCTACAGGAATATTCAAACCCAGTGGATTATTATAAAGCTATTTATTTTTGATATAGACACAACAATGAGGTTGGACAAATCAGAAGTATGTAGGTAGGCTACCTTTTTTATTTTTATTATTAGTATGCTAAATGTAACGAATATATTTCTTATGGTGTAATCGGTGTTACAGGGCCGAGGAAGGTCTTTGGTCAGAGGAAAAAAAATTACCCCAAAAACGCTTTTTCTGTGCATATTTCCTATTTATCAATATTGCCTGCAGGTCGCAAACTATCCACCAGGGGGTGCTGCAGCGCCCTCAGCACCCTGGGTTCCCACGGCCTTGTCGTTGGTAAACACGGAGAGGGAATAACTCCTCAGGAAACTTTATTTGCAGACAGATTAATAGAACAGCCCTTAACGTTTTTTATGTGAAGTCATATCCCTACGCCATGAATAAGATAGTTCCTGACAGGTGTGCAGGGCGGAGAAAGGCGCCTCTAATCAAGGCAGACACATCTGCCTGCGGAGTGTCAGGGCAACACGTTTCTGATCTAAACACAACTGAGATCCAATAATCTGTCAGTCCGCTGTCAACGCACGTGTACAGCACTTCATTTCCAATAATCCCTTTGGCCATTGTAGTTCAGGCGGCCGAGCGAGGCGGAGAAAAGGAACTTCGCTCGTCTACACGAGAATACCGGCACCGTTGCACAGGTTGCGTCAGAGCACGGCGATGTCATCTTGGACACGAATCTGACCGGCATGCACCGCCTGCAGCGCCTCTAAACACGCCTAATGAATAGACCCTTCAACTGCTTACATCATCAGTGACGTCAGCTGGAGGCAGGAAGTGATCAAGAGAAATAAGATTAAACTAAAACTAGCAATTTTAAGTGTAAAACTACAACTGAAAAATGTGGTCCTGTTGTGGCTTAAGGTGCAGGAACAAGAGGAATGACATTTGAGACGATAAAATAAGGGCCGTTTTTCAATATGCGTTCTTGTCCGTGCTTGTGTGCTTGTGTACTCATGAAACGTCATGAAGCTCCTGTTCTCTCCAAGTCCATACTTTTGGTGTGCTCAGCAAGTACATACTTGCCGTGCGCACGAGAACATACTTGTGTTCTTGAGTATTGAGAAACACCTCTAGGAATGCTGTTCAAATATAGCATTATCCCTAAATAACTGTCTAGCTTACTATTACCCCTGATACTTTGGCACACACATCCTAAACAAACGACATCACTTCTGCTTCCTAAATGATTCCTTTATTTATAACTTCTCAACAAGTTTGCCGAATAAATTCAAGAAACTGTCGGCCCTTTTGGCAGACGCACTTTCGCTCTCCTCCGCCCTGGCCAGCATCTCTCTCTCCCTTTGCTCCTCTCTTTCTGACTGCGCCTTTAAAAAATCCAGCAGCTCTCTCCTTGCACTTCTCTTCCTTCTTTCTCTGGGGTGCTTCCTGGTCTCAGTGGTTGCTGAGGCTGGTGCGATGTTGTGGCACACATGCTGGATGCCACAACCACAGGGGGGTTGATGGAAAGCTGCCCCTGCAGTGCAGCATCCATCATGCCATACCACTGCCAGGTGGTAGCAGCGGCAGCACCAGCCTCTAAGATGGGTGGATCCCTGGGGTCCTAAACAATGGGTTTAACTTTAGGGCAGCCATATTTACCCACTGGAAAAGTTGAATGAAATTAGTCAAATAAATACCTTATATTTTTGGACCAGGTTGTGCCACTTCTTATGATCCTGTTTTGGGTTGATCTGCATCCCAGAAGTGGAAACCAAACTCCTAGTCAAATAAGCACTGCTTTAGAAATATAATAATGGCTAATAGTCGTACATAAGCTAAACACAAGTGGATACTTGCTCCTATCTAGTCTTGGAGGTGTTCCTCCTGGATCAGGGTCCTCGTTTCATCAATGGTCCCTAGAAAAAAATAAAATATTATTGCCCATTCTAACAACTTACATGTCTGTCTGTCTGTCTGTCTGTCTGTCTGTCCTCCACATTATGAGGGGTTGAGTTTCCTCCGCAGTCCTTGGATGAAGGTTAAATGTTATTCATGTGTTATTTCAGCATAACAAACCAGAATAATGACAAATAAGGTGCCTAACAAAGAACGCTAGTCTCTGATACAAGTATAATTTTCCTACTTTTTAACTTACAACTGTGGGTTTTCTCCTCCGCCATCGTTGCTGCACACTGTCACTGTTCAAATTGTTTCCTGGATGAAATTGAAAGTTTTTTATTTAATTACAGTGAACTTATTCATAATACGTTTGCACGAAACTACACGATTGAGCATCTTACTTCATATATTAGCTAAACTATTACCAGTATTATAAAAAATAACCTTATTTTATCGTCTCAAATGTCATTCCTCTTGTTCTTGCACCTTAAGGCACAACAGGACCACATTTTTCAGTTGTAGTTTTACGCTTAAAATTGCTAGTTTCAGTTTAATCGTTTTTCTCTTCATCACTTCCTGCCTCAAGCTGATTTCACTGATGATGTCAGCAGTTAAAGGATCTATAGGCCTACGCTGTTCAGATGAATGAATGCAGCTGGTCTTCCAGGTTGAATTTGGGCAGAAGCTTCATTTATTGAAGTGTTAACATTGAAAAGTGCATTAACACAAAATGTAACAAAGTGCTGTGTAACTATTCCTGGAAAACAAAGGAAAGCATAATATAAATGCCTCCACACACTTGTATTGAAAGTATTGTGATACTATTTTGATACCAAGTATCGACACTTGGTATTACGGCACAAAGTATTGCAAACCAATCTGATATTTTGTCCCAGCCCTACTAAATAGGCTATATTTTTTCAAAGCCATCTTCGTGAATCAAACTAAACTTACACCCCTACCATAATCCATTATCTTAAAAACTGCAAAAAACATTAGAGGAAGTCAATAAGAAGTGTGTTCTGCCTCCTATACTCACTCAGAGGCAGAACAGAATTATGTTGTGTATACAAACTAGGCTACAATCTTGTTTATATCAGACATACTATTAGTTTTACTGTTGCCAAACCCAAGTCTAGAACTATTTAAATGACATCAGTCCACACAGTATGGGTATAACGTTTCTTGTAATTTCCCCACATCTTTATTCTCAGAACTTGCCACGCTCTGAATCAACACCAGCTATTACTTCCTCTGCTGATATCTGCATGACCATCTCCACACAATACACACGGAACCTGCTTAGACACAGCTGTACAGCACAGAGCTAAAGCTGCTTCACAATGACATGGAGTTTTGTGTGAAATTGCTTAGATCCATGGCAATGCTGCTGATTGTCCTCTCAGAGCCCCAGACGAAGATGCTGACTGGGCTGCCGTTAGCTATAGTCGGTTTTACCTGTGTAATAACAAACAAATTGCTCAACTGGTTTAAAAAATGCATTATTTTGGAATTGCCTTTCTTCTTCTGTGCACCAACTAAACAGTTTTCACTTTCTTTTAGGTGAGCATGGTTCAGCAAGACACCGGATGTCACGAGGACACTCGTATGAAGAAAAGCCCATGTGGAACAAGTACTGTGTACTCCCTGACTGTCAGATGCTGCTTCTGAATGAGGAGGAGGTGGTGAGAGCAGACTGTCCAGTCTGTCATATCCGTCTGTCTCTGCTATTGTCACACTATTATATCCTCATATTGTTTCAGTAATAATTCTGCTATTATAACCATTACTTTACATAATTGAGAAGATGCACTTGCAGGCCACCGCTGTAGACTACACACACACATACATTACATACATGTACATGTTTTTAACAGCAGCCTTTATATGTCTTTGCGTGCAATTGACTATACAACCCTGGTCGTTTGTAGTTTCCCTAGTTTTACAGCAGCACAACTTTTTAATTAACTATGGTCTACATATAGAGAAATGGTTAGGTTTGGGAATTGTCCGTTGTAGTTCAGTCCAACTATCGTTGACTGAATATGAATCTCTAAGTATCGTTCTGAAGCTTATTCTCGCTCTTTGATATTGTTACCAGGGCAGTTGTATTTAACACAATTGCAAAAATGTTACGGTTTACTCACAATTGAGATAGTGTTTGAATGAGGTACTCATTTGCACAGACTTTTCTTTAGGTGTGCTACAAAAGGAATAGTAAAAAAGAAAAAACAGAAACAAATTTGAGACAAATGTTGCATTGACTTTAGGTGTGTGTGTGCGTGGGTGCGTGTTTGTGGGAATGTTCGATAGGCCATTATCAGTTTCTTTGGAGGACATCAGTTCCTTTTCACGTCTTCAATTTGTTCCTCCATTTTCACTCTCAGCCATCTGTCTTCTTTAGTCTGTTTAATCTTTTAAAGTCAAACCTTTGTATGCAAGCTATAGCTATAGTGGAGTATAACTTGACATAGACTTATGTGGTTCTAAATCACTGTGTAATCGTCTGGCCATTTATCAACATCATGTTCATTGTGCATCCCTTAACTGACACCGCATTAACGAGCTGACCGAGAGAAACAAAATAGGCCCTACTGATAGAACCTTTACTCCATGTAGCATTTATGAGCAACTTTTTCCATCATTATTTTGCTTTCATTGTCCTTTTTTCCATTTCGCATCGTGATACTGATCACTGCAATGAGTTATTTATAGTGTGTTAATGTAGTGTTGCATGCAAGCTGAATTCTCGCTGTATTTGTGAGTTCACAAACACTTGAGATATTGTGATATTGTGGAAAACTCATACACAAAGTATGTCATACACAATCATCAATCTGGCTTTTGCCAGGTTAGTGTTAATGCACGTGTCTCATCTCTTGTGTTTATTAATAAGAAAATGTTTAATATAGTGTACTTTTTCCAGGGGAGGCGTTCAGCATCATGCAAGGCCCATCTTTTGAGACGTACTATCAGTGTCCCTGTCGAGACCCATTTTCCAGAGTTCCACTGCCAGATGTCCACCGAAAGTGGTGAGTAATTTACAACAGACTTTACTTCAGCTGGGATTAAAGTGAACATGCGCTATAATTGAAAATCCTTTTTTCAGCATTTGAGCTCAGCTGCACTGCTCCACCACTAGATGGTGATGTTTTGTAGCACTATGACCCAAACTGGGTCCCACGGATTTACAATAGTTTCTTGAACCAGTAGTATGCGAACTATTGTTGGCTCATATACCTACCAATATTCTTGTGTCTACTTCCCAACCAACATAAATGGTTGTTTCTGAGTAATTTTCTTCTTTGTGTTATTTACTGTTTTTATAGATTTTCTGTGAATAATGATAATGACAACTAGGAAATCTGGTAGTTAAGGTTGAAGAAGTTAGTTAAGGCGGCAGCCCAGTGTTGTTTAGGTGGCCGCCTAAACAGGAAAGTGCTGCGGAAACCCTGCTTAGCTTTTAGATATAGCTACTAACTACCCATTTGCCCTAATAGCTAATTACATAATTTGATAATTTTATGTACCGGTAATATAAGGTGGCCAATGCAATGAAAGTAAAGATTTAAATTTGTACAAAATCTATTATTGTCACTGTGCTTGCTTCCAATCTTGGCGCTCTCTCATTTTATATATATAATATATATAGATATATATCTCGCGCTCTCTCTCGCTATCCCTCCTCTATCTCTCTCTTCTATTTCTTTCTTTTTTGAAAAATAAGGAAAAGCTCATGCACACTGTCTCTCTCACTCTTTTTTATGTATATTTTTTTTTTTTACTTTTATTGCTGCAACATTTCGGTCACACTGACCTTCATCAGGCTGATGAAACTCAGTGTGAAACATTGCAGCAATAAAAGCCACAAAAAAGAAAAAGAAAGTTAAGTTAAGTATCTGCCTCTCTTATGCACCTGCCGCCTTCTTAGCTGTGCAGAGCTTCTATTCATCAAGTGTTTGCTTTCGTTTTTAATTTGTAAAATATAAAATTAGAAATATGTTTTTTTTTTCTGTTCAATCTTTTCACATCATGATAGTGGGGATAATGGCTCAGTTGACCTAAGGTCAGCGGTTGCTGCTTCAGCCTGGCGCAATATGGAGGATTGAAAGTGCCACAATTAAATAAATAAATACACCATTAAATAATTAAATACATGTGTCATTAATTAATTAAATGTTTCATTAATTAATTAAATATGGAATTAAATAAATAAATGCACCATTAAATAATTAAATAAATGTGTCATTAATTAATTAAATGTGTCATTAATTAATTAAATTACCAATGATTCTGTGTAAAAAAATATATATAATTATTTATCTATTTAATTAATTATTTCATGGTCCTGTGTTGCAGTGTTTCATGAATTAATTTTATCTGTCAAACTCGCCCATCAAAGTTTGAGGGGTGGGTCCTAACACCTGATTGGTCATCCAGCTCATCGAGTCAAGGCAAATCAATTCCAGAATAATGGATTGATGCAGACTAGTGAACATACTCCGATACGCTGGGTGGCGCTATTCTCCCTTACGTAGGTTTGAATACTCAAGCAAAAACAACTAAACACAAGCCTCGATCACTCCATCAAGGGATGTCAAGAAATAACTTTTTTTAAATTAATATCTGCTGTTTCTCAATAATCGTAAAGAGCACTCATCCGCCCGGTAGGTGGCGGTAAAACCAATGGATGCGGTACATTGCGACCGGGGCATTGAGGCAACGGCACATTCCAACTAGCACCCCTGTAGAGTACTTCTTCTAAAATTTCGGTCACTCTACGGTCAATGCCTTGGTCAGAAAGTGCGGAAATAACTCCAAGAACTTCAATAAATTCCTCCGCTTTATTCTGTATATGCTCGGGGTCTGCAGGTCCTGCTTCCACATACTCAGCAAGGTCTAAAATATCTCGCACCAACTCCCTTGAAACCTCATGAAGGTCCTCCATCAGCGTAGCCGTCATGTTTCCAAAAAACACTTCAGGCCAAAGCAATGGATTAGACAAGATTTGAGTTAACCAGGCTTTAGCCCGCCCACAACTTTTGATGGGCGAGTTTGACAGATAAAATTAATTCATGAAACACTGCAACACAGGACCATGAAATAATTAATTAAATAGATAAATAATTATATATATTTTTTTACACAGAATCATTGGTAATCTAATTAATTAATGACACATTTATTTAATTAATGACACATTTATTTAATTATTTAATGGTGCATTTATTTATTTAATTGTGGCACTTTCAATCCTCCATAGGCGCACACTTACCCTACATTGAATGAATGTAGTGTGTGGATGGTGGTTGGAGAAGCCATTGGCCTGGTTGATAGTTTTGGTCTACTACCCCAGTAACTTGCCCACCCTGCAAGAGAAACTTGTCAGCGCAAGCTTGTAAAGTGCAATACAAATTCCATGTTTTGATGCACATTACTGATGACACAATTTCCATATTGATTGTCAAAATATTAATGGGTGCAGTTAATATTGCAACAAAATACTGTAGTTTTTGTCAATTGATAAACAATTAAAAAAGTAACTTCATTAATTCATTCATGCATTGTCTTGTAACGTCCCACCCAGAGCTGGCCTGTTACTCTTCTCTCCTCCCTTTCTCTCCTCCCCTTTGGCTTTCCCTGCTACACTCGCTCACCCTTACCACTTCTCCAAAGTGAGGGGCTCAGTCAGACAGATGTAACACAGTGGTAAAAGCCTGCGCTGAGCTGGCAGGCTGCACTCGAGTCCTGGCCAAAAATCTGCTCTCAACAAGGGGGACTGCAGAGGAGTAGACGACTACAGCAGTCTGAACTTATTTCACCGAGTTAAATGGACTTCTTTTAGGCTATAGCAATGCTAACCTAGAAGCTTATCATCAAACACATCTAACATGGAAACTGACGCAAGCAGCCCTCCGGAGACGCCAAATGGTAAGTTTAGATGCTAAATCAAAGCGATTTTATGGAAGGGAAAAGTCAGTTGGGTCACATGGCTTTCCTGTGAGTCTGCCATTGCAACTCCATTTGGTTCTTGTTGACTGGAGCCTCTGTGGTTCTAATGAAAATAAGTGTTTTGTTGAGGGTCAATGGGTGAGGGGTGTTACATGGCAACGTGATGGAAACGACAGTGTAAAAGGGAGGATGTGTGACTGCAAAACCAATCTTTCAAATTCTACCTCATAAGTAGTCTTTTTGCACTTTAGTCTGCCTATGTTCTATTTCAGAATCGAATAATTAGCAGTGGCATTATGTGAGAGGGTTGTGGGTGTGCTAATTTTGTGCATAGTAATTTGATGGTTGTGATATATGTGCTGTCTGTGAAGTGGTTGAAGTGTGTGGGTGTTGAATGAAAGCGTAATACAAAGGAAATGGCTGGACAGCATACTGTTAATTCCATTGGGGATACAGCCGTAACTAAAGCCCAGTCAGAAAATGCATTCCTTCTCTTCCCATCATCATTTTCCATTGCTTATTTTTTTCTCTCACTAGATCATGTGCTCTAGCCCAAAGTTGTAAAGCGAAGAAAACAGCACTATGTCCTGGGTTGGCACTGTTGTGATGGGCCTAGCTTTTCTGTTATTGCTGCTGCTGGTGACGATGAAGAAAAGTGCTGAATGATTTAACAGACGCAAACACACAGATTGTAGCTATGAGTTCGTGCCAGCGCCTAAAAATGCTTTTCTAAGGGGCAGGCTGCCATGACACAAGAGTTACACGAAGGAAAGAACAAGAAACCGTTTTTCAGAACTTGTCTGAAACTTGACAAATTGTGAATTTATAAAGCATTTATGTGGTTGCTGTTAAAGTAAAATTGCATTACTAGTAAGGAATTGAGAAAAGTAGTTTGTTTTGACTATTGTGAGCAGTACGCACTAAGCAGTAGCTGAGATAGCCGTAGGAGAAGTTGATGTAATTATTGTTTATATATTATATTATTATGTATCAGTTAAGTAATAGTAGTTGCAGTTTTTAACTAGTTGTAGTTGTAATAGTGTTGTAATAGTGTCTTTACTTAGTTGTTGACAAAGTAGAAATAGTAATGACTGTGGTAGTTGTTTTAGGGAGGTTGGGAATAGCACAATTTTAGCAGTGCATCGGCTATGTTTGCCTAGTGAAAAAACGAAACTACAATTATGACATGTTCAAGCCACGTTGGATATTGACGTAAACCCCTCCGGGGATCAAATCTGGGACCTTCTAGCTGTGAAGCACGAGTGCTAACATCTGCGCCGCTTTTTTCTTTACTTTGACCATATGTAGCTACATGAGGTTTACATGTATTCTATTTCTCAATGCTTTATTTTGATTATTCTTGGCAAGATAAGATAAGATAAAATAATCCTTTATTGATCTCACAATGGAGAAATTCACTTGTTACATTCGGCATTCAATAAGATCACTCAGGGTGATAATAGACAGGAAATGTGCAAACAGTTAAATAGTAAAAAAAAAGAGGTATCTTATGTACAATAAGTAAAGACCAAAATCTTAAGGGGCGGAATTATAACAATAAGGAAATAAGAATAAAATAAAAATATAATAACAATTAGAACAGACTATAAAAAGTCGAATATCGAGGTGCAAAGTTTACAGTCCTAGTGCAGGTTGTCAATAAGTGACGCTGGTACAGGGAATAAGTGGCAAAATGCACAATCTGTTCTTCAAATGTGAACAAAGAACACATTTGCTAATGCCAGAAATAAAATACAGTAACAGGGCCATTGTTTGAGTAGTTAAATGAATAATGTACTGTTGGGATTGTTGTATCAAATTAAATGGCTCCATGACATTAATCACTCAAATAAAGACAAAATATTATTGTTTTTCCTTTCAGTGTTTGCCACAACAAATTCACATTGTCACATTTTGTGACAGAGAGCACTTTAGTGACTTTTCGGTGTATTTAAATAATTCATTAACATATACCTTAGTTTTTTGCTATTGAAGTTATGTTTTAATGATTTGCTAAAATCGTAAGTTGATCACATAGTCGAGTTTATCAAAGTCTCCAATTTCATCCAATGCTTGATATAAATAGCACTGTAAGTAGAGAGCTCAGCAATAACTTCAGAAAGTTGACAAGTGGCCAGCCATAACAGTGGCACACGTCCATTTGGCCCAGTTTGTTTGAAAGCTGGTGTGACGTGGGACTGTCAGCTTGCTCCGTACTACAGCGATCGAATGCTTTGTATGGAAAAGACCATAAACCATGATTGTTTACATGATGTTACTGAGTTTTGCCCAACTTTCAACTTTTCCGTATTGTTATGGCTGCTTTTTGTAAGTGGCTGCAAAGGTTAGAACTGGAGCCAGTAAGCTTGTTTCATGCTCGCTACACATTTGTTGAGAATGTGCTTCATGTCTTTGTAAATCAAATGCTAATGCATTTGGCCCACATAGGCAGAGAGAGAACACAGTAAGCAGCAAAAGAGAAATGTCTTGCATTGAGCAGAGTTTGTGATTAAAAGGAATAAAAGGAGGGGTTGAACAACGCCAAGCTAAAATCACAAGGTATATTTAGTCTGGGGACCACAAATTCATTTTCTCGTAGGAGAGGTGTGGTTTACGATTTACGAATGTCTATCATGCGTCTGCACGTAGCCATAGCCAATTGTATCATCGTATCAGATGACGTGTGACGTACCCGCTGTAAACGTTCGAGCTAAACTATTTAGAACACGGTCTAAAGCTTGATCGAAAGATGGCGTCACGTCTGCTGCTGTCATGTTGGATCTGTAAATAAACTTTTAAAAATGTTTTATCCCTAAACAAACTACAAGTTTCCATATGTCGAATAGCGCGTCATCGTCTTGCCTTCCCTCCTCGTTCTGTGATTGGTCCTCAAATCCATGCGAAGATTTCGGGCATGGTCCCCAGACAGCTGTGCAGCACACACACAGCAGTCTGGCATTAGCCAGGCTACATTCCTGTATTATTTTTGATAATATATATATTGACTTTTTTCTTTTTTAATCTCAGAAGTGTCTGTAAACTCCAGTAGGCCTTTCTTGCAATGGTGGAAAATATACTGCCAAGACATAAAAACATAACTTATTTTTTTTCTCATTTCATGTCTGAAAAAGGGTTAGTGTTCAGGTTTAATCATCCCGTAAAAAACATTATTTAGTTTAGTAGCAGAGGTCTGACTGGTCTGAAATGGCTTCTACTGCCATTCTGTCTGCCTTGAATTTGCTGTACACACACTCTTTTTTTAATGGATTTTCCAGTTCTTCTCTATACATTCATACACAGTGAGAGAGGTGCTGAAGATTTTGTTTTAAGTGTAAATTTTCCCCCGGCCTCAGCGTTTTGTGGAGTAATTTTGCTTATGCATCAATTCTCCTAACACTATCTCTGATCTGGCCCTGTACAAGATTACATGGCGTTCCGAATGCTGTGATTATCAGAATACCTGAGACTTTTTTAATCGGCTGGTATAATAGGCCTGTATCTTCTGAATCCAGCAGGAATGGCCACGCAGAGCCGCACAAGCGAACAAACACAGCAACAAAGAGAAGATTTATAGATGACAAGGGCACAAACATAAAAGGTGTTGTGTTTTTAGAGTGGACGTGGTGTGAAACTGTGACCCACATGCCGTAGTGATCACTCATGTCTGACAGAGATACTTTTTATAACAGAGTTTTTCATATTTCTTTTTTTTTACATTTGTACTGGGGAAATCATTCATCAATGGAATCTGTAGAATTGTGTCATTTTAATGTACTTTTTCTCATTTCATTTATTATTTTGCTCTTCACCATTATACATGGTATGGAACACAAACTTAAACATGTCATACTGACAGACAAGGTAATATACAAAACAAAACAAAGTAGCATACTTCACTGATACAATGGGAGAACCCTCTATGCATCCTGGACTGTTTTTAGGACTTACTTGACTAACATGAAAGACATGAAGACTCGTTTTTGTTGCCTGTTTATTTAGCACAGTTTTTAGCACAGTATTACCCACGAACATAAAAAAAAAAAAAAAATCTTTAGATGATTTGTGTTTTTACATGTTTATGATTGTGATTCAGGGTGTTAGTGAATCTATGCGTTTTCTTTTTTTAATTCTTGGTGTACTGTAAAGTTGTTCTGAACTCATGTCATTATGCTAAGTACTGTTTTGTAATAGTTGTGTAAAGAATGATTTTATATATGAAATATCATTTGTGGAACGGATTATCTTAAAAATATGTTTACACTGTAAAACAACAATATCACAACAATAGTCCCGCCTGTTTTACATAACTGCAACAATTTACCACTAACATGAATCTGTGACATAATCTTCTGCATGCAGTGTGACATCAGAGGAGAAACTGGCCCCACAGTCAGTTACCTTACTCCTGCACTGTGCTGCTCCCACCATTCAGGACCAATGCTTGAGTTGACAAATGTCTACTCAAGGACAGCGTAACATGAGAGGGCCATTGTTATTCCTAAAAGACGGAGGAATGTGGCCTGGGATACAAATAGTTTCAGTAGAGACTTATCAGCAACTGTATTGATACTTATAGATCTGTTTCTGAACTAAACTTGAGCAACACACATTTTAGCATGCATATAACATATACAAGCAGGCTAATGTGTGCTTGAATTGGCTTCCAAAATATTGATACTGTGTGCTTCTGCATTTAATACTATTGTCCTTTTACAATAACTACTTTTGAATCGACTACATTGAAAAACAAAACAAAAGGTGTTTAATACTTTCCACCATTAATTGTTTTTAATAGACCCTCATCAATTCTTTGAATCATTTATTGCCTTCCACGCTTCCTTTGCAGAGTAACCTTAGATGCTGTTCAAGAAAAACTCCCAACTAATGCCTTAAAGCTGGAGAGTAGTAGTGAGAGGCCTGGTCTGGCCCCGCGGTTTTTGGTCAACCGCAACAAAGCTCCTGACTGGCCGGCCGTAGTATAGGAATTTAGCCCTCTCTATTCCTAAGCTCCGCCTCCTTTCCCTCCTCCACCTTCTCCTGCTCTTCCAAAACCCAGAGTGCTGAGGCATTCCCTGTGCTTTCCTTTTTTCATTAGCCTGCTCATAAGAAAGAACAGGAACGGGGACGTTTTCGAGACGTTTGAAGTTGTAGAAATAGGAAGTAGAAGAAAACCAACAGTACAAAGGAAGTTCTCTGTTTGCTTATGTGGGCCAGAGCATGGGGGGCTTGGTAACCCAGATGGATGCCACAGGATAGTACGCTCTGACACACCACATGCACACTTTCTCTGTCCATTGCGTTGAATGAGTCCTAGGCAGACGGACACAGCAATGTAGCAGCGTGAGCCAAGTTTGGGGATTTACCACTTGTTGCTTCTCAGGATGATCCTTCTTTTACTTTTGCCTCTGCAACAGGATTTTGTCTGAGGTAAGCCTTGTTCATATATAGTGTGATTCTAGATTGGAATGTTTTTTTGTGTTGTGGTATGGCGTAGGGATGTTTAAAAGGGGGGGAGGTATACGTTTTGTGAAGCACTTTTGTGTTTCTGCTGCAACACTGTTGTTTTTAAAGGTATAGTATAGAAGAAAGCCTGGTTTGCATGAGGTGTTTCTACTTAATTTCAGGAAAAGGAAAAAAAAAGGTGTAGGCCATATGTCACATGCCCCCACTAAAGCAGGGCACGGTAAGAGAACTGAACTAGTGTTGGATAATTTGCAACACAAACATGACACACTTAAGACACAAGCTTTTCACTGCCTAGTGGTGTGTAGCATAGGCACAAGGTAGTCATTAGCTACTTTAGCCTTATGTAGTCTTCATTTATCAGCTCTGCTATGATTATAGTGCTGACTACGTCTGCCTTTACCTCAGATAGTAGCTCCTCATCATTCCTCTACCAACATGTGTTTACTTGCAATGATTTAACATGCAACAACTTAACTACTGCTTTTACTCTGCTCACCAGCATGCAGATACAGAGAGAGTGATATAGCGACAAATGCTGATTTGTTATTGAACAAAAATGTGTTGGAAATGTTTTTGTGTCTAATGAGATTACTTTTTCACTAGTAGGCTTTTAGGCTATAACTGTATGTCCAGGCTTGGGTGGGCATTGTTGTCCTATTATTAGAGCCGTCCAGCTGCTGTGGGGAAGGAAGTCAGCTCACAACAGCCGGAGACGAGGGATTACTGGGAATACCAAGCGGGAATTATGGACTGCTGTATTGGCATTCCTGCATCAATTCAGCCACAACTCCAAACAGACCAGTGGGAGTTTCACACAGAAGTGCAGGTTGAATGGAGAATATTTCGGATTTGTGCATTGCTGCCCTGAGATTATGGATGCTCAAAGACTGGCTGATTATTTTGTAGATTTTGATGTAAGTACTGATGTAAGAATTACTACCGATTTAGAGTTGCCACTAATCTACGTCTTAGAGACTGTTGTAATTTTGTATCATGGAGACTTTAAATGACTTTGGAATACGTTGAGGCATGTTCCATGTTGAGGCCACCGGCAAGTGAAGTGAATGACCCAAATGGGACAAGATTTGTCATCAAAGAAAAAAAAACGGCTTTGGATTTAGTCAAAGAGAGTATCTCAAAAACAGCAGTTTGTACTGTATGTGCTGTCTCAGTTTACTGTGTATCAAAAGTCCTGAGACAGCACGAAAGAAAGTTACTTAGTTGTTCCACCTCCAAAAATATATTTGAAGAATGAAAATATATAGTCTTTTGTGGAATAAATGAACATGATTTTTCTGTTCATGGGTCTAGATCAGAACAAAATTCTGTTGTTACTATTATGTTATCTTACAGGTAAGTATTGTAAACCAAGTACCATTATAGCACCCCAAAAAATTTAAAGCCTAGCCCCACCAATACCTTCGTTCCTTACCTTTATATTGCGGGAACATAGGTGCCATGGTAAAAAGGTACCTACGCATTATGACTAACCACCATGCCGTTACAACCCCAATCTTAACCCTAGTTTAACCCCTCACCTTATAACCTTAGCCCTATGTGCTTTTTGCATCTGTAGCGTAGGTGCCAGGAAACATAGAACTGTCTCTAGGGGCGATAGTGGCGCAGTTGGTAGAGCGGGTCGTCTCATGATCGGAAGGTAGGGGTTTGAATCCCAGCTCCTGATGATGCACACTGTCGTTGTGTCCATGGGCAAGACACTTCACCCACCTTGCCTCCAGTGTCCGCGCACATTGGTGTATGAAAGAAAAAGTGAATGGGTGACTGGTTCCTTGCTGTAAAGCGCTTTGGGCCTAATGAAGGTAGGAAAGTGCTATGTAAGTGGAGACCATTTACCATTTATGTGTTCAGAAAAATATGACTATATCACTGGTTCCGATAGAAAGATTGAAAGACAGCTGTATACAGTAGTTATGACATAAGGCAACCCATAACAAGCAGGTGGTCATACCATATTTCTTCCAGTTACAGTTAATAAGTCTGTGAAAAGTCATCCGGGGAATGAACAACAATATTTACAGCATTGCTGGATGACAAACGGAGTGTCCCAGTGTAAACAGTATTCATGATTGTCTTTGTAATAACATCTGTATTCGTTACAGTCTTGGATGCTGAATGTAGTGCTGTTGTCAGTATGTGAAAGTGGGCTGAACTTAAACAGTGATAACAGAGTGATTGAATTTTGTGATAAACCACACTGACTAAGGAAATAGTACCATCCCAGAGGTACTTGTGTGTGTATTCCCAGGCAATGCTTTGAGATAAGTCAAGTGTTTATTTAGTCTTTTATCTGTTTCATGATGCACAAGACTACTGGCGTGTTATCTGTCAGTGAGTTGCCTTTTTTGAGCAGCTATGCAAAGGGCTGAATGTGGTGTGTTTAATTAAGTGTGACCTTTTGGGTGAAAGACAGCCAGCAGAGCCATTGTGAAATGTTTGGCCAAACAAGAATAGTGTTGAGAAAGCACCTGGAGATTCCAATCACTATTCCTGAATGTACTTGTCTGGATGTTTCTCGTTACAAAAATAAAAACTTACCGCCCTTGTTTATGGAGAAATAAATTGCAGTACTATAGATTTTGAAATGTAGACTATTACTTAAGATTATAGGATAACCAAAATTGTTTTATCAATAAATATAGAATAATTATGGGGATACATTATTACATCCTGTGTATAACATTAGCCTAAGATAGTTTGCATTCCAGGCTGACACAGTTTCTGTGCCTCTGATGACCGTTGCTGCTCATTATGATCATCATCAATTAGGCCATTTATTGTTTAGGTGAACTGAAGTGTGGAATATTCTCTGCTCTCCTTTGTCAGACCAACTGTTGTTATTTGTTGTTGCATCATACTCCACAACAACAAAATTATTACCCAAGTTCACACTGTTTTACATTATCATCAAATGCCATATGCTGCTATGGAATTCAATTTCACAGAGGTTGAAATTACCTGAATCCTTTTCCTGGCTGAACTTGGTTACTTTGGCTAACACATATTTTAGTCCTAATTTGTCAATTTGTATAAACATTTTGTCTCAGTTTACTACCTATTTACTCATTTAGTGAAGTGAATGCCAGGCTCAAAATGTAATGTTCACATATTTAACCTAAGCTAGCACACATTTTGACTGTGCCTCCTAGACTGTGCACCCCGTTATATTTGTTATATTGGAATTATTCTTCATTGATCCCAAAGGAAATTCGGGCTGGTATTCGGAAAATATATAGCATCTTTAGGAAAATGTCTGTAGTGTTATGCACTTCTTCTTATTTTGAATACAGCTGGACTCCATCTGTTATGTATATGTGAATTCAGTGGCCCCCATGGAGCAGATGTGGCTTTTGGTCTTTCATTCTGCGCTTTTGACAAGCAGCCTGCTCTGTGCTACCAGTATGACCATGTATTTCCTGGTATGTTGGCTGCTTTTGGTCTTGGAGGCTCAGGATTTGACAGAGCATGTATTAACAGCGTGCCACCAGGTTGTCTGCAGATGTACGGCAGCTGCCTCTACATTCTTCATACATTTATGGTAATCTCTCAAACCTATACATACATAGTACAAAAGCTTGTCTGAGAAGTGTAAACTGTGATGCAGTAGTCTGTAGTATAGAATATAATAGGATAAATACAAATGCTGTCCATTTGTTTTATTTTTGTCAGTAACACGGTATACCGCCAGTATACAGTACTTCTGATGATAGGATATAATGGTTTAGCAATGGGGAAGCAAAATTGCTCACGATTGCCATGAACAAATCACAAATGTCAGATTCTTGTACATTTTTTTGCTCCTGGACATGTGCACAGTGAACTGTTGATATTAAAACATAAATTGCAAATCTAATGGCAGTAGCAATTGTCTTTAGAAAAAAAAAGAAAGAAAAAGAAAGAAGACAATTAGATATTTTTTTCCAGAATCCTTCAGTTAGCAAATTTTGTGTGTTCTGGTTTTGGATATGAAGGGAGGGAATTATTTGAATTCAAGAAATCCAACACAACAAGAAGCTTTGAATAAAATACCTGGGAAATATTGAATCCACTAAAGCTAATGTAAGGTGTGCTAAAATATTGGAGGAGCTACTGTATATCAAGTAATTGGGAACAGCTTTGAACATTTTTTATGCACTTTGTACTCCGAGCCCTCCCTGTAAAAAGAGGAAAGTGAGGCAACACAAGCAGCATGCTAATATTTGTATGGTCTTGTTCCATGAGTCATGATAATGTAGAACTGAAAACACTTGGGGAGGATTCCGCACAGACCACTTCCACATCTAACTTAGGTATAGATAGAGCCCGAGCAGTCAGACATAATCTAATTATTTCTGGAGTATATGCTTTATTCATTAAGCCTCATTTTATTTGATAACTTGTGGACGTGGTTGGAGTCACTACATTATGACTATGTTACAATCCACCCACGCTAAGACATCATTTTAAAGCCAAACCGTGTGGAATTTTACCCAATAAATACAATTAAAATACAAATACATTTACTTAATGAGAGATATTTTTATAATTGAAAATAACCTCATAATTGTACAAACAAACATGTGCCTTTGCCCCTTAGGTCTATACCTAAAAGTGACACTGACCAACTCGGTGTGAAGCTGGACAGTGCTCTGAGGTTCGATGCACAGATTAGCCCTGTTGTAAAGTCCAGTTTTCACAGTATCTGCTCAGACAAATATTGTAAGCCATCCATCCATCCATCCATCCATTTTCTCCCACTTGTCCGTTGCCGGGTCGTGGGGGCAGCCGCCGGAGCTGCCCAAGTCACATTGCACCAGTCCCCTATGGCTCCTCCTGCAGGTGGTGGGTCCACGGAAGGACGGCCTCATAGTTCCAAACAGGCCTGTTGGTCTCTCATAGGGGACCCATTCACTCTCTCATTCATACACCAGTGTACACAGACACTGGTAAATATTGTAAGCCATCGAAACAAAACCAATATTTTTCCCTCCATCATTTTACGATTTTATTTCACGCTTTTATTACAAATCGCTTGGACTATTACAATACACTTTATGTCTATCTCAATTCTCAATCAGTCATCTCTCGCACACTTGTAACTTGTCCAAAATGCTGCTTCTCGTCTTTTAACTGGAACTAAAAAAACAAGAGCACATTACGCACATTAGCATTTTTTGCTATAACCTGGCACATGACATCTCTTTTATTTGAGATTTGAGTCTTTTGTGCATTGTCGCTGACCAAATAAAATGTATTAATTGACATAAAATTTTAAAGTCTTTGCAATGATTTTAAAATCCTTTTATTTGTTTTGTAATGCCTGCTGAAACAGCAGCCCTCTGGCAGATCACTCTTTACTGGCTGTCCCTAAGACCAAGAGGAAAATGAGAGGTTCTTTCTGAACTGTTGGTCCAAAGCTTAAATGAAACAAATTAACAAATTTCTTTGCACTTTTAAATACTGCCTCAAAGCACACTTTCACTCTTTAGCTTTTACTACAGCATCGTTTGTTGTCTTTTAAAATGTCTGTAATTTTCTCTGCTGTGTTCAGCACTTTGGTTGACTTTGTTATTGAACAGACAAAGTTGGATTGGATCGGGAGAGACATTAGTAAGAGAAAGTTCTTAAGTTTACTATCCTTGTGTTCCTATATAAAATTTTAAGACTCAACGTTGTTAAATCAAATGTTAATAACATCATGGATGGTCACATTTATTTTAATTAGTAACTCAAGAAAAGTCGGACTTTTTTTTGGCAGAACTGGTCCTTTATCATACCAGTCCTTTCAGCGTTTCCATGGAAACCGGCAGACGGATCAGGAGATGTTCCAATTTATCATTGAAAACAACAACAACAAGGCATATGCTCTACTTCCTGTGAGAGACAGCGTGTTTCTTGGAAACAGTATTAATATTTTTATCAGAATTGCCTGTCCTAGTTTATGAGATACCTGATTTGTATTTTGTTACTGCCACTGATTTCTTGAGCTTATTTTACTCCATCCATCCATCCATTTTCTCCCACTTATCCGTTGCCGGGTCGTGGGGGCAGCTGTTGGAGCTGCCCAAGTCACATAGCACCAGCTTATTTTACTACTGTGTCTAAATGATACAAGCGAATTAGCTAATTCTGGAGAGAAATAATATTTTATGAATTGACCTGATGTATTGGTTGGTTGTAAATAGTGCTGCATATTGTATATTGAAATGTCTTTGTTAGCCTACTGTTTGAAAAAATGAAACAATTAATTTTTTTTTCATTTTTTCATTGTTGAGGACTGTGAATAGAAAGTTAATTTCCAGAATTTCTGGCGCATTTACCCAACATCATTTTACCGAGTGTTCAATGTGTAAACACAACAGGCCATCGCCATGCACATTAGCATTACTTTCCTCTATAGATTTTCATCCATAATGGTTATATGAATGGGTATTACATAAACTAGTAACTTATCTTATAGTTAATGTACTGCTTGAAAAGTTGCATTAAGTGATTTAACATTCCAAGAAAGCAGTTGAAATACAATATATGATATTGTGGAGTTATTTGACCTGTCCTCTTTAGTCTAGAACTGCTCAAGGGGAGAACGAGAGGCCTCAAGAGCCTGAAAGAGAGAGATACTAAACATTTTAATAATAGTCCAATATTGCCCATATATCTATTCATCCTCCAACTATATTACTCAATAGACATTTTTACATACAATTAACCTATCCTTCCTATTGTTCATACAACAATACAGTTAGTGTGAGTAAGCGAGGGCTAGACCAACGTGGGCACTGAAGGAATTCTTTAAATTCCACCATCAACAACATGAGGTTTTCTGAATAGATTGACGCAGATATCATACATGTTGCACACAAACAAGAATGAGATAATGTGGTGCCTAACACATTTTTCCTTATTATTGTTTAAAGGCTTTGTGTATAAGTGTGCATAAAATGGTAAATGTTCTCAACTTATATAGCGCTTTTCCACCTACATTAGGCACTCAAAGCGCTTTACAACAAGGAACCTCTCACCCATTCATACACCAATGTACGCAGACACTGGAGGCAAGGAGGGTGAAGTGTCTTGCCCAAGGACACAACGACAGCATGCACCTTCAGGAGGCGGGATTCGAACCCCCGACCTTTCGATTATGAGACGACCCGCTCTACCATCTGCGCCACCATCGCCCCATAAACACATTTGTTGAATGCTTACCTAATCTAACTATGCACAAAGTTTGACAGTCATTGAACACATGCAGGCGGCTTTCTACAACAAGGTTAGGAACCAAATTAATACATTCTAAAATAAAGCAATAGTATAATCAGATGAAATAATAAGTAAAAGTTGTTGTGTTTCTCTCAAGTACGTAGCGTAGTGTTCTTCAAAAAAAAGCAATAAAAAGCTGAGGAATGAAGCAGGGGATAATTGAGGCGCTACAGTCTCACTTTCGTAATGACATGTTTTGTTACCTATAAAACTAGCCTTCCTCTCCATCCTTCTCCAGCCTCTCATATCATTTGCACACTTTTTGCCTGTCTAGTCCAAAATTGTCTTAACAGGAACTCTTACACGGTTTCAATGTAGTATGTCTAATATATCTGTATATATAAAATACAGAGTCTTCTATCACTTTAGTGAAAACACAGTTTAATAAAAGTGGAATAGTTTGTAATGTCAGTCCAGTTGTCGGAACAGACAGTAAAACTTGTGTGCAATAGATTTAAATGTATAAGTCAGCTTTGTTGAACCCTTGTGAACTTATAGGAGTTATTGCTTTCATTTGAGTCTGTTTTTTTTTGTATTTACAAAAAAAAGTTATAATGCAATAAATACATATGTAAGGAGAGTAAAAAAGAAAAGAAAAAAGGAAACAGTGATTACAGTGTATGTCCTTTGGGAACTTATACTTATTTATGCTACTGTATACATTCATCGATACGATACTGGTTTCGGATATCGGAGCCGATACTGGAAAAAATATGGCATCACCTACAAATATCTGGTACTCAACCGATACTAGTTTTGGCTCTCAACACCTTAAAGCAGTACTAAGTAACTTGTTTACCTTAATAAATCCTTTCCGTAGTCCCTCTGGGGTAATAGATGTGTTAATGGAGTGATTGGGGGTCTTACATCTCCCTCTGGTGTCTCTGTTCAGAAAACCACAATTGCAACTTGCCTGCTACCGGGTAGGAGCCATCAATACACACTAATGGAATCACGAAAAAGAAGCTAACAGGCTAACGGGCAAAGCTAACTGTAGGCTAGTGCCACTTAAACAGTATTTACAGCCAAAAAATTATCTCAATTTTGTGTAATTGGATGTACAATATGCATTTATTGTACATTTATGCAGGGGCTTACAGGCGCTAAGCCCAGGGGCCCAGCAGGTTGATAATTTCATTTGGTAGGGACAGTGCAAGTTAATGAACAAGCCACACCAGATTGTAGCTTTTGGCTAATTTCCATCCTTCGTCCCCCATGCACACTCTCAAACACACTTTCATTCAGCCTGGCCTATTGTACATGTTTTTAGTGGTAGGGGAAACCTACGCAGACACGGGGAGAACATGCAAACTCCACACAGAAAGGCCCCGGCCCAGGTGGGAATCGAACCCGGACCCTCTAGCTGTGAAGCACGAGCGCTAACCACTGTACTACCGTTACTTCTGCATGTTCAAATTAAAACAAATTAATTAATTTATCTTTTCAGTGTAGAGAGAGAGAGAGGGATATATCCGACAGACAAACAGTATATCGGGGGCCCTGGAAAAACTTAAGCCCCGGGCCCATTTGACTTAAATCCGGTCCTGCTAGCGGGATGCTAATGCTAACGCAAACTAATCAAGGCTATCATAGGAAACTATGATAGAAATACCTAAAGTAGCCAAATAAAATAAAATTGGCCAAAGTTGAAGCCAAGTGTTTGTATTTTAGTTTAATAAATAATTGATCTAACATATTTGTAATGATCAGATCACTTCATGTGAGATGTTTTTATTAATGTAACCTAAAGCCTGTCATAAACACAAGGATATTTCAAAGTCATCTTTGTTAAATGTTTATCCAAGAGTTTATCAATAGATATAATTGATAATTGATCTGTAACATGACAATAAAATATGACTTTATTGATCTTACAATGGAGAAGAGTCAATTAAATATTTCACTCAGACAAAGACACTTGATATCGGTAAATATCGGATATCGGTAGATACTCAAACCACAGTATTGGTATCGGTAGCAAAAAACCTGGATCGATGCATCTCTAACGTTATTGTTGCTAGACCGTGAACATACTGTTTGTTTTGAAACTGTAGGACAACTATCCCAAACCCTTCTTCTAAACTTATCCATTCCTGACACAGGTGTGATGTGCAGAGCTACTATCGGCAACACATAATATCAGGTATATCCCACATAGTTAGTCTTAGTTCAGCCTCGTTTTACCTTGTTTATCCATTTGTTTGTGTTTGTGCATTCCTTGTTTAGATTTGACAGATCATTGTTGCCAAAGCAACAAGAAAAAAAACAAGAAATAATCAGAAAAAATTATAATTTTAACAAGGTAACGTCTTAACCTCCACCTGAACTGAGCATTTTATCTCCAGTTTGGCTTTACCCAAATCCAAAAGCTTCTTGAAATAAGCGTCAATATAGCGACAAAACAAAAAGAAGAAAACGCAAGAAAAAAGTATCAAAAAGTTACCAAAAAAGCCTCAAAAGTGCAGAAAAAATGTGACAAAAACTCAACTCGAAAAGTGACAAAGTCGAAATAAAAAAGAACAGACAAATCAACTAGAAAGTGACAAAAAACAATGAAAGTGCAGCAAAAAAAGTGACACAGACTCAACAAAATACTGGCAAAAATGTGACTACATGCAATAAAAACATTTTTAAAAAAGCAACAAAGGAGTAACAAAAAAGCAACAAGAACGTGCCAAAAAAAAGGTGATGAAAGTGCCGCAAAAAAGTTCCGCAAGCTTAAGAAAAAAGTGACAACACGACAACACCGCAAGGAAAATGATCCGTTTAGATCAGTTTTGTAGTTCTTAGCTTTCAAATAAGGCGTTACTCTGGCCTACAGGCTGCCAGCTCTATTCTAGAAGCTTTAGATTTGGGAAAAACTGAACAGGAGAAAATACAATTGGTTAAGTGATGAAACCAATTGTGTTTTGGTGTGTAAGAGGTTAAAACAGTATATACCCGCTCTTTAACATTAGTGAACAAACTTGAGAAAACTGAGCTGAGCAGAGCAAAGGCTACATGGTTTCAGATCAGTATTAGCATTGTTTGGTAATTACAACAGGGCATCTTTGCTTTTTCTTTAAAAAATATTGTAAAAGTATAACTTTGGCACTAGGAACATGATGTGAGTGAAGACGAGTTACAGTGTGTGTGACCTGTGGCTTTACCTGGAGGTCTACAAGTCTCCAGCCCCTGTTGTTTCAGTTTGTTTGTTCTTTTATTCTCTGCCATGTGAAAGATTCTACAGAAACATCTTCCCTCTTTGAACCTTTTTAATCACAATCACTTCTATACATTCTTATGCATTCTGGTGTTTCACGGATAATATAAAACTGAAAATGGACTTTCCTGTCCAGACAATTACGTACGCTTTTTCCCTACCCAAAGCTTTCTGCTGAGAGCTTAACAATTGTCAAGCTTCTGTGACATACTGTACTGTACTGTACTGTGGCAGCTCTTGTGACTCCCCACCATGTGAAGTTCAAGTGTTTGCTTGTCATGTTACGAAACAGCACCAAAGCATTTTATGTTCCCATCCTAAGTGGCTGCTTCATTAGCACAGACTCGCCTCTTCTTATTTGTGCTCCTGATTTTTCTGACGTGATGGCTGTGAGTTTGATGGTGGCCGGCTCTCTCACACAGAACTCCTCTGTTCCCGCTCAGTCTTCCAGTCTTGTGTAATGAGTTCGCCTTTGGTCAGGACATTCTGCAATTTGGCCTTTACTCTGAGGCCAGTAGAGAGTGGGAGGCATGAATAAAAGAGAAGAAAGGCAAGCATGAAGAGGGAGATACCACACTGTCACTATAGCAGCGGCACTCAATTGTAGGCCACTTTAACAGTGAATATGCTCAGTATGAATGTTTATAGTTACTTTATAATTTCAAACTTTCACTTAAAGCCGCCCAAAGATAATCTATTTTGCCGATTGTTGCATTCCCACATTGCATCACTCACTAGATGTGCCAGAGACGAGCTCCACGCCTCCCTCGCCTCACAGTGCACCCTCACCTGCGCCCATACCATGTCAACACAAACACGTGCATTATGACAGAAGTTTACAAAAAGACAGTGAAATGTCAGTTTTTTAAACAATCCAACAAACGGACAGTTTTATTTAAACGGACAGTGAACTGCTATGAGAAGTTTAAGTGTTGCGGGATATAAAATCTCTACACTCTGAACTTATTTATTCTTCAGATACATGTGTTGCACAGAAGATTAAAGAGATTTCCCTTTGAATACACTATCATGGCGGCGAGTGGGGAGGCGGGCCATCGGTGAGGGGGGAAAACCAGGCGAGGGGAGGGAGAGGCGCACCATAGACCACATGCTGCTCTGATTGCATTTAATGACATAAGGAAATCTCATTAATCTTGCCTGCAACACACATTTATCAGCTTAAATAAGATATGTAGCAAAGTGAACTTTTTGAGACTTTTATGTATTTGCTAAACTGCAACTTTCATGTAAGTCTATAATACTTCCATTTAGAACTAAGTTTACAGTGCAGAGCTTTTTTTACCAGCAACCCTTGAACGCCACAGCCTCGGCTCCCGGTGTCTGCTGTAATCATAAGGACACAAATATCCAACAGCTCCCTGTAGATACTGGATTATTAAACAAACAGACATTACATGAGGATTTCAGCTGCATCAGAGCAGGCCTGTCAGATGTTTGTCAGTTAACGATCTTTTGTAAACTTCTATCATAATGCTAAATTCTGTGTTAGCTGCTAACTGTTGCGGCTTCTGCTGCTTCAAATATTTGCGATCCCTGCACGTGTTTGTGTTTACAAGGTGAGGGGCAGGTGAGGGTGAGGGGTGTGGTGTGAGGTGAAGGAGGTGTGGAGCTGGTCTACTTCTGCGGTACAAAGTTGCCTTATTGTTGGTGACAGTGGCGCATCTAGTGATGCAATGTGGGAATGCAACCATGCCGGTCTGGCAAACGGGATAGTGCTAGAATACCTTTAAGATTGCTTTAATGTGTATTGAATATATTTAAAGTTACGTAATTTGTGCTACTATACTATTTGTTTTTAAAGTGAGACACGTGTAATAACATTTATTTTAATGTTCCATAAATTATCAACCAATATTAACACTTTTTAAATAATGTAGACAAAAAGACTTATTTTCAAACCAGACAAGTTTTAAAATGTGATACCTCCCATTACAGATAGTGCTGAATTAAGTTTTAAACCCTGCTTTGAACTTGGTTCTGCGATTCCCTACTTGGTAATTTATTTTGGCTTACAACAAACACTGTCTCCTTTTATCTGTGATTAGGGATGGCTTATGGGCTGCACTTATCTCCTTGTACTTTTCTCTGCATCTCTTTTGTGGATTAAATCAGATTATAGTTCTTCTGTGTGGGGGCATTGTACTAGGGATGATTAAATTCAAAAGTCAAAATGGCTTTTAGGTCTAAAACAATAAAGTATTACTGCACAGTATAAGTACAGTATATAAAAACGTGATTTTGTCTAGCTATTTGTTTGTATTAGACTTTAGTAGCATGTGCTGCCGTGGAATAGTAATAGTGAATTTTGGCCACCAGGGGCCAGTGTTTTAACATGCTTAGTGGAAAGCTCTGCTTATACATTGGAAAAGCTTAGAATCACTGCACTGCATTCATCAGTGATAATTTCTTAGATGTTAATGTTTTCTTGTGCAAACAACATCAGGATTAGTATTAGAGTCATGTTTCCCTTCAAAACATTATTTGTTTACTAGCTAAAAAAATAGTCAAGGCCTCATACCACATGCGGGTTTATCATTCATGGACGCGTTGTTCTCAAACATTCAGTATTGATTTAGTTTAGTTTATTTTTTTTACCAAATACTGTTCTTCCCTCTGAGGATATTTCTATAATGGTTGTCTGCATTCCATCTGTAATAGCGACTGTTTGTGGTATTCAATATCAGCACGTAGAGAGGGTTGTCGTCATAAATCAATTTGTCTTTCCTTTGTATTTTTTTTTGTGGCTAAAGAATTAGATCCATCTTCTTTTCCACTGAATATTTACATAGCATGTGGTGTCCCTCGCCTTAAAGGGACTAGATGTACGTTTTTCATTTTTATACTCAATACTGCCACCTCAGGTCTAACGTGTAACTGCAGTTTCTATATTAAGCCCGTGCATGGCACATCGGACCGAATTAACAACTTTTTGAGTGACAGTGCAGGATTTTAGAGGCAGTTGTGATGAATAGGTCTGTGCTCATTCTACACATTAGGACATTGCTGGAACATGTAGGGGGTGGAAAATACTTAATTTAAAATACTTAACATTTTTAATACTCCGTATTGTCCCTTTAACTAATTGAGCATTATGTCAAGTTTTTAGTAATGTATGTTGTATTTTCTTTTTGACCTTTATTTAACCAGGAAAGTTCCACTGGGATTAGGAATCTTATTTCCAGGGGAGTCTGGTCCCAGAGGGGAACCTATTGGACATATTTTTTAGAGGTGGAAGGAGGAAACCTACGTAGACATAGGTAGAAATCCATCCAAACTCCACAGAAAGGCCTGTCCGGGTGGAAATCAAACCCAGGACCTTCTTCTTGTGAGGCAGGGGTGCTGCCTGCTGTGCCACCATGCTGCCTTCTATATGTCAGTCAGTTCACACTTATCCAAAATATGCACTTATATCAGACACAACTACTGTATACAAATATCTGAAAAATCTTGAGCCCAAATATAACAAAAATAGAATGTACACTGTGTTTTTGTCTGACTTTCTTTATTGTGTAAAATATGAAACTCAGAAAAATCCCTCTTTTATGTCAAATCCACTCTGGGTGCATAGGCTCCCTGGCTGTCTAACAAGAATGTAGCTGGCGCTCCTGCTGTGCCCATTATTCTTTCAGCTTTGACTTTTAAATGGCTTCACACGTGCCCTGTTATTTACAAAGTGCATGTTATTAGGCTCATTAATGTGTATTTATGAGACGCCCCGCAGTATAAGCTGTTGAGTCATTCCACGAGAACTTGACATTTTACGTCCCCATGTTTCTTTTAGATATATCTTATTTCCTCCAAATCCAAAATGGGTGTTCAATAGCTTAAATTGTAGATTGAGATGTCTCCTTTAACACAGTATAAATTACAAATCTAGGATTTTTCTAATTTTGTATAATATTTCATCATATTTTAGTGAATGTCTAGATTTTCCCATGTCCCCAGAGGCTTTTCTTAAAAATTAACATTGATTATAACAATTAAAGCAATGAAAAAAATACATATTTTTGAATTCATTATGAAGACCAATGTATGCTCTTTTAGTTGGTAATGGTATTTTTATGAAAAAAAATATTCAAAATATTCAAATAATGTCATTTAGTTGTGTCCCCGGGTCAGCCCTCAACCCAAGTGACATCACGAAAGTCTTTTGGACGGCAGAGCAGCAGAAAGAGCCAAGTGACTGTCTTCTTCTTTGTTAATTTTGATGATTTTAACATGAAAATGTGATGTGTTACATTTAATGACTCAACACCGTTACATAAAAAAAGTTGAAAACCTACAACTTAGAAAAAAAGTTATTTGTTATTTCAAACATATGAGCTAATTTTAAATCTCATGCATGTCATGTGGTCTCTTTCTGACACTCAGCATGGGTTATAGCAGCCATTTTCCTCCAAAATCACAACCCCGTTACACTCAACCCCGTTACACATTTTTGAGTGACAGTTACGGGGTTGTAATAGTGGCTTGAGATAATTTAAAGCCCCATTTATGGCTTGATGAACTAAAAAATTCAACATTTTATATGAAGAAGTGTTTGCAATTACTTTATTACTGGTTGGGACATCTGGTGAGCATAAAAGTCTTGTTTTATAGACAAAAATATGTTTATCTCCACTTAGGAGAGGTTTACTGTTGTCCATGACGGGGTTGAGGAAAAACTAATGCCAACGTCACAAAAAAATAATCAAAATTCATATTTAACACATAAGATGGGAAAATATGATTTTCTGATAGTGTAATATGTACCTAATGTTGTGATGTAAGATTTAAATTATTATATTTAGTTTGAAAATTTGAAACTGATGAGGCTCATTTTGCACAGTTCTCGTGGAATGACTCTGTTACATATCGACCTACTGTTTTGACCAGGAGTGCATGAGTTGCTAAGCTACCAGTGTTTGACTTACTATTTACTTGCTAATTGTTGTGCTATGCATTCTGTATGAAACCAGGCTACAAACTATATGACGCATTGATTTTAAAGGTGCATTATGGAAAATGATATTAGTGCGTATTTTACCTTTCAGTGACTCGGCAGCTGTATGGGTGGTTAAGTTTATACTTTTATTTTCCATCCCAATGACCTCTAAGACGCTCCAGGACCAATTGTTTTTCAATTACGCACAAATCAAATATGCACTAATGTAAACTTTTTTTCTGCATAAAAAAGTGCACCTTTAAATGCCTTTTGGTTACAATTGAAACAACTTCCTGTTGTAACTTTCACCCAATACAGGTGAAATAAAACAGACCCATAGCATCTTGTGACATCATCTGAAAATGAGCAATTGCCAGCTGGACAATATTGTATAATCGACCATTGGTCTTCAAATTTTGTCAAAACTGCCCAAACTAATAAAACACCATAAATATCTTGGGGCTTCATGTTCATGTTGCTGATTTTTTTTTCCATGCCTGTTATGTTTCTGTGCACACTGACCCAGCTGCTTAGTCCTTCCTCTAAAGTCTATTCTGAATGGCTGTTGGACATATGTCTCTGATAGGTCACTCACTTATCTTTCCTGTGCAGGCTGATTAGAGTAGTTTGAATGTAAAATGCGGAGCATTTGCTGGATCTGGATCCAATGGCAGATGGATGGTGACCTCAGTTAATGACTTGTTTACTGTCACACATGCTCTTTATGTGAAGTGCGTAACAGATTAGTGTGGTTAACAGAGGCCACAGAGACATGTTGTAACCTGAAAGGCTGCTTGTTCACTCCATTCCACTAAGGTTGAAGCCAGTTCCTGTTTTACATGCAGCTCAAACATGTGCTCCCTTCTCTTTAACCACATATTCCCTCTTTTGTCTGTTGCTCCACAAAAGAAAGTAGCTTTGAACCGAGACAATGGGGATCAGACCTGTCTAGCAATAATACGTGTGTGTTAGACATTCCTTCAGTGCACTCTGGCACTAGGAACAGGAACAGCTTTCCTGCCATTCAGGATACCCTGCAGTATTCCGGACATCATGCATGCAGACTCCCGCTGTGGGAAAGTTTGAGGGGGAGTGTCCAGGGGAGGAGCCACACATCAAGTTGTTGGAGGTTTGATTGTTGCTTCCCACAGTTAGAAGTCTCAGAACGGTCATGGTGAGTTCTACATGAGTAGCAGGAGAAGTGGTGCTCTACTAGAGGAGGACTTCTCTGTGAAGCTGGAGATAACTCAGATGAGAGCTAGACATTATCTGCTGATACAGACTGGAGAGGACTCTGGAGTACAATAGACTGGCACCATGGCTGGAGGCACGAGAAAAGGCTCTGGAAGACCCTCATACTACTACAGATTCCTGGGCAAGTCTCGACTGCAGCGTCAGCGCAGCAGGTCCCGCAGTCGCACAAGGCCAGCTGCCAACAGGGGTAATGAATGTCACTACTACTACTACAATTTACCTAGCTGACAATTGAGGTGCTCCTTCTCTGTTCACTTCAGTGTGCTGAGGTCCCTCTTCAACAAGTCAGATCCTGTCCCTCCCTCGGACATTATCTTCCAATGCATTCTCTATTGAGAAGATTTTACTTTTATCTGTAACTTTTATCTTTTTATAAGTGCAACAAATCGAGGCCCAGAGCATTCATAAGAGTTGCTGAACATTTCCAACTCTACTTTAAGTTTTGCGCTTTCACAAAAACTGTATTTTAGATTTTGTCTTGTATCTGTGTGTTCCTAGAAGTGCTAACATCTTGGTGTAACAACTGACAAGTTGATGTAACTTTCCACTGTCAGCTGCTCTGCTTGACAAGCTACAGCTCAGTTTTAGACTCTTAGACGCTGTTTTCTTTTTGACTAAATATAAATGTGAGAAGCTTCACAATGCAATGAGATTGTGAGTTGAGCCAATCAGTGTTGAGAGCAAGGCTGTGATGTGATTATTCTGCGTTCGTCCCATGGTTTGGTCTCGCTCTCCCTTGTTCTCATGAGGCAGAGCGTCTGAGAACGGCCGTCCACCTGGACACAGCCTCCGATACCAATGAACCGCCGTTTCGTGGCCATGTTTACAACAGGAGAGAACGAGGGCGAGAACGGTCACTTCACTGCCCTGTGTGAACACTCAACTCGCGACATCATTGTTTTGTGTTGTTAAGATCACTTCTTCAGTCACTCCTCAGAGTTGGGGACCTTACTAAAACAGGTGTGACCAGGTGTCGAAGATAAAAGGCTTGGGACATCAGTGTCTTCTGTGTGGCCCAAATACTCCCCACAAAATTTGACCCAACGCTCCCCAGTCAGCCATCTTACATCCTGCCAAAAAACACATGGTATGGAAACGATGACAAATGAAAGTTAAGTTCTTAAGTGTAAAAGCTGACTCACACTTGACAACCAAAAGTGGACTTAGTTTTAAGTAAAGATCTGGGTCAATCACCTTTTTCGCAGGTGCTCTTCAAGGATCCAGGTACAACATTTGAAGCATAAGAAAGAAAGAAGGTGATCCGAGGACGTCACTAAAAACCAACGCGTTTCGACCACATGGGCTTTTAGTGATGTCCCTGCCATATTAAAGGATTTTTATCTATGTCAGAGTGCCTCGGATCACCTTCTGTATTTCTTTTACCAAGTTTTGGTTTTAGTTTTTAGTTCTCTCAGTTTAGCTTGGTCTCTCTTACATAAAAGCGTGTGTTCGGAACACAGCGCCGTTTGCTGGATAAAGGCGTGCACTGCAGTTTCATTGGTTTGGTTGACACCTCAGCTCTTTCATATAAAAGCAGATTGAGAGAGAATGTGACTGCTGTGTTTTCCTGGAGCCTATTGCCGTGTAAACGACTCCCCAGGTTCCACTAACTTTAGGTACATTGCCTGAATATCAAGCAAGTTAGAAATACTTCAATTTCCCTTGTGCAGGATAACTACCATGTTTAGTGAGTGTGTCCCGAAGCACTGTGCTTCATTGCTTTGATGCTTTTGGTGTGACTGTAGACATTGCTGCAGGCACTGTACTGTAAGGTTATGGTGATGAGACTGCCCCTAGGCCTAACTTATGGCGCTTAAATGAAGAGCAGATCATTTTTTTGAACTGTTGTAACTAGCTGAAAAAGTTGGTTGTATGTAAAAATTGGTGCTGCTCGTGAGAGTACGTGGTCTAAGCAGGTTATTTACTTGTCACACACACACTTCAGTTTTTGAGCATCAGCGCAAAGACACTGTTCCTTGATGTCTGTAGTTTAGTTCAAACACATAGCCACATATGTTGAGGCCAACGCCATATGGAGTAGATTGGCAAAGGTTACAACTGCCTTGTTGTCGAAGATAAAATAACTTTATTGCTTTTTCCATCTGAGGTTGTGTGGAAAAAAAATAAAGAGCTGAGCTGTGTACACTGGTTGTGGTTTTAGATAGTTTTATGAACCTTGGTGGGAAAAGTACAGTAGGGCTACATAGTAGGCCCACGTCACATAAATGATAAAGATTCACTCTTTTTCTATCAGATTTGACTTGCAAACGTAATGTATCTTTGCCAGGAACGTTGCTGTACAGAGAGTCCCATGACTTGTGGTGTTGAGCTCATATGTTATTGTTTTCTTAGTGCATGTGTATCTCTTAATGGAAATGTCTTATCAGTGTGGTTCTGCCCCCATCACCAGGGAGCCGCTTCCCTTGTTATGGTCACTTATCTGGAAAATTAAGTGAAGAGTGAGCCCATGTATCACAACTACGGTCCAGTCTGACTCGTCCCGTAATATTTGTTGTTTTACAAAAAGCGTATCCATTTTACTTAAATTATGCATCAAGAAATAGGTAATCGTAGACGGGTTCCCCAAACTATAAACTTTGTTCTTGAATTATTTTCTTTTCTTTTACAGTGTGCAGTCTACTGTAATTTGTGTGATGTGGTGGCAGCCACACACTACTAGTGAAACAGCACAATGACTTGACTTTGATCCCTCCGCATTCATCTATTTGCATGTGCACTGACCTAATTTTTCATTGTAATATTTGCACGTCAATATCCACCGACAACGGCTGGCAGATAGAGACAAGCCACACTCGTATTGTTTCTGTTACACACTTTCACAAACTCATTGTTCCTGCTGAAGCCTTTGGGGCAATGCTACATGTGCCTCCAGTTGCTCCCAACCCATGAGCAAAACCTTTCATTCAGGCAAAAACATTTATAATCTTGTTTGTTTCAACATTTACATTTTTCCCACCAAAAACCTTTCCCATTTTGCTTTGATAAATAAACATCACAATCTCGTCTTCTTTTGTCCAATATTCCTCTTTCAGTAAAACTAAGATAAGATCAGATAGCCTTTATTGATCTCACAATGGAGAAATTCACTAAAAGGTCAACTATTGCAATTTTCCTCAAGGGCATGTTGAGAATGACTTTTGTCTCCATTGATAATCAGCTGTCTTGACTGAATCATTGAAATCTCAACAGAAACTGAGCAGTCTTATGCTAACTCATGTATGTTTTAACCTACTTACCCTTCTGATATATTGAAAAGGGACCTTGTTATAGATGCAGTGGTTTGCTGTACTGTGGCTCCTTGAGTGAGAGAATAAGGCCTCCAGATCAGAGCGCTGCATAACAAGCGACACAGAGCAACAAGCCATCGAAGTTAACAAGCCTTAAAAAGAGAATCCGCTGGCAGCTGGCGCCAAAGTGTTTGAACTATTCGACAACAACTCAATAATGGATTACCCATGACACTTATAGAGCGTTAGCTTATTCTCAATGGGTCATTACAAGGATTTTTCATCTATGCTACTGCGTCATACCATTTTTGTCAGACTGTTCTGGGTTGTGCATGCGAGAACTGAAATCAGGCCAATGGGGGTAAAAAAAAATAAAATAAAAACATGCCGGGAACAGCAGAGACCCATTCATCGTGAGTCAGTTTCCTGTGTTGCAGAAAAGCACATGGCTCTGAAGATGCTTTGGAGTTTGTTGTGACGTAGCAACTTTAAGTTTGGTAAATAGAAAAGAGGATGTATGTCCAGATGGTTTTCATTAGCAATCCATTCCCTTCAACTAAGCAGTAATGGAGATTCTTAGTTTAAAATACGTTTGATCAAATAGTTTAGACCAGATGGGACCTAAATGAATTGGAATGGCCTGCATTAGACTTGAGCCATGTACCCAAGCAACCTCTCATTGAGTGGTTGGTGGTCTGAGCTAGGTTCTGATGGTGCTGACTGGCTGCCATCAGAGCAGTTGTCGGGGCGAGGGGGAAAAAACACTGAATATGGTGTGAGAGAATACATGTCCCTTTTAAAAAAAACTTTGGATGCCCTGTTCCTGTAAAAAAAAAAAAAATGAAGAAAAGTGCTGCACAATGTATGTACAGTGGGGGGGAAAAAGTATTTGCCCAAAATCCAATAGAAAGTCTATGGGGAACTGACCAAATACATTTTCCCCCAATGTACATATAACATTTTATTTATTTATTTATTTATTTTTAGAATTTTTTTGCCCCATAGGTTTTATTTTACTTGACAGTTCTGGGTGAAAGGAGGTAAAATTGTCAGAGCCGGGACTCAAACTCACGACACTGCAGCAGCTTTAAAGACAGGGCTTCAGCTTGTATAAACAATTCAATCAAGTTGTGTATAACGCTGGGCGATATGTCCTAAAATTTATATCACGATTAAAAAAAAAAAAAAGAAAAGAAAAATATTGCGATAACAATATATTTGCTGATATATGATATATATGACAATGGACAAATTACTTAAAAATCCCAGCCTTACGCCTATTGGGAAGATTAATTCAGTAATATATATATATATATATATATATATATATATATATATATATATATATATATATATATATTTTTTTTTAATGGTACGCTAATTTCCTCGCAAATATGGTCTACTCGAGCAGTTCACATCCTTCATTTCATTTTACTTTCTAAGCACCTGTCCCTGTGTTCTACAGTCAGTGTTTATGCTGATGGAGCTGAGCATAACATATATTATATTGTGTCCACAACTATATATACAATTACAACGATATAAAAAAAAGATGTCGATAACAATATGCGATACGATATGACCTGCCCCTAGTTGTGCACATATTACATAACTAAATTAGCCCTTGAGTGTTTGATGATAATTCATTTGATGGATACTAACTTGAATATTTGTTGCTCAGGAGGGGACAGTGGTAGCCTGGCCTTAGCCATCCGTAAACTCCGGTCAATTATAATTTCCCCACATGTACGTCTGGGCTTGATCTCAGACGTACATGTGGGGTGAAGCAGCTATGATAACTCTTGGGAGCGTTCCAACACAATTTAAGTATTTCATCTTAAATTTGGTATTGTTTGTAATTTTAAGTTTGCTGGTAATTTATTCCAGAGTCCGGCCCCGACAGCTGAGAAGGCAGACAGACCAAAACAATACAATTTATTACTATTAGTTACACCGCTTGTAGTAGTTCTGTTGGTACAGTTTATGTGCACAGCTAATTCTGAATGCGGAAGTGTATCCAAATTCAAACTTAAAACATAATTTAAGGGTGTTAAAATGAATGAACTTCTCAAAATTAAAAAAAGATATTCTTGCGTATAATTTCCCAATGATGCCAATGTCGGGGGTTCTTGTTTTGCATAATGACTACACGGGTTTCAATGTAGTTTAAGAAACTTGAGACCAAGTGGTGGAGCACTGATAATGTCAATAATAATGACAATGATTACTACATTTCAGTGTAATGAATTCTGAATGGCACTGCCTTATCAGTGGTCGATTCGGTTAATTCAGGTTGTCAGCTGACAGCAGTTTTTGTCCTATAATGTTGCTGATCTTGCAGTATATGATTCTTTTGTTTAATTAAACCGTCAGCTGTGTCTTTGAGGTGCCTTGGCAGTGTATGCAGTGTCTCTTAGTGTAGGCCCATAAAGACTAATTCGTCTTTTGTCTTGCTTGTCTAGTCCTAGTCCTAGGAGGACCTGGACAGAGGAAGTCAGTCCAGCAGTCCTGATGGCCCGCGATTTATGCTCCACATTTCAGCGCTCCCCAGAGAATTTATGTGTGTGCGTCTCCCTGCTGTCATAACACCACAATTTACTACTCTCTTTTGAGGCCACTTTTCACAAGTGCGGTTGCTACAGATGACAAAGCTTTGCACTTTAATATTAACAGGATTCTGTCACATAAAAAATCTCATAGTGATATAGCACATCTTTTGTATTTTGTAACAATTCAATTCTGACAGTTGACAACAAAATCGCAGATTCAGCCATTTTTCTAATTTCTAGGATTAATGGCTCGGTGGTTAGAGAGTTCATCAACAGATTTTAAGGTTGGTGGTTCAATCTCAGCTCCCACCAGTGCATAAGTTAACTCGCCTTCCCTAACTGAATGTCATGTGTCAGTGAGTAGTGGTGTTCAGTGGGGTCTTAATTAAACCACGGTAGCTGTGGTTTTAGTTATAGCTCACCCCCAAAGAATTAATAAATTGTAAAGCAACAGGAAGAACATTTTTTAAGAGTAATGTATTAGTATTACTATATTTCTCACTCACATTAGACAAATGAGCAAAACATTGAACAATATTGTGGTTGGACGGTTCTCTTTATGCAGCGCTGACAGGAAGAAAAAGACAAGCGGGCAAGAATGGTTTGTGCGTTGTGTTCAGCTGGCTGGCTGGGAAACAATAAGGAAACATGCAGACTGACCCATACTGGTCAATGTTAATGCGAGGAAGGAAAGTAGATGGGCAGATAGATGCACAAATATGTGTTTGTCAGTGACCGCTCAGTGGTATTGTGTGGGAGACTTTGGGTGGCCAGGGTTTTTTATGTCAACAAAAAGCTTGATTTATTATTTTCCAAAGCACACGGCCTTATCTGTATTAGCCAGGCACATATTGACCAGGGACACGGAGACCACTGCTGATCATCATTAGGTCCCTGCTGGTCTGGACCCTCAGGCTTCTTACTGACAACCAACACGCGTAATAAGAAGCCATGGAGAGGCTCAAATGGTAGTTTGGTGGAAGTAGGTTTTATCAAAACCGTAACCTCCACACTGTTGGTGTTTGACAAAATCTGATATTTTTGGTTGGGATTATAATGATTTATGCTTTGTTTTGTGGCAATATAAGCCAATGACACTACAAGAGCGTCCCTTTATTGAGAAGGTGTCTACTTTTCAAAGAGAATAAAGATGAATCGGTTTGCAGACTAATTATTGGCTTCATAAAGGAACAGGCCACCGTTTTTCCATACTGAGATATGATGTTACCTGAGCTTAGACAAGTTGATACATACCTGTCTGGTCTTTGTGGAAGAGCTTTGTCGCTTCTAACCTCACCCTGTTTGGAGCCATAGGAATATACTGGGAGAGGCCAAATGCTAACAACATCTTTGGTCTTTTTGCGTGACTGAGCATACACACAAAGACCAGACAGGTACGCATCAACTCGTCTAAGCTCGGGTAAGAACATATCTCAGTATGGAAAAAAGGTGCCCTGTTCCTTTAACCAAAATGGAAACCAAACACACTTTAATTTTCTACTTGTGTGCCTGTATGTGCTTATGAAACCCACAGGCAGATGTTGCACACCATGTTCACACTTTGTAGTTTCTGGTTAGAGTAAACTTTTAATGTTACATCAAGGTTTCCGTCCATCTGGAGCAGCTGGTCAAAGTGACTGTTCATTGCATTTGTTTGTATGTATGTATGTGAGCCAAACGCAGTGGTCTGTGTGTAAAACACTGATTATTCTAACCCGTATCCGTGTGAGAAATGTGTGGCAAATGTAGTGTTTTTTTTTTTCCTTTTTCGTTTTTTTTCTTCAAAGGAAAGTAATGAAGCACGTTGTCATGGCAGCAGGTATTTCAGTGCAGCAAGTTGATTAGGCTGATTTTAATTAAAAAAAATGTCAATATTTTTTTGCAGTAACGTAGCAATTTGTGTTATCTCTTTATATTACACAAGTGAACATTTTACCGTTGTCCTGTCAAAGCGCTTTGATATTTTGTGTGATTGGGTCATTTAAGTGTCTAATTTTGAGTCAACTTGTGTAAATAAAAAGACGTTTTATTTATTTCATGTGTGTAATGATAGAAGATTTAGTTCCACTAGACTCGTTTTGAATCTGTTTTATTATAGAATCGACACATGGGTTTACATTTAGCACATTTTGGTTTTGATACCAAATTGTATCAACTTGTACTTTTTGTACTAAACGTCTAGGGGCATTTCTTATTGTATTCTACTCCGTGTGTCCTTCAGAGTTATTTCAGATCAAGGTGCACAGCCACAGAGCTTCTGTGGCTATCTGGCATCTGCGGTTCCTGCAGGCACTCTCATTCCACTGGACATGCCAGGATCTGCTTCCTCAACACGCTGTACCCTTTCGCATGTTTCTCCGTTGCTTTGATAGAGTCTCTCCTGCTTTAACACAGGATAACAGTAAAAAAACAACAATATTCATTTATTCATATGTAATTTAGTCCAATGGCCGCTGGTTGCTCTGCTTTGTGACCGCGACGCTAGGGGCAGACATTGCTCGCCATTGCTGCAGTACCTCCATATGTGGGCGGCAAACATGCTAGTTTTCCATTAGAAACCATTACACTTTACACGTTCTAAGCAACTGTAAAGCCTGGTTTCTAATTTTTTAAAACTTCCTACAGCTAGATATTGCTCCTGTGATAACGCTGTTTTAGAGCTAATGGCGAGGGCGCGGCTACGACCGAACTACACTTCACGCGAGGGCCGAGTCTACTTTTAAGGAGGAGTCTGTAAATCTGCCATGGATTCCCTTTCGAATGTGGTCATGGTGGTAAACGGGGAGAAGTGAGTCTGTCTATTATTCTACAGTCTGTGGATTTATTCAAACGCTGCCGCTCTCCGGTATTGTGTTGTGTAATGGGCACTTTTTGAATGGCCTTGACAAATGAATCTCTGTGTTTGAAACGACACTGCAAGTGAAACCACTTTCCCTCATTGTTAAAGGTTATTTTAATGTTGTGTCCATTTTTAGTTTAAATGTCCTTGTTGAACTAAAAGAATAAATTCCATGCATCTACCAGGGACCTGACCGGCTCCACAGAGTATTTCATGTCTGGTAATGCTAATACTATACTTTACATTGTTGAACAGAGATGAAATAGGTAAATAGAATCATGTATTGTGTTTCATGCGTTTGCTTTAAAACTATATTGTATTTTGTTCTGTCTTTGTCAGAGTCCCCCCCGGAGAGGACGGGGCGCAGACGCAGCATGCCTGGCAGCTCCTCAGACAAGACCACGCCCCCCGCCATGGAGCCACCCCCCACAACCACCACGCCGTTCCGAGTCACCGTGAGTACTGTGAGTTGACTCTGTTGTTCCTCTTCCAGCATTAAGTCTTTAAGCAGTTGTAGATTTGTTTTAGCGGACGGCTCCTGCTGCTGTGCAGAATGGACCCATGCAATCTGAAACACGTTTGCTTCCAATAGTGGAGTGTTTGGTTTTCATTTAGCACACTCTCCTGCGCTCACGGTTGGTTACACAGCCAATAGGTAATATTGACCAGGTAAACATCCTGACAAAATCTATAACGTTAATAAGCGTATTGTCCTTTCCATGAATACATTTCACTTTGTCATCCAAGATACTGAGCTCATCATTTGTCTGCCATGTTTAATTCAATAGATAAACAGGGGGCCAATGAACCTGAAATTGTAATTGCAGTGCATACAGTTAAGTAAACTACAGTGACAACCCGATGGTTAAATGTATGCAAATGATGCCAAATGCAAAGATTGGGCTTGACCTTTTACAGGTTGTTTCTGAAATATACTTGAAATGACAAATATTATCAGAAGCTGTGGGTGTAGAATGGAAGGTCTTTGATGAACAAGTATCATTTTCTCATTTTAGGAGCACTTTTAAAGGCTTCATAAAATAAATGAGTCGATTCATGTTCGACTTCCATTTCCCGTGAATGTGTGTTGAACAGGATCATTATTTGCTGTGTCTCTTTCCACCCCCTCTGCATGTACAAATCTATATCTGGCTAAAGGTTTAATCGACACACATTCCTTGAAAAGTTCTTTCACGGAAAACAAGCAGATGAGAACAGCAATAAATGTTTCTTACCACAACTGCGCAGATGACACTCAGATCTACGTGTCACTGACGGCAGGTGAACAGGGGCCTGTAGATACTCTCTGTCACTGCATCGAACAGATCAGTTTGTGGATGCAAAACAACTTTCTCCAACAAACTAAGACAAAACTGAGGTCATTGTTTTATTATATTTAAAGAGAAAGTGTTATCACAGTGTTATAAGTGTTAAAGAGTAATCATTGACTTGGACCTGAACTTAAACAGCCACATCAAAGCAATAACATCATCAGCTTTTTACCATCTGAAAAACATTGCCAAGATCAGAGGAATAGTGTCAAAACCAGACTTAGAGAGACTCATCCATGCATTTGTCTCCAGCAGGTTAGACTACTGTAACGGCTGCTCACTGGCCTTTCTAAACGAGCTGTTAGAGCTGCAGTACATCCAGAATGCTGCTGCTCGAGTCCTGACAAGAACCAGGAAATACGACCATATTAGTCCAGTGCTCCGGTCTCTGCACGGGCTTCCTGTCACTCAGAGAATAGAATTTAAAACAGCTCTGCTTGTGTAAAAGTCGTTTCATGGTTTAGCACCAAAGTCCATCTCTGACATGTTAGAGCCGTATGAACCATCTCGGGCCCTGAGAACTTCAGGGGGGGGTCTCCTGGTGGTTCCCAGAGTCAGGACTAAACACGGTGAGGCTGCGTTTCAGTTTCATGCAGCTAAAATCTGGAACAGTCTTCATGAGGATGTGAGACAGGCCTCAACTCTGACAATGTTCAAATCTAGGCTGAAAACTTTTTACCCGTGCATATGAAAACTGAAAGTATTTTATCTTCACTACTGCTTTTTACTGTAATGAATTAGTTTGTATGTTGATGTTTTATGGATTGATTTTTATCTTTGTGCTCTACAAATTAACTTGCCTTGCCTTATCCCAGTTACAACAGCAGTGGACTGAGAAGAGGTTGAGAAGACGGATCCAGAGACTATATATTGATTAAGTGTCTCTTAAGCAACTCTTTTATTCTCTTGAGGACAGAGAGAGATGCACTGCAGTCACCCTTGACCATCCTTGGTTACTTACTTTTCAAGCCATTTTTACACCAATTGCGTATTGGACCTAGAAAACAAATCTTCCGTTTGCCCCTAGAACCCCTTGACTTCACATTGCCATCTAGTGCTTACTCAAAGGCATTGCACTTGGTAGCTCCTATAAAAATTGTTTTTGTTTTGTTTTACCCCCAAGCAGTTGCTACCAAAGAAAATCTCACATTTTGCTAATTTCCACTATTTCTGTTTAAGTGTTTTGATTTCATTACTTTTTTCCGCAAGAGATTCTCTACTCAAACATAATTATCTGAAAGAATTTAACATTTGGCGTTCATAATGCCTGTCATCAATATAATGATGCCAAGTGTAGTCTACATGAGTCCCTTGCCTAAGACATATTATTATAGTTGTATTGCTTTGTGTGTTTGAAGCAAAGAGACTGCTGCAAACTTAATTTCCCTTCTGGTATAAATAAAGTTTTCTGAATCTGAACGCAAGCACAGAAAAAACGCATAGCCTTCCCTCATACCCGCCACCCCTTCCTTCATTGCCTGATCTGAAAGGAGATGGCAAACGCACAAAGTAGCCGCACAAGGCCTTGGGCTGTACCTGTGACAAAGCATCCCTCTCATGTTCTGTTCTGACACCGTTTTTGTTGTGCATGCTTAAATCGGCGACACAAAAGTTTGTCTTCTGGAGTTTCTTAAAAAGTAAGGTGGATCACCTTCTGTAGGCTCGGAAGAAAACTCTTAAAACTTTCAGGATGTAATTCACTGGACAAGGTAGCACTCTTAATAAAACACGTGTTTTTTTGAATGAAAAAAAAAATACAAGGACAAGAGTCTCATCTTAAAGCTGTCACATTCTTTTTTTTTTCCCGCGGTTGATTTATTGGATTGATTCACGGGCCTCTCATAGTGTTTTAAAGCTATTAGTCAGTCCCTACCCATTCTAATTGTAATGGGGGCCTAATAGGATAGTAGTCCTCTGTTTTCATTATAGGTACTAGAGGAGAAGCAGAGAACATCCTAATGCTTGCACAGCACATAGAAAGAAGGTGTATTCTTTTGTGATAAATGGATTCCTAATAGACGGCGTCCTATATTTCTTTCAAACGATCAGGCCAGTTTTCCATGCACAGGGTTTGACTATCGGAGCGCTTCTTCTGTTTTTTACAATGATAGAGTATTGTGCAGGTTATGATCAAAATTGATACAGACAAATATTGACAAAAAGCAAAAAGACACCAGGGCACCTTATTTTGGAAGAAAGAAAAAGTACTAATTTAATGCTCAATTTGTGTTGGATTCTTTGTTGGTTGCTTAATATCTATATAAATTAGTAACATCCTTTTTAAGGCATTTATAAATACCTCAAAAACGTATTTAAATGACACTGTTTTTATCCACTTTAACGTCTCAAACTGTAAAACACTAGTCTGTATTTATACATGCCAGAGCTGCTGGTTTCCGAAACAAGCCCTTAGACTCGACCTGTGATGGCATGTAAAATCTGATTTCTTCACCTTTTCCTCGTTCTAATTGGCTGTCAGCCACGGTGACGCAAAATAATGAAAGAGCTCAGTGATTTAGACGTGCACACATGACGCTGCACTCGCCTCATGTCAGCCTCTGCCATATTAACACGGCCATTACACTGGCAGAGAGGATGTTTGCTGGATGAAGGGTTGAGACGGCATAACCAATCATATTTATGCTTTGTCACAAAATTAGGCTCTTAATTAATGGTGGAAATCAATTCAATTGTTTACGTCTAATAGTTTTCTCTCTTGAGAAAACTATTAGATGTAAACACTTGAATTGATTTGGCGTAAATGTACAAATTAAATCCAAATGAGTTATCTTTTAGTTCAAGGGTAGTTCTTTAATGTAAAACCGTATAATGCTCAATTACTGTATAATTGCAATTGTCCATGTTCTTCCATAATAACGTAAACATTTAGTGTTTACTTGATAATAGACCAGCCAATCAACAGACTGACGAGTCATAAACATAGCATCAAAAATGTTGAAGTAATTGCGTTCATTCCTAAATAACCATTGCATTAAAGTATTATTTGATATTCTTGTGATAGAGTCATGAAGAACGACCATTTTGTGAGAGTTTCTCGGTTAATGTTATTGCTGAGCCCAGACTGTAAGTGCCTGTGTCGTTCATATGCAGTATTTCCCATCACTTTCCCCATCATTTAGTCTGATCCATTCATTCAGCTTGTATAACTCATGCCTCGGCTGGGCGCTAGCTGTCATTTCTGACTGCTCTCTCCTCTATTTCTGTCCTGTGTGTGTGTGTGTGTGTGTGTGTTCCTGCACATTTTCCTCTAACCCTCTGGTAAGAGCAGGTGCCTTAGCTGAAATTGAATCTTTAACATATTGCACTGCCAAAACTGTGCTGCACGTCTCTCGTGGTTTAAACCTGGCGGTCATCATTTGACTAGAGGTCTTTATCTAACTCAAAAACTTAAATTCCTTACTATGCTGCCCAATTGCAATTGGCAAAGAGTGTGAAAATGTTGAAGTAAATTGTTGGTTCTGGCTCTTCTCTTTCTTGCTGATACTTAATATGGGGAAGCTGTGTGATTTGGGAAAGAATAAACAATTATGACCATGATTCAGTCCACCACCATTCCCTTTTTAAGCAACTCCAGGAGCATTTTTGATTAGACTAAATATGAACTACCAAGCTACTACAATAATACATTTCAATTCATGTTTCACTGAGGCATGAGCTTCAAGGTTATCAGACTTTTTACCCTAACCATGGAGGTATGGTATCGCGCATTGAGATGCCTTGTGTACAAAATGCGCGGTATAAATAAACATGCATTGCCTTCTCTGCAAAACACATACAACCACAGTGCAATTTACTATTTGCAATTCCCAAATGAATTTCAAATAAGCGCACACTTTGAGATGAGGTGACATTACGGTCAATGGAGAAACGAAAAATAAAGACGAATGTTCTTTGTGTCTAAAATTGCCCTGCAGCCCAATAGGTTTTAGGTGCCAGGTAAATGTAGGTTTGCGAAGGTTGGGTGATGAGAGCTGCCTGGTGTGCGACCAATTGTCTGGACCCTAAGTACCTCTCTCATGTCAGCAGTGATGACACAGCCCTGCTCTTTTGACTAATAGCCCTTCACAGTTGACTGCTGACAACAATTGGCAATTTGTTGTTCACTTATCCGTAACATGACAATTTGGCCAAAATTTTGATTGGTTAGTTTATGAAATTTCTCACCAAACTAAAATCTCTTGGAAAAGCAGACCTACACCACGGTGTCTCTAGTTTGCAATGAAAAGACTATCATGTAGACTTTAGATTAGCACTGGGTAGAATTACATCAAATCGTGGTCTGTCACTGTAAAATGATCCCCTTTTAGTGATTGTGCATTTTTGTTTCTTGGATCTCTGTGCTGAAACACAGACATTTAACAGGCTGTACACAGTAACGTATGAACCATAAGAAGCAGATTAATACAAAATTATTGTACAACAATGAGGATAAAATACAAAATGTTGACCCTTTTTTAAGAAAATCATATTATGATTAGTTTTCCCTTGTTAAAGGAAAGTAAATATTTACCACAGCATATTGAGTTAAGGTTAAGGTATACTTCACCTGTTACTATAACCTTTTTCTTTTAAGCCAGGCTAGGTCACCGGTTCAAAACTAACCTGGCAAAAGCCAGATTGACATCAGTGCTGATAACACCCATCTCAGATTTACCTAGCACCTATTGTGCATGTTTTGGGTTGATATGGAAACCGGAGCACCTAGTGGAAAACTACCAAGGAGAACATGCCAAGTCTATAGGCCTACATGGCCCGGGAATGGAATCTGGGAGCTATTTGAAAGCTTGCTTGCTATTAGTTTTAATGGCCACTTCCACACTGGGTTGTACAAAATCTACAAACTGTTCTGTTTTGTGTAACTTACTGTGCCCCACTCCTGAATGAATATGTATTGATAGATGTCATAATGAAACATGGGCGCTCCCCGAGTTGGCATGAGGGGCTGACAATGACAGGGCTGTGCTTGTAGCTCGCAGCACTTCCCAGTGACAGGTGGTTTTCACATAGAGGATGCTGAGACTCTTCTGTGATCCGCTGGCAGCCTGTCTGGAAGCTGAACTCTAATTATTTATTTTTACAATGATGCCTCTGGGCCACCGTTCATACTCGGGGGTGCTAATTATACAGGTGTGTTAATGGAGTGAGTGGGACCAAGCAGGGCAGTCCACGGTGTATTGCCTGTCACCTGTCGATGACCCGCCAGACCTTCTCTACTGTGTATGAGAACTAAAGTATATAGAGTTTGGGGATTAACAATTATTTTCAAAATACTGTTGGTTATTGGGTTGGAGTTTGGCACTTGAGCTTGTTGATGTGTTGTGCATGCAAGGCTGGAATATACAATTTATTTTGTAAACATTTCATAGACATTAGCCATCGGTCCAAATATGAGATTGAATCCACACTTTGAGTTGCAGAACCGATGAGTAAAACCAAGAAAATGAATAAGCAGTAAACCTGTCTCTGATCAAAATACGGTACTCCCAAATCCCATCTCCTATTAGGTCCTATTAGTGCTAGTGCACTTTACTCAGAGCTTACAAACGTGATTGTCGTCAATATACTGTTTAAGGCAGGTTGAGTTGTGATAGTTGTACCTTTTTGTTGTGCCACTTAAGGGTGCATGTTACATCCTCTACCTTTTAAAAGTTTTTTTTATTATTAGAAAGAATGAAAGAGGAAGCCACTAAATTAAAATGTTAGCTGTGGTCCAAACTCATTCCTAACCTTTGTGGCATCCAAATTCTTCACAGGGATGAACCTACAGGGTCACTTTCACAGAAAGGCTAGCAAACACGTTTTTCCCAGTTTACAATATACTAAAGGAGGACCAAACATTTCAATTTATTTAAAAAAAAAAAACCCCGGTACATGTGCCTTTAAGTAATATTTCATGGAGCAGAGACTTCTGGCGAGTCCCAACAGTTAATTCAGGCATAAACGCGTAGTAATTTGTTTTAGCCATAATGTCATTGTCTGTCCCAGTTTCCCCACCCTGTAGTTACCCTTTCCTTCCAAAAAGTCATCTGGTGGTTTATCTTGGCAGTGGATGGATGGACATTATCAAAACCTTTTCTCGGCATTTGTCAAACTTGTGGTTTTCCCGGCAGAGACTACCACATCAGACCAGCATGGGTGACTGGGCCCCAAACATGAAAACTATTTGCATTATGTCACCCCTCTCCTGTCTGTCACCTGTCACTCTCTGATAAATGCGCGGCCTGTCGTGTGTAAAAGTTGCAACAAAAGTTATTCCGCTTAAACAATAGTCGCCAGCTCCTTTTCAGACTCCCCCCATAACAAGGCAGTTTCTTGTCCTCCACTGTTCTTTCCCCCACTTCTTCCTCCCCCAAAATCCTGTTCGACTCAAATCTAAAATAAGCAACAACTCGCATTGTTTTCCCACCGTCCTCTCCCACAAACTCCTTTTCTGCAGCATATTTCTTGTCTGTCGGATTATTCTCTCAGTCCTTATGCCAACCAGCAGTTTCTATGGAGACGCCGCGGTGCTTGGGGGAGTGTGATTGCAGATGTTAGGAGAAGTAAACATACAGGCTTAGACAAAGACCAGGGCGTACAAAGCTAATATAGGGGTGTAGGGATGCAATTAGTCTGGGAGAATGATTACAAAACGCAGACACTTTGAGTGGCATGACTTGCAAAAATGACTGCCGTGATTTGTGCCTATTGTAAATGACATTTTCTCACACGCTGCTTTGTATTCACATTGTGTGACCGTTTGACCTTGTCGTGACTTTCTCCACTGAATCAGTCTATATAGATCTATGTTCATTTCTTGACATAATGGTCTAAGTACATTTATGTGGTGTAAGTTGCCGCTTGTAAGGTGCTCTATCCCACTGCCAGCTTGAGCAGAAATGGACATTTCTCCGAAACCAACAGGGAATGGTGTGTATCGGTCAAGTTTATAATTGCGGTGGAAGACGGGCCATAATTCTGTTGTGGAATCAGTGCTGAAAAGTAACAATGTAAAAAGTGGTCATTTTAGGCACTTTGGCTCTACTTTTGTAAAGTGACCGGGAAAATTGGGATGAGGTACAACATTTGCCAATTTTCTTTTGGTAGATTTCTTTTAAAAACTGAATCTCTCTCATAGAGTTGTATCCATCTGAGATTATAACATTATGACAAATTCTAGAACGTGAATGCAACCTATTGACTGCATTTCTCTGTCTGCCAGGGCTTCCTCAGTCGTCGTCTGAAAGGCTCCATAAAACGCACCAAGAGTCAGCCCAAACTGGACCGCAACTCCAGCTTCAGACAGATGCTGCCGGGATTCAGGAGTGTGGACAATGACCGGTAGGTGTTGGAGCTGTGTTTTTCTCATTTATGCTGGGGTTGTTCAACAAGTTTTGTGGAAAAAAAATGTTTTCCCTGAATCGGAGAAACGGTCTTAAATGCTTGCAGATTTGTCGTTCCGTGTATATGTTAATAATTGCCAGTATAGTATGAAGGGAAAATTCGTTTTGAAGTGTGTTTTACTTGACACTCACTAAAAGCGCGTTACAAGAGACAATTTTTCTGATGTAGTCAGTCTGCTGGTGCATGGTTACTATTGGTCCTTCTTCTCAACAAGGATGTTGTGGTTACAATGTATTCTCTTTGTTCAATCTAAGCAGCAAACATTAAGCACTTACAGAAGTTAATAATCCTAATTGCCCCATGTGTGGGACTTGTGACTGTGAATATATTTACAATTCGCTGTCAGGTGTGTGTGCGAGCCCTGCCACAGACCATTGGTTGTTTGGTTATGCTGTAGGCTCTAGGCTTCCATAAACACTAACGGGCACTGTATCAATAAATAAATAAAGCTGTGTGTTTTTGTCCAAATGTATTAAAGAAGAACAAAAGAATAACTTTGGTAAATGTATTGCTGCCTGAAGATTTATTGCACACCAAGTAAATGCAAACCAGATTAAACTTCTTTCACTTTAATTATTTCAGTTCACTAATTGGAAATATATTAGTTCTCAAACAATGTATGTAAAATGTCTGTTTCACTGGACAAAAGTCATTTAAAAAATATCCTTTGTTGGAATGTCAATACGCACATTATGCTAAAGCATGCATTTTAATATAAAGCTGTTAGAACCAGTTTTACAATTAAAGGTATTTGCCATCTGATAAAAGGGATACTGTTTGACTTTGCTAAACTTAGAGTGGACTCTTTGCAGAGTGGCTTCCATCCCTATAATGAACCATTAATGTTGCATTATGAGATCGGAACACTGGCAATTGTTGAGTTTGGAACACAGAGACCTCTGAGAATTAGCCCCTTCCTCCCCCTCTGTCCCGCTGTCTTCTCTCATTTTCTATACCATGGCGACTACTCTGTTATTCGCACATCTATGTAACTATACTCCGGTCTATCCATTACAGACTCGTCACTCTCAATTTGATCCTCATCACCAGCCTGCCTCCTTTTCCCACTTCAAACAGTTGTACATCTCAGTATTTCTCGAAAGTGCATCAACACATATTGTACAGGAAATTGGAGCATCGTTATCTCATCATGTATCATCTGCCTCATATATTTATACAACCCATACATGTATGGCCACCCAGGGATCTGGTTTAATAGCAGAAACTGTACACTGCAAGATATGCAACTCTTACTGAAACAAGGGACATTTGTAACAAGTGGTCAGTGAACGATCAGAAATAATGACTGCAGAAGAAGGGAGGGAATTCAATGGCATCAACTGAAGTATTCAAAGCACATCCTACCCACCAACCATTATTTTGAGGGAATATCGTCATCCTTTCCCACATACTGCAGGTACAGATTAGAATTACACAGAAAGGACAGTGTCTTGTGAGAATCTCCTGAGGGGCTCATTGACTGTATATGACATTGTTGGGCTGTGCAGCCTGAGGCGTTCTCCTGTGGAGGAAGGCCTGCAGATGGGCAGCAGCTGGAAATCCAAAATGAAATATTCAGAGCATTAATCAGAGTCTCTGCCTCAGCAATCATGTTGAATAACTACTCATTAGCATACGGTATCTATGCTAATCATTTTATTTATTTACAGATCCTAGATTTTGGGCTTTGTGACGCTGACGTTCGGCTGATTTTTTATAATTGTGGATATATGGGGGTACCATTAAAAAAAAGTAAACACCTTGATTTTACTAACTGTTCGGATCTGGGGTTGCTGCAGGTGACCAGGACTAGGTTCAGCAACACAATGGCCCTCATTTAACAAACTTGCGTACGGTGAAATCAGAGCGTATGTGGGGTATATACGAAAAATCACTGCCTGTTCTGGCATTGATCAATTTGAGCGCACCGTACGCCAGGTGTACTACACCAACACTGTAAATGCAAACATTGAGCTTACTAGGATAAATATTACTATTTTTTTCTTACTTGGAACAACATAGTATAGAGCCTGTTTAGACACCACACTTGGAAAGGGCATTGAGAGGCACTGGACCATGTCAAGGAAACTCTACTTTAGTCTGTTTTAGCGCTATACCATGCCAGGAAGCTAGGTGGTGATATGGAGCACTCAGCTTGTACTGCACATGTGCTGTGTAAGTGCAGAACTAGTATTTGAATTTGAAAACCAGAAATGTATCTTCAAATGGAGTGGAAAACACGGTGGGAACTGCTCATTTTCCCATGTAAGTAAGGTACTGAAACTTTATTAATACAAATGATGCATTTTGTGAGAGAAAGAAACATGAAGTAGCCTATATAGAATAGGCCAAGTATTTAGTTAACTGTGTTTTTTAGACTGCAGTGCATTTTTACTGTAATCTTAAAGCGCTTTTAAAAGAGTTACTACCATTTTATTTGGGAACATTATTTTTAAAGATCTGTTTTCTTTTATGCTTGGTTTCAAAAACGCATATACAAAATTGCTAACAATACAACATCTTTGACTTACAGTATGTCTTTTATTTTCTTTTATTAAACATATGTTTGTGTTCTCTCTCTTTTAGGTGACTGATGTAAGTATTCCATATTTTGTATGAAGTTGAAAAGAAAGCACCACTGAAATACACTCTCATAGTCAAACAAACAATGTTTTCATCAAGCTCAGAGTTTCTGAATTCTTATGTAAAACCTAAAATATCCTTTGCTGGATGTGATGAAGGCAAATTATGGAGGATTTTAGGTTTCTGACTGCAAGTGCAGCAAGGACACGAGGATTCAGTCTGAGGACAATCATTCTGGAGGGACCTGATGATATTGACAATATTATTCAACCTTCTCTTTGGGACTTTGTTCACACAACCTAGACTAAGGTATAATGCACTGTAGGCCTTTTATCTAAAACAAATAGCACAGATATTTAATGATCAGGTTAAATCGGTAACATGGAAATGTTTTCTGTTTTATTTAGGGGTTTGTAGTAGATTCTCAGTCAAAGGAGCAGCTATAAACGGTCATGATTTTCATCCTGCACATGAATCAACAAGTAAGGGGTTTTCTGCACTACCGGCCCATATCAAACCATTCTTAGTCCTAGAGAAGGTAATATATCAACAGCTCTCTTTCTTTCTCCTATCTAACAATGTGTTTGATACTTTCCAGTCAGGATTTAGGCCCCACCACAGCACTGAGACAGCTCTGATCAAGGTGACAAATGATATCCGTATGAACAATCCGTATGCTGGACCTGTGCGCTGCCTTTGACACAGTGGACCACGGGATCTTACTTCACAGGTTAGAAAACTGGGTGGGAATCTCTGGTACTGCTCTAAACTGGTTCAAATCCTATCTCGAGGATGGGACGTACTTTGTCAAAATTGGCAACTGTGTCTCAGACAAAATTTCCATTACCTGTGGAGTCCCCCAGGGGTCAATCTTGGGACCCCTCTTATTCAACTTGTACATGCTTTCATTGGGTCAGCTAATAAACAGCAACAATGTGTTGTACCACAATTACGCAGATGACACTCAGATCTATGTGTCACTGACGGCAGGTCAGTGACACATAGATCTGAGTGTCATCTGCGTAGTTGTGCAAAACAACTTTCTCCAACTAAACTCAGACAAAACTGAGATAATTGTTTTTGGCCCACAGACACAAAGACAACATGCTATCAGTCATCTTGAGTCTCTCTCTCTCTCTCTAAAACAAAAATAAATCAGGTTAGAAATCTAGGTGTAATCATGGACTCAGACCTGAAGGTAAACAACCACATCAAAGCAATAACATCAGCTTTTTACCATCTGAAAAACATTGCTAAGATCAGAGGAATAGTCTCAAAACCAAGCTTGGAGAGCATTTGTCTCCAGCAGGTTAGACTACTGTAACGGCCTGCTCACTGGCCTTTCTAAACGAGCTGTTAGAGCTGCAGAACATCCAGAACGCTGCTGCTCGAGTCCTGGCAAGAACCAGGAAATGCGACCATATTAGTCCAGTGCTCCGGTCTCTGCACTGTCACTCAGAGAATAGAATTTAAAACGGCTCTGCTTGTGTACAAGTCGTTTCATGGTTTAATACCAAAGTACATCTCTGACATGTTAGAGCCGTATGAACCATCTCGGGCCCTGAGAACTTCAGGGAGGGGTCTCCTGGTGGTTCCCAGAGTCAGGACTAAACACGGTGAGGCTGCGTTTCAGTTTAATGCAGCTAAAATCTGGAACAGTCTTCATAAGGATGTGAGACCGGCCTCAACTCTGACAATGTTCAAATCCAGGCTGAAAACAGCTCTTTTTACCCGTGCATATGAAAGCTGAAAGTATTTTATCTTCACTCTTGCCTTTTACTGTAATTGATTAAATGTTTATGTTGATGTTTTATTGATTGATTTTTATCTGTTGTCTTGTAATTTTATGCAACTGTGAAGCACTTTGAATTGCCTTGTGAATGAATTGTGCTCTACAAATAAACTTGCCTTGCCATTTGTGTAACAAATTTGAAATAACTTTGATATTAAGTGAATTGACTTTTGGGTATCTTTTTGTTTTATTTTTGAAAGTGCCAGGATGCCACAATGCAGTCCTGAAGTCTCTGCTAGTCTTGAAAATGTATACACCACTTGCTATTGATATGCTCAGTAATAATTTAATTCCCTCATGATCGTATATGTTTATTTATTTATTCACATTATTTTGACTGTACAATGTCAAATGTATATGTGAATAGGTTTATTTCTGTTACAACCTCTGTGATATTTCTGATGCATCAGATCTTACCATTTTAATAAAACCTGTGTTCTTTTCACAACAGGATTCAGAGACGTGCCAGACTTCTTTTAACTGCAGCTACGACACATGAGACCTTCAGCCTATGACAAACCTTCTGGAGGGACCTGATGTTATGAACACTATTCATAAACTCAAGTTTTTCACCATCTCTTGGGGTATTTGTTCACTCATTATGGACCAAGGTATGAAGACAACAGTTTACTGAATTCTGAAGAGACTGTTCATCTGCACCTGACTATAAAAGATCTGCCACAAACAAATACTCTTGAGGAATTTTTTATTCACTTTGTGCAAAAGCACTATTTTGGAAATGGTTACATGTCTAGTCTAAATCATTGTATCTTCTCAAAAACACTAATGGTGTCTATTTCAGTGCAATACCGCTGTTTGCAATACGTCTTTGTTTTGATTCACTGCTCAGTTCTTGAAAATAAATATTCAAATAATTTGACTTGAAGTTGATACTGCTAATGCCAACTTAATACTAAACTTTACAAAATATTGTTATCATTTATTTTATTAATTGTAATATTTAATTAATAATATTGAAGTTTTGAAGTTTTATTTTGTAATTAAGATGTTGATGTTATTTCCCAGTTCAAAAATAACTTTCTGTTCAAGAGTAATAAAAAAAATATTCATTCTACTCAAGTGTGTCCTGTAATTTGCAATGTGTGAATGATATGAAGTTAAGTTTACTTGTTTTTTTATTTGTAGAGTATTGCATGCAAGTCCAGTTATTGTCACTTAGACAAACTTACTATGTCCAAGTTAGCACTACTAGGATATACATAGTTAACTAAGTTGACTAAACTAGTATATGCATAGTATACTGTATAAGAAATGAAAGTGTAAAATAAAATGGTAAATCACCTTTAGTTTAACTAGTGTACCTTGAGTTCACAATACTTGTATGCTAACCGTATAGTTCAATCAATCAATCAATGGTTTTGTATAGCCCAATATCACAACAGGAGTTGCCTCATAGGGCTGTAACAAACATTAAGGCAATAAAACAGAACAGTAAATAAGACAATGTAAAGTTCCGGTGAATCAAATATCCAGGCAAACATAATGTCCAAATAAGCGTCAGCAGTGGGTGGCGACGAGCAGTGGGTGGCGACGAGCAGCTCGGGTGTCCCGTGTCCTTAGACTCTTCAGTACGGCAAGGAAAAACTCAAAAATCCAGTGGGAGAAACGAGAAACCTTGAGGAGAACCACAGAAGGAGAGATCCACTCCCATGGACGGACAGGCTATAGAGACCCAGGGCCGAAGGAGTCCCTCAGCAGACGGGCCAAGATCACAGACCGTCCAGTCCTTGTTGTTAGTAGGCAGGGTTCCTCCGTTCAGCCGGGTCCCTCCGTTCGTATAGTTGAATTATGTAGACAAGAATTCCTGAACAAGATATTTCTTGGGCATCCGGTTTCCTGGTTTCTACCAAGTAAACTTTACTTATTACAATTTCCAGTGAAGTCAGGAGGTGGTGCACATGATGCACCAATTTTAACTAAACAGCACTGGAAAACATTTTTTTACTGCATGAATTACATTGCCACATCGCATATAATCCTCATTAGTGATTTAAACATGAAACAAGGCTAGAGCTTTAATGTTTATGGGCAGACTTGATTCAATGTTGCGCTGCATCGACACATTTCTCCACGCCACAGGCCGGGCCCAGAGGCTCAGCCCGGACCAGAGACACTAGAACACTAGAGCCAGAGAGACGCTTATGGTGTTTTTATATTTATGTTTCATTTTTTTGTTTTGAACAAAAGATGGCTGCTGCGCAAACTTTGTGAGGATGGCTTCCCAACGCCTCACACCCACGGCTGCTGCCGTGTACCGGGACACCGGGACTCACCTGGGGCTGTGCGAGGCCATGCTCTGTGTTCAGGCTGGTTTGAGCGCCGAGTCTGTGGACCGTATTCCGTGATGCGAGTAGCCCGGGTGTCAAACAAATCCTTCAACACCACAGCTTTCTTCGGTCCGGACGGGTTCGTAAGGTCCGGGTTTAAGCACAGGGTGCGCTCTCCTCTCGTCAGGGGAATGAGCGAAGCACGTCTCGTAGGGCTGTCTTCGGTCCAGATAGGTTCTTTGGTTTCCGGTTGGCTGTCAGCTCTCCGTGCACCTGTTCCCTCCCGGAGCTCTGCTCAGGCCGAAAACGACGCGTAGTTCTGCTCACGGCTCCAGCACTGAGTCGGCGGAGCTGACCAGCTGCTTTTCGCTGGTTCAGATCATGGTTCACGCTTTCTTCTTTTTACCAGACACTATTTTTTTTTTTATGTGATCTAACTTTATACCCTTTTTTATATAAGCTATTTAGGCCTACAGCTAATTTAATAAAGATATTTTTCATTTTCATATCACAACACAGCTGCTCAGCAACACAGCAAGAGGAAAGATTACTTTTTATTATTAGCCTATTTCTTTTCCCCCCTCTTTTTTTATTCATTAAATGTGATCTTGGATTGGCTATAAGGCTAATATGGGTTACTGACAGATTTTTTTAATCTTCCTCATGCGCAAAAAAATATTTGTTGTGTTAAAAACTATTTACAACTATGTTCTATTAAAGCGGGGTTTCGTGCGTGTGTGCTGTAAAACCTGTGGGTGAGGCCTCCTCATACATGAAAATTTTTGGGCGTTTCATTCAAATGACGCTAGGATTTCTCCGTGGCATTTACCATCAGATGCTCTTGTGTACGGCAAGATCTGAGCGGAAAGCACAGGTTCATAAATGTCACGTGCACTTTAGTGTATATTGCAAATACACCCATGCATGCACCATTTTTGTACACAATGTTGATAAATGAGGGCTATTGTGCCCAAAGAATGAGATCAGCTGACGCCTTGAACATCCTGAATGACAGGATTTGGCAAGATTGAACTTTGGCGCCCCCTAAAAAAACCATCCTTTTTTTTGTCTTCTTTAACTTGTATTACTGCGTATGTCTTTTGTTTTCCAATCCTCTTGTACACTTTTTGGATATGGTTAAGGCTTGTTTTTATTTTATTATGATCTATTCAACAACAAAAATACAAAATCAGAGCATGTACATCATAAAACGCACAACAGTTCTTTTTGAGGAGGAACCTCCACTTCTGGAGTAAATTTTTGAATTTTCATTGCGAGGTTACACGGCTCGTTTGAAAGCTTGAAATCTCTAGTTTCCAACACAAGACCGCAAGTCTATCACTTTCTGTTCCAAAGTTATGTCTAAAAATCGTCGATGTTGTAGATGGCGGGAGTATGGGGTTAAAAAAGTCAGCCGCAATTCGGCACACCCTCCTAACAAATTGCATCCTAGGCGGCCGCCTGGGTTGCCTATGCCTAGGCCCGACCCTGCTGAATGACCAGGTTATTCCATCAGTAGATTTCTTGTTGCTGCTTGTTATCTTCTAAGGTGACTATGACGGGATCCATCGTGCATGGACTGAATACCACGTCCAGATCTTAACCCCATTGAGAATCTTTGGGATGTGCTGGAGAAGGCTTTGCACAGTAGTCACTGGTCACACCCATCATCAACACCAGATCTTGGTATACAAAAAAATATTTATGCAACGCTGGATCTTTTGACATTGACGCTTATTGAATTCTATGACCGTGAATGCTGGCTGTAATCGAAGCTAATGGCAGACTTGCACCTGATGATGTATATCATCATTTAATTAACTAACTCAAAATGTGCAAAACGTTAGGTAAAAAGCCGTATCTCCACATTGGGCTTAGTGTAGACAAATGGTGTGCTCCCTTTTGTCTGTCAAGCCTTCAACAGGTCACACTTTTGACACTGCGTAGTTTTAGTGAGAACATGCTTCAGAACAGTTTACATTTAGCAAGTGTTACTATGGACAATGTATTAAGTTGCCTATAGTCCCATAACTCCCCGTCTGTCATAGAATTTTTTTTGAGACAACTTGAGTTGCAGCAGCTTGTGACTCATAGGTTTTTATAAACAACTGCTTGTGTAACATACAGGAGTGCGTTCACATTCTCAATAACTCCGTATAACAGTGTTATAGTATCTAAAAGCATATATTGCATAATCATTTTGTTTTGTTTGCCGTCAGTCCCCTCACATGCTTAATTTGCAGCATGCCTAGCTTGAGGTTACATTTAGTGCTTTGAAATCTCACTTTGACTATTATTGCACACAGCTGCGCACATTTTTAACTGCTTTTGTTTTCTTTATCTCAATTTAAGTTTAAATAATATGCATTAAACAGGCAGCATGCCTTTGAAATCAGTTTGAATCAGTTTTTAGTGGCTACAGGTCAAGGTCAATATCAACTTTATAGCAGATTTACAATAACCACAGCTGCGTCACATGAAATAGACTATAACATGACAACTAAAATATTACCGTCAAACAATTGTTTTTGTTCTGTTTTAATAGTTTGGTTTTAGTTTATATTATTTTTCCTATTTAATCTGGCATCAAACATACACTACATTCTCTGTTTAAAGTTAATCATTCCGCTACAACACCCTTTCCACCATTGTGCTTCATGCCATAGCCTTACAGTGCCTTGCAAAAGTACTAATAATACACCTTGAACTTTTACAAATTTTTGTCATGTTTACAACCCTAAACGTAACGATTTTATGTTGAATTTTTTACTGAAAGTTCACACACAAGCAAAGCAAAATGATACATGATTCTGTTATTTTACAAAAAATAGAAAACCGAAAAGTGGGGCGTGCATAAGTATTCATACAGTATGAATTAATACTTTGTGGAACCCCTTTTGCTACAATAACAGCAGCACGTCTTCTGGGGTATGACTACAAGGTTTGCACATCTAGAGACTGACATTTTAGCCCATTCCTCTTTACAAAACAACTCAAGCTCTGTCAAATTAGAGTGATTGTGAACAGCAGTTTTCAGGTCTTTCCAATGATTTTGAATAGGATTTAGGTCAGGACTTTGACTGGGCCATTCTGACACATTAATATGTTTAGTTTTAAACCATTCCATTGTATATGGATATGTGTGTTTAGGGTCATTGTCCTGCTGGAAGGTGAATCTCCGCTCCAGCACCCAGAAAATAAACTTTTTTTTTTTCTCTTTGTTTGCTTTTTGGGTCCAGCACGCTCGTTTAGGAGCTTGGATGTGCGCGCCTGCTCTACTCACAGTGTTAGGTTTGCTCCATACATAACGTTTTGCATTTGAGCCAAAAAGTTCAATTTTTGTCTCATCTGACCAAAGCACCTTCTTCCACATGGTAGCTGTGTCCTCCATATGACTTCTAGCAAACTTCAAAAGGGATTTCTTATGGCCTCCTTTCAATAATGGCTTTCTTCTTGCCACTCGTCCATGAAGGCCAGATTTATGTAGAGTACGACTTATAGTTGTCCCATGTACAGATTCCCCCAGCTCAGGGCAGTACGTCGCAGCTCCTCCAGAGTTATCTTGGGGCACTTGGTTGCATTTCTGACCAGTGCTCTCCTTGTTCGGTCTGTTAGTTTAGGTGGACGGCCGTGTCTTGGTAAGTTTGCAGTGGTGCTATACTCTTTCCATTTCCGAATGATGGATTGAACAGTGCTCCGTGAGATGTGCAAATCTTGGGAAATCTTTGTATAACTTAACGCTGCTTTAAACTTCTCCACAGCTTTATCCCTGACCTCTCTGGTGAGCTCCTTGGCCTTCATGATGTTGTTTAGTGACCAATACACTATGACCCAGAGGTTACATTAACCGAAAATCTTCCGTCATTTACGTAATATTTTAAACTTGGACGGAACATTTCAAAGGCCGTCTGTCATTTTGAAGGATTGAAAATCAAGTCGTAATTAAAATGAAGACGCAGCGCTGCTGTTTTTCAGAGCGTGCGGGGCTCTCTCTCAAAGCAGCTTCACTGTTTCACTTGTATCACTGCCTAGCTAGCTAACTTTCTGGGCGCTAATGACAACATGGGGAAGAAAACCACGATACAAACGCGGTTAAAGGCTAATAATATCCCTCTCATCTGGAGCCGCTCTTTAACTCTCGTAAGTCTCAGGACGAGCTCATCTATTTCTCTTCCTCCCTCTTTTCCCCGCGTGTGTTTCTGCGCGCGGCGCGTAGTGCAGTGATGCGAACTGGTAAATATTGTCCCGTTCACCTGCTGTTTCTTAAACATTAATGTTCAAATCGAGAAAATGCAAACAATAATCTCCACTTTACATTTGTATTAGTGTAATGTGAGCCCTGATATTGATGAGCTGAATTGACGCTCTGAATAAGTCGTCCTTCACTGAGACTTTTACGTTTCTGTAGCAAAATTTGTGTTCCATGATTGTTCAGATGTTTAGTTTAACTCCATTTATCCAGCGATCTCACATTTTTCCTAACATACGCAATATATGTAGCCTATATAGGCTATGTAAATGGGTCTTTAAAAATTGCTTATGATGCGAGATTAATTCATGACGTATTTTTTATAACCCTGCCCGTCAAAATGAAGGAGAGAAATTATCCCTAGCGAAACCACTGCTCCGACCATAGCTCTGAGGCCCTCACAGAACAGCTGGAATTATATTAAGAGTAGATTACGCACAAAGGGGCTTTATTTAATGGTCAGGGCAAGGTGTGAACATTCTGCAGTCATTAGGAATGTTATAAAGGCAATTTAATGCACTCAGAGAAATGCTGTATGAATATTTATGCACGCCCCACTTTTCACTTTTCTATTTTTTGTAAAATAACAGAATCATGTATCATTTTGCTTTCACTTCACAGTTGTCTGTTACTTGTGTGTGAACTTTCAGTAAAACATTCAACATAAAATCTTTACGTTTAGGGTTGTAAACATGACAAAAATTTGCAAAAGTTCAAGGTGTATTAGTACTTTCGCAAGGCACTGTATACGGCAGAGCACTGTTGGTAATCGCTTGCTTTTGCACATATCTGTTCACAGCGGGGACCAGCAGCCTTCAGTTCAAGATCTCCAGTCAGGTTTCCATAAAAGTGCACCGACTGTGAGACTATAGTAATTGTTACAGGTGGGAGTGATGGAAACTGTGTGTGCAAAGTGTGTGTGTGTGTGCGTGTGTGTGCGTGTGTGTGCGTGTGTGTGCGTGTGTGTGTGTGTGTGTGTGTGTGTGTGTGGACGAAGACATCACCCATAAATCCAATAAAGTGCTGACATTTAGGGTTATTAAATTCTCTAAACAATCCCCAGGTGGTTGCACCTGTAATATCCAGTTTTCTTTCTTCTGCTCAGCTTCGCATCCACCTTCACATCCTTACCCGCACACATACTGACATTTGCTCTCCTATCTCCTACCATCTGTTAACTCTTTATTGACAAAGTAAACCTTGCTTCCCATATGACTCTGTCCAGGTGCCACATGGGTCCAGGTGTTTCATCTATCTGTAATCCTGTGTAAAAGAAAGAAAAAAGAAATACAGCGACTGTTGGGGACTGCTTGCATATGATAATGATGATAATGGTAATAATGATATTGATGATGATGATTATATTATTACTACTACTACTACTATTACTAATACTACTAAATAAATAATAATAATTAATGATGATAATAATTGTCCTTCAGTTGGAGGTTTTGCTTTAGGAAATGTAATTAGTGTGAAAGGATGATCCCATCTTTCTCTTCCTCTCCTTTTCCTGGCTCTGCAGCCTTCTTCTCTTGCAATCTCATTTGCAATGCATCAGGATGGTAATGCATGTTGTTTAGACCAAACAGAATACTTATGGTGGTAATACTGTACAAAGCTGAGTTTACCCACCTCTGTGCAATATTAGACTCTCCCCCTTATGATTTCAATGACAATGAATGTGTACAAAGAGATTTAATATTGTTGAAACTAGGGATGTCACGGTTACCGGTGTAGCGGTAAAAGATTTTGACGGTAATTATCATCTTGTTTTTGAAAAACTATATTATCTCGGTGGATTAGCACGCCTGCGGTGTCGGCAAAGTGAGCCTCACTGGCCGCCGTCTCATCTGCTGAAGGCGCACTCTGTAGCTTACAACCAAACCAAAACTTTGCTGGAATCATGTCCGAGACGGCAGCGCTCAGGACGTCAGGGCGTCAGGACGTCATGGTCCTGACGTCAGGGCGTCAGGACCATGTCTGAAGTCTGGGTATATTTTGGGTATTTTAAGAAAGCCGAAGGCCAGTTGATAGAAGACAGTTATCCTGTTTGTGGAACGTGCAGGAAAAAAGTGTCTCTAAAGGCAGCGATACTTCGAACCTCATGACTCACCTGCGTGACCGTCACCACAACTCTATAGCCAATGCAAGTATGTTAACGTTAGCGTTTTAGCTGAAATGCTGATGTGGGGACTTTGGGTTGAGGGAGAATGTAACGAGTCGTCCCATAATGCATTATAATATATATAATATATATATTATAATAATGCCGGCGCTACATGCTGGCGGTGTCGCGGATACCTCTGGCACATTGCGTTACAGGGCTCCTGGAGGGCAGATTAAAGTTGGTCGCCAATGCAATAGATTCACTCTCGCTGCATTATTATTAATTTAACAATGATTACTGTCTGACGGCATTTTCCCAAATCTGCAGAGCGAAAGCAAACTGGAAGGAAAGAACAAAATTCCTGATATAGAGGGTTTATCTAGTTACAAATATTCGAACACGGTTCTGGCGCTATAAATAGTACATGTAATACCCTCGAAATGATCACCAAGTCATAGTTGTAGTTCCTTTACTTTGATGTGAAAAGTTGCACTTTTTATATGGCTTTGTCTGTATTTTTTAAATATAACAAACACAACTATTTCAGTTTGTGTAGGACTATCAATGCTTTCTGAACTTATTAACAAACATGAAAAAAAAAAACGCGATAATACCGAAAACCGTGATAATTTTGGTCACAAAAATTATTAATTTTGGCACGGTAGTACAGCGGTTGGCGCTCGTGCTTCACAGCTAGAAGGTCAGGGTTCAATTCCCTTCAGGGACAGGGCCTTTCTGTGTGGAGTTTGCGTTCTCCCCGTGTCTGCGTAGGTTTCCTCCGGGTACTCCGGTTTCCCCTGCCACTAAAATCATGTACAATAGGCCAAGATTAAAGAGAGTGTGTTTGAGAGTGCGCATGAGGGACGATGGATGGAAATTAGCCCAAGGCTACAATACGGTGTGGCTTGTTTACATGCATGAGACCCATGTATGTTCATTAACATGCACTGTCCCGACCAAATAAACCAACCAACCAATAACCGTGAGGTAACATTTTCATACTGTGACATCCCTAGTTGAAACTTACAGCTAGTTTTTGTTGTTCAGTATAATCTAGGGCCACATTCACTTTTGGCCGCATGACTAAGAGTAATAGAAGGAACTAACCAAAAACAAACCACTGTTACCTCACTCATGTGCTCTTAGATGTGCGCCATGTTTACAACCTTTCAGTCAGTGACTTTTTGTGCACCAGAGATCTCTTCTGCCAAGTGTAAATATCCCCCAATATAGATCTTTTGAAATTGTGATGTTAAACTGTCATGATGGGCAGTCATATTATTACAGAAAAAAGCAACAAAAACAAGGTTTTCCAAGGTTATCCTGCAAATAAGCAAAAGAGCTCAGGGCTCTTCACTTCCTTAAAATGATGTTTGTAACTAGGAGTAACAGCTCGTATATCTTGGTTCCCTTGCAGCTAAAGAATAGATTATTATATGCAAATGTGCAATCTGACTAAATACTTCATATGTCTTCTAGGGTCTATTGCTGCATGTAGTTGTTCTGGGTTGTGCCTTCATACACTGATGCACTTTTACGAGAATAATGTCTTGAAATCTAAGATGCTGAGATGGTTTTAACCCTGTTGGGGTTCCGTCTTTTCTTTTTCATTCCCTCCTGAGGTAATGAGCTGTAATGGATTGGGCCTGAGGCATGACAGGAATACCAAGGCCCGCATTAAAGCGGTGTCCTGCGCATCCCTCCAAAGGACTGCTCAGTAAGCATGCAAACACTCATTCATCCTTCCTTGTCCTTTTCTTGTCTGACCAAGACTATGACTTGGTTTAAGAAATCAGTAAAGCAACGCTTGAGTACATGTTTACCAAGTAAAAATGAAAAAAAAAGAAAACTGATTGAAAACAGTGTTGCGTGGCAAAGCAAAAGTCTGTTCTGTCTCAATTTTTTTTATTATCCAAATATTCTATACCTGTACGGATGCACCATTCAGCATTGTCATTCTAGTCATTTCCTCTCTGGGAAAACAAATTCGAGTGGACCATTTGTAGCCCAACAGCAGCACAACTCTGCTTCTTAAGTCTGACCTAGTTAGAAACAAACATTGAAGTGCGAGGTGCCAGGCTGCCTGTCTGACTGTCTGCCTGCCTTTCCTCTGCACCTCCAAAAGGTACACTTCCTTCTGTATGCTGTCCACTCAGCCATGCATACATTGTTCAGAATATTATGATGCACATAATATACGACTTCTCCCCATACATTATAATGAACAGGTGATTTCTGGAGGTTGACATTTGCTCATATTTGTGCAGTCACTGACAATTCTACAGTAGTGCCCTTTTGATTTTTGAGCCCCTTCCCCTCTGTAGCTCTCTGCATGGCCCTGCTGTGTACATTGATGTATGAACGAGAGTGTGAATGGGGGACTGGTTCCTTAATGTAAAGCTTTGGTCCTGATGAAGGTAGAAAATCACAAGTTGATACCATTTACCATATAAGTTATTATTGCCATTTTGAAAGATGTATTGCTATAGAAGTATGATTTGGAAAAAAGCAAACAGCAAGTCTAAGTTTAAGTCTGGGTCATTTGGCACTGAACTGTATTTTTCTGATGCTTTTGGATGTTAATCTGGAGCTGTGTGTGAATGAGCACTAATATAGCATTTACTATAAACTCTGTGACCACTGTGTCACATGTAGTCTACTAGTCGAGCGTTAAACTGTTTCGGCCATTTGAACCCATCGTGGTAGTTGGGTGTCCATGCCCTCCGCACGTGGCCTATTGACGGAGTTGCATTCAGTCCCTGATGTGTTGTGTATCATCTGTCAGTGAATGAGGTGATGTCATATGTGATGACATCACTGCAGACGTGCACTGGGAGCAGATTAGTGGATGGTGTTTGGCCTTCTCCAGCTGTTCCACCTGATCTGCTCGTCCTGCGCTGGCCCTTTTTATCCCCATGTGTTCCTATGTTCTCCGGCAGGGGACATACTGGAAATAGCCTCAGTTTAGCCCCTGCCAGACTACCTATCCCAAGTCAAATTGAGCGTATCAAAACCCTCCCACCCGCAATTCCAGTTTCACCATTCACAGTCCTCTGGCTCGCTGCAGGCACCGTCTCTTTGCCAAATCTTAACTATAGCCATTGTTTTTGTCAATGTGATCCACTGCTTCAAAGCTTATTTCCTGACAGCAGTTAACCAGCAAGTGTCGGCTGACAATAAGAGCAGATACTAGCTCCATAGTTGACAGGACAAAGAGCGCACACACTCCCACTGGATAACACAGGGGGGCAGGGCCAAGCTAGGCTGCACCACAGACAGGCTCACATGTGATTCCCCCACCCCCAATGAACAGCATATGAAGGCTCCTCCCCACATTGGGAGGTGCTGTCTCACTCACGGATAGCAACAGAAGATGGGATTATAGGAAGAAGAGAAGGCGAGAGGCAAAACCCCAGATGACAAGGAATTTAACTTGATTCATAGTTTGGAAAATCATTTTTGATTATTGAAGGTTGTGTCCCATTTCTCGAGGTGAGACAGGAAGTGGGGCATGCACGGAGTGAGAGAAAAGGGATAGAGGGAGCTGGTCCATGATTCTCCACCCCTCTCCTTAAAGCAGCAGCAGCAGCAGCAGTGAGAGGCAGGAGTCAGGACTGAGGCACTGACTGTGCTTTCTGCATCAGCAACAGGACCAAATGCATCTCTGAAGACCGCTAGTGCTGCTAAGATCTCTGTCCATATGCGCTGTGGCATTCTTCTTGGGTCACTTAGAGGAATTCTGACAATGCCCGGTGAGTGAGTTTTTCCTGCTTTTCACATCTCACTCCATCCTTTTGTGTGCAGATTTGCTTGAGTTCTTCGGTTGGTCAAGCATTCTTTAGCAGTGATTAGAAACGTGAGCACCCCCACTGCTAATTTCCCCATCGCTGTTGTTTACTGTCCATAATACAATCTTCTGCTTTCAAAGCTGAGTGACAGTTTAAAGACAACCACTCCCCCAATAAGCATTCCCCTCATGACATTTATTTTAACCTTCAAAGAGTTTTTTTGTCTGCACAAAATGTCATGCTGAAATAATCTGAACATTACCAGTGGTGTCCTAAATGTTGCAGCATCACACAAAGCTGGCCGTGTGACTTATTGCAGCTAGCTAACACAAATCAGATGACCAGACCAGGCTGTGAGGTTAGCTACTCATTTGGCCTGGCATGTTCAATACATGTTGACAGTGAAGGAAATTTGGAGTTGGAAATGCTTGCAGTCTTTGATGATAGTTTGGGTCAAAAAAAAAAATCATTGGAATAGTTGTTTGAGTTGTCACTTGCTGTGCCATTCTTCTATAGGTGTAATGTAATGTAGGCTAGGTGAGGTCCTGTTCTTTATAGTGTTGTATTGATGGTAATAACGTAAACTGCGTAAAGGGTGTTCCTCTGCTCAGACAGTATCCTAATATCTGAACTTTTACATAATTTGTTTGTTATACACATGTCTTTTGTTTAATCCTGTGCCATAACAAAACACAGAGTAAAGACTGCTGTTGGGCTTTCTATGGCGAAGATGTTAATGACGGCTTGATGCTCCCGTTGAGCTTGTTGATATTAGCTTTATGTTTGTGTGTACGAGATCCGCTGGTGTCCATTTGCCTCTTATTGAAACCCATTTCTACTTTTTCAATACAGGGCAACAAGCATCTCTATCCACATGTATTTGTATGCAGAGGCAGTGTGATCTGCCTTTCCCCCCACCAACTGCAGCCCGAGGCGTGAACCACTGTATCTGCTTACATGCATGAGCGATGGGTTTGTATACATATATGTGTACATGCACTGAGTGCAAACAACCATGTTTAATCTGTGCCCCATTGAGTGTGTCCCACCAATAGCTTTTAGTGTCATGGTCTTCTAATTGGAAGAACTGGAGCAGTTTAACAAGCTGTTATATGCACAGATTTCAACTTCGGCCCTTCTGACCTTTTAAAATTACCAAAGCATAAATCCATGTGAAAACCTATTCATCTTTAGGACAATATACAATTCTGTAACAGATAAGTGCAGCAATTCTTGGATTAATACCAAAGGTTTAAGATTAGAACTAGTTCTTGTCATGCTTCTTGTAATTAAGTTTAGTTTTGTATTCAGAGAATAAAAACTAGTAGTTGGGCGGCACAATGGTGCAGCGTTGGTTAGTACTCGTGCCTCACTACAAGAAGGTCCCGGGTTCGATTCCAACCTGGACGGGGCCTTTCTGTGTGGAGTTTACATGTTCTCCCCGTGTCTGCGTAGGTTTCCTCCAGTTTCCCCTACCACTAAAACATGTACAGTAGGTTCCCCTCTAGGGCGAGGACTCCCCTGGCAATGAGATTCCTAATCTCAGTGGGACTTTCTTGGTTAAATAAAGGCTAATGTGTTGTGGTGAACCATCATATAAGTGTGCAGCTTCTGAGGAAAGTTCCATTTCCACAATATCTGTAATAAAAGTGTATCATGGACCTGACAAATTCTAAAATTGTTGAAGAGAAAACTAAACTGAACTAAAATATAAATGATATTTCTTTATAGTTCTCTCTTCTTTTCCTTTATTGGTGATTTTTATTTGTTTGTTTGTTTTTTAACATGCTTCGCCTGTGTATTTGTGTCCTTATTGTGTTTAACATGTTCATTATCCCTTTCCCCATTCTTAACCCTTGTGTCATTTTGACCCGAAAGCCACTGGAGCCGCAGCCCATCAGCCACTGAAGGATTTTTGTAAAAAGAAGCAGAAAAAAATATGAATGTGTGGTAATTTTCAGGCTCTTTTTTTGAAGTGTACATTTTTTTACATTAGGGTCTTTAAAGGGTGCAAAATTGAAGGATCCCACAAGGGTTAATTTCATTCAAGGTCCTGCTTGTAATTAAGGCCCTTTTATAATCTTTGATATGTTGATCTGCAGAATAAGAGAAACAGTAATGTTCCTGCTGCAGCTTTGTGTGGCCACTCTCTGAAATTACTGTGTCATAGATTGTCATTGTGTGGCACTCATTGATTTAGTGTGTGCTGATGAAGTGGAGCAGGGCATTTGATCCAACGCATGTCCTGGAAGGCAGCAGCAGCCGAGGCACACCCTCCGGGCCGACAGATAAGGCTGAGAGAAAGAGGCCGATATATTAATTTGTGGATAAAACGGATAGTTAACCTAAGAATTTAAACTTTCTCTAAAATGTTCTTTATAATATTGCCAAATACTATAAAAGATCTAAATAAATTGAATATTATTTTCAACACTGTAGTATTAAAAGGTGTTATTGTTCAATCACTCTGGTATCATGGCTGTCAGTTCAAAGACCTAAGCTATTAATATTGTGCCCATTGTATTTATGGACCCAATCTCTAACAAACAATGATTATGTCAATTTTCAATAATGCCCATGTTATGAAGGCAACCGGGTGGGCAATTGTCAATAATTTTATATTTTAATGGCACATTTCACTTTGACTGCATACTTCCTTTTAAGTGGCTTACAGCAATAAGCCATAATAAAGGCATACAGCAATGAAACCACAGTGAAAAGCTCGATCTCTGATGTACCTCTGTGCTTATTTTTATCTGGATTCTTCTCCGTTTTGATTTTTGACCCTTATCTTGCACCTTCGTATCACTTCTATAGAGATTTGTGGAGGCTTGTCTGGAATGTACTCTAAGCAGTGTTTTCCTTATTCTTCATGGTCATCCAAGTGCAGACACATAGCACCGTCTGAGGCAATTACATAAAGTAGAGCTTTCAGAAGCGTCGCAAGTGTCGCAAAACTGTTTGGAACTTCATTAAACTATTAAGAATTTCATTTCAAATTCCTTCTGTGTCCTTGACCATTTGTTAGCATAGATAAAATGGACAGTTTGGATCATTGTTGGATCAAACTTTGGGCTTGCATGATATGGCTAAGGGTTTTGGCATCATGGAGGGAAATCAAACCGATTTGCTGTTTTGTTTTGAGCTATATGAATGTGCAGCTACAATACTCTCACTATTGTTAATCCACTTACAGTACAAGACTCGTACTCGTTTGTGAAGTCTCCCCTCTGTCATTCCTTTCTTACTACTTCACATCATGGTAGAAGTGCAAATAGCTGCTGTAAGATCTATTTATAGTTTTATAAGATACCGTTTCATGGGCATGTGTGGGGAAAAAAGTCCTATTCCTCCCCTTGTGCTTCTCCTTATCGGTGCTCACTTTGACTTTTTAGCACACGTAAATCATTTTGTGTGGGAACACGGTGAGAAATCCCAGCTCTGCACACATTCAAACGTGCACTGTAAAGGTCAGTCTGTCACATGACTCCAACGAACAGTCGCCCATTGTTTGAAATCCTTTTTCTATAAATAATTATGGTTTGGAGACGGCATTCCTGTTTTCATACGTGCCACAGATAGTGCATAGCTTTGCCTTGGCCTACATTATACGTATTTGGGAGCGATCACGTGACGTTCATGCTCAAATTAAAAGATCAAGTGAAAGCTTTTTGTGCTAAAAACTATTTGGCATAGCAGTTATAGTTTCTTTCTTTTAATTAGAATTTAAAGTGTATGTTAAATTTCCATAGACAATAGGAAAATCAATCCATGGGGTATCTTTTCATTAAAATAAATACATAAAATAAAAAATGAGGCGGTTCTTTTGAACTAATCCCTAAAATCCTGTTCCCATTCCCGAGATCTTACATTATATTTGGAAACAATCGCAAAATATCCCGAGTGAGATATTATCACAAGTCCAAGCCAGTGGAATGAAGAAACCCCCTTGTATTTAGTCTCTGCGCCTTTTCCTTGGCTTTATAGTTAACCTTTAACCAGTCCCAACTCCATAAAACAAGGTGTGCAAGCGCTGTTCAAATGATAAGCGCAGACAATCTTAATCCATTCCACCGAGAGCAAAGAGCGCCTCTCGCATCCCAACATGATTCTTAAATTGTTTTTGGAGTTTGTGAACTGAGGCGTACATTAAGCATAACATAAACTTGCTGCATTAGGGATTTTTTTTCTAAAAGGTATTGTCCAGTTAGAGCATGTCTCTGCAATGACATCACTCTTCCCTTGTGTAAAAACATCTGGGAGCATGTGTCTCCTCCCTGAACCTTACTGGTCATTACAGCTTTTCAGTTGCACACTTTTGTCCATTCTTTCTCTCCTTCCTTTTCCTCACAGCCCAGCATTTCCCACAGCGACTGCAGCTTATAGGGGTGGACCCAATCGCGCCGCTGTATTGCTGCTGGGAGGAGGCATAAGATTGACTTCCTGGCTGCCAACTTGGGATCTATATTAGTGCAACAGAGCAGAGTAGACGGAGGATGACTAAGGAAGAGGGAGTTTAGCTCAAGCCAAAACACGGGTTGTGTTTCTTTACTTGTTAGGTGTGCTTGGTAGTTACATATCCATTGCTACTTGTGGTAAACTTAAGGATTAGAATTGCCTTCTTTGTGACTGCAAGTGATGTTTTTGTTGCCTTGGAGAGGGGTGTGTTAGTAGCAACGGCTGCCAGACATCCTTTGGGAGCGGTGTGGTGTAACTGTGAGGGCAGAGGCTCCAGCCACGTTCCCAGCCACTCCAAAATAGTCCGGAAAACACACACACACACCCACACACAACGTAGACGGTTGTTTGCTAGGAATGCCATCCCAAGTAAAGTGGGGTGTCTTGGGCTTGGGGCTGCCGGTGCGGAAAACGTCTTTTGGACCATGTTTCACATCTTCAGTAAATCGTGAGTGCCATTTGTTTTTGCATTATTCTCTCTTTCCTTTTGGATTGTATATCTCACAGCTGCATGCACGGTTCGTTTTTGGTATTTACTCAAAGACTTCCTTGCTACACAAAGACTGTAAAGCTCTTCCTGTGTGAATCATGAAAGCAAAAAAAAGGCTAAGATGGTCGATCAGAAGCTAGAATAAGCGGTGCGCAGTGGTAGAGTTGAGGAGAAACATCCTGTACAAGGGGGAGGGCATGTTTAGACTTGAGCATGAAAAGTATTCAGTGCCGGAGGCAAATCTTTGGCCTCGGAGTGCAAATAAGATCTTTGTATCGGCAGCAGTCCTTTGGTAGTTTTTGCTTGACTTGTTATTATCTACCAATTTACAAATGACAGTGGTGGGGTGTCCAGGTCAACAAGGCCTTCATTGATAGCCTAAACAATGTTGAAATCAGCCAACTATTTTCTTAATCATTTCTCACTCAACATTATATTGTCATCCAACCCTAATATATATATATATATATATATATTTTTTTTTTTATTATTTTATTTTTTTATTTAACTTTTTTTTTTTTTTTTATTATTTTTTTTTTTCTGTTTTTGCTCAGTGCTCCAGTCTTCAGTCTAGGTGTACTTTATTGACTTTATCTGCATTTAACCCATCCTTGATGCTGCTTGGGCAACCTGTAACGACCAGTGGGCGGCTGCTGGGACCCATCTCCAGATGTGGAGCCAGGATAGTGGTCAGAATCACCTGGCTGGAGGATTAACCTTTTGTGCATGTTTTTGGTTGATGGGGGAATCTGGAGCACCCGGGGGAAACTTACCTGGACACAGGGAGAAAAATATCCAAAGTCCAGACAGAAAGGCATAGTGCGAGGATTAAACCCGGGACTTTCTAGGAGGCAAGAGCGCCAACCACACTCCCGGTGCCGAGGTTTCCTCTGGCTGCTCCTTCTACCACTAAAACATACACAATAGGGTCTGCTCCGGACTTATCACGGCTTGACTTTTTTTCTCACTGAGGTGCCACATGTTCTTGAAACTAAAACTTCAAAGGATTTGCTTTCATTTGTTGTCTAAAGATGTTTGAGTTGGATATAGAGATTTTATTATGTTACTAAAACTTGCCAAAATGTAAATTTGTGGGATCACTTTATTACTTAAACTTTATTACTTAAACTTTGTAAACGTTTGCGTGTAATTGATTCTTCTTCACTAATATAAGAATACAAGATATTTTTGCTGTTGTGTGGGAAGCCTTTTTTGTGTGAACTTGAATATTTGCCTGTTTGTCTAGAGCCACAAGCCTGTTTGATGGAAAGAAACAAAACAACAAAACTCCCTTCTCCTTTTTGCTCTTTTGCACTTGTTATTGGCTCTTGAGACATCCCAATGTTGCATAATGCTTGCCTTAAAGGTCCTATACCTGATTTTTTTATTGCAAACAATGAAAGGGGAAGCCACAAAATTAAAATGTTATGGTCCAAACTCATTCGTAATTTTCCGAATATATTTGCAGTGTCAAAATTCTTTACAGGGACAAGTTTATAGGCACATTTCACAAATTGCAGAGTCACTTTTCAGGGTCACTTTCACAAAAATACAAGAAAAATAGCCTGAAAGTTCATAAAATTGATACAAATGTTTTATAATTTGATGCACGCTGTTTTCCCCACAAACTTTTGAGTTCACAATATACTAAAGAAGGACAAAATAAATGTCATTCCATTTCTAGAAGTAAAATCAGAACATTGTTTTTTGCTTGTAACACATTTCACAATTGATCAAATAGTGCATGAGTGGCTGAAGTTTGACCATGTGTTCACTCACAGTGCAGTGTAAGACACAGCTCTGCATACAGCCTTGGCATTCCTTGGTGTTATGACTTAGACGTGTCTGAGTCCATTGTTTTGTTGAGCCTTTATGCAGTAAAACTTCAAGTTGTTTTTTGGTATAAAATATGAATATATATTTTTTTTGCAACAAATGACCAACAAAAAATAAGTTAAATCATTGTCTTTACATTTTATATGATTGTAAGTGCATCACTTTAGAAACACTTTGTTTTTGGCATAGAAATAAAGTGGATTGGAGATTTCCTGTTACTCTGAGCATGACGAGACTGATCAATAGGAGAATAACAATAAGTGGGGAATAATATCTGAATTTGCGCAAGGCATTATGGTAAAATATTCTGTCTTTAATGCAAATGTATCAATACATATCACGATTTTCAAATTTGGATTATAACATTAACATTTTATTTGTATAGCGCTTTTCAAGGCACTCAGACGCTTCACAGCAATACAATAATGAAATCACACATAAAAACAGCACATTAAAACTAGAGGACAATTACTGGACATTAAAAGCCTTTTTGAAGAGGTGGGTTTTGAGTTCTTTCTTGAAGGTGGGGAGGTCGGAACAGGCATGGAGCGGTTGGGGCAGTGAGTTCCAGAGTGTGGGGGTGGCGATGGAGAAGGCTCCGTCTCCCCAGGTTCGGCACTTGGTCAGGGGAGGGACAGGAGGTTGGCGTTGGCGGAGCGGAGGGATCGAGATGGAGTGTGGTGGTGGAGTAGGTGAGTGAGGTATGGAGGGGCCAAATTATGGAGGGCTTTGAAAGTGATGAGGAGGACCTCGAACTGGATGCGTTGAGGGACGGGGAGTCAGTGGAGGTTCTGAAGGACAGGGGTGATGTGTTCACGGGAGCGAGTGTGCGTGAAAAGGCGGGCAGCGGAGTTCTGGATGTATTGGAGTTTGTTGAGGGTTTTGGATGGTGAGCCGTAGAGGATGGTGTTGCAGTAGTCGATTCTGGATGGGATGACAGTTTTTGTAGGGGCCAGTTCATCAAGACAAGAGGAAAGCGTGTCATTGTAATGGGTGACCAGTTCAGATGGGTTGTCAGACAGTGGGAGAGGGGAGGTTACCAGTTTAGTCGTGAGTAGAGCGGAGAGAGCAGAAGGGTCGATGGATTTGAGGTTCCGGAAAGCTATTTCATGTTTTGGATGACTTTAGTCAACTAATTGAACAGACACGGCCCAATTAGATTGGCGCTTCAGTCGGCACTGTCCTACTGGAGTGAAGTCTAGATTATGGATGCTGCTGTCTCCAACTCCTGGCCGAGATTTCCCTCTACAAACAATGCAGTCCTCTGATGATGATCTGTATCACAACTGAGTAAAGATATTTATTTATTCCAATATTTAGCAGTTTAAATTCCATTCATGTATTGTTCACGTCTAGAAATTACCTGCCAGAATTGAATAAATGAGAAGTAGGCATAAAAAATACCACACACAGTATTTGATTCATTTGTGTAACACCTTGACATTTTATTATTATTATAGCAAGTTGTAGCTCTGAAATATTTTTTTTTTAATCCCATGTCAAAAAGTCATGTCTGTTGCGGGTTTTTTCGAGCAACTGATGATTTTGACATTCACATCATTACCACTCGTCAAACATAAAACTCATGGTAGCTTAAAAATGTGCACTCCCATTAAGTGACTCCCATTTTAAACTTGTTTTGACACAATTGTATAATTTATTTTGTTTAATTTAAAGGAAAGCACCATGTTGAAATGTCTTTGTAAAATATTGCTATAATTTTGTTGCAATATACGTGACCGTAATCAAATTATTTTCTCTCATAGTTACATTTTTCTGTGCTTCTCGAGCTTCCTTTATACTTAATGCCTCACTGTGTTGGCTACGGCCCTGGTCTGATTTGCTGCCAGCTGTTTATCCGTTTTGTCTAGTCTCTGCTGACCTGAGTGCGGGCCCCGGGACGACCCACTCCAGGGCTCATCTCCTCACTGAGTGGTTGTAGTGGTGTCCTGCCGTGAGTGTCCCAGCAGATGTTGTAGTGATTCACTTCCTCGGCATGCCAGGGAGGACGGGCGCTCTGTAATCACACCGACTGTGTGTTAGCAAGCAGAAAGATGGTGCCAACTCAACTGTCATTCGCCTGTCCCACATGATCGCACACGGCAGCTACAATCTCACACATGTCCTAAAGCGCGGGCAGCGGCCTTTTTGTGCCACACAGACATTTTGTGGCAACCGTTTTGTTAATGACAATAATATGTTGGTTTATTTATTTATTTATTGGTATTGGTACACACTCGCATTCATCCTGGCCTTATGTACATGTTTTGGTTCCGTTTTTACATTCGTATTTGTAATTCTGTAACTGTGCATCAGTAAATAGCATTTTAAGTTACATTTTTGAATATGCTGATACTTTTAACCAGGCATGCCCCGAAAAGGCATCCAACTCCTTCAGAGATGCTCAAACACATGTGAAAGCTTATTCAATCCCATAAGTATGCCTTGGGTGGAGATGGTAGATCTTGTGTTTACTGTACTCTTCCTTTAAAGGCTTGAGTCCTCTTTAGAATTGAAAGCATGTCTTTTATGTGGAGCTATCCCTTCTGTGCTGAGTCCGAGTGTGCCCTGCCTTTTATAGCTTATGTGACTCTTATTTTTCTCTGCCTAAGTGGTCACGCTATGGTATTTGATGTGTGCTAGTGCCAAGGGCAGTGTGTCACTTTGAGTTTCCCACAATAATCTCTTTTCTCTGTTTTGTGTTTGAGCCAGAAGACTGACTATAAGCTATACAGTATATATGGCATGCATGTTGGAGGGGTGTCTCTCACCCAGCAGGTTTTGGGGGCGTGTCTTGGCCTTCCTTTTTTTTCGTCCTTTTCTCCAGCCATATTTGCTGTGGCTCTACAAGAATAAAGTCGACTCACTTGCAGCTTGCATGTGTCCTCGTCTTTCTCGCCACATTGGTGACCCCTGTCGTGAGCATGACGGATCTGATGGAAGGAAATGTTTCTCCGACTGCCACTGGTTTGGTCTCAGTCATGGGCTCGGTCTCAACCGCGGACTCGTCCTCACCGCCTCTCCCACTCACACGGCCGGCTTTCTTTCAGCATGTCGAGGCACTTTTCTACCTACGGGGTGTGGATGCGGATGACTCCAGATACTACTTGGTGGTTTCTGCCCTGGATTAGCAGTGTACGAGCAGTTTCCGGGTCCTGCTGGCTACCAGGCGTTTTGTTGTCGGAGCGCCCTGTGTTTTTACCACCGGACGTTCGGCGGCAAAGCGAAGCGCTGTGTCCCGCCGTGCACGTTCGAGTTGTCGGGAAACGCAGTGGCCGGCGCTCAGTAGCAGCTGTGGGCGCTGGCGAAAGAGGTGAGCTGCTCTTCATTAAAGACTCCCTGTCAGGACATCGGTTTTTGGTGGACTCCGGTTCTCAGAAGAGTTTGGGCCATCCCACCAGTCCAGATGTGTCGGGCCGCGGCGGTGGCCCTTTGCTGAGCACTGCAAATGGTTCTCCCATTGGAACTTTCTGCACAAACTGTATGTTTCCACGGGCGTGAGTACGAGTGGGACTTTGTAGTTGCGACTGTGACGGTTCCAGTCATTGGTGCAGATTTTTTTGTGTGCTCATGGCTTCTTAGTTGATATTGCTAACCGGAGGCTTATTGATGCTGAACCTTTTGCCACTTTTCCTTGTGAGGCTGGGGGAGCTGGGCCGGCACCGCATGCAACTTTTTTGGTGTCTGGCGATGTTTTTCAGTGTTTGCTGGCTGAATTTCCATCTTTGACCACACCTGCTTTTTCCTCCATGGTGGCTAAACACGGGGTGGAACATTTTATTTCACTTGTGGCCCGTCGGTTTTTGTGCCTTGACACAACTAAATTAGCTATTGCGAAGGAGGAATTTGCCACCATGGAGAGGTTGGGGATAGTGAGACGCTCTAACAGCCCCTCTAACATGGTGCCTAAAGTGCGGTGACTTTCTCTGTTTAAACAACGTAACGACACCTGACAGTTATCCTATTCCACACATTCAAGATTTTTCTGGGCGGTTGTCTGGTGCCTTGGTTTTTTTCTAAGGTGGACCTGGTGCGCGGGGATCATCAGGTTCCGGTACATGCGGCCGATGTGCCTAAGACCGCGGTGATAACTCCATTCGGTCTTTTTTAGTTCCTCTGCATGCCATTTGGCCTTAAGGGGGCGGCGCAGACTTTTCAGAGGGTGATGGACTCAGTGTTGCGCGGTCTCGATTTTGTGTTTGTCTATCTGGACGACATTTTGGTGGCCAGCTCGTCCGCTGAGGAGCACCACACGCACCTCAGGGAAGTTTTCCGGCGTTTAGACTCTCATGGCCTGATTGTCAACCCAGCCAAATGTCAGTTTGGGTTGTCGGTGATCGATTTTTTTTTTGGTTTCCTTGCCTGCTAAGGTCCAGGCGGTGGCAGATTTTCCCCGTCCAGTTGTGGTCAAGGCCTTACAGGAGTTTTTGGGCATGGTGAATTTTTACAATAGGTTTATTCCTCGCGCTGCCCACCTCCTACAGCCGCTTAAAGATGCTTTGCGTTCACGTAAGGCCACTGACACCATCGTCTGGACACCAAACTGGATTGCTGCTTTTGATAGAGCTAAGTCTGCGTTAGCTAGTGCAGCTCTCCTCGTTCACCCTGATCCAGATGCTCCGATTGCCCTGACAATTGACGCTTCCGACTTAGGGGCTGTTGTGGCGCAGCGGGTGGCAGATGCGTGGCAGCCTCATGCGGGGTTTTTTTTGCCGCAAGTTGCGGAACTGCGAGTACAGCGTTTTTGACCGGGAGTAGTTGGCACTGTTTTTGGCTACTCTGCATTTTCGTTTTTTGCTGGAAGGCTGTTAGTTTACAGCTTACATGGACGATAAACCGCTGACGTTTTCCATGTCTAAGGTAACTGAACCCTGGTCGGCTTGACAGCAGTGACACTTGGCGGCCATTTCTGAGTTTACTACGGACATACGTCATGTCGCAGGAAAGTCCAACTCGGTTGCGGATTGTCTCTCCCGCGTGCTCGTTTGCCTTGTGCTTCTAGGGACGGATTTTTCTGAGATGGCGGCCGAGCAGCCTGGCGACGTGGATATCCTTGCCCTTCGCTCCGTCGGTACAGGCTTTAAGCTTGAGGAGCATGTGCTGCAAGAAGGGGGTCCGGCCCTCCTGTGTGACGTTTTGACCGGACGTCCTCGCCCTGTAGTTCCAGCAGGTTGCGTCGCCGCATTTTTGACTCTGTGCACTCTCTCTCACACCCAGTTTCTCTCTGCTTGGGTCGCTCGGTTTGGCGTGCCGTCGGGTATTACTTCTGACAGAGGCCCCCAGTTTATTTCTGACCTTTGGTCTGGTCTGGCGCGTTCCCTTGGGGTGCAGGTGCACCGTACTACAGCATACCATCCTCAAGCAAACGGGTTGTGTGAGCGTTTCCATCGTTCGCTTAAGGCAGCTCTGCGCGCCACGCTTACGGATGACAGTTGAGTGGATCGTTTGCCGTGGGTTTTGCTCGGGTTGCGTTCGGCTCCTAAGGAGGATCTCGGCGCTTCTTCTACTGAGTTGTTTTTTGCTCAGCCGCTCCGTGTCCCGGGTGAGTTTTTGCTGGAGACAACCGCACCGAGTCTCGGTGCAGCCGTTGAGCCCTTTTTGTCCGGTGACATTTTTGCTCTGACCCCTATGCACCATTGTTTTCCGAGGTCGTTCGTGCCTACCGCTCTCCAGTCTTCCCGTTTTTGTTGTTGTTGTTCCTCGGCGTAGCCGTCCTCCTTCCAGGCCCCCTGCTCCGCCTCCTCGCACTGACTGTGATTTTCACCCTGTTATGGATGCTGTTGGGCCAGTCCCGCCTGCTGCTTCTACTGTTGGTCGGCGTAGCCGTTATGGCAGCCTGATTAGGCCCCCATTGAGAGGGGGGGGGGCTGTGTGGTGTGCATGTTTGAGGGGTGTCTCTCACCCAGCAGGTTTTGGGGGCGTGTCTCTGCCTTCATTTTTGTTCAGCCTGTTCTCCGGCCATATTTGCTGTGGCTCTACAAGAATAAAGTCGACTCACTTGCAGCTTGCATGTGTCCTCGTCTTTCTCGCCACAATACCACATATAGACTTAACATAGCAGTGTTCACTCAGCCATGATTGCCATCTTTTCAACATACCTTCTTTTCCTTATTATAGCTTCACAGAGCTATAGTACAATGTGCGGAGCTTAGGAGGCCGGTGGTAGATGGGATGTCATGACATTTGGTTGGGAAGTCTTAATGCATTGGGGGGGATTATTTAAGGGAAATTGTGCGGTTGTCGAGTTTGCTGGTGCATTTCAAGCTGTCTTCCTCCATCTATGGTTCTCTTGAGATCTCTGTGCTGTCAATGTGAGGCGTGATAGAGAGAAAGCATGAAGGCTTTCACAGTTGACCTGTGTGTTCAAGTTGGAATGAAAAATATTTTACATAACATGGATATGGCTCATGCCATTTGCTTTCACTTGATTGCTTTTTGCGGTCTGTCTTTCAAATCGCCCGTATTCTGAATTTGGCAGCTGAATGATGACCAATGACGCAGACCAAAATGCCTTAGAGGTTATGTTATATTCTCTGTCTGTGAGCCAGACAGAACATAACTTTAACTAAATATACTGAATATGACATAATACACATGCTAGTCTATTCTCCTTCTCACAGTGACACACATTGTTATCTCATTATATGGACCAGATTGAAACAATGTAAGCCAGGGGTGTCGAAACTCATTTGGGTTGTGGGCTGAAATCCAGCTTCCTCGGCGGGTGTCGGGCCACCTATTAATGTAAACAGGAAAATACTATTGAGAAAACTGTTTTCCAATAAATTAATAATAATGAGCTGTGATTTAAAAATATTGCTGATTTGGTTAAAAGCCCGACAGGACAGTAATAAATGATAATAATGGCTTATATTTGTATTGCGCTTTACAAGCCTGTGTCACAAGTTTCTCAAAGTACACTGTGGTCATTATACTGTAGTCATTATTCATTCACTCCACACCAGGGGTGCCCACACTTTTTTGTCTCGCGAGCTACATTCAGAGTCAGCAAGGCCTGGAGATCTACCTAAATAAGTTTAAGAGAGAAAATTATTCAACTTCATAAATTATGAACAATTATTTGTGACAATACAGTGAGCTTTAAGTGTATAAGTATTTGAACTATTACACATGTGTTGGCAATAACAGTCTTGTAGTACAAATCTGGTATTGGCTGTAGTAGTGAGATTGCTTGTGGCTCACGTGGACCAGGCTGCTGTGTGTTACTGTGCACGTGACACTGAAGATATAGTTTAATAAGCTGTTTAATAGTTATCATGGCTTTTGATGCAGTGAGTGATGTTGGGTGACAACAGATTTTTACTGTGCTCCTAGTCTAACGAGGGATATTAATGCTTTTTACAGTTGTTTGGTAACAATATTAAACACATTGATCACTATCTCTCAATTTATTGCTTATAAAATGCTATATTGATCCAAAACAGTTTATTTAAATTCTCCCTTAGTTATTCATCCTGGTTAAGGCAGTGTCCTCAAGGCCCTTTCCCCATCCCTCAACAATGGATAATACAGTGGGGCAAAAAAGTATTTTGCCAAAATCCAATAGGAAGTCTATGGGGAACTGACCGAATACTTTTTTTGCCCCACTGTATTTGGGCATAGAATGAGGACCTTATAGTTGTTCACCAAGTGTTTCCACCTACTTGTTCAAGTTATGCATCATTGATAAAAAACATGCATATTAGGTTAATTCTGACGATCAGCCTGGCTCCACATCTGGAGATGGGTAATGGGTGTTGCACTGCGGGCGGCCACTGCTCCTTGCCCCAGCAGCATCAAAGGATGGGTCAAATGCAGAAGAAATTTTCCTACGGGGACAGTAAAGTTACACCTATACCTTAATGCTAAATATCCACTTTGTAAAGTTCAAAACTACATCATGAAATCAAATTACCTTTGTGTCAGCACCACTTCTGTGTGCACACAAAGTTTTTATTACGCGCTATTTTTCAGTTGCTGCGAGAGTTTTTATATTACATCGTGTTTGATCTGTAAGTTTGTAAGTGTGATTATTCTCCCCGTGCCTGTATAGGGTACTCCGTTTTCCCCTACCACTAAAATCATATCCCTTTTGACTGTAAAGAGTAAGGAAGGAAGGATAGCAGACTAATAAATGCATTTCAGTTTCAGTTTTGACATTGGCGCTCATGCGTTACAGCTAGAAGGTCCCGGCCTTTCTGTGTGGAGTTTGCATGTTCTCCCCGGGTCTGCGTAGGTGTCCCCTACAACCAAAAACGTGTACAAAAGAGATGAGGAGGTATGGTGGTGGTCAGAGGGACCGTTGGCGCTGATGTGTGTAGTCGCGCTTCTGTCAGTTTCCTCCAGGGGAAGCTGCATACGTATCTTACCACCACCATGGGGAGAATAAAGAACAAATCTCTGACACTATGTGAAGCGCTTTGGGTGAAAATTTCTATACAAAAATAAACTTCCATTCTTTTTGTTTAGATTAACCCCCACTTTATTATGATGGATGGTGCAGTTTTTGTCACTTATTAAAAATGATTAAATTTTTGTAGATGATGCTTTATTGGCTGCGAATAATATTGGCTCAGTAGATTATCTTTAGTCAGTGATCTTCCTAACAACAACTGCCATATTGTTTACAAACTCTGAAATAGCTTTTAGCTGTGACATTCTCCCTCTTGGTGCAAGCCACTACTGTACCCCGTACAGTGTATGTAGTGAGAGACTGGCTGTTATCTGATCACAGCTGCTATCAGATGAACTCACTTTACAAGGCACAGAGACAAAGAGAACCGGGATCCGCGAGACACACTCAGGAGCCATTATAGTGCCTTGTGCTTTGGCCGATTTTCTGCTGAACAGGCCTGGCCAGGGCTGAGTAGCTTTCCTTCCTTTACGGTACATCTTTTTTTCTCTTGGTACTGCTTTGTAAATGTGTGTACCGTAGGCAAATTGAGGAACCACTGCAGTGATTCAATTAGAATTTAAAATAAACATTGAGTTTACGTTTAAGAAACAGGATTAGCTAGTCTCACCCCATGGAGATCGTATGTTTTTTTTCATTTGCGATTTGAAATTTATTAACTGTGACCTGTAAAAAAATTTTTTTTTTTTTTAACCGTCAATCACAATAGAAAAAAAAAACAACAGTATAATCACAATTTGTGATTCATACAGATGGATGAAATGGATTTGCAATTAAGTTAAAATTAAGCTTGTTGGTGGATTTGTCTTAACTCATGTAAATCAATACATTTAGATGCTTTGAAGTAAGTTTTACATCGAGGAACCACTCACCCATTCACACTCTCTTTCATTCATACACCAGTGTACTCATAGACACAGGAGGCTAAGTGGGTGAAGTGTCTTGCCCAAAGACACAATGAGAGAGTGCACTTGCGGGAGCCCGGATGCGAATCAGCAACCTCCGGTTATAGGGCGACCGGCTCTACCACCTGAGCTACTGTCACTTGTCACTTAATTGGCTCTGTATGCGTATGGTTTAGCATGTTTTAATAATGTGTCTTAATGTGTGTTGTGTAGCTTTAAACACACAAACAAAGATGTGCACTTCTTATAGAATCTTGTGAAACTCTGATGATGCATTTCCAAATCAGTTCTTTATGCTGTGACATTTTACATAATGCATTTCACTACAGTGTTTTGGAGTTCTATCTGTGCGCACATTCCTCCTGCAGGAACTCCAGCCTGCCCCTGAAATATTTAGTTGGCCCAAATGAAGCCCCAGAGACAGAGGGATTGATTGGTGGTAGAAGAGAATCATCAGAGTTTTAAATGTGAGTGGGATAGAAAGCAAAGTACCAGTGCCTTGGATGACTCTATCCAACATGAGCTAAAGCACTATTCTCAGGTTAGACAGACGGAAGCAGCCAGGAGGAAAGCACAGACTGTCAAGGACAATCATGGACTGTAGCAGGGAGAAAAAATACAGCAGAAAGAGTATTAAGAAGATGCATACGGTCATAGATCATAGTAGACTGGACTTCCTCTTCAGTTTAAGATTATGTAACACGTTTTTGGGAGAAAGGCTGAAGAATGAGTTATCCACTGGTTAACAGCATTATCAAAACAGGCAGCAAAACCCCCGTTAAAGGCTGCTGCCTATGTTAGAGCCATAATGGACATGGCAACCTCACCACCTGTATTTGCTAAGTTGCTGTTTCGCAGTGAATTGAAATTCATGGATATGTTTGCTAATATTATACACGTTTTTTATTTGTTTATGGTAATTTATCATTGAATAACCTCTACCATTTATAAATGGTAACACGTATAGCAGCTCTCCAGACTGCAAGCATTCACACAAAAAAAGAAAATAAAAATTTAATTTTGACCCGCTTAGGACCTGTTAAGAAAATGAGAACTCTAACGACCCCTAAATCTGAATGAATGCCTGAACTCCTCATTGTCCATAATGTCATTTGATGTTGCATGTGTACATTTGAGGTACATGAACAACCAAAGGAGAAAGTTGACCCCTAACATTTATCAATCCTTTGTCTCTCTAAACGCACATGTCAAAGCCCCAGCCTCCCGTCCCCTCTCCTCACTTGACTCGCTGGCTGTTTTGCCCAGTACCTCATCAGCCAATCGCAACGCAGCGCTGCCACAACAAGTGCAGAGAGGTGCCTCCACTGAAAACGTGGGGAGTGTAGCAGGCTATGTACTTCTAATACTGATATTGTACTGAAATGTTTCATATGAGAGAAGGAGGGAGAGGTAGGGAAATGCACAATGGAGAATATCGGAATGTGAATTTGACAACAAAGCCAGCTGCTTGAGCATGGTCAGTCCCCGGCCGCTAATCCATAATTACAGCTGATTTTTCCCACTTTCATTTATTTGCGTCCTTAGAGGAGACACGAATAAACAGCAGCAGAGAGATTAGCCTGTAAGCTTTGCACAGAGGCTATTATCAAATAAGCGCTTTCCTCATTACACTGGCAATTGACCTGCAGTTCTGTCACTGCTGAGTGTCAGGGGCTCCGGTGAATTTCTTCTTACGAACATTTCTTGCATATATTTTTTTTGCATATAAATTTACTTCATATGGTATTAAACATTTTATAAACAAATATTTAAACACCTTTCTCCACTGTTTGCTTCTGGTGACTGGGTTGTTGTAGTGAATGAAAGATAATGTGAATTTGTATTGGTCGGGTATGCTTCCAAGGTTTAGCCATGTGCTTTATTCTTCATTGTTTGAGGTGTGGAGGACCCCACCTGACCCCCAAAGCTATTTGGAGAGGTTCTGGCCACATGACCTTTTCCAGATACTATGTTGAAGTTGAGTAGATGGATGAATGAATATTCCTTTAAATAAAAGAATAAAAAAAGTATATGTTTGCACCATTTAGCTATGACTAATGTGAAACTATTCACTGTATGTTTGACTTTGAGGCGAGGTGACCATCCTTCTATTTTTCGTCACTCTCATACTCACTCACTTTACACTCTCCATGACCTCTGTCCAATTCCCATAGTGCTCTTGGTGTCCCCCACTTTGTATGTCTTTCTTTTAGGACTATGCAATTAATTCGATCTTAATTGCAATGATAATACACACACCGAATACAAAAATCGAATCGAGAAAAATATTAATATCCAACTTTGTAATGTTTTTAGTGTCCACCCCACATCAGATTTGATGGCGAATAGCTGGACACTGCATATGTTTATCTACGTGAACATACTTTGCATAATTTGCACATTTTAGATTATTCAAAGAATATAGTTTGCATTGTTTGGTAAAGAGAATGTATTTTGTATTGACAAGCAATCATAATTTCAATTATGACTTAAATAATTGTGATTATCATTGAGCGGCCCACTCTCTCTCTCTCTCTCTCTCTCTCTCGTTCTCTTGTTCTCTCTCTCTCTCGTTCTCTCTCTCTCTCATTCTCTAACTCTCTCTCTTTCTTCCCCTTGCCTCACTCTTTATATCTTTCTTTCTCTATTTGTGAGCAGTGACTCACGTTGTCTCTCTCCTCACACAGGTCTCATCTCATGCCAAGGCTGAAGGAGTCTCGCTCCCATGAATCATTGCTCAGCCCCAGCAGCGCTGTGGAAGCCCTGGACCTAAGCATGGAGGACGAAGTCATCATCAAGCCCGTTCATAGCAGCCTCCTCGGGCAGGACTACTGCTTTGAGGTGAGTGGACATATGGAGCATGTGCTCACACAGTCAGACATGCTGCGACAATCAGTACTCTTTAAACACTCCCATTGCTTATTTACTCTGCAAGTGTCGCCCCAGCAATTAGCTCTAAGAAAGTTGTACTATAACTGAGAACATTACCATTAAGCTGAAATCATTTTGTTTGCGCACACATTCCTCCAGTCTGTCTTATTTACAAGTTGGTAATGCTTTGACTCCCAGTAACCAAGGGAAAACATACTTGTACATATTCAACCATTGCTTTTTTTTTCACATTTTAAGTAAATTGACAAAAAGGTTTGTCTCGAAATAAATCCGTCAGATTTAGTTGCTTTAGTTTCTGCCGTATTGCACAATAAAACGTTGTAATAAGGGTGAATAAGATTGTACGTCAAATTACCACAGGCCTACTGTGTACTGCTGTATGGTTCTATAGGTGTGGTAAATGGAGCAGTGTCCCTGCTGAATTAGTGAGGACATCTGTGTTTCTGCTGCTGCACTTCTGTTATAATCCAGAGACGACTGGCAGTGTTATGTTAGTCCTTATTTATAGATGGTGAAGAAACAGCACACAATACCACCGAGACCACAAGCCTCCCCCTAACCACCATTATCTGGATCATAGCATTAATAGGTTTGTTTGGCTGTTTTTAGCTCATCCCTGTTTTTGCTTGATACACTTGTCCTGCCAACCCCTGTCTTCTTCAGTCCGTTTGTATCATGTGCTTTTGTGTTGATAAGCCTCTTTTCACTCTGAGACAGAAAGGCTTTGAGACCTAAGTTTAGCAATGCATTCCTTTTGTTCTATTTATTTCCCGGCGTAGTTGTGTGCCTTAGGTTTTGATCATTCAAATTCACTCCCCTGTCTCTGCGGTAGGTCACCACCTCGACAGGAAGCAAATGCTTTTCCTGCCGTTCATCAGCCGAGAGAGACAAATGGATGGAGAATCTGAGGAGAGCGGTGCAGCCGAACAAGGTGAGTTTGTGAATTGACAGCGGGAGAGGAATTAAGTGACTTAAGCCATCAACTTCATATCTGCATATCTCTCTAATGAAAGGGAACTATAGTAAAGTCATCTATGTATGTAAAGAGCTCCAAGAAAACCAAGGCTTAGCTTCCATGCACACACAAATTATGTACCAGAAAAATGTTACGTAAGATTTTTTTAAATATGATCAAAACATACGAAATGAATTTGTTGCATATCTGACACAGGACTGTGGCAGTACTTATCGTTAAATAGCTTATGGATGCTTGCTCTTTCACGAATGACTCACCAAATTATTCAAGCAATTTACTTTTTGTTGCAGCAGCCATCACTAGAGACTGTACCGAGAAGGAAAATTAGACACAAGAACCATTTTATGTTGAACAGGAAGTGGAATTTGCTACCATCTTTGCAAATGCCATCCTTTGAAAAATATTAACATGTAAACAAAAATGCTACTTTTTTATTGAATTGATATGTTCATTTCTATTAATTTAAATATTATGTTTCTGTCCTCTGTATACCTCCCAACTAGAAAGATTCACATCAAATGGAGATTTTTATACTTTATTTTCAAACCATGTAAAAATCTGGAGATAGTTGCTGCACTGCACTCGCCCACTGCTTCTAACAGTTTAGCTGCGTCGAAGCAAATGCAAAGGACACGTTTTTCTACAGAGATTATAAAGAGTGCCTTAACATTAGTTGTATACCTTGTTTCCAGGACAACAGTCGGCGAGTGGAGAACCTGCTGCGTCTGTGGCTCATCGAGGCCAAAGACCTACCTGCCAAGAAGAAGTACTTTTGTGAATTGTGTCTGGACGACTCCCTGTACGCCCGCACCACATGCAAACTCAAAACCGACAATCTGTTTTGGGGGGAGCACTTTGAGTTCAACAACCTCCCAGCTGTCAAGAACATTACCGCCCACTTGTACAAAGACACCGACAAGAAGAAGAAGAAGGACAAGAACAATTACATCGGACTGGTCAGTATCCCCGTCGCCACGGTGACGGGTCGACAGTTTGTGGAGAAGTGGTATCCCGTCAGCATGCCCACCCCGCCTAAGGCAAAGAATTCTGGCCCAATGATTCGAATCAAGGCCCGCTACCAGACCATGAACATTCTTCCGATGGAGATGTACAAGGAGTTTGCGGAGTACACCACTAATAACTACATGTTGTTATGCTCGGTGCTGGAGCCGGGGATAAGTGTGAAGAACAAAGAGGAGATGGCATGTGCGCTGGTGCATATTCTACAGAGCACTGGCAAAGCAAAGGTTAGTACTGTGATATTCGCCTTTAAATCATAGACATCATCATAGTTGTATCTTGTGTGATGTGTAAAATGTACTTCCTGAAATCCATCCATCCATTTTCTTCCACTTGCCGGGCAGCTGTTGGAGCTGCCCAAATCACATTGCACCTATGGCTCCTCCTGCAGGTGGTGGATCCACAGAAGGACGGCCTCATGGTTCTAACTGAGCCTGTTGGTCTCTCATAAGGGGCTTCTGAACCGCTCTTTGTCTGACCCGTCACCTAGGACCTGTTTGCCCTGGGAGACCCTACCAGGTGCACAAACCCCCTGACAACAGAGCTCCCAGGATCATTTGCATGCTCAAACCCCTCCACCACGTTAATTTGGCGGTTCCAGGAGGGGACTATCCCAAAATGTGAATTCAAATATAGAGAGAGAGATAGAGGTTAAAATGCATATGACAGGTTCGAATGTTGTTGGAAATATGACTTATTTAAATGGGTAACATCTGTTGTAAATAATAATAATAATTTTATTTCAGTGAAGCAGCAGGATGATTGAGGGGGGGGGGGGTCTTTCATCGCCCTCTGACGTCTCTGGCCAGAAAACCACACTTGCAACTTTCCCTGCACTGACCCGGAGGCGCAATACACTATAATGGAATCACAAAGAAGAGGCTAACGGGCAAAGCTAACTGTGGGCTAGCGCCACTGTAGCAGTATTTACAGCCAAGTTTAAGTGAAAAAAAAAGGAAATTGGGTTCTGGCACAATGTACAATATCCCTCTCTCCCTTTGTCTTTTCTGTCAGCGTAGTATTTACTCTCACGGACAATTAATGAGTAAAAAAAAACGCAACATGCTACGACACCTGCAGTGGCGCTTATGGCCTCTAGGGGCATGAGTTACTTAGTACTGCTTTAATGAAGACATGTTGGGCAGAAAAGTAATTTTTATTTGATTTTATTAATTTTTCTAAGCTGTTTGCCTCTTTGCCTCTTTCTGTGCCACTTTCTGTCAATGTGTCCAATAAGGAAGTTAAACTAAACTAAAGAAAGCTGGGTAAAGCACGATGTGTTCAGGCTACATTATGAGGGACACTTGCTTGCTTTTAATCCTTGGAGTGATCTGGCTGAAAGATGTTGAGACTCCGAGCAGGTTTCCATGTGCAGTGTGAAAGGAACGGTGGGTGAACTCTTAACCCCAGCTGTTTTAATATGGTGCAGACAGACAGTTGATTTCCTATTGCCGCACCACCCCGTATTACGTTTCATACTGGAGCTAATCCCACACATGTAGGCCCATGGTGGTTCAGCGCGTACCATTGCAATACTGTACATATAATATGAAGAGCTCCACAGCCTGGTGCAGTCAGCGTAAGCAGGGGCAGATTAGTCTGGCTCGGCGGGGGGCAACTGCTTAACACATTCGCCCCACAACTCGAGTTATCCTCTCTCAGACTGTCACTGTGGATAAAAAGGGGGTTATTACAGTCTCTCTCCAACATAATGTAGTTGAGTCTTGGGTTTTTAAACATGCACGGTAGTTTGTGTTAACGTGCTATACTTATTGCAAGTTCAAAAGTTGTAATTGTATGTTTGAGTGGGAGTTCGTTTAGCTTTTTTTTTTTTTAAACTAGGACTGAAATGGCTAGTAAATTGTTATTCACAGTCACTAAAAGGTTGTGCTGTAGATTCCCATCTGGGACCAGGACTCCTCTGAAAATGAGATTCTAAAATCTCAATTGGGCATATTTTCGGAGTCTCTCTAGATTGTTACTTCCCCATGGGCTGCTTTTACGCAACAAAAACGACAGAAAGCTAGTCTATCGATACCACTTTTTCTAAAACCGATACGAGTACTTTGATTTAAGCACTTGCCGATACCGACACGAGTACAAGGCATTTTCTTCAACATACTTTTTGAAGTGAATAAATGGTTTATACACGACTTTTTCACAGCAGATTGGTTGGTAGTTTGTTAATTTACTCATTTACATTTCTTTGAGTAAAGTAGGCTACACTTAAGAGAAGTTGTATCAGAATTAAACATATGCCATTTTATTTGTTTTATTTTTCATTCAATATCATTTTTAATCTTTATTGCACTGTCTATCATAGACAGAACAGCCCATGTCCAAAAGCTTCTCAATGCCTGTGCTTTATTCATTTATCTATTTTTATTTAGCAATAGTATTGCGATGGTTACTTATTACTGCAGCTAAAGGCTCTCTTTTCGCCTTTACTACAGCTCTGTGTGTTTACCCGTGTGTTTTATAGTTTTGATTGTTTCCCTGCAGCTCAATTTTGCTCAATATGGACATGCTGTATATCTTTATTTTGCGTTTTCTGAGTATTTTTAGTTGTTGGGTTAGTTTTACAGATGAATAAGCCCCTCGGCATGAAGCGGCTTAAGAATTGCCAGAGCTGTTAGTTAGCCACTAGTTAGCAGCTAGTAAGCAACATAAACAACATTTAGCTCTGGTTAAATCCAGCACAGAGTCTGATTTAGGGAGTGAAGTCTGTAATAAAGTCAGCTCGATGTGGAATATTGTATTTCCACTAAAGAATTCTCCAGTTTGTTGCCATTTTCTCTCCTCAGCAGAGATGTGCGTCCTGTAGGACCGCCGGCTGCACATCAAGTACTTATTAATGAGTACGAGTATGAGTACAAGTATGTGGTATCGGTATCAATACTGGTATCGGTGCATCCCTAAAAGCTACTTGTGTTTTGAAGATTGCCCACTTGAGTTTCCATGGGTCTTCGGCGGAGTAGTCAAGATGGCAAAGAAAGAAAGCTTATGTAGACATGAAGACAGTTTTTATAAAAAGCAGATTGCTGTCTCCCTTTTAAAGCGATAAATAGTTCTGAAATGGAACACTTTTAGAATCTTAAGATAAACCTATTTTTTAATGCTTGCTGCCTATAATTACATTCTTGTGGCAGAGGTATAATTTTGATGAAGTCGGAAAAAGGAGAACAGCTGTGTTTCTTCTTTTTGAGCTTGACATAGCATCATATCTGTTTAGACTGCTTTTATCACATGAGCTATAACCTCCTCCTCTTCTTTGCCTCATCAGACAACACACTCTGGTTTCTCCTGACAGCCTCTCATCAGTGCTGCTTTCAGACTTTGGGTGACTGTAACACGCCTCAACAGCACGGTGAATGATTAGCGCTAAAGAAAGACTGTGTACATGCACTGCGGCTTTAAGCCCTGCACTCAGAGAGAGTGGCTGACGGATGGAAGAGAAGCAAACCCCTAGAGAGAGCGCCATGTCCATAATTACTTCAATTATTCCACTCAAACTTTTACTTCCTGTCCTGTTTTTCTTTTCTTTTCTTCTTTTATTATGATGGGAGGGAAGGGGGAAGTAAGGAACCAAATACATTTTAGTTGAAACTATTTTATAAAATACAATATTTCTCAACTTTTTACTTTGGCGCCTCACTAACAGTAACTGGGCATATGTTGCTTGTAATATAGGTGTAAAAAATAGTAGCCGTGTCCAAGTGCTAAGTATTTTAAATCTACTGTATATTTTAAAAATGGTGTAACGATAGTAGCAATAATTGTGTTCTACGAATACTATGAATTAATTCTATGTGTTCTAATAGTGTAGGTTTTTTACCATTAAACTTGTCAAGTTAATTCCTAGAATTAAAGGTCTCACAGTTCAGCTTATGTGTCCCCATATTGTATTATTGCAAGTGCAGTACTTCTCCTGTAAAATGTAGTAGCACGTGCTGTGGACATTTTAGCAGATAAGTGACATACAGTTTTGGCACTGTGTACACGTCTGATGCGTGTGTTTGATGAAGGAGCCAAACACTGCACACCACTCTGGCTATAAATATTCCCGACCACTAATTAGTTTATACTTTGAAGCAGAGCGCAAGTCGTTTTTATGCATTTCCTGGCCTGCGTAACATAGTTATACTCGGCTTGTCCTCGGATGATTTTATTCTCATCTCCGTCCAAACAATGTCTAACAAAGATGTTAATTACAGAATGCGGCTGGTCTTGTGTTTATCAAGTTTGTAAAATGTCTATATTCAATATGACATACTGATAAGGTGTTATTATTATTGTTATTATTAAAATTATTACTGCTACAGTTAAGAATATGAATATTTCTCAATGATAAAGATATTTGAGAAGAAACTGAGAACCCAGTTCATCCCAATGCCACAGAGGTCCAGAAGACCGAACTGCTCAGATCTTATGAAAAGTATTGGATTGAAGCCCTATGTCCCTGGAAGAGGCACAATCAATCCAGAAGCCGCGGGAATGAAATAATAATTATAAATTTTATTTAAATTGCACTTTACATTTCAAAGAAGTTGCTAAAGTGCTATAGCACTTAGCGCTCGTGCTTCACAGCTAGAAGGTGTCGGGTTTGATCCCCGGCTGGACGGGCCTTTCTGTGTGGAGTTTGCCTGTTCCCCCCGTGTCTGCGTAGGTTTCCTCCGGATACTCCGGTTTCCCCTACCACTAAAAACATGTACAATAGGCCAGAATGAATGTAGTGAATGAGTGGTTGGTGGTGGTGGTCAGAGTGGCCGATGGTACAGACTGGTTGCCTCGCTTCTGTTAGTCTACCCCAGGGCAGCTGTGGCTACATTAGTACCTTACCACCACTGAGTATGGTGTGAATGAATAATGACTACAATGTAGCGCTTTGAGAAACTTGGTAACACAGACTCGTAAAGCACAAGTGTAAGCCATTATTATAAATATTATATTGCAAAGTGCTATAGCAGGTACAATCACAGTTAAAAACAAAAACAAATGTATAACAAGATATATTTAAGAAAAACAGTAGAATATATCATATTTTCAATATAATAAATCATTGAAGCCCTCATGGCTTCAGACCCTGGGAGTGTGTTCCAAAGGTGAGGGGAAACTGCCTGAAAGGCCATGGAGAGGGTGGTCCTGGGCTGGTACATTGGTATCATGTAGTGTACTTGTATTGTCCTAATAGAAAAATGTGTCCTGCACAATAGGTCAGACAGGCCAAATGCAGAGATGTGCACGAGAGGAACCACGTAACACTTGCAGCTCTCCATCGTCTCCCCGAGCACAATTTTGGATTTGGAGCTGTGTCTTTCTCATGTCAGTTCTTTCATTAAAAGTAGCCGATTGTTTTTAGACCCACTCCTTCCTAAGTGTTTTAATATTATTAAAACAATTGTGCAGTGCTCTTATATGACAAAATGTAGGGGCATTGTTATTGATAATATGACACAATATTCATTCAATTATTTTATGACCGGTAATTCTTAATAGCCAAAATTTTCATACACACAAAAAAATAGCAGAACCGCTGACAGACACCTCACATTCTAATGTGCAATGGTTAATGTAGGTTTTTTATTCAGTTTCACACATGAGCAGGCACATAGCAGTAGTAAACCGGGGCCTAATGTGACTCAGATTGAAATCTAGTGAGAAATTCATGTTTATCTGAAGTTTAGAGGTCATGCCCGTGTTGCTATCTGCTCCCTGCATGTACTGTTAGTTGCTCTACTTCAACGACAACAAGCTCGCTGCTGGATAGGAATTGCCTCCAGAAGAAGTCCAGTCCATCTTTGGAACTCTCGAGTGCTGGCATGAGCGTGCTCCATTATTGATCCTGTCTTCAGCATCTTGGCTCACAGGGAGATTATGTTCTAATTTTGTTGAGGCAACTCTTCTCGGACTGCTGGATGTGACAACAAAAGTGGATTTATGCTTCTGAAAGCTGGCCAGGGAGAGGTGGCATTGTCATTATCAGAGCCTTTTTCAGTGCTCCTCAAGGAAACACTTTGCGGGGGCTAAAAAATGGAGAATAAACTGTTAGAGTGAACTCCAATCTCCATCTTGTTCATATACTTTATTACTGTCAGTAAAAATGGGCAGCTCAGACCATTTCCTGTTTGTGCTGTAACTGACTTTGCTGTCTGCCTATGGGGGCATTTCTATTGGTCTGCAGTTCTCCCTGGCAAGGCAAGTTTATTTATACCGCGCATTTCGTACACAAGGCAACTCAATGCGCCTTGCAAACCCAGTGTGCCCTAACATAAAAGTACTGCAGGCTATAACGCTGTAATGTTATCCTGCTGTCACAGGACGGAGGCTTCAGGGGGACATGGACTGAAAAGAATTAGGAGCGGTTCAGTCTTTCCTTAAGCCTTAATTTGGACCAAGATGCAGGACTTATTGATTTATAAAGAGGCCGGGTCAATTTCCAAGCCAATGTTTCCATCTCAGATGCTCTATAAGTAGCCTTCTAACTAGTTGTAAAGGACATGGATGCAGATAATAGTTAGTTGATTCAGTTAACTTTGAGTTTGTCTCTGATTCAGTTTAAATAAGTTTATTCATCTCGCAAGTCAGATTAATATATGTTTTGTTTATTAAAATGCTACCACTCCAAACTTGTTTCCGATTCATGCAAAGCACGATCTCTGAGTTCAAGCAGGGTTATCTTTTCAAATGGGTCTTTGTGAGATCCAATGAGACTTGTACTTCCACTCCACCTCCACCGCTTGGCCTCTTTGTACCCCTGTCAGCCTCGCCCCACAATAATCTGTGCTGGAGTTCTCTTCTGAGCCACGGTTTGGCTGATGAGATGTGGCAGGGATACAGACAGCGTTCCACTTCTCTTTATTAGCACCAGAGAAACGGAGTGGGGGCAAGTGTGGGGTAGAGGGTTGGATTGAGGGCTCTATGGATTACAATGACACGGATAAAGCTACTGCCTTGTTACAGGGCCTAGAGAGGCCAGCAGGAGACGAAAGATTTGCAACGCATCGTAGCGTCTTCTCTCGTTTGATGCGTTACTGTAGTTAAGGGAAAGCTTAACGCAGCAAAGGTTGTGCCATGAATTTAAATGTTTGTTTGTGTTCTTCTTGCGGTACCCTGATAATAACCAGCAGTGCCAGTTGAAGGTGTTCCAGGTCGCTTTTAGCATATGGGGGCGGAAATATATAAAATGATGGAAGCCTGTCACAAAAAAATAAAATAAAAAAAAATGTCTTGTAAAATTACACATTTTACAAGACCCTAAATGTAAAATGTAAAAGTAAATGCTCTTGGCTTCCAGAAATGCTTAGGCTGTGGTTTATGAACAACAGCAGAAAGTAGTAAAAACAACATTTCCACTAAATTGTATTGGATGCAAAGTCATAGTGCATGGATTCTGGAACACTGGAAAGCTGTATGCCACAGTACACGTCGAGTTCACAGAGGGGTTTAAGTCTTGGTAAACTTTGTTATTGGAGTGACTTTGACCGATGTGTGGTGGAAGGTTTCATACGGCAAGTCATTTATTGATTTGTTTTCGCACACAATCAGGAACGTTCATGGATCTGCTTAGAGTGAGACTCTTATCTTTTGAATGGTGTAAAGACCTGTGACTGAAATCTGTCTGCTGCACATGCCACGCCCCCATCTTAAATGATGACTCCATAACACTATGAATGCAACCTATTTTACAGTGTGTCTAATGGTTGTGTGTAGCAATTACTTTTTTTGATTGGCTCCTTTTCTCTCCGTGCATTTATACTGTATATGGACTGTGCACACGTGTCGGTCACTGAGGCTCCTCTGGCTGCACATCAGTGGCTCCCCGTGGTGTGTCTTTGATTAGCTGGATAACAGGCTTGTGTGTCTGGTTTTGTGGCCTTCTATATTTTCCATCATCTGCTCTGCCTTTCTCTTCTTCCATCTCTTCATCTGTCTCTCTTGTGTGACGCTGGATCCCCAAGTTTAACAAGATGCCAGGGGACTTGCAGAAAAATGCACTCAGAAAATGTGGCAGAAACGAGCTATGATTGATCCCCAGATGACTCATTTTAGTCAAGAAAGTTTTGAGAAATTATTTTGAGTTTCTGTTCCACCAGCTGTTTCTCCGCGCGTTGTTCCTTGTATTCTCAATGTATTAATATTAATATTCTATTCAGTGTTTTTCCCTTTAAACCTTTGTGCCATGATCTTTGTCACTTCACCCTGAAACCTTCATTTATCATAAATCCTCTGTTTATGTTTTTGTCTTTAGGACTTCCTTACAGACCTGATGATGTCAGAAGTGGACCGCTGTGGGGAGAATGAGCATCTCATCTTCAGAGAAAACACACTGGCCACCAAGGCTATCGAGGAATACCTCAAATTAGTGGGGCAGAAATATCTACAAGATGCTCTAGGTGAGTTAAAACATCAATCTGGTAGGAAATGTTTGCTGAACCATTTCTCAGTCACAAAAATATAGAGCCCAGACATGGGCTTAAATATAAAGTTAATGGATAAAATCTGTTCTTGGATCAAATCTGAAATATCAGAAGTACTACATGTTTATATGTTAAGCTTTTGCACTTATAGTGACACATGAATCCTTTCCAATGAGGTACTAGATACCTGCTCCTAAAAGTCCATGTCGAGCAAAGAAAGTTAAACAAGGTTGGAGCAAAGTCCTGCTGCAGTCCTTCCCATCACTGTCTGATCTGTATTCTTTGTGTGTGCTTCCTGTTGATAGTTTTGGAGAGTACACAACAGAAGTTTAATTTCCAAATGCACACATGGTTGCAAACTTTCACTCACATTGTCAGAATGTCACTTATATTACCTTTCAATTTGTCAGTATTAATTTGGTTTGTTTGTCTTTGTGACTGGACGTGTTTTGTATTGGCAATGACAGACTATGTTTCATATGACAAATGTTAATGCATCTTAAATCTCTTGACTGTGACAATGCAATGGCATTCAGAGGTGTTTGGAGAGCGAGGCGGGCAGGGGGTATTAGGGAGTTACTGAAGCTGCTGTCCTGAGCAGGCAGGGTGTCCTGTAGAGCGTGGGTTTATCAAGGCAAGGCAAGGCAAGGCAACTTTATTTATACCGCGCATTTCGTACACAAGGCAACTCAATGCCTCAAGGACCGTCCTGTGTCCCAAGCCTGTACAGAGCTGGACTTCCTGACGACTTTGTCCAGGTTCTTCCTCTCCCTCTCTTCAATGCCACTTCAACAGACCAAACTGTACAGGATGGCTGATGTAAAAGGTCTTCAGGAGTGTTCCCTTCACTACAAAAGATAACTTTTTTTCATTATTATTTTTTTGTTCATCTTTCAAAGGTGAATTCATCAAGGCCCTCTATGAGTCAGATGAGAACTGTGAGGTGGACCCGTCCAAATGTTCGTCAGGGGACCTCCCAGAACACCAGAGTAACTTGAAGATGTGCTGCGAGCTGGCCTTCTGCAAAATCATCAACTCTTACTGGTGACTTTCTCATCTTCTATATGTTTTTGGCAATACTATAATACGATACAATAAAGCTACAAGCGTTGCAGATTCGATCCCTGTGAACTAAACTTAACGGTTAGCAGAACAGCACATGGGTTAGAGTCTAACCCATGTGCTGTTTTATATCAATCTGTATTAGGGTGGCTCAAAATAATGTTTTTTTTGGGGGGAAAGTCAACTCCCCCAAAGGAGGTTGGAGGTTGACTTTTCCAAAAAACATAATTTTAAACCACCCAAATCTGTATACAAAAAAGTAGGGATGTAATCTTTTAATAACATGCGCTTGCTAATTTATTCTAAAGACTTTATGAAATAGTTCACAATACAGTATATTCAACAAAGACTGGAAAAATGTTTAAACAATGAATTCATCCCCTTGGCAGTGTATTTCCACGTGAGCTGAAGGAGGTGTTTGCGTCTTGGCGACAGGAGTGTAGTAACCGGGGGCGACCAGACATTAGCGAGCGCCTCATCAGTGCATCCTTGTTTCTGAGGTTCCTTTGTCCTGCCATCATGTCGCCATCACTCTTCAACTTAATGCAAGAGTACCCAGACGACCGCACGGCACGCACGCTTACCCTCATCGCTAAAGTAACACAAAACCTGGCTAATTTTACCAAGTAAGTGCTTCTAACGTACTTCTGAATAAGATGAATGTCAATAACTGAAGATAACTGATTGTGCACATGATTTTAGTAACAGGCTTCCGCATAATAAAATCTGAATAATTAAAGGAGGAACTGAACTGAGCCACAGAAAAAAAAAGTCCTTAATGGCAAGGGGCCAATTGTCATACTGTAGGTGCATTTCGAACTTTCCTAACGTGCACCGTCTATAGCAGATCAATTTCTCTTTTGTCAGATTTGGAAACAAGGAGGAGTACATGTCATTTATGAACCAGTTCCTTGAGCACGAGTGGACGAACATGCAGCGCTTTCTTCTGGAAATCTCTAACCCAGAGACAATCTCCAACACAGCGGGCTTTGAGGGCTACATTGACCTGGGCCGTGAGCTCTCCACCCTGCACTCCCTCCTCTCCGAAGTGGTGTCCCAGATGGATCAGGTACTGCAGCAATCCGCTCAACGAGTCAATCGGATATATGCATTATTTATTATCTTTTGGAATCTTACTGGAAGATGGACTCAAGATTGGTTTGTAAATGCATAAGCATTTGATGTACTTGCTCTACATTAGGATGTTTATTATGCAGTATTCAATAATTCATTATTCCTTTACATAAATAGCGCACAGCCACTCACAATGGGAAAAGTATTAATGGATTTTGGGGTTATGGTAGCAGATGGCTAATTGGTAGTAATTAGATAAAGGTCAGAAAGGCCAGGAAGTGTCCATCTGTTTAAAACCTGTTTTAATAATTCACAGATATTAGTTCACTAATACTCATTTCATTTAATTATTCATTGCAAGGCCTTTTCTGTGACATGAATACATGGCTTGTGTCAGGTGAAAAAGCTTTTGAGAAAATAAAATATGCAAACACTATTTTGGCTAAAGACACAAATTAAGCACAATATTACTGTTTTGAAATTCTGGACTAATCTTTATGTTGACAGAGTGCCACCTCCAAACTAGGACCTCTACCCAGAATCCTACGAGAGGTGACCACTGCTCTGACAAACCCGTCCAGTTTGCAGATTACCCCGGGACAGTCCACTGAACATATGGGCTCCCCTCCGGACGAAGCTGGCTGCAGCCTCTCCACAGGCCTGCAGAAGATGGTCATAGACAATGATCTCTCAGGGTAAGAGGCAACTGGGAATACATTTTGTTTTTCTATAAAAGTATTATAGTATCAACAGAGGCTGAATATTATGAGGGAGCACCGATGCTCAATCGCCATGTTTCATTTATTTATTCATTTATTTATTTATTTGAGCAACAAAACAAAACATGACACTGGAAGTTCATATTCATATTTTTAAATTTTATAGTGGTACAAAACAAAGAAAAAATGTATCATATGATACGCAGTTGTTTACATTAAATCCTATAAATCCCATAAATAAAATTGTGAAAGAAAAAAGCACATACATCTCTTTTTAACTGTATACTACAGTGAACCCACAGGTCACAGTTTACTTTGTGTCATTCCTAAGCCTGGAAAGTTTCTGTTTGAAGGGCTTGGTGCAAACACAACATGCTCAGCACTTTGAGAAGCAAATGATATGCTGTGGCTATTTCAGAGGAAATCGCCAAGAAGAAAGAAAAACATAAAAACATCATCAATATATCACACTTGACTATAGCATTTGAGTGCCTTACATCTAACGTTTTAGTGTTGACTAATATTAATTCAGGTAGGTGAGGCTTTGAAACGTGGCTTGTTTACATGAACTATATTAAACCTTACTTATTCCCTCATCACCTGTGCTTATAGTCCCCAACAAAGCAACAAAGTGACATTTGGACATTTGTTACCAGGAAGAGAAAGGGAGCAGAGGGACCACATAAGCAAAATCAACAACTGCGACACATTATGGCCATACAGCCTTTGCTCTGCCCGATGCCGTCAGACCCCGGAAGCTAAGCAGGGAAGGGCCTGGTCGGTACTTGGATGGGAGACCATTTGGGAACACCAGGAAGCCTGGGTGAATGTATTGAGTGAGTGGTTGGTGGTGGTAGGAGGTGCCGATGGCGCAGACTGATTGTCTCGCCAGCTGTGGCTACGTACGGTGCTTACCATTACCGAGTATGGTGTGAATGAATAATGCACTAAATTCTAAAGCGACTTTGAGACTAATGCGTTATTATTATTGTAATTATCACAACGCGCGTTCATATGGCAAAGATTACCTGAGACACATACCTGAGAGCTTTTTGTCGGGGCGGCAAGGATCTAGATCAATATTACTAAAAATGTTATATCCCTATGTGGTCATCTATAAACCCTCTTACAGCAAGTTGATTACTTGTAGAAACATTGTATTGGCATTGCAGTGGCATGTGTTTTATTATAGAAACTAAAGAATGCTTGAGCCAAGACAAATTCCTTAGTGATTTCTTCTTGTCCAGCAAATAGCAGAGACGAGGTCAGGGAATGGAACAAAATGAGAGACAAATGAAGGACAGGTAGAGAAAATTCACCACTTTTGTCGACCACAAGCCATTTACTTTTGCTTTGGCCAAAACCTTAGAACCATGGTTTGTGCGGCAGCAACGGCAGCTTTCAACTATTTCCGACTTTGCTACTGACATTCCACAACCTGATTGCGAACTGCCTCTCTCATACACAGGTTGTCACTGTTCATTTGGGAATAGACTATGCTGAGATGGCTGCGGACCAACCAACAGACTTGGAGGTGGTCTAGTTTGCGATTTGAGGATGTTGCTGCTGTTTGGCACCGAGGCGCCACTGTGTTTTTGAGACTTTATTGATCTCACAATGGAGAAATTCATTTAAAGCTTGCTTTTAGTTGGTGGGCGCCATGTTTGTGTGGCCTGACCTCAGGATGGGCGTAAGGATTTTGGCCTGTACGTGCGTGGCATGCCAGCACTCTATGGTGTAGCGTCACGTTAAAGCTCCTTTGCGGCCTTTTCCGATTCCTGAGAGACGGTTCAAACATATTATTGTGGATTTAGTTGGCCCTTAGCCCTTAGCCCTGGTCCTGCGGTTTACTCACCTCTTCACTGTAGTTTACAGAATTACACGGACGCCTTATGCAGTTCCCCTGTCATCTACTACTTCAGCTGAGATTGCTCAGGCGTTCTTCCATCTGTGGGTGTCGTGGTTTGATGTTCCTTTGAGCTTGACCTCTGTTGGGGCCCACAGTACACCTCTGAGCTGTGGAACATGGTAGCTGGGAGCTTGGGGGTTAAACATCACTGGATCACTGCATACAAACTACAAGCCAACAGACTGTGCAAGTGGATTCCTCGTTCTATGAAGGCTCCCTCCGCCCGTCTCTCGTGGATTTTTGTGGACTTAAGCTGGGTGGACAGGCTGCCCAAAGACGTTGGCTAGTTACACAAACGAAATATTTCACCTTCACATCAAATCAAGTTGTTTTTGTGTATTCCAAGCAAAAGTAATATCCAAATAAACAGCAGATGGAAATGTGCCCTGTGAATCCCCACACACTCAAAAACCCAGTGAGTTTATTGGATCCGTCCTAGGAAATCAAAATCCATACTATCACTCTAAAAATCTTTGTGGCATTTTTATCTCACGAGATCTTGACCCATCCATCGTGATTCTTGTTGGTAGGTGAACTGCAACTATATTTTGGTCCTGTTGAAGAAACTCTGTATAGGAATACACTCTATTGGGCTATTGATCTTAAGCTGCAAATGAAGCCTATTCAACTACAGTGGCATTCAAAAGCTAGTCTGTTGCTGTCATTCAAGAGTTATTGCAGGCTCACTTTAGTATATATTATATTATGCACGTGGTTATTTTTTTGTATTACGTTGGTAAAACTGAAATTAGCAGAGCAGATCCAAGAGTTTCACACTCTTTTTTTTCTTTTCTTCTTTTTCAGATTGGTGGACTTCACTAGGTTACCATCGCCAACACCAGAAAATAAGGATCTATTCTTTGTGACAAGGAGCTCAGGGTTACAACCATCCCCAGCACGAAGCTCAAGCTACTCGGAAACAAATGCGCTTGACTTGGGAATGGCCAATGGTAGCAAGAGCCTTTCTATGGTGGACCTCCAAGACCCCCGCATTCTAGAAAGTGGCCCAGGCCCCAGTTCCTCTGATGGTTTGGCTGAAGGTTCCAACGGTGTAAGCTGGACTACCAGAGCTCCACAGACCAACATTCCTGGAGGCCCCACACTGAGGAGGCCAGGCCAGAGCCCGACCACTCCTGTGACGGACAGCGCAAATGGACGTCCCGGACAGCTCCTTGCGCCGCTCTCTTTCCAAAACCCTGTCTACCAGATGGCTGCCTGTTTACCTGTTTCCCCTCGTGGCTTAACTGATTCTGGATCAGAATGCCACAGCTCTGTTAGCTCGCACAGCAACAACGAAGACCTCCCAGGAGCCAAGTTCATGACACAGGGGGTTGTGGGATGTGGCAGCAGCGGGGACGAGTACAGCAGGCGCTCCGGGGAGTTCAGTCGGCGGCAGATGTCCCTCAATGAAACACAGAGCCAGCCCACAGTCCCGAGGCAGAATAGCGCAGGCCCACAGAGGAGGATAGACCAGCCACCTCCGCAGAGCATCACTAGAGGGCGCACTCCTCCTAACCTCCTCAACAGTGGCCCATATCCCAGGCCCTCATCTGGAACAATTATGACCTCTTCCCCTGACTGGCCCACTGGAGCACGATTACGGCAGCAGTCGTCCTCCTCCAAAGGGGACAGTCCCGAGACCAAGCACAGGCCACAGCATAAGCAGGTATGTCGTTTTCTCGTGATTTTATGCCAAGGACTTGACCAATAAGACTAAATCCTTATTAAACCAGGTCTAAAATGGGTTTGAGCTGAATTGACCTGGTTGTAAGCCAGGTTTAAAAAAGGACAAACCCCAACAGAAAATGCAGGACAAAAGTTTAGTTGATACGGATTACAATTATGTCTGATCAACATTAAACACTAAACAAGACCTTGTGTCTATTTACCGCAGTTTTTATTTCCATTTCCATTGATCATTCATACAATTCATAGCTGCAAAAGAAGCTGCCACTTTTTCTTCAGTGGAAAACTCCTGCGCAACCAAGAGCCGCAATATGTACTGTCACAATTTTTAGAACATGTACAAACCAATACACAATCGTACGAGTCCAGTGACAGTATTGCTGTTAACCGTTGGACTTATTTGCTTAATCCTGAATTTATGGTCTCTTTCCAGCTCTGCAGCGTGTGGAGACCATGTTTTATACAATGTTTTAAAGCGGCGAACCATAGACCATAGTTTTACTCTGCAAACGGTTTGGCAGAAACTCCTCCCCTAGGTTTGGACAACTGGAGTTTATAAATTCATAACCCCCCCCCCCCCGTTTGAACTTTCCTTCTGCCATCTAAAAATATCTTAATACTGGTTGGTAAGATAGTTTTTTAGCTTTGAACATTATTATTGCAGTGAAATAGTTGATTAGAGCCTTCAATTCCTACGTGTTTTTTTTTTTTTTTTTACAAGATACAGGGCAGAGCAAATAAAGTACAAGGTGACAAGTTCTGTATTTGGATCGACCAACACTGTACCAGCTTTTATATACAATAAAATGTAACGTTTGTTTATGCTAACTGAGAGCACATTTAGTTGGAAACAAAGCGGGCTTGTTAGGAAATTGACGAGATAATCTACACATTGTGCTCTAATGAACTGTAGTCACTGTGCATGTAATAACAGTAATTTGCATACAGGCAGCTCTTCACTTCAACACTGTTTTACTGGTCATCCTTAATGGGTTGAAGAAGGGGGTGCTGAGGGAAAAATTAGCATCTAATTAAGAAGAAGTATAAGCGCTCAAGTGCACAAAGGATGACTGTATCCAAGGATACGGCCGCGGGCTCCTGAATGACTGGGCTGGTGCAGTAATGCCTTGGATCATTGTGAAGACATCATATAGTCACAGAGGGAGGTAGACCCTTAATTAGGCTAACTGTGCAAAAGTCAATCATGTTTCCGTACATAATCACTGAATATCCATATACCTACCTGCTATGAAGACTTTGCTAGCAGTAACATGAAAGCCGTATTTTCCTGACTCTAAGTCGCACTTTTTTTCATAGTTTGACGTATACTCAGGTGCGACTTTTTTATTTTTATTTTCACACAATGACAAATAAAGCACTGTACCACTGGGGGAAAAAAAAAAACGACTCTTCTTCTAAAAAGCGAAGGTTACTCATACTGCAATGAAGAAAACAAAAAATGGGTACTTGAACAACGTGCTGCCGGTAGGGGCTTGTCAATGATCCAGTTACGCCTCCAGGTAGTTGCCCAGGCTGGTGCGACTTATACTCCAGAGCGACTTTTTTTTTTTCTTCCTCATTATGCATTTTTTGGCTGGTGCGACTCGTACTCCGGAGTGACTTATTGTCCGGAAAATACGGTATAAATTAACAATAGTCCAGCTATCATACATTACATGACATAAGGTTAGATACTAATTGCATTGCTCACTTAAAAAACATTCATCCATGCATAGCCCCATTATTTATTTTGTTTTATGCTCACATTCTCTTGGCACCTTTATGTAAAACAAGTTTCCACAACTGTTTTATCAATTCAAAGAAACTAAAGCACACACCGGCTGCCAGGTTCTCCGCCTGAAGCCTGTTTATGTCCCCAGTTCACACACCTCTATACATTTACTATGTGGACACGAGCACATCTCTGTGGGTGCGTGTGGGTGTGTGTGTGTGTGCGTGGGTGTGTGTGTGTGTGTGTGTGGGGGGGAATCTCACCTCTTTTAGTTGAACTAGTTGGTGCATTTCAAGCTTTTTATTTCTGTTTTTGTGCTGTTACTGCCTTCCTGCTTCCCCCTCCCATCACTCTGCGCCCTGCTCATGTGCGTGTGTGTTGTGTTGGTTCCACTATAGGCCCCCTCCCCAGTGAACCCCAATGCTCTGGACCGTACAGCAGCCTGGCTATTGAATATGAATGTGCACTATTTAGACCATGAGGGGATGGAGCCCGAGTTACTGAGAAACAGAGAGGATCTGACACGGGTGGAAAAGGTAACATGCCAATATAAACCCTTCTTTACCTGCCTTTAGATTCAATATATGTCATAACTTTTCTACCTTATCCATGTTTCATAAGTCCCTCTTCCCGAGAATGCTTTCCTTTGTATCTTTTCTTCTCAATCCTTACCCGTCTTCAAAGTGGTTTCGGCAAGTCGACAATGACAGCAGGGTACAGTGTTGACTAGACTGAGCATTTTCAGAAGGTTTATTCATGGGTGTCTTTGTGATTTTTATAGTCATCAAAAGAAAGTTGCACAAAGTCTTTGCTATAGGAGGTTTGAGTAAAAGTGCTTATTTAACTTCTTATAATTTGACGAGAAAATGTCTGATTTTAACAATATACAGTATCAGGTAGGCTGAATATTAACACTACTGACGATTCAGTATTGTTAACAAAAACAGCTTAATGTTAATTAATATAACCATGGATATACACAACCAAGAGCATGGTGTCATAGTTTAACCCAGGCAGTGTAACAAAACCCTTGAAGATATGCCTGGGACTGTCTAAGGGCCAGATACGAGCTCTGGGATGGCCCGGATTGACCCGCGAGTCGCCTTTGATCACAGCTGCAGATCGTGCACTATTTTACAGTGGTGACCCGTGATAAAATCCGATAAACTGTCAGGATTATGCTTTATATGTGTGCATGCATTTGGCTGTGCTTCCCTCTCCCTCTGCCAAAACCTTTCACCCCCCGCTCAGATGTGACTGACTGCTACATTCTCCATATTTTTCCAAATCGTTCATAACAAATACGGATCTGCACACACAGTGCATGAAGCAAGCAGCAGCCGTCAGGGACACCAAAAAAGGCAATAACTTGAGTCTTAACTAAACGTCTGCAGGCAAACATCATGCGGCTGTTTTCTCGTGTGTCTCTAATAAGCTTTGGTTATGTTACACTGTAGGCTACAGGCTTTTGCAACACAAATACACTTACAGAAGGGAGTTGGAGGTGGACAAAGTAAATTCCACATAAATCGATCACTACCGGCCTTTAGCTAAGCATAACTTTAACAGCTGATCACGGCTGCAACACAAACTGAGTCAAAAATGTAATGGATACACAACATTTACTGCTCATTATTAACAAATTGTATGTGGAATGCATATGTCACTCACCTTCTCTTTAGAGCTTTATATTGGCATCACTAACACTTACGCTTAGTGCTGTTAAGTTAACTTCTTGGTCTGATATTTAATATGTTTGGCAATACACCTTGATGTGTAACCATTTTAGGAGTTCTGTTTGAAATTCCTTCTATAAACAGTAGATTTAGTACAAAGGGCTATTTTAATTTTAATTTATATTTTTCTGTTGATTCTGTAGAAAATATTAGTAATTTAATGACCATCTCCATTTTCCTAGACCATTGTAGCACCCCAGTGATGCACAATGGACATTTGTTTGGTGACTAAGGGAAGGCATTTTGGCTTGTGTCAGAAACAACAAAAGCACTGAAAAGTGCAAACATATTTTGAAATGATGCCCTTTTGACACTGTTATTTTAATAGAAGCACAAAGAAAAAGTTAAGGTCCTTTAATATCAAGTGGCATGTTGACAGCCTCCTTTTAGCTCAGCAGGCGAGAATACAGTAAGAGAAAGAAAATGACAGCAGCAAGGAAACAAAGCAAGCATTGTGCGTGTTTGAGGATAGGCCCGAGTACAAAACATGTCATTCACTTTAAGATTTGTCCACTGCAGTAAACATTGTTTTGGTGTATAATATACCTGTGTAGTATCTCTTAGTCTTTGAGAGAGCACACTTCTGTTGACATTGATACTGCAAATTCAATGACAATCTGCACTCCCCGAGTTGCCTCCTCTCTTACACAGAAACCAAAGTAATTTTAAGAACTAGAGGTCTCAATCAGATTCAAAGAGTGTATTAAATAATTGTGTCTCACAAAAGCTTCCTGCTTTTTACATATCCTATTTAAAATGTATATAACTTCATAAACATTGTGTTCTTGCTATTTCATTAAAAAAAACAAATGTAAATTTACAAATGTGCTACAGTTGGCAATTGTCTTGTTTCAGTACCAGCAGGAGATTGCAGTGCTACAGGAGAAGCTCAGAGCTTCTGTGCAGAAGTTGGAGGAGTATGAGGCACGGCTCAAAGGCCAGGACGACCAGGCTCAGAAGGTTTTGATGGAGTACCAGAGCCGACTAGAGGAGTCTGAGGAGAGGCTGAGGAGACAGCAGGATGACAAGGACCTCCAGATGAAAAGCATCATTAGCAGGTAACTACAACATACCTACTATTCATGAACACTGATCATGTCAGGGAATATGCAGCATAGGTACCAATCCCATGGGTGCTGCGGGGCTTGAGCACCCACCCAAATCTTTGGACACCCAGGCGAATTTGCTCTAGCTTTAAGATTTTTCTATAGACACAACATGTAAATCTCAAAACCTGTCCCTTTTTTCGTGCCTTAACGCCTCCTCTGGTTTCATGTATCTACTACATTTGAATTTTTGCGGTTGGCCCACAAAACGTCATGGATCCAGAGAACGTCATCAGTTCTGCCCATGCTTCTGCCTCTGGGCTCCTGTCCACACACGCCTACGTAGCAAACAGGAAATGCGCAGCGCACCCTACTGCCTCGTTGGTGACATTTTTTTTTGTTGGTGTGTTGGTGTGTCAACCAAGCACAAGTCATAAGAGTGTACCAACTATTCTATGGAAAGACAAATGACATACTGGCGTGACAGCAGTCGGTCAGATCTGGGGGACTTGGTCTGAGGCTGACAACAGAGCAGACACCACCCTCTCACTCAATCCCCCACGTCTCCCCCAAAGCCTCCGAGACCACCCCCTTCACAGCAGCTTAATACATATACGCATCTTATGAGCAGTAGTTTGTGAGTTTTATAGACACGTGATCAGCGCTCCTTGATATACAATATCGGTTTTTGCTGTGTACTTTACTGTTCATGTCTACAATTTCCAAGCTCTGCAAGAGTACAAATCAATACCTAGCTTTTTAAAAGACGTTTTTCCCTTGCTGCAGGCTAATGTCGGTGGAGGAGGAGCTGAAGAAGGATCACTCAGACATGCAGGCAGTGGTAGACTCCAAACAAAAAATCATCGATGCACAGGTCAGTTCCACATCATGCTTTTGCACGTTACGTTCAAGCACAGCTTTTTCTTCACGACTGTTGTGCTGTCAGTTGTGTGCGTTTTGTGCTTGGCTTTTTTTCTACTTCTGTTTATGCCAGACTTCACAAATCAGTGATCCTATTTTTTTGACTCAAACTTGTAATGCTTCTATGTGTCTGTGCGTACAGGAAAAGCGTATCCAGTCTCTCGACGCGGCCAATGCGCGGCTAATGAGCGCCCTGACGCAGCTGAAGGAGCGCTACAGCATGCAAAGTCGAAATGGCATCTCCCCCACCAACCCCACCAAACTGCAGATCACGGAGAACGGAGAGTTTCGAAACAGCAGCAACTGTTAGTCATATGAATGCGTGTGGGGTAGCATGCATTAGAGACGCTCCAGCGTTGGTGGTTCAAAATCCTGGAGTTTATATTGTGGATTTTGAAGGGGCCAAAGCGAGAAACGGAGGTGGTACTTCACGACTGACAGATCACCAGACAGCCTTCGAGAGAGTTTTGTATATACAGCGTAGTGCATCAAAAAACATGTGCAGTTTCACACACACTGGGACCAAACGGGACCCTTTCTGTTGGGACGAACCACTATTGATCTACAAAGATGCATGTCGGACCTGGTCGCCCCTAGCAACCCTTCCTCTCTCTCCTCCATTTTACTGAAGTGGACTCGGCTCAAACGACGAAAACACCAACACGGATTATCTCTTTGTTATCTTAAGAGGATTACTGCTTTATTTTTGTTTTGTTTATTAAAGAACCAAATAGAATCTAATCTTTCTTATCGGAAACACTCTTCTGGTCACTTCTTGGGTGTAGGCCTTGGTGTACCTCTGCCCTGCCCACTCTTCTCTCTCACCCTCCATCCCTATCTAAAGCACTTTGTGAAGAAAAAGCTATTGGTACATGAAACGCCTTAAGAAACGCTCCTTGCTTTACCCAGAGTTATCTTCTGCAAAAAGGAAGAAAAAAAAAAAAGGCACAACTTATACTGTGGATTTGTAAAAATTTGGTTGTACACATCTAAAGTATATACTAAAGTCTCTGTGATAACTCTATAAAAGACTTTTATTATAGATGTATGCATTTCTTCTATAGAATATACACTCATATCGCTATATTTGATATTGTCAAATAGAAAACAGCTCCCTTTATTTAGAAGTGAGGTGGTAGGTATGCTTTTACTACTACAATCAAATGGGTTTGCGGCGTGTATTGGAGCCCCGGGGAGAGGACGACGAATCCATTCGTATAGACCACTGTCGCTTCATTCTGCTTAGCCCTTTACAAAACCGAATGCAGCGTGTTTAGCAGAAACTTAGCAACTCCCTGGGGCTCGGCGCTGTTTGTAAACATAAATTAAGAGCGTGGTGTCCCATGCTCCAGCAGCTCAACACCGCGAAAGACCATCCACTCATACAATACACTGGACCGGTGAGCCGCTCCTCCCATAGCCTCTGCTTTGTGAGTATATAAAGATGCTTCCCGACTGTGATTCTTCTTGCTCGTTCTGTTCTTTTAATATAGGTCCAACATAACATTCTCTTGACTACATGCGCGGTTGATGTTACTGGTTGGGTTATGCGCAAACTGCCTAATATGGAGCCTCGTGCGCTATATAAATAATAACGTCTTTGTTGATCATTGCGGAAAGTCTTCTGCCGTTTCCTCTCAGCGTAGTGCGTACTTGGCTACATGTAAGGCAGGTCACAACAAGTATCATTCTCACAGCCAATATGTAGGCCCTCCTCATATTGTTTCTGCTATACTCCTTCTTTCTGAATGTGAAGAAACTCACACATGGTCTTACCTTGATAGATTAGATTACAAAGCCCGTCAATATTTTGTTTTTGTTTTTTATTAAGTGAGGCTTTGCATGCTTCTTCATTGTTTTAGATCCGATAGCAGCGTGAGAATAATCACCTTTTTATTTTGTTGCGAGATCGAACGCAGTGATGATGAAACTAAATGGCTTGCTGCAAAATTAATGTAGTAAATATGTATAAGATAAACAGAGTGTATCTTAGCGGCTGGACAGCTTTGGGATGGTGTAAATAAATAAATGCTGACACTATTTTTATGTAACGTTAACCAGAGCTTTTTGTAAATGTTTTTGTCCTAAAAACTGCTGTTACCATTATGGATATTGTAAATAAATAGCTCGGTCAGTTGTCTGCTCCTATTGGGTAGAACTGTATTTAGTCAGCCTCTCTATGTCCTCCCTGTTCAGTCTGTTGGCACTTTCTATGATTATTACTAGGCCAAAAAAAAAAGAAAAAAGAAAGAAAACCTAATAAAATACTTGTGATTTGCGTTTTCAAGTTAAAAGGAAAGTTTCAAGGGTCTGTGGGACTTAAGTTTCTGTGAGATTCGCAAGCACAATCTTCTTTTACTCTAGCTCTATGCACTTTTCTGTTCAGTAGTTGAAGTGATTAGCAGCACAGCACATACACATGCTGCTGTGACTGTACAAAATATAAATATATCATTGAGAAACAGATATAAACTGGCAAAAATATTTTCCACCAATTATAGATGCATATTAAAGAAGTGAATATTTTAGAAGTGTAATTTTATTATTATACTGTGTATCTTCATAACAATGCACCCGTTTTTTTGTTTTTCAATATTTTTAATCCTCCAGCCAGGTGATTCTGACCATTAGCTTGGCTCTAGATCTGGAGGTGGGGCTCCGGGCGCCTGCCTCCTGCGGCTGCCCACCGCTCTTACAGGTTGCCTCAGTGGCATTTAAGGATGGGTCAAATGCAGAGGACAATTTTCCCTATGGGGATCATTAAAGTATTTCTGCTCCAAAATAACTGCAGTGAATTCTTAAACTCTGGTCCATTTCACACATGAGCCCTCCATGTGATGTCAGATGTTTTAAAAATCGTGATGAGGGTGCATGTGTTAAAATGACTTATTTTGTCCAAACTAAATATTTGACATTCATTTGGCACCCCCTTAAGTGTTTGCTGAAAACCATACAACAACCCAACAAATTGAACAATAGTCACAAATGTATGTTTTCTATTATCTTGTAGATATTACTTTTGTAAGTATGTTGAGTATAGTATTTGCTGGAGTCTGCTTCCTTTGGCAACAGTGACAAAACAATAATGTACAGAGGAAGTTGTGTTGACAAAATGTGGCTGTGCAATTTATGTACATTTGCAACTAGACCTATTAAAGTTTTATTTAGCTATTTTAAAACTCAGCTGATTGCTCGTTTTTCCTTCGACACTCATGAAATGTAAATTATGTTCTAGTTTGAGTGGAGGCAAAATGAGTCACATGTTCATTAAATCCTCAAGCAGGCCCAGATAGACGACAGGCTGTGAGAGACCATATGTTCAAGACGGGGATACAAAGGCATAGAGGAGCGAGTGAGGCTGGTTCAGGCTCGACCTACATTCTCCATGATTGTTATACCCAACACTGAGGAATGGGAGAAATCATGTGCAGAGCTCCCTTATATTAGGAACAAATTTGCTATAATTTATGGCAATTTTATATAGATGGCGAAACTGTGTCTGTGTATGTATGCTCCTCACGGGGTTCCAGAGCAGCATCGAAGGTCAAATGCAGAGGACACATTTCCCAATGGGTACAAAGTGAACCTTAACGTGGAAAGAAAGGTGATACAGCTTTGAAGAGCAAATTAAACTATCAAAACTTGACCTCGAACACCAGCCAACAAACCAAATCCTGGAGAAAATAAATGCAAATTAAAAAAGGCTTTAACTCTCATAAACCACTTTGGCTACTTACATTTTAAAACGTGTGTGTTGGTTTTGGCATGATAATTAATTTTGAATGTCAAAGTTTTATTAAATATGTATGCCATTTATAGTTTAGTACAGTGTTTCAAGATTAAGTCTTGCATTACTACAATGTGAACCACAAAAGTATTTGTATAACAGATATAATATATACCATGTTTAGCGTAAGTGTGATCCAGACTCAAAGAGCTAGAAAATAATGCACCATGCTTTTACTGCTCATGTTCTTTGCTAATGGCAACTTGGTTCCGTCCATTACTTGAAGGTTGGAGGCTGCCTGACTGGAAAAGCTGCTGAATTGACAGAGGATAAGTGGCCTTTTTCCATTTGAATACTTATTCACTTCACTCACCGCTAATAGGCTTAAGGAGCTGTGATGCACAGCTGAGCCATTGATCGTAAGGAGGCTTTCCCCGTATACCTAATAACAAAAATCTACACACAATACTCAAATCACTCGCACCTACATTCAACATGTGCAAACATAACTTAGTGCAAATTCAAAATAAACCCACATCCGTAACTCTCTAGTGTTTAATAAATGCCGGTGGTAAAGCTAATTATTTCAATCAGGAAAGTGGAGGTGTTTGCACAAATTGGAAGCTATTAGCTGCCATCAAAATCAGTTGCAGTATCCAACAGTTACGCCTTCATATATGATCTACTCCTCACTGCTCCATTATCCCTGTAATACTAAACATCAGATAAAGTCCTTAGAGGGAATCAAACACTGCCCACAATCCCCCTCATCTCCCAGAGCTGGTTAAAGGCAGTCCCTCAGTTATCAGTGCCGACTCTGAGAGGGCTGGCTTTCAGTCTGTAGTGGAGTCTCTGGTCCTGGCTCGTGGCTCGCCTCAGAGGAGCCGGAGAGAGTGTTGCAACATGAGTCCTGTTGCCTCCCGAAAACGTGCGGCTGCAGCTCACAGAGCGCCGCTCCTCCCATAAGTTCTGCGCTTCGCACTGCTCCAGCATGGCCAGCACCTGCTGCCGCTGCCCCAGGGACTTAAACCTGCGCGCAGCCAGAGAGAAGAAGGCCTCCACAAACGCCTGCAGACCCATGCCTGGAAACATATGGTACACTGGCTTATAATAAGGATTTATGACACTGTATTTTGTTAGCTGTGCATTCTGATTTTATACATGAATACACTGGCTCCTGATTTACATCATCCAGTACATATATATATCACATGAAGACGAACTACTCAAAATTACATATTTTTATACCTTTAAAATATCACTTTGTGATAAGTGTAAAATAAAAAGTTTAAATCTATAATTGAAATAACATCTGTCCTTAACACCTTAACAGCAGAATGCTCATCATTGCTGACGTAGATAGAGGGAAGGAAGTGCGAGTGATCTTACTGTAATATTCTTGATCACATTTTATGATTAGGTATATTCTTTTGAATACATATTTAAAATTAATATTATTGTGTAGCTATAGTCATGAAAATACGTGTGCAAACAGACATCTAGTGGACGGTTTCTCAGATCAGAGAAATAGTATATACATAAAGAAACTATTCCTGAATTAATCTGCTAACAGGCTTGATAGCCAAACCAGCGCTGTCCTGCATTCATTCTCCCGACATATTGGCTGTTTCCCGATCTGAGTACTTCTGTGGACTTGTGTGCTCGTGGACACTTGAAATGTCATTCTCACAGGCGGCCAAAGTCCTGTTCCAATCAATGGGCAAGTAAAGCCCTTCTCTTTGGTCCTCGTGGTGAAGAGCTGACATTGCAGCAATACCACACCCTGGAGGCCAGGGGTGACTCTAAAAGACACTTTGGAATGCAGTCTTTGCGTCTCCCTAGCACCGCTTAAAAGCCGGGCTTTTCTAAAATAAATGCTGTGACAGTGCTAGGCACCATATTATTAACCACACATCAGAATTAAAAAGTTAAAGCCTAAGTTTGATTGACAGAGTCTGGAGCACTGTGGAGGCTCGTAGCTGGGGCTTCCCGCCTTTTTGCCCTTTTAAGGAACATGCCCTGTTAGACCACATTAGCTCATTAATATGAATGGGGCTGAATGGCTGACTGGTTATCTCTTGTATGTTATATCTAGGGTTCCAATTCTGCCAATTGCAGAGGAAGAGGGGTGGGAGGGAGGGCAGGGAGTTCAGCTTCCCGATGGCCTTGTGTATGAAACTGTTCTTAAATCGACTGGACCTGGCCCGTAGATTCCGCAGTCTCCTCCCTGCAGGCGTTACCTTGAAGAGACTGTGTGATGGGTGCGTAGGGTCCCTGGTGATTCTGACGGCTTTGCGGGTGAGACGGGTGGAGTACATGTCCTTAATGGAGGGGAGAGGAGCTCCACAGATCTTCTCCGCTGCTCTCACGATGCGCTGGAGGCTCCTTCGGCAGGAGGCAGTGCTGGCGCCGTGCCACACAGTGATGGAGCTGGTCAGGATGCTCGCTATAGTCCGTCTGTAGAAGAACCACAGTGATGGAGCTGGTCAGGATGCTCTCTATAGTCCCTCTGTAGAAGTTGCACATAACGGAGGCTGGGACTCTATCTCTTCTTAACTTGCGGAAAAAAGTAAAGACGCTGATTACTTTTCTTGACCAGTGTTGTAGTGTGCATGGTCCAGGAAAGGTTCTCTGATGTGCACACCCAGGAACTTAGTGCTGGTCACCCTCTCCACTGCAGCACAATTGATTGTGGCTCTTTGAAAGTCCACAACAATCTCTTTTGGTCTTTTCCACATTTAGAGAGAGGTTGTTCTGTGTGCACCACATGGCCAGACTGCTCACCTCACTCCTGTAGTTTGACTCGTCTCTGTTGTTGATGAGACCCATCACTGTTGTGTCGTCTGCAAACTTGATGAAGAGGTTTGAGTCGTACTTTGGAGCACAGTCATGGGTCAGCAGAGTGAACAGGAGGGGGCTCAGCACACAGCCTTGGGGAGCTCCCGTGTTCAGTGTGGTGGTTCTGGAGGACTTTCCGCTGACATGTACAGCCTGTGGTCTCCCCGTCAGAAAGTCCAGCAGCCAGTTGCACAGTGATGTGTTGATCCCCAGGTGGAGCAGTTTGTGTATTAGCTGCTGTGGGATTATAGTGTTGAATGCCGAGTTACAGTCTAAAAACAGCATTCTAACGTAAGAGTCCTTTGTTTCAAGGTGAGTGAGGGCTGAATGAAGTGCAGTGGAGATGGCATCTTCAGTTGAGTTCAAGTCGTTAACAAAGCAGCAAACTCTGGGTATCATACTTTCAACCATGCTGGGTTTTGTTCTGTGGAATTCAAAGTTTTAGCCCCGAGCTTGATTGACTACAAACTATTAAGGCCTTTTTAGGAACCTGTTCTGTAGGAAGAGCAAGGTGCACCATCTTATTTTCACAAAAGCATGGGGCCGTTACCATCAATGTGACAGGATGGCAATAATGCATTTCTAAATATAAAATCTATGACATAAACTAGGTCTTATATTTCCCACAATCCGCCTCGCATTGGGCACGTGGATCACCGCGAGCCTCCTCCTTCGGGCGCCCCCGTCCTCAACACCAAGCGGGAAGAGCCACGCAGCAGCTGAACGTGTGTATGTAAATAAACACAGCGATGTGACTGGTTTAAGAATCATTTATTCTATAAGTTACTTGTCCCATAAGACTGTTTTTACTGTGTTTTGGTGCATGTGTTTCATTTCCTCACAATGGTAAGAAATAGATAAAAGTTAAAGTCATAACGTTGTGAATAGGCTGCTTTTTACAGGTTGGCTTCACACACTATTCACACATTGACTCAGAATCATCCATTTTAATTTGATCCCAGTAGCACTCTATCATGGCTTTTATTATTGATAGTTGTTTTGTACTGTGTTTTATTGTTTTTGGGATGAATTTCCCATGTGGATGATTAAAGTATTCTGATTTTGATCTAGAATGGAGCACTTTATTTTTTAGATGAAAATGGTTTAGTGTGTTACCAGCTTCTCTGGAGTCGGCCATTGTTCCTGCCCAACGTCGTGTGATGTCAATGTAGAGAATGTCAACTGAAGCCATTGAGAAACTGCTGTTGGTCAATTTGCAGCTCCTGTGTAAAATTCAACATTTGTAAGTGCGGCTCGGCATTAGAGACCATCGTGTGCGGATAGTCTTACCTGATAAATGTCCTGAAGGCTGTAGGACCCAGACGCATGTTGCCTTTGACCCCAAGGAAGCGAATGAAGAGAGCTGCAATGCGCTCCACCAGCCGCAGGTAGTTGAACTGTTTGGTGTATTTGGGATAGACCTGTTTGAGACACAGAGAGGGCAGGGCTTCTTCTGTACTGGACGCTTTGAGATTGGCCTCCGTGGGGATCTCTTCAGAAGGTTCTGCTCCAGGCCTGGGCAGCACTCTGTGGTTACATAGAACACAGACACTTCAGCACATTTACAGTGTTGTCTATTATTCCAAGGCCTGAAATATGGGTTTCAGGAAAACACCACCATAAGATCAACAACCACATGTGCTTTAGACACCTTCAATACAGAGTGCAGCATCTGAAGAGAATTAATTCACTGAGCTTTTCCTATGAGTTGGCAGCTACATACAGGCTTGGGGAAGGACAGCAAAAAGTAATGAGACATAAAAACTGACCTCCACTGGCTTTTTATCAGCCCAGTTGCACAACAGCAGCTTTAACTACATGGCAGCAATGATAGTTGGACAAAAATATATTTAAAATCTTTGAGGCTCGGGTTGTTGGCTGACCTCATTCTTTGGCCGGTCAGATGCCAACTTTCTGGGGGGCCAGGCGGCACTATATGTTCAATACCAGATTAAAAATGTCAAACATTTTGTGTCATGTCTTATGAGTCTTCTTGAGTCAGCGTTAATTTTGTCAACCAATACATTTAGAAAATAAAACGTAGTCAAAGTTAAATTTCTTGCACATCGTACTAGACTTAATGAGACAAAGAACAATGATTAAGACAGTCAGCCATTTCCGTTGACTAATAAAGACTAGATCTTTTTAGTCCCTTTTTAATTTTTATCTAAACTTCCAGTGACAGCTTGATCATTTAAAATTCCATACCTAATGAACAAGTCTCGTGCTTTGTTCATGTGGGAGACGCTCCATCTAGCAGCGCAATATGAGTAAAAGTTTAACACAATGAAATGAATGTCAAGTTGACTCATTTTAGATTTAGTCAACAACTTGCATCTAAATCTTAACAGAAATGTTTGAATGTGACCTAGTGATGTGGATGTTGGTGCCCCAGCCTCATTTAACCCATCAAGCGGAGAAATCAAAGCCTCACTCGAGCTGTGTCAAGATGTGTGCCACTTGAAGAAAAGTCCTGTGACGTATAATATGTCATTTTGTATCATGACAAAATGAGCAGCACACAATGAGCAGAAGCGAGCAGCAGGGGGCGCCAGCTCAACATTAGACTCATTTTGCATTTGCAAGTACAAGTACTTCGTCAATATTTCATTTTTATCTTGATCAGTGACGTCATTTTGAGATTGGTGTACCACTGAAAGCGTCACACATCTTGAGGTATCATCTGTTAACTAGTGTGAGCATCACTAGTAAGAGCTCCTTCCGTCAGAATAAAAAACACGGTGCCTTCCCGTACAGCTGTGCTATACAGAGCTGCAGACTAACAGGGCAGTCCCTTTCTTAAAGAATTAGCAAGCACAGTGAGGAGAGCCTTGCTGAATGTTTAACACAATCAATCATCTCACAGCAGTCGGCTAAAAACGACATCACCCATACCCGTTTTAGACAGGACCGTCTACTGCAGCTGCTGCTGATAGTCTCACACAGAGAGGCTAGTGTATGCAAAAAGCCCAAGAAGCCGGCGGCACCAATGAAAACAAAGGGTAAGCAATACAGGTTCCTAAGAGATATAGTCAAAGACATAGAAAAAGGCCTGAGTGAAAAGAAGCTTATTTTCATAACCACTAATATCAGAGCCTACACGAGTCATACACGTTTTACCCACAGTAAAAGGCTGTATTTCATGTAATGAAATTGCTGTGATGAGATTTTGATCTTATCACCCAAATCAGAATGTACTTACTTTATCTACTCCAGAATGCGCTCAGGACGGATCAGCGTAGTCCGAATTAGCCGGGCATTCATATTTCAGTCGTTAATAAACACTTATTGTGGACTGGGCACTGATCAACCGCGTCTCTATATAAACAATATATTACTACGGTGTGTATTGACTTCAAGATGTTAGATGTGCTTCTAAGTTGCAAACAGTAGTGTTGAAATTAAAGTAGAGCTCTGTGCTTACCAGCCAATTCTGTGGCAAAAAGAGAGTGGCAATGTATACGCTGGTGTGTATTTAAAAAGGCCGTGTCTCTGTTCACAGCAATATCAGAAAGGAGGATGTATGTATGTATAATAAATATATATGTTCTTGCTATATCGCCCTGCCATATTTAAAATATTTGAGAAAATAAAATAAAACTCCATCCTTGGAGATAATAGCTTGATAGATATTTTGTCTATTGCCCTACACCAAAAATAGCAATAAAAAAAAAAAAAAAAAAAGCAGATAGTTTTCTTAACGTAGAATAATATATTGTGTCTTACACAATATGACATCTACTACATAACTGTCTCGGCAGATATAGCTTCATATAAATGTGTTTCTGCTGATTAAAGCTGGCTCAAGGTAAATGCTCAAGACACACCAATCAATCTAAAACAAGGGGTTGACTATATGTTACGCACGGATTATTTAAAAACATCATTGGCCAAGAACACTATTATTTCTCAGACAGAAAATCTCCTTTACATTTTGCTGTTACCTAAAGAGCACAGCAAATCACACAGCTGAAAAAAATGGAGAGGCAAGGAGGAAGAACTCAATAGTAAAGGATTTATAACCAGCCGTCACTCGGGCTACTGCTCAGACCGACTGCCTCACGCCATCAGATTTATACAGTCCTGTGTGCGTTATTGCCAGGACTCCAAGTGTTTTCATTTTTTCCATTTAACAGGCTTAAAAAGAGCTGCTGAGAATTGAGAAGGTGGGTTTAAAGAGGGGTGGGTGAGCTTGATACAGTGGGTTTATAAAGTTTTTAGACCTCATTCAATTATTTCTATTTTAAATCTAAGTTTGTGGTAAATTCCATGCTTTGCCCATAATATAGGAGGGGACAGATTACAAATTTATTTCAATAATTTGACCAGTTTTGGTGTCAAATTTCCACAGGAAAAAAAAACGGGCACGCTTTCTGAACCCATTATAGGGCCAAACGACAAACATGTGTGGACGCTGATGTGTGTGACTTTACATTGTCTGGTTCTTGCGGGTTGGATCCATAAGGCGCAGTGTGTCCCTGATCACATTTACTTTCACTTCCTCATCCACAGGACTGGGGACATATTCGAAAACACCTGCTGCTACCTGGACCAAGCAAAGGCCAAGCAGGTAATATTAGGAACTCCAAGAGAGAATGCCTTCTTAAAGAATAACAAAATTTTGAGTGATGTTGTTCAGCTCTTACCTCCTGCTCATGCTCGATCCTCATGCTTGGATTGGAGTTCACTTCTAACAGAATTGGCTTCAGGTTCTTCATGAGAAGAATATCAAAACCTAAAATCTAAAATAAATAGATTTTTTAAAATTAAGGTGTCTCATTGTAGTACAGGATTGACTAAGCAAAACTGAGAAAAGCAACCAACCTGAAAACAAGTAGGTCCTGGTTTGCCTGGTGGTATTTCAGCCTGATAGTAGACCTTGAGTTCAGGTACCACAGCAATAACTGTCTTAATAACCAAGGCAATAATGTCTGACCATACTTTCTTAATGTCCACTCCTTTAGCAGCAAGCCTGTACAGCACACTGGACAGAGTGCGTTTGCTGCCGGTGCTCTGACTGTCTGAGTGGACAAAGTTGCCACTGTGAACATTGAGAGAGTAATTTGTAAGATGCATGAAGACATGGCTCAAATTCTTCTGGCTTGGCTCCTGTCAAATATAGGAAGTAATTTATCAATAGAGTAATAAATAGAAGAAGGGTATAATTTTGAAAGATGGAGGGGGGAGGTAAGGAATGCTTGAGAAGGTACTTGAGTAACTTGAGAAATACAACTAAAGGTGTCTTGTGTGGGAGGGGTACTACCTGGTAGGGTTCTGTGCAAAACCGAGTCAGCCCTTCCTTGGCAATGTAGATCTCTAGAGGCTCTAGAGACTTGATGAGCACATAGAGGCGAATGTCAAACTTCAGCTTGTCGATGAGTAATGGCTTATGGATGTACTCCTGGACAACACCTTGTTTGGCCTGTGAGCCAGCAACGAGCTTCAGGTCACTGGGGTCACGGATGAGGTAGATACCGTCTCCCTGAGAGCCCCCGTCTGGTTTAACGATGAATGTGTGGTTGGCCGTTGCATCGTTGTCCTTCACCATGCAAATCTGCAGAAGGCATAACATTCATTACAGCAAAGGTAGAGTCATGACATGCAAGACAATATACAATGAGATTATGATGCCCTCTACTGGACACATCAAATACATCTTTTTATTTTATTTTATGTAGCTCTTGGAACCAGAACAAAACATACATTTGTGATCCAATAATATTCCAGACACAAGAGACATGCATAACAAACATGCTGTTTGCCACTTCGGACAAGTAAATGTATGTTACTGTATATTCTCTAAGTTTGTTAGGATTGTCCCTTAAACAAGACACAATTCATAAGTAATTTGTTTACAAACAAATAAATACTTAAATTGTCATAATCTATTAACGTAAATGTTTAACAAGAATTTGGGCTTTCTCTTCAATGTGATTACCTGTGTAGTGAACTGCTGGTACTCTTGAGGTAATATCCACGAACGTGGATAGAAGTCATACTCTTCTGGGAACAGCTTCTGCATAGTACGCACTGCACGGCTCATATTGATTTTCCGCAGCATTTCAACCATTCCTGTGTTTGAAAGTTAATGCTAATCAAATGTTCAACACATTATCTTATAAGCTGAAGACACTGGTTCACAAACTTTACACACAAAGTACCACCCAAGAAATGTTACCGCTCTCAGTGCAATCAGATCTAAATCAGGAAATAAGGACTTTATTTGGATTGCCCCCTTCACAGACATGGTCACAAAGTGATGGTGAGCTGCATACTGTATGTAACCACAGCGGTCCTTCGGGGCAGATTGAGAGAAGTGCGGGTGCGCTCATCTGTGCCCACGGACACTCTGACCTCAATCAATCAGTCACTCACCTCACTCACCTCACTCACCTCACTCGTACACGTTTTTAGTGGGTAGGGGAGACTAGAGCACCCATAGGAAACCCTGTGCAGGAATAGAACCCGGAACCTTCTTGCTATGAAGCATAAGTGCTTACCACTGCACAACCCCAAGTGCTCATGTACCAGTTTAAAGCGGAAATTCACCTGGAAACTTGTTGACTTGTCCAGAGACAATATTTTCATTATCGTGGAAAGACACACCATGCCAATAGATGTCACAGGCAGTTCGTCGTCCCATAGGAAACTGGTAAAAAAAAGAAAATCAGAGAAATCACATCAGTTCTTGTCATTTTATGATCCTTTTGCATGTCTCAGGTTTTTGTATGAATACTATATCATCACGCTATGAAGTGGAAGGCCCTAATGTGATAGGCTGCTGGATCAAAAGTGTATTGTATTATTATAATAATGAGAAAATATTTTGTTGTTGAGATATGTTGAGTATAATCTCAAAAAACAATATCCTGACAATTACAAAACTTTGCATGCATTTCTGTAAGAGGATTTTTCAACACAACGAAACATTACACCATTTTGTTTGCCTCTATTGCCGGTTGATTTAAAATTTCAAAAGACTATCTCCAAAATAAATCATAGACCCATGGAGGTCCTCGTTAGCTGTTCTTAAGTCGAGGCAGAGCTTTTGAGCCCTTTAGGCCTAGGCTCCTCCTTGGAATGACCTAGCTGAGGAGAATAGGCTGGCACCATTAGCATCTTTAAAAAGACACACTTGTACAGAAGGGCCTTTAATAACTATTGTGTTTTTGTAAAAAAGAAAAACAAAGTTTATATAATCATGTTTTTATGTCATGTGTGCAAATTGTGCCTCCAAGCAACACACATGAGGGTTTGGTATCAGTGTTTTCACAGGAAATATTCTGCATTTTACTTCACTTACCTCATGGCTTTGACCTTCTTTACTCCTTATGCATAATGTAGACCAAGGTAATAATAGCGGAGGCCAGGTATTAATTGCATTCATGCAACCCACTCGACCAGGTGGAGTTTGTGGCTGAGGCAGGATCAATTAGCTTTGCACATACATTATTTAAGTTATGGGGTCTTTATACTGAACAACTTTAATCAGACATGAAAAATCCTACACCTTAATTGTGCAGTTTGTTAATAATAATAATAATAAAGCATGTGCTGTATATGCACACATAAAATACTAATACTATTTAACATGCTTGTGTTTTATGATTTAATTTCAATTGCTCTTGTATTGCCAAATAAAGGGCAATGTATGACTTTAAACTTTTCCCCCCGAGCATACCTCTTTCCATTTGAGCTGCTTGACGCTGATCTTCAGAGCCTCCAGTGATGTTTTGGCTTTGGAGGTGTCCACAGTCACAGGCTTCTTCTTCCGTGGAAGTTTAACTCCATTACCAAGTGTGTCATGGTTAATTTTCGAACGGGGGTTGTTCATATTATTCCCATTGGCCTCAGGCCTGCCCTGGAGAACTTTATCTGATCCTCTGATATGAAGATTTCTCTCATACTCCTGTCTCTTTACGTTTTCCCCAGAGATATTGCTGTGCAAAGCCCTGTCTGTGAATTGTTTAACTGTGCAATTTCTGTCCTCTTTGGCTGGGTTTCCACGACTTCTGCTGGCGTCGTTAGCATCTCTTCCTACTACGGTGATGCTGGGAGCGTCTGGAGAGACAGACGCTGAAGGAGAAGACACAGACGCCTGGTCTTCTGATTCCGCACCCTCCTTCTCTGCATCCTGGACCAGCGATTTCATTTGCTTGATCTGAAGCTCTACTTTAGCATGATACAGTCATTCGTGTCAGGGCCGCTGACTGAGCTAAGCAGGGCACTTTAGATGGAACCAGTGCAATAATCCGATGCCGGGTGCAAGCTAATGCTGTTCTGCAGAAATACAACAGGTATAAATTGGCTTTCTGAACAACTAAATTATTAAGCTGTGAAACAAAATTGTGTAAAAGACAAAGGAGTCACTTAACATACATCAGCACCAGGGTAAAACAGATGGTATGACTTTTAGGTTGCCGTCGATCACAGACATCTGATAGCTAGTGTTAGCCGCTAGCTGAACCTGAATGTATGCTTTAACAAACTTCCCTGGAATAGCCAACCCTATGACATAACAGCCTTATAACACTCTAGCAGATGGTCAAACAAGGACATATCTGGACTTACGGCATTTTTTAATTAGAAAACGACCAGGGCGTGTCGGTTCCCGGGATTACCGCAGTCCCGAGGTCCTCTGTCCCTGTGTTGTTGTTCTGCAGCAGCTCAGCAACCGAGCACACGCCATATGATGCTGCCTTTTGAGGCCACCGTAATCGCTTCTATCTGCTACAGACGGTTCAATCAATAGAATGGGATTGAATGTTATAGCCATATATCACATTTGTATAGGCCAAGACTTTAACAAGTATTAGTATAATGTTTTACTTTGTTCTAAACTAATACTTTTATGACACATTTTAAAGCATAAAATGTTATCTCAACAGTCCCTGAACTACTCGCACAGGCAGCTCGTAATATAATCTCTTGCTACTCTTGCAATAGTTGCTTAGTTATTTTAATTTCCAGTGATATAGACTTGATTTAGACTAAGTTGTTTTGTACAAAGATACAATACAATGGTAGCCCACAATATAAAATGGTTATTATAACAAACAATGTCTTCATTGTAAATTTGTATTGCATATTAACCTTTTATTAATTATTATTCCTAATGCATTACTAGAGATTGGCCATAGCTGCAACTCAAGACTAAACCATTGTCCTTATCTATTTTGAATGGTTTATAGAATGACATTAAGGCTTCCAAGTCTTGAGAATAATTTATTTTAAATCAAATCACAGCTTCTTGATATTGACAGTTAATCCATGAAAATACATTTGAAAAGGAACTTTTTTTTTTCAGTAACCAGTCGTGAACTTGGAAAGGGTTCTCAGGAGTACTGAGTGTTTGAAATCTTTTTCCACAGTAGTGTCTTTAAGTTATTAAGAACTAGAGAGTGGTGAACTTCCATCTGGCTGGCTAGTCCACTAAGTGTCACACAGGTTCGAAGTTGCTTTTCCAAATCCCCACGCACGTCTGAAGGTGCGCCAAACAACAGAAAATCCTGCAGCAGCACGCATACTTTTGCCAGGTTAGGTTGTACCACCTCTGTGTTACATTGTTTCACCAGTCTGTCACAAATGGCAGTGCAATCATGTCCATAGGTACAATCTGCATTTGTTTCACAGTGCCGTCCTTTCAGATACCCTCGCACCACTGCCTCTGATGCCACACTACGCAGGTTGGCCATTTTGCAGTCATATTTGACATTATAGCCAACATGATGAGGACTGGCATCACATATTAAAAAGCTTCCATATGAACTATGGAAAACTTCTTCCACAAACTCCAGCAAACCTATGGTTATGCGTGCTCTGCGTGGCCAGGCTGGAGCAAGCCAGTGATTAAGACCGGAAATTAGAGCTTCAGGGACTAGAGCTTGCAGGTAATGAGGCACCTCTAATCTATAGAGTGAACTATGGCCCACACGCTCTGTCACGTACAGGTCACCACAAAAGCCTAACAGCTTGGGAGTGTGCTCCTTCTCCTGCAGCACGACCATTAAGAGGAATTCATTGATTTGAAGAAGCGCCCAAATGGATTTGGCCTCTGCAAGGGACACCTTACCATCCTGGTTAATATCAGCAAGTGTAATAACCCGCTCCACTAAGTTGTTTAAAGATGACTGCTCCCCAAGATTAGTCTAAACAAATAAAATAATGTGGTTAAAGAGGCTGAATAAATAATAATATATTTTGGCATATTTCATAATTGTATTTATTATGTTAAGTTATCACGGCGTATATTTATGAACTACCTTGAGAAAGCTGTGAAGCATATCTTTGAATTCATCCATTGAGGTTCCTCGAGTGGGTTTGTCAAATAAACCAAGCTCATGCCTCAATCCAGACTCTGGGATCGCATCAGCACTGACTGGATCTTCAAGACCACATTTTATAATAACAGATCTCTCTTTCCAGAGTCCACTGTAGACCTAAAAAACAATAAAATAAACATTTGTACAGCAAAGCATGTGTCAAGCACTGATTTTGTTTAACAGCTTGAATAGCTTGTTTGTTTTTACCTGATGTGTTGAGGATGTGGACATACAGCGCTGCATGATTAGTGACTTTTGATCGCACAAAGCCTTGCAAGATGAACCTGATATGATACCTCTTTTATAGTGGTCACACTGCAAAAAACAAAAAAGATGCACAGTGCAATAGATGGATAGTAGCAATGACCATCATCATGCATAGTGTTATTTCCAATCTATAATATAACCAGGGTGCTTGTTAAATGACGTTTGATGAGCATGATTTTTTTCATAGCATAGTTGAACCACCTGACCCAGCTGGAAAGCTGTAATGATATTTTTTCAAGTAACACAGCTCAATGAAGAGTCCCTTACAGACTTGAGACAGATGATTGAGGTCATCGTGTCAGTGCAAATTATGCTAAATTGCATCAAAGCTAGTTGGTGTAATATTATTCAGGCATACATACACTTTCCACATTTCTAAATGCTTTTGACCACAGCATTCTCTTAAATTAAGTAATCTTAGAGACCTGTATTTTGGAAGATCATACTTACTATAACCATTTGGCACACATTACCACGGCAGAGTTCAGAGTAAGAGGCATATTGCATGTAGAGGACCCAGCTAGTGACAAGAATACTGAGCCATGCCAGCAGTAGGTATTTCACCTTGATGGCTGGGAGACGACTCTAAAGGCAAAAGCATTAAGAAGGCATAATAAGTTGAAATGTAAACTCAATGTTATTCAAAGACAAGCAAAGTAACAGTGATGTCCTGTGAAAAATATTAGGCTACATGGGTTGCCCATTTCTTATTGATCCACTCAGAATATTGAACTATTGCCTTGATAGTTATTTGTATACACAAGACATAAAATAGGTTTATCTAACCTAAAACATATGGGACAGCGTGTCTATAATTCCTCACCAATTCATTGTTTGTCAACGTGTTATTCTTGTAATAGCCAACAGGATAGCCCATTGTACAGTACCTGAACTCCTTTAGTCAAGGGACAGAAGAGCACCAAATGGACCAGTCTCCGAAAAGCCCTCGGCATAATGAGCGACTGCATGCGATGTGACCGTAAGCTGGGATCCCTACATTCTTGCAGCAGCCAACGCCAAAAACCGCAAATTAATCGAAGCGTTTAACATACTTATTCTATTTGTGACAGTAGCAAAAATAAATTATTGGGAGGTAACGTATAGACTAGGTTATAGAGGAAAAAACATAGCTACAACAATATTCTGTAGAGGACAATAAAGCATGCGTCCTTGAAAATGCGTCATCCATTCTGTTTTCTTTGATGGTTAAACAGCATAATTACTATTAAGACTATTAATAAGGACAGCGTAGTTAAAACGAACGAGATGCACGGAATAGGCCTATTATTTGGAGTGATGCGATAAAAATAAATAAATAACGCGTCCCTCTCGTTGAGCGCTCAGCCTCCCGTTTCCCAGCGACTCATCGCTGCACTTTAAAGGGGAGGGTTCTTCTGTCAGCTGTTTTTCAACAGCCGACAGAAATGTTTGATGCGCTTCTGACGCAGAAAAAAATAGGATCATTTTTATTCATCTTTTTTTTCCAAAAACAACACTTTGTGTTTATATCAGAGATGGTGTAACAGTGTAGGCCTTTGTTGGATTTTCCCAGTGCATTTTACAAAATAGGCCTATAGACATACACATTTTACTTTATATTGTGTTTACAGACTTATTTTACAACTCAAAGCATGATTGCTGGAATGTGCATTTTCCTATCAAGATAAGGAGGCAAATGTATTTTCCCAATTTCGTCATTAGAAGCATTTAGAAATAGGACTACATTTTTCTGCGGGCTGAGCTGAAACTTTAGTGCACTGACGAAGCCTTATGGATAAGAGGCGAAACGTTCGACACTTCAACTACAGAGTACAGAAGACAACTCAACAACCTTGATTGAAGATACATTTTTCATACCTTAATTGTGTTTTGTTCAAAATAACGTGAGAAAAAAAAGTTACCATGATGAGAAAATCTAGTCCTATACTATTAAGGCTAGGAAAACCTATACTTGTTTTTTTATTTTCTATCCTACCAAAATGTACACATTGTCTATATCATTTATAGAAAAACAGGCAGCCACCATAATTTAGCCATCTTTGTGGGTTATTGTTTATGAACATTAGTTCTTTTTCACTATACTATACACTATTTTTTTTGGCCCTCAGTGATCTTGCAGAGTTGGCTCGCATCAGCAGAGATGGTACTTTTACACAATTACTCAACTTCAATAACTAACATTCTTGCATAAGAGCTGTTCCAAGCCTAAATATACCTCTACTAAATTAATTACTATGTACTACGTCTGTGGCCCCCCACGCGGTAAACACTACAAAATGATTAAATACCCCTAATGAAAAAAAACACTACTGCTATATTGTCTAACGTTTTTGTCAGCTAAACACTAATGACACATGTGCAAAGATAATTCACCTACACCCTACTACACCCAGAGTGACTTGTTATATTCACAGCCTATTTAGGTACGCTCAAGACAACATCAGAGCCCTAGTCCAGACTGGCACCAGTGGCTAGTTTTTGTATATCAAGAGGTTTTCAATAAACTCAATTTGAGTATGAATTTTCCCTCGAGGAAATATAAGGTTTTATATTTCCTTGAAGCTGTATGTAGGCCAACACCATTTCCTAGGGAATGTTTTCAACTCTGTAAAACCCGACATTGTGTCACAATAAGTTTTTATTTTTTTTCTAATTACTTTCTTTGTGCTATGTGGACAGGTGATTATGTAAACAAAGGAAAACCTCCCATTTACAACACTTTAAAACAATGCACTGGTTTGGCCATATCAAATTAATATTATGTCTCAGTTTGTCTCACTTTTACCATTTATTTTCAGAGGAGCATAGCCTAAATTTAAATTCAATATGGGCATGTACACTTTGAAAACTACCAACAGTCAGTTTACAATGGACAAAACGCAAATATCATGATGACCGGAGTTTCCTGTTCCCAATGTAATGCGTTTTAGGAAGATGGTGTTATCAAGCCATGAAGAAGATTCATTTGACGTCTTTTGTCCTTTGCGCGATTGATTGTCATCTTGAATAAGCGGCAGTACATTTCCATAGAAACTGGAGTATCATCATTACCCGGGATGGGGAAAGTGATCAGAGAGGGATTACAGTTTGAATCCACAACACCAACAGAGGGTATATTCATTTTTGCGGCATCTCTAACACCTACATGAGTCTGAAACACATTGTTTTGAGTGGAGAGGAAGATCATGAGGTCAGGTAGGCGAACTCCAGGGCCATATTGAACTGAAGCATTGGTAAGGAGCCCTCCTTGCCAGTATCTGGTATGGGCATATTCTCCACATTCCTTAGCAGCGTTCTCTACCAAGTGGACAAATTGGCGTCTCCGGCTAACAAAGAGTATAACACCCCCCCTGTATGCAATATGTGCTGTAAAGTTAAGTGCTTGTTGAAGATGTTCCATCGTCTGGTCCAGATCAATAATATCTTGATCTAGACGACAGCCATAGAGATAGGGCTCCATAAGCCTGTAAAATTTAACAAAAACATTAATGGTCACAAATGTAAACACAGTTGAATGGTAGAGACAAACAGAAGTATTACTAGCAAGTAATAATCAATCACATTTTATTTATAGAGCCACACTCAAGGCGACCAAAGTGCTTTACAATAAAATCACATCAAATCCATAATGTACATAGCTACGACTTATTAAATAAAATATATAAAATTACAAACGAACCTGTGTCTGCATCCTTTCTTGTGACCAAGATGCACTCTTGCATCAAACAAGTCTTTTAGTGAGAACAGCTCTGACACACGGAAAAAATCTGCTTTATCGAGTGGCAAATTCATTATTTTATCTACAAAAAATATAACTGTTATTATTATATGATACTCAATGCAAAGGTGCAACACACTGAATTATACAAATACATTCCTTACCAGTCACATCTTCAGGTTGGGCAAGTGTTTTTATTGACGCTACCGTGGAGTAATGGTGTCCACAAATCGAAACGGCTCCACAGGGGTGTGACCTCCAAAGCCCTAAAATACAACATAAAATATAGATGTTTGTGTAATATTTTTGATTTCGCAATAAACAAGATTTTACCTCTCAGTACCGCCCGAGCAGCCATGCTTTAAAATAGAGCGGAAGGTCAGATACCTGCACATGCGCAGAAAGACCATACTGCCGTAAAGCGACTGTCGTGACGGAACGTGCGGTTTGTTTTTTTGTTTTTTTAAAGAAGCAAATACAAACAAATCAGATACAATAAAAATCTCACAAAGGGACTGCACATGTACACATCTTATAAAATAAATAAAGAGAACAAAGGAACATGGGGCATGTTATATAGTAAAAAAGAAAATGGAGTAAAAGGGCAATTATTTAAGATTGTGAATAAAATAAGCTAATTTCTCAGCATTCTTGGTGTTAATCAGTAATAAAGAGTTATAATATAGTTTCAGCTCATTCCTCCAAAGCGTAATGTTAAGTTTGGTCTTGGAAAAAACGACATTTACAGTGGGACAAAAAAGTCTATGGGGAACTGACCAAATTCTTTTTTGCCCCACTGTCTATGTAATGTTTACTTAACACAATTATATTGTTAATACCAAATTCATTGTTATTATTACGAAAAATACCAAATTATTATTAATTGTTAAATTTGAATTTCTTTGGAGACAATCCATTGTTGAAGGTCCAGCCAAAATCACTGTACAACTTCACACAAACAATTGCTTACATCCATTTTAAATCTCTGTGAATTTGTTCGTTGGATAAATCTTCTTAAAAATTGTAAACTGGATTTATTTTGTCTTTGGTGGGACTGGGAATGTTAACTAATCTTTTTTATGATCTCCTTTCCAAAGTCTTGGAGAATATAATCTCTTTTCTAGAACCATTCTGAAATAAGAAAGAGAGTTTCTATTAACCAACATACCTATTATTCCACACTGGTGTATTGTATGATGTGAAATTGTGCTTGAATATAAGTTTCCAATACAGAAAGACCTGTTGGTGGAAATCTGAAAATTTCATAGGATGCTTTTGAAGATCAACGTCACATTTTAGAAGAAAACTGAACGCGCGGTGGTCATGCCCGTAATCAAAGCAAACAAACCAGCATTCATTCCCTCAGCTTTATTTAATTCTTGTTGTTGTAAAACATACGAACAGATGCATGAAACACACATAATCGCCTACAGCGTCAAAACTATTTAATGTAGAGCGAAGAAGCATCTCTTTCTGACATTAACTGAAAAAGCAGTAATCTGCAGTTGGTAGGCCGCACAGTTCTATAATAAAACTCTGGTTGTTGGCATGGTATTGACTGCACGGTGGCTAAGCGGTTTATGCAAGAAGGTGTCGGGTTCGATTCCCGGAATCGGGTGGACTGGAGTTTGACATCTGGACATGGGTCTCCGGGCCATGCGGTCACCCAGTGGCAGGGAAGGATGGGTCAAATGCAGAGGGAGACATTTTCCTAAGGGGACAATATAGTATACGATAACCTTAATCCATTGGAAATAATGTCCATCTCGCGGCAATATTGTCCATTCTACTCAAGTAAATAATAGACAAATTATAATTTTTCTCGTTGACTTGATAATTGTACTTTTATATTTGTGTGCCCATCTATGTAACCTGGTAAGATCACCACAAATCCAGTTTCATTAAAATGTTGATTAGTTTGGAAAAATGTGTTTGAAAAGTATGTAGCAGCACTTCATACCTCTCCGTCGTCACCGAGTTGTTATTTGGTCCAAACCACTTCGGATTCGATTTGGATTCAAAACAGATTGGAGCAGCACAAGATGGATTCTCGTCTAAACTCTACCTTCTATGTTCATCCATACAATTCAAAAATATCTTAAATTTTCTATTTAACGTGAGCGTTTTAACCATTTGTTGTAAAATGAGACTTAATTATGGATTCCGTGTGGTGGCCTGCCAAGTCCAGGCAGAGTCCAGTGCAGTGATTTTTTTACAGTTAACAGTCATGTTTTCAGAGTTATTTGGACTCTAAAGTTCCCATGGTATCCGACTGATTTTTTATTTTATTTTAGTCAAGGACATTACTACCCCATCTGTTTGATGTATTTTCCATTAGAACTTGGCTAATGGGACAATCCGAAGATGGCCGCCACATTTGCTGCGGCAACAGTTAGAATGCCCAAACTAGAGTTTTATTATAGCACTGGTAAGCTACAACAAACTGGTTAACGAACAATGAATTATACAAACAAAAAATATGAACATGTTATAAGTTTCTTTAAAATTCTCAGGAAGGGAAAACACACTTTGTTTTTTGCAGACTTGTTACATCATTTATCCTGTAAAAGATTTGTAATTAGATTTGTAATAAACATGTACACTAAACTGTGGAATTTGGTTGCTCTACCTGTGGACTGGAACAAACTGAAGCTTTCTTTTAACATGCTGAACTGATGGTTGTAAATTCCCACTTCTCCAGGAAACCACTCCCTGGTAATGTAGTTTGTAAATCTTAAATTATTTTACCAACTACAAACACACATTGTTTTTATCCGTGTATATGAATCTGAAGTCTTATCATACATTGTGTAAATGTACCTTGCTGCATTTTTCATCCATGCATCTTCTGCTGAACCTCTCACTTCGCTCCTCAGTTGTAAGAGCTATGCAGGGTTTGAATGTGAAGCCAGGGTCAATTGCACTTGACAAAGACCTGAGCAAGTAGAGCAGGGAATACATCAGATAACGCCTAGATCCACATTATACTCAAATTAGGGATGTAACGATTCATCGATTTAAACCCCTTAAAATGTGAATCGATGTGAAAAATAAAAGAATAGTTACAAAACTGCAGATGTTAAAATAACACAAAATTAGTTCATTTTCATGTCTTGTAATTCTTTTTTTGTAATGTAAATTTCTCTAACTGAAACAATAGTTACAGTTTGTTACAAGGACGAAAATGCAGATGTTTAACAAATTGAAAAAAATAATTGAAATTGGGAACTTAAAATAAAAAAATCTAAATTGGGGCTTGAGTGCATCGTTACATCCCTAGAAAAAATACAGAAGACATTAATGTAACAAAACAAGTTTTTAAAGTACACTCTTTAATACACATAATGCAGATAAGGACGTGGCAGTTTTATCCCGAAATATTAAAATAAACAAACAGAAAAACACTTCTAACAAAATATGTACAAAATTGTCAATGCACAGCATGTTCAGTGACAGTTTTATAAACAAAATAAATATAATATAATTTACATACAAGTAAGAAATTTACAACAAATGAGACCGCAAGTTTAGATACATTTGTGGCTTCAGGGTAATAACCTGTGATTCAGTATTTCCTAAGTATTTGATAGACTTTCTTTATTTTTACATGAATTGAATAATCCTTTTGGCATAATTTATCCTGAATTTCAGCAGATTATATGTATGACTGTACCTTTCCTGCAAAGTTATCTTACGAAGGCATACTTCTAATTGTACACCACTCACATCCTTTTATTTGGCGAAAAACATTTATTTCCTTAAAAAAATGTCTAACCTGCTCTCTGACTTCAGTACGTCCTTTGCTGTTAATATTAGAGTAGTTATACTATTTTTTTCTTAATTTAGATTTTGAACCGGTAATAAGACACATGTGCAGGTATCTAAATCATGTCATGAATTGGTCAAAACAAAACAGCAGCCACATAAAATTAATATACTTACAATGTAGAAAGGCCCTGCTTCTTCTCTTGATCGCTCTTGTTTCCTGACTCATAAACTGCCTCATCTATAAAGTTCTCCTCTTTAATTTCTGGGCTAACTTCTTTATCCTCCATCTTCTCACTTTTTCTTTCTCTACTGTTAGCAGATAACAAATCTTGAGATTCCTTTTCCTCACATCTGTCCCTGCTTCGGACCTGCACATGGTTGGTCCTATTGCTTTCGAGTTCTACGTATACGGTTTTGTCCTTAGATATATGTACCATACTTTTTGTCTCTTCCTCAATATGGTATTGTGAACTGAAACTCGGAGCAAGCCTCTGTGTAAAGGGTCCTGGATGCTGTCTAGCAGATGACAGATAACTCGGAGCATGGGGATGAAACCCAGCATTTACCATTGTCTCAGTATTGCGAGGGAAAGATGTTGCAGTCGTCTTTGTGGAGGACCAAACTGTATTTTGTATTTTTAAGTTCATAACACTCGGAGATGATCTTGTTGCAGAAGAAGAGTCATTTGTTTTGGATGAGCTGATCTGGAATGGAGTCCGTATTTTTGTATCCGTTATAGGTAATCCCAGGCTTTGACGCCACTTGATAGATGCAGATTGAGAGGGTGTGAGATGAGGACTTAATGCTGACTGGGCCTCTTTTGATGGACCTGCGCCCTGGATGTTCCCACCATCTATGTTTGGAGTCCTTGGGTTAGTCACTTCCATCTCTGTGGCATGCTCTAACAGACTGGGGGAGCAGGTTGGACTGGAGGGAGACTGTGCACCTGCAGGGAAGTTTCTAAGGGGATAAACCTGGGGAGACAAAAGCGGCAGTTTCTCTTTAGCAGGATTGTTTTCAGTTGATCCAGGTAAAGGTTTGTTTTTGCTTGGAATTTCAGCCAGCTGATTTTCCGGTTTTACGTCCTCAGCTGTAATTTCAGAACAAACTGGTGCAATCCCGTTTGCTGATACAGGTTTGTTTTTATTGTTTTCTGCTGGTGCAACCTTGGCCTTTTCAGCAAGAAATCTCCTGATCTCTAACTCAATGCTGTCATCACTATCTACAGAACTGTCTTCTTCCTTGATAGGTTTACTCAGGGTTGAAATGGTCAAATCTGTTCCTTCCGAAGATTCACATTCTTGTTTATTCATATCATTTCCTGTGTTGCCTTTATTTTGGACCAAATTGTGCTTGGGCAATTTAGAAAAATGTATTTCAGTTTTTGTCTTCTCCAACTTTTTCAGGCTGCTGTGTTTAAGATGATCCGTTTTTGTCTTTTTAGACAGTGAAGCATATACTTGTAGTTCCTCCTTTTTAAAGCACTTCTCAGGCTTACGCTTTAAGTCTCTTGTCTTTTTCTTTACCTTCTTTTTTGTTTTAAGAAGATCTTTTATAGCCAGGTCAAGGTCTTCATCACTGTCAAGTGAGCTGCTTTTGTCCCCGCTTTGCTCACCTTCTAATGTATGTATTGGACTTGTTGGAGATGTAGATTCATCACTGCTGTCTGCTGAAGTTGTAGACATTGTGCTTTTGACGTTACTTAGTGCTGACATAGTGCATAAGCTGAGGTTTTCAGATGTTTGTTTTCTTCTCTTTGTTAAAGACAACCTTCCAGGTTTACTTACACATTTTGTTTTTATACTTTCATTTGTATCACCGGGTTCAGGAGCTGCAGCAGAGCTTAGTGTTTGTTTGTGCATTTGGGCTTTTTGTTCTAGAAATCTCCTGATTTCCTGCTCAATGCCATCTTCACTGTCAATGGAACTGTCATCGCTTTTAACCTCTGGTTTAGAGTCAGAAAGTGAAGGCTGAACACAAGATCTAACCAAGGAACTGTTGTCTAGACTAGGAGTCTGTTGGAAAACTCCAGGCATGACGGTTTTAGAGATATCTAGTATTGCCTCGGCACACATGAGCTCTGCACTTGTGTTAGTCTTTGGAGGCACACATTGCCCCTTGAAGTCTTCAACTTTGAATGAATGAAGTCCATTTCCTTTAATGCCATCCAAAAGTGTATTGCTTGGGATGTTAACAGGTAAAACTTCCTTTTTAATTTTTTTCTTTTTCTGTTTGCGTTTCTTAAGGTTTTCTGTGTTAGTCCCTTGGTGTCCTTTTACTGAATATTTGCAGACAGGTATTTTTTTGGTTTTGTTTGACAGGGGTTTTAAGATGTTTTTTTCCTGGAGTTGTTCGAGCTGGTAGCAACGGATAGCTTCTTCAATGCCATCATCACTGCTTGAATCTGAATCTTCACTTAATGTGTGCAGGTTAGGAGTGTCTCTTATGATTTGCTGGTTTTTCTCCATTTGGTATATCTGAATAGCCTCTTCAATCCCATCATCACTGCTGGAATCAGAATCCCCCACTAGAGTTTGTCTCGTTTTTATAACATCACGTAGATATTTAGATGCTTGGTTAGTTTGAGCGATTGACATGTCATTTTTTGTGCTTATATTTTTATTTAACTCTTGCTTTGCAAATGGGCCCTCATTTATTGAAGTCTTGTGTTTGATGTACTTTTTAATCGGATATGAGGTGGCTGTAACTGGCTCCTCTAATTTTACACTTTTTGGGAACTCTTCACTTGCTGTCAAAAATGTATTGTCGTCAGAGTTCATTTTAGATATGCCAGGAGCAGGAGTTCCTCTGGGAAATTTTGAAGGCTGTAGAGAATTTGAGGAGCATGTTTCACTCTTTCGCTTGGGACCATCCTTTTCTTTTAGATATTCAAGTATAGCTGCCTCAATTCCTCTGTCCACAGAATCATCACTGTCTGAATCATGGCTTTCATTAATGACTGCAGGCGGGTTGAGTTTTTGGTATATGGGATCTTGGGCATTGGAGGTGGCACCAACAAAAGACCCCATTGTTACCTTGCAGACTTGAGAATGTCCTTCTTGTCCAGATAGAGCTTTACTTTCATTTTCATCTCCCATCTCAACTGAGGACTGGGTGCTCCGCAGGCTCTCAATAATCATTTGGACTTTGTCAGAGATAGGTGTGCCTCTGGTAGACAAGTCACTGTCCGAGTCATTGAGGCAAAGTGGAAGGCTATAGCCTCTTGGTGTGCCACATGTTCTCCACTCTGTACGTGTCACTAAAACAGGAGGTACATCCATTAGGTACATTCTAGTGGAGGTGGATCAGGACCATTGGACTGTTATACACTCCATTCACAATCACATGGTTGACTCTGGAAAAAAATGTAAAAAAGGAAATCAGTCGAGACATAGAATTACATTAACCGTTCATTATGCAGTTGTTTATGTACTAGTTAATACAATTAGGCCTATTAAGCAATTCAAAAAGCAAAAGGCAAATGCAAACTGTTTAGAACCAAACGCTGTGAGAATTGGAATTGCAAATCAATAATCTGTATTACACATTACAATCAATCAAATCAATCGATCAAATCATGTAACAATTGATAGAACGCAGAAGAATGTGGTTGGCAAGCGCACGAAGGAAATAGTCGTTAAAAACTCTGATACGATGGTTTATCCTTGTCTAGAAAGCCCACAGGTGAAATACGCAGCTGAGACCCAACGTGAACTCGTGTATGTAACTAAACTAACGTGTGCCCGTAAATGTAAAGCGAAGGGGATTAAACAAGACGGGGCTATGCTCGCACACTAGTATCTAATTTGCTGTCGGTATCACGGTTTTAAGGTGATGAAGAGAAGAGACAACTTTGATATAAAACCATGCGTCTAATGTAAACTTTTGCGAAACATCCCCTTGTTTAAGTTCTGTAATATGCTACATTACAAAAATCATTAGCTCATGGCTGCATTTTGCTTCAATAGCGCTGCTACAGCAGCTCATAGCTACATGACGCACCCCGGAGGTTTCCGTGTTCGACTTGCGGCAAGGACTGCACTGAAGCCCGGCATGCAGCGCTAGGAGACTCCGCAGAAGCAACCATGTTCTACTTCAAACCGATGGATGGCAGAAATCATCGGTATGTACGCACTGATCAAGAAAACGGCAATTTCAGCATCCTCGGAAGCTCCAGATATGATTATGAAGTACATTTTAATGGTAAAGGATTGACTTGTGCAAACGACGGAGGCGTTAGCGGATATCGGTGACTTGAAAGGCGGCGGCGGCCTCTAGGCTGCTGCAGCCCGGCATTTTCCCTGCCATTGAAAGCCTTTGTATTGAGCTCGGTCTGTAGCGTTAGCTACGGCTATTTGTCACATGTAAAGACAATTTTCAAAAGTTTTTCCTACCTGCTTACTAGACAAAACGATTGATACGAGTATGTGAGTTCATTTTGTGATGGTCCAAGTGTTGCCGTCGTGTTGTTTGGGTGCCCCTCAGCGGCTCCGCGCCTCTTGCACTCGCCGTCGAGTCGCAGCCAGAGAGACTGCAGGCGGATAGGCTTCCTGAACCCGGCTCCAGCTGGGCATGGACCTGGGACTACACCGCTCTCTTCTTCTTGTGTTGTTACTCTGCTCCCACTACTCTAGGATATCGGTGTTTCAACTGCGTGCATATTGGAACACTTTACTTACATTTAATAGGCTACATTAGCCCAAATAGTGTGTAAAATTTTGTTTAAGGAAGTATTTTCTTATTCGGCTTCTATTTATGTATTTTTTTTTTTTTTGCCTAAAAGGTCTAAACTTAGACTAAGACTGCATAGTTCTCTATCATCATGTGAGAACCACTGGCCTTGATGCGCCACCTAGATTCATCAGAATTAATTTACAGTTTTGTAGCAAACGAACCGTAGAATAAGCGTAATTTGTAACATGTATGTCAACTTTTATTCATGACTTTAGAGTGAGAAAAAACAAACTTTTGTTTCCACTTAAAGCAGTGGTCATTAAAGTGCCCCAAGATGATTTCAAGATGGGCCAAAGAAAAATATTGATTGTGTATTTAATCTTTATTAATGAAAACATATTTGTGAATTGAGGTCAAATAACGAAGTCAACAATGTATCACTAAACCAGATTTTAAATATGTTTTTATTGATCTATTGCATATCTATTGCAAGTTTGGGAACCCCTGGTCTGAGAGGACATGATGTGTCCAGGTTGGAGCATCATAAGTACCCATACAGCCATTGGGTCACAAAATGTCCTGACAAAATAAATAAACAAATAAAATAGATAAATGGCTGTTTTCTAATCGTTTCCATCCATCCATTTTCTTCCACTTGTCCGTTGCCGGGTCGTGGGGCAGCTGTTGGAGTTGCCCAAATCACATAGCACCAGCCCCTACGGCTCCTCCTGCAGGTGGTGGGTCCACAGAAGGACGGCCTCATGGTTCTAATTGGGCCTGTTGGTCTCTCATAAGGGGCTTCTGAACCGCTCTTTGTCTGACCTGTCACCTAGGACCTGTTTGCCATGGGAGACCCTACCAGGGGCACGAAGCCCCGACAACAGAGCTCCAGGATCATTCGGGCGCTCAAACCCCTCCACCACATTAAGGTGGCGGTTTCCATCTCTAATAATATTCTAGATCATCTGGTTTTAGAGAAATTGGCTTTCAAAAAGTTTTCTTGTGGCTCATTTTACCAGGACTGGAATTGAACCATCAGATTTAAAGGTTACATTTACACTTACAATCATAAACTCTTATTTTTTTATTTCTTGATATGTCCCAGCAGCAATTGTATGCAGAAGAATAATCATATTCTTTATTTATGTTAATATTCGACCATATGCAGATTATAACATGTTGCCCCTAAAAATAAGTATGTGTATTAATGTAGGCTACTTCCATCCAGCCATCCATTTTCTTCCACTTGTCCGTTGCCGGGTCGTGGGGGCAGTCAGAGCTGCCCAAATCACATTGCCCTATGGCTCCTCCTGCAGGTGGTGGGTCCACAGAAGGAATGTAGGCTACTTCTCTCTTACAAATCCAGAACCATAAAAAACAATGCAAAACCATAAAAATTAAAAATATATAATATTATATATATTCTATATAATATTATATATGCTTATATAGAATATAAGCATATTCTGAAGCTTATTTTGTTAAGTTTATTATGGATCAACTTACACCATTTTTCTTCTTTGAAAAATTGGGATATTTTTGTTTATTAAAGATTAAATCTACCTTAACCTGGATATTCTTTTATACCTTGAAAATTACCCGCCTAAATGTATTTATTTATAAAAGTTGGTTTATTTTCCGGCCAATTTATCATAATTGTTTGTCTGCCAAGTTGAAATGATGTGATGTGAATCCATTAAGTTAAACAAAAATGTTTAATTTCCAGAATTTGATACTCCTCAATTACAGGTTTTTAAGGCACAATTTTCGACGACAACACAACAGGGTTACGTTGGTATCGGACGGACGCATGTATCTTTTACACAACAACCCCTAAGAATTTGTACTTCGCTTGAGTTGTAGTTTTCCTTATTGAGATCTTATTACTTTACTAAGCTACATTTGAAAGATAAAGCACTGCAGAAGGTCTCGGGTTCGATCCCTGGATAGGGCCATTCTGTGTGGAGTTGGCATGATCTCCCCGTGTTTGCGTAAGTTTCCTCTACCATGTAAAACATGTACAATAGGCCAGGATGAATGATGTGTAAGTGAGTGAATGGTGGTGGTCAGAGACTGTTGGTGCAGATGTGTTGCGTTTCGGTCAGTCTACCCCATGAAACTGTGCCTACATACCGATATGGAGTGAATAAAGACAAATCCCCTACACTGTCTGGAGCGCATCGGGAGACTAAGTGCTGCATAGATAAGCTTCCATTCCACTTGGCCGACATTTCTGCAAAGGTTCCTATAAGTAAAATTCTAAATTGGCTGCATGTTTAGTAAGGTATCATTTAAATAAAACTTTTGAAGCACCCTGGGGTCTTGTGAATACCACTTCTCACGACAAAGAAGAAGGTTTGTCCCATGTGTGACGTTTAGCTGTACCGGTGATATATTGCAGTCACAATAATTGTTTTTGAAGCTTCACATCTACATATGTGCACTTTGTGATACCCTTCGGTATGAAAAGCGCTTTATAAATAAAGTTGATCGATTAATTGATTTGTATGATTTTTTTTTTCTTATTTCTTTTACAATTTTGTTCTTTCTACTTTGAATACTTCTATATTTTCTACAGTAAAATTAATACTTTAACCTTTATTTAAATAAGTAAAAAGAGATACAGATTTTGAGTAATCTGCACTTGTAATAAAATCATGTGCTGTCACTGTGACCACCATTGCCATTTTTTAACTCACTCACTTTAAATCACTCACTTTCAGAGCAGAAAAGTGAACGCAAATGTGAGCATTGGGCTGCATTAAACGTAAAGAAAATCCAACGGTTAGTCTAACAATTCACTCAACCTAAATGTCTTGCCCTTAATTTCTCCATAAACTGTATTTTTGTATCTAAAGCCATTGTCAGCTTGAAGACCTAATGCTGTAGACTGAGCATCTTGCTTTTCTTTTCTTCTACCACTGGGTGGCAATGTAGGGCTACATCTGAGCTTTTTAAAGTATACAATTATTGTAGCCTATTTGGATAAAAAATATTATTGCATTTCAGAAGTATGTAAAGAAATAGGCCTAGCATTTTTCCCAATATCCCTGATATGATTGAATCATGGGCCTACAGGGGGCAGCAAATAGCTACCGTGAATTGGCTTTCTAGTAGGCTATCAAAGCAGATCATTGTGCCACAGTGCCCTTGTTCTTGCATTCATTTTGCCATATACAACTCACCAAGACCTAGGCTAGATGATCTGTCAGGAACATTCATCTTTTAATGCTCGTGACATACATTAAATTAAATGTGCCTGCACTAGGGAAATGTGATAAATAGTGAGCAAGTGTGAAGAGAATGGGGTTTTTATCAGGAATGATTTCGTACACAAATGCTTCTTCCTAATGGCCTTGTCACTTTGGTTGGTTTTCCTCCAAGGACAACAACCATATGACTGAAAAGACCATGAATCAAATGACATTGGGGAGCTTGCAATCGCTGTCTTAGAACCAGAGATGAGATCATAAACAAAGAATCACTTTATAAAGCAACAGTTTACAGTACGAGATTTTCAGAATTATGTAATCGAGAACAGCTTGAAGATGTGTTCAGAGAGAAAGCCAAGACCCCAGCTGTGGCCCTGCTCCCACTCAACATACTGTACTTGCAGGCACATTGGCACATCCTCCCACGCCTTTGGCCATGTGATTTTAATCGCTAGTTGTACATATTTTATTCAGAACAGCAGCCTAATGCTGTTCTTTTTCCATTTCCATTAAAAAAAATAACGCAGTTTGTACTGTACCATTCCAAATAAGAGTTGATTTATAAAACCAAGCCTATAGAACAAGTCCAAAAAAAATTGTTTTCTGTGAATGGAATTGCCATTGATTTGGTCTAAGTTGAAATAATACGAAAACTCAGAGAGGTCACCGGTAAGTCAGTCCAGAATCAGATTTATTGAAAACGGTAGCAAACAGAAGTTCCAGCAAACCGGTAATTCAGAAAAGAGACATATTCTTATGTATTAATGACAGTTCACAGAGCGTTTTATACAGTTGTCAGTTGTAGTTGTGCAGAAAAAACAAAATCAATGCATGCTTCGGCCAGCTGTGCTGCCTGTCTGTCCATCACTTATATCTATTGTCCATGAGAAGTTTATTGTGCGTCTGGGTCAGATTAACCTTCGCTTATAATGACAACAAACAGCTCCACAATTTTAGATTTGGAATCTTTTAAAATACTTTTTGAGTGACAACTCTCAGCAGGACTCATTTTGACCCCAAATACCACACAGTTACACCACCATAAGCACGTCATAGACTTAAAGGAATAGGCCACTGTTGTTAAACACTGAGGTTCTTACCTTAGCTTAGACGAGTTGATGCATAGCTGTCTGGTCTTTACATGTACACTCAGACACGTAAACAGAGCACAGACAGCGTTAGTATAGCCTCTCCTCCTCTCCTCTATGGATCCAAACTGGAGTGAAGTTAGAAACAACCAAGTTCTTCCACGTTTTCCCTATTTAAATACGGTTACATGAGCCTTTACACGATCCAAGTATAAATGCCTGAAGCACTTTACAGTAAGGAACCATTCACTCTCTCATTCATACACCAATGTACGCAGACACTGGAGGCATGGTGGGTGAAGTGTCTTGCCCAAGGACACAACGACGGTGTGGAGCTGAGATTGAACCCCTGACTTTCCGATCACGAGTTGACCCGCTCTACCACCTGTGCCACTGTCGCCCCAAGAATAGTCGGACAGAATTAAACATGTCAATTTTCTAAGCGGCTTAAAACGGGAACTATATTGCAAGGCGTAGTAGTTCCCCTTTTTATCCACTTACAAAATCGACATGTTTAATTTTGTGTGACTATACTTGGATCGTGTAAAGGCTCACGTAACCGTATTTAAATACTCCTTTTTGGATCCATAGAGGAGACGAGGAGAGGCTAAATGCTAACGCCGTCTGTGCTCTGTTTACGTGACTGAGGGCACATGTAAAGACCAGACAGCTAGCATCAACTCATCTAAGCTAAGAACAGGTGTCTGTATTTAAAAACGGTGGCATATTCCTTTAACACTAGGTGTTACAGCCTTTGGCGGTGTTGTATGAACTTGTGAATTTATACAAGCAGTGTGCTGAAAAAATACACTCAACAAATATTTGTATAATTTTCATTTTTTTTTTATTATCTTTTTTTTATTATTACATTTTTATGGAGTGAACTCAAATACATAAAACTGTTTTATATACTGTACACAATAGACTAATTTCTCTCAAATATTATTCACAAATCTGTCCAAATCTGTGTTAGTGAGCACTTCTTTGTCAAGAGAATCCATCCCACCTCACATGCTGATGTCCCATGCCGGGACTGCCTCACGCAGCACACGCATCTCCTTTGCATAGAGTTAATCAGGTAGTTGCTCATTGCCAGAACTGGGATGTTTTCAGCTTCCAGGAATTGTGTACAGATCCTTGCAACACGGGGCCGTGCATTATCATGAGGTGATCACCCTCATATAGGGCTCATAGGGGTGACTAGTCCACCTACAGGAGGGAGGTGATGTGGGTTATAACCGGTAGAGTTACATATAGGAGTCTAAATGACATCCTGTGGTCCTCTTCTCATACAACACATGTATGCCCTGTTTGTTCTACGAGTGTGGACGATCTAGGGAAGCAAATCTTCAGTTATGCTGTGCCCACTGGTGAACTGTGTGAAATTATTCCGTTATAGAGATTTTGTTGCATTGTTCACTGTCTGCGTCTTGTTGGTTTCCAAACCATTCGTCATTGAGCTTTGATTTGATTTTTCAAAAGTCAATGATGAAAGTCCTGTCAACAGATCTTGTGTTTGTAAATTATTACTCAGCCTTGTTCTTTTAATTCTCTCTGTACTTCTAAATAATGACTTTGATGTTACTTCTAAACTCTGGCCCAGGCCTTGGATATTCAGTCTAGTTTACAATGTGTTAAATAATGGTTTTCTGTTTAAATAATAGTCTATACATAATTGTTTAGTCTGAGGTCTTTTATTGACTTTTGATTTTTTAGTAAGCACTCATTAAAGTAAGCTGCATTCATAAATTCAGCAAAGGAATATCTATTTTCTGTATTATATTGATAGATATTGCCTTAAATTGGATTCATGTTTTATTGTTAGTTAGAAAATATGTTGCATCTCTTACATTTTCACTTTAAACCCAAACTTCTGATAAAATACTCTGCTAGTGTTTGCCATGTTTAATTTTTGTCAGAATTGCACTCAGAGGATGTAAATGTTTGCCTGGGTACTTTTGCCAGCAAATGAACGTGAGCTCTAATTTGTCTCTGCAGCCTTGCCTTGTATTTACCAAGCGAGATTATGCTCTTTAGCGTGGCACTGGAATCTGGTGCGGTGTCAGAAATGGCATACGATCCTAATCTGCTCTTTAGTACACATTTGTGAGCAATTCCTGATAAAAGGAAGTTTGTTATGAAAGACCGAACACAGTCCTCTGCTATTGTGTTTTCGTGGTGCAGGTCCACAGCGTGTTGACCCGTAGAGTCCAGAAGTCAATGTCATGTGACAGAAACACTTTCCCTCCATCGCTGGCTCACAGTGAGTTATTGATTTAGGAGAGTACATTTAATTTCCCCGTCCCAGCAGGTCAAACAGGTCCCACTGTCCTGTAGACACCATTTTAAGGCTGTATTGGAATATTAGAGGCTGTATTTATTTTTTTATTTAACCTTTATTTAACCCTGAGAGTAGAGGTCTGTTTTTAGTGGTAGGGGAAACCGGAGTGCCCGGAGGAAACCTACGCAGACACGGGGAGAACATGCAGACTCCACACAGAAAAGGCCAATGTCATCCGGTAAACTTTATATATATGGGTCAATGACAACTTTGGTCCAATTTTTATTTTGCTTACTTGGGAGTGTTTGTTGTAATCTGAAGTTTTACAATTAGACCAGTACACCATCACAGCCGGTGACATTTTTGACATAATGATCAAATGTATGGTGTGAATATGAATAAATAATAATAATAATGTCTTTGTTATATCCTAATAAAATCACTTTAGTGATGATGGACTAGATTGACACACTGAAAAATTGCACATTCTCATGGATATCCCCCCAGGCCCAGATTGGTGTGCTATACATATCACTCATCGAATTTGTCAAGATATTATACTTTACAGACTTGTATCGCCATTGGATATGATGGGACATCCTGCTGCGTTGTTAAAATGAATCGAGCAACTCCAGTTTAATAACCAGAGACACTTCTCATTTCCAACAAAAACATTATCATAAACTCAGAATGATAAACTGTAACCATGAAAGACTATTTGGTTGTTTAAATATTATTTGATATTGCATGAGCTGCCAGATTTGATTTAAAACCAAAGTGACAACTATTTTGCAAACCCTGTTCTAAGATCCTTCCTCAAATGTAAACACTGATTTTTAGTTATTTGTTTTCTTTAGATGAGATGAGGATCAGTGTCACTGCTATATTCACTATATTCCTCTCAAATAACAACCAGTCCTAAAAGTAGCGTCACTATTTCCCTGCCTAAGCACACCTTGTCTCACAGGGAGTGTTGTGCAGCCGTACATTTCCTTAGGGGCAGTTATTCTCAAATTACACCAGGTTTTTCCTGGTTACGTCTCTTGTGGATTCTTTACTCTTGCATACAACCTCATTAAAAACAAAGATGACATCATGCAGCCCAAGAGCATGTCTTAACTGGGGAGATGCTCTGTCAGAGATTTGTTTTAATGTAGTAGTGACAGATCAACACATTTATTAATCATAGCCGAATTGAAATGTAAATGTTAATGTAAATGTGATGAATAGCGAATCACAAAAGCTCATGTTCTTTGCAAAATAACCAGTCTTGGATCATTGTAAACAATATTCTTTACAATGTGAATGCAACTGGGCATTTCTAAAATGCATGTTTTGAACTTCTATGACAAATGTATTTTTTATTTTATTGGTTTATTTGGTCAGGACAGTGCATGTTAATGAATATACATGTAAACAAGCCACACCGGATTGTAGCCTTGGGCTAATTTCCATCCATCATCCCCCAATGCCCACTCTCATTCATCCTGGCCACTACATGTTTTTTAGTGGTAGGGGAAACCTACGCAGACAAGGAGAGAACATGCAAACTCCACACAGAAAGGCCTCCCTGTCCTGGGAATCGAACCCGGACCTTCTAGCTGTGAAGCACAAGCGCTAACCGCTGTAACCGTGCCGCCGTTTGGTGTTGACCCACTAAAATCTTCCACCTGAAATGTATCACTAAACCATGTAAAAGACACTCCACCTAAAATAAATAAATAAATAAACTTGCCTATTTTGATGCAACTTTTACCAGTAGGAATCCTAGGTTCTGCACTGGGAAACAGGTTTCTTTAAAATATACATGCTCACAACAAGGGACTTAAGAGTTTATGTGTTGCCAAATATAGCTTTTCTATAAACCAAAACATCAGCAGGACCAGGCACACCTATGAGATGTTCTCAGTGACAGTAAAAAACATAATCTAAATGTAAATTGACAGTGATCTGTTTAGAGCCTGCTCTGCAGTTTGTAAACTGCGTTTTGTTTTTGGAGGCAATATTTACATGAAAGTCAGAGCTATGCAATGACTCAAAATGTTCTAGCAACATTAGGAAGTTAGTAAAAACAACCATCATATACTGTAGTAGATGTTAACCGACCATTTTTGTGTAGTTTCAGTTGAGTCTGTGCATTTGGCCGAGTAGTTGGCCCAATTTGTTGTTACCGAAGGTTTAAACTGTATACTCAGAAACTTAATGTTTACCATTTTGGATACACATTACTCAAGACTCCAAATGGAAATAAGTCCAAGAAAATGGCTAATTAGGACACAATGTTGCAGGTAAAACACCAAATAGAAATAAGATATTGGTAAAAATGCTGAACATCCTTTTAATAACCCGCTCTTAATTAACATGCCGCTGCTGTGGTTATATTATTTGTAACATACTTGATTGTATTTTTGTTCAGATATACTGGTTAAATATTATTATATTCAAGTGAAAGATGCTCTGTCCACTGACGTATTGTACTGTTTTGTAAATACTTTGCTCATGCCTGGTGCCAGTGCTAGTCAGTCAGTGCTAGAGGCCCAAAAGCAAAACACGGAACAAACATAAGGCTCAGATCCCCCTCCCCTGCGTGGCCCACCTGTAAGAACAACTTAAACGCATGCTATCATATTAAATACATATTCTCAATAGCTTTACAAGTACAGTACTTAAATACACTGACCACATCTATGCTTTAACATGAGGTGATGGGCCAGCCAAAATCTACAGTGCACTGGTGGAAATGGAAAAGTAATTAACGTGAGCAGTTTCCCTGTAGCACTATTAGAATAGAAATTCAGCTCGGACTGTACTTGTTTGACCCTTTGAGCTACGGCCTGCTACTTTCCTGCAGATTTCAGACTTTTTGCTGAGATTTGAAGTAGAATAATTATACCCACAGAGGTACTAGAGTCCACATTATCTTCAGAAGCGAAGACATGAGCTCACAAGCTAATATAGGTAGCGCCATTAGACCCCAAGCAACAAATAAGAATGGGGAAGTTAATTAAAGATTTAATAAAGAATGGAATAGTCCTGTGGATGTGGCAGATGTTCCATTACATGAAATTTAAATCTCACACTACCAAAATCGATCAGGTTTTTGTAAAACAAAATTAAAAATCTTACTATGACGTGATTGCTTAATGACTCTCCTTTCTTGAAAGTTTCACAAGATGGAAGATGGTATGTGACATAGTTACTTTAAAAATAGATTATGTTCTTGTAAAATGGATTTAAAACATTCCTGCCCATTGTCATGCTCTTATGGCTCCTCCTAAAACAACAAATCTGTGCATCTGGGTTTGGGATAATGTCACCTCTTGCTGCTCTAGCTGCTTAGTCTTTTGGTTTGGTTGCTAGGAGACTACACTAGCGCCCTAAAGGTTTTCTTTTCCAGAGATAGTGTACTGTTCAAGGTTATACTCATCTATTCAGTCGCTCCTATTTGATGTTGTGCACTGATAGAGGATGATATGGATGTCAAAGGAGAAGAGATGCACAAATAGTAATGAACGCTATGGTGGGTTATGTTTCTATAAAGCTGAGCATCAAAATCACCATGCATTCTTTATTTTTTTTAGGTTATTTTTTCATGGATTGACTTCAAATACTTTCTGCATATTGACCACTAGGTGGCTCTGGAGATCTATTTGACTTGTGCTTAATGTCATGCGTTTTCTTCCCCCCTTGTTCGCCCAACTCATTATGCTTCAGTTTGGTGTTGACCCACTAAAATCTTCCACTTGAAATCTATCACTAAACCATGTAAAAGACACTCCACCTAAAATAAATAAGACATAGGTGGCATCTTCCTGATTTGTTGTGTTTTTCAGAGCACAGAAAAAGAACCACTTACCTGTGATAAAGGCATTTGCAAAATATGAAGTGATTAGGCTCGATGTTTAAGAAAAACATAGATTAAAATAGTGGTCTATTGGTGCTTCCACACTTTGAAAACTGAACGCACTATAATATTGCCTTAATTTGCTATTGTGTACGTCTGTTGGCGTGACTTATTCCTTCAAGGATATTTGACTGATTTAAAAAAATATATAATAATAATAATAATAATAATAATAATAATAATATATATATATATATATATATATATATATATATATATATATATATATATATATATATATATATAAATATATAGTAATGCATTTGGTTTGTAAAGTTAAGCACAGAACAAAGAACATTTGACAGATGAAATTGGCTTTCAACTTGTCATGCTAATGCTTGAACATTAGTCACGGCGCTAAATACAAATTGTCCAAGCTCAGATTTATTTTAGTGTTCTGTTCTGTTGTCTGTTCTGTTGTCTGTTCTGTTGTGAGCACAAAGCCTCTCTGTGTAAATTTAAAACTTGCCACGTTACGTAATTTGTTATAGAACTAGCTAATGTGAAGTGTCTGGGGTGTTTATCTGTGACTCCAACTTATCAAAGAGCAATTTTCCAATTTTTCAAATTGCTTAATTCCAATATAGTAAAGTAAAAAAAGTAGTTTTTATTTTTTTATAAAATCATAAACCTGACTAACAATCTCCTTATGTTGTATGTATCTTGACAATTATGTGCCTTAAGTTGAAAAAGTAGCCTACTGCATGGAGGAGTTTTGGAAGTTGCATACAAAAATCATATAAAATATGATTTCTCATAGGGCAGCAAGATTAAATGCAGTTGAATCAAACTCATAATTAGTCACAATAAGCAAATCACGGTGACCTTATTTCTTTAGGTAATTTAGAGTTTTGAAATGCATGTGATTCTTATAACAGTTTAGTTTTATTATTATTATGATGATGATGATGATGAACATGTTTAAAGTGTACACTGTGATCTGATACATTCGATTGCAGCACTTGACAGATGTTTTTCCAAAGTTGTTCTGCCCTATTGCAATATGCTCTTCATCTTGTGAGGCCAAACTGGAGCAGTACTATGGGCTTGGAGTACTGCAGTTTGTTGGCATGCCACAAGGTGGGCGCACCTCAGGTGAACTGGGATTTGTAGGAGACACTTTGCTGTAGTAGCAATTTATGGGGGGTGAAAAAGTCCCACTGAGCTAATGGACCATTCATTTCTGTTGACAGCGTGCTGCTGATTGTAGACTTACTCCATACCATTGTGTGGCCATCCTCAGGTGGCATCCCAAGAAGCCGTTTTCTCCTCCACTTAGATGCTGAAAAAGTTATTTTTTCAAAAGCTGTAATTTGTTTAGTGCAAGTGTTGCTCATGGGAGAAAAGTGAACAGCTGGAGAAGTTTAATAGAGTTTTGTACAGCAGATGAAATGTAGAGAGTAGAGAGAGTATTAAAAAGTTGACAGATATTTGTTGTACAATATGACATGAATCCCAGAAGACCTAAGCTATTTTCCATCCATCCATCCATCCATTTTCTTCTGCTTTATCCGGGGCCGGGTCGCGGGGGCAGCAGTCTCAGCAGAGATGCCCAGACTTCCCGATCCACGCACACCTCTTCCAGCTGTTCTGGGGGGACCCCGAGGCGACACCAGGCCAGCTCGGAGACATAGTCCCACCAGCGTGTCCTGGGCCTTCCACGAGGCCTCCTCCCAATAGGACATGCCTGGAACACCTCCCGAGGGAGGCGACCAGGAGGCATCCGATACAGATGCCCTAGCCACCTCAGCTGGCTCCTTTCAACGTAGAGGAGTAGCGGCTCGAGTCCGAGCTCCTCCCGGGTAACTGAGCTCCTCACCCGATCTCGGAGGGTGCGCCCAGCCACCCTGCGAAGGAAACTCATTTCGGCCGCTTGTATTCGCGACCTTGTCCTTTCGGTCATTACCCAAATCTCATGACCATAGGTGAGGGTGGGAACGTAGATCGATCGGTAAATCGAGAGCTTTGCCGCTTGGCTCAGCTCCCTCTTCACCACAACGGTCCGATACAGCGACCGCATCACTGCTGACGCCGCACCGATCCGTCTCTCGGTCTCACGCTCCGTCCGTCCCTCACTCGTGAACAGGACCCCGAGATACTTGAACTCCTCCACTTGAGGCAAGGACACCCCACCGACCTGAAGCGGGGAAGCCACATTTTTCCAGTGGAGAACCATGGCCTTAGATTTGGAGGTGCTGACCCTCATCCCGGCCGCTTCACACTCGGCTGCAAACCGCCCCAGTGCGCGCTGGAGGTCCTGATTTGAGGAAGCCAACAGAACAACATCGTCTGCAAACAGCAGAGATGAGATTCTGAGGTTCCCAAACCGGACACCCTCCGGCCCCTGGCTGCGCCTAGAAATTCTGTCCATAAAAGTAATGAACAGAACCGGTGACAAAGGGCAGCCCTGGCGGAGCCCAACACGCACCGGGAACAGGTCTGACTTGCTGCCGGCAATGCGAACCAAGCTCCTGCTACGGTCATAAAGGGAACGGACAGCCCTTAGTAGAGGGCCCCGTACCCCATACTCCCGGAGCACCCCCCACAGGGCACCACGAGGGACACGGTCGAACGCTTTCTCCAGGTCCACAAAGCACATGTGGACTGGTTGGGCGAACTCCCACAAACCCTCGAGCACCCGATGAAGGGTATAGAGCTGGTCCAGTGTTCCACGACCAGGACGAAAACCGCATTGTTCCTCCTGAATCCGAGGTTCGACTATTGGCCTAAGCTATTTTGATGTACATAATTGAAATGTTATCACATAATATTGACTATAGCTTTTCTATGTTTCTTTATTTGAAAAGAAAAACACATTAACTATGTTTAGGGTATCAACACTGACCTCTGTTTGAGCATTTTCATATTTGAATTCAATCTTGAGCTTGTTTTGTATTGTTGAACTTCTATTCAAGTAATATTTTCAACAGAATGGTTAGAACAGACTTACTTTTTTGATGTTGAAAATAACTTCACATTTCAGTCACAATACCAAAAACAGTCATAGTCACTTTAACGCCATATTGCTGAACATTTCAAAACATAAATACAATGAAATATAATAATTTCTTATATTAACAATATTTTGATTGTGTAAAAATGCTTAAAAACACACTGGAGCGGGTCATGCATGTGAATCAGTTGAAGCAGAGCTCTCTACACACTGCAGACCTGTGTTGTTTTAATAAACTCATTCTGACCAATTTCAATGTCAACACGCACATTGGTGTTGACAACAGATCAGGCCGGATGAAGAACAGTATGTCATAGGCTAGTGTTAGACCCAAAAGAACGAGGCTGTTAACACGGCTCCCGACTTTAAAAGTCATAAATTAAATTTTTGTATGTGTTTTTACAATCTGCTCTACTCTGCCGCTTTGCTAAGAGCAGTTAGCGCTCTCGTTTCACAGCAAGAAGGTCCCAGGTTTGAGTCACACCTGGACAGGGCCTTTCTGTGTAGAGTTTGCATGTTCTCCCCCTGTCTGCGTAAGTTTCCTCGGGTACTCCGGTTTCCCTTGCCACTTAAAACATGTATAATAGGCCAGGATGAATGACGCGTGCGCGTGAATGATTGATGGGTGGTCAGAGGGACTGTTGGCGCAGATGTGTGCAGTCGCAACAGCGCTTCTGTCAGTCTCTCCCAGGGGAAACTGAAGCTACAAGTAGCTTACCACCACCGAGTGTGGAGTGAATGTAAAATTGTCTCATGTAAAACGCTTTGTGACCATGGCATACTGCGGAACACTTTGAAACAGTTGATTGCACACCGTTAGCCTCGGTTAGCAGCCTTGTGGCAGTTATTAGTCAGAAAATCAAAAAGATGCATATTCGAAAGTGCGAAAGGTCAGTGCGCAATGACACAAGAGCACATCAGGTTGGCCACATCTGTAGCACCTTCAGCTAACTTTTTTGTTGTTGTTGTTACAACCTGGCTCAGCTAGATTAAAAGGGAGTAACAAAAACCAAGATGTAAAAATTTATGTTTAAAGTTGTAATTTAATAAAAGGGATGTATTAGGTAAATTTAACAAAGGGGTAACAAAAATACTCAACCAAAATGGGATATTTACAAAGGTTAACAAAAACCTAAACCCTAAACTAAAACAGAAGGGTATCAACAAAATTAGGCCTAAACTACTAAACAGAGTCATGACTCACTAAACGAGTGTCTCTCGATCCCACATCACATATAGTGAACATTCCAAGGAGAGACACGAACTTAATCTCGAATGGTCCCACACACAACATTAACACAGAAGGGACACAGACACAACACAGAATGGCGTACTGGCCACAAAGACCAGCAGCCCCGAATGGTCCATGGTGTGGGCTTATATAGGCGTGGCTGCAGAAAGAGGTTGATTGGGGGCCAGGTGTTCCTATACCGGACTAATCAGGACCAGGGACGAGCAGCCAACCAGAACCGAGCGTGAAACGAGTCCTCCAATCCCAGACCAGGGCCCACACAGCCAGGTTTCCATGGAGCAAAAGGGGAAATTAGCGCCACACAAACAGAACCAACAAAAGGGACGGAGACTGGAGGCCTAGTGCCGCAACATTTGTGCACCGACTTTTTGAAACATTTAAATGATAAGATTTTAAAAAGCAAAAACACACAACATAAAACACACAATTTTAAAGTGAAGATTTTTCAAAAACTTAATAAACTGAAAAGTTATAAGACTGTGACTGATGGTGCGACGTTTGGAGTAAGCGCATGGGAACACGGACTGAACTAACTTGAAGTAAATACAATTGAAAGTAGGGCAGTCTCCAGAGGCGTAGCTTGCCATTAGACAAGGCAGGCAGCTGCCTGGGGCCCCCAAGCTAGGAGGGGACTCTAGAGGGCCAACAGATTTGGCAGAAACGAGAATAAGAGAATACAGTCACTGCAGCAGTAGTGACAAGGTGCCACAACAATTGGCTGTCACATATTCCCAGAAAAGGGCCCCTACTGACAATCCTGCTTGGGGGCCTGGTTCCCTTGCTACGCCGCTGGCAGTCTCAGGTCAACACACAAGGCTCTCCAACATGTGTGAAAACGACCTTAAAGACACTTTTTAGTAAAAATATACCTGCTTGTAGCTGGTTCATGAAATGGCTGTAAATCTGACAATTATAACACATTTTGAAATTTACCTGAGCAGAGATTGCGATTTCTATAAAATTTCGATTAACATCCAAGCCCTAGTTGACATGATAAGAAAAAACAGATACATGGAGTAATCAGATAATGCAATAATCAGATTTGATTTGTATATATTCACATCAGAAATGTGATGATCCAAAACTCTGAGTTTAACATGTGTCAGTTTAGTTTGGGATTTTTGAGCAACTGAACTATCTCCCCACTGCTCTCTTTAATCAGGCCTCTTCCGCACACCAGACATCTGCCTCATCATCAGAACAAAGAATAGACTGCTCATCATACAGTTTGCATTTTAGGATTTAAATGGATACTATCCATCCATCCATTTTCTTCCACTTGCCAGGTCATGGGGGCAGCCGTCCGAGCTGCCCAAATCCCATTGCACCAGCCCCTATGGCTCCTCCTGCAGGTGGTGGGTCCACGGGAGGACGGCCTCATGGTTCTAATCGGGCCGGTTGGTCTTTCATAAGGAGCTTATGAACCGCTCTTTGTCTGACCTGTTTGCCATGGGAGACCCTTCCAGGGGCACGAAGTCCCTGACAACAGAGCTCCCAGAATCATTTGGGTGCTCAAACCCCTCCACCACGTTAAGGTGGCGGTTCGAGGAGGGGTGAAATGGATACTAAACCATTTAAATGTATTTAAATGTAGCCTATATGGTGGACAACATCCTTGGCACTTTCTGACAAATATGAAGCATTTCTGCAGATCAAACGTAGATCTCTGTGATGAAAAAAGTGGAGGGAGGAGGCCATCGAGCGTCAGAGTGACATTTATATGATCAAAACAGACTCAATCATCTATCAGTCCGCTGTCAATGCACGTGTTGACCGCACTTCATTTCTCATCCTCCTTTTGGCCTTTGTAGTTCAGGCAGGCGGACACAGGTGGTGAAACATAACTTTGCCCGTCTGGCCCAGGCTCTGCAGCCACCTTGCACCCACAAGAGTACCGAGACTGTCGCACAGGTTATCAGGGCGCTCTTGGACACAAATGTGAACCCACAGGTGCCTGCAAAAACTGGGCCTGCCTGGTTCATCTTAAACACGCGATTGCACCTCCATATTTGGATTTATAGTCAAGTGCTCCATGTGGCTTGCGCTTGGTGCCTATAGCAGCACTGGTTTAGTCACTCAAAGGATAGGTTTCATGCCCAGTAAACGGTGTGTTATTCTCTTCAGTTATAGTAGTAATCTCAGCTAAATAAAATATAAATAGCACAAACTATGCTTTATCTTTCTTTAAGGATGTAAGGGTAAAAAGCAGTAAGATAGATTTAGCAAATCAGAGCCGGACTCAAACCCACATCTCTGAGGACAGTATAATGATCTATCATATTTGCTAGCCTAGCACGCCAGACACGGTCTCCTCTGTTAATTCTAAACTTTTCATTCTTGTGGCAGGAAGATAACATTTGACGTTGAACTAACTCAGAGGTGTGTGGGCCGAAATTGGGTCCCAGCACTGGGTTGTCTCTTTAAGCAAATTTGAAATGTATTTCACGAATGACTACTATGTTGTTTTGAAATAAAAAGGCTTTTACTCTTTTTACTCTTAATCTTTGTACACAACTTTGCCATGTTGCTGTTTTCCAGGTTAAATAAATAGATAAATGGTCACATTTATATAATGCCTTTTCTACCTGCCCATTGGGGCAACTCCTTACGGGTTGCCCCAATGGCATCAAAGAATGGATCAAATGCAGAGGACAAATTTACCTACGGGAACAATAAAGTATACAAACAAACAAGTGTGAAAGATCGAAAAGAGATCAGATTACACTTTATCAGATTATGCGATCTCAATAATTTGAGGACTCCAAAAATCAGATCAGATTTTTAGTCTGCATGTAAATGTAGCCAATGATTGCTTTAACTTCCCTTAATGTAAATGGAGGCTTTCACACACACAAAAAATATTTGATTTTGATTTCAAGTATAATCTTTAAATGGACATAAAATGTGGTTAAACTTTTGCTGTGTCTTAAATTGTGTATCAAATTGCAAAATGTGCAGGAACCCTGCATGAAAAAATCTCACCAATCATGTAATAATTACACAAATGATGAGGTCCTTTCATGCAACAGCCTTTTTGTTTGCTGTGTGTTAGAAACGCTGTAAAACAAAAGCAACGTTTTTTTCTTTCAAAGGAACATGACACAATTGTTCTGTTGTCCGACATGTAAAGTAAAAATCTGTCTCCATCTTATAGTACTTACCAACAGCTACCCTTTCTGCAAAGTTTATCAAACACAAGCCCTCAACAAGTGCTGATCATATTTGTTGCTTAATATGACATCAGTCTCAGATGATGCAAGTGTACATATTTGAAATATCATCGCAGAATATTGAAACGCTTGCAACTTCATTTCAGTTGAACAGAAAAATTTAGCAGCGCACCACTTGTAAAATCCTAGTATTATACAGGATTTTGAGAATACAGTGAATTTAATTATGTTGATTAGGTACTCGCTATCACTTCAAGGAACTAAAGCACGGGGTACCAAAAGAACACGGTTACACATATACTAAATATACTGTGTTTTTCTGCAGCCCAGCAGCCTTCTCTTTTATTCCATCTCCTCAGATGAACTGTTAAAGCTCTTGATGTGTTTTTTTATTCCCTATACACTTGATTCACATACAATTTTAATGATCTCTCAACTGAAAGTGGGTCATCGCAGCAGCTCTGAATAAGTATAGAATAAAACTAGAGGAAGCGAGAGACCACCACTGGCTGACGCCTCCAAAAACGTTTTAAATATTACATTGTGAAACACAGACTTAAAGACGCTGCACCAGCGTGAAATTTGTTCTGCATCTGGAGTATATTTTAATTACAGACATTTGTGGAATGACTTTAGACTTTATTGTCTCCAAGGGGAAATTGTTTTTCACATATACAGTGCATGTTTGACAATAGGGCAGACTTGCATCGTGGAACACAGCAGCTATATGTTAGCATGTTGTTTTACTTGATTTTCTGTCTGTGGTTTGTTCCACTGAGCCCTCTGGTTGTGCCTGGCAGTTGCAGTAGTAGTAATAGAAACACCCACTTCACCGTCCCCACTGGCTGCAGGCCTCATTAGAGCTCTGAGCACTGTCCCAGCACATCTCTCTGCTCGTTTATATGACAGGACCACCTCTGCAGTTCAAGCATGTGGCCGGTGCCAGGCTGCCACCAGGTCACTTTTAATCATGAAGAGGGGTAAATGTGCTTTTCACATACTATTACTTTTTGTTGTATAACATTTGTTTGACTTTATAAATGTAAAAAAAAAAAGAACCTACCTTATTTTTCTCTTAAAATCATGTGCCTTTTCCTCTCCTCTGGATGTCTGTGCTGTCAGGACACTGGCAGTGTAAACTGTAAATACCAAGTTAGCCGATGGGGGGGTCGTTTCTTCATCTCTACATAATGATTCAGGAGGGGAATCACTGCTGTGCAACAGGCAGAAATAGTGGTAGATAAAAAAAACAGGGATTAAATGGTAAATGCTGACACATTATTGATAACATTTTTTCCCAACGAAATATAATACTAAAATGCATGGTAACTTAATCTTGTGTAAACTTCCATTTTAGTCATGATTTGTTCAGTGTTCGTCATGAGATTCCTAATTAAGTTGCATATTTGTATGTGTTATTATTTTTTTGGTTTGATTTTTGGTGGTGGAGAGACATTGAGCAAATTGACGCAGCCGAGTCCTTCTTATCTTTCAGAACTGCTTTTACCTTATGAACCTTCACGGCCCCTTCGCTCCTCCGGCAGGGGTCTCCTAGTTATTCCTAAAGTCAACAGAAAAACTCACGGCGAGGCGTCTTTCCAATATTATGGCCCTCGCCGCTGGAACGACCTGCATTTACTTTTATTAATTTTTTTAGGATGTAATTATTATGTTTGTGTTCCTATAATTTATTAACTACACTTATAAATTAGCTTCTGCAATATTTGGATATTTCTTGTATTATTCATGATGTTTTTTAAATGCTAGCTCTGAATTTTCTCATCAAAGTGTGCATTTCTCCATGACAAGCAAATTACACTGCGTAGCTGTAGCAAAATCACTGTAGTAACTGTTGGATTAGATGTTTTTTATGCAAACTGCCATGTTTACTTGGATTGTTTCTTTTAATTGACGATAAACACCTGACAACAGCTCTCCCCTTTACAACAAAGCATTTGTCCAAGCTCCAGGCTCACTGTGTTTAGTGATAAAGGTGATGGAGCAATTATTTCTGCTCAACCCTCCCACTGAGCCAGATAGTCGGCTGAAAATATGGTTTGACCCCAGAAAAATAGCTACAAAAGCTTTTTCAACAGTTTTCTGTAGTGTCAGGTGTGCTTATTAACATACTAAAAGTCTACCAAAATCTGACCACTGGAAAGGTCTAATTTTCATGATGGCGTCCAAGAGGGTCGCCAAATCCTTAAAATACCCATTACTCCTTTATTATTCATCTTAGACGAGTCATTTTGGTGTCTAACCCCATGTTTGGGGTATCTAGGAATCCAATAAGCTTATTCAAATTGTAGTGACATGATTGCATAATTGTGAAATAGAAGATGGTGGACAAATGCTCTATACATTGACATTAGCGAGGTTGTCCAGTCAATTCTAATTTCCATACATGTTACGTCTGGGTCTGATCTCAGTGGCCGCGCTACATCGGTTGAATTTGAACCTTCCATTCAGCGAAGGAGGCGGGGCTTGTAGGTGACGTCAAGCATAGCTGGCTTCACTTACTCGGGCGCATTACTTCACAACCAAAAGCTAGCGATTGGGTAAAATCAGATCCAATCATTTCAGCGTTTAAAAGGAGTTCACCCCGCCCACTTGAAAACGGAGCTTCATTGTGAAGATCCACAAGAAGAAGACCCTCTGTACGAAATGAGTACGAGGATATGGTGAGACCAGGCTAGACATGGACCAACTGTCCTCAAGTTTCCATCCCCAATCCACCACATTCCTGTCACTCCCCTTTCCAATCCACACCATAATCCGGTTATAAAGTCTGAGCAAATGACATTTATGATATTCTTTGCTTGATACGTCATTATGGTACAGCAACCGTAGTTTGTGATGGCTACAGTCAATGCAAAAACTGAGTTTGTGGAAAAAGAAGATACCCTTTCCAGACTTTCTAACAAACAAGGACTTATTGGTCTTGTGACTGAGGAACTGCAGAAGAAGGAGTGCAATGTTGCCAATGCATCAGGAGATGCAGACGTGGACATCGTGAAGGCTGCAATCAAGGCGTCACAACATCAGCCCACGACCCTTGATAGGCGAAGATACAGACTTACTCATTCTTCTTCTCTACTATGCTGAGATGAACAATTAGGGCTCTATTTTTGTTCTGGCAAATACAAAGTTCCTGAGATATACAACATCAGCGAGATGAAATAAGTCCTGGGGAGTGACTTGTGTTCACAGGTTGTGACACAACTTCCTGGATTTATAGAGTTCCAGAATAATGTGTAATTTTCTACACATTCTTTTATTACTTTTTACAAAACCAAAAGTTTTCATACATTTCATTAATATTTGGTAGCATTGCCTTTAAACTGACTTTGACTTGGGTCAAACGTTTTGGATTTCCTTCCACAAGCTTCTCACAGTTGGATGAGTTTTGGTCCATTCCTCCAAACAGAACTGGGGTAACTGAGACACATTTGTAGGCCACCTTGCGTGCCTATGCCTTTTCAGCTCTGCCCATACATTTTCAACTGGACTGAGATCAGAACTTTGTGATGACCACTTCAAAACATTGACTTTGTTTTCCTTAAGCCACTTTGCAACCATTTTGGCTTTGGGTCATTGTCCATTTGAAAGACCCATCTGCCCAAGCTTTCACTTCCTGGCTCTGGAGATGTTGCTCCAATATTTCCACATAGTTTTTATATAATTTATTTACAAAACATGACAACTTATATCATTTGCAAAAGGGAATCACAAGAAGCGCAAAGCTTATGGATAGGGACCCACAATTAAAATATACAACATACAACCAAAGTGCAGAAGCAAAAAAAATACAGAATTACAAAAGAAAAACAGAAATGACAAAAATTGCCTGCTAAATTTACCTATTCAGTCTCTACACATCATAATATTCTAATCTGATTTACATAGTTTGTACATCATGAGATTTGCACGATATTTCATGCTACCAATGTGACTCATCAGTCATATGCATAATCCATAATGTAGCAATACATTTTGCTTAAAAAGTTTTCAAAATACGTAAAATCTTCATGATGTCATCCATTTTTGTGAAGTGCACCGGTCCCCCCCCCCGCAGCAAAACAACCCCACATCATGATGCTGCCCCCGTGTACTTCTTAGTTGGGATGGTGTTGTCAGGCTGCGAGATTCCCCCTTTTCCCTCCAAACGTGACCATGGTCATTATGGCCTACATTTTGTATTTATTTTTCGTCAGACCACAGGATATGTCTCCAAAAAATAAAGTCTTAAACATTTTTTATTTGCAAACTCCAAACTGGCTTTTTGATGTTTGTTTTGGAGTCAGAGCTTTTTCCTGGCAGAGTTCCCTCTCAGCCCATGTCGGTACAGGACTTGTTTCACTCTGGATAATGACAAACTCTGAGCAGGTTCAGCATCTTCACCAGGTCTTTTGCATTTGTACTTGGTCTTCAATGAAGGTACTTGATTCATCTTCTGTACTCAGTAGTTGAAGTCTTCGAACGTTTCGCCTCTCATCCAAAAGGCTTCGTCAGCAACAAAAGTCCCACTCAACCTGCAGCTGAAGATATAGACCAACGAGGAGGAGTTAGGGTTGGCCCGGCTCCTCCCCTCTAATTTGTTCTTGGGTTGATCTTCACATTTCAGACACAGCACGTTCATCTCTGGGACACAGAACCTTCTTTCTGATCTGTTTGATGACTGGACATTTCCATAATTGTTTTAACCAATGAACCTGAACCTTCAAGTGTCTGTAAATTACACTTAAGGATGAACCAGACTTGAGCTTCCAAGGTCATGACATCATCATCTAGGCTTTAAACTGATTAAAGGTATAGTAATATTAGTGTATTTAGTTTTCTGACTGTGTAATAAGTGATTAAAAAATCATCAAGAAAATAATTTCCGCCAAATCATTTGTTACCCCTTAACGTATCCCTCATACCGAGTCCTCAACTTGATATAATTTGCTCAGAGTGTATTACCAGATTATGTGGATTGGAAAGGGGAGTGACATGAATGCGGTGGATTGGGGATGGAAACTGGAGGACAATCGGTTTGTGCCAGTTCTGACCAATAAAACTGCTGCCCTGAAAAGTGTCCTGCAGATAGCCCACTGTAATAGCACAACTGCCTGCCGAACACCACGGTGTAGTTGCAGAGGATATGGACTAGGGGTGTCACGGTATGAAAATTTTACCTCACGGCTATTGTGACCAAAATTATCACGGTTTTCGGTATTATCGCGGTGTTTTTTTAAATGTGTGTTAATAAGTTCAGAAAGCATTGATAGTCCTACACAAACTGAAATAGTTTCAAAAAAGTGTAACAGTGTTTGTTATATTTAAAAAATACAGACAAAGCCATATCAAAAGTGCAACTTTTTACATCAAAGTAAAGGAACTATAACTATGAATTGTTGATCGTTTGGAGGGTATTACATGTACTATTCACAGCGCCAGGACCGTGTTTTAACTAGATAAACCCTCTATATCAGGAATATTGTTCTCAGTTTGTGAACTTCCAGTTTGCTTTCGCTCTGCAGATTCATAATAATGCGGCAAGAGTGAATCTATTCAATTGGCGACCAACTTTAATCTGCCCTCCAGCAGCCATGTAACGCATTGTGCCATTTTAATAGGTATCCGCGACACGGTGCTGGCGGTGGGCACTGTGGCTGCACTATGGGGCGAGTCGTTACCTTCTCCCTCAACCCAAAGTCCCCACATCAGCATTTCAGCTAAAACGCTAACGTTAACTTACCTGCATTGGCTATAGTTGTGGTGCCGGTCACGCAGGTGAGTCATGAGGTCCGAAGTATCGCTGCCTTTAGAGACACTTTTTTTCCCTGCACGTTCCGCAAAACAGGATAACTGTCCTTCGGCTTTCTTAAAATACCCAAAATATACCCAGACTTCAGACTTGGTCCTCTTTGAAGGCTGATAAATGTCCTGAGCGCTGCCGTCCTCTCCTTCGGCCATGATTTCAGCTTCGAGAAAGTTTTGTTTTCGTTGCAAACAACACAGTGCGCATGCGCGGCAACTTCAGCAGATGAGACGGCGGCCGGTGAGGCTCACTTTGCGAACACCGCGGGCGCGGTAATCCACCGAGATAATATCGTTTTTCAAAAAATTTGATGCAGAGCAAAGGTATTTTTTCAAAAATATATAAGAGATTTGTAATCAATGTGTAATTGCAATCATTTCACTATAATGTAAATATGCTAATTGCTAATATGCTGAGATAACAGAGAGGTTAAAACCCTTCCATGTCTACCATGTCAGGGCCGACATGGTCGCTCATCTCACAGATTTTAGCGAATATCTCCGCGAGTAAATGTCGTAGAGACGTGTCTTTTATTGTGTTGGGAAGAACAGGGTTGGGGCTTTAAAATGAGCCCATCCATGTCCCTCTAAGCTTCTGGGAAGCGATGTAAGGTTGCGTTGTCGTTGCCGTGACAACCTCGCTAATGTCAATGTATAGACCATTTGTCCACCATCTTCTATTTCACAATTATGCAATCATGTCACTACAATTTGAACAAGCCTATTGGATTCCTAGATACCCCAAACATGGGGTTAGACACCAAAATGACTTGTCTAAGATGAATAATAAAGGAGTAATGGGTATTTTAAGGATTTGGCGACCCTCTTGGACGCCATCATGAAAATTAGACCTTTCCAGTGGTCAGATTTTGGTAGACTTTTAGTATGTTAATAAGCACACCTGATACTACAGAAAACTGTTGAAAATGTAGATAATGGTAATGGCTAAAAAGACTAAAAAGACTACAACCACATTATGACTTGAATCTCCTACCTTTGAATCAATAAGCCCCCATGCTGATCTGTCACTTATATCAAGTAACATTATTATTTTTAAAATAACCAAAAAAGCTTATAATGGTGGTGACAAAATCTGAATAATGGATTAATGGAAAACACTTACTTTGAAACATTGAATCTGTGTTTAATTTGAATAGTGAACGTGTATAAGAACGTAATCTGGCCCTACAGCTGAGTTTTCTCCCCTTCATTTTGAAACTGTCCCTTTAATACATATAGTAGTGAGAGAGTGGAGTCAGCAGGATGAGTGGGCCTGGAGGTATTGATGAAGGTTAGTGCCAGTATTAGTTGTGCCCACTCACACTTTTCTTAGTTTGAGAGTGATATTGTGGTTGGCAAACAAGGTGCAGATAAAATGTTCTAAAATGTGTTGATAGCAATCAAGGTATTATCAGTCAATGGTTTAAGAGCATAAAACGACACAAACAAGTGTCTACTGATTTGGTCAAGTTTATCATCACAATGTGCTAGGTTTTTTCTCAATGCATCTCTCATAAACTTGAATTTGAATAGAATACCCCAAAAAATATAACGAGTATATCTATTGCAAGAGCATTACATGTCCCTACTATGGTTGTTGGTAATGGTGTTCGGGACGTCATTTTAGAGCTAAATATAGACTGTATGTGCTAAATATAGAATATATGTTCCCCTTACTAAACACAGCAATATATTTTATAGATATAATAGGACCATAAAGGAGAAAACAATTGCACCGACATCTAGTTTGACCCAGGTGTGTTTGTGTATGGCCCTCCTCAGACCACACACAATAACACCTCTGGATATCACTGTGGTCCATTAGTTTTTAATAACCACTGTCCCGTCCGTAGTGGGCCATTTGGAGCCCACAAAACAACAGCACCTGTGTCCAACCAGTGATTCCAGGCAACACCAAGACAATGATAGAGTACTGTCTATAAACGTTATTTTGCGGTGTTGTACATGTCTCTCTAAAGCAGAGAACTCCTCTTTGTGTAATTTAATTATACAATTACAATTCATCTCAATAGGCTAAATCAGGGATCTCCAATTGTAGAATGGTAAAATTGTGTAAAATACATTGAGACATCTCTACACAAAATGTAGTGGTACTGAGAAATAAAGACAAGTACACAGCCCTTTTTATTTAGGTATAATATTGTAGTTTCTGGGAGAGATTTGTTCTTTTGACCATTTCTAAACACAACTGACACAACCTAAAGTGACTATAACGTAATGTTTTTTTAGATTCCAGTTGACTGAAGTCTGATAGAGTTGCTGCTGAATCTGGCATGAGGTTGTGTCCCATAAAAGCAGCAGATGTGAATCTCGTTAACCTCTGCATATCCCTGCTGTCAGGATGCCCACAATGTAAGCCGTTGCTCTCACGAGATGCGATTTCACTGGCCTGTGCTAACCTCCGCTGGTTGTTTTCCTCTTTGTCCAAATTGTAGAAGCCAAATTTACCCCACAGGCCCTCGGTGATGTGCAATGCCTGCTCATGCATACATTTTTCATGAGATCTTTTACACACACAGTAACTGCTCGTTCCTGCAACCTATCAATTTCTGTCACAGCATCATGGTGCCTCAATGCTCAGCTGTCACTCGAGACGCGCCAAGTCCTCTTATGTGAGATGATTAGCTGAAAATAAGACAGCTTGTTTTTTCAAGTGCTTGTCATTTTACTCCTTTGTAACAAGTCGTTTTCACCACATCAGAAAGACACAATTTAAAGAAGGAGGTTTTTCAATAATCACCATCATACAATACTTTTGATCTTATTAGTTTTATTGTTTCCCAGATCTTCACTGTAATCTCACCCCTTCCATGTATCTTTGTCTTTGTCTTTAGTTTTTTCCATTGGAGAGAAGGCAGCAGGCTAAATTACAGAGTAATTATTGTGGCCTGCTCGTCGCGCTGTGGCATTAATGGAAGTGTGGCTGGCTCTCCTCTATCTAGCTGTGAGCAGTGTGACAGAATGCAGATGAGAAGGGCTTACACCCTCGTTTATGCTGGTGCAATTCACTGCAGACACGCGACTTGTCTAAACAATGATGGAACATGCACGTAGATTAACATAAGAGATAATGTCGCTAAAATGTCACTGCTGTTGCAGACGGATCCTGGACATGGGCTTCAGATGTCGTATTCCTCTCTTTTTCCTCTCGTTCGCTCCTGAACTACAAACCATGTCAAAAGACTCTTACGTGGGCTAAAGAACGAAATAACTGGTCTGTTGCTCAGTGGTCCTAAGTTCTCTTTTCTGATGAGAGCAAATTGTGCATCCCATTTGGAAACCACAGTCCCAAAGTCTGCAGGAAGAATGGAGAAGCACACAGTCCAAGATGCTTGAAGTCCAGTGTGAAGTTTCCACAGTCTGTGATGATTTGGGAAAGCCATGTGTTCTCCTTTGAGTTAGTAAACCTGCACTGGATCCACTAGGCTATTGCGCACTAGAGACTCATGCACTTTGACTCCAAATCCAAATATGGAGGTGCAATCATTCTCAGGTGGAGCTGACTGCAGGCAGTGGTGGGGAGACACTTCAGTTGCTCTAAATATCCCAAACTGCACTGGCACATGTAGAGTTTTGGATTCTCAGATTTCTGAAAGTGAATGTAAACACATCAGATCTGACTATTGGATTATCTAATTACACCAGGTATCTGATTTCTCTGACTATGTAAACCTAGCCAATGTAATTACTGCTCCAATCAGATAAATTGAGCTTTCGAGAGTCCTGGGTGTTTTATTACAGAATGTTGGAACAGCTAAATAATGACAATGTATAAATGGGCAGGCTCTACAATATTGTAAAACAGTATTTTTTGGGAAAATAGGGACAACACAATTGAGAATCCTCAGATATTTCTTGGAGTGTGTTCAAAATTCTGTTGGTAATGACTTGGTTCCCTTGAAGTGAACTTTGGTCATAATCCTTTGTGGGAACAGTTGTTGGATCAAACATTTTTAGGGAGGTTCTGTGCAGACTCAGTTCGGTCAAATATTTCAAAAATGTGTCATTAAATATGATTGCATTATGTGGGGTTGTGAGACCATGATAGAAAGTAAAGGCGCCATGCTAACCACCCATACAGCCATTGGATCAGGTAAATTACAGGTAAATTACATACAAATATCTTTTTTTCACATAAAAAGTTCCATAATGCACCTTTTAAACAAGTGTGATTATGTCTTTGGCTAATTTCTATCTGCAGACCCCCTGGCAGGTTGATACACAGACTGTGCACAACAGGACATGTACAAAGACAGCTGAGCACAGACAATAAACATGTGAACCGGGAAATGCCAAATAGCAAAAAAGAAAATGATATTCATAACTGTATTGCACGGGACAGAGTGAACATACAGTACTAAAATGGTGGACATTGTGGCATACATGCTCACACGTTGGGACTCTCTCAGCCACAGTTTTAGCTGTTTCTCTAATCAAATCGAAAATACATTGCACATTTTAACCTTCACAAACAGTCTCTAAAATGAAATGGGATTCAGCTATCACCATTTCATACTTTATTGTGCTTTACTCCAGACACTTGCATTTGGCCATTTCACAAATCAGACCAGTTGTGCATCTATACACGTGATGCTCATTATCTCCTCGGAGTTGTTCTCATTTCCATTTTCCTCCTCCTCCAGCTCCACCAGCAGCGCCGCAGAACAAGACGAGAGAAGAGCGGTGACACCTCTCCAGGAAAAAAAAACACCCTATCTGACCCATTTTCACTGGTACCACGCTGAAAGGTAAGGCTTCAATTCAGAACAGCGGGTGCAAGCGTCAACTGGAACAATAGATTTTTGCAAATGAGATGTCAGTTAACTGAAATAAAAAAAAAGAACATCCTTCTGTATCTGTTGGAGACGCATTAGTAATCATTTTGATTTGCCATATGCTGATTTAGACCATTTCATAGACACATCATAACAACTATAGAGTAATGCAGATCAAGTGCGTGGTTATTCCCCGTGGTAAAGATGCTAAACCAGCTTCTTTTCAGATAGAATATTTAATACGGGAGAGCCTCTTAAGAATGGATCAGTGCAAGACTCATTTACATGCACATCCCTTTCCAACAATTCATAACAGTAAGAGCCACACGATAAAACAATGATTGCAAATAATAGGTCCCTATTGTTGCGGCTACATGCAACACACTAAAGCCTAAGGAATATACTAACATTTGGACACATTTGTCATATTGTTTTAATCTTCCATACAACAGTGTTACACAAAAATAAATTTACTCACAGACTGCTTATTTAAGAAAACAATGTCTTTATTGTTAGAGTGTTACAATGTATAATTAAGGGCAACTGACAGCAGTGCACACTACTCTGACCTTATAAATTAAACGGAAAACTAAGATGTTTGTTTGTAGGGTTCTGTTGGTGACAAGCAAAACCTTACCATGTAGAGACACAACCTCTTTGGGAGGCAGCAATGTCCAATGCATATATATAACAAGCAAAAATGGAGGAAGGTAGCGAAAGAGATGGTTAAATTCAGGTGCGTTGGGAAACTGGGACATGTCTAACACGGGCAGGATGAATTATGGACTGTTGAAAACTCTCAAATTCCCATTGTTCTGTGCTCTGAATGGTGTCTCTCTGCAGGAGCCACGGCTGTCACCTGAGTCACGAGCCACATGAAAGGTGTAAAAGCATGGGATGATGGTGGAATTCAAAAGAGCTTGGGGGCTGTATTTATAGAGACTAAACTTGGCAGCACTGACATTTAAGGAACGCTTTTAATTAAAATCAGTAAAAGGTGATGGCAGGTAAGAAGCAGACTATGGGGACACAGGCCAGAGAAACAAGGTGACTAGAAGATGGAACCATGCACTTTCATGGGGCAGGAATATATTGCTTTTATTAACTGGATTCACGTGAGATAGGCCTTCACAAAAGCACTGTTTATGTCTTGCATTGATAAATATTTGTATTCCGTCAGTGTTCTCAAACCACACCAAATAAAGTCAGTATAGTTAACATATTCTAAGAAGTGCAATGCAATGATTACTTTGTGGGAACATTTAAATTACAACCTCATTAAAGGGTTGGGCGATATTTTAATATTGCTGTTAAACAGGGAGCTCTGGGACTCTCTCCCTCCTGAACTCCCTGCCACTCTTCAAATCCAGACTCAAAACTCACCTGTTCAGACAGTCCTAAACCACCTAGTCATGCACTCACCATCTCAATGTTGTTCTGTTTTATTTTGTTAGGCCTGTTTTTAATGTTTTAATGTGTCCATTTTGCAGTGTCCTTGGGTGTATTAAAAAGGTGCTTTTTAATAAAATATATTTCCCACAATAAAAATATGTCTCTCTCTGAACGGTAAGTCATGGGCAGCGGTCGTGGAGCTGGTCCAAGTGTAGATTTAACCACTGAAACTCCAGGTGACTATTGTTTGATAATAGGGCAAGCAACAAATGTCTCGCCACCTTTAAAAAAAACACCATCACTAACCATTCTAACTAACCATTCCTTTGATTAAAATCCAAGGTTAAACAAAAGTACAGAAACCTCTGCGCTGACATTGATGTTGATGTTCCGCGACAAGCAGCTACATGCTTCCTGTTGTCCTCGTAAAATACAATACCTCATATTTCCAGCAGCAGAGAGAACTTTATTATGAAATTATATTTGATTATTTTTGAAAATTCCAACTTCAGTAATTGACCAATTCAATCAGAATTCAATTCAATGCCCTAATTTGCCAGTGCATCATAAAAATGAACTGGAACAGGGTGTAATCATTTGACTTAGAGAGTGCTTTTAACACTATACTGTGCAGTATTATGATCATTTATTGTGATAGTCAAATGTATCAAGTTAAATGTTTTTTTACTTTGTGTGTGTTATACACACATACATACATACATACACACACACACACGTACGTACGTACATACATACATACATACATACATACATACATACATACATACGTACATACGTACGTACGTACGTACGTACATACGTACGTACATACGTACGTACATACGTACGTACATACGTACATACATACGTACGTACATACGTACGTACATACGTACGTACTAAAAGGTTTACACACCCTGGCAGAATTTCCCCATAGGCAATAATAGGTCTTGTTGACAACAAGTGCACCATACCTACTGTGAAATATGGAGGTGGTTTGCTGATGCCAGTGGCTCCAACAGAATAAAGTGAAGGTCCCGTTAGTGGCCATCTCAGTCTCCTGACCTAAATATCATTGAACCACTGTGGCGCACATGCAGTTCATGCAAGACAGATGCAGGCCCTTGGCTTTTAGCCAAGGAAAATGGGCCACGTTACCATCAGAAAAAATAAAGAACCTCATCCACAACTACCACAAAAGACTCCACGCTGTCATTGATGTTAAAGGGGCAATATACAGTATTAAAAACTGGGGTATGTAAACTTTTGATCAGGGTCATTTTCGTACTTTCTTTTTTCATTATGATTTAAAAATAGCAAACTCCGTTGTTTGACCATAAATGACTTCACACAACTACTACCTATGAGTAAAAACAACAATTTAGTGTTATTTTTCATATCATTTGAAAACATTTTCAAACATTCTGCCAGGGTATGTAAACCTTTGAGCACACCTGTATGTGTGGCTTAGCCTTAGCTAAAAGTATAGAGGTAAGTTCCATTGACAAAGGGCACAAGTGTTCCATTAAATAGGATTTAACAGTGTTTTCCTTTCATTTAGAATTCATTAGTATAGTTATAAAACCTTTAACAAAGATGTATGTCGAGTGCACAAGACACACATTTAACATTTGTGTAGAGTGTCCTTCAACAAGTCCCCACCGACCGTTGGACAGATCCAAACCACAGACAAAGACATCAGTTTTAGAAGAAAGACAAGACAGCGATGGGCAGTGCTGGTGCTATTGCTTTGTGCCTATAAAAATTAATGAATAGTTACAATTACATATTCCTTAGTGGCCTAAGCTACCCGCCGCCAGAGCTAGAAAATATTCCGGTTAGAGCCACCTCGTGCGCTGTACTAAAGGAAGAGGCTCATCCACAGGACTATCAGGGAACCGCAAACCCAATCTACTGCGATACAGTGTCAACGCGCTCCCGGGAAGGCACCCGCAGCAACATTAATACGAGGGAACACTAATCAGGGCGAGCCTAAAATATTAATTTAAAGTAAATATTGCAATGATATCTACCTGACGGACAGAGCACCCAAGCGCCAGCAACACTGAACAGTTTGTTTTTATAGTGCATCCCCAGCGTGCGCGGGAACAACACTAGCACAAAAATAGTCACATCATCACATATGCAACCTGAGATTTGGAAATTAACCTTATATTGTAATGCCTCGTGACTTGTGAGCGAGATGTAAACTGCTTCAACACAGTTACAAAAATAATCTGTCACAGCTCTTGACACCCAGATGCAATACTGTTATTTGGTCTCTCATTTAGCTTCATTTTAATCCACATGTGAAAAGTAATTTAATTACTAATTTGGATCTTTCCTATTAGTCATGTTTACACTAGTGGCTATTTTTGTTTTATGATGCTGTACAACTCAGTCAATGGGGAGCCTCCTGCTTCAATTACCGACTGAATCTATGTGTTTCTCAACCAATGATGCAGCTTTGTGCACTGTGCAGCCTAAAAGGGTTAGCTTATTGTCATGCACGGCACAGCTCCTGCCTGCTTTATGTGTTGCAGAATGTGACTAGGCTACTGTTTCCAGTGGTGGAAAGTTACAAGTTGCATGTACTCACGTTACTTTGATTGAGTGGATATTTTTGGTAATTGTACTTTTTTTTTTTTCAGCCAGTACATTTATGTGTAATTGAGTACAATTTTTGTCATTTAATTGTAATTTGCTGCATCTGAAATTATGTTGTAACTGAGTACAGCACAGTCTTGCACACACCTCTTTTCCTCCAGGTTCTCTCTCCTCTGTTGTCCCCATACACACGACAGCAAAAGCACCTTGCTCTGATTGGTCAGAGCTGAAAGAGAGCAAGAGTGGCATAGGCTCCTTGGGTGCATGTCCCGCCTCCTCAACTCGCTGTTTGGCTGTCCCCCTCACGTGTGCCCATTAAGTTTGTGAAGGCTCTTATTCGTCCAGGAAGTATTAATTCTTGTGAAACTTAAGTCAGCGACTGGACTGGGTTGGTTGAGTTGAAGAACTTTCGCTTTGATTCCTTGCTAATGCATAACAAAGACTTGCTAATGGAGTGATACTGTAAACAACTTGAATAGGTGAGTGTTGGCAGTTTTGGCTCTCTCCTCCTTGGGGGCCTGAGACCTCTCTAGCTTGGATATAGTGTCACATTCTGACCACAAGAGCTAAAAAATTAGCCTGGAAAAATCCAGACTCACCGCTGTACCAGCCGGTGAGTCTGGTCACCCCTGCGTCGAATCCATTTCCCACAGCGGTAGATACGCAAGCAAACAGGAAGTGGAGTCAACCAATCAGTGAAGGGCGGGCGTCTGCTGTTGATGTGGTGTTATTAGCGGTTTTGCGTTAATATTTGCGCAGGATTATGAATAACGAAACTCACCTACTGTCGATGTGTTTTTGGTCATTTACTGCCGACTGGAGACACGCTTTCTCTCTTTCGTGCATCGTTCGTAGATTGTTATTGAGGGACTTCCGCGTCCCGTGAGTGACGTTGCTCGCTAACAACACGTCACGGCAAATAAACGAATCTGATTGCACGTGAACGGATTGATTTTGCGGAAGCCGCGAACGAGGACGGGGTGACCAGACTGATCCCCCGCTGTATACAAAAATACAGAGGGGAATCATTCTGGTCCCACCAGGCTACTAAAAAATAGCTTCTGTGAATTGCATTCTCAACCAACCAAATCCAGTCAACGATTCACGCTTCGCAATGACTTTTGTTTTAACTTCTATCATTCTGAGCAGAGGGGAACTAGTGGTTGTGGAAGTTGAAATGTAGCTTGGTCAATAGTATGAGATATGAGACATGCGTCTATTGTTCACACAGCGACCACTGATATTAAGGTCCCGTGATGCAGGCCTAAGAAAAGACACACTTTTATAGTATATTTGGTATGTTTTTATTGAATCTGTGAAAAGATAAATCTGAGCAGTTAAGTCTGAAGAGTGAAGTTACCAATAAACGATTATGAGGATATGACTGGATTTAAACAATGTAAGAAGTGACTAAATTGTGTCAAAAAGTAACTAATACACATTTTTTTGTACTCTTTCCACCTCTCTTTCCTTGTGGGAAAACATTTGGTTTTCCTAAAAGTGGGACCCCGTGTTATTCATTTCTGCTGTTCCTAAATGCCTAATTGTTAAATTTCCATTCAGTTTGTGAAGATAAAATCTGGACATCTTATATCATATTTGGAAGCTATTTTTCTGAAGACGATTGCTTGCCTTTTGCCAGTGATCATTAATTGTTGTGACATGTTTGAACTCTTTTCAATTTATATAAAGTTGATATTGAGGTTTTTCAGGTTACTATCAAATCAAATCAAATCAAACTTTATTTATAGAGCGCTTTTCATACAAAATGTAACACAAAGTGCTTTACAGTGCTTAAAAATCATTAAAATCATCCCCACCAATAAATATACATAAATAACTACAACCCCACCACCCACCACCCGCACACACAGACACATATACGTACAGACAGCCAGCAGTTAAAAGTCTTAAATAAAAATTGACATAGAGTTGAGTACGTAAGGCTGGGTACAGATGGACCGAAAGAGGAAACATCATCCAAGGAGCCGTCTGCACCAGGAGCAGCCCATCGGCCACAGCCACAGAGCGCCAACCCAGGGTACCCAGAGGAGGTGTAGGAGAGACGTCCTACTTCCATCCAGGCACCCCCAGGAGAGCGCCCGCACGGCCACAGCCAACCAGCACTCCTGGGGCAGAGAGCCCTCCTCAGAGGAACCACTAGGAGAACATAAAAAATAAATGAATAAAATAAATAAAAAATAAATAAATAAATATTTAATAAGAGATACATTAAAAATAGCTAAAACTGTGCGTGAAATAGCACAGGATAAAAAGAGGGAAACTAAAGAAATAATAGAACTAAAGCCGGTAAATAAGGTTAATATAAGTAAATATTAGTTAAAAGCTAAACTAAAAAGGTGGGTCTTGAGCCTACTCTTAAAAACATGAACGTTCTCTGCGGTCCTGAGCTCCTCCGGCAGGTCGTTCCAGAGGCGAGGGCCATAATATTGGAAAGACGCCTCGCTGTGAGTCTTTCTGTTGACTTTAGGAATAACTAGGAGACCCCTGCCAGAGGAGCGAAGGGGCCGCGAAGGCTCATATGGTAAAATCAATTCTGAAAGATAAGAAGGACCAAGACCATTAAGACATTTAAAAACCATTAAAAGAACTTTAAAATCGATCCTGAAACACACGGGGAGCCAATGCAGCGACTCTAAAACCGGTGTAATGTGGTCCCGCCTCCTGGTCTTCGTCAGGACACGAGCTGCTGAATTTTGTAAAAGTTGTAAACCTGAGATACTCTTTTTGGGAAGACCAGAAAGCAGGGCATTACAGTAGTCAATACGACTGGTGATAAAAGCATGCATGAGCGTCTCCGTGTTGGCCCGAGAGAGAATGGGGCGGACTCTGGCTATGTTCTTTAGATGGTAAAAACCTATCTTTGTGATATTCTTAATGTGTGGAATTAAAGTCAGCTCAGAGTCAAAAATCACACCCAGGTTCTTCACCTGTGAGGAAGGATTAAAAGACAATGACTGTAGTTTGGGTAAAAGTTTCTCTCTCTGGGCCTTAGGACCGATGACTAAAACTTCAGTTTTGTCCTGGTTAAGCTGGAGAAAGTTTTCTGCCATCCAGGATTTGATATCTAAAATGCAGTTAAAAAGTGCATCCATTGGCCTGGTGTCCTCAGGAGACATGGAGATGTACAACTGTGTATCATCAGCGTAACTATGAAAGTTGACTCCATGTCTCCTGATGACATCACCAAGAGGGAGCATATACAGGTTAAAAAGCACTGGCCCTAAAATCGAACCCTGGGGCACACCACATGTAATATTATGGACCTTGGAGGAGCAAGTATCCACACTTACCATGAATGTCCTGTCTGTGAGGTAGGATGTAAACCATTTCTGGACAGCACCAGAGAGGCCGATGTGTTTTAAACGAGTTAAAAGAATAGTATGGTCGACTGTATCAAAAGCGGCGCTCAGGTCCAGTAGAACCAACACTGTCAACCTTTTGGAATCATAATTTAATCTAAAATCGTTTAAAATCTTTAAAAGGGCTGTCTCGGTGCTGTGGTTTACCCGAAAGCCAGACTGAAATTTCTCAAGGACGTTATGTGCATTTATAAAGTCGCTAAGTTGGGTAAAAACAAGTTTTTCTAAGATTTTGCTTAAAAATGGTAAGTTGGATACCGGTTGTTAAAATCATTACGGTCCAAATTGCTCTTCTTCAGCAGAGGCCTCACCACCGCCCCTTTAAAGGCAGCAGGGAAGACCCCCGTCTGAAGAGAGCAATTCATCATGTGTAAAGGTTCGTCTTTAAAGGATTCATAGAAAGTTTTAAAAAACGGGGTTGGGACCGGGTCTAAAGGACATGTGGTGGGCCTCACTGAGGAGAAAACTTTATCAAGCATCTCAGCATTAACCTGGACAAAACTGTGCAGTGTTTCCTCTGGAACAAGTAGACAACCAGATGCATTTAAAACCGTGTTATTTTGAGTAGATAAAATATTACATCTGATAGTGTCTATCTTTCCCCTGAAGTGGTCTGCAAACGCCTCACAAAGGGAGTCACTTGGAGTAAAGTTGGTCTTGTTAAAATCAGGATTGATCAGATGTTCGATTGTAGAGAAGAGTACCTTGGGATTGTTTTTATTATTGTTGATCATTTTTGAGAAGTAGTTGTTTCTTGTGTTTCTTACTGTGTTATTGTAAGTTGTTTGTTGTTGACGGAAGATTTGGTAGTTTATGGTAATTTTGTGTTTTCTCCATTTTCTCTCTGCCACCCTGCATTGTCTTTTGAGTTGTTTGATTTCCTCATTCCTCCATGGAGGAATTGGTTTTGTGGGGAGTTTCTTGCATTTTAAAGGAGCGATAGAATCAAGCGCTGACTTGAGTTTGCTGTTAAAAATTTCAAAAATAAAATCACAGGGGGCAGGTAGAACAATAGGAGAATATTTCTCTAAAACATCAATAAAATTTGCAGCCACTTCAGGGGTGAGATGACGTTTCCTCACAGCTCTTACCGAGGTCTCCCGCTGGGTAAAACTGGTGATATTAAAAAACACACAGCAATGGTCAGAGACGGCCAAGTCAGTGACAGAAGACACAGCTGTGGACAGGCCATACGTGATGACCAGGTCCAGACTGTGTCCTCTGTCGTGAGTTGGCTGCGTGACGTGTTGGGTAAAATCCATATAATTAAGAACATTTAAAAAATCCCTAGCAACAGGGTCTAAAAGATTATCTATGTGTAGATTAAAATCACCAGTTAAAAGAATCATATTAAAAGAGCTAAGTGATAAAAACTCAGAAAATTCCTTAACAAAAAGAGGGCATGACACATAAAATGGGGGGATTACTAAAAACAACTGCATGGTGCTCAAAAGTGGGGAATGGATCAAATAAAATAGGTTTGGTGGCAAGAGTGTTTGTACATATGGAAGCAGTGCCACCTCCCCTTTTTCCATTCCTTATTGAAAATGTGCTGCTAAAATTAGGTGGGGAGGCCTCAGCAAGAACCGCGGTCGCATCCGTACCCAGCCAGGTTTCAGTTAAAAACAAACAATCAAGATTATTATCTAAAACCAGGTCATTCACAATAAAAGACTTGTTCTGCAGAGAGCGGACATTTAAAAGAGCCATGTTATTGTGGTTTGAGATGGATTAACTGTGGACTGTGGGGGGGCTTTGGGGACTATATCAGTTATCAGTATCCGCCCTTAAAATTATGTATTGGTAAGGCACTAAGTTGAGCTATTACTTTTTAATGTATACAAAATACCATCTCTATCCTTATTGATTTTGTTTTAAATGCATTGAATTCAGATGCATTAAAATGATCAAAGCTCTGTGTTCAATCTATCATTGATCTATCACAAATACGTTTGATAAATGCTTTCAGAATCCCAGAAGCAGCAATGTACTTGTGCCATTTTTAGAAAACGATTGTGTGATTCTTCTCCCTCCCTCACACCCTCTCACTGTGATATTTTCTGCTCACATGTCTACAGGAGCCTCCAGATTTGTGCCGTGACAAAGTGAAGAAGCCTGATGTACACACAGTAGATCAGGGGTCACCAACCTTTTATCAGCCGAGGGCTACTTCAAGAGTATTGCGTTGTTCGAGAACTACCAGTTTAAAACAAATCCTAAAGACTTAAACATACACTGTTTACTTATAGGATATTGACCCCATATTATATCAATTGCTTTATGTTAAAGTCGTACTGAGTCACAAGAACAGAAATAATTGTATTTTTAAGAATCAGATTCAAGAAAATGTTTTATATCTTAGAAAAAGTCTCAAGGGCTACTGGGCATGCCCCAAAGGGCACCTGGGTGCCCGCGGGCACCACGTTGGTGACCCCTGCTGTAGATCAATGTGGAGCAACTGAATTACCATATAAATGCATGATCATATTATTATAGAGCTGGTCTGACCTAAGCTTCCTTCAAATCAAATAATATAAGGTGACCCCAGAGGCTGTACAGGGCATGCATTACATTAGAGAATAAAGGAGACAAGAGGGTTACTGTCTGATTATTGCATTATGTAGACACAATGTAACATTGTCATAATTTAATTAAATAATTGCCCCTTTTTGACTATTCCTTTCTGAAGTGGCCTCAGAATCTCATCAGTGTTAGAGAAATAACAAGGATGTTCGAGAGGAGTGATGAAGAAGAGGCAGCAGTCAGGATGTCTTATACGGGAGAAGTTTATTTACCGTCGTTACGGGACCCGGAGACACGAACTCGAGACATTGCGCTAGTCCTACCATTCAAGTCTGTCTATGCTTCCACACAAGAGGGATAAATACCATCTAAGAGCATCATACTGATACACAAGCAAAACATTCAGTGACTGAGAGTGGGCCCCTGAGCACCACAGTCAATGCTATGACAGAGAGAGTACGACTGTACAGCTTGACCCAGTATGATAAATAGCAAATTAATGTTATCCTCTAACAATCAGTGTCTCATATTGTGCAATCATCAGACAGGGGTTACATTTCCTTCTTTACTCATGTAAAAAATATATATATATATATATATATATATTATACATTATAAAGTAGCTGTTCAACCATATAGAGGATATTTTAACTGGTGTCAATTCATACTTGCACCTGCTTAATACTAAGATACTGGTTTCCTTTCTGTGAAATAAAACCATAATTTAAACACTTTACAAAGCATTACACCTGATGTCTGATGTCCAAAGCATTTTGATAGTACTGTTCTAGCTCAAAGCATACAACCATATGTTCTGAAGTTTAATGTCATAGTTGGCAAACACCTTTGTTCAGTTATAAATCATAGAGATTTCCCAGCATACCACCTTACAGATTTAGGGGAGACGGGGGCTAGTTGTCTCACAGGTTAGTTGTCTCATTGCTTTTAACAGTCCCACTAGGGGGCACTCTGACTTCATATTATTACTTAATATCAGGTTAATCTGGCTTCACTTGTTGAAATATGTTTTCATGCAATTTTTTCAAGTATTATGTGTTTGTTTCAAAAGTCTGTGTTTTTGTTTTGTTCTTTTTATTCTAAAATCTTCCAAAAAGTCATAGTTCATAGCTCTGAATTTAGTCATCTTTGAAATACGAAGCTATTTGAGAGCTAGTGTTGGTCAGGTTTTCAGATGAGGATGGATTGTCTCATGAACTCAGGGTTGCTTGTCACATGGGCTGGGGACATTTTGTCGTATTTGTCAATGTTGTAGGCCTTGAGTGAATTCCTACATTTTACAACCAAAACCCTCACACATTGTGACAGCATGCCTTGCACATGGGATGTATAATCAATATTCCTGTATCATCACAATAAACAATACCTCTGTATCCCCTACTGAAGAATTGGTTGGCAGCCCGCCAATTGTGTTGGCGGCACAGTAGCACAGTGCAGTTAGTGCTCGTGCTTCACAGCAAGAAGGGCCTTTCTGTGTGGAGTTTGCATGTTCTCCCCGCTTCTGCATAGGTTTCCTCCGGGTAGTCCGGTTTCCCCTACCACTACAAACATGTACAATAGATTCCCCTCTGGAGCCAGGACCCCTCTGAAAAAGAGATTCTTAATCTCATAATGAGAAGAATCTAAGCAGAAATGACAATTGACAGCTTCGAAAACAAGAAGATTGTGTCCTCTCCACAGCAGGGACACACCTGCATTCTTGTGCGGTCAAATTTTCATACAAGTTTGACATAGTGCACCTTAGCCCAAGTAACTGCCGTGGGGGCACTTTATTTTACACATAAAATCGGGAGTAAGGGGTGGAAGCACAGGAAGGGCAGGGAAGGGAGGAAGTTCAGTTTCCTGATAGCCTTGTGGATAAACCTGTTCTTCAGTCAACTGGACCTGGCCCGTGGATTCCGCAGTCTCCTCCTTGAAGGCATTACCTTGAAGTAGGGTTGGGCCATATCGTATCGCATATCGTTATCGCGATATAATGTTTTGATATCGTTGTAATTTTTTATATCGTTGTGGACACAATATAATTTATGTTACGCTCCGCTCCATCAGAGCAGCATAAACGGTGACTGTAGAACACGGGGACACGTAATTGCAAGACAATTATGCTGTAAAAAAATAAAAGAATAAAATATCACTGAATGAATCTTCCCAATAGGCGTAAGGCTTGGATTTTGAAGTAATTCGTCCATTGTCAATGATATCGTCAAATATATCGTTATCGTGATATTTATTTTTTCATATCATGATATAGATTTTAGGCCATATCGCCCAGCCCTACCTTGAAGAGAGGTAATGCCATCACACAAGGGTGTGTGATGGGTGCGTAGGGTTCCTGGTGATTCTGATGGCTTTGCGGGTGAGACGGGTGGAGTACATGTCCTTAATGGTGGGGGGAGGGGCTCCGCGGATCCTCTCCGCTACTCTCACGATGCGCTGGAGGCTCTTCCGGCAGGAGGCAGTGCTGGCCCCGTGCCACACAGTGATGGAGCTGGTCACGATGCGCTCTAATAGTCCCTCTGTAGAAGTTCCACATAACGGAGGCTGGGACTCTGGCTCTTCTCAGCTTGCGGAGAAAGTAGAGATGCTGATTACTTTTCTTGACCAGTGATGTAGTGAGCATGGTCCAGGAGAGATTCTTTGTGATGTGCACACTCAGGAACTTGGTACTGGTCACCCTCTAAACAGCAGCACTGTTGATTGAGGAGCATGCTGGACCCGGGCTCTTTAAAAGTCCACAACAATCTCTTTTATCTGCTCACTTCACTCCTGTAGTTTGACTCGTCTCTGTTACTGATGAGACCCACCACGGTTTTGTCGTCTGCAAACTTGATGAAGAGGTTTGAGTTGTACTTTGGAGTGCAGTCATGTGTCAGCAGAGCGAACAGGAGGGGGCTCAGTACACAGCCTTGGGGAGCCCACGTGTTCAGTGTGATGGTGAATTAGTTCCTAATGTTTTGCCTGATGAAATAAATAAATACATAAATATTCCAGAGAAGAAAAAGTAGGTAGAAGTTTAACCTATATTAATCCATACTTCATTATTACCGTGGAGACTGCAGTATTCATTTGACTGTGGGGATGTTTCACCATGCTACATGTCAGGGCAGAATGGCTGGTATCAGCAGAAAGAAGGATCATTCATTCTTTACTTTCCCTTGAGCACCCTTTACTGTGCACGTTGTGGTCATTGTGCTCAAACAGCAAGTAAATACTGTGGAAGATAATTTTGTCCTTCGGTTGATTTGCTACGACTGTGTGTTGGTACATCATTTATGAATGTTTTGTAGTAGTAGTAGTAGTAGTGGTAGTGGTAGTAGTAGTAGTGGTGTATAGTTGCTATAGCAATAAACATGTAACACATTTTAATAAATATATTGAAAATGAATTCAAGGAAACTTGAATTAGAAATGTTTACCGTCATGTTATACATAATGCAATGGCTAACCTTGATTTAAGTTGGTTAGCCCAGGATATGCATAACAGCCAAACTCAAAGGTATTTTTGTTAAGCATTCTTATTTGCCTTCCTGTTTTTGAACTCTGCTGCTCAATTCGCTACAGTCTCACTTTGTTTGCAACCTCACTTTCTCATGTTTATTTCATGGCGTCCTTCAGCATCTCAGAATAAATAAATTATACATTTCATTATGCGTTCATTTCAGAGCTCCTATCAGGGACAGGACTTATCTCATTTGTACCTGAGCTTGTGTTTATTCTAAATAAGTGCATCAGACATGATGATGAGCGTCTGGGATAGCCAACTGTCACGGCCCCCACTGAATTTCCATTAGGTCCACCTTTAGACTATTACTGCCACTGTCTATTAATCTGTGGATTAGGTTTACCAACACGACAGAATGACGGCTGCAAAATGAAAGCAAAACTTTATGACAGGCTGTCATTATGTCCATATTTACAATTACAAGCACGTGTTTAAGGCTACGTTTAAACATGTATGTTTCTGATCCGTGTGTTCGAGTTGGCCTATAGTCCACTGATTACTTTTGTAACTTGGCGAGAGCTCTCTGTTGTGCCGTGTGTGGATGGGGAGTTTGGTGGGCCTTGTTTGAGGGTATATTAGAGCTAACCGGCTGTTTGCGCTGGTCCCTCTCCTGCTCTCAGGCCACTCAGGCTGAGAGTTAGTTTGACCATTAGAAATCGAAAAGCTTGTAATCTCACCAAGGTGCAATTTTGACAATGTTTTCTTGATCTGAATAAATAATACAAAATCCATAGGTTTGGATATTGCACATTTAATTACAACAGCTTAGGCACACACACACACACACACACACACACACACACACACACACACACACACACATGAATGTACACATGTCTGTAGTCACACAATGACAGAGGAGAGCTCTACCCCCATATGGGCCATCACTGCCATCTGTCCTGCTGTCTATGTGCCAGGAGCGACTCGTGAAGCTCAGCTTCAGTTTTCTCCATGGACCAGTGTGGCCCTGCAGAGGGCCAACCATTTCAACCCAATGAGAGCCGAGTTAACCCAATGCGAATCTACTTGAATGAACATTGTCCCTCTGGAAATGCTCCCTTGTGTACTGGGTTTAAACTATTTGTGCAGCCAGATGTCATTAGTCAACTTGATTCTCTTTTGGAAAACACATCAACGATAACTCACTTACACTATATAAAATGTGTGAATTTGTTTTAATGCAAGCCACAGTGTATCTTACATCCATCCATCCATTTTCTCCCACTTGTCCGTTGCCGGGTCGTGGGGGCAGCTGTTGGAGCTGCCCAAGTCACATAGCACCAGTCCCCTATGGCTCCTTCTGCAGGTGGTGGGTCCACGGAAGGACAGCCTCATAGTTCCAAACGGGCCTGTTGGTCTCTCATAGGGGGCCCATTCACACTCTCATACATACACCAGTGTACGCAGACACTGGAGGCAAGGAGGGTGAAGTGTCTTGCCCAAGGACACAACGACAATGTGCACCTTCAGGAGGCAGGATTCGAACCCCCGACCTTCCAATCATGAGACGACCCGCTCTACCATCTGCGCCACTGTCGTCGTGTATCTTACAAGAAAATGCTATTTACTGTAGTCCAATGTCATCTGAAGTTTACTGAGGCCATTATCGCTTTTGATTGTCCTTTCACTACTACTCTGAGTTGAAATTTACTATAAGATATTGAATGTCTTGAGGATTGTTAAGTACATTTGTATGGGAGTTGGAATGATTATCTATTTGTGATTTTATCTATATCTAGCTAGAGAGTAAAATGGCTATACACTGAAAAAAGTTATCTTGAAATAAGACTCTAATTTACAGAAATCTGTCCATGGTAAAGTAAATATAAATTAATATAAATATAAATACCATGGACATTATGGTAAGTAAATTAAGATTTTTAATCTAGTTTTGAGTTTGGTAATTTATCTTGATTTAAGTGTAAATATCTTTCCCTCTTGCAAATGTTTTGATCACGCCATGCTGAAGTTGTTAACTACGCTGTAAATCGAAACTGAAATTTACTTTTTAAACAATTTATTCCCACAGCTGCCTGCAGAGGGATCCCTAGGCAGTCTTCACTGAGTCAGACTTACTGAGACATTTCAAGTAGAAAAATATCACATATCAATGCTCAGGCACCAAAAAATATGTTTTTCAGTCTATTTGAAATCCCCATATTCATGTTAACTTTAAAGTTGCCACCTCAAGTATTACTCTACTTCATATGTACATCATGTGTGAGTATCGTGGCAGTGTGTTGTCCCAGAGATTACTTATCTCGGAGAATCTGACTCATTGACTGTGTTTAATGCAGAGCAGATCCTGGGGGATCTGTTAGGAGCCTGTTTAGGAGCTCACTGGCTTATACCTTATTGAGGTGTGATTCCATCCTGTCATTCTGGCTCCAAAATAGGAAACCGCTGCACTCTCACAGAAAACCTTTCAAAAAGTGCACAGAAATACTCATAGTCCCAGGTTTGGGATAACCTCGCTTTGATGCATCCTAATGTACAACCCTTCATGAAGTGAGAAAATAACTTAATTTAACTGAAACAAGACGGATTAAATCCGTCTTGTTTCAGTCTCAGGTCTTTTGCAGACTCCATCAGGTTTTCTTCCAGAATGGTCCTGTATTTGGCTCCATCCATCTTCCCATCAATTTTAACCATCTTCCCTGTCCCTGCTGAAGAAAAGCAGGCCCAAACCATGATGCTGCCACCACCATGTTTGACAGTGGGGATGGTGTGTTCAGGGTGATGAGCTGTGTTGCTTTTACGCCAAACATAACGTTTTGCATTGTTGCCAAAAAGTTTGATTTTGGTTTCATCTGACCAGAGCACCTTCTTCCACATGTTTGTGTCTCCCAGGTGGCTTGTGGCAAACTTTAAACGACACTTTATATGGATATCTTTAAGAAATGACTTTCTTCTTGCCACTCTTCCATAAAGGCCAGAGTTGTGCAGTATACGACTGATTGTTGTCCTATGGACAGAGTCTCCCACCTCAGCTGTACATTTCTGCAGTTCATCCTCTTGGCAGCATCTCTGATCAGTTTTCTCCTTGTATGAGCTGAAAATTTAGAGGGACGGCCGGGTCTTTGAAGATTTGCAGTGGTATGATACTCCTTCCATTTCAATATTATCGCTTGCACAGTGCTCCTTGGGATGTTTAAAGCTTGGGAAATCTTTTTGTATCCAAATCCAGCTTTAAACTTCTCCACAACAGTATCTCGGACCTGCCTGGAGTGTTCCTTGTTCTTCATGATGCTCTCTGCGCTTTAAACTGACCTCTGAGACTATCACAGAGCAGGTGCATTTATACGGAGACTTGTTTACACACAGGTGGATTCTATTTATCATCATTTGTCATTTAGGTCAACATTGGATCATTCAGAGATCCTCACTGAACTTCTGGAGAGAGTTTGCTGCACTGAAAGTAAAGGGGTTGAATAATTTAGCACGCCCAATTTTTCAGTTGTTTATTTGTTAAAAATGTTTGAAATATCCAATAAATTTCGTTTCACTTCATGATTGTGTCCCACTTGTTGTTGGTTCTTCACAAAAAATTACAGTTTTATATCTTTATGTTTGAAGCCTGAAATGTGGCAAAAGGTCGAAAAGTTCAAGGGGGCCGAATACTTTCGCGGGTATGTTGCACCTAATTTACCATTTGAAATGGCCTATTACAGTATCAGGGGCCCTGATCTGACATGTAAATAAGAGAATCTTTTGTGAGGGGAAAAAAAAAGAAAAGAGAAATGCACAAATTAAGTTTGTGCACTTTTGCACATGCAACTCGTTTTGCACATCAGCAAACACTTAGTAAATGATCGCAGTATCTTTCAAGACTCCACAACCCCCTTTTGGTCTTTTTTGGCCCCATCTGATGTCCAAAAACAATATATATATATTGAAGAAAAACAGCCGTTTTCCTGTGTTGTCCTTGTACACAATAAAATAGTATCACTACGACGAGTTTACTTTTCCCCTATTTTAAACATTACCTTTAATTGACAACACTGCGCATTCAAACTGAAAAAGGAGTTCAGAACCGTCAAATTTCTACGCTACGTAAAACTAATAAAAATACATACCAGGAATTGATGACAAATCAAGGAGTTCAACTTAGACGTTTTATTTCCCTAACATGTCATCTTAATACAGAATTCTGTCTTCCCCAGTGCCCTATCAAATGTGTCTGTCAGCAGCCGTTCCCAATGGGCATACTGACTCTTCCTGGGGAAGCACAGTATTTTTACACATTCCATTGTTTACAAGATTTATGAGTCTAAGACCACATGTAGTTTTCCATCGTTTTCATTGGATGCCCCAAAGCTGTCCATTCAGTTCCGCCGTAATTTGACCCCTTTATTGACCATGTGGCCAGTGGACTGGGTGGGGGTCGCTGTGTCTCAATCTTCCCTGAAACAAAGGATTCTGTGGAAACCACACCTTTATACTGCACTGAATGAAAACTTTTGGTTAGTTTGCTAAATAGCCAAAGGAACAAAACATCGTATAAAAATATTATCTCTTCAATATATATATATATATATATATATATATATATATTTATATCATTGCAGACATTTTAAAGAATTACGTCAACTTGTATTATTACTCCTAAAGAGAAGTGTTGGGTTATCAAATTTGAGTGCAGCTTCTGCCAAACTCCTCACTAATGATAAATGAACATCTTTACGAGTGTCTGCTTCAGAGGAGAGTCCATCTGCCTCTTTTTATCATAAAACCACTGACTGGAATGCGCCAAATTCTTTACACCTGGCAACTCCCCGAATACAATCTAACTACCTGGCAACAGGCTCACATTTACTTGGATCAAAAGCTGTACTATTTAAAAGCTAAAACCGACCTTGCTTAAAACTGTAAATGAACGGCAGAAGATAAAGCCTGGCAGGTTGCTCTGTGTTTACTAAGACAATACCCTGTCCTTTACTGCTTGTAAATGAGACAGCCTTTCTCAAAACAAGGCTGTGAAGCTCTAATTAAAAATAATTATATATAAATAAATATATACACAGTGCCTCTCGAAAGTACACCTTGAACTTGTGCACATTTTGTCATGTTTACAACCATAAACATCAAGATTTTATTTTGAATTTTTTACTGAAAGTTCACACACAAGTAACAGACAACTGTGAAGCGAAAGCAAAATGATACATGATTCTGTTATTTTACAAAAAATAGAAAAGTGAAAAGTGGGGCGTGCATGAGTATTCATTCAGCATTAAATTGCAACATTCCTAATGACTGCAGAATGTTTACACCTTGCCCTAACCATTAAATAGAGGCTACCTGTATGTAATCTATTCTCAGTATAATTCCAGCTGTTCTGTGAGGGCCTCAGAGCTATGGTCAGAGTGTATTGGTCACTAAACAACATCATGAAGGTCAAGGAGCACACCAGAGAGGTCAGGGATAAAGCTGTGGAGAAGTTTAAAGCAGCGTTAAGTTATACAAAGATTTCCCAAGATTTGAACATCTCACGGAGCACTGTTCAATCCATCATTCAGAAATGGAAAGAGTATAGCACCACTGCGAACTTACCAAGACACGGCCGTCCACCTAAACTAACAGACCGAACAAGGAGAGCACTGGTCAGAAATGCAACCAAGTGCCCCAAGATAACTCTGGAGGAGCAGCGATGTACTGCCCTGAGCTGGGGGAATCTGTACATGGGACAACTATAAGTCATACTCTACACAAATTTGGCCTTCATGGACAAGTGGCAAGAAGAAAGCCATTATTAAAGGAGGCCATATGGAGGACACAGCTACCATGTGGAAGAAGGTGGTTTGGTCAGATGAGACAAAAATTGAACTTTTTGGCCCAAACGTTATGTGTGGCACAAACTTAACACTGCTCATCGTCCTGAGTGCACCATCCCCAGTGTCAAATATGGTGGGGGAGCATCATGCTATGGGGCTGCTTTTCCTTAGCGGGAACTGGGAAGATTGTAAGAATAGTTGGGAAGATGGATGAAGCCAAATACAGAGACATTTTGGAGGAAAACCTGCTGGAGTCAGCAAGAGAATTGAAGCTGGGGCGGAGATTCACCTTCCAGCAGGACAATGACCCTAAACACAAAGCTAGATCTACAATGGAATGGTTTAAAAACAAACATATTAATGTGTTAGAATGGCCCAGTCAAATCCTATTGAAAATCTGTGCAATAACCTGAAAATTGCTGTTCACAAACGCTCGCCTTCTAATTTGACAGAGGTTGAATTGTTTTGTAAAAAGGAATAGGCTAAAATGTCAGTCTATAGATTTGCAAACCTTGTAGAGTCATAGCCCAGAAGACTTGCTGCTGTTATTCCAGCAAAAGGGGGTTCCACAAAGTATTAAGTCATGCTGTATAAATACGCCCCACTTTTCACTTTTTTGTGTGTGAAAAATAACAGAATCATGTATCATTTGGCTTTCACTTCACAGTTGTCTGTTACTGTTACTATATAAATAAAGATCTTCTTCTTCTTCTTCTACTTGTGTGTGAACGTTCAGTAAAAAAATAAATATATATATTTATGTTTATGGTTGTAAACATGACAAAATGCGTAAAAGTTCAAGGTGTATTAGTACTTTCGAGAGGCACTATACTGTATATATATATATATATATATATATATATATAATTTTGTTGTTTTAAGACAAAACATATACATATATATATATATAAAAAAATTCCCATGCACTTACTGGTGTACACATTTTAGAGCCAGTTGTAAAAAAGGACTTTACTTTATCAGTTGTCAGTTCATTGCTGATTTCAAAATCTGCTCATCACAATGTGGCACAGTTGGTATAAAGTTTGTTATCTTTGTTTAAATCCCGTTTGTGGTTCCCAGGTAACCACAGGCAATACCGTTACTGTCTTTAAGGTCAGCTCTCTCCGTCTATGGTCTACATTATTTAGGACCAACACATGCTCTACGCCTTGTGTACGAAATGCGCGGTATAAATAAAGTTGCCTTGTCCTGCCTGTTCCCTTCACTGTGCCACTGAACCAAAAAACGGAACGTCTTGACTTTGTGCTCTGTGCAATTTGTGGTATTGATAAATAGTGGTAATCAGACCCTAATGTCATGACAACTGTAGTGAAGACTAATGAGAAATGTAGATCAAAAAGAGTGAGGAATTTCAAACACAGATCACTAGGGAAGAACATCCTTGAATAACCTGCTGCAATGCGGCCAAACCCTGGTCTTACATCTGAAGATCACACACTAGTCACTCTTTTTATCCTGGTTTGAGGTAACTGAGAGCAGGCTCTCCTGTGGCAGATACTCTGGCACTAGCAATAATAAACTGGAGTTACTTCAAAATTACTTCTTTAAGTAAATCAAATCACGAAAACAACCCAGACAGGCCATGGTCCAGGCAAGGATTACAATAGAGTGATTTACAGACTACTAAACAAATCCAAGCTTGGCATGTATGCAACTTCTCTGCAAAACACAGTATTTGTTTTAATTTATTTATCCATTTATTTGTTTTAGACTAAAGTGACCGCCCTTTTACTTCTTCTTGAAGCTTTTAAAAATCTGCTTGTGTATGCTGAGGAATATTATAGAGTCACAGGCTCTGTCATTGTTTGGTGACAGATGCAGTGTAGCAGACTTGCTCTAAATCTGGGTGATACAAGGAGATGAGCAAACCACAGCCTTACTTACTGACTTGAATCTGACATGTTTTCATAGACTCGTGTTCAGACAAGACTCCACACTTTCATACCTGTCACAGCTCCACATATCAGAAGGGAAGAGAGTGGCAAAGAGCTGCTGCAGAAAAAGTTGTATTTCCATAGACATTACATGATATATTAATAAATTATAATAATTTAGGATTGGGAATATAATTGATTCACTTTTGGGATATATGAGACTGATACTGACTGTTGTGGAGTGTCTTGTATGTGCTTACGATATTTGTTTTTTGTTCCTAAGCACCAAAAGAAGGAGTGTATATATTTAAAATGGTCAGTTGTGGTCCAAACTCCTTCTTAAAGAGGGGGTATTATGCTTTTTTCAGTCACATATACCAGTCTATAGCACACTACAATGATGATCCAAACTTATGTTTGTCTGTAAATGCAGTAAATCAAAATAACTACCTTGAGGAAATTTGCTCTCGCAAAATGGCTGTAGCGAACGTCTTGAAATAGGCCTCAGTCTCTTTAAGAAGCCCTGACCCTTTCCGACATGCCCCCTTCAGTACGCATCACAACACTGCTACTCTGCTACTGCTATTCTCTCCTTCACATGTTGAAACTACGATCGAGTTTCGCTGCGTTTTAATTTTACTGTTGGAAAGGAGCTACGCTTTATCATTTTGTGAACAATGGCCAAGCAGGATATTGTTTGATTCTGTGTCTGACTTGAAAACCGCGGTCATTAAGCCTCTTCTAAAGAAAAGCAGCCTTGATCCCAAGGTACTGAACAACTACCGGCCCATATCAAACCTACCATTCTTAGGAAAAGTCCTAGAGAAAGTAATATATAAACAGCTCACTTACTTTCTCCTATCTAACAATGTGTTTGATACTTTCAAGTCAGGATTTAGGCTCCACAACAGCACTGAGACAGCTCTGATCAAGGGTACAAATTATATCTGTATGAACACTAACGCAGGTAAGGTCTCAGTTTTAGTTCTGCTGGACCTGAGTGACACAGTGGACCACGGGATCTTACTTCACAGGTTAGAAAACTGGGTGGGAATCACTGATACTGCTCTAAACTGGTTCAAGTCCTATCTGGAGGATAGGACGTACTTTGTCGAAATTGGCAACTGTGTCTCAGACAAAATTTCCATGACCTGTGGAGTCCCTCAGGGGTCAATCTTGGGACCCCTCTTATTCAACTTGTACATGCTTCCATTGGGTCAGCTAATAAACAGCAACAATGTGTCGTACCACAACTACGCAGATGACACTCAGATCTACGTGTCACTGACGGCAGGTGAACATGGGCCTGTAGATACTCTCTGTCACTGCATCGAACAGATCAGTTTGTGGATGCAAAACAACTTTCTCCAACTAAACTCAGACAAAACTGAGATAATTGTTTTTGGCCCACAGAGACAAACACAAAGACAAAGTGTTATCAGTCACCTTGAGTCTCCTTCTCTAAAACCAAAAAATCAGGTTAGAAATCTGGGAGTAATCATGGACTCAGACCTGAACTTAAACAGCCACATCAAAGCAATAACATCATCAGCTTTTTACTATCTGAAAAACATTGCATAAGATCAGAGGAATAGTGTCAAAACCAGACTTAGAGAGACTTATCTATGCATTTTTCTCACTGGCCTTTCTAAACGAGCTGTTAGAGCTGCAGAACATCCAGAACGCTGCTGCTCGAGTCCTGACAAGAACCAGGAAAAACGACCATATTAGTCCAGTGCTCCGGTCTCTGCACTGGCTCCCTGTCACTCAGAGAATAGAATTTAAAACAGCTCTGCTTGTGTACAAGTCTTTTCATGGTTTAGCACCAAAGTACATCTCTGACATGTTAGAGCCGTATGAACCATCTCGGGCCCTGAGAACTTCAGAGAGGGGTCTCCTGGTGGTTCCCAGAATCAATAATAAACACGGTGAGGCTGTGTTTCAGTTTCATGCAGCTAAAATCTGGAACAGTCTTCATGATGACGTGAGACAGGCCTTAACTCTGACAATGTTCAAATGCAGGCTGAAAACAGCTCTTTTTACCCGAGCATATGAAAACTGATAGTATTTTATCTGCACTCTTGCCTTTTACTGTAATTGATTGACTTTATGTTGATGTTTTATTGATTGATTTGATCTGTTTTCTTGTAATTTTATGCAACTGTGAAGCACTTTGAATTGCCTTGTGTATGAATTGTGCTCTACAAATAAACTTGCCTTGACTCGGAAAGTGACTCTGGAGACAAACCTTTGAGAGTTCATAAGCTCTGTGTCCACACCAAAGGAGCTCTTGCCTGAAAAATACCTGCTGTTTGGAGGCTATCTAGTCACTCTTTCCTACTGCCATGCTCTATGGATCTTTAACTATACCCCCACCAGGATCTCCCCAGGGACATTATCTGTGCAGGTGGACAATTATTCGAGATTACCCCCGTTAGCATGTAACAATCGTCTACATCTCAATGTTGATGAATAGTCTGCAATAAACCACAAATGTGTAAAGCCTTGCTCATTGTGTGATCATCATAAATGCTGCTTCAAGTAGTTGTTTGCTTTATTGACATTGTTAGTGCATAATATGCTGCTTGTTTTCTATGAATCGTTCCGAGCTAGCTGTTAGTGCCTCGCGGCTAGCTTGTTAGCTCCGAGAGAAAACCACTCGGCTATGACCCACTGTAGATTAAATGTGAGCAATAAACTTCAAAATCAACAATCCCGTCTCAGTGTGTGATCATTATTAAACGGTTCATTGTATAAATGGTGGTTTTATTGACTTTATTCGTGCATATTTCTCGTTTTCGCGTGATGACTGGAGCTTTAGCTTGTAATATTAGCTTTCTCCGGAGGGAATGCTATCAGGGCATCATCAAGGCCCAAACGCATTCCCAGCGCAGATCCCGTCATGGAAATACGTTTTCTTGTCACCGGTTTTAATCCTGAGGGGATGACATAATAACGATGGAAATAATAATAATGATGGAAAGCTTGAAAAAGTCGATTTGACATAATACCCCCTCTTTTTTATGGTCAGCACACACTACACGACTTTTATGCCTGATTTTGCTCTAATTTTCAGATGCCCCGAGTCTTCTTGAGTCATGGCTAGTCAAAAGCAGTCGCACAGAGTCGTGTCACGTAGTGTGGGGGGTCGCGACGGGACTCGCGTTCGAATCGTGTAGTGTGGGCAACAGTCAGAGAACAGTCAGAGAACTGAAGGACAGATGTGCTGTGTTATCGTGTAGTGTGTCCGCTCATCAGTCATTAAGTGTGAATCCCCAGACGTTCTATAATCGCACTAAATCCAGACGCGTAGTGTGGACCCCCCATTCTTTTATTTCTTAACCATCACAAATCATCACATGAAAGAGTTTATGTGCATGTGTCACTTTCAGGGATCAATACTATCTGAGTCATGTAACTATAGTTTGCTCGTTCAGAAAAATGCTTTAGAATTAGATGCACAGTGAAGAAAGGCATTTATTTATTACCAAACTTTTTTCAAAATATTGAAAGACAAAGGCAATATTATTCTATAAGGAAACAGACAAACAAACAAACATACAGGTAGGCCCTTTATATCAGACTGTTTGACCTATAGTTTCTCCTTGTTTGACAGTATTTGTGATATTTATCACACACACACACACATACATATGATAAACATCATAGTGTGTGTGTGTGTGTGTACCCAATTTGAATTTTGGCACAGAGAGCAATACACAAAGAAGCAGCGTTTGCTGTGTGTCTGATAACTGTTGCTGTGCAACCATATTGTACTGATGGGCCAGAAGTGAGTCATATAAAAAGCCTTTTTTTTTTATGTTTCTAGAAGGTGAAAATAAAATAAAAATACAACTTCATTAAGTTGTCACATCACGACAGGCATCTAATCAAATTACATAATAACATAAAATCTTGTCATGTGCACTTTAAAGCTAATTTTATATGGTAAGGGTCAATGTTTTACTTTTTTATACATGCAATGTTGTATAACAAATTCTGGCGCAAAAAAGCGCTATATAAAACCAATGCATTATGACCAACCTATTATTATAGTAGGTCATGTTTTGCCTGGTCTGTGTTTAATCTTTCAAACAATAGTTGACCGTTGATTAAAATTCCTATCAGGACTAAAACATATTTAAGAAACTGACAAATGATAAAACCCCATCTTCTGAAACTTAATTATGCTTCAATGGCTAACACAATCTTTTCTGACTGTTTGTAATAAAACATTAATTTGACACGACATCTATGCAAGCAGGCTGTGCATAGCAAAAATGATGTCAGTGACGTTGGCCCATGCACTCATTCTGCCGAAGCCACAAGAAATACATTTTTAACAAGGCTTGAGTAAAGACCTAGACCGAAAGGCTAATAATTATACAACTGAACAGACGCCTTATTTGCAGAAAAGACAGCACCAGTATGAAATCACAACTGATTGGTGATAATTTGCTTTTGCTGTGCTTGGCGAGAAGATGAATTATTAATCAGGGATTTGTGATATATGCGTCATGAACTGTAGTTCTGGCGAGTAGAAGGGGGAGAGAGCATGAAAATACACTTCACCCCGAAATGTAATTTAGGCTACGTCTTCTGATGAGGAAGGAGAGACCGAGGACTCGGAGGGAGACTTGTGCGTCTCCCAAGCCAAAGTTAGTGAGGTGATTAGAAAGCTCCTAGGCCTTTGGCACACTCCTCACACTCCTCACACTCCTCACACGCCTCACACTCCTCACACTCCTCACACTCCTCACACGCCTCACACGCCTCACACTCCTCACACTCCTCACACTCCTCACACGCCTCACACTCCTCACACTCCTCACACGCCTCACACGCCTCACACTCCTCACACTCCTCACACTCCTCACACTCCTCACACGCCTCACACGCCTCACACTCCTCACACTCCTCACACGCCTCACACTCCTCACACTCCTCACACGCCTCACACTCCTCACACTCCTCACACGCCTCACACTCCTCACACTCCTCACACTCCTCACACGCCTCACACTCCTCACACTCCTCACACGCCTCACACTCCTCACACACCTCACACTCCTCACACTCCTCACACGCCTCACACTCCTCACACGCCTCACACGCCTCACACTCCTCACACTCCTCTGCTTCGCCGGTAAGGTCTACTCCAAGGTGCTGGAGAAGAGAATCTGCCCGACAGTTGAACCTCGGATTCAAGAGAAAAATATATTACAGTAGTTTTATATTTTCTAAGATGTGGGCGTGGCCAATGCAAATGTCGTATAATTCGAAAAGCTAAGGATCTACTGAGCTCATATTTGAGTCATTAAGGTACTACCCCAAACTGAACAGAACAAACTTATTAGCAGGTCCACTTCAGACAATACAGTACCACCTACCCATACCCTGAAAATTGCAGTTCGAGCGATTTGTAAGAAATGTTGCAGATATATTGTACATAATGAAACAAAAAACAAAAAAAATAGTGGTGTCCAAAAAATCGCGTGAACGCAAATATATTTTAACACCGTCAATTTTTTTTTATCGCACGGAGGTGCACTCTGTTGCACTCTGCTGCACTCTGCTGCACTCTGCTGCACCTCCGCTGCACCTCCGTGAACCTGGCCCCTCATCATGCTCAATGTGTATGTCAATCGAAAGTGTATACATTCCAGTGGGGGGGTCCGCCCCCTTTCCTCTGAAATGAGTTGTGCTAATGGCAGGCTGTGATATTGCACCCTACGGCTCAACAGCTTTTTTTGCCATAGACAATAATGTAAAAGTAACAGCCTGTAAAATGGTCCACGGGGCATCTGGAGTTTCAGACTAAGGCTAATATATTTATTTAAAATTACTATTTTTAGGTCATGGACTTTTTTTCTTTGTAAATTGTAAAGCATCAAAAATAATTTTTAAAAGGTTTTCCAAAGACGTGACGTCACCAGTGCTGTGGACGTGCGCGAGCGTGTGCGTGAAGACTCATGAACGAGCAGAGGTCTTCCCCGTTCGGTCTAAGCGGTCTGAGAGCCAAACAGACAATAATACAGTAATGTACGGGACTGGACCAGGATAAAAGCTAACAGACACCTAAAGTAAGGTTTTCTTTACTCAGTACTAAAATGTATTGTAAACCTACACATGGCAAGCGTGTCTAAATGTTAAAAAGTAGGCCTATTAGCTAACATGAACAACAACAACAACAATTAAACTAATGAAGACGTGATCGTTTTTCTGATTAGGCTGCACGGCTTTGAAAATAGCTTTTTGGTTCAATAATGTGACGCTGTCCAGTAGTGGAAAGCAAAAATAAAAAGTACAAAATAAATCGTTTTTATATATATATATATATATATATAAATGTATAGAACACTTTTGTAGCGCTACTTATTTGCATTTCAGCCAAACAATTCTAGTAGTGATGTTACGGGCGGCACGGTAGTACAGCGGTTAGCGCTTGTGCTTCACAGCTAGAAGGTCCCAGGTTCGATTCCCACCTGGACGGGGCCTTTCTGTGTGGAGTTTGCATGTTCTCCCTGTGTCTGCGTAGGTTTCCTCCGGGTACTCCGGTTTCCCCTACCACCAAAAACATGTACAATAGGCCGGGATGAATGATGTGAGTGAGTGAGTGGTTGGTGGTGGTTGGAGGGGCCGATGGCGCAGATTGGCTGCCTCGCTTCCGTCAGTCTACCCCAGGGCAGCTGTGGTTACAATAGTAGCTTACCACCACCAAGTATGGAGTGAATGAATAGTGCAATGTAAAGTGTCTTTGAGTGTCCAGAAAAGCGCTATATAAAACTGATGCATTATTATTATTATTATTATTACGTGGCGGTGTGGCAGGAGGCAGGCACGGGAGACAGGTACACGGGAATGAAACGGGCTCAGACATACAGGTCACGCAAGCAATAACATACACACATAACTCCAATACGACATACGCAATGAACCGACAAAGACAAGGGAAAACACAGGGGTATAAATACATCAGGGCGGGGCAGGCAATCAACAGGAGGAAGGGAAAGCAGGAAGACACAGACACAGACCAAGACTATCAAAATAAACACAAGACAGAGACACAGACTAGGACAGGGGAGAAACAAACCAAAACCCAGGACAAAACCAACAACTAAAAACCCACATCATAACAGGTGATGTTATACTAGCAAATACAGTGAAGTAAAAACTAGATTTTTATCATTTCTAATATGAAGACGGCCAGCACTTACGAAACTTCTCAGAAAAGTGGCCGAGCGAGAGTACATTAGCGCGGCGACGTACGTTCGAAGGGCAGCTGCTCCGGTTGTTGTAAAGAGCGGGGCTATCGAGCTTATTAAGCCCCGCACTGACAAACTGACCCCCCCCCCCCCCCAAGTCAGCTTAACATAGTAGCTTAATCGCCTAAAATGGCCTTAAACATTCATTTTGTATTTAAAGAACGATGATATTTAGGTGATTTGATTTACAGCGTAATGGCTCCGCTCTGAGGCCGTCGGCAGCCGTGCGCGTTCACGCTGCCTCCACCCTCTTGAGCCTAGATACAGGTGACGCGTCATACGGGTACCATGGGCCGTTATGGCGGACAAAACTGGTTTCATGCGCCACTGAGCACAACCATTGAAAGAGATAGGAGGTGGGACAGCATGCCTCTTCCATATATTTACGTCAATGATACATTCACGTTTAAAGGGGGCCAGCTTCACACAGCTCTCAGCAGCAGCAGCCGGGTGGACGCGTCACGTGACCGCAAGTTTACAGGAAGAGAGGCGCATGTTGGTTTGTTTTGCTACTGCACGCTGAGGAAAGCTTTGAAATCGTATATGGACTTATTAGGAAACAAGGAGCAGACACTTTCCCCATGAGGCTTTACTTTTACCACGTCATGGACAACCTTTTGTTAAACAAAACGAAGTTTGGAACTAAAGTGAAGCAGTCCTGAGCTGCTCTCCTCAGGTCAGTAAGAAGAGGTCCCCTCGTTATTAAAATCTGCTGCTGCATTATTTTCATCACATGTGCATGTCATGTACAGTATGTGCTTGAGCGCATTGCTGCGTTCTCAAAGTCTGCATTTGGAGCCGCAGAGCTAAACTCTTTTCTCTAAACTCTTTTCTCTAAACTCAAGAAAACAAAACATGCTAATGATACGATTCCCCCATAAAACTGGACATTCAACAATACATCGTCTACTCTGAGGAGCATTTATGGATAAGAATGAACTTTATGTTGTAAAACAACAACGTAAGGACAAAATAAACAAAATCAGTTTCTAACCCGACCTGCCCGCTCCCCAAGTTTGTGCTGTATATTTGCACAACCCAATAGGAGTATTAAAGTATTAAAATTATAATTCAAGGGACATTTAGAATAGATAAAAATGTGTGATTAATTTGAAATTAATCGCGAGTTAACTGACATTCATGCGAATAATCGCGAGTAAATATTATAATCATTGGACAGCACTAAAAATATATATATTACAGTTGAATTATATTTTATAAAAATGTGGGCGTGGCCATGCTAAATGTTTCCACAATTGCACATTATCCTTTTTAATTCGAAAGTGCCTCGTGAGTTTGAGTTGGAAATTGTATCACTTATAAACTGGATGAAAAAGAATCCCTATCTATGACAACACTTATGGTCCATGCTATAGCGCCCCCTACAGAAAAAGAAGATTTTTAATTAGGTGCAAAATAAATGTAGTCTGGCGATATAGCTGACACTTAGCAGACAATTCTTTTTGCTGTAACATGTACAGGGCTGCTGGTTCAAGGTCCCCTTATAGACTGCACTTTTTCGCACCCCAAATATTTGGACAAAAAGGCAAAAAAAATCAAACTCAAACTTGGTTATTATCACCAAGAGATATAGGGCTGCAATGATTTTCCAATTTGATGTCATTTTGGTCAACTTTCTTGTTGATGAAAGTCAGCAAGGCCAGTGTGAATTGTGAGGCTGAGTTTCGGCGGGCGCAATGCTGAGTGGCTGCAACGCGGGGAAGAAAGCGAGATGGGGCGGTCGCATGGGAGGGATGGCGAGGGCCTCTATCGCCGCTTGTGGCTTTAATTCCTATTGTTATGTCATTAATTGTAAATAACACTACAAATGCTGAGGCTTTTGTGTTATAGGCAATTTACATAATACGGATTCAGCCAAGCATTACAGTAATGAAATGTAATTTGAAATAAAGTAATACCCAGCAACTTCACTGTGCTAATATTTAATCTCTCAATGTTGTCACAGTCATTTACAAAATGATTGCCACACATTATCTTCAAAAACCAAGCAATTAACAGTCAAGCAAATGTGACTGTGCCAATTATACGTTTGTTTTTAAACTGGAGATATCTGTTCTTTCTAAACATAATATCCGAGAGACAGGATCGCATATCATTTTGTGGAAAGTAAGTAGAAAGCATAGACAAATAAGGGTTGGATAGGGATGTGGCATATGAACTGGAGACTGGCAGGTTACATTGCTGTGACATTGGACTGTTACAAAGCTGGTAGTGTTTTCTGGAATATTTATTTATTTATTAAAACAAGGTGTGCTACCATCCGATTTTTCCTAATTTTTCCCAACCATCTTGACTTGCAGTGTGGATCTGGCCATGTAAACATATGCTAAAGATAAACGTGTAAAACTGTTTCTTTTTAACACTTCCAGAAATGTTCCCTCTGATGAATGTACAATTTCTCATGTCTGGCTGTTGAACATGAGTGAGTCATAGCCCTTGACGCACTCGGGACTTCACATATTTCACACTCTGGAACAAATCACTGGCAGTATTTATTTGAGCCCATGTTTCTTGTAAAAATGTTGAATCTAAAGTGGTACTGTGTAATATTCAAAGCAATGCCAGGGCTCTAGTACAGTCAGAGGATTCATTTAGAAAAGCACAGAGGGTCACAAGTACTCACTTTGTGACAATCCCAAGCATGGATAAATGGAAAGAGTAGATACTTGGTGTTGCTTAAGCACATGTAGGTATTCAAAAGGACCAATCTCTGAAGCGAATTTTTGCTCTTCTACTGTCTGTCTCAATGCAGGAACTCATGTCTCTGAAGCCACTTTTGCAATCACGTTTTTACTATATACGTATGCACCTCCATTCCCACCTCACTCTGAGGGTGTTGGATTTTGCTCTCTCCTCCCTGTGAAACTGCATCTTTCATATGTGAGAATTGAACTCAGAACCCAGCACTAGGCTATAGGGCTGTGTGTTTTTCAGAAAGTGCATGCACACAAAGTGTAATGAAACAGAACGATCTGGGAGTTTTGGACAAATAAACACATAATTAACCCCTGTGTCAGCCTCAAGGTTTGCACAAAAAATTACAATACATGCCTAAAAATGGTAATAAAATTGCCATACATTTACATTGTTCCACTTCTTTTTCCACAAATCTCATTAAATTACTTGATTTCCTTTCTAAAAATGCCAAACATTAAATCATTGTATGGATTTGAACCCTTTAAATGCCCGTTGAATTTTCTGAATAATAAATAGTAAAGGGGAGAGGCGTTGGTGTTTTTCTTAAATGGTCATCAAATGAAAAAAGAAAAAGTTTACTTTCCAATTTAGCTCTCCTTCTCTCTCACTTTAATTGATAACCTGTACGATAAAGCGACCAATTAATTGATAAAACATTTGAACATAATGTGCATCCCTACAGCTGACTGATATTTCAGGATTAACCAAATCCCTTCTTCAGGGCTAAAGGTGGTAACCTGCTTCTGTTTTTGTTGGTGACACCAACAAAAACATGCATGGTTCATTCTTTGAGTGACGAAGATTAGTGCAGCCGTAATGGTGCAACCAAGGAAACACTTTTTTTTTTTTATTGAATCACAGAACTCTACCTGGATATCTGAGGATTATTTGTTCAGTTTATGTAATACTGAATTTTTCTGAAGTTGTAAATGATAAATAATACTTTTGGGGCAAGTTTTAACAAAGAAAAAAACAAAACAAAAACAGCAGCAAACATAATTTAGCCTTGTTTTTCAGTTTTACTGTGGCATGTACTTTTATTTACATCTTTACCAACTTTTTTTTTTACAAACATTTACATCTTATCATAATTATACTGTTAAAAAAAGGTGTCCTGGAGCAAACTTGGATTTGTAAATAATGTGACATAGCCTACTATACTGGCTCCTTTAAAAAAAAAAGAAAAATCCCTTGATTATGTTAAAGAACCATAACTCTGATTACAGTGTAACATAACTTTATCGTCTGTCTACTTATCTTTCTGCCTCGGAATTGTGTCTATTGTTTTCAGTTTAGCAATGTTGTGGTGGGTTCAAAGACCTCTCATTTGATGTGTTTGTTTGGAATTGTTTTCCCATTCAGTTCACTTGCTTGTCTCTAGCTTTAGGCAGTAATTGAAAGTCTATGCTCATTAGTGCCTCTATCAAGAAGGGAAGCCAACAGTGCCGATAACATTATACCAATAAATTCTTGACCAAAAATGCTGTTGCCTTTGAATAAAGCAAAACAATTCAACCTGATATCTTTGAAATTACCTTTTTGTGCATACAAGTTAAATTATGAAACTTGTTCAAAGATAAAAGAGACCCTGTTTGTATAACATATTATGTGAACTTAAATGTTTGGAGGTGGGGTTAAGGTGTACTTCATTGTCCCCATATGGTAATTTATCCTCTGCATTTGACCTATCCTTGGATCCTGCTGAGGCAAACAGCAAGTTGAAGTTGCTGCCAATTGCGCTTGTTTAATAATGAGTGAGCTTTTTTATTTTTTTCATTTAGAAGACGGAATGTGTGTCAAGAATCAAAAGTAGGTTCATATGCAACTGTCCCAGGTCAGTGTTATCCAGTCAACAGTTTTCAATCATGTCTGTTCTTGTAGTAAAACTTTCAAGGTTCTTTTAGTCAAACACTAGGTTTAGAGACAAATTCAAGCACTGGATAAAAGACGCCATCAAAATCAGGAAACAGAGCACCGACACCAGTGTTTCTCGTGTCCCCCACCTGGGACACCGTTCTTCAGAGATCACACCCCCTGCTTTAGAAGAAAGAACTGCAGACAGCGACACGTCACCGCACGCTGGTGATGCTTCTCAGGATGGCCTGCAGACAACGGCTGAAACATGTAACGGCAAATATAATTTAACATCTCAATCTTAGTATCTCACAAAACGGTCCTTGAAAGTTATAATAGTAAGTAAGTGCTTTATTTGTCATTGTACAAGCGTACAATGAAAGAGTGTTCAGGTGTTAATCCTGAGCCGCTGTGACTGAGTCGCTCTACCACTGTGGGTCGACCAGACCAGCATGTTTTTGGAGGTCGTGGAAACCATAGCTCCCAGAGGAAACCTGCCTGGCTGCCTTCAGAGCTCCTCTGATCCTCTGAAATGGTGCAGCGCCTCCTGAGTTTGTCCCTGTTTCAGAGCATGGTGCCCTGCACTGGTCAGCTCCACCTCCTTATCCTCCTGCGCAGCTCCCTCCGCTCCACAACACTCTTTCACCATCTTCAGGGAAGAGCTTAGCAGTTAATCTGTTTTACTCTCCTTATGACGCACTGTGCTGCAGGTGTGGGCTCTTGGTGCCTCTTCAGTGTCTCCGAAGAAGAAATTTGCAGGTCTCAAATGGTTTAGCTGATAAGCCAGCTTTTTGTTTACTTTTAAAAAGCTGCTTCCTTCAGGACCATTATGGACTATGCAGTAAAAAAAAAATCCACCAAACCCCACAAAAACACGGTAAAGACGTACGTAAAAGTAACCAGTGGAACACAGAAACCACAAATGTAGTTTCCAGAAAAAGGCAGAAAATGCAGCTGTGACAAGAGAGAGGGAGGTTGCCCCCTGTTTACTCAGCGACAAAGCTTCAGTCCCCACAGGCCCAACATAAAAACAACACGGATATACTATACGCATAATAAATTAAGTAGCCACAGCGCTAAGTAAAGTGACTGCATCTATCATTTCTAGTATCAAAGGGAATTCATTTTACAAGTCACCATCAGATATTGATGTTGATGAAGTCTACAGAAGTCAGTGAGGCAGTTTAAAAATTGTGGTTTTTTTGCAAACAAAGTCGAGGTCAAAACCACATCCAGTGTGTTGTTCATGTGAAAAGAGATTGTGTGTTTCAGTGACGACTGACCTTTAGTAACTTTGTGATGTTATGAGGTGCATGACTAAGACATACAAAGTCACTCAGAGAGGTGAGAGGTACATTTGAGAGAAGAGAAAATGATACACTTACACATATACATATATATAGATACTTAAAGGAATAGGCCACCGTTTTTAAATACTGAGATATGTTGTTACCTTAGTATAGACAAGTCTTTACGCGTGCGCTCAGTCATGCAAAAAGACCACAGATGTCGTTAGCATTTATCCTCTCCTCTATGGACCCACAGGGGGGTGAAGTTAGAAGCAACTACGCTCTTCCACGTTTTCCCTATTTAAATACGAGAGTAGTTACACAATCCAAGTATAGTTACACAAAATTAAACATGTCGATTTTCTAAGCAGATAAAAAGCGGTACTAAATTGTAAGGCTTAATATCACCTTATGAGCACTTCGACGTCCGTGCAGTAATGCAAAGACCAGACAGGTACGCATCACCTCACTTCGTCTAAGCTAAGGAAAGAACATATCTCAGTATTTAAAAACGATGGCCTATTCCTTTAAGCCTATTATGTTCCGTACCAATTGTAGCGCTGAAACATCAGTTGTCAATTAAGGTGTATGTTATTGTATAGAAAAAAATATTCTCTGCATTTAACTCATCCTTGAAAAAGCAACCTGTGAAGAGCAGTAAGGACCCATTTCCAAATCTTGAGTCTCTAGGATTACTCAGCCACCACATTGCCGAAAGCTGCCGCTGTTGTTGCGTTATCCGACACCCCAGCCCCTCTTCCTTTATTTTGACTTATACATGAATCATTTAAATGTAATATTTCTAATCATACAATCCTGTAAAACTGTAAAGGGCGGTGGTTTCTCGATTTCCTTTCTAGCTGGTCCATTGACCAGTCTTTGTAGCCATTACTTTGCCCACGCACACACAGCAATGATTGAATATAAACAGGTCTCAGCAGCAGGTTGTTGCCCCTCTGGCTCCAGTTGAATCAGCACTGCCTATTCATCAGCTCATTCAGGTGAAAACAGGAACCTTACAACCAATCATACTCTGTGATAAGTGTTCTGTGCTGCCGCCGACAAGACTAATGACCTTTCTAACTTAGCATTTGTCGCTGCCGCCACACTCAGATGTTATTACACCATAACTTGTGTGTTTCACTCGATGGCAATACATGAGTGAACATAGCTCTGTGCTCGGAGCTAATGAGGTCCCACCAGAGTCAATGTGATCACCATTAAGACATAAAGCAGCTGCATTAAAGGGCTCTCCAAAGAGGAATAAACTCTCCCTTGCCTTCCCTTTGGCTCACTGCTTCCTCTGTCACCCCCCTCTCTTTATGTCCTCTGTCTTCTTTTGTGTTGTTGCCTCTTAATCAGCGTGCCTTGTTTAGAGCCTCCTGTCATGGCACACTCTTAATTGTGGGACCTATTTGATGTCGTTTGAGCAATGAGATTTCTCCAGATCTGGGTCAATTGTCTCTCTGAAGATAAATTTTACATGAGTCTAATTTTAGCGCATCCCACACTCTCAAAGCAGCTTTTCAGACACACAAGGTACAAGCATCCACCGTTTGCAAATCTATCCTTGATGCTAGGAAAAGTTTTATAACGTTCTACCTTCTGATGATGCAAAACTATCAAAGCATTTTGCACCAAACGGTTCACAGGGACAGTCCCTGAAACCCCCCTCCCTCTCTTTGGATGAGTCCGAAGAAATCCAGATGGCCCTTTTCATCACAGAAAATTAATAAATGATCAAGAAATGCAGTATGTGTTGAGCAAGCTTTGAGAATTGACACAAACAAGGAAAGTTTCATCCCTTTTGTTCATGACGCACAAAGCAAAGAGGGGCTCTACACATTGAAAATGAAAGAGGGCGAGTCTAACTGGCTTGAAATAGTGGCTCAATTGTGCGTCAGAAATAATTATTTAAAGGCCAAATGCAGTTCTTCATATATACTTTCGTTACGTCTCTTGCTATGTAAAAACGTCTCCAAAGGGAGTTTCTGGTCTGACTAAAAAGTACTATAGTTCAGAGAGTTATTCATTCAAGTGATTTAAAGGTACCACTATCCTAGAGCAGAAACAAATAACTGGTTGTCATGTCGTCTTCAACTCAGGGTCACCAAACCTGGCCTGAATAGTGACAGAAAAAGTTAATGATGAAGACAACCAGTTGTTTAACTGAGTTGTCCAAAGTTGTGTTATGCATTGTTGCTTTGGTCAATGTGCAATTATTATGTTGTCTGTTGAATGCTCTCCTGCCTGTGCCTCTTGACCAGGTCATGTTTGTAAATGAAAATTAGTTCTCAAACATTTTTCCTGTGTAAAATAAAAGTAAACACAAAAAAAAAACACTCAGGATTTAACTGGAGGGATATATGTCTCTGAGCTGGCCTGGTGTCGCCTCGGGGGGTCCCCCCAGAACAGCTGGAGGAAGTGTGCGTGGTTTGGGACGTCTGGGCATCCCGGACCCGGATAAAGTGGAAGAAAATGGATGGACAAAAGCATTTTTGTGATGTTGGTCGATAGAAACGACTTTAGTTTAGTTTATTTGTTTATTTGAGCAGTACACATAGTGCTCAAAAGGAGTGGACTGAAGCAAAAGCTTATGAGTGCCCACCCCCAAGTGCAATAAAATAATAATAATAATAATAAAAAAAAAGAACATTTCAGAACATTTCAAGCAGCTACAACTTACAACTTACAAAAAAAATATAATTTATATAATTAATTGAAACAACGCACAACTACAACAACAATCTTGTTTCATGTACGATGTCTAGAACAAAGCAGTCAAAAAAAAAGTGATCCATAATATATTGTGAATCCAATCACATCCAAATAATGATCAATTTAAAATGTTATAAATTTTTTGAACATTTCAGTAAAAATAATTATATGTATTTCAATAGAGTTGTATTGGTTCCTGCCCTCCATCTGAAATTATGACACCATCAAATTCTAGAACGCAACCTATTCCATCTTCCTCCTCTTGTGCACATATCAGTTAGTAGTAATGAAACAGTACATGTTTAGGAATAATAATGAAAATATATCAATATCAGTAAACTGGAGCATTTTATCCTGTGACCATACTTTGGGCTCTTTGTTCACGGATCCGCCAATGTTCTCCTTCAAGCGTCCTCCTACCCTAAGAGACAAACTTGTGACCAACTATCTACCTTCCAGAAAACCCACCACTTTCTTCAAAAAACCGACTGGAACCTTCAGATGTGGGCAGTGCTCTCATTGCTCCCACATCAACACAGCTAAAACGTTCATTGACTCAAAACATGTAAACACCTTCCACTGTCGTTCTTTTGCCAACTGCAACTCCACCTACGTGGTATACAGGATCGACTGCGACTGTGGATGTTTTTACATTGGACGTACAAAGAGAAAACTCAAACAAAGATTTGCTGAACACAAATATGCTGTTAGATCTCAAAATATGGACTACCCCATCGCAAAACATTTCAAAAACTCTGGCCATTCTAATCTCAATAAACTGAAAGTGATGGTCATTGAAACTGTGGAAATGGACCTCCGTGGTGGCAATAGACTTAAAAAACTTTTACAACGGGAAACTTACTGGATTGATACTCTGGGAGCCACCTGTCCTCCTGGGTTAAATGAGGAAATTGACTTCTCCCCCTTTCTATGAATGGTCACCATTTACACCACTTCTACTATTACGCAACTCATATTATCCCTGGGATCGTGGTTGTTTTACTTCTATCTTATTTCTTTGTATTTTCTGGTCTCATGTCCATGACCTTTTGACGTACTCTATGATATATGTATTCACTCTTGTTCACTGAGTTAATGCGCCTCGTGTCCATTTGTGGACCTATTGTCACATTTTACTTCATGTTATCTCCCTGGGTCTTTTGCATCAGTCCTGGCCAGGACAATTTAATATATTTTTATCTACATGCCCTTGTTTTTTTGCTCTTGATCACGTGACATGTTTGATCACGTGACATGTTTGGTCACATGATCTTTTGTATAAATCTCCACACCTGTGATCAATTTTACATGCCCTGACGAAGACCTGTTGCTGGTCGAAACGCGTAGGCTGGTCCATTTTCTAATAAAGGACTTTTAATTTTGCTACTTGACTCGAGTGCCTCGGACTTTATTTTGCTTCTTTGATTGTTTTCGCTACTCTGCACTAGCTTTTTCACGACCCAATCTCTGCAAATTTATCCATGTTCATCGCAGCCCCAGTCTTTGTAGAGCACCAGTCAACCTTTTCACTTTTTTCCAGACCAGTGATGCACTCACCCCTTTCTATTTTTATTTCTATTTTTATATCAATATCAGTGTTGTAAGAGGCAAATGTGGCCTTATTTGACTGATTTACCATGCAAGCAGGTGAAAGACATTACAGTTATGATCCACCAGGAACACGGTAATCTGTTGAAAAGTGCACCGGTTTGGATGTGCACATAATTAAATCCTGGCCTGTGAGAGGACTAATGATGAGATTTCTTCCACACTGGTGCTCAACCCTATCGTTTTCATCTGGGTCATGAAAACAGGCCCAGCATTTTATCCATCACTCAGCAGTTCACTCCCTCAGTGCGGTTCTTCAGGGACCGAGGAAAGGAGTGAAGATATAATCCAGCGTGAACCTGATGCACAGTCCCACAGCCAAGCATAAAGGCGGGCCAATGAGAGGGCAGTGCCTTCACTGTATTAGATTGCAGAATGAATGATGGAAGGCTTACATACGCGGAGGATTCAGGCTGGGAAATTACATTGTTACTCGAATGTGAAGATATTGTTAACTGTAAACATTAAGATATGAAAACCTGTTGATTGATGAAGTAACTCTGTAAATATGTCTGTGTAAGTTCTCAGTCGTACAGGAGTTGTCCATCTTCAATGAAGGTACTTGAGTCATCTTCTGTAATCAGTAGTTGAAGTCTTCAAATGTTTCGCCTCTCATCCAAAAGGCTTCGTCAGCGGACAAAGTCCCGCTCAGCCCGCAGCTTAGATATAGACCAACACGGAGGAGTTGGGGTTGGCCCGGCTCATCCCTTCTAATCGCAGCTACTGTACTCTCAACTGTGGGTAAACAACCTTTGAAGTAGAGCGTCTCTGACAACCTGCTCACTCCAGTATCGGTCAGTCCTGTCCTATTCATAGATGATCACGGCCCATTATCTGTCCTATTAATGGCTGATCACTGCTAATTACCTGCCTATTGTTCTTTTGTTGGCTGAGGTGCCGTCTCCTTGGACTGGGCGTGCCCTGTCGGTTTTCCCCCAAGGAGATTGGAGTAAAGTGACGGAAGATTAAATCTGAGCCCACCTTTCGGGTTCATGGCGGGATTTTCTTTCTTGAAAAAAATAGCTTATTTTACTCCTCTTTCAAACCAACGTTCTTCTTTAGCTAAAGACCCCCGTCCTCAAAGGAGTGGTTGGAGGCTTTGAGATGGAGGTGCACCGCAGACTGAGGGCCACTTGTGCTTTCTCTTCGGTGTTGATAAAGTCTCTTCTGTAAAACTTCTTTCGTTTCTCCAATATAATGTTCTTTGCATTTTTCTACTTTGCATCGAATAGAATAAACCACATTACTTTGTTTGTGGCTCGGAGTTTTGTCTTTGGGATGAACTAATGTTTGTCTCAGTGTGTTCACCGGTTTGTGGTACACTGGAATCCTGTGCTGCCTAAAGATTCTCTGAAGTTTCTCTGAGACCCCGGCTACATACGGCACTGCAACTCCCTTTCTTCTGGGCTCTGTAGTCTGTCTTGTTCTCTGGGTCTTCTTGCCCTTTGTGCTTTAGTGAAAGACCAGTTAGGATAGCCACAGTCTGAGAGGGCTTTCCGGACATGTTGCTCCACTTTGGTCGTTCCTTCTGCACTGGTAGGCACCTCTTTAGCTCTATGTCTGAGCGTCATGATGACCCCTAGTTTGTGCTGGAGTGGATGGTTTGAGTCAAACATCAGTAGGAGTTGCCTTCCTTTAAACCTCTGTCTGAAGTTGTCCGTTTTCCCCTATGATAACTTTACAATCTAAAAAGGCAAGTTCTTTCTCTTTGGCATCCTCCCGAGTAAATTTAATGCTGGGGTCCACAGCATTGATGTGATCTGTAAAAGGTGCCACTTCCTTCTCTTTAATTTTGACCCACGTGTCATCTACATATCTGAACCAGTGGCTGGGTTTGTTTCCTGGGTATGAGGCCAAGGCATTCCTCTCCATTTCCTCCATGTAGCGGTTAGCCACTATGGGTGAAACTGGAGAGCCCATTGCACAGCCATGGATCTGTCTGCAGAAATTGTCCCTGAACTGGAAATATGTGGTGCTAAGACAGATCTCCAGTAGTTGGCAAATGTGGTTAGGAGTGACCTGGGTCCTATTAGCTAGAGTGCTGTCCTCAGTCAGTCTCTTCCTCACTGCTGTGACTGCTGCTGAGGTCGGGACAGATGTAAACAGTGCTGTCACATCATAAGACACCATGGTTTCATCTGTTTCCAGCTGCAGGTGTTTGATCTTCTCCACAAACTCCTTGGTGTTTTCCACATGGTGTTCTGTGTTGCCGACCAAAGGAGATGAGAACTTGAGGTGTTTCGCCAGATTATAGGTGATGGAGTTGATGCCACTCACAATGGGGCTGACAGGACAACCTTCCTTGTGTATTTTTGGCAGACCATAGATACACGGAATGGACTCTCCCGGGTAAAGCTTGTAATACAGCTTTTTGTCAATTATTTTTTCCTTTTCTAGTTTCTGAAGATGCTCTATAATTTTCTTCCTGTAACCGCTGGTGGGGTCTCTTCTCAGTCGCTCATACGTGTTTTCATCACAGAGCAGGTGCTTGACCTTGGTTTCGTTGTCAGCTGTGTTGAGGACAACTGTGCATCTACCTTTATCCGCTGGAAGGATGGTGATGCTCTCGTCCTTCTTCATGACTTTCCTTTCCAGAGATGTTGGAGGGAGGAGGCCTGGAGCTCTTGAGGGTTGCTGAGATTTTCAGTCTAAGGTCCCCTACTTCAGACTCAGTCATCCTGTTGTTCCTGATGGCTGATTCTGCTGCTGTGATGATGTCCACTGTAGGAATGGATTTGGGTGTGATGGAAAAAATTCAGCCCCTTGGCGAGAACGCTCTTCTCCACCTGGGAGAGTTCGCTGTCAGAGAGGTTTTTAACTCAATTGGCTGTAGGATTTCTATCCATTTCTTCATTCCCATGCTACTGTCTGTTGTATCTTGGCTGGTTTTGCCCAAAGAGAAAAGAAACTTACCTTTCTGTCTCTCTTTGGACCTTCTGTGTTGGTCCATCTGAGCCACTTGTGTGAAATTACAAATCTTGAGAAAGGCCTTTTCGGTCACGCAAGACTCTAATCTCTGTTGGATGGCTAAGGCTTCAGAATTTAGCTTGTTGATTCCTTGATTGAGTCGTCTAATCCTTAAATTAAGAATCTTCATAACATAGTTGTGTTGCAATTTCTCTGCTGTATATCCTGCTTCTAGAGCCTTCTACTTCAGGCAGCTGACGATCAGTCTGTTCTGTCTACATCTAAGGTTGACCTGAGGTGGTTCCTCTCCTCTGCTAATTTTCTGGTGGTCTTCTCCAGTCTGCGTGCCAAGAGAGGGGTGTCTCCCCCAAAGTTGAAGATCTTAAATGATCTTAAATTAAATTATGACTCACAGAAAGTCACAGTGTTGGTTCTACTGGATCTGAGCGCCGCTTTTGATACAGTCGACCATACTATTCTTTTAACTCGTTTAAAACACATCGGCCTCTCTGGTGCTGTCCACAAATGGTTTACATCCTACCTCACAGACAAGACATTCATGGTAAGTGTGGATACTTGCTCCTCTAAGGTCCATAACATTAAATGTGGTGTGCCCCAGGGTTCGATTTTAGGCCCAGTGCTTTTTCACCCTTATATCCTCCCTCTTGGTGATGTCAACTTTCATAGTTACGCTGATGATACACAGTTGTACATCTCCATGTCTCCTGAGGACACCAGGCCAATGGATGCACTTTTTAACTGCATTTTAGATATAAAATCCTGGATGGCAGAAAACTTTCTCCAGCTTAACCAGGACAAAACTGAAGTTTTAGTCATCGGTCCTCAGGTCCAGAGAGAGAAACCTTTACCCAAACTACAGTCATTTTCTCTTAATCCTTCTTCACAGGTGAAGAACCTGGGTGTGATTTTTGACTCTGAGCTGACTTTAATTCCACACATTAAGAATATCACAAAGATAGGTTTTTACCATCTAAAGAACATAGCCAGAGTCCGCCCCATTCTCTCTCGGGCCAACACGGAGACGCTAATGCATGCTTTTATCACCAGTCGTATTGACTACTGTAATGCCCTGCTTTCTGGTCTTCCCAAAAAGAGTATCTCAGGTTTACAACTTTTACCAAATTCAGCAGCTCATGTCCTGACGCAGACCAGGAGGCGGGACCACATTACACCGGTTTTAGAGTCGCTGCATTGGCTCCCCGTGTGTTTCAGGATCGATTTTAAAGTTCTTTTAATGTTTTTTAAATGTCTTAATGGTCTTGGTCCTTCTTATCTTTCAGAACTGCTTTTACCTTATGAAAGACTCACGGCGAGGCGTCTTTCCAATATTATGGCCCTCGCCTCTGGAACGACCTGAGGAGGAGCTCAGGACCACAAAGAATGTTCATGCTTTTAAGAGCAGGCTCAAGACCCACCTTTTTAACTTAGCTTTTAACTGACATCTATTTATTTAGTCCTAAATTTTGTGCTATATTTTGTGTGTGTGTGTGTGTGTGTGTGTGTGTGTGTGTGTGTGTGTGTGTGTGTGTGTGCCCGTATGCATGCACCTGTTTGTCTGTTTGTTATCTGTAAAGCACTTTGTGATACCTTTCGGTATGAAAAGCGCTTTATAAATAAAGTTTGATTTGATTTGAAGTCTTTGAACGTTTCGCCTCTCATCCAAAAGGCTATGTCAGCGGACAAAGTCCCGGTTTAGCAATGTGGTTTATTCTATTCGATGCAAAAATGTACCAGCTTGTCTGATCGCTTCACCTTATGGTTGACCTATAAATGTTGCTTTTCTTAAATCTAATTTCACTGGCCCTATTCAAATAGAGGCTCATACATCACTTACTAATTGCTTTTCAATCAATCAATCTTTCAATTAATTTTTATTTATAGAGCGCTTTTCATACACGGGTGCATCACAAAGTGCTTGACATTTAAAAGACATTAAAAACATTCTCGCCCATCAAACCCTCCCAATATTGTGATAACTGTATATAATTTATATACAGTTATCACAGTACACAAACACACCTAGGGCGGTCTACCCTTTGCTCTACACTCGCACACAAAATCAAGTACGTAAGGCTGGGTACAGAATCAGAATCAGAATAGGTGTTATTGCCATTGTTTCAGAACAGGTTCACAAAACTAGGATTTTTTCTCGGTGCAAACGTGCGACATAAAACATATAACACAGAATTAATTATTATTTAAAAACCTTTTTTTTAATTATTATTTAAAAAATAAGCTAAAAACTTTAAACTATAAGGCTATAGGGGCATGCATAAAAAATATTAAATAAATAAGATAAAATAAAAGTGACGTGTGGTAAGACAACAACAATTTGAACAACAGCGGGATTGTATTTACAGATGTGTAGGCGTATAAAGTGATATTAAGTGATGAGTGATATCAGCGGGTCTAAGTGTGGACACACCGCACAGTGCAAGTGCAGATTATGAGTCTGTAACTAAGCTACAGAGACTTGTTATTGTTCATGAGTCTGATGGCGGAGGGGAAAAAACTGTTCAAGTGGCGGGAGGTATGGGTCTGGATAGACCGTAGCCTCCTGCCTGAGGGGAGAGGGGTGAATAGTCCGTGTCCAGGGTGAGAAGGGTCAGCTGTGATCCGACCCACACGCCTCCGGGTCCTGGAGGTGAACAGGTCCTGGAGAGATGGGAGCTCACAGCCAATCACCTTCTCTGCAGCACGCACAATGCGCTGCAGTCGGTGCTTGTCCCGTTCTGTAGCGCCGGGGAACCACACGGTGATGGAGGAGGTGAGGATGGACTCGATGATGGCCGAGTAGAACAGATGACCAAGGTGAGGAAACCCCATCAGAGGAGCCATCCTCCCCGGGAGCAGCAGACCAGCCACGGCTGCCCGAGCACTGACACAAGGGTCCCCATAGGAGGCGCAGCAGAGACACCACACCTCCACCTGAGCACCCACAGGACAGCACCCACACAGCCACAGCCAGCCACCGCTCCAGAGGCAGAGGGCTCCTTCAGAGGAAACACTGGAGATTCTAAAAATATAAGAAGCAGTATAAAAACATTGATTACAAAGTTTAAAAAACAAAGTAAAAACTTGTAAGAAACTAGAAATAGATATCAAAATATCAATAAATATCAAGTTTTCAAAGTTAATAGATAAATAAATCAATCGGGCTAAAATAAATAAACAGATATCAGCTAAAAGCTAAGCTAAAAAGGTAGGTCTGCTATTAAAAATTTGAACATTCTCTGCGGTCCTGATCTCCTCTGGCAGGTCGTTCCAGAGTCGTGGGGGCAGCTGTTGGAGCTGCCCAAACCACATTGCACCAGCCCCGATGGCTCCCCCTGCAGGTGGTGGGTCCACAGAAGGACAGCCTTATGGTTCTAACCGGGCTTGTTGGTCTCTCATAAGGGGCTTCTGAACCGCTCTTTGTCTGACCCGTCACCTAGGACCTGTTTGTCATAGGAGACCCTACCAGGGGCACAAAGCCCCCGAAAACAGTGCTCCCAGGATCATTCAAGGGCTCAAACCCCTCCACCATGTTAATCAATACAACTGAATCAATACAATTAAAATCATCAACAGAAAAGAAGCACAATTACAACAACGGTCTTGTTTCATGTACAAAGTATAGTACAAAGCAAGTAACAAAAGGCGATCATTACATTTCTTTCAGATGGTTATAATCTGATGGTTATAAACTAGTGACAAAAGTCACTAGTTTTACGTTAAAAAGACACATTAATATACATATTATATACATAGTGAATATTATTATGTACATTTTACAACTACAACAAAGCTCTCATTTCATGTGCGATGTCTGGTACAAAGCAAGTCACATCATATTTATTAAAGTCTTAAACTAAGTTGGCAATAAAAATACTGAAGATGAACTGATAGACAGAGGTGTCCGCCTAATGCATTACATTTTAGTTTCCATCAACTATCTTATTTGGATAAATGGAGCCTGAATTCCATCACAGGCCTGGTACCATCATAATCTTGAGGATGGGTAAGAATCACTAGGCGGTTAACGTGACGTGAAAGGGAACTCAATTTCATATATGTAATGTGACGAAGGATGTTACTAGATTTTTATAAAAGTATCACTAAAAAATGAATGTGAGACAAATGAAAGTGCAAACCTTCAGGTCTGATGGGGCCAGCGGTTAATGACCTCATTAGAGGCTTATCTGGCACCGTTTTGATGCAAATTTTGGCGATTACCAAAATCAATAATATTCTGGACAGCTGTCATGCAGTAACTTTATTTCTTATCTTATGACACAAGTAGGGTTGAATAAGACACATGTTACAGAAGGAGGAAGAGACTCCAGAGGAGAGAAGGAATGTGATTAGGGTCAGTTGCACAGTGATTTCCTCCAGCTGCACTTTTTCACATAGCGCTACAATCGCCTGTTGTCGGTGTTCAATCAGGCATGCGTGACCTCAGCTCCACTATCCCATTCATCTCTCAGTAGATATTTAAAAGCTTAAAATACTTTTACATTTTGTAAAAAAAAAAGATCTAAAGTGATTTGAATATTGGGAGCATGTGAGCATTAAAAAATATAATAATAATCTTATCGTTATGCAACACTATTGTACCAACTCAATCTGTGTTTTGACTTAAGCAGTTTGCATTGCACAGTTTCTGAGAATACTGCATGATTAATCATTGACAAATACATTGGATTATGTATTTTTAAATCAAACAATATTCCTGTTCATAACCTGATTGTTGTGCTTAGTGAAAGTATATATATGTATATATACTATATATTTATAAGCTTGCCAGAAAGCAAAGAAACTGAAGAAAGAAATTGTTTGTGTTTGGGTGAGACTGACCAATACACAATCTGTTGTTTCTCCGGCTCTCAGTACATGAATCAATAGGTCAATGATTAACGTGGGAGTGTATCTTCCAGTGTTTACACCTGATACCCTGATAAACTTGATCTGATCTGCTAAATAGCGCAGCAACACCATTGAGATCTGGGTGCAACACAGTCAATATTTACTGTAGAGTGTTATGCATAGTCAACTGTCATTATTTAGTTGTTTTAATTCTTAAATCATGCATGTGTTTTTTAGTTTTAGGGCATACACTAATTATTCACACTGACATTCATTTACAAGAGCACCTGTTATAGTGCACTCCGATTGTATTCATTAAAAGTAGCTTCCAGTTATTGTTAATTTTCTGTTTCAGAACGTGATCTCCATATTGTCCACATCTTAATTAGATGTTGGAGATAAAACACACACTGCTACAAAATACACACATACTGCCTAATATCAATGAGCAATTAGCAGCACCTCATTCATCAAGTGAACTGATTACACATTAATCATTCATATTATTATTATTATTATTATTATTAGGCTGTGTTTTTGGCATTGGTGTTTCCATGATATTAATACAAAGAAGTGTTTATTTAGGCGTGTTCCATCGTCAGACTAGATGCAAATATATTACTTTCTTTTTTCTTTTTTCACAACTGTCGGAGAAATGAAAGGAACAGGACAAACAGCTGATGCACACAAACGCATTCATTCAGTCATTCAGAACCAGCATCCATTTTTGACTCTGTGCTCGGGGGGGAAGCACATCCTTCATGCGCTATATTTCTGTAGCAACAAATGGGAGTGCGATAGGATTTACGGCTTCTTTATGTCCCGCCGCGCACAGGTTCTGTCAGATCAGCATTTTTCTTTTTGCGACCAATCAGAGCAGAGCAGTCATTCCTTCCAGTCTGGGGATTTATACATTGTTGATAGACGCTAAATATATCACGAGATAACGTTTCTTGACTCCAAATCCACTTTGAAATGACGGTTAAGAGCTTTTCGGGGCTTTTCGAGGTTTTGACCCTCTGACCTGCTATGTTAAGTCAAAAAAGAGATACGGGGAGGGTTTGTGTGTGTATGTGTGTGTCTGATTGGTTTGTGGGGCTGAAGAGGAGATACAGCTGGATCATTGCATTGCCCACAGCAGTCTTTTTTGCATCGATTACTGAGCAGTTATATTAACCTTTGGGAAGACAAGTGAGGAAAAAAAGAAAACATCTGCCTCAGTTTGCCAATAAACTGCGAAATGATATGAGGGCTGCTATGAATAGACATATAATAATGTGATTTAGAAGCATGGGGTTGAACGGAAAGAGAAAAAGTCGGCATGTACTGGATGCTTGTGGCTCCTATACCCCTCAAATGACAATGTGTGAATGTATGAAATGAAAACTAAAAATGTACACAGCAAATTGTATGGACAGTAACATTCATGAAACACGTTCACTTCTTAAAGCAGTAACTTGTTTACTTAAAAAAAAAAATCATTTTCGTAGTCTCTCTGGGGGTAATACAAGTATTAATGGGATGATTGGAGGGTCTTTCATCTCCCCCTGGTGTCTCTGGCCAGAAAACCACAATTACAACTTGACTGCCACCGGGTCGGAGCAACAATACACACTAATGGAATCATGAAGAAGAAGCTAACAGGCTAATGGGCAAAGCTAACTGTGGACTAGCGCCACTTAAACAGTATTTACAGCCAAGTTTGAGTGAAAAAATATATATTTCCATTGTGTAATTTGGATGTACAATATTAGCCTGGAAAAATCCAGACTCACCGCTGTACCAGCGAGTGAGTCTGGTCACCGCTGCGTCGATTCCATTTCCCACAGCGGTAGATACGCAAGCAAACAGGAAAGCGGAGTAAACCAATCAGCGAAAGGCGGGCGTCTGCCGTTGATGTTGTGTTATTAGCGGTTTTGCGTTAATATTCGCGCAGACGTATGAATCACGAATGTCAATGTGTTTTTGGTCATTTACCGCCGATTGAAGACACGCTCTTTCTCTAGATTGTTATTGAGGGACTTCCGCATCCCGTGAGTGACGCTGCTCGTGAACAACTCGTGACGCATATAAACTAATCTGATTGCACGGGAACGATTTGATTTTGCGGATAACGAAGGACAAGGAAGGAGATACAAGTTACAGCACTCGGATAAACAACTTGTTCCAAAGGGAATAAGGTAACTCATTACAACAGCCCAATGTGTTCAGTCAAGTTGTGCAACAGTGACAAAACACATGAGATGGCGCGGGTAATACATCTAGATATGGCTTACACGCTGCTGATTTATGAATTCATTACCAAAGGCTATGTTTTGCATCCATCTTTGTTTCGTGGATATGCATGAACTGTTGCTCGCCTCATAGTCCGCCTTCAATCAGTGTGTGGCTTGTCAGGATGTTTACAGATGGTGTCACGGTTGGAAAAAGGGAGCAATAAAAAAAGAGGCATTGTAAAAAAACACTTTCGTAAGACATCGCCATCCCTGATATAGACCTAACTGTCGGGCCAATTCAAGAGAGAACCATTACTTCCCATTCATTATAAACTGATGGTCAGACGCAACAAAGAGGCCAGAGTGAGAGAAGGGTGTGAGGAATCATGTTTATGTTTTCTTATTAATCAATCAAGAGAGTCTTTGTTGTATAGATTAACTTATACCAGGAGAAAAAGATGTAATATTTCCTTTTAAAAACGAATACGGCATCAGTTCTGCTGCAGCTTTCCATTTAAAGCCTGTGCAAGGGTATTTAATAAAAACTAATGTGGCTCTGACTTATGATCAAAGCAAAAATATTCACTAGGAAAACGGAAAATCTCTCATTAAAAAAAAACAAAAAAACCTTTCTGAAGTTTCAGATGTAACAAGACAACACAACACTGAAGCCTAGTGTACACACTACCAGTCAAACGTTTGGAGACGTTTTTTATGCATCGGCTTTTCTTTATTTCCAACACTATTTACTATGTGTGATTCTAATTGAAGACATTAAGCTATAAATAAACATTATGGGAAATGTAGGAAACAAAAAAGGGTGAAATAACTCAAAATATGTTTTATATTTTAAATTCTTAAAAATTTACATCTGTTATTCTTGACATTTTCTCAATGAGCTTAATAAATAGTAGTAAGTAAGTGCTTTATTTGTCATTGTATACAACCATACAACAAAATAGTGAAAAACATCTCTGTGACGAAATCGTCAAAAATGCAAAGCAGTAATCAAAGATTTGTTTTAGACATAATTCCATATGTGTTCATTCATAAATGAATGCCTTCAGCGAGAATCTACAGAGTAAATGGTCTTGAAATAAAAGAAAAAACTATTCCTATTGCCGCCACAATTTACTTAATGTAATTAATAATAATACAGTATTATCAGTAATAAACAGTATGAGAACTAAATTATATTTACAATGTTTTCTCCATATTATTAGCAAAAGGATACTTAACATATTTAAGTTAAAGATAGTTTAATCATATTATAATACATTATCAAATCATGAAATCAAACTTTATTTCTAAAGCACTTTTCATAATGAAAAGTATCACAAAGGACTTTACAGATTACAACATTTAAAACAACACGCCTGGCACACCTTCCCATCGCCCCGAAAAAGTTTGAGAGTGTTTGTAACGTGTAACACTGGGAGAGCCTAAAAATATAAGAAACTATCTAAAAACAGTTTAAAATCCAGAAGTAAATATAAGAATATCAACACTATCATAAAATATCAATGCAAATAAATATATAAATAATTAAAACTAAAGAAATAGATATCAGCTAAAAGCTAAGCTAAAAGATGGGTCTTGAGCCTGCTCAAACATGAATGTTCTCTGCGGTCCTGAGCTCCTCCGGCAGGTCGTTCCAGAGGCGAGGGCCATAATATTGGAAAAATGCCTCACCGTGAGTCTTTCTGTTGACTTAGGAATAACTAAGAGACCCCTGCCGGAGGAGCGAACGGGCTGTGAAGGTTCATAAGGTAAAAGCAGTTCTGAAAGAAGAAGGGCCCAGACCAGTGGTTCTCAAATAGTGGGGGCGACCGTGTGTTGCTGTGTCTAAAAACGTGGGCAGTGTAGGCAGCCTGAAGCCAAATAAATGAAGGCGTCACTTTAAAGACATTACACCCCAGTCACGCTGACAAGCCGCTTGAGTTTCTTCAGTGAAAACGTGCTGAATATCGCCAACAATCCTCCCGGTTTGTGAAAGCGTATACGTAAGGGTGCAGCTGCAGCCCGCAACTCAAAGTCGAGGGGATCCCGGGTAATTTAGGGGAAATAATTCACATTAACTGTTCACATTTAACTGGTAAGAGATCCCACAGAGCTGCGCTGCTACTCGTGTGCTCTAAATTGTTTATTTGGTGAAGATTGGTCAAATACTCGCATATTATGGTCATTAAATGGCACAGTGCAGGCAGGATCAATACTTCAGCTCCTGCCCGTTCGACTCGTACTCGTTCTCCCGGACAGTGGGAGACTCAAAGCTCGAACAGAGCGGTGCGAAAGAGGCGCGCGCCCGGACAGACACACAACGAACGCGGTGAGACCAATAAATACACTCAAGAGCAAACGCGCCGCCATGGGTAGGCCTGTTCTCCGTGTCCCACCCTCAGGTCAGCATCATTCAGTGTTCACTGCCTCTCCCAGGACTGGGGCAGCTGCAGGACCTAGCGTGGACACCTGGCTGTGCAGAGTGCTGCATCCTGCATGCGCTCTGCTCCAAACTGTGTCCCCGACCTGCGCCTTATCCCACAGCGCTGTTTGTGCCCAGTACGGATCAGAATCAAGTTGGTGATCATTGATCAATAGTGGGAAACCTATTTTTAACCCAAAGATGCAGATGTATCGACAGAGAACAGCTGCCCACAAACGTCAGAAAAACTTTCCTGGCAGAGGGTCCTTGCAGGGCAGTGAGAGGGAAGTGTTCAATTTAAGAAGGTGCAGGGGCCGCAAAACATTATTGAGAGCCACTGGCATTTAAAAACCCTTAAAAGAACTTACACATGCATCATATTACAATACTATAGCTTTAGGCGGTTAGGGGAGGCGCTAACCGCTGCGCTAATCACTGTACGGTAGCGCAGCGGTTAGCACCTCCGCTTTACAGCTGGAAGGTCCCAGGTTCGATTCCCAACAGGACGGGGCCTTTCTGTTTGGAGTTTGCATGTTCTCCCCGTGTCTGCGTAGGGTACTCCGGTTTCCTCTACCACTAAAACATTTGCAATAGGTGAAACCTCCAGCCAGGTGATTCTGACCATCAGCCTGGCTCCACATCATGGAGATGGGTCCCCGGGCGCAATTGTGTTCATGGCCATCTTAATAGTGAGTCTATTGGATTTATAAGTACAACTATAAGTATTCGCTCACCTGCCTCTACTCACTTATGAATTCAAGTCACATCCTATTCTTAATCCACAGGATTGAATATGACATTGGTCGACTCTTTGCTGCTATGACAGTTTAAACTCTTCAAAGAAGCCTGTCCACAAGCTTTAGGAGGGCGTTTATGGGACATTTTTACCATTATTCCAGTAGCACATTGGTGAGGTCAAACACCGATGTTGGACGAGATCTGGCTCTCAGTGATCCCCACTCAAATTCATCCCAAAGGTTTTCTATGGGGCAGAGGTCGGGCCATTCCAGTTAATATCCACACCAGACGCTCTCATGTTTTTATTGATGTTGCTTTGTGTAATGGTGCACAGCCATGTTGAAACATACAGGGGCCATCCTCCAAAATGTTTTCACAAAGTTGGGAACATGGAATTGTCCCAAATCTTTTGGGGCTGAAACATTCTGAGTTCCTTTCACGGAACTCAGGGGCCATGCCTGTTAGAGATAAGATTAAATCACTATTTATCATACTGGGTCAAGCTGTAAACTCGTACTATCCGTGGGTCAAGCTATACAGTCGTACTATCTCTATAGCCTTGAATGTGGTGCTCAGGCGCCACTGAATGTTTTGCTTGCGTATCGGTCTGACGCTCTTAGACGGTATTTATCCCTCTTCTGTGGAAGCATAGACAGTCTTGAATGGAGGACTAGCACAATGTCTTGAGTTCATGTCTCCGGGTCCCGTAACGATGGTAAATAAACTTCTCCTGTATAAGACATCCTGACTGCTGCCTCTTCTTCATCAATCCTCTCGAGCATCATTGTTATTTCTCTAACAATTCCCAATTCCTGAAAAATGACACCATAATCCCCCTCCACAAACTGCCAAACCCAGACTCGTCCATCAAATTGCCAGATGGAGAAGTGCGATTTGTCACTCCAGAAAACCCACTTCAACTTTCCACTGTTCCAGATTCCAGAGGCAGCGTTTTTTACATCACTGCATTCAATGTACTTAGGGCCTCACGTACTAAGCCAAATGCTAAATTGTGAGTAGTACAACAAATTATCACCTGATTTACCATTGGGAACTGTGCCGAACTATTATTCGTGCCACGAAAGGGATATGCAAATGAGTGTACTGTGTGAGCAGAGCAAAACTGTTGCTGCTCTTACATGCCCGAGCGCCTTTGAAGGAAAAGTCTTATCTGAATCACGGGTTTCAGAGAAATAGCGTACTGAACGTGATTTGTGTCTATCTCCTTATATAATATTTTATCCATGTAACATTCATTGCATTTTTGACAGACGACTATGAACAGTCTGGTAGCTGGTGGCCAGGTGGTGGTGGTGCAGCTGGGTCTACAGAGAACTGCTGACAGACTGGCTCCTCCAGATGGAAGTGACATCTCACAGTCTTCACATGACTTGATTCCGTCTCACAGACTCATGTATTCTCCTTGTACCAACAACACTCACCCCCATAACAAATAACCGTTCATATCATGTCTTCTTAAGAAATGTCGAGCGAGTTTGAGTTGACATTTGGTGAACCTTTCGGAGATTAATTGAATTCCAGAAAATCTCAAGACCGGGACTTTTCCTGTACATTTATTTCTAACTATTTTTGTTTTACCGCTTAAATTGCATTTTCATTTTATTTCTGTGGCTATTGTGTTTCCATGGTTACATATAATGTGATTTTCATACAATTTGATACATTTGACATTGAAACTGAAGCATAACACTAAAATAATATAAATACTACTACTACTACTACTACTACTACTACTACTACTGATAATAATGATAATGATATCCTCCCACCATGTTTTCCACCCCTGCAGAAATGTGTTTTGTTCCTAATGTGTTTGTTCTCTCTAACCCTTGAGCGGTGCTGCAGCTCTCCCGCTCTGGGGAATGGATACTAACGCTTGCCTCACAATCAATCTAAGATAAACACATTATGTTTGATCCCAAGCGCTAAGTGCATTTCTGATCCCACTGTAATAACGACACAAAAAGACAAGGCAAACACAGCCACAGCGAGCCGCTCCGCTGCAGCACTGCTCATGTCGATGCCAATCTGACATTTGAACACCACTTTGTTATGTTTTATTTGCAGTCCGAGTGATGTAATATTGAAAGGACTTCATGTTAATTGCAAGGCATGTGGCTTTAAAGGTTGGCCAGAAATCGGGAGGCCTCCACCCTCAAAGCCAGCTGGATCATTGGAGGCAGATCAAAGGTTGAACGCTCACAGACGGTGGAAACACAGATTTAGCAGCCAGCAGCAGTCACTCCTAAACCAGAGAAACTCTCAAACTCAGCCAGTCTGTTTACAGCCACTGTGTCCATCATATCCCCAAATGAACTCTGAGTAAACAATATTTTTTACTGTACAGTATGCTTTTCTCGCAAGCATGTTTTGGTGGATTGTGGAGCTGGCCAGCTTGCTCTACTGTTTTATTCAGTATCCAGCAACGGTGTTTGATGTGGAGCCAAGGCTGCAGCCCTGAGTGGAGGTCTGAATGTTTGTTGACCCTTTAATCCCTCCACTGGGGCACTCAAAGCTCCAGACAACAAGACTAATTGTATTGGTAAAGTATGAAACTACGTATGTTTAGACATGTACAGAAAACCTTAGAAGCATGTGGTATACAATTATTTCCGCTATGCATTATCTACTATAGATGATTTTAATGAGTGACCTTTATCCTGATCGGGACGTCCCATTGGGCTCCAGTTCAGCGGCTTATCCTGTCACCAGTGCACGCCTGGCACTACAGTCTCTGAACCCACTCACTGTAATCACAGATGGAGAATATATCATGCAGATTTGGTACAGCCGTTTTCCCCTTAAGCCACTGAAATGAAAGTGCAAATCTTGTGACAATCAATAGCTCTTGACCTTGCTGAAGGAGACGCAGCAGACAGAGGGGATGGGATCAGGGCGTGTTTGTGACAGACTGAAAATCTTAAAAATGGAGCCCAAAGTGAATTTTAAAAAATGAGTCCAGCATGACTCTTAGAAGATCAGCCAGGGGAAATTAAGGAAATAATGTACATGTGTGAGAGTAACAATCAATCAATCAATCAATCAATCAATCAATCAAAAAGACCAAAAGATGTTGTTAGCATTTAGCATTTCCTGCTCTCCTCTATGGGGCCAAACGGGGGTGAAGTCAGAAGCGACCAAGCTGTTCCCATTTTCCCTATTTAAATATGGTTAAGTGAGTAGTTACACGATCCAAGTATAATTAAACAAAATGAAAAAAGGGGTACTATATTGTAAGGTGTAATAATACTTTAGGAGCACTTCAATGTCTGCGCAGTAATATCTTCACTTCACTGCACGGACGTCGAAGTGCAAAGACCAGACAGGTACGCATCAACTCGTCTAAGCTCAAGTAAGAACATATCTCAGTATGGAAAACGGTGGCCTGTTCCTTTAACAAGTGTTTGCACTGTACAGTGTACTGCTGAAAACACTATAAAAGGGTTCATTTTTGAAAGCCATAATTGCCTGACGTCTAAGCAGTCACGTGTTTGACTAGCTCCAGGTGTTTTCCTAACACCAGCCCCCACTAAATGTACAGACAATGCAACACAAGAGAGTGATTCTCCAACCTCTCCTTCTGCGCCTCTCTTATTATTTGTTGCAGACTGAACCAAGGTCAGCTGGTGAAAGAAGGAGGCAATTTAGTGGCGCTGCGCTGAATTGAGGACCTTGTATTTCTCCATCATCTCATCGTCTCCAGTTTCTATTTGGTGTTGTTGCACTTTCCCTCCGGCTATATGCGCTCTCGCTGTTTTTCTCCTTTGTAGTAATCCCATCTCATGAGTGCTATGATATGTAGCGCCAAGCATGTGCACCCGCCTCAATGCTGAATAAATTCAGGTCTCGTGAGGTATAGTTTCATGCTGGAGTAGACTGTGCTGGATGAATACCAATAAAGCATACAAATATAAGTTAATCATAATGGTCTAACAATGAGCTAATTATGAACACATTTTACAAACCAAGGAATTAATGATGTCTGATAGTACAAAGAGCGAGATTTTCTTTCAGATTTAGTGATACCAATTTGAAACTTCCTGTGGATTAGGCAAAAATACAGGAAAACAATGTATTGTTTAGTTTTAAAGTTATTATATAAAACTAAAAATCTGTACAAATCTAAACTCAAAATAAACTCAATGAATCAGGCTAGGAATTAGATATTGAAAAATATCCTCTGAAAAATCCATCAAAATATACTCACTATCAATGGAGAAACTTGTTATTGTGAAGATGCACGACATGATAGTGCAGCTGTTAGCGTTTTTGCTTCAGCTAGAAGGTCTCGATTTGATTCCCACATGGACGGGGCGTTTCTGTGTGGAGTTTGCATGTTCTCCCCGTATCTAAGACCACATTGCCCAAAGGCTGAAAACTGAAGTGAGTGTCATCATGCATGTCTGTGTGAGCCTTAAAAAGCTACACTTTTACTTCCAAAAGAATACCTTTGTGTCTAAATCATAATGCTCCTGCAGAAAAGAACATTCAAATAAATGTAACATTTTATACAAATTGGGTGAGATTGCATGTAAAAAGTGCATTAAGTTCTGTGGTAGATTTTAACATACATTATTAACGTAGCACCAAGAAGCAGCAGAAGAAAATATGAGGTCTAAGGCTGCCAGACAGCACCCATCTGTGCTTGGATGGGCAGCATGACATTAGGCGGTGCGAGTGTGAGCTGGAGTGTGTCTCTGGGAGTGAAAGAGAAAGGGAAGCATGAGAAACAGTGCCAGAGAGTGCGCACAGCTTGAGTGCATTTTTGCAGGTTTGCCTTAACAGTGGAGATAGTCTAGAAGCTGCTGGGTGCAAGGTGTGTCATTAAAAGTTTTGCAAGCACACTAGATGGCTGTCAGAGACCATGCCAATTAGTGCCACTTTATGTGTCAGTCTGGGAGCCAGTGGAGACGAAAGAGAGAGGGGCTCAGAGTGGAGCAGGAGAAGCATGCTGACAGAGCTTCCTGCTCAGCTGAGCAACCTTCAAAGCCTCTGCCCAGCTGGAGGCAAATGCAGCCACAGCCCCTTGTTTCATCCACAGCGCATTACATTTGATTCACATGCGTCTATAGGAGGATTACAGCAGTCCAAGCACACAGCTGGTGAGGGCGTGCTGAAGCACGACAACATATCCAACGAGAGAATTACAACTGTAGTCTGCTGCAGTCACTGTGGCATCAACCTGTGCTGGAAGGACAAACTGTATTAGTGATGTGCATTGTAGTGTTTTAATGGCTGCAAATAATACGTACAGTACTGTTAGAACATTTTGTAAATAAAGTTATCTTATGTGTTGCATTTGTATACTGTTATTAAATGAATCTGTGTATTGATTGAAATGCAAGACTGAACTGTTGAACTTTAAGATGTGCTAAAGTCATTTCCTGAGCACCTGGGACCTTGTGGGAAAAACATGACCTGTATGTTTAGACAAACTCCAGTTTGTGGTTAAGCAATAACAGGGATAAGTAATAATGATGTAACTTTTGGTTTATGAGGAGTAATAAATTCCTGCCTTGGGAGATAGGGAGAAGGGACCCCCTGATCTCGGACCCCCCTCTCCTGGGAACAAGAAAGGAGGAGTTTAAGTTGTATTCTCTTTGATGTCGTGTAAGGCGGTGTTGGCGTGTGTGAGCTTCAATAAAAAGCCAGGGAAGAAAAAGAGATGTTGAAAGAGGCTTAAGACAGTGGTTTGGCTAAGACTACTCACTCTTTCCCTTGCTAGTACAGAAACTCTTGTGTGAACTTGTGTTTTGATCTGTTTATTATTTCTGAGGCAGAAATAACAGGGCGTCTCCAGAGCAGTTTTGGTGAAACAGGGAAAATTCCCTAACAAGTACCTGTCCACTCAGTACTTTAACTAGCGATGTGTGGATTTGCTCAGAAGAGCTTCTTTAACATTATTTTACTCAAGTAGAAATAAAAAGTATCTGAATATTCATCCATGTGTGACATGGCGCCTGTTGTGCTTCCTCCCGCCTGTTGGCGGCGCCCTGTGTATAAATGGCCCATCAATTAGCTTCCTGTTCCCTGACCTCAAGCTCTTCCTGCTCTGGTGCACCACCACTCCCATCTCAGGTATAGCTTTTTAACCCATTATATCAAAATAACTAGAGACCCGTTTTCTAACTATACTCTTTAAGTGCCCCTGTAGAGCGCATTAGATGCTGGCTCCTCTGTTACATTCATGCCTTCCAAGCTATGTGTGAAGGTAGGCTATTGTATATTTTAGTGATGGGAAAATGAAGCCCCATGAAGCGCTGAAGCGTCACACACGGTTCGAAGCATCAAGGTGCTTTATTTGCTCCACTACGCCATCATGTGGACAAAAAAATGTATAAAATTGAAAGACAAAATTTGAGATTTTAGAGAGTTGTGATGTAAAATGTGCTTGTGTTACTTTGCTTATGTCTGTGCTTATGCAACAAGTAAATGTGTTTAATAAAGACAAACATTACATTTATTCATTTTTATTTAGAAATAATATTTTTTCTAAAGTATTTGGACTCAGGCGGTTTCTTTTGTTGCAAAGGATTTCGCCTCTTTCACAGGGCACAGAAGATGCAGGAGTGCATAAATAAATAAAGTATTCAGAAGCATTCAGAACAATGTGAACAATAAAAATGCTGTGTTGTCATAGTTGTGCAATCTATTATTACATAATTATTGCTAACCCTAACCTTATTAGGTGAGATCAGCTCAAAATGCTCCCAAACTGGGGAAAATCTCTTCTTTCTAGCTGGTTCCATCGCAAAACAATGAAGCTCAAATAGAATACGAAAAGAAGCGCAATAACCCAAAGACACAAAGTGTGAGGGGGAATCCATTGCGTTTCACGGACGCTTTTATTTTGAATTGCGCTTCACACCCGCGAATCATTTCCTGAATCAGTCACGTGGTACGGCCACTTCCCGAGGCTTCGAACGTCACCACATACGTCATCAACACGCATCGATACACGCTTCAATAGACACACCCCAGATTACTCGGCACACGCTTGGAAGCCTCGACACGCTCGACACATCACTAGTATATTTGACTCCTATTGTTAGCCTAGCTAATGCTAACCTGGTGTTCGTGTTTAGATGTAGTGTTGCGTGGGCTGTCCAGTGATGCTGTGGAACTTGAGTGCCCAACTTTTCTCGGCCGGACCCACCCTTTAAGGCCTCCAGTCACTTAAAAGCGTTAAGCTCTGGACCACCGAGGCAGGTCATTTGGTATGTAGCCTTCATTATTTTATTTTGTTTTTAATGCTTTTTATTGCATTTTATTGTGTTTGTGTCTGGTGTTGCTGTGAGGCACATTGAGTTGTACATGTACATGAAATGTGCCATACAAATAAACTTGCCTTGCCTTCATTTCAGGTGCAGCTAGCCAGATAGCCACCAGAAATGTGTCAAGATTTTGTGACATTTATTTCTTGTTAATTACTTGTAAAAGTAATTTAAGAGGGGGAAATGTGATATATTAGTTTGTTTGTTTGCTAATGGTATAACCTGTAAAAATGTTTGCTAGGCCTATTGCACTAAACTTGGTCGGAGAGTTCATGCTGTACGGCACATTAAGATAAGAGTGTCTGTCTGGGATGAGCACGGCCCCAAATGTCAAGGTTATAAGACCATATTTGGTGTTGAAAAAAACATCCTGGTCCACAAGTGTATCTTATTAAATGGACAAAGAACTGCTTACGTAAATTCCTGAACATACGATTTCTTACATTTAAATACTGACATTATATAGCTACTAACCTTTCCCATTCTTAGGTAGTCCTAAGAGTCCATGGAGCCTAGAGACACTGCGAACCAACTGTTGCTCTGATGGTTGGACTCTGTGTAATCCTGAGCAATGCTTTGCTCTAGCTCTGTTTTATTATGTTTTACCCCTGTTTAATTTGCCCCCTGAGTCAGGTCAGATTTACCGATCGATCTACGTTCCCACCCTCACATATGGTCATGAGATTTGGGTAATGACCGAAAGGACAGGATCGCGAATACAAGCGGCGGCAATGAGTTTCCTTCGCAGGGTGGCTGGGCGCACCCTGCGAGATCGGGTGAGGAGCTCAGTTACCGATCGATCTACGTTCTCACCCTCACGTTTTAGATTTGGGTAAAGCTGGAGAAAATGCACTTGGTTAAGGTGGGGGGTAAGAGGTTAAAATATTACTTTGATGTGTCGCATTTATGCTAATTCGGGCCAGGCTGATCAAAGTCCAGGGCCGTTTTTCAGTCCCACTCCGCCCCTGTAAGCTACACAGGTTACCGGATCTACAGTAATTTGTTTACCTACGGCAGGCATTACAACACGTGGAATTCACAAAGGAGCTTTCTACAAATCAGATATGGCAACGTTTGGAGGACTACCCGATGATTTTGAAGAGGTTTTTAATGCAGGCTACTAGTTACTTTAGACATGTGCTAGCCTAGCACCACTAAACTCTTCAAATATAAGGACTGCATGAAATCAACAACAATATAGGAAATGAGGCTCTATGTCAAAAATCCTGAAATATCCCTTTAAAGATGATATACGTATAAAAGGGAATCCAATTTTGATTGACATTGGTGATTGTCAGATGCCCATCTTGATGTACCACTAATAAACTATTTGGTGGTTATTATTACAGAAATAATTTGAAGGTACAAATGGGAGCTTTTTTACTGATGCAACTTAACATTTCCATGTACATAAAAAAAATGTCAGATCATTGTTATATTTAGAATGTTTTTTGCAAACGTTATTGTATAATGCAGCAGATGGAGATGTATAGATTATCTCTTTATTTGACATGTCTGTGGTCAGCTAGAGCTGTGTCACTCTTTTATCTTCTGTTCTCTGTCTTCTATTGAAACGTTGCTGAAGTGCTGAGGCAGTGGGGCCATAATGAAAGAGAAACATTTACTAGATCTATTAGTGGTAAACGTACTACAGCTTAAGAACCACAGAGCTGTAGTACTCTGTGTGTCATTCGTAAGCCAAATAGGAAGGTTGCATAAGAAAGAGCAGGTGGATAAAACATGACTGCAGGGGATCTGATGAATTAATTCAGATTTGATTCAATTTCATTTATTCTTTTGACGTGGCAGATGTTCTGATGCATTCATGTAGAGATAAACATACAAACACTTGATTCATTTTATACATCACCCTGTGGTGTCTTTCAGTAAATCACGTTGACAAACAAGTAGAGGTGACCTGAGGACATACGGTAAGTAATCAATGTGTGTTTTTACAGGCATCTACTGCCATAATAAAAAAATATAATCAATGTACTTCACTAGAAGAGAGGAAAAAGCACCAAGCAGTAGGATTAAACTGATCCCTGCCAACAGGAAAACGTAATGATCACGGGCACAAATAAAAATGCTGTGCAAAAAATACATTCACTCTTTCACACACCACACACACTTTTCTTTTGAGGAGGCTGTGTTAATGCTGCCCACTGATCATCTTTGTGGTTTTAGAGTGCCAGCCATAGTCGTGCAGATAAGTATGATGCCTTAATAACATCTGCTTCCTTTTGCACTGTCCCGTAGGAGTTAGCAGCAGTGAGACATATTTTAGTGGGCAGGGTCTATAAGGACACAGAAGGTTGCATTTCACGCCTGGCTCCTAAATTGGCTTGTGCCTCTTCTGACCAATCCAGGTATGTGGTTTTCAAATACAAACTTGTTGTTTAAAGTGCATTTATTTTAAAACGCTCAATGGGTCTTTTTCAATTGTGTGCTGTTTAAACTACGCTCTCGACTCAACTATTGTTCATTTGTACTCTTCAGGTTTATCTGCCTTATGCCCCAAAGTGAGTTTGAGTGGATATTTCTTTAAACAGGTCTATCTATAAAACCAACCAAGCGCATGTACAGTGGGAACCAGATGTTTATAAAAATATACATTTGCATTTTTTTCTCACTGTCTGACATGAAACCAGAATTAACTTTTACCTTTTTAGGTAAATTAGAATTTATACAAATATTTCAATTTGTTAAATGTCAGAAGAATGAAATATATAAATGTTTTTGTTTTTATAACTTTTTATAAAATCAGAAGTTTACATACACTAAGATTACTATACCTTTAAACTATTTGGGAAAGCCTATATGACGACGTCATGACCTTGGAAGCACAAGTCTGGATCAATCTTGGGTGCAATTTCAAGATGCCTGAAGGTTCATTGGTTCAAACAATTATAAATAACAAGTATATAAAAGATGGAAATGTCCAGCCATCATACAGATCAGAAAGAAGGCGGGTTCTGTGGCCCAAAGATGAACGGCTGTGGTCTGAAATGTGAATATAACAAGAACAAATGCAAAAGACCTGGTGAAGATGCTGAACCTGGTAAGAATTTGCCATCATCCAGAGTGAAACAAGTACTGTATCGACAAGGGCTGAGAGGGTACTCTGCCAGGAAGAAGCCCTTACTCCAAAAGAAAAAAGGAAAAAAGGGACTGGTGCACGTCACAAAATAGATGACATCATGAAGAAAGAACACTATGTGGAAATTGGAGCAACATCTCAAGACGGTCATCCAGGAAGTTAAAGCTTGGGTGCAGATAGGTCTTCCTAATGTACAATGACCCAAAGCAAACTGCCAAACTGGTTACAAAGTGGCTTAAGGACAACAAAGTCAATGTTTTGAAGTGGCCATCACAAAGTCCTGATCTCAGTCCAGTTGAAACTGTGTGGGCAGAGCTGAAAATGCATGTGCACGCAAGGTGCCCTACAAATGTGGCTCAGTAACACCAGTTCTGTTTGGAGGAATGAACTAAAATTCCTGCCAATTGTGAGCTTGTGGAAGGAAATCCAAAACATTTGACGCCAAGTTATACAGTTTAAAGGCAATGCTACCAATTATCAATGAAATGTATGTAAACGTTTTAATTCTAATTGATTAAAAAGTAAAACGTAATTCATGTCAGACAGTGTGAAAAAGAAGTGTCTTATTATAAAGTGTGTGTATAAACCTGGTTCCCACTATTTCAACGCACGAGCTAAACTGTTTTCCATAGAATATCTTTTCGGTTTCCATTTCATGTATAACACTTGATGGTCTGAATGATTGGACAAATGACATCCTGCTGCTAATGCAAGTACTCACTATCACAAAGAGTGCAGATTCACACCCCTCATTCTCTCAATAATGGACCGAGGCCTCTTAAGTGATCTCTAATGGAGGCTCTTAGGGGGAGGAGGCACTCATTCACATTCAATATTTCATCCCGCAATACCACCACAGCCGCAAATGGGTCAAAGAAAATGTTATTGCACATAAGGCTTTAGACTCCCCAGGGAATTGTCATGGCTGGAGGGGCTGGGGCTGCTGCTGGTAATCCAGATTATACAGGACTTTTTCTACCCATGTTTAAATCTGTGTTAATCTAACACAAGCAGGACAAGCATTTCATACTATGAAATTCAACTTGATTTGTTAATTATACTATGGTTTTCTCACAGGTTTCTATAACCTGTAACTGTATGCCTTCCTTTGGATCGGGGTGAATCGAAACAACAATAATGTTGACGAAAATACATTGAAAACCACTAACATGGCTTGCAACACATGTGACTGGGTAAAGCCTAAACTAAAGTAACTGTTTCAGGGAAAATTGCACCGTCGCAAGGTTTTTCTGACCTGTTATATATTATATTTATTGTTGCTGCTAAGACGATTGAAAGCAGCAGATACTTTGTAAAATACAGCTGCAGAAACCGGGTGGAGGGGAGACAGAGGGTGGAGAGAGTGCACAGGTGAGTGAGGGCAACACACAGCTGAACATATCACCACAGACACTACAGTTGGCTATACTTTACTTTGTTGAAGTTAGCCTTTACAACTATTGCAAACTTTGGGTAGTAAATATTTGGGCGTTAAAACACACTGTCTGAGTGGATGGTAGGCTAGAGATTGTATCCATAGTAACGCCTCACGTTGCTCGGGACACACTATTCATATAGTGTGAGCAGGCCAGTCGTGTGTGTTATCGGTCTTTACATTGTAAGCGCCTCAGTGGGAGGTAATGTGAGAGTTAGTCACATTTGTCATCCGAATCATAATAGTTTTATTGCCATTGTTTGAGTTCACAAACTGGGAATTCTTCTCGGTACAGTCGTGCAACAGGAAACATTTAACACATAATTTAGAAAAAATTATGAAATTGTCATGTTCAAAATCGTCACCAAAAAAAATGTCACAGGAGTCCAGGAGCATATTCCAAACCTTGCATTCCATTGCCACAAATGTAACTTTCACCGCGAACAGTGCAACATGTGCTGCTCAAAGGACATCTTTCTAAATTAGAAAATCATCTAGACATTTTCAAATAAACTGCAATGTTAAACTAAAACTCACCCAGGAAACTGCTGGGAATCAATAGCTGAGGGCTACTTCCGGTATCTCACAGGAAATTTTACCTATTGTCGTTTCTACATCAGCGGCCTCAGGAATAAGGTGGATAATCTATTAAATTAAACATTTAAATTTACAGACGATGACTTTAAGCCACCACTAGTACGTCTCCCCTTCTCCCTTTTCTCCTCGGTTACGTTTTTTGTTACCACTGCTGCGAATACCACAGCAGCAGATGGAATCAAATGTGTGGGCTTTCTGTTCCAATGAAATGAATAACTTTTAAATGAAACAAGGTCACAAATAAATTATGAATTTAATTGTAACATTTTTTGCAAATCAAGTGCCTCTGCCCAGTAAACATGTAGCCTCACTGTCCCCCAAGACTTACTGCTGTTGAGCTCCAACATGACCCCATGCTGCCACTCGTTTTGTGCCTCTAATGGTTAGCCAGACGGTATGTCGTTTCTAATTATTCACTCAGTCAGCCAATTCAAATCTGTTCATTCAGGTCAGATGAGTCAAACATGCTTTTCCATTATCATAATATGCAAATGCTTCTACTGCTCGCTCTGTAATTTCTGATAAAAGTAATCAACATTGTTAATATGCAGTTTAAAGGAGCCTAATAGAAATTAGAGCCATCTAGGAAGGCGGCGCAGAGAGAAGCGCCCTCCAATTACGTGGCTGCAAACATAAACACTAATCAACTACTGTCACTGCCACAATGTTATCACTTGTTTTCCCATTTGACTAAATCCTTCATAATAGCCAGATGCATAGAGGCTAGAGTTTGTGTCACTTGCATACAAAATATCACAAAGACAGAAAGAGCCGGCATCAATCATGTATGGGCTTTACAACAACATCTGCTGCGTGCCATTCATGAAATATGCAGGGTCACATATGGTGAGCGGAAGAACATTGTGGTATGTCAGGGTACCGTTCAAGTGCTAAGAGGGCAAGACCAAAAATCTCAATAAAGGTGTCTTTCCATTGTGGGTCGTATATTGAAGTGTATACGCCGCCAAGGGCCACAGATGATGGTCAGTGCAGTGAAACATTCAGCTGGGTGCATTTTTTAAAGGATTTATTTTCAGCCCATAAGCTTTAAAACAAGATAAGATAAGATAGCCTTTATTGATCTCACAATGGAGAAATTGACTCTTAGAAACACTCAGGGTGTGCAAATAGGCAGGAAATGTGAAAAAACAAACAATTAAATAGTAAATAGTAGTATCTTATATACAATGACTATACCAAGGACTTTGTGGGGACAAAAAGTGTAAAACAGTAAATGATAATAAAGTAAACAGAATATAACAAACATTTTATCGTCCGTATTAGCAGTGCAGGTTTACATCATAGTGCAAGTGGTTGATAAAGTGACACAGATACATGATGTAAATACAGGGATGTATTCTTCAAAGGGGTTATTGCACATGTTACTTTACAGTCTTGTTGGACAGTCTGACAGCAGTGGGGATGAAGGACTTGCAGTAGCGCTCCTTCTTGCACTAAGGGTGTCTCAGTCTTCCACTGAAAGAGCTGCTCAGCTCCTCTGTTGTCCATGATGGAGGTGAGCTTGGGGACAGCCAAGGACGGAGCTGGCCCTCCTGACCAGTACCATGCTACGCTTTACACCCGGGATGATACATTTAAATACAGAAGCGGGAAATTACGTTGCCATACTGAATGAATGCCTCCATAATAAAGCCATTACAGGTAGTTTCTCTTATTTAAATGCGTAAATGTAAAATTGTTCCTATACACTACTTTCCCATATACAGAAATCAATAACATGACAAGGGTGCCTACATTTATGCACATGGCTAATTTTGTTTAGATAATTCTTGCAAACTTTCCATAAATCATATACAATTTATTTCACTTCTCAAATATCACTGTGTTTTTCTCCTACATGATATATTTAACTGAAATGTTTTATTCATACAACCAATGATATATAAAGGAAAATTTACAGGGGTGCCCAAACTTTTGCATACCACTGTATATACACACTTTCTTTACCATTACCACCCCTACCTTTCCCATTCCAGCCTCTCCCGTTTAGCTGTTTGACATACTAATTCAAAGACCAGGCAGAGGCTTAAAACTGCAATCAGTTCAACCAAACTCTTTTGGCCTGTTGACATATTATCTATCCTAAGTTCAAAGACAAAGGGGTGGCTACGGAGTCAGAACACTGCCCCCTCCCTTCCGCTCACATAAATCTTTTAATCATGACACTGACAGAAGCCATTCCCGCCTCCTCCGTCTGACTTTATGTGTCGCCGTTTTCCTCTTTCTTCCCTTTTACCCGTTGTAGCTAACATCTCCTATGTCCACCCTCTGTTCCTCTCCTTGTCCAATAGCCATGCTTTTTCTTCCTTGCATCTCTTCCCTTCCTTCTTCATTGTCTCCCTACTGTAGAGCCCTAATGAGTACACTGGCAAGGTCTGTAAATTATTCAATAAATGGGAGAAGAAGCGCTCACTCCCCCCCACCATTCTCCCATGGTAAGCCAAAAATAGACTTTTCTTACACAGAGAGTGAGAAAATAAGACTCGCATTGTGCCTGGGTGTGTGGATTTCATGGCCTATGAACAAATTGTGATAATTGTGGGTTTTTCTGCTCCTTTGCGGTAGATGATGTCACTTTACAGGCTGGTTACAATGGGGTTATGTTGTGTTTTGACGTTGTACTATATATGATGTATTATATGATTGCAATATTATGTAATGCTTTCTGTAACACAGACTCCGGATAGGCATGACCCACTACATTGTAGTCACAGCCCTGAATGAATTGTATACGGAATGTGGCATCCAGTGCGGCACAATTAATTCCCAGTCCATTTCGGATTTGCAATTTCAGTGGTTGTTATTGTCACAATGGCTGCAATCGTCACGGTAGTATAAAGTCCTCTGGAAGCATCAAAATCATCAGTTTCCATTTGAGAATTCTTGCTTGTTTATGCCGCTAAAAACATGAAATTAAATTCACGAGATTCTTCTATTAGTTTGGTGCCGATATTCTAGTTTTCTCGCAAACATTATATTTCTGAATATTATTGACTCTTGATTTGAAAACGTTAATTGCAAATCTACTTGCATGTTACAAATCTGGCAATTCGATTTTTTAAAGACAGTGCAGTGCTGAGCGAACAGTAGGCGGCAGGAGACTAGCTGTGGCAAGCAGAGATGCTGTAATAGTGGGAATTAGAGTAATGTGAGAAAGAGCATCCAAAGGAAGAAAGGAACTCACTGAGCAATATGAAGTATGGTTCATACCGACATCAGATCCCATTTGTGCTTGGAAATCAACAGAAGCTGCCCCTCAACAGTTCACTCCTGTTTCGGAAGAACTTAGACCTTTTGAGAACCTTTTGTGGTCCATTGATGAGTTCTTTGACACTTTACATAAAGTTTGTGTTGTAAGCCTTGATGACACTTTCACTTAAAAGATCTGTTGACTTTGAGCAAGTGCATCTGTGTGGATTAAATGGGCATTCTAGCAGATAAATGTCTGTGTACCGAGACTGTGAAACAGCTGTGTGCTGTCCTCTGTGGCTCCTGTCACAGCTTAGAGAAAACCGCTCTCACAGATTCACAAGGCGAAAAAAGTCACTGCTGTTTTCCTTGAAGTTCACTTTAGTAATCTGGTAGAAAGATCACCGCTGCCTTTACACACTCAAAGCTTTGTAACATAAGCCAGGCGGTGGCCACTTTTATTTTTTTCACTTTCCTTATAGCAATCAATAGCCCTCTGAAGTAAGTGAAAGCTAATGTCAGCCTGTGGAAATATACAATCCTGTGAGTGAAGAAATGTCCGGTTGAATCGATTTAGTGCACTCTGTTCAATCTTGTCATTACTGCTGGACTTACAAAAGTGGCTATAAATAGTAAGACATGTCCAGTTGTGACTGTTACATCCCAGTGCTAAAGAATGCAATTCAGTCAGTACTTTTGCAGAACTTACCAGCGGTTGGCGGTGTAGAGTTTGCATGTCCTCCCCGTGTCTACGTAGGTTTCCTCCAGGTACTCCGGTTTCCCCTACCACTAAAACATGTATGATAGGCCAGAGTTATTGAGAGTTGAGAGTGCGAGTTGTGGGGCAATGGATACATGGCTACAATCCGGTGTAGTGTGTTAATTAACATGCACTGTCCCTTCCAAATAAACCAATAAATAATTAAAAATATTGCCTTAATTATGTGTTGATTAAAAAGATAGATTAAAATGATCGAAAAGAATTGACCAATGTGAACATGACTGCTGGTCATCAGACTGTGATGCAGATCCTCAAAGCAGCATGAACCTGGGATGAAACCACGACTGTAACAAGCCTGGTAGCCGTACTCTCAATGACCCTGTGGCAAATAAGGTGGTAGATCAGCGTCTTTCTGCCTGCAGTCAGGAAATTGAGGCGTAACCTTCTTGCTTTTCTCATTCGGATGTCTGACACGGTGGATCAAGGTCCGATTTCAAACACATCTGCAATTTGGGCCCAGATAATTGGCTGCTTTGGAGATTTGCCATTTCATTCAGTTTACAACACATGCAGCTCTGGACTCAAGTTGATGTCCATTTTAGGCTATTGGATTTAGAGTGAAAACAGTTCAGATTGTGTCTTGTTATTACAAAGTAACTTAATGTGTTGTAAAGCAGTTATTCACTAACACCAAAAAAGTTCACAAGCTTTGGTTACAGAACACATTCTCCGTGGCATTGCTTCACTAAGCTTCTGCAATGTCAAAAGATTCAGTTGGTGCATACATTTTTCACTAAGATCTTGTATTGATGATGGGAGAGTGTGACCACCGTGCAAAGCCTTCTCCAGCACATCCCAAAGATTCTCAGCGGGGTTCAGATCCGGACTCTGTGTCCAATCCATGTGTGAACATAATGTCTCATGCTCCCTGATCCACTCTTTCACAATGTGAGCCTGATGAATCCTTGCGGAAAGAATACATCTATTAATGGAATAACCTGGCCATTCAGAATGTTCTGGTCATCAAGTGATCTTATTCTATGGGCACAACAGTGTTGCTGAACCTAGACTTGACTGACTGCAGCAGCCCCAGACAGGGTAAAAAATATCTTTGTTTTATTCTTTAAATTATTACAAATTAGTTACAATCTAAAGCAGTAGATCTAAAGAAATACATAACATTTGCTTTCAAATATAGTATATTTTTTAAATGCACTTTGGCTGTTGATAGCTATACCTAATTTCCATTCATTCAGCGAAAACACCTGTGTGAGGACGCAGTTTTTGATTCACAGCAGGTTGTTAAGGTCACTGTCTTGTTTTGTGAGAACTGACAGGAGATGGAGACACAACAAATCAGGGTACATGGACAAGGACCAGTTAATGAGCAGCTGGTCATCACTTTAAGTGGACGGCTCTCCCTGGGAATAACAAAAACCCATAAGAAAGGTCAATGTCAGCCATAGAACAGCTCTTTTCAAAAGTCTGTTTATTTTGTCTTGCCCAAGGACACAACAACAGCGAGCACCTGCAGGGGATCTTCCGATCATGAGACAGATTTTTCTTGAGACAGTCTTTTCTTGTCATCTCACTTATTTCAACAGTGCTGAATTCCTCTGACCAGCTTTTAACAATTAGTTTGGGTTTTTTTCCTTCCCTTTTTGTGTGAGGGAAAATTAAGCCGTTGTGAAAAATTAAAGAGCATCGCCAATTTTATTCTGAGATTATAAAATAAATACTGCCTCATAATGAACATTTTGGCTATTTTATGTCGTATTATTTATATCACACTTGCACCGTGCTACCATGGGTCCTGCAAATAACACAACAGACAATACAGAACACAAAAGGTTGACCATTAGTAAATAAACGACATATGGAGACATAAGGAGAAATTCTCTTTCATTTCTGGTCACATCTTATTTTGAATGACGTAACTTCCCAACTAACACTCTTGTGTGTAAATGTAAGGTTTGTAAACTCAAGGTTATTTATGTCCGTTTCTAAAAGCATTATTGAAACAACCACGACATAAACTAAATCTTGTGTACAGCGATAGTTGTTTATGGAGCGCACCTCCATTTCACAAAGTAACTTATGAATGAACGTGAGCAGATAATAATCCATCCACACGGAGTCAAGCTCAGGACTTAACGCAAAACATATTTTATGAATCACACATATCACCTACATGACACCAGAGTAGTGGGGGTCTGTAAACCATAATTTTCCAAGCTAGGTCCCAGAGTGCAAAGATCGTGGAAACGCCCTTTACGTGATTTTCCTGCACATTCCTCTGCACTCACACGGTGCTAAAATCTGACGATATGCATCATACTAAAGTGAAGATGCAAGTTTTAGCCAATATTTCTTAATCTATAAACTCATACATACACACATACACACAAACTGTGTGTATGTGTGTATGTGTGTGGGTGTGCACCCAAACAGAACGTCTATAGCCTACAATTTAGCATGCATTATCATCACTTAGCGCTACGTTGGAGGCTATAGACACTCCAGACCTGCAACGTTATAATAGTTTATCCTGCTGATGACCAGGCTGCGGACAATGGTAGATCCAGTGCACCGCAAATTGTTAGAGGCGCAGACAAATGCATAAGATCCAATCTTGGTCATAATCCGGCCTTCAAAGCTTTGTTTCCAAAAAGTACAATGTGTAATGTTGTCAATGAACAGCCCAAACACAAGCCTCAAATCAATTAATTTTTTTATTTTTTTAATCTTAGAACACTTCAATTTTGTTTTCTATTTTGTTTTGCATCGTGAGCCCAGGGGCACATTGTATTATAAAGCAGCTTTGAAAAATTAGAAAGCATTGCCAATTATACTGAGATTATAAATACTGCCTACTCCTATACTTTTGGAAAAACATGTTTGAAAGAGGAATTATTTTCGTCAATGACATTATCAACGAGAATGGTAAGATCATGGAGTATGATGAATTTAGAATTATGTATGGTGATGTGTGTTCAAGCTTTTCCTTTAATCAACTAACTGGAGTAATTGGAAAAAAATGGAAACAAATAATTAACTATGGAACTACTAAACTATTAGTTTGTAAACCTCCAATAAGAAACTCGAGTTGGCAAAAAAGAATAAAAAAATATATAATTTTTATTTAATAAAGAAATATCTGAAGGTTGCCCCATATAACACATATGGAAAATGGGAAGACTATTTTGACTGCCCGTTGCCGTGGGATACAATATTTAAATTAATCTACAAAACTACTATCGATGTGCAGAATCGTTATTTTCAAATCAAAATCTTATATAATTTCTTACCCACCGGAAAAATGTTAAAATTATGGAATATGACTGAGTCAGATGATTGCCGTTTTTGTTGTCAGGAGTCTGAATCCACACTGCATTTGTTTTGGTACTGTCATATTGTGTCTTTGTTTTGGGTAGAAGTTGAAAAAATGTGTTTAAGGATCGGTTTGTTTATGAAGCTTGATGTGATTTCTGTTATATTAGGAGATTTTATTGACAGTCACGATTTAGTTAATTTAATTATTGTACTCGGTAAAAGGTTTATTTTTAAGGCAAAAAATAGATATTCACTTAGTATTACTTTCTTTAAAACATTTATTCAGCATTTCTTAACATTAGAAAGTTAAAGGTTAAAACCGATAATAATGCCAAAAAACATAAACGTAGATGGGAAGTTCTCAAAGGCCTTTTTTGAAAATGTATTTTTGATTATAGATTATATGCAAATCTGTGTTTGTGTTTCCTTAATCTGGGTGTATGCAAATGAAGGTGTGTGTTGCTGAGCCCGATCTCGACATAATCTGGACTGGACCCGGTTTTAAGAGCCCTTTAAACCATCTAATTTTGCTGAAGCCTGGTCTGGTGAAGATAGTGTTTTTTTTTGTTTTTTTAATTAAATTTTTATTTTATTTTATTATTATTTCTTTTTTTTATACATTAATTTATGAATTTAAGTAAAATGTAACTGGTAAATGTTACTACTAACAGTGGACCAGCAGCACACACAACCCTATTGCGGTGGATGTTGTTTCCGAAAGGCACTGGTTTAGGGCAGTGCCTCGCGGACTTCATCCCGTGCAGACTGCATTGATATATATTGTAGGAACCAGAATGTTAATATGGTAAGGAAACAACCCGTTTGTGTGAATGAGTGTGAATGAGTGTGAATGGGGGTGAGGGTGGGAGGGTTTTGGGTTGGAGCACTAATTGTAAGTGTATCTTGTGTTTTTATGTTGATTTAATAAAAAATAAATAAAAAATACTGCCTACGAACATGTGGGCTATTTTATTTCAAACTGATATAGGTATAGCTGAACCGTTACACCCCTGGTAATTACAATACACTACATCACAGCCAGAATATATTGACATGACAAATATCTTAAATTCATTAAAGGACAAATTAATATGGACACATGCATCCACAGCCAGACTGCAACGCCACGTGATATATAGAAACAAGGGAAGGACAAAACAGCTGTATGTCCCCCTCCCCCAGTCCTCTGGTCCCTGCTGAAGTGCAGAGAAATGCGTGTATGAAATTGAAACTCTAACAAACAAATGAGATTGGGTGGGCTGACCTTTTGTATTCAATCATCAAACCTTCTCAGCATCGAGGTTCAGCTGATCTATTAACATGGAGGCCAACTCTCATCAACTCCGTAAATAGTCTATCTGAAAGTGTTTTGTGTTGGGAAATAGATGTTAGATGACCGGAGGAAGTTTGGAGCAGATTGATTGATGAGGGGGAAAAAGATGTGGAAATGGGTTGACTTTTGTGGTAAAAGATGAAGAGTATGGGTGGGACCACGATTATGAATGAAAATGGTGAAATGGGCTTCAATAAACAAGGTTTTTATCGTTTTATTTGACTTTTCTCTTTCTATAAAATCTGCATTAGCCTGGCTAGTCTACACAATTTTCTACAAAGACGTGTATTCTGGGACCGGGCAGGATTTCTTTGAGTTCCCAATGGGTGGGATTGGTAAGCATTTTAACAATGGAACTATAATTTGCTATTTGCTAAAAGACAACACAGGTAAAGAACATACCCACTCAAAAAAAAAAGGATATGATGATATGTGAACCACCTTTGCGTGTGGAGGTCTTTGCATTTTCCCTTTGCATTGTTGTTACTGAGTTAAACCAGTTACCTAGTTATCTCTAGGTAGGCCCTGCCCATCTAATATCTGTTCTAGTTGACGGCCATAAAAAGGTGTTATATTCTGCCTCAGATTCTCCCAGACGTCTTGATTGTGGCTTGAGATTGTTATTTTTGTGAGGCCTGTGCAGGCTCTGCATGCAGAAGAATAATAGTGGCTGGTTACTGGTTTACTGTTTGACTAGTTTTGAATTCGTATAACTCAGTTACCCCTTTCATCACGGAAACCTTTCCAGCACTGCCTGAGACTTACATATAAAACAACAGAAAGACACTTCATTAAAATAAAAACTAATATAAACTCATACTAGTAAAATGTTTATACTGCAACCTCTATTTAGTTGTATATTTTCTGTGTGTGCTTCTACCGACAGGCTCTCGTTTAAATTGCCTACACAGTAAAGGAGTGGGCTGCTAAGGTCAGAGGGCGCAGAGTTGCCAGAAGGAATTCAGTATCACCAACTCTCTGCGCATGTGTATGGAGCTAAAGGTGGTCCAGATCTTCTGTCGCTGTTTGGTGCATTGCTATCGACAGTTCGTGCTCATACTCGACTGCACAAAACTCTTCTCATTCAGGGGTGAAAGAACTCACACTTATGGAGTGACCTACCACCAAGGGGCTCAGAGTCGTATTGGTTCATCTCCACTGTCTCCTGCAGAGGTTTATGAGTTAAGATGGATATCTGACGTACAGACTGTAAAATACAAAAAGGGAAACAAAAAGATAACAAATAACAGTAAACAGTTAACCTTCTTCCTCTCCTCCTCATAAATAGACTATCCATCACTGACTTCAGGGTAAACACTCCTACTCTACACTGCGCTCATGCCCTCGTGAGATATTAACACAAAAGGTGTTCCAATAAATGTATTCTTACACGAAAGGACTTTTTCACCCCAGAGACAAAGATGTTTCTTTGTCAAGAAAGAACTGCTCACCCAAGCCAAAAATATGTTTATCACAGTAAACATTATGGGAATGCTTGTAAACCTGTTTTCCTCTACTTGATGAAATGAATGTTAGCTTGATTTTCTTATGTAGCTTGTCTACTATTCCTAATTACTCTCCCATAGTGACTCTCTGTGTTCTGTGTTGAACCCGTCCTTCTGCACGGATTGACATTTGCTTGGTAAAGATAAAAAGTGGACTCCCTGTGCCAGCCTGCTAATTAAATGCTGTGTTTTGGGTGCACCCATTGGTGGTGCCTCTTCCACACTGGGGTCAGGCGGTGGCAGCTGTGGACAGGGGAGCAGTGGGGGGGTGTCCCACACTCGCCTTAATTAAGCAAGATGAAAGTGCACCGGCTGAAAGTGAATGTTGAAATGAAGTTAAAATGACCTTAAATATGTCCAAAATAGACAAAGGACAAAGTCAGAGCCGTTTTAGATTATAAACGGTTAAAGGATATAATTTAGTTGGATGGAGTTTACTATAAGTAGCTTTCCACTCACGTTTTACTTCTGGCATATTTTACAAAGTCAAACTTAAGTGCACTTCTTAAGTGCAATCCTCTTCTGTCCAAAGACTATTTCCACTAATATTACTACTTAATGATGACTACGCTACAAATCTTAGCTCCACACTTGTTACTTGAAGGCATTTTCCATATATTCACTGTTACTACTTTGATGCACTTTCCCAAAGACGCCCGAGCCATCAGAGGGCGTTGCACAGTCTCAAGCCAAGGAGCACAAGCTGAAATCATTTCAAACCAAGGGGACATTTGGTATTAGCTAAACGCAAAGGATTGCTCGCCTTCTCCTGTCATACAGCCATATTTAGTGCATGAACGGCAGCCATGAAGTTCCCAAGAGCCAGATTGGTGCATGGCCACAATTCTTGGCCAATTATAGCACAGCTTGGTGGAACTAGTCTGTGAAAATATTGGGGTAAAACAACTCCCAAACACCAATCCTCTTTGGTGTTCTGACTGCCATACGTGTGGCATGAGCGGAGGGTGAAGTTTGAAAGTTTGTTTTATAACGAAAGGTTGCCACAACGCCACCCAGTATGACTGGGAAAACACCTTTTCACCATATGAATAAAAAAAGGCACACAGGTTCGAGATTACTGATGAGGCAGAGACGGTCGCAATCAGCTAACAAGATTTATTAAGAGTTTTGAGTTAATAGAAAAATATATGTTTAGTAGAAATTTATATCAATAAAATTGTAAGTGTCTAAACATTCAAAGTGAAACTGTACGCCAGAGGGCTGAGGCTTGGCCAGAGGTATGGGGAAAACAAAAGGGGGACAGAAACCTTAACGAAAAGACACACACAAAACAAAACACACCAAAGTGCACCTCAAACCAGTTAAGGGGACCACCACCAACGAAATCCACCACCACCTCTGGGACGGGCCAACAGTTCCTAGGGCACAGACACCGGTTAGTTCAATGGAGGAAACATTTCACGCAGGTGAAGTAAACATGTTCCTGGACACTCTACAAATGCCTAAACGACCAGAGATCAGAGTCACATGGCTGGAGTAGCGCTGCCATGCACAGAGCCGATGAGGAAAGCGTTACGCTGGGTCCACAGCGGCCACAGCACTAGGCGCTGCTATTGCGGAGTCCTCCTGGTTCTCTCTGCAGCACGAACCACACAGGGGCTCACACCCACAGCACGGAGTGAGCGGAGTCAGACAAAACTCACGGAGTTAACGTTATGGTGGGCAAAACAGCGGCATCTGTATTAACGAACAGGGGAGGGATTTATTAAAGGCTGCCTACATAGGAGCTCTACCCAGGACATGCATTGGCGCTTACCACTTTTGAGGCTAAACGCAGCTCCTACAACGGAGGGAGATGAGCAGTCGTGAGACAGCCTAAATAAAGAAAGCTAAGTTAAAAGAAAAGCTACCACAGATCACGTTAAACGAATTGGTGCTTACCATTACGGTGCAGCACACGGCGCATCTGTCCCTTCTAGGACGAGCGGCGGCCTGTACTACAAATAGACGCTAAAATTAGCAACAATAAACCTCTATTATGAGAGAGGTACCGGTGCGCGTCTCACCTGCCGTAGCCTGCACTCAACCCGGAAGCTGGACACGGGGGGGTGGAGAGAGTGTGCGAGGTCAGAGGTCGATAGACCGGGAGATAGACATTTTTATAGGTTGCTAGTCAACACAAGTGACCAATCAGATGTTCCCTTAAAGTGGCAGAGCCCGCCTGCCGGCCACACTGCCACATACGGTCAAACAAGGTTATTGTTGATAGTTCTTTTGGAATACTAACAAGAAGGGAAATAGCATACTGAAGAAAACAACCTTTATGGGCCTCATATGTCTCTGTACTCTGTACTAGATAAAATATAAAGGCAGGGGCTAAATAGTGAGTGCAAAGTGATAGCATACCGCATACATTATGTCACACTTAATATACCATTTGAAATGGTCTGTAGTACAGTTGTATGGGCCCCAAATCTGATATGTCCCTGAGATAATGCTGCTGTCGCGGCTGAGGCTTTACTGAATCAAAATGTAGCTACTTTAATAATTACCAACACCACCACCTTGTTTTCTGGGGCCCAAGGAACCACAAATATTTGTTTCTCCCACTTTTCAAAAAGGTCACAGTTCGATATTCTATTTTAAAATCTTTAAAACTCACACACAACCACATTCGCACTAATTCATATCAGCATCCACTCAAACAATTAACATAAAATAAAAATCTTCCCAATAGTAGTCCTATTGCACAACGTGGCGCTCAGGGCCAGGCTCAAGTTAGGAACAGTGTGTTACAGCAGCCGTTGCGTATTCGGGCCACGCCGATGGCCGATAGCCTTGTTACCTTGTTTGTGGAGTTATTTCGTGAGATCAGCGAGAACCGCGCTCGTGTGCAGGATCCCTGGAGCCCTGGTCTATGTAGTGCAGTTCAGGAATTGAAGCACTCCGCACACGAATCGCTCACTCCACTCTCAATACAACCGCTTTGCACAGCGTTACGCACGGCGAGGAAAACCCCATGCCACAGCCCACGGGGACGGCAGGTAGAGCACACGCACGGCAGAGGCGTGAGCTCGAGGAAGACGCCAAATGCTACAAACAACACGGTTTTTGGACAGATCTGACTAGATTTAATAAATGAAAACCATATGGAAACCAAAGACGCATACGGCGAAAGCAGTTCAGTTGCGCGGTCTTACGCCTTGTGCAACTGAACGGTGTGTTTGGCACGAGACGCTGGACAAACTCGGCAGCTCCGACCCCGGGCTAAGTTACGCGACGTCAAAGGCGGAAACGGTCGACTGAAGGTGAGATCATGCGCCCCTAATAAAGAGTCGGATCTAGCGGTGATTGGTTAACCAGCAGAAGTGCGTACCACTACACTGCGTTAGAAAAATAAACGTATGATGACTGCTTATCCACTTTTGCATGTGCTACTCATTTTGCACATGAGCAAATACTAGGTAAATCACAGTGTTTGTTCTGTCATGTTGAAATAAATGCTTTTTAATTCCATACATTGACAGGTTGTTTCTTGACGTTTGTGTAGCCACCAACCAACAATCGCTGTTTTTATTTTTATTTCTCTAAAAGAATTGTTCGTAGACCAAAATCCTAGAAGACCATCTGTCGGAGGAAAAGATATTGTTATCTTTACCAGGCAGAGTATGGGAATTTAACAAATGAATCAAAGACGACGGCTGATCTCTTTGGGAACATATCTGGTGCTCGACCAAACACCAACTTCTATTAAAGCTCACAGAAACAATTCCTCTATGAGCAACCGGCTTGATCACAAAGCTTTTTTTTTAATCATTCTGCATTCCCCAGGTGGTACTATAATCTAACCAAAGCTGTGCTCTTATTAATACTACCAGGTATCTGAATGGAAACTATACTAATTCTGTTCAGTAAAAGTTGGATCCATCCATTTTCTTCCGCTTTATCGAGGGCCGGGTCGTGGAGGCAGCCATCTGAACAGAGATACCCAGATTTCCCTATCCACGTACACTTCCTTCAAGGATCCCAAGGCTTCATTCATCGGCCTAACATAGGTCCAAGCTTGTATTTCACTACAAGTAAAACATGGATTTGTCTTGCTGCTTAGGCTGAGGTGTACTTTATTGTACCCATAAGGAAATTTGTCCTCTGCATTTGACCCATCCTTCGATGCCGCTGGGGCAACCTGTAGGAACCATCTCCAGGAGCCAGGCTGATGGTCAGTATCAACTGGCTAGAGGATTCACCTATTTTACATGTTTTTTAGAGGTATGGGAAACCGGAGTACCTGGAGGAAACCTACTCAGAGGCTGCTATTGAAACAAACTAACAAAACCCTAGCCCTTTTATTTTCTTTCTTAAACTATCACTGTTATTTTAATTGTTGACTTATCAACTAAACTTTAGCACTTGAACTTCTGCAAAGTAATCAATCTCTGTGGCACTCCAGACACGGAGGCTGTTTCCTTCAAACCTTGGTGCGTGGTCTGCATTTTGTTGTTGAGCCACCTGGCCTCTTGTACTAAAAAGTTGTTTCTTTAAGTTGTTGTGTAGGAGTAACACATCTCCAACTTAATCAACCCAGTCCACTCGACAATTTTTTTTTAAACCTGTACTATGATGGTACATTTCTGGACGACTGAGAGCCTACACATGCCTGTTTGTCGGTTAGGTATAGATTCCAAAGTGTATCTGTCTAAAGACAATGACTGCTTAACCTAAAAGAGGCATCCACAACTAAATGTAGTTAGGATTTAAGTACATCAGGAGCAACTTTGTGTATGTGGAATATTACACAAGGCCTGACTGCAGATAAATGTGAAGGATGAAACATTAAGCACAGAGGTATGTGGTATCTCACACATGCAATACCTTTATAAGCTTTACATGAAAAAAGAAAGAAAAAAGACTTGATAATAGAATCAAGTCTGTCCTTTGGAAAATTTCACCCAAGAACCTCCGCACTAGACCACCTAATAAGCTGTTCTGCAACTATAAATCATTGAAGCGGGTGTCTTTTAAAGGGCAACAGGTCACCTTAATAGTTGCCTGGACATGGTTCAGCAGAGTGAGGATGAAATATACCATGACTATGCTGTCAAATGGACTGCGGAGGAGGAAGGAGGGGCTCGAGCATGCATAGGAAACAGGTTAGACGAGTGACAGATGAATATGTGGGAAACTGGTGCAAAACTCAGGTGAGAGACAGTGGGACTCCAATCGAGGAAGTCATGGTGGAGTAAACGGTGGTGCGGCGCTCCCCTGTTGTCTGCACCAGATGGTGTTCATTGATTATTCATTGTGTGCGATGGATGTCACTGTCACAGCGCCGCATTGCTCTATTCCATCCTGCGCTCTGGCTTGGTGCACCTGGGGGCAGCTGTGGGGGCGGGGAGCACAGGCCAGCCGCTGACAGGATGTATGTGTTAGGATGTGGGGATCAATGTCATCAGAATACAGTAGTGTATATGGACAGTGTAGTTGTTTTAACTCAGTTTATATAAGCATGTTGCATTTACAGTGATTGACTTTTTTTTTTGGCAAAGGAAGAACAGTATTTTATATTGTCATATTATTGCTTATAGTTTAAAAGGATCCCTAAATTAAATGCCGTACAAAGTGTTTTTGGCCCTTTACAGAACAGTACATGGTGGGAGGAGTGGGGGAAGCTGTTGGAGCAACAACTCGAGCCCATGGCAGTGAGGGCGGTGAGTGTCTGTTTACTTAACCCAGCTAGTGAAGACTTCAAAAGACTGGCTCTTTTTTATATGACATTTTAATAACACAAGCCAGATAACTCACAATACTGTATCTAAGACACTATTGATAAAAGGGCACTTTAAAAAAAACAAAAAAATAACATCTAAAATTACAATAGGACTGATATCTACGCTTTGAAAAACATGTTTGTGAATGAAATCTTGCGCCACAACAAACAAAAAGAGGCTGTCGGACAAATCCTTTTTAGTGCATTTAGCTTTGGCTTTAGTGCAAAAGGCTTTCACTTGTGTGGCCTGCCCCATTGTTGATGGGATGATTCTTGTGTTCGTTTGCGGGAGTTCACAATTGAGATTCGGTTCGAACCGTTCAAAAGTCAGGAACGTCAAATCACTAAACCCTGCAGCCTTACAAAGTTTACATGATTCAGCTACTTATTGTCATTGTGACTAGAAGGTGGGATTCTTATGTTTTACCTTGTGGTTGTGTTATGCAAGTAGACATCAAGTCCTTTTAATTGTTTAACCCTATGACACCCCTGCAATCAAAACCAAAGCCCAGTCTTGTCTTTGTCGGCATAATGGCATGCCGATCCCTATATGACTTTGTATATAGAAGATCATCCATGTTTTTTGCCTACATCATGGACACATCAAAGAGCTTCAGTTGCATTAAAACACCGTGCTGAGTGCACAGGTAGTTCCGTCTCATTTCCCTTGCATCATGCATCATCACATTGGAACGAGGACTGATGTTTGTCTCCAGTCCAAGATTAATAGCAGGAGTTCATAATGATTTATAGATGACAGCCACCCACCGAGTGTTCAGACAAAATGCCACCCTTCTGGGGAGTTCAATCTCTCCTTCAACTGTGCGGCGCATTTCACACCAGCTCTTCCTCTCCCGGTCTCGATGTGATGGAATCCGCGATTGCTGTCACTTTCAATTTGCATCGTCGATTTTGGTACAGCCTCAATGGAATTAGATATGAGGAAGAACTGAAATTATAATGATTCAGTCACGTGGTTGCGGGGAAAGTCTCAAGAAAGCAGGAGCATGGGAGTGAGGCAGCAGAGGTTGAGAACATAATTATGCATCTAGAGGCCAGAGAAGCCAAATTGATAGCAGGAATTTATCTGGTTACATCTAATACGGTTCTCATGGCTCCTCGCGTGGAGGTGTCAGGTAATCAGATGGGGATGACAGGACTCCCCCGGCGCAAAGGCAGCTCACTTAAATGGATGGACACGGCACCAAATCCATCCATCCATCCATTTTCTTCCGCTTTATCCGGGGCCGGGTCGCGGGGGCAGCAGTCTCAGCAGAAATGCCCAGACTTCCCGATCCACGCACACCTCTTCCAGCTGTTCTGGGGGGACCCCGAGGCGACACCAGGCCAGCTCGGACACATAGTCCCACCAGCGTGTCCTGGGCCTTCCACGAGGCCTCCTCCCAATAGGACATGCCTGGAACACCTCCCGAGGGAGGCGACCAGGAGGCATCCGGTACAGATGCCCTAGCCACCTCAGCTGGCTCCTTTCGACGTAGAGGAGTAGCGGCTCGAGTCCGAGCTCCTCCCGGGTAACTGAGCTCCTCACCCGATCTCGGAGGGTGCGCCCAGCCACCCTGCGAAGGAAACTCATTTCGGCCGCTTGTATTCGCGATCTTGTCCTTTCGGTCATTACCCAAATCTCATGACCATAGGTGAGGGTGGGAACGTAGATCGATCGGTAAATCGAGAGCTTTGCCGCTTGGCTCAGCTCCCTCTTCACCACAACGGTCCGATACAGCGACCGCATCACTGCTGACGCCGCACCGATCCGTCTACCGATCTCACGCTCCACCCGTCCCTCACTCGTGAACAGGACCCCGAGATACTTGAACTCCTCCACTTGAGGCAAGGACACCCCACCGACCTGAAGCGGGGAAGCCACCTTTTTCCGGTGGAGAACCATGGCCTCAGATTTGGAGGTGCTGATCCTCATCCCGGCCGCTTCACACTCGGCTGCAAACCGCCCCAGTGCGCGCTGGAGGTCCTGATTTGAGGAAGCCAACAGAACAACATCGTCTGCAAACAGCAGAGATGAGATTCTGAGGTTCCCAAACCGGACACCCTCCGGCCCCTGGCTGCGCCTAGAAATTCTGTCCATAAAAGTAATGAACAGAACCGGTGACAAAGGGCAGCCCTGGCGGAGCCCAACACGCACCGGGAACAGGTCTGACTTACTGCCGGCAATGCGAACCAAGCTCCTGCTACGGTCATACAGGGAACGGACAGCCCTTAGTAGAGGGCCCCGGACCCCATACTCCCGGAGCACCCCCCACAGGGCACCACGAGGGACACGGTCGAACGCTTTCTCCAGGTCCACAAAGCACATGTGGACTGGTTGGGCGAACTCCCACAAACCCTCGAGCACCCGATGAAGGGTATAGAGCTGGTCCAGTGTTCCACGACCAGGACGAAAACCGCATTGTTCCTCCTGAATCCGAGGTTCGACTATTGGCCGGATCCTCCTCTCCAGTACCCTGGAATAGACCTTACCAGGGAGGCTGAGAAGTGTGATCCCCCTGTAATTGGAGCACACTCTCCGATCCCCCTTCTTGAAGAGGGGGACCACCACCCCGGTCTGCCAATCCAGAGGCACTGTCCCCAACCGCCACGCGATGTTGCAGAGACGTGTCAGCCAAGACAGCCCTACAACATCCAGAGACTTAAGGTACTCGGGACGAATCTCATCCACCCCCGGGGCCCTGCCACCGAGGAGCTTTCTAACCACCTCGGTGACTTCAGCCTGGGTGATGGACGAGCCCCCCTCCGAGTCCCCAGCCTCTGCCTCCTCATCGGAAGACGTGACAGTGGGATTGAGGAGATCCTCGAAGTACTCCTTCCACCGCCCGACCACATCCCCAGTCGAGGTCAGCAGCCCCCCGCCCGCACTGTAAACAGTGTTGGTGAAGCACTGCTTCCCCCTCCTGTGGCGCCGGATGGTGTGCCAGAATCTCTTCGAGGCCGACCGATAGTCCTCCTCCATGGCTTCTCCAAACTCCTCCCAGACCCGAGTTTTTGCCTCTTTGACCACACGAGCTGCAGCACGCTTGGCCTGCCGGTACCTCTCAGCTGCCTCCGGAGTCCCACAAGCCAACAAGGCCAGATAGGACTCCTTCTTCAGCTTGACGGCATCCCTTACTTCCGGGCGCCACCACCGGGTTCGGGGGTTGCCGCCGCGACAGGCACCAGAGACCTTACGGCCACAACTACGAGCAGCCGCATCGACAATGGAGGAGGAGAACATGGTCCACTCGGACTCCATGTCCCCTACCTCCCTCGGAATCTGGGTGAAGCTCTTCCGGAGGTGGGAGTTAAAGACCCTACTGACAGAGGGATCCACCAGACGTTCCCAACAGACCCTCACAACACGTTTGGGCCTGCCAGGTCTGACCGGCTTCTTCCCCTGCCAGCGAATCCAGCTCACCACCAGGTGGTGATCGGTTGACAGCTCAGCCCCTCTCTTCACCCGAGTGTCCGAGACACGCGGCCGGAGATCAGATGACACAACTACAAAGTCGATCATCGACCTCCTGCCTAGGGTGTCCTGGTGCCACGTGCACTTATGGACATCCTTGTGCTCGAACATGGTGTTCGTTATGGACAAACCGTAACTAGCACAGAAGTCCAATAACAGAACACCACTCGGGTTCCGATCGGGGAGGCCGTTCTTCCCCATCACCCCCACCCAGGTCTCACTGTCGTTACCCACGTGGGCGTTGAAGTCCCCCAGTAGAACAATGGAGTCCCCAGCCGGAGCACTATCTAGTAGCCCCCCCAGGGACTCCAAGAAGGCCGGGTACTCTGCACCGATGTTGGGCCCGTAGGCCGAGACAACGGTGAGAGACCTGTCCCCGACCCGAAGGCGTAGGGACGCGACCCTCTCGTTCACCGGGGTGAACTCCAACACGTGACGGCTGAGCTGGGGGGCTATGAGCAAACCCACCCCAGCCCGCCGCCTCTCCCCGCGGGCAACTCCAGAAAAATGGAGCGTCCAGCCCCTCTCCAGGAGTTGGGATCCGGAACCCAGGCTGTGCGTGGAGGTGAGCCCGACTATATCTAGCCGGTATCTTTCTACCTCCCGCACGAGCTCAGGCTCCTTCCCCCCCAGCGAAGTGACGTTCCATGTCCCGAACGCCAGAAGCTGCGCACGCGGACCAGGTCGTCGAGGCACCTGCCTTCGACTGCCACCCAGTCCTCTCTGCACCCGACGGCACCAAATCACTTTACAAATTGAAAGCGTTAAAAAAAAGCTATAGGCATGCAGTGTGAGGGAGCCCCCGATTGCATTAAACTTTAACATCCTTTTTTTTGTGGAGGTTCCAGACAGAGATGAACAAAGGAATATACAAAAAGCTGTTCCTTTATTTTTCAAGTATATGGACCAATACTGTTCCGAAAGCAACAATAAAATGACTCAAAGTTTAAATTAAAGAAAGTGAGTGGATTATGACATTAAGTGCAACAGGGCATACAGTGCACCTGAAAACAGCTCAACCAAATAGCTGCATGGATCAACACCCACTGTCAACATCTGGCCTGGTCTTGACAATCTACTGTACTTGCACATGAATGAAATGTCTCTTTAGGACAAGGTTATGTGCCTGTTGGATGAATGTGCCAACCTAAAGTTGCTACTGAACTAGAAGAGCTCTGTCTGGGCATTAGCCACATTGGCAGAGGGTCTGAACTCTTAAACTTTTTGTGAGTCGGCGACTATGCTCTTCATTAGTCCCTGTAATCTCACAAAAATTTCTTTGTTCAGTTTCCCCCCCATCAACCCCGCCTAGAATAGGCTAGAATCTCCAGTTAGGTTGTCCTGATAGCACAGGCTCGACCATTGAGTCCTCGGGTGCTGCATGCATAGGACATTAAAATACTTCCCCTTAACTGTTATTTTGTAGTAGCCTACTGATGTCCTCAGGTGAGAGAAAAGCACACAATGAAAGGTTGATCGGCATGGTACTTACTCTTAGCTCCTGGCTGAAAAGGAGAAAAAGGTGAGTTTGATTTGTATAATGGTTTTGCTTATTGAATTTGATGAACTGGGCCCTGACATAATGTTTGTTTTAAGCTCCGCGGTGGTATTGTGAACGCAATGGAAAATAAAACGGCCAACACATCCACTTGCACGCTTCATTTGTCAGCTACATCGGTACACAAACATTAATATATGTGCTCCCTCTCGATAAGCAAAAAGAAGTATCCAGTAAGTGAAAACCTTGTCATTATTTCTGAGAGTAGTGTTAATTTGTTGGTTAACTTGCACTGAGATTGGATAAATTGATAATAATAACAAACAAAAAAAGACAAAACAATGCGCATCAACTAACTGAGCATCAAATGCGCATCTAAAAATCAAAGTCAAAATGCTGAGGTACCGGTCTGATCTGTCGCCCGGTGCCTCTCTGTGACGATTGGCCAAAGGCCCTGCTGAGGAAGCCGGCCAAACTCAGACATGAACAAGAGTGTGAAATCTCCTGTGAGCACAGATGGCACGTATTTTGTCACCACAGCTCGTTAGACACGCAGAAGCACATGCACAAGTGCGCACATGCACATGCACACGCGCACGTTTAACACCGATACCAAAAGCCTTAGACAAAAGGCTTGATCCACGGCAAACACTCATCCATATTCATCAGACAGAGCACGCACAACTCTGTCAGCACCGGCTCTGTACACCCAAGGTTACAGCCACGGGTTGTGTTTACATGTGGAGAAGGAGAGAATGTCCGTGTGTTAAGATGTATGTGTTGAATTTGATCAAGATCAATCTCAATCATCCAGGAAATACATGGAGCGCCAACCAAATCGATTCAACTCTACTGTAGATGCCCGACGTTTCGAGAATCCTGCAAATGTGTGGTTGAATCGATTTTGTGGAGTCTGTATTAAGTGGAATATTAAATCGACACAAACTTGTGTATATACAGTGCACTGTTGTTGACTCATTGAGGACAAGTATGCGGAGAGATGTTCGTTCCCCCGTGAAAAAGTTAATTCAAACTGTACCTTTCTCTATTGATTAGCACCTATGTTCAATTCAACTGTATTACGGGTCCAAAAAAGAAAACAATGATTGAGACTGACCAAAATGGGTCTGCAGTTGTATGTGGTCGGTGTATTCATATCACTATAAAAGTGTTTTTCTTTGTTCATTATTTTCTCCAAAATTGTTCTGTTTTAATGTATTATTGTGGGGCATTGTGGAAGTTTACTAATAGAAATGCATGTCATATAAGTGAGTGGCAATGCATGTGATGTCATAGCACAGCAGTTAGCGTCACATCACAGCCACTCAAAAATATCTTCTACTCGGGATGAAAAGAACCAAGAGTAACGGAACATTTCCTGTCATATCACCTTAATGTATAAAGTGATTTAACATGGAAATACTAACACTACGCAAATGTGTAAACAGCTGCAGCTTTGAATCACTGCACAGACCTATAAAAGCAGCCGTCACTGTTGAAAGTGTTAACGCAGGGGGCAGTTGTTTTGTGTGTAACCTTGCGAGCTGTGCATTAAAGGAGATTCTTATTCAGGTGGCATTTTGTTACCGCACAGGTGTTTGAATTGCTGACAAGAACACAATGGTAATGAAACTGCATTGAGAATCACAGAAAGAATAAATGACTTCTTCTAACTTTGCCTTTTTATTGGACTATAATTATAATGAATTGTTTTTTGTAGCAGTTGTTTGTTTGTTTTTCTCTCCGAGTCTTATTCTTTATAGTGCTATTGATTTATTATTGGCTGTTATTCCCGCGCTCCCCGGGCTTGTAATAGTTTTATCTGTAAGATTGTGGCCGGCATTGAAAAAGTAGGACCTTCATTTTATTTCTGCTTCGCTTCCAACAGCAGGATGATGAATGACAATCTAATAAGTTTTAAAACTGGCTCATCTCTTCCATTACTTTAAGTTTCCCCCAGTAATTACTTCATTTCATAAATGTTTCACAATATGATTCTAAAGCAATGTTTTTTATGTTAGGTGGTCGGAGACAAAAGATTGCTCCCACACATTTTAAATTGTTGACGCAGGAGAATAGTAATCGCTGTTTTGTTTTTAAATGCAACAAAGAAGACCACGATTTCACTAGATGAGACTGAGCAGCCACTTATTCCCTTCCCCATGAAGCCCTTGCATACTAACACCGAGTGCAAATAATGGGCACACAAGCTGAATGCAGACTGGCCTCATTGGCATAAAGTCAGAATATTAGTGGCATCACTGACAGCCAGGTAATGCAATGTAGCATTACCTGTGAAAATGACCAGTGTGGACCAAGCCCCAACGAACAAAACGATTGGGTTTTAGAAATAATTTACTTTACGGTTGTGATTGATTGAAAATATGTGTTACTCTTCTGTGACTCCAGTCTCCTGAACCAGAAATATCGGAAACATATTCTTACATTGAGGCTAACCATGCTGCATCGGCAAGATTCATGGATTAAATTCCCCCATCAAACTCTTAAACTCTTTAGAAACGTGCCTCCAGACTCTTAGTTTGTTTTTGGAAGAATCTGTCAATTGCAGAAACCTACCACTATCCTTACAGTCAGTCAACAATCCTGACCATTGTGGAAAATACCATCACAAATAGTGGTATGCAAGACAGGACTAAAGCTGCAGGCCCTTTAGAAAAAAATAAAATAATACATCTACCATGAAGCTCATTTCATGGTTTGCTTGTACATATACATTTTTGACAATACAAAAGATACTATTGGTAGAGTCAATCTTTCCCCACAGCATTATGAAGGCATTGTTCTATAAATAATTTCCCTCACTCTTTTGGCTCTCTATTACTGGTAAGTGCTTTTGTCCTTGGGGGAATGATGCACCTTACAGCTGCTGGGCAAGGTCAACCTCTCGCTGTGTCCGTCCTTTAGTCCCATAAGCGCTGTTATAACTTGTTGTATCATTTAGAGGGCAATGTATCCACGAGATAATAAGCTATATGCTTCCCCTGTTTAACTATATACAGCATGTACAGCATATATGGAAACAACTGCTTTAAGCATGATGAAATTACATGGAACTTGGTCGACATAAAACACATGCATGTGTTGATTCTATGTATGAGAATCTTTGACTAGCAAATGCTGTCTCTTGATTTACCATCTCAGTTTCAGAAAATGCAAATGCTTTCCTTTCTGACTGACAGCGCACCACAGAGCTTTCCATCAACATGTTTTCTTGTACTCTTTTTTTTTTTTTACCCTGTTTTGTTCTGTCTGTCCATCAGTCTTTCCCAAATCCTATTCTGGCAAACTATTTCTGGGGGACCAACACAGCTTGTGTTGGCCAAGAGCTAGGAGAGTGAAAATAGAAGCAATCATTTATTCATCGATTGAAACATCAGAGGACTTAAGAGCCTGTGAGCTGGTGGGACCAACAAAGAGTGGGAAAAGATAGAGCTACTGTAAGATCAGGATGAATAGAAAGTGAGGGAGTGTACGGAGGAGGGGACAGAAGACCAAAAAGGGGGCAAGAACATTGTAGTTTGTAGTCCAGGGGTTGCTTGCTTTTTAACAATTAAATTAAATATTTTCCAATAGAAAAGCAGTTTGGTTCAGCAGGTGCTAAAGCGCTATACAAATAAAGGTTGAATGATGCATTCCATAGGAGCCAGACCGACCTATGAAGTACTTTAAGATGTGGCAAATACAAAAGGGAAGGGGTATTTTGGGGACTGGAGAATAATTGAAATACATCTTTAAAATTAGTTGCGTCTTGTTGATTTTTCTCTGTGTTCAATCGTTTAATCCTACTTTTTGTGGTAAAAAAGTGGCGGTGATGTCATTTCCTGTGGAGCTGTGGCGCTCCCATGTTTAGATGGAATGGACGTCATTTTATTTAACAGTGTTGAAAAATCATTGTGGCGTCGAACTATTCAGGGTGAACTCAAAAATAGCTTTCTGACATTTTCGTTACATTATCCACGCTGTAAATTCAGCGATTAATTTGTAATTGAGAATGTACAAAAGGAAGAAAAACACAGATTAGTATGAGTGCGAGCATTTTCTGCCTTGCCCTTACAGAGCTGACGGTGCCATGGAAGTGTTTTGCTAGTGGTGTGTATCTATAGAAATGAGTTTTGTCTGCACAATATACAATTGTATCTTTAGGGAGGAGAAAATGCCTGGAGACGAGACAGAACAGGAGACAGAAAAGGCACATATACCAACTTAACTCAGATTCAGTGAGAACAATGTCATTTTGAAGTTTGTTTGTAAGTACTACTGTATGCATTAGCGCTGATGGACACAGCTAACGCACTGAAAGCCTTGGTTAGAGTTCAATGTCTGGGTGATATGTACTGTACATCTGAGTGCTCCTCACATGCCCATAGCCACCCCATTCTTCTACTTTGCTCACTTTATAAAAACCCAGATTCTCCCTCCAAAGAATCCCTCTGTTTAATCTTTAGAAAGGCATGAAAATAGTCAGCATTAAGTGTTCATAAAGCTACTTATCTATTTCTATCTTTGAGCAAGGCACCACTTCCAGGATTATGTTTGTTTTGTTTTATTGACACGAATTATTAACTATATCATCTCAGAAACAACACATGTCCAGCAAAGCGCAAGAAAAGTGAAAAGCTTTTGTTCTCAGCAGGGGTATACATTTAACAATATCCTTCACTAGAAATGAGTGTCAATATTATTGGGTAATAATCTAAATAACCCCCCCCCCCCCCCCCCCCCCCCCCGATGAGGTGAAAGGGAAAACTGGAACAGTTCAATTTCGAGGGCAGAATTCTTTGTCCATTCTGTGGCATTATTTCTCTAGAGACAGATTGGATCTAGATTCCTCCCACTCGGTACAGACCAACAAATACAGAGGCAGAACTGGTGCCAAGCATGTTACAGTGATGCACGAACAATAAAAAAAGACAAAGAATTGAAAGCGAGAAAGTCTTCCTCCGGACTCTCGTAAACCAGTGCATGTCAGTCAATTAAAATATTATGTTCATGCATTTTCACTAAGCTGCATATATTTTATATGCATATGAAATGCACATGACAAAGACAGTCTTAGTGTTTGCAAAACAGTGGCTGCGATCCAAACAATTGGTTAAGCTAAGCAAATCATATTACATTTTCTGTGCGGGGATAAGTGTCACCAAATGATCAACACCAAATGTACTAGACAATGGTTCTTGCACCCGGTCGCCTACTGATTTATGAGAAGACCCTGATTGAAGACCTCTCCACCACGTCATAGAGCACAATGTATAGTCTATTGGTCAACATGGAGATGGAACTGACTCTTTCGCTCTCCTACCAACCAGTTATTTTATATAGGTTTCTTACCAATATTGTAATTCATTGACATGCTCTAGTGTGTTCTCCGTGTCCCAATTTAGTCCCGCCTTTCAGTTCAATTATTGTACATCAAAAATACATTCAAAAGCAGACTGGAGTGATAGAAAACACTCATGCAAAGAAAGCCTTGTTCACACATAAGTCACTACCACAAGATCAACAGTCAGTGCCTTCAGGTCTTTAGCGTATGTTCTTATTGTTGCTGTGTTCTCTACAGACTTTAGGATTTGCTACAGTTTTTGATAGAAAAAAAAAAAAGATATGACAGACTTATATTTTCCATCTGGGCTTGCAAGTCCTCAGACCAGACTAACGCCTCCCATTTGTCTACATGTCCATAAGCCGCAGGGAACCAAACAGTTCATAGTAATAGTCCTTGTATCCCCATTGGCCAAAAGTCCAACTGGGAGGTCGTGTGGTGAGACAGCAGCTGCATGGAGGTTGAGATTCTAGTGTATAAAAAAAAAGGCATGATTTATTTTTTATTTTGTTCATTTTTAAACATGTTTGATTGATCTTTTTGGCATGTTTTCTTAAATCTTTATACATATATTAATCTACAATCATCTTCTATGTGGCAAACAATAAAAAGAGTTTCATTCCAAAATAATATATATATAATTTTCCTATATATATATATATATATATATATATATATATATATATATATAAATATATATAAATATATAGGGTTCCCAATAACAATGGCAGCTATTAGAAAATGTAAACTATGAATAACAGTAAACGTTACAATAAACTTTATATACAAAGGAGTCTGACAATCATCAGTTTTTTTTTGAGTTGGTACATTTCCTTAATGACTTCATATCTTGTATTTTGGAATGAAACCCTTTGGCTCTTTTGTATATGCACATTCAATCTACTTTGCATTCACGTTGCAATAGTTATTTTTTTCCTCATATATAAAATCTGCCAATAGTGTCTTTGTTCTGATATAATTTTGGATATATTAGATCTCAACATAGACAACATGTACTTTTTGTTTGTAGGCAGTAAGTAAGCTTTGAGGTTACAGCTCCTCTGAGCGGATCACGTGGAACAGTGTGACATTATAGAGCACCTGGTGGCCATTGTTCCAGGCGTAGAGCGCTCGATCCCGAGGGTTGTAGTCCAGCATGGATATATGTGAGTACTTATTCTGTAATGCAATGTCAATATATTCATATGTAGAGGAGTTGGTGGAGTAGGCGTAGTACACCTTTGTGCCTCCTGAGTAGCCGTTAGTGACGTAAAGTGTGCCACAGATCATAAAAGACTCTCCAGCGCTCCGTTTGGGGTGGTTTGTTGTCCACGCTCTGATGATCTGCAGCGAGTTTGGGTTAAGCTTACTGATCACAATGTTTCCCGCGTTCTGATTGGTGGCGTAGACAGCCCAGAGACCACCCTCGTCGACCATGAGGTCTATGTCCGAGTGGCCCCCCCAGGCGTAGTGATATGCGTTGTTGAATCCTGCGTGATCCAACTGCCGTGACTTGCTGATGGCAGAGGTGCGGAAGTCGAACTTGATAATGACGTGGCTCTGGAACTTGTTGAAGTAGATGGAGCCGTTGTAGACCACCTGACCTGTCCCAGACCAGGGGTGAGGCAGGCGGTGTGACGTGAAGTTGTCTGAATTCATAAAATCATGCATCGACTTGTATTCTCGCACAAAGCGGTTGTTATGGTAACCATCCATGTACCATACCTGAACGCATAAAAAAGGTGGAAAAAAGAGTGAGAAGGGCATTAAGTAAAACATATTTCATTAAATAAGTTAGTAATGAATTAATTTAACAATTTGATTTGTTATTTATTCCCAATTGCCCGCCAGAATTACATCATCACATCATCACACCTAATAAATACCTTGGTGGTTGAAATTCTCATCCACAAATGCATGCTGGGACTGATATGCCAGCCTTCAGGTAAGTGGGCAAAATTCTCAACCACCTGAACAACTGCTGCTCCATTAAAACAAAACTAGTATCTATGGCGAGAGGGAAAAATTATATTGTATTTCCAACGTAAGCCTTTGAGGATGTGTGCATCTCACATGCTGATCACAAACAGAATAAATCAAATCACTCTCTCAGCAAGAATTCCAATTAGGTTGGAGCCAAGACTTGATCTGGTAAGCTGGGATTCTACAGCCTGTGAATACAAACAGTCAGCATGACAGCCGCAGGATGGGGCGAGCTCTGCCCCGCGGGAATAATGCCCATCATTCCACATAAAAGCCAGTCTCAGCTACCTAGACTCTGTTCCTCTGGCCCCCACAGTAGTGGGCACGCAACCTCTCCTCCCCTGCCTGCAAAGACTCAAACACTCCTCCGCTGTAGTGAGACTCTGATGCATGTAGGCCTCTGCCTGCCTTTGTGTGGAATCATTCCCATCAACATGGAGGTCTCTGTGGACCCTGCAGAGGAAGAACTGAGCAGAGGAAGCCCAGACATGAAAAGAAGTGGAGCGGGCCCTTCAGCCCCGTCAGTTACTCTCAGTCAGCCTCTTTGATATTTCCGCACTCCTTTCATTCTCTGTTTTAAAATAGGTTGCTTTTTACAAAGAAAGTTGCCCTTACAATATGCAAATTGTTTTCCTAGTCAGCAGTTCATGATAAAAGTCTTAAATATTTCAAATGTTCATAGGCTGCACCTGTCATGGATTTTACCCTTAAATATGTTGCATCTTCTCAACTATCGTGTGGCCTTTACAGAACTGCCTCATACAACTTCTGGACAGTACGCAGTAGCATTCAATTCTTCAATAGCACATTCTGCAACATTAATTTTACTGAGCATAAATCTCCTCTTGTACCCTCTTGTACCTTCTTTATCACTTAAATCCATGTACAATAATACTTGACTTATTTGATTGACAAAAGCAAAGCCCTTTGTTAAACCCCGTTCTGCTTAGGGAAATCCGATGTTAAGGATATAAGGCCAGACTATTACATTTCACAGTCAGAGCTGACCTTAACCTATGATCCAGCTGTTAAGCTGTAGGGCATGTGTAACAGTTCAGTAGATGAGCAGAAAGAATAAAGTTGTGAGAAAAAGTTCCATTGGCCAATGGATGGGGGATTGGATGCATACTGTGGCACAACATACAGTACAGCAAACTTTTTTTTTTTTTTTAAAGCAAAGCCTTTCCAGATTAATGTTACTGTGCTCATGTTATTTGTTAATATCAATCTGTGTTTTTGCCACATTAGTACTTGCTGTGAGAAATGGGAGAATCACTGCAGTGCAGTGGCCATTCATCATGGTTGCTGTCCATGGTGCTGAATTGGTGCTACATTACATTTCTGACATATACAGTATGTGCATCATATATAAATAAATAAGAATAGTTTTCCATTAAGTTAGTTCCAAGAAATTGAATTATATTCATTATAATATGTGGTTGGTTGTTGTTACAATAGATAGATAGATAGATAGTTCTATCGATAGTTTATAGATAGATAGATAAATAATGTCATATTGTATTCATACCCGTGTGTCTCCTTCAGGGGCCAGAGGATCTGTCATCCAAGAACCGAACCGAGATCCTGACGTCTTGATAGTAATGGGTTCGCTGATGCCAGTCAGTTTGCCACATGCTGCAAAAGAAGTAGTGACAGGAGAGGATCCAGTATATTCTCATTACCGATATACCTGTTACCTGCGTACAACAGGACTGAACAAGATCCCAGACCTCCTAAATAAGTCGACCAAATCAGGACAAAAGCAGCTTTTAAAAGATTCTGATTCAGTTATTGACAGAGACGGGCATGAAGGACGTGACAGTATAAATGTTCGTCTCACTTCCAGTCCCTGCTCATTATTCTGTTCACACATGCTAATGACTGTTTTACTCCTCAGTGTGACAAGGTAGGAGCGTGAAGGAGCAGAGAAGCGACCGCCTCTGTGCATTCTGCTGCTGTGTGCCGATCGGATGCTGCTGCAGTGTTAATTAGTGTTGATTGAGGTGTTAATACGAATTTGACGAAATGAGTTCTGTATGGTTGCATGTCCCTTGTGGCTGAGATCTGGTCTATACTTTGCTAATAGACAAAAAAAAAAGTAGGTTTTACATGGAGATTTGTCAGTAATACCGGGGTACATTCTTCACATTCTTGTCAGAGACTGCGAGCGGCACCATAAAGGTCAATTAGAGTGTTCTCATGAGTTAATATTGCTCCGTGGATCTAATGAGTCGTCCTGATATGCTAATCTCACAAGTGGGACTGGCCATGGTTCATTTTACTTTGTCATTAACAATATGTAATAGAAAGAGTTTAAAAGACCGATGGAAGCTAATCAGCTATGGAGCAACTCAAGACCATGAAACACACACATTTCAATCAGAAGATTTGTCCAAAACTATATAAACTGAAAAGTTACATAAGAGTTTTGCTGTATCTGTGTCCATGCTGATTCGGACAAATGCCGTTTTTTATACCAGCTCTGCCCGAAACATCACCAATACATTATCTTAGCTCTGATAGGTATTATAATTAAAATAAGGTATGTATTATAATTTACAGAACATCTGCCAACTCATTTACAATACGTTTTGCTAGTTTTTATTAGATTTTTGCACAATTCTGTTTGGGCATGGTGACACACATGGTCTCAAGATATTGCAACCAGGACCAATTCCCTTATGTAAACTCTCTGGGATTAGCCATTGCACTGATACAATGACCATTGATTTATTTATTTATTTTCCCTAATCACCCCCATGTCTTTAAAGGGCAGCGGCTTTTTGGGGGCAGTCTCTAATGGATCGGCCGTCTGGAGATGCACACATGATCTAATCCCCGTTTGGCCTGCTTTTGCATCAGATACTCAGCGGATCGGATACTGAAAGGCAAAAGCTAATGGGGGCTGAGCCGACGAGATCAAACACCATTAGTCTGGAGTTTAAACTATAATGCTTTTTCAATAATTGTTTGACGTAAATGATCAAGATTAATGTGGGGTCATAAAACAAAAGTAAGCACTTTGAAAAAGTACTGCCCCCTAAAGGAATTTGTTGTAAAACTGCAGCTTCAAGAAGAGTAGGGCGGTCGCTTTTACACTACAAGGTTTTTCTCATTTTGATCATGAACCAATCGTTGTTCATAATAAACTTAAGGGGTAATTTATCCAGACAGGCGTTAAATATCAAGTGCAAACTGAAAAATAGCATAGAGCTTGTTTTGTGAGTATGTTGCGCTGCATTTACTTTTTGAAATCTCATAGATTGAGGTATTACAGGCAGCCCCAAATCTGATATGTAAATGAGAGAATGCTGTGCGAGTCAAAAATAGGAAAATGACTCAATTTTTGCACGTACTACTTATATTGCACATGAGCCAAAGCTTGGTAAATGACCCTCTATACCAAGAATCAAACATATATGAATTTGTATTCATTGATTAGCAAAATCGTCTTATTCCATCATCTTTCCAATAACCAAAACTGGAAATAGTCTGCGTTCTGTCTATTTACATATTTCTTTGTTGCTTTCTCCTTTTTGTGTCAGTAAATGGATGTCACATACTGTTGCTGGAGTCGATAAAGTGGGAGAACTGTGTTGCTCGGGAGACAATGGCACCATTTGCTCAGACTAGATTGTGATGGGCCATAACCATATGATTTAGTTCTAAATTATTGTAAATAGAACTAACTAATACTACTAAACAGATACTTATTTAATTTCAGTAATACATACAAATACTTTCGCAGACGGCAAATGCTTTATATTTTCCTATATTTTTGAACCAAATGATGGCTTCAACTATCCGAAAAAAGGTTGATACGGTCTAGATTTGTCAGCAGCTCTGCACACTAGACTATTAAGGCACGGCATCAGCAGGTGTTAAAATCTTTCTGTGCATGTTTGTTATTGCCATGGTACTGGCACATTGTCCTGATGAATGGTTATTGTGTGCTGACAGTATGCTGGGCGGTAAGCCTCTATGGTAAAAATAAATAAAAAACAGCCACAGGACCCTGTGGTTCCTTGTCGGTCTTTCTTTCTCATTGCTCTGGTTGCTGTCTTGACCGGACAGATTTGGCCAGTGACCGTCACCTGTAATCTTAATACTATGTGCACACTATGTAAGGGAGCATTTGGACATCCTTAGATTAAACGAGTAGCCACCGTTTGTTGTGGGTCTGAGCCGGTTTCTCGCTGTGTGACCTCACCTTTGTCTTGTTGTCAAACACATAGTACACTGAGAAGAGGGAGACCAGGCGATTCTGTCACTGTGTTGCACATCAAAACAGTTACAGCTTTAACTACTGAAGGATTACTAATAAGCAATGTGGAGTACTTTATAAGTAAACCATTCAGTTCGACCCTATCTATCTACCTACCTACCTACAGGTGCTCATCATATATTAGAATAACATGAAAAGTTAATGTATTTCTGTAATTCAACTTAAAATGTGAAACTAACATATGATAGACTCATTAAATGCAAAGTGACATATGTCAGGCCTTTATTTGTTATAATTTTGATGATTATGGATTATGGTCCATTTTCGAAATATTGTAATTTTATTAAGATTTTTAATTTGTGAGCCATAATCATCAAAATTATAACAAATAATGGCTATACATTATCTCCCTTTGCATGTAATGAGTTCATATCATATATTAGTTTCACAGTTTAAGTTGAATAACAGAATGCACTTTTTCATGATATTCTAATTATATGGCAATCTATCCATCAAAACATGTATCTTAGTATGAATTGTAGGAGACAGTATGATCGTAAACTGAAAGATATAATGTTAAAGGTAAAGCAGGTAGTGATGCTGTATGGTGTTGGACTAAGCTATCTTAGATGCGTCACAATATACTGAATATATCAGTAGCAATGGCCACAGCAGCAGTAGTGGATGTGGTAAGGCGTACTTGCATACTTATTTGAATCTTAACAAAATCTTCCAAAGTATGCACTTGTTGAAGACATTTCACTTCATTTTGTGCACTGAACACCAAATGTTTGAAGAAACTGTGAAATTGTTTTCCATAATTTGATTATTTTTATGTGCTCCAAAGATTTTGAAACTGGGACACAATATACCCGTGATAAGCGAGTACAAAGTGTTTTGTGGGTGTGCATCTATTAGCACTGTGGACTGAGACAGAGGTGTGAAGAGAGAAGACAGGAGCTAAAAGCAAAGGACTGGAACATGATAGAGACCTGCAGCATGAAGACACATTTTTCTGTTTGGTTGTAATTTTAAGTGTGTTTAAAGAAGCAAAATGACTGTACATATCAAATGTTTTTGCCAGGCACCACCACATCAAACTACATCCTGGCATGTGGTGATTTGCATTTGAATTAAAGGTTATAGATCAGACGCCCGTCATAATGTCACTTAATTTATGCAGACTTGGAACTGCCACTACAAAGTTATGGAAAATCATGGTCCATTGTGTAATTTGAATAAACATGAGGATGACATTTTACAGTAACTGATTTGTTACTACTGACTATGATATATACAGTATGTTATTCTGGATTAGGAAACATTTTACCTTGTGTAAATTTAGAAAACCATAGTTTGTTATAATATAAAGTGGTTAATACATCAAATCTGGAACATTTGGCATATCAGGATCAGGATCAAATATGTATTTCCAACCCAGAGTGAAAGTGTAATGGCGTGTCTGTGTGACCTGCACATAGTACATACAGTACACCTGACATCTCTCTGTCTCACAACACATTGGATGTCGGTGGCATGTTGTGAAAAGTGTGTGGACTTTCTTGTGCCTACCTAATTTTTGCATGCATGCTCGGAGTCTCTCCTCAAGATTTGACACTCTGTTGTGCAGCTCCTCGTAGTCATAGGCCCCCATCTCATGCTGAAGTTCATTTAGCACTGACGTCAAGTTCTGGACCTCCTCCTTAAATTGCAATACCAATTTGGCATCGGCTTTGTACTCCTCCAACACTGGTATCAACGGTCTAAGTTCCTCCATTTTCGCTTTTATGGCCTGAAAGGATTAGAATAAGCCCGGTTGAGTGTCATGCGTTAAAGAAAAAATAAATAAAAAATAAAAACACCTGTCTAAGCCTGGCTACTCTAACTCTGCCCTAGCTCTGCACCTGTGAGTCCATATGAATAATGTGTGATGTTGTCGTTCATGCTTTGTAGTGTGCAGGTGTATGAGCATAAAAAAAACAAACCACAGCCGCTGGAAAAGCAGAGAGGTTGGCTCCGTCTTGGCAAGTGACCAGTGTTTTTTTTAAGAAGCAAGCACCTCGATACACCAACAACAATTGGGAAAGCTCTTTATTGGTCATCACTGTTTAAAATGCAACATTGTAGTAAGGGATACATGCTTTTACATGTCACAGACAACAAAGTGTTCTCGAATTGTACGTCTAAAGAGTTTTATAGATTTGTGGAGGAACCAAATATGCAGAGACAAAAGCAAAGCAAAAAGAAAACGGATCACATCAGTTGTAATAATAATAATAATAATAATAATAATAATAATAATAATTTGTTACGTTTAAAAAAGCTTGAATTGAAAACTTTGATTAGCAGTATCATGCAGGAAAAAGATCAGTGGTGGGTTGGTTTAGGACAAAGGGTAAGGGTTTTTCCTGGTATTCAATGGTGCTTATAGTAAAATTAAACTGTTGGGCACCCAAAATATTCTCAGTACTGTGGCCCAGTTCAGGTGAATCTGGAATAGACCTGCCTCTTCTTCCCTGTAGCTCTCTCTCTTTACATGTCTTAAAGTTAGCCCTGCAAGCAAGAAAACGAAAGACTGTTGTCAGGGGCTAGAGCTTTCTGTCCTATCTAACAGACAAACACACACACGCATATATATATAATATATATTACAGCAAGGAGTTGATGCATGCTAAGATGAAGGTTGGAAGATGCATGCAATATGCCACATGAATGACTATGGCTAAAACAGGACATGCTGGCTGAAATCGAGTAATCGGGTTAGTAACGCCGTGTGTGGTCTAAATGTAGCTATGCATTCTGTTATTGCTCTATAGCAGTTTTGTTTGTGTCTTTCCAATGGAGAATGGTTTGAATTCAAGCTGTATTAGAGGTGGTAATGGTCAATGTTAGTGTTAATTGAAATTCAGATGAACTTGCATTGTATTCAAATGGAGTGCAGATAATGAAGTATGTGCACACAATAATACAGTGAAATAAAGTAAAGTGCGTGTCATTCACTGTAGGTGTCTCACAGACATGGAAATAGAATGAGGGGGTTGTGACGCAATAGATGCACTAGTACCTTGTATTGCTTGGCGATGTTCTGCTTGTGGTTCTCCTCCACCTGCTTGAACTTGGTCTCCAGCCCTCTCAGCTGGACTTCCATCTTCTCCACGTACTGCAGGTCTCTCTGGGTTCGCTGGTCCAACACCTGGATGGACTGGGTCATGTTCTGCACCTGATGGGTCATACAGCGGGATGTCATTTTTTTTGCCAAATTGGAACGTTTTGTTTCATTGTACTCTCCAAATACTGCTGACTCTTTAGATATCAATGGTGTAGCTTGAAGCCATGTAATAAAACAAAAAGAAAACTAATTCTGCCCTGGTTTCAAAATGTTTTTATTTTCCTTTCTTTTTACATCTTTTTAACATTCAAGTATGACCTACGTCCTACGTCCAAATGTATAACGTTTTTCTTGGCAAAATATTTGGCTTCAGACGGAAAAGAAGCAGCAATGAAAATGCAACAGATTTTCAATATGTTGTTTTGGCTTCTTGCTGTGAGTCATACAAACTGAACTAAGGCCAACTAGTCAGGGGCCTCAGACACATGGTGTTAGTGTAGCACTCATACTGTTAAGACATTTTTTTTTTTTTTTTCACGCCTGGTATAAACCAGGAGGTTACCATCATTCTGTCAGTAGTCAGCCAAATCGTCACGATTTTTATATTAATGTTTTCTTGTCATCAGGGCCTTGCCTGCTCTCATAGGGAATTCAGTTGGGTTGCGTCATTAGATATGTCTTGGACGTGTATAGTACATGAGAGTGTTAGTCTGACTCCCATGATGCCGTCAGGTTTCCAGAGAGCTCATTAGACTATGATTCTACTGTTGTCCAGCGGGCAGAGAGGTGGCGGTGGGACCACAGAGTATAAACGTGCGAACAGACAGATGGAGAGGTGGGCTCTGAAGCCGTGCGTGACTTTGATGCCGAGGTTGTGAGCTGCTGTGGAGTTAAACTGTAATTACCTTCTCTAAAAGCTGCCTCAGTTGTTTGGTACGAGCATCTCGAGAACACATGGACTGCTGGGGTGCCACCACGGTGCAGACACATCTTCCCTCGCTATCCTGGGCTGAACTGTACACCTGCCATGATTCCTCTGGGTTGGCTGGCAAGACCTAAAGTAAAAATTAGAAGAAAATAATAAACACGATAAAAGTAGGTCCTAAATTGAATAAAGCAAAACATGTGGAACAAATAGCTGTTACCAAAAGGTGACACTTTTTGTGACAAACCAACTGCCAGAGCTGTATCCAAAAGATGTTTAGGGTCAATGACATATACCCAAGGACAAGCGGGTGATTTATTTGCTCATAAACTGCACAGTGCCAGCTTAATTCTAAAGCTGGTGCTGCATTCATTACCATCTGGACGCCACCAGCTACCAGGCTCCACCCTCCTGCACCATCAGTCTGGACATTTTACAACCAGGAGCAACCAGTGCATATATATATATATATATATATATATATATATATATATATATATATATAATACGTAGTTATGGGGAGGCTCTGAGTGGAAAGTGTGCCGTAGCGTAGATTACGTCAAGATGAGTTTTTGTCCTGCATAGCCCTTGTCCAAACTTACACATTAGAAGAACTGGAAACAGAATGAATGACTGTTGCGATAACATAGTATCCGTGCTGATTTAACAGGAGGGAAATGTACATCAGCGATACAATCAGTGAACAGACTGCTGAATGATTCAATTAGTGACAAGCGGAGAATCGACCAAATCCAAAAAGGGCAATTACGTACACACACACGCACGCACATCTACAGCAGACTCAACAAAGGGGGTTTATGTGAGGGGAATGCTGCCTCAGAATATGACTTGAAAAGCAAAAATTCATAAAATTAGTTGTGATACGATTGTCTGCTGACAAAGCGTATCCCGTAGCGGCAGTGAAACAAAGGAACACTTCACACGATCTTCAAAGCAGCGGGGCTCTGGACGTCTCTCATTCACTGAAATTGGGACTTGGTCGAACACTCTTAAAATTAAACGATTTCATAACATAATAAGTTTGATATGACACATATGTAGTTGGAAACTACTTTCTAATCCGGTTTGTAAATATTCAAACGGGAACCTTCCAATGCTGATACATTATTTTCATGCACAAGTCCCCCTTCCATTTTAGCACCTAAAGCTATTCCGTTTTTCTGTTCCAAATGATGCACTTACTCCCGTGCTTCGATCTGGATATCCCCCCTGCGCCGCTGTCAGCTTGGTGGTGTTGAGCCCCACCAGCGAGGGGAGGGTCTGCGACATCCAGTTGGTGATCATCGCCATGGTGCTGAGCACGACGCCAATTTTCAACAACGGCACCGTCATGTTGGCACTCTGATCGGACTTTTATCCAGCTTTTCTTCTTGTTTTAGACCGTTTTCATTCTACACACTCCCCCGAGGTTAGAGCCTCTCGGATGCGAGTCAGGTTGCCCGTAGCACCATGATGTTTCACCCGGGGGTCCGGTCCAGATGCTTTCTTTTTGGACATGTCCACAACAGGGAGGCACGGGTGCGACCGAAATGAAGCAATGTAATAAGGTGATCCAACTGGGTAAGATACACAGTTGGTGGTGGGTATCTCCTCTCTCTTCCTCGTCGTTCCGCGCACTGTCTCCTTCTCTGCTCTCAGTTACTATTTGGTTCACGCCCGACGCTTGTCGGTCCGCCCCCTGCCTCTGCGCGCGCTCTCATTAAGTGCCACGGGCTCTGAGAGCAGGGAAGAGGAGGTCCAGCAACTCATTTTCTACCCCAGCGGTCCATTTATCCTTTCGCCATTCAGAGATGTTTTGCTCATGGTTACGTTCCATTGGCTGCTTTACACTGACCGTACACCTCATGCCGCTACCACTGTCCCGGTCATGACATATGACTGCACCTGGCTCCAAGAATGTGTGGAAAACTGACACAAGGTCAGTTCAAACCCCGTTCAATAAATATGCATTGTAATTTTATTCAATGTTAAGTTAAACAACCGGGTACCTACACTGCACGCAGTTACGCATACTTTTCTCTGTCTTGAGCGTTCTCCGAGCTTTCTTTCCATTCGTGTGACTCTGGCGCCATCATGTAGCTGAATGCGGCGTTGCTGAAAGTGAATGTGCTGTTAATAGTTGTGTGTGCTGAAAACCATAATCCAGAGATGATGTAACGTGTAGGCGAATCATACGAGTGTAACCGTTGCATTATCATGTAAACAACTAGATGTTCGGGCAATGTTTCTCAAACGCAAGTTGTTTACACTGTGTTGCAGACTTCATTTACTTCAGGTTCAATTCAATTCAAAAGATTTATGGTCAATTCTCTTCATAATTGAAATAGTACTTTCTCTCAAGTCCTTGGTGGGGGCGAAGTCTCCTCCCTGAAGGTAATCTTATGTGTGTGTCCTGCTTTAAAGTACTAATTAGTACTTTTTTGCTTTCCCTTTGGTTGAAACCAGATATTCTTGCATCATGAAAACCAATCGAAGAACATTTACATGCCATGTTTTTTATACTGTAACATGAGTATAGATAGTAAAAAACTAATGTGTCAATCAATTCATGAAAATAAATAACACATATTATCTACAAACTCCAATTGTCCATAAATATTCACCGCTAATAGATAAAAAATACAATAAAAAAAAGGAAATAATTGACCAAAATGGATTAAGAGATTTTAAAGACTTGCAGGAAAGTTACAAGTTACCTGCAATGTTGTTTTATTAAGCAACAGAGTACATACGTTCTAGTCATGTGAATCTTATTTCCCTTTGATGTAAATGCCTTTTGAGGACACTCGTCTACTTAAGGAATAGACACATGTTCTTCTTGTTGTGAATACAGTCCTCACGTATTACTGTGAAATGTAAATGTTGTATTGTGTTGTATTATGTTGAATGAGGGGTAGGCAGTCATAAGCTTCTTGCTTCAGCCTACTCCTTTTGAGCATCTGTGACTGTTTAAATGTGTATTTATGTAAGCTGCTTAAATAAACAAATTAATAATAATACTTAGTATTTGCAAATACGAGCAGCTATGCGTGCCCATGGCGTCCGATGGGGCTGCCATCGGCACCCTCCATGAAAACCGGCCTCCATGCCGCCCTGTGTAAAGAAAAAAATAATGGCCTTGTTTCATGTCTCTATACTTGTCAAGCCTGTTATAAACAATTGTCTATTGAAAATCTCTAGAAAATAGAGCTGAAAGATCACTTCAAGTTCACATTTGGTCCAATGTGTCTCTGTCTTCGACAAACCCAAACCACCAAATGATTCACTATAGGTTTATTCATAGGGCTTATCTCTACCCAAGGAGATTGCACCTGATGAAACAGAAAACCTGGGGGCAGGTTTTCTGTTTTTGGAAAAATGGTGCTCTATCAAACCTAATGGAAAGAGAATTGCCCCATATACACAGGTTACTTTTGACACTTCCAATTTGAAATGAAATATTAATGAATGCCACCAAATTCTAGCTGGTTACACAGCCACTAAAAATATGATAGCATGTCGATGGAAACTTAGACAGACTCTGAATGAGGAACAATGGCTCTCTTCATTTAAAGAGATTGTCCAGTTGGAGCTCTCAGCAGCTCAGATCTACGGTGCCAAAAGTGCAAATATCTCATGTTGGTCAAACAAAATACAGCTATTGTATGAAATTTGACTGCAAAAGTCTGATTGCATGTAACAACTATGAATGTACAGTACATATTTATATGTATTCCAAATACAGTGAGATTCCTGTCTACACTTTAAATAACTATATGAATCAAATGCTATTTTTGCCGACTCGACTACAGCACGGGGGGGGGGGGGGGGGGGGGATATAATGTTTATTTAGATCACCCTCAAATAAACATTATATCGGTGGTTCTCAGTTTGAGATGACCCAAGTTATCTGCAATTTTAGATTGGAATAATTTAAATCTGGAATGATTTAAATTAAACATTATGGTTTATTATTATATTACATTTGTTTTCTGGTTAGACATTGCTTACCTTTAGTTTAGACATAATTTAGTAATTTATTTTTCTTAAACAAAATCGTGACCCATGTGACAAACGCTGGACATAATATTTTTAACCACAATGTTTTTTGTGCTAAAAGCCCTGAAGCACTGTAGAGGCTTGTAGCCAGTCCGTCTTAAGGAACCTGCTCTGTAGGAGGAACATGGTGCACCATGTTATTTCCCCGGCCTAAAAAAGACCGGGGCCATCACTTTGAATGGAGCCGAATGGTTGACTATCTATCTCTTGTGGCTTGATCTAGGTCTTGTGGTACTTGGAAGGACTAATATTTAATGAGGAACTTGGTTTAACAATCACTGCTTTCAAAATGGGAATCCTGTTTCCACTTATTGTCGTTGAGATATATCTACAACTTCACTAAATGACATGAATTGGACTTGATTTGGAAAGGCCCATACCTGTCTCTATAAGGTTCCACAGCTGACAGCGCATGTCAAAGCAGTAACCAAGTCCTTAAGTCAAAGGAATTGTCTGTAGACCTCCAAGAAAGGTTTAGGCACAGATCTGGGGAAGGGTACAGAAAAATTGTTTCAGCATTTATGGTTCCAAAGAGTCCATCATCCGTAAATGAAGGAAGTTGAAAAACCACCAGGACTTTTTCTAGAGCTGGCCGTCTGTCTAAAATGAACAACTGGGGGAGAAATGCCATGGTCTCTCTGACAGAGCACCAGTGTTACTCTGAGGAAATGTGAGTATACCTTAAGGACAACCATCTCTGCAGCACTTCACCAATCAGGCCTTTAGGTTAGAGTGGCCAGATGGAAACCTCTCCTCAATAAAACATGACAGCCCGCTTCGAGTTTACCAAAAGGCCTAAATGCCTCACAGACCGTGAGAAACACGAGTCTCTGGTCAGATGAAACCAAGACAGAACTATTTGGCCTGAATGCCAAGCATCACGTCTGGAGCAAACCAGGCACTGATTTTCATCTGGCAAATATCATCCCTACAGTGAAGCATAGTGGTGGCAGCACCATGCTGTGGAGATGTTTTTCAGCGACAGAGACTGGGAGACTATAGTCAGGATAGAGATATGCTGGACGAAAACCTTCTCTAGAGCGCTCATTACCTTAAACTCGGGCGACTTTCCAACAAAACAACAAACCGGAGCTCACAGTCAAGATAATAAAGGAGATCAGATCCCAGACTAAAACACAATTGAACATCTCTGGAAAGACCTGAAAATAGCTGAACATGTTCTCATCTAACCTGACAGAGCTTGAGAGGATCTACAAAGAAGAATGGGAAAAATACCCCAAATGCAGGTGTGCCAAGCTTTAGCATCATGCCCAAGAAGGCTTAAAGCTGTAATCACTGCTAATGGGACCTCAAAGGGACCCCTAAAGCAACTAATATTTGTTGATTGAAAACTGAAAGTTTTTTTTTTTTTTTGAATTATCCAATTATCTAATTATGTATTTCTGTATTTCTATTCTTTTATTTCATGCTAGCTTACATTTTTGTAATATTCTGTTTTTGATCGGTTTTATTTATAGCCTCAGTATTATTGGTTTTAATTTTTATATTCTTATGTTTTCCCAATGTTTCCTCTGAAAGATCCCTCTGCCTCAGGAGTGGTGATTGGCTGTAGCTGTGTGGGTGCTGTCCTTTGGGTGCCTAGATGGAGGTGGGGTGTCTTCTCCTTCACCTCCTCTGGGCGCCCTGGCCGATGTGCTGCTCCCGGTGCAGAGGGCTCGTCTGATGGCGTTTCCTCATTCGGTTCCTCTGTACTCAGCCTTTATTTGTAAAGTTAAATAACAAAATTACATTCAGGTGTTGGGTTAGTCTGAGCCGCTGCGACTGAGCGTGTCACCATTGTGGGCCAACCTGACCAGCATGTTTTTTAAGGAAGGAGAAACTGGAGCACCTGGAGGAATTCTGGCTGGGTGCCTTCAGTGCTCCTCTGATCCTCTGATCCTGGGTTTGTCCCTGTTTCAGAGCGTGATGTCCTGCACTGGTCAGCTTCTCTTCCTCCTGCGCAGCTCTCTCTGCTCCACAACAGTCTTTCACCATCTTCTGGGAAGAGCATGGCAGTTTTATTCTCCAGTGAATGTCCGTTAACCAGATCAATAGTAGGGATAGAAGACATGTGTGGGTTAGCTGCGAGTCTTGCCCGGATACCTCCTCGTTTGTCCATTTTTTGTTTCCTGTAGTGCCTCTTGTGACGCCTCCCCTGTGCTGCAGGTGTGGGGGGCTCTTGGTGCCTCTTGGTGCCTCTTCAGTATTTCAGAAGAAGAAATGTGTAGATCTCAAATGTCTTTAGCTCATAAGATGGCTGTTTGTTTACTTTAAAAAAAAACATTTACTTCATGGCTAGTACGGACTCTCTGCAATAAAAAATAAAAAAATCCACTGAACTTCACACACACAACAAAGATGTGCAATAGTATCCAGTAAAACAACGTGGAAGACAGAAACTACAAATTAAGTTTGCAGAAAAAGGCAAGAAACACAGCTGTTCCAAGAGAGGAAAGTTGCTTCATGTCACCACGACGACAGTTTTAGCCCTCTAAAAATGAAGTTTGATTGGTTGATTTTTTTTTACCTTGTCATTATGGGGTATTGTTTGTAAATAGCCAACTTTACAGCTGACGTCATAAAGCAAGACAAACAAACTGCACTTGAGGTGACGCGCCATCATACAGGCTTTAGTTGTCACTTAGCGGAGCCGCAGGATCTTGTAATGAGGAGCCTCTTTGTGACTTAGATTTGTTAAAAGCCTTTTTCGCCCACGTTTGGATTGTCATGCTGTTTGGTTGAGATGGTCAGCTGGAGCCTTTCCTGTACATCGTTGTTGCTTCCTAGAGAACTCCACATCTGAGAGCGTTGCTAGTATCGGCTCGTTATTCTGTAGGACATTTCCGAGGACTGCTGGCCAAACTAAGGCGTTCGCCGCCTCCTTCTGTAAAGTACTTAGTTCCTTGGCGTTTGAACATGTTTTGTAGCAGAATCCTACAAAGACTAACTATCAAAGTGACTCCTTGACTCCATTGCTTGACTGGCTTTACACCCCATGATGCTTTGCGGTAATTTCTTTTTTGGCTACAGTAAAAGACACTTTTGATGAGAAAAATAATTGTACCCATTTTGGAACAAGGCTGTAACAAAACAAAATGTGAAACAAGTGTGAATACTTTCTGGATGCATTGTATAATTTGGCAATGCCCCACATTAGGTCTGTTTTTATTAACAGTCATATTGACCAGTATTGAACCCCATGCAGATATTCTTACAGAGCTATACCTGAGAGTATCGACATAAAGGGCAATACCTTTTAAATAAATTCTGCTCAAAACCACATTACAATGCAGACTATCAGATGACTGGAACTACAGTATCCCCATTCTTATAATATAAAACTGTAATATAATGTAATATAATAAAATATATGGATCCAGAAAGTTTGGAGTATATCACATCAAATGGGACACATGACATACATCTTTACAAATCTTTCAACAATAAAACAATAAATAAAATAAGCCGAATTGCACAAATGTGCCTCTCTCGACCTTGAGGATTTTTTAAATATATGTTATGAAGTTACAACACACAGATTATTCAGAAATGGAAACAATTGTTAGATTATATTAGTTGATTAAAATATTTTTTCTCACTGTAATGTAGTTTAAAATGACCATAAACAATGACAGGCCAATGGTAAATGGTAAATGGTCTCAATTACAATAATATTTTCTATTTGATCTTATTTACATGAACTGTAAACTGATGCTGATTTTAAAAGAGAATTGGCCAAGTTTGGCACTGGCACAAAACATTGTTCTGGCTTGGGACCCCTTGTGGCTGGTATTTACCAGTATTCAGAGTGTAACAAGTGTAACTGCACGCACACGCAGAAAACTCCAGGAACAAGCAAGTTTACAACCAAAGGCTTGATGTTGGTGGTAATAAAATCACATTTCCCTCCTGCCAGTGCACAATTGTAGCGTCTCTCTCCACCACCTACTTCTCTTCTGCTCTCTTCCTCGTTGCTCCGTTGCTCAACCAGCCCATACTGAATAATAAATAGCTCCAAGCCCGTCTGCCAATCACACCCCGCATATTGCAATTCAGCCCTTACTCCAGCTCACATTCACACATAAAACCAGATTGATTCCCCTACTTTCTCGTTCCTATGCATTCACAAAATCTTTCCAAACGCTCCTTTGTTGTAACCTTGAGGGCTTTAAGGAACGCCAGAAAAGATGCACACAGCTAAATTATGATGTCCTTTCTGTTTATGCATTGTGCGTGATTAGTGCAAGGTGCTAAACGCATACACGACCAGGTGCTCCACACTAATTGGTAACTAAGCTATATTATTATGAGCGATGGTATGTAGGTTGTGTTTGCGGTGTCAACGGGGGTTCTGTGGCAGTCTACCATCTGCCTGATCAGGTGTTAGCTGAGAGGTGCGGCTCGAAGATGGGAGCTGACAGCCATAGGGGAGCCACTAGGAGGGAAACAGATGCCATTCAGGCTACTTACTATTCTTCCCTGTATGAGGACTGAGGTGAATGAGTCTGATTAAAGCGGTTACTATGCTGCTTATCAGCGGGCAGTGGCCAGATGTTACGGCAGAGAAATTAAACAACGTGCCTACCCCATGCCGCGGTACACTACAGGAGTTCTACTGAATATATATATATAGTCATTATATGAGCTGTGGGGAAATGGCAGCTGTCTTTCTTTTATTTATTTTTTTCTCAACATTAAATACGCAGTCTTATAATGAGAAGCCTTGTTGCGAAGACAATACCGCGATGGCTGCAGGGTCATAGGGAATTTGGCGCCACACTGAAAAGCATCTAGAGGATCCAGTAATGTATTTCTGCGAGTGAGTCTGTGTCTGCAGCTTCTGAAAGTGTATTGACAAATAAATAAATAATAAATAATGATAATGAAAACTAACAACAAAAAAATAGTAAAGAAAAAAGAAAAAAAAAGTATAGCCAAGACTGTGTGGTAATTCCAGGCAGCTTGCGAGCGGTAGTAAAAGAGCCCGATGGCTTGCTGTCGCCAGTGTACCAAAGAACAGCTGTGGCCACTTATGTAGCTTACTACCAATGAGTATGAAGTGAATGAATAGTGCACGAAATTGTAAAGTAACGTTGAGTGCCTAGAAAAGCTCTATATTACATAGGTATTAATAAAACTATAGAAACCCATTTAAAGCATCAATCTGCCCCAAAATCAATGAGTTGACCAAGCTTAAAGACGTAGTGAAAAGCCTCCTGTCAGAGATCCCCAATTCCTGCCTAAATACTCTTAACACTCAGTCACGAACCAATTCATCAAACAATATGGAATTTACTTTACTTACTTTTTTTTAGGTATGGGTTATTAGTTTGGCATATTTGTGAGAAGTGTACCTAATAGGTCTGCATCTAAATACACCACATCATGCCCATTTGTGGTTGCTCTTGACCTGCATGGCAAACATACTGTATACACTCCAGTACTGTATACATTAATGATTATTTGTAGAAACACATACTCCCACGCTACCACAATACTAACAAGGATGGAACCAGGTCTAAAATGAGACTAAAGATGTGTAAAGAATAGAACTTTAAGGGCACTGCACACTTTCCTTGAAGTCTTCTATTTGAAATGTTTTTAGACGGTGTAAATCTCTCTCTAATAGAGAAAGATCTAACATGCAGAACATACATCGTGCATCTAAATTTCACAATACCAATGACGATTCAGCACTACAGGGGTATGGTAGCTGGTCGGGACTCTAAAGCCTGTCATCTGGATCTTGCTTTCTAGTCAGCTGGTATGGGAGTGGACAGACAGGCGCGGGGCAAATATCGACTTACCTTCAAGTGCATGACACACACTGAGAGGTTGTCAGATGTGAACAATGTCAATGCATAGCAAGACCCTGACCCATGATGACACCCAGACTGACTGCCATAGGGGCTCCCAAACATGCCCCCCGATCCCCCCCTCACCGAGGCACTGAATGATAGCTTACATCAATCAATGGCCAATAGCCTCTTTGTTCTATTGTGTCAGCATTTCTGTGCACTTGGCTCTGTCCGGTTCATATTATGAGTGCTGCAGCAGTGGAGATAGAGCTGCACTAGATGTACTAAAACTGTTGAGTGTGCCACGTGAATGTGTTGCTATTTGAACAAATTGTCTGAACACAAATACACAGCCATAAATTATTGGAAATCAATGCTGACTGTATTTCTAACAAAGTGATGCTCTAACACATATAAAGGACATACACTGTTTGCTTTCGTAGCAGAATGTGTATGCCTTGTGCTCCCAAACACAGGGAGAAAACAGAGTAATTGATTGACAGACACCTAGGTGACATGTTTGGTTTCCTTAGTCTCCAATTACCAGCGACTATTGGTTTCACAGTGGAGGCGCGACAAGAGAAATATGACTGTGTGCTCAAGCAAGGTCAATTAAATCATCACACTCCAGAAGCCTATAGAGCAGCAGACCCTAGCAATAAATACATCTTCTCCTCTCACTCCTCTGGGCTTGTGGTGGGGGTTTGTACAGCCCGCAGCTTAGTGCAACAGTCTTTTGCAACACAAGCTTTAATGCAGGAACTCCTTGTTGTCCTGCTCAGTTTTGCATTCATTAGGCGTTAGCATTGTTTTGTACACATCTCATTGTTTGGACAGCAAGTCTTAATATGGGCATTGTTCACGCTTGAAAAGTCATTGCTTTGAAAGTGTGGTGCTCAGATTTGGGAGAGGAAATGCAATAATGTTTTGAAAGGATATAGCCTAGATGTTAACACTAAAAACATTGGTGGCGGTATGTTGTCTTTTACACGGCGGCACACGCTGGGGCTGGTGCGCCCGTTCAGCAATACATATTCCCGTCGTGTAATCCTGTTTAGTGATCGGGTTTAGGCGGCTCTTGAAACGAGGCAACAACATAATCTTACAACGGATACACAGCCAATTAACCTGTCGCTTGAGCTTTGAAAATATCGGGTGGGAAAATGGCGTGAAAGAAAGAAGGACCTACTTGGGTGCGTTCTGTGCCCACGAAGACGAGGAGAACGAGAGTGAGGAGCTTGCTCGCTGGCTGCATCTCTTGCCTCCAGTGTGGCTCTCACATGCAGATCGAGTCCCTTCACGTCCCCTCGCGCAGCAGTCCTCCTTCGCCTCTAGCGCACTCCGCTTTCTGTTATGCTTTTATTACGCGCGGTCCCTCAGTGGCCAAGTAGCGGAAAGCTGTGTCCGTCGGAATCGTTTCTGTGCATATTCATGTCAGGCTTCCTCGCTCCGTGCCTCTCGCCGTGGAGATTTCAGTCGCAACGACGCGCCGCGCTTTGCATCGGGCTTGTGATGCCACGCACACACTGTGTATATACAAGGCTATGGCGCTTCCGTGGGTCTACTGCCAAAAGTTTAGCTCCCCGCCTCGAGCTATCGTGTGCGAGCACAATGTGAAAAGAGCAGTGACGGCGCTGTCCACGGTGCTGAGGCGGAAGTGACATCTCCGGAGAGGGGCATTCAAACAGAGGTCTTCTATAAGGACAATGTCTTCTATAAAGGAAACGGGATGTTTCATGTTTGAAAATATTCACATTATATCATAGTTTCCTCACTATGCCTTCAACTGTGATTTTCAGTTGCCATAGCTAATTTGTGCAGTTAAAAAGTCTAAAGAGACACCACACTGAGCTCATTTCACTGTCATCCAGAGTCCCACAAAGTACAACATCTTTTGCTGTGCCTCTTGTCCCAGTGATCAAGAAATGGTAGATAAGGGCAGGCAAAAAGCTTCCAATTACTCTGTAATGCTCCTCAATTTAATGTAGTGGCTCCTTTGGGAAATTTGGCTAACACTTTAAAAGTTGTAACTAGCCAACATGGGATTAGTTTGGCATTTCAATTAGGGATATCTTAAAAATACACGGAGAAGCCATTAATCCACTGCTGGATTAATTGCTGCAAAAGAGTTAGTTTGATGAGGCAGAGGAGAGTCTGTCCTGCTGATGTTGAAATGTGATCAAGGGGAGAAAGCTTGGATTGTTCTTCAGCTATTGTAGTTTGATTATATCAGTGCTAAGAATCTAATCCACTTTATTTGTGTGGCAAGAACAACACTTCCCAATTAATATAAATCATTTAATAGTCTGTTTAATAGGCCCATCAGTCAGCACTAAATGTATGCAAAACAAATAAAAGAATAAAATAGTACATAAAAAACAATACATGCAAATGAATTGGCAAAGAAAAATAAACCAAAGACACAGAATTGGATGGGTCTGCTGTGTGAGGCCATTAAATAGTTTGGGTGCTCGATAGATGTGTCAAAATAGGGGTGCAACTATAGATCCACAGCTTATACAGTATAGACACTAAACTGAATCAACTACCAAAAATAGAGCTTAAGGTGCCATACAGGTGAAACTCAGAACATTAGAATATCGTGAAAAAGTTCATTTATTTCTGTAATTAAGTTTACAATGTGAAACTAATACATGAAATAGGATCATGGCATGCAAAGTGACATATGTCAAGCCTTTGTTTGTTTTAATTTGGAACATTTTGGCTTATAGCTTGTAAAAACCCCAACATGAACATTTCATGAAATCAATAATGTCCTGTGTTTGGTGGTTCTTGATGCACTGACTCCAGCCTCAGTCCACTCCTTGTGAAGGTCCCCCACACTTTTGAATAGCCTTTTCCTGACAATCCGCTCCAGACTGTGTTCATGTTGCTGAGATGTTTTATTTGGGGTTTATACAAGCTGTGAGCCATAATTATTAAAATTATAACAAATAAAGGCTTGATATATCTCACTTTGCATGATTATTCTGGCTCACAGCTTGTAAAAAACACACATTCAAAATCTCAGAAAATTAGAATATTGTAAAAAGGGACTATATTGTCAACTCAAAGTGTCACCTTGATATCAGCTAATGAATCCAAAACACCTGCAAAGGGTCCCTGAAACTTTAAATGGGCTCTCACTGGTTCAGTAGAATTCACCATTATGGGGAAGACTGCTGACCTGACAGTTGTGCAGAAAACCATCACTGATGGAGGGAGAGGCTCAAAAGGTAATAGCAAAAGCAGTTGGATGTTCTCAAAGTGCTGTATCAAAGCACATTAATAAAAAGTTAAATAGAAGGGAAAAGTGTGGAAGAAAAAGGTGCACAAGCCGCAAGGATGAGCACAGTCTGGAGACGATTGTCAGGAAAAGGCCATTCAAGTGTGGGAGACCTTCACAAGGAGTGGACTGAGGCTGGAGTCAGTGGATCAAGAGCCACCACACGCAGACGGATCCTGGACATGGGCTTCAGATGTCGTATTCCTCTGGTTGAAGGATCCTGGTCTTCCATAACACCTCAGCAGTGCCACATGCTGATAGCATCCATGCCATGTCACATTAAGGCAGTAATTCAAGCAAAAGGCCCAAACTAATTACTAAGTACATTATGCATGATTATAGTTTTCAGAGGGCCCACATTTCTGTTTAAAATCATTGTTTTATTGATTTCATGTAATATTCCAAGTTTCTGAAATTTTTATTTTGGGGTTTTTACAAGCTGTAAGCCATAATTTTCCAAATTAAAACAAACAAAGGCTTGACATGTCACTTTGCATGCCATGCGTCTATAACATGTATTAGTTTCACTCTTTAAACTGAATTACAGAAATACATGAACTTTTTCACGATATTCTAATTTTCCGAGTTTCACCTTTATACTTTAAAAAGGCGCTGTCCGTGGTGCTGAAGGTGAAGAGACATTGCCAGAATATCTAAAAAAAAATTTCACGAAACAAACAGACATATAGCAGAAATAGATTGGCCAAGAGAAACAGTGAACTAAGCATCATGGCAAACAGTAATTTCACATTTGTTTAATCATCATTAAGTGTATTTTCGTTATTGTGATATCAAATCCTACTTCATCTGTAAATGGTCTTTCAGGAGTATCCATATCGTAAGAATGTGCTCTATTGGATTGACCTGGTATGAGCAGAAATGTCGAATCAGTGTACCATGCATGCTTTTCAAGATGGGAGAGCAATTTTGGTGGTTTGAATTATTTGCGCAAATGGCAGCTCCTAAATCCTAAACTCCAAACAGCTTAGTCAAAAAAAGAAAAAAGAATAAACATCCTTGCATTCATAGCACTGGTGTTATGCACTTCAACTTCTTATGCCTATTGTGTAGTCAACAAAGGGCTCTTGATTGCATGGTCATGTGCCCTGTAGCCCTTTCACTTTCTGCCTGCTTCCTGTTGATAAACTGTGGGCTGAAATGCATTCTCTTTCCAGAGCCTAACTAAATCACCTTGGTGATGGCACGAGGTCTTTGCTTTTCCTGACTGTGTTTTTCGTTCAGACTGTGCTCAAGCCATGGTCAGGCTGATCTTCCCTCCGTCCAAGGAACCAAGCAGAATAGCAAAGCAGCACAGTGAGATGTATTTTATTTATCTTTATACATTCAAGTATTGAAGTGAATGCATTGTCCAGTGCAATAAGGATTTCATAATGGAATGTGAAAATGTCACAGAAGTAGTATGGCTGAGACTAAAGGAACAAGTATCAGGCTGCGCCCACTCACAGGACAGCATGGTGCAATTCTTTCTCTGGCACATTCTGTTTTAACCACAAACACACTATCATAAGAGCTGACCATTCACTTGTGAGATGATGAAATGTTGTGTAATCTGGAGCAACATAGACACAGCTTTGAATCTGCCTGGCATGGAGATTTTACTGCAATACTGTCACATTTATAGTAAATAATATATAGTATGTTCTAGTAGAATACAACTACTAAATAACTTTAATGAGGTGCAGTGTAAACAATGGTTCACCGGAGATTAAAATCATACACATGTGTAAATACATACTTACCCTGGCAGAATTTTTATTTTTTATTGTTTTATTTTTTGACTATTTTTCTGATATCTAATATATTAATGTGAAAGATAACTCAGAAGGTTTGTTTCACTCATAGTTAGTGGTTGGGTGAAGCCATGTATGGTCAAACAACTGAGAAAAGAAAGTACCAAAATGACCCTGATCAAAAGTTTACATACCACAGTTTTTAATACTGTGTATTGCCCCCTTTAACATCAATGAATCTTTTGTGATAGTTGCGGATGAGGTTTTTTCTGATGGTAACCCATTCTTCTTGGCAAAAAGACTCCAGTTCCTGTAAGTTCCTGCATCTGTCTTGCATGAACTGCACGTTTGTGCTCCACAGTGGTTCAATGATATTTAGGTCAGGAGATGAACACTAACAGGACCTTCACTTCATTCTGCTGGAGCCAGTGGCATCAGCAAACCACCTCCATATTTCACAGTAGGTATGGTGCACTTTTTTGTTGTCAACAAGGCCAATGATGGGCTATTGGGAAGTTCTGCCAGGGTATGTAAACCTTTGAGCACAACTATATTCACAGGAAAACTTCATTAAAATCCACAGATGGAGTGTCTTTTTACCCAAAAGCAACGTGACCTGTAATTTTATTTAACAACAAGTAGATCTAAATAAGTCAATTTGTTATGACTAACCCCAATATTCACAGGCATATTTCTGACTATACTCGTCACGTCCTGCAAGGTCATGTTTTACACAAGGTCTGCTGACTATAATTATGGCACTCCACACACTCCACATTTTTTTGTTTTTTTGTTTTAGAATAAAGATCCAATTACTTTGACAAGTTTGTTCACCCTGGTTGGTTAGATGGTGTGAAGCCAGACCACAGCGTGTTTTTGCCCAGTGTCTTCTCATTAAAATACAAAGAGGATTCAGGGGGAGAACAGAACTGATGAAAGGGAAGATAATCAAAGACCAGTCAATGTCAACAGAGGAAGTACCGGGAAGTGCGGGTTTGGCAGAATCCTCCATGAAGCAGGGTTGTTCGCAGTCAGATATTGTTCGACCGGATTTATTTTCTGCTCATTGAACTTAAAATGCAAATTGGGGGATGTCTCGTCCGTATGCGGATGCGTAAAACGTCTTTATTGCATTGAATTAATTACCAGAGAAGGTGCATAACATCAGGCAAGTTAGTTCATTTCTTTTCCCAAATAAATATTTTATCAATTTAGTGTTTCAGCAAAGTACATTTCTCAGGTTCAGCATCGCATCAGTTTTTGTTTCGCTGGGTTTGTGGAGAGGGATGCGTTGGACAAGAGAAAAATATAGTAAAAGAGCCACATTTTAAATTAAGGCACTGTAATAGAATTGAGGTCCTCCCTCTGAGGCAAGCTGCCATTTCTCCTCCTTTCATCACTTTACCTCAGTGCGCTCACTGCAGGGCGACTCCAGACTCATCACCATCTCATCGTGTCCCTTGTTTTAACTAAGTGACAACAGCAGTCCATTCAAGTTCATTCAAGTGGGATTTAACAGCGGGACAGTGAAGCGCTTACGGTCCCTCCACTTTCCATTGAGGAGTTAGAGATATTGTACGAAATGATCAGTGCAGGGGAGGAAAAGATCAAGGTCAACATTACATTACATGCCACTCAACTGATAACGGAAGTTCTCGACGTACATTTGTAACCCTTTGATAAACTGCAAAACAACTATACACTTTGGTAAACATAATAATTATTTACTGCTCTGTTTTATTGCCTTAATGTTTGTTACAGCCCTATGAGGCAACTGCTGTTGTGATATTGGGCTATACAAAACCATTGATTGATTGATTGATTGATTGATTGATAATTATTCAAAATGCATTATAAATAAAGTTGGGTAGGAAAATAAAATTATTTTTGCCACATCAAATGCAATTCCGGCATATTATATACGTTTTTTTTCCAGAGTCAATGTTTTTGTTTAAATGAAAATTGTTACTAGTGTTGCAAATGCGGCACACACATTTTTCTCCATGTGTCGAGGGAGAGCTAATGTTTAGTAATTTATCTTCTCGGAATGCCGTTTGGAGCAAACTTTAAAAAGACACAAATGTCAAACGGCAGATGTGAGATTATGTTGTCGGCACGCAGACGTCTGATTATCGCTCTGCATGAGAACAAACCTGTGTATATCACTTTTTATAGTTTACAGTGATACAGGCAGCCATTCAAGGACATTTTTGATGTCTGATGTCATGATTAGTTACACGGTAGTTTCTTCCCAGGATCAAATGACATTTGGTTTGATAGTCATCACAGAATCATAGAGTACAAAGGACATTGTTGATGTCCACTTGAATGACCTCTTGTACAGGGAAAGGGCCTTTTCAATTTTAGATTCAATTATATTTAGAGAAGCAGGAATCAATGGCATTTTACATTATCAAATAAAAACAAACAAAACAAAGCTAAGACATTAAACTTACTTTAAGGAAGAATGTGAAACAGACCCATACATTTAGTTGGGTCTACCCACACTACAAAGGTCCCTCTGTACCCAACAGAGAACTGGCAGTGGAGTTGGGCAAGTTCAAAGGCCTCCCAGATGAGGAAAGTCTTTGTTCTGTGTGTGATTTGAATGTTGAGGAGGAGGAACTATAATGACCACTTTATTTTGATTTGTGAGTCTTCTGTTTAAAGTACATTCCCCAAACCATGAGGTGTTTTGGTTGCCTGACAATAAAATTTAGCAGCGTGTTCCACTATGAAATGAGCTGCTATTTCTGTTGTAAGAGGTCTACAGCCAACTGTGTACTGTTTTGAGTGTTTTTGTAAGAATGTGCATGTCACACAATTCTTGTTGAAAAATAAGTACATGTGCTTTAATTATCAATCCAGTAGATTTTCAGTATATCTGATATTTATATACACAGTGAATTTTGCTGCTACGGTAGATGCTCTTCTAAGCCCTAGTATAAGCACAGCAGGAACTTGGTTCACATTGCCCTAAAAGAACTGGAGGACGTGTGTGTGGATAAGGGAAGTCTGGGCGTCTCTGCTAACACTGCTGTCTCCATGACCCTGCCCCAGATAAAGCAGAAAAAGATGGACAGCTGAATAAACAAATAGTTAAATAAACAAAAACAAAAACAAAACAAAACAATGTGCTTGGATTTGTTGAACACAATAAAAGCCTTCCTTCTGGCTATACACACTCAGCCTTTATTCGTGGTGAATTTGGTGTGAAACCAAGTAGGAGGCATGGGCTGTTTGTGCAGTTGTAAACCATTGGCAGTCCACAGGCCACACTCCAGGCTCAGGATTGCATTTTCACAGCGAATAGTGTGATTTCACTTATTCAGACATTTACAACAACACTACAAGCTAAAGTCATAACTACTATGCATCACACTCTCACATGTGCTGCCTCACAGTGTTTCTTCTTAACAACATTTCATTCCCTAATCATGACTGTGTGGATTTTCCTTCATTTTCCCACAGTTTTTAGTCACTAATGGATGAAGTTATTCTTTATTTTATTTTTCTTAATCTTATTTGTATAACACTTTATTTTTGGACAGATTACATAATTTCACTCAGTTAGTTAGATAGTCGGTTGGTTTGATTTTTATTGCGGGCTTGCTATAGTTATACATCAGTTATACGCTTATAATGTGTAAGAAGCAGTTTAAAATAAAAGTGTGAGGATGACTCAGGTTGACGTGGTGGAGCCAATTGTGGTGATTAGATAACTGGCTTGGAGGATTCCCAAAACCTCAGCTCTTGTGGGAGTCTGTGGTGGTCTGGATGACTCCAAAATAGTCCCAATAAGACATTGTTGTGAACTAAACAGGGAAGGCATGTTCGGGTTGAAGGCTTTCTTGTGTTAAGAATTAGGTCAAGTTAATAGCCCCCTGATCCCATTTATGTCCTACAGAAATCACCAACCGGAAAATAATCATGCTATTTTTGTCGGGTTTGAGTCAGTGTTCGACTGTGTTTGAGTCAGTGCCTCCAGCAGAACATCTCTTTTATGCAACTTCAAGATGGACGGCTGAAGGTTATGTAGGTTAGACCACAATGAGGATATGTTCACGTAGACGCTGGACGTCTAAGGAAGGGCACAGTATACATCATAAAGTGCAGGATAGTCATCCTAACATGAGTGTCAACCATAATTTGATGATTGTACAGTAGTTCATGGATTCCATGATAATTATCCAGAGATAACAAGCAACTTCACAAGAGAAACTGTCAGAGGCTTCAGCTGCATGTTGCAAATGGGCTCTTTATCCATCTGGGCTGTAACATGATCTGTGGATATTCAAACTCTGTTGTCTGGAAAGAAGCTATGAATCACTATCATAAATTCACACAGATAGATGTTATTATGATCATAATCTAATCATGATGAAAACAAAAAACAAAACAAAATATACATGACTAAAGGACTAATTCTAGTTCCATACAAATACAAGCTATTATCTACCACAATGGTAATCATTTGTAAACTGTTAACTCTCTATAATCATGTCCTTCAAGTGAGAGTGAAATGATTGGGTTTTCTGTGTTATTTATTGCATCTGACTTTATTTGATGCTCAAACATTGTTAAACCAATAATCCATAGTTTCACAATAAGTTTTAAGTAAAATGTAGACTCAAATTTACATTTCATGGCAAAAAATTACGGATTTTTTTTTACATACAGTTGTGCTCAAAGGTTTACATACCCTGGCAGAATTTCATCATCAGCAATCATAGGCCTTGTTCACAACCAAAAAGTGCACCATACCTACTGTGAAATATGGAGGTGGTTTGTTGATACCTCTGGCTCCAGCAGAATAAAGTGAAGGTCCCTTTAGTGTCCATCTCAGTCTCCTGACCTCAATATCATTGAACCACTGTGGCGCACAAACGTAGCCTGGCTAACGCCAGACTGCTGTGTGCGCTCAAATCATTTCGAACTGCACAGCAGTCTGGGGACCATGGCCAAAATCTTCACATGGATTTGGGAACAATCACAGAACGGTAAGACGATGACGCGCTATTCAACATATGGAAGCTTGTAGTTTGTTTACGGATTTAAAAAAACCAAAACGTTTATTTACGGATCCAACATGACAGCAGCAGACGTGACGCCATCTTTCGATCAAACCTTAGACCGTGTTCTAAATAGTTTAGCTCAAAAGTTTACAGCGGGTACGTCATATGTCATCTGATACGATGATACGATTGGCTATGGCTACGTGCAGACCCATGATAGACGTTCGTAGCGCCCAATAAATGGCTAAGGACAATCGTAAACCACACCTCTCCTACGAGAACATGAATTGGTGGTCCCCAGACTAAATATCAATTAGTGATATTTAGTCTGGGGTTAGCTATCTCAAACGTGCAGTTCATGCAAAACAGATGCAGGAACTTACAGGAACTGGAGGATTTTTGCCAAGAAGAATGGGCTTTACCATTAGACTATATACAGAACCTTCTCCACAACTACCACAAAAGACTCCAAGCTGTCATTGATGTTAAAGGTGGCAATAAACGGTATTAAAAACTGGGTTGTAAACTTTTGATCAGGGTTATTTACTTATTTTTTTCATTATGATTTAAAAATAGCAAACTCAGTTGTTTACCATAAATGGCTTCACACAACTAGCCTGGCATAAAGCCAGACTTACTGTATTTATAAATACATATAAAGACAGTCTGGAATTGTGGTAATAGGACCCAATTTCCAAATCCAGACTCGAGGCGGGGCTAACGATCGCAGTTTGAACGAGAGCGAAACAAGCAAACACAAAGTGTAGTCCACACGTGCAGTCGAGTAAATGTTCCGGTGAAAACCGTCAGAGCAGCTTCTTGCTGTGGCTTTAAAGACAAGTCCAGCTCATTTAAAACAGAAGGAAGGGAACTGGTAAAAGATCATTGTGTCGCGGCAGCCATCTTCACTTTTTTGGTCACGGCCCGGAGGAGCACAGGTGTTTGATGGGAAATCCTAGCGCGGAAGATTACGCACCATTAACTCCCGCCTCCCGTGCTATGATTGGCTCATCTTGGTTTTGCTGGACTCAGCGAGAATCAAATCGCACAATTCCAGACTGTATCCCCATGTATCTCTTACCCTGGTGTGGTTTGCTTTGTATTCATCTGTCCTTGTTTTATTTTGACATGTGTTTTTGGTCTGTGTGATTTTGCTTTGCTTCCCTTGTGTTGATTGCCCGCCCTGATGTGTTTCACCTCATGTATTTATACCCCTCTGTTTCCCTTGTCCTTTTTCGTGTCATTGTCTACGCCAGCCCTGGTTTGTTTGAGTTTTGTTTTCTCTGGATTTTGTTATTTTGGTTTTCGTCATTTATTAAACATCACCAGTTTTGTTGCAGTCCTGCATTTTGTTTTTTTCACTCCACCATGACAAATGTGTTAGTTTAAAGAAAACGTTTTTACAATGTACAAAGGACAAACAACTCAGTTTCGTCCCAGCATGCGTTGTGTCTTAGTATTTCCATTAAACGTACCTGGCTGAGAAACTGTATGAGTGCTGCAGATTTGGTTGATCTCTTTTTAACAAATTAAAGTTCACTGGTTATTATTCTGTGGAAATTGGATTTGTAAGTCTGACACGATGTAAGTCACTCTTACATAAATTGTTCCATTATACATCACAGGGGGAAATTGCTTTACGGGCGCACACAGCAAGAAAATGAACTTTGAGATTAGTAGACAAGAAAAGTGATTTCGTATTCAAAGTTGGTGCACGCCAGCAAACTTATCCTTGCTGCTGATGTATGAGGACGAATATTCCTGATTTGTTCTTGAAAGCTGCTTTCTATGTTTGATGTGATCAGCTGTTCATGCGTTTTCACTGTAACTCGCGGCTTAACACGTTTTCAAAGGCTACAAATGACAGGCCGAATATTGTCCTGGTGTATTTGTGAGTGAGATACTGTATGTCGCAGTGTGTACAGGGTGTGTGAGTTTCCAAAGTGCACCATTGCAAGATATAGACAAATTATCTTAAATCCTCCAATTTGCTCTCATTTGTACTATTACGAGAATCCACATCAAGACAAGCTTTCAATTATGAAGTTCTGAATTATATTATACGAAAGCCAATCCAATTCTAAACTGTAGTCCTTATATGAGGTACATACAAGAATATGACCACATGTCGAAGATAATGAGGAAAATTGGGCCTGCATTATTGATTATGGATCCCAAAGAGTTAGGGAGAGTGGAGTAAAGTGATCCACTTTTTGCTTTGGTGGTTATTGTGTAAAGACAATGTGATATAAATAAAAAAAAAATATTATTTGCATACATTTTAGGGCGGAACGGTAGCGCAGAGGACAAATTTCCCTACGGGGACAATAAAGTATACAAACAAACAAACAATGTTCCAATAAATTGCATTTATAATATATCTTCTATAATATGGTTTTAAACATTTTGGTTTACATTTTTTTTTTTTATTGTTGTCTTGTGGCTCACTTTACCCTCAGAGCGTGGTAAGTTAGCCGGGTCTTAGGATAAATGTTGTGTTTTGATTTTTTTTAGAGGTGGCTCAATTTATCTGTACCCCAAACTATTTATCTGCTTTAATACCTGACAAAATGACCATCCTAAATCAGAAAACACTTTGACTTTACATGTATTTGTTAATGTTTTTTTGTGATCAAGGGAAAAGTGGGGTTATTTCCTGCCCAGTTTATTACATTTTTTGTAAAAACAACTTAAAATGATGTTACGGACAAATCTATGGTCTTACATAACACAACGTAAAAATGTGTTATTTCCAAAATATAATGGGTGGTTCAACCTATCCAGTGGCTCAACTTGCCTCACACTCCCCTACCCTGTGCTCTGTGTATTATTTTGATCATTTTTGTTGTTTGACTAAAGTCTTTGCCGAGGGCAGTGACTTTACGATATGTTTTATGAGTCAACAAGTTTTAAGTGTGACTTTTCTCTCCATCAGCGCTTATCCTAAGGGCCTCTGACTGGAGGCTGCCCAAACAGAAGAATTCATCATCTTAATACGATGAGCACTTGTAAAACTCCCACACTGCAGTTTAATACTATTCATATCCACACTGCTTTTTGGTGGCCTTGGGCAATGGCCACACTGTGCATGGTCAAAGAGCATACTTAAAAAGCATGAAATTTGGCAAGAGACAGTGGAAGTCAAAAATATGAAAGAGATGGCTTATGAGGAAATATTATTATAGCTCCTAGTCATTTCTAATATATCTGCTACACAGAAATACACTGGAACATTTTCCTCATAGCCTTCATAAATCTATATCCATTCATGTGCTGTCTTGACTCTTTTGCATTTTTAACACTATGGACTGGAGGGGCTTTATGTGTGCGCAGAATATTGCAAACAGAATGTTTCTTCGGGGTGTTTGGCCAACATAAATATTAATGTGTGCATTATAACATTGAGTGATTGTTTTACACCAGTTACAAATGTTTACATGTCTTAAAATAACATTTAAGACATTTACATTTTCTATCTATAAAAAAAAAAACTGTACTTATGTTTGAAAGAGAAGCAGATGTTAATCACCTGGATGAATGAGAATCTACATATTTTTTTACAGACATTTGTAACACCCACAAACAGTTCCCCGCAAATAATAATAGTGTAATAGCAATTTCCCTCTCCAAAAATAAAAAGCAAATTTCCCACAAACGTAGTATTATAATTATAACACGTGACGCAGCCTATTACGTTTGCATGTACAACCTTCAGGAACTGATGTAATAAATTCCCTGAAATGTAATGGCACATTTTATTGATGAATTCTAAGTATATCCGCCCCTTAACTGGAGGCTGGTAGTTCAATTCCGAGGTATCTTTGCATACTGTGTCGCTTCACAATTAACTTCCGCGGACGCCTTCCTGGTACTGTTTTGTAAAGTTGGAATGATTTCTGGCTGTGGATAACATTTGCCGTGACCAGCCGCACATATGAAACATGCTATATTATACAACGCAGGGTAAGAACTCAAACAAACAAATGTGTGTTCACGGCCTAATGGATAGTTATAAAAAAAAATAAAAAATGACAGCATAACATAGTGTGACATTTGGAACTTTATTAGGTGTATTTAGTAATGATGATGTATTTTGTATATGACAAAAAAGTGAGTAATAGTTTTTTAAGCATTTTATCATTTAAAAACATTGTAGGTGGTGGGTGGCATAGAAAGGATAGAAATGCCTTTAGCTATTTGAGCCTTTTCCTACCAATTCATATTTTGTTGCCGTCATGCCACAGACACTTTATTCCCGTACAAATGAATAGGGAAAACAGCACAGAAGTGTGATGACATTTTGCTATATAATTTCTGTGGTTTCTTTTTGATATTAGGAGATGATGTTTAGTGGCCATTGGATGTGTATCCGACCTCACAAAAGGCAACAACTTGACCGAATTTGATTTAGTATTTAGCTCAGAGGCCACTTTTATATGTTTCTCCTTTTTATCTGTTTGAGCTAGATGCTCCACCACAGCTGTTGCCACAGTAACGATAAAACAATCAGTTACTGTTGTTATATATATATATCCCAATAAAATTACAGCCCTGATCAATGTTACTCCTATTCTTGCACCCAGACACCCAACAGAATGGCATTTTAAAGTTTTGTAACTTTACACTTGTGATTGCAAGTTTCAGTTGGTCTTCTTCAGCTTCCTGCCTCCAGCTGACGTCACTGATGATGAAAGGGCTCTAATCATACGACTTGCCATATCAAACTTGGAACAAACTTTTTATTTTGAATTTAATATTAATAATGGCCAAGTATCATATCCATAGCTGTAAGTACCTCAACCAAAAACCCAAACTTGTTGTTTTTGAATCACTAATGTCCTCTTATTTGACCTCACTGAATAATTGCACCAATGCAAAAGCCTTGAAGACCAAAGACGTATGTAACGAATTTGCACTGTAAAGCTTTATTTTTTTAATGTATTTTTATTTACACTGAAAGCTGAAGCCTTGCATACCTGAGCCTCGAGCCTTGTTTGTCATGTTTGTATATTTTTCAATAAAAAAAATAAAATAAAATAAAGGTAAAGTGTCACATGATGACACTTTACCATTATGGTAAAGTGTCATGTCTGTGATTTTTCTTTGGTAAAATGTAGACATATATAAAATATACAAATACATGATTGATATGAATAATTAGAGCAAGATGTTTGTGTTAGCTCTCAGTTGTACAGGAGTTCTTTTGTGTAGACAGGTTCTTGACATTTCAACTTGCAACCACCGGGCCTGGGTCAAGATCAAATTAAAGCTAAACTAAAATATATGTAAATTATATTGTGTCTAAACTTGATGTTAACCTCGTCTAAATCTGAAAACACAGCATTGATTTATACATTCAATTATCTGTTATTGAAATGAATAAAGTCTAAAATTGCAGACAAAAAATAAATAGAAAAAAATAAAATAAAAAATAAAACTTGGAATCTTCTTCGTCAGGGTAAATGCTCGTTCGGATTTTGTAATGACTTGAGATTTAAGAATGACTTTCTTTCTAATTGACATCACTATTGACTCTGACTATCAAGCTTGAGATCTGATATAGTAGTCGGCATGTTCCAGTTTATTGCTGCCTTTACATTCAAGCGTAATTGTTCAGTACTAACACACACATAGGGGGTCCTCAACCTTTGAATCGATATACAACCCCCTCAAAAGAAAAACGATTTATTGACTCTACTTCGGTCTTATTTAGGGATGCAGCATTTCAGAGGCAAAGGCTTTTGGAGATGAAAGCTTCTAATGCATTTAAGCCAGTCCAGCATGTCTCAGGGCAGATTAGTGCTGATTACTTCGAGAGCCAAATCAATAAGTGGGTACTTTGCTTGCTGTCCTCTGCTTAAATATTAGACCTCAAGAGAATATAGATCAATGGGCTACCACCAGGCAAGGGTGTAAAGCTCCAACTACACCTGTGCAACTGGGATCCATCCTGGCAGGGTTGGTATGTACACAGGAGCGTATCAGCCCTCCTTTTGAAACCTCCTTCCTAAACAGTGCAATAGAGAGAGCCACCACACTGCTCTAGTTACAGTGGAGGCACCATCAACACCCTTCCCCCACTCCCCAGGGCTGCCACTAACAGACAGACAACCTCATTGCACTGGATGCCACGAGCTACAGCCCCATATTGCCTGTGCATAGAGCTCGACCTTGACCTTGACATTACAACACAAGTATTGCTTTATTTACAATATATCCCACGCATGGCCAGTTTTGTTTGTTTAGCAAGAGAATTGAGAGGGGAAAGTGACATTTGGGCACTGTAGAGGAAATATATGACCACACCGATAAATAAATATTACATTTATGTGCTGCAATCATCCAGCTCAATTAAAGAATGACAAAATAAATTGAAAAAATCCGATCAATGAAAAAAAAAGATAAACATTTGTAAAAATGTGTTAATGTTAACAGGTTAATATTATTGTGTGAGTGGTCAGCATGGCACCTTTAGTTTCCGCCCCAGTTATTTAGGGTTTCTGTTTTCTGATGTATGCATAGCCATCAGCAATGAAAACCTATATGAAACCCTGAAAACAATTATCCTTGAGCGTTATAGAGGCCACTGTGATGGACAATAACTACGCCATGCTAACCACGTACTAAAAGGTAAAATACACAATATACTCTATAAAGTTTTTCACACAAGAAGTTCCATAATGCACCTTTAAATTAACCATTTCAATTGACATATTAACAATAAAAAATAAACAATTTTAGAAATTAATATTGATTGAAAGGCATTCACCCATGAAATTACCAGTATCGTATTGATATCAACATAAATGACCCCAAACGCATCAGTATAGTATCTTTTTTTTTTTTTTTTTTAAAGGTATTGGCCATCACTAGCTGAGTTATGTATCTGAGAAACATGTGCTGTCAGCTGTGCACAGTGAATGGAATTTAGTGTTTTATCAATCCATAAAGATTGTATTCCCCCTTAGATTCATATTGTTTAGTGTGTTACACATTGCTAATCTCATGGCCTTTGCATCTCAAGTCTTGCTGACGAGCTAAATCAGCTGATTGCACAGTGGCTCCAGCTCTGCAGTGCGGAACCCTTTGGGGATCTGTAAACCTCTGTAAAAGTTAATTCAGCATTAATAGTGCATGCTAGAAGATATACTCCGGTCCTGTTCTGGCTGAAGGCGGCTCGGGGTTATGATTGCTCTACAGAGTCACTGCCTGGCTATTATTCGGGAAGGCTGTGCATTGAGCAGTGTAAATCAGCATAACCCTGCAGAACTGCCTTGTGACAAGACATATATATTCCATTTTACAGCAGGAAGTGCTGGACCTTTACTGGCATCTCTATATATTATGGCTGTCTGCGTAGACAGAATCTTCCCTGAGTCAGATTTGTGTGGACATGTTCACTGTATGTTAGCAGCATGAGGAACTTACCAATGGACATTAGGATATTTGATAAAACAGACACTCATTAGTGTGAAAGACTGTCCACGTCATTTTACCAGTACATTTTGATTCATTTATCAGCACAAAATCAATAACCAGTCATGTTATTTTATGCCAAAGTTAAAGGTTCTTGAGCCTTCATCTGTACTACTGATGATGGCTTAAGAACCTTTGTCTATGATGGATTACTCCTGTATGACTGAGCGCATACAAACATTAGATATAATTTCATGGGCCAGATCTTGTGTTTCTAAACACAGACTCTGAGCTGGCCTGGTGCTGCCTTGGGATCCACCCAGAACAGCTGGAGGAAGTGTGCGTGTATAGGGAAATCTGGATATCTCTGCTCAGATTGATGCCTCCATGACCCGGCCCTGGATTATAGAACATGGATGGATGGATCGTAATTGTATTGAAATTATAACATAAACTGTATTAGCCCCTAGTGCATGTTTCGTGACTTATATTGTATTGTAATATTGTAAAATAGTTTGTAAATAGATCTATTTTAATAGACAACCCAATTATAAAATTATGCTCTGTGGAAAAAATGATGGTGTCCGATGTCAGTGCTGACTGATTCTGATGATAGTGACGTGTGCAGTTAGTTGTCACTATGTGCACTTCATGCCGTGCACGAGTTATGAGTTATCCATCCACACTTACTTCACCAAAGTAGATTTCCTAATGCAATTTGCTGTCACAGAAGAATATATTATGTTTGCAAATGAATGTAAGCACAAATGTAGAGCAGAGATTCCATCCAAACAGGGCTAAATTAGAGCTCTCCCTCCCGGTCAATTCCCTGAGAAGGGAAACAGCAGACGTGAATGAGTCATTTGCATCACACTGGGGATCATTAGCAGCCTTTAGACAAAGCACGACAGTCAGGGACCTTCAACTACTGAGTACAGAAGATCAATCAAGTACCTTCATTGAAGATGGACAACTCCTGTACAACTGGGAACTTACACAGAAGTCAGGGACCTTCTTTATGATAAACAATAAAAATACATTTTCTCTAAAAGCACAAATTCATTCTTTGTGAAGTGTGTGATTTAAATTCATCCCCAAAATCAGATTTTCAATCCGATCATTTTATCATTACATTTTTGGTCATCCAGATGAAAATCAGTAACAGAAGTTTTTTAAATGATGACTTTGACAAATTAATTATTATTCGGAGTCATCGGAGTAAAACTAAAGTTAATAAATCCTCTGTCAAAAATGTAGAAAGCAGTGAAATGGGATATCATTAATTCATATTAATTATGTGATTATGTGTGATTAGGTTCATTTAGCTAGTTTGTGAATATGTAATGAATTTGTCAAATTGAGCATCGCATATCAGTCATATTGTTATAGAATGTTTAGTTTCTTGACTGCTTGACTGCTTTGCTTCTGCGCAACCCTTTTTTGGTTATAATGATTTGGATCTTGTGTGGAGAGTGATGCTTTGAATGTGAGCAACTGAAATAAAACATTTCATTATTCATTCATTCATTCATTCATTCATTCTTATTCTTCTTATTTTTATACTTCGTATTATTGTTATCTATTATTGATTGACTGCGGAACTTTCCGCAGTCAATAATTGGTTTTCATGTTCTTTATTATTATTCAACTTCCATCTTTTTCCTGATTTTCTGCAGCTTTCACAGCTTTCACAGTTTCAGCGATTTCCACAAGTTATACATCAAACGTTCCGCATGTTTGCAGGAATCCTGCTATTACTTTTGGGAATTCAGCGATTTCCGGTTTTTCCGCAATCAGCCGATATTCAACCGATTTTTCCCATTGACTTATAATGGGGCTTCCGCAAATTCATGGTTTTCAGCGATTTTTTCAACTTTTTCTGCAATTTCTGCAGTTTGTACATGTTCAGCTTCCACAACTTGTGAGTTTTCAGAAAAAATTTGAGTTCTGCGGTTTTCCAGTTTTTTTATACGGGCTTGGGAATTCTGCCATTAATTTGCATTGAGAATTCTGCCATTCATTTTAATAGGCCCATGCAATTTAATAGGACTTCAGGTCTTTCAGACATTTCAACAGTTTCAAGGATTCAACAGTTTCAAGGATTCAACAGTTTCAAGGACTTCATCAGTTTCAAGGATTCAGCAGTTTCAAGGATTCAACAGTTTCAAGGATTCAACAGTTTCAAGGACTTCAACAGTTTCAAGGATTCAACAGTTTCAAGGACTTCAACAGTTTCAAGGATTCAGCAGTTTCAAGGATTCAACAGTTTCAAGGACTTCAACAGTTTCAAGGATTCAACAGTTTCAAGGACTTCAACAGTTTCAAGGACTTCAACAGTTTCAAGGACTTCATCAGTTTCAAGGACTTCATCAGTTTCAAGGATTCAACAGTTTCAAGGATTCAACAGTTTCAAGGATTCAACAGTTTCAAGGACTTCATCAGTTTCAAGGACTTCATCAGTTTCAAGGATTCAACAGTTTCAAGGACTTCAACAGTTTCAAGGATTCAGTAGTTTCAAGGATTCAGCAGTTTCAAGGATTCAACAGTTTCAAGGTTTTCAGGAGTTTCAAGGACTTCAACAGTTTCAAGGATTCAGCAGTTTCAAGGATTCAGCAGTTTCAAGGATTCAGCAGTTTTAAGGATTCAACAGTTTCAAGTTTTCCAGGAGTTTCAAGGACTTCAGTGCAATAATGCAACCTAATAGGGTTTTTTACATGTAAACCAGTATAATGCAACTTAATAGGGATTTTTCCATGTAAACCAGTATAAGGCAACCTAATAGGGGTTTTTACATGTAAACCAGTATACGGCAACCTAATAGGGATTTTACATGTAAACCAGTATAAACCAGTATAATGCAACTTAATAGGGATTTTTACATGTAAACCAGTATAATGCAACTTCATAGGGATTTTTACATGTAAACCAGTATAAACCAGTATAATGCAACCTAATAGGGTTTTTTACATGTAAACCAGTATAAACCAGTATAATGGAACCTAATAGGGTTTTTTACATGTAAACCAGTATAATGGAACCTAATAGGGTTTTTTCCATGTAAACCAGTATAAAGCAACCTAATAGGGATTTTTACATGTAAACCAGTATAATGCAACTTAATAGGGATTTTTCCATGTAAACCAGTATAATGCAACCTAATAGGGTTTTTTCCATGTAAACCAGTATAATGCAACTTAATAGGGATTTTTCCATGTAAACCAGTATAATGCAACTTAATAAGGGTTTTTACATGTAAACCAGTATAATGCAACTTAATAGGGGTTTTTACATGTAAACCAGTATAATGCAACTTAATAGGGGTTTTTACATGTAAACCAGTATAATGCAACTTAATAGGGATTTCTACATGTAAACCAGTATAAAGCAACTTAATAGGGATTTTTGCATTTAAAGCAGCATTTTGCAACAGTTTCAAGGATTTCAACAGTTTCAAGGATTTCAACAGTTTCAAGGACTTCAGCAGTTTCAAGGTTTCAACAGTTTCAAGGACTTGAACAGTTTCAAGGATTTCAACAGTTTCAAGGACTTCAACAGTTTCAAGGATTTAACAGTTTCAATGACTTCAACAGTTTCAATGATTTCAACAGTTTCAAGGACTTCAGCGGTTTCAAGGTTTCAACAGTTTCAAGGACTTCAGCAGTTTCAGAGATGTATCAAGTATTTTAACAGTTTCAAGGCCTTTTCAAGGATTTCAAGGATTTTTCAGCTAAATTCCACATTAGATCTGTTCCGCAGTCAATCGCAATGGCTTCAGCCATTGCAAGTTTCTAGTTATTATTATTCAACTTCCGTCTTTTTCCTGATTTTAAGCAGCTTTCACAGCTTTCACAGTTTCAGCGATTTCCACAAGTTATACATCAAAACGTTCCGCATGTTTAAGAGAATCCTGCTATTACTTTTGGGACTTCAGCGATTTCCGGTTTTTCCGCAATCGGACAAAAATCGGTCGATTTTTCCCATTGACTTATAATGGGGCTTCCGCAAATTCAACGTTTTCAGCATTTTTTCCACATTTACTGCAGTTTGTACAATGTTAAGAGTTTCCACAATGTTAAGAGTTTCCACAATGTTCAGAGTTTCCACAATGTTAAGAGTTTCCACAATGTTCAGAGTTTCCACAATGTTAAGAGTTTCCACAATGTTAAGAGTTTCCACAATGTTCAGAGTTTCCACAATGTTAAGAGTTTCCACAATGTTAAGAGTTTCCACAATGTTCAGAGTTTCCACAATGTTAAGAGTTTCCACAATGTTAAGAGTTTCCACAATGTTAAGAGTTTCCACCATGTTCAGAGTTTCCACCATGTTCAGAGTTTCCACAATGTTCAGAGTTTCCACAATTTCTACAGCTTTTACAGTTTCTGCAACAACATAGGGATTTTTTGCAATTATACCACAATCATGCAACTTAATGGGTGTTTTTCCATGTAAACCAGTATAAACCAGTATAATGCAACTTAATGGGGATTTTTACATGTAAACCAGTATAATGCAACTTAATGGGGATTTTCCCATGTAAACCAGTATAATGCAACTTAATAGGGGTTTTTACATGTAAACCAGTATAATGCAACTTAATGGGGATTTTCCCATGTAAACCAGTATAATGCAACTTAATAGGGGTTTTAACATGTAAACCAGTATAATGCAACTTAATAGGGTTTTTTACATGTAAACCAGTATAATGCAACTTAATAGGGTTTTTTACATGTAAACCAGTATAATGCAACTTAATGGGGATTTTCCCATGTAAACCAGTATAATGCAACTTAATAGGGGTTTTTACATATAAACCAGTATAATGCAACTTAATAGGGTTTTTTACATGTAAACCAGTATAATGCAACTTAATAGGGTTTTTTACATGTAAACCAGTATAATGCAACTTAATAGGGTTTTTTACATGTAAACCAGTATAATGCAACTTAATAGGGTTTTTTACATGTAAACCAGTATAATGCAACAGTTTCAAGGATTCAACAGTTTCAAGGACTTCAACAGTTTCAAGGTTTCAACAGTTTCAAGGACTTCAGCAGTTTCAAGGATTTAACAGTTTCAAGGACTTCAACAGTTTCAATGTTTCAACAGTTTCAAGGACTTATGGAGTTTTAAATATCTATCAAGTATTTTAACAGTTTCAAGGCCTTTTCAAGGATTTCAAGGATTTTTCCGGTAAATTCCACATTAGATCTGTTCCGCAGTCAATCGCAATGGCTTCAGCCATTGCAAGTTTCTAGTTATCATTGTTATTATTATTATTATTATAGGCACGAGCGACATCAGGGCTGGTGAAAGGGCTCGTATAGCCTCCCCTCAAACATACACTCATGCACTCCCACATGGAAAGAACCTATATAAACATATATGTTTTAATATAGGTTTTGATATATGTTTTGAATATATGTGACATATATAAAATTGGCCGTTTTCCTATATGTCATAAACATATATGTAATATATGTACATATATGTACACATATAGTTAAACATATATGTATACATATATATATACATATATGTATACATATATGCACATATATGTACACATATATGCTCACATATATGTGCATATATGTATACATATACGCTCACATATATGCTCACATATATGTGCATATATGTATACATATATGTACACATATATGTGCATATATGTATACATATACGCTCACATATATGTTTAACTATATGTGTACATATATGTACATATATTACATATATGTTTATGACATATAGGAAAACGGCCAATTTTATATATGTCACTTATACCTATATGTTAATCTATATGCACCTATATGTTCACCTATACAGTAGTCAAATTCTTAAAATCCTTAGCTACTAGGCAACATAAATAAAAGTCCAAAATGTAGAAATGTACATTATTTATTTAAGAACAATCAAATAGTAAAGTTTTGTTGAAACAGATTACATCAAAACTTGTAAGTCCAATCGGCTTCTTTTAACAAATATTTACAAGAAAACCCAAAAAAACAATTACAAAATGGCAGATTACAGTTTTTTTTTATTTCATAAAATAATAGTTTACATACCTTATGTTGTAACATGTAGGCTGAGTTATTCACAACATAATTCAGAATGTAGTACAGATGCACAATATTTGTCAGTCCTTATTGATTCAAGCAGATTCCCTGGACTTTGCTTCCTGGCTCAACTGGCACCAACATCTGAAAAATATGGAGAAAGTCTGTTAATACAAAGCAAGAAATTAAACCAAGTTCAATGTCATGTGACTGTGTTTAAACTTACCGTTTGTCTTCTAGAGCGCACTCTTTCTCCTCTTCATATTCTGTGATATACCACTTGGCTTGTACAAGTCTGTAAGAATAATAATAGAACAAACATCAAATCGTCAGAAATTATTAACTTTACCACGTATAGTCCAATATTGCTCCAACACTTTCTAAGCCATTCTGTAAAATGATCTGAGCAAACAGATGAACAATGAACACAAAACTCTTTTACATTAACAGAGTAACAGCAAAGTTTTTTAATGGTAGCATTTTGTCCACAAATGTTATGAAAACATCCAAATAGTTGCTAATAAGTAAGTACGTTTTTTTTTACCATCATTTGCTCAAATAATATAATTTATGATCTGACCCTGAGCCCCCCCTTGCAATCCCAGGCACCCCCACTCCAGGTTGGGAACCACTACTTTAGGCGACAGTTTGTGCTTCCTACATTTAATTAAGCTTGTCTAGTTGCACACTCAAAAATTATCTGAAACAAATTTGCATGGAAATGCAACCACAACCTAACCCTAAACAATTACAATTTTACAAGTGAATCAGGATATTGTTCAATGTGCATTTATTTCTGCAATTCAACTTAAACTGAAACCAATATATGATATAGACTCATCATGCAAAGTGAGTTATGTATAGCCTTTGTTTGTTATAATTTTGATTATTATTACTCAGTATATAAAAACCCTTATTTAAAAATATCAGAAAATTAGAATATTTTGAAAATGGACTGTAAGCCATAATCATCAAAATTATAACAAACACAGACATGAGTCTATATCATATATTAAGTTTCACAGTTTAAGTTGAATTACATAAATAAATTAGCTTTGAACGATATTCTAATTTCCCTGAGTTTCACCTGTAAATGCTTCAGTAAAGTTGACAAATTAACTTTCGCCAGTGCATTACATTTACTCACTTTTAAAGCGAAGAGCTGAAAGTCTGTCAGGGAGTGCTTCTCATCCTAATTCGCGCGGAGCTTCTAATGTTAGAGCACGAGATCCCATCGGCCTCAGGTCTACTGAAACAAAAACATTTAAGAACATAAACATTTGTAAATACTTCAGTAAGAGATGAGAGGTACAGAGTGAAACCTGACTCAAATCTACTTACATTCTGGCTGATTAGCCGAGTCCTTTTCACAGTGCGTGCTTCTTTTCTCTGCATTCTCCATTTCCACACACTGTCCGACATACTGGTGGACACTGGAAAGCCTCATGTCTTCATCCTCACATACCGTCTGACATACTGGTGGACACTGGAAAGCCTCGTCTTCATCCTCACATACTGTAGGACATACTGGTGGACACTGGAAAGCCTCGTCTTCATCCTCACATACTGTCTGACATACTGGTGGACACTGGAAAGCCTCGTCTTCATCCTCACATACTGTCTGACATACTGGTGGACACTGGAAAGCCTCGTCTTCATCCTCACACAGGCCTCTAGGTCACAGCACCTCCTCCTGTATTTGTAAAATGGACAAACAGGATACTGAAGTCAGGACACTTCACCTTAACACAACTATGGCAATAGTTACTCACTTTACCTTCTTCGTTGTGCATATCCAAGAATTCCAAGAATTAGTAAGACGGAATTTGTAGAGTTGATTCTCTAGATAAAAAGAAACATTTGTTATTACTCTAGGTGTCCATGACAGAATTAGAAGATTTATCATAAACCACGGTAAATGGTCTTGATTGCGCTGTTCAACCTACATGAGGCTCATTTATTCTGATTCATACTCCAGCGTGGGCAGACGACACTGGAGACAAGGTGGGGAATGTGTCTTGCTCAAGGGCACAACAGCAGCATGCACCTGTGGGAGCTGGGATCATCTAGGTGAAAAGGACAAAGTAAAGAATTGCCCCAATTCCCAGGTGTGACAGTGACAAATCAAACACCTAAAGAAACTGTACTTTCTGTTTAATTTAACTTTGTGTTTAATTAATTATGCTGGACATTAAAAAATGTCCAACATAAATGTCTCACAAAATGTTGCAAATGCAACTAAACAGCTACGTATACTTTCTGCCCAAAGACAGGAACGTCGGGGACTTTTCTCACAGCCAATCATTCATCACATTCCATATCGTTCCAATCAGAGATGCATATTTGTAAATGAAGAAGAGTCTCAGAGCACAACTCATTCAGAACAAACGTTATCATTACTGTTACCTGTAATTAAAATAGTTAAGTGATTTGCCTGTTGATCTGAAAGAGTGCAATATTTGTTATGTTTAGTTTTTTTGTAGTGGGGCGGATCAGCATTTTCTGTGGTTTAAGTGTTTCTCTGATCCAGAGAGCTGTACAAGACATTTTTGCAAAGAATTGGAAAAGTGTGTTGTCTGGTTGGCACAAAATCCAGGATAAAAAAAAAACACACAACAAAAATGCAATAAACCAATTGTGTAAAATAGGATCATATAATCAGTAAGTGTATGGTCTCACCTTTATTTTGTGCTACAATTTCCTTTCTTGTCTGGTACTTGTTAACCTGCATTACAAAAAACAAATTAGGGTTGGGCAATTTGGCCAATAAATAAAAACATAATTTTTTTTTACTACTTTGGACAATGACCTAATCAATTTATTCAACATTCTCTTAAACAGGGACCATTGTAGCTCATTTGTACTCAATCTTTTTAGGCCCATAAGCTAAGTTTATTTTGGCTTAGCCCTTTTACTTAAATTACAACGATTGTAATTTCTTCTATTAGCCCAAAGAAATATAACTTGCTCTTAAAGTTAAGAACACACTTGTTACGGAGTTCTCAAAGCTCTCTGTCCTCTGTCCGCCCCGCTGCTGCTGCTGCTGCACAGACGGAAGTGCGGAGGCAGCGCTGAAAACTGCGATATTAACGTTACTTGCACTTCACGGTCGCTAACAGCCTTCGAGCATATTTAATTAGGTCCTCACGGTTAGTTGTAAGAGTTGTAAAGACAACATGACTCGGACTTGGCCCCGGACTCGGGCGGAAGTGCGTCGTTGCTGCAGTTTTAAAAAGAAGCGGGAAAGATCTCACGCTACGCATTATCGATTAAACAGTACAATCTGAAGCGTAAACAATTCTCCTGGCTCTAACTACCTGCACACTGAAATCATACATATAATTTCACTGGATATTAATAAAGTATATTACCTTATTCAGGCCGTAGAAGCTCCTCTTCGTTAAATGACGGACACTCCCACAGCAGCGCACTGCGGCTGTGCAGAACCAAACACGTCACTCCAGCCAAGGCACGCAGGCGTCATGATGTCATGACGCAAAAGACTCGCCTCAAAATTTATAATTTGAATTTTCTAAACTTGACAATTTTAATCTGAAGGGCAATAAAACCTTACTAAACTTAAAAAACACCCCTTTGGACTTAAACATTTTGAGATGAATGAAGATTTTGGCTAGTTTTGAGTTTTTTCACATCTTAAATTATTACCTCAAATAGCATTCGGGTTTACAGTGCATCTAGAAGACAAAAATAATAAGACAGTATTATTATAATAATAATGAAAATAATAATAACAACAACAACAACAACATAGTGCTTCATCAGGAACCCAAAGTGCTTACAGCTGTGATTGGACACATATTTTGGATAAAGGGCTGATCATAATAAAAAAATGTTTCATGTAAACACGTCAATTGGAAGATTCTTTTTGGATTCTGCTAAATCTGAAAGAAATTCTGATTGGAAACATCACCCCCACACACTTTTTTAAGCGGCATCGTTCTTTCATGTGCACATGTCCGTCATGGGGACTGCATTGATAACAGTCACACGGTCAATCATGTACATCCAAAGCAGAGATAATTCATGGTAGAAAATATTAAGCCACTCTCGCGTTATTTCGTTTGCTTAAAACACAGGTAAAGTACAACCTTATCTGCAGTTGTTTTAGTAAGTCGCTCTCATGGTGTTACATCTCTGGGTAGGCCTAAAATGTGCATGATCAGAAATGATGATTTTCTGGCCTTAAACAGCATCAGCAACCTAGGAAATAGAGTCACTGTGGAGTATTTTTCCAGAGTAGTGGTTAATGATGAAATAATTCATTCACAAAACTAGCGTACTTTTCGGAGAAACTCGTACACTGTCAGTCTTTCTGATCGAGAGGAAAGTATTTTCTCTGTGAAGACATTCATTGTCTGTGATCTGGGGCCGGGGGAGACATGTTATGCAGTGGGGAAGTACTACCAAAAAGTGAAACAGGACATCTGTGGTCAATTTAAGAATCCTTGTTATTTCATCCCTGTAGGGAAAAGTCTGGGGCCTTTAGTTGCTATACATGCATCTCAGATAAAGGAAAAGTGTCTGTTCATTAAAACTGTGAACAGAAATGTTGACATTGTCTTTGTTGAAAATAGCGTATTCTTTAGTGCTGGATGAAAGGATGGAGACTCGGTATATTATAATCCAAAATCATTACTTTATTTCCTATTACAAGCTAACAGTCCATCTGTTGAGCCGAGTCCATGTTGACCGGACGACGAGGCGGGTGGAAGAGGGTGCTTCTCTCCCCCGCCACACAATACAAAGGAATAGGTGTGTCTTCCCCCAACCAATCAGCTCTCTTGGATCGTCACTTCTTCTTCTGCGCAATCTGACTCCTCATTTGAACACACTGCCCCCCAGTGGATCAACCATACATACAAGCAGAAACTAAAATGTCCGCCAGATTCAAATGTATCTCAAAGCACAGTTTACAGATCAACACAGTTATATATATATAATCACTAAAACCTAATATGACAAATATGTATATAAATAATTCCACATTCCCCGTTTTGATCTCTACAAAAGAGATCACAAATCAGATTGAATATTTGTCCTATGAAATCAGTGATAGATGCATGTCCTTCAACTGGTTGCCTTTACTCTGTCAGGTCGTTGTCTCAGTTCATGCTTCCTCGGCGTCCGCTATAAAAACATATAGTCACCACTACGGGTGGTTTTTTATTGTTTATTTTTTCTACATCATCATGTTTTGGTCAACTTTAATTGTTGTAAGGCGCTTTAAAAATACAACTTTATTGATTTGGGTCAAAAACTCTCATAATGACGACCACTCACAAGCACCCACAGAGACAAGGAACCAACAGAGATCTGTAACAGAAACACAAAAGAACAGACAAAAATTACAAAAAAAATTCTCATCAGGGCCGCTCACCGTGAGAACGACCATGCCAGCTAATCTTGCAAATTATGGCTGGACTCAAAAACCTATTTAACTTAATTTATCTGTTGGAATGCTAGGGTCAATTTTATCTGGAAAATTCAGGAATTCAGGTTTCATTAATCTACAGAGAAAAACTCTCTTTTAGCTTCTGTTTCCCACATTTACCACAGATTCTGTGTGCACTTCAGAATCACAGCAAACGTCAAAAACAGAGTATTATAAATTAATTTACCTATCTGAAACCGAAATCTTAGTTGGCCATAACATTTGTCAATTCGTCACTTTATGTTTTCGTTTGTTTATCTTTTAGATATATTTGTATCAGTTCTTTCCCATGCCAAAATAAACCAAATTATAATAATTTTCCCATATAATTAACACCCCCTCTTGGACTGAGGAAAACTCAGTCCAATAAAGAGTCACGTAAACATGCATAAACAAGTGAAACCTCTATCCTTGTACAGGAAACACAACAAACCAACTCCAATTTCACTGGAGATTAATACCTTCGGCACCCACATAACACAAAGAAAACAATAGCAAAATAACAAATGTCAGGGTCAGTCCAGGGAGGTTGAAGGCGGGTTTAAATGGGTCGACAGGGCGAGTGAGAGGTGGACACCACTCGTCTGGTTTGCGACCTGGACAGCATGTGAGGTCCTGGGAGTGGCCTCAAAAGGGATCAGACCAGCACTGGTTCAGTCCAATCGTGGCAGAGGACCATCAGACAGGCTGGGAAAGGAGCTCTCAGCGGCTCCCAAAGTGAGATCAGCAGTCACCTCCAACCTGAGTGCATAAACTAATGAGTGTAGATGGTTTCAATAGGGATTATAACATACAATCGTAAGATCAGTGTCCACTGGATTCCTGCGGAATCAAAGAGGAGTCTGATCTCAGGCGCCAAAATGGCCTGTGTCAAGTTCATAAGAGTTTCCTCTCGATCTGCTCACGATTGACGCCAGGAGCAGAGCAAGAGAAAGGACCGAAGCCCAATTCATTTCAGCTTTTAGACATAATTTCAGACAATTTAGTTTTAACTATTAAAATATTCAGACAAATGCATTTAGTTGTAACTTAAAGATTATTGATTAAATTTAGTAAATAAACCAGCATCATCAGGTCCTAAAGACCATCTTTATCTGGTGCATTAAGATATTTTCAGTCAGTTCATAAACACATAATTCTCTATCATGGTGACGTGGAATGATGTTCCAAAACGGACATAAGTATCAGACACTGATGGAGAGTACAGGACATTTTAGAAACTTCAATTTCTTACCAATCTTTTGTTTCACTCACGCTTTGGTCATTGAACAAATTCTTTAGCCTATTGTCCAGGAGAGAGAGCAAACGAGTTATAAACACATCATATTATTGTTCTATAGGGTGTAAACAGTTCGCAGTCACACCTCGTTTGCCTAATTAATTTTGTTATTTTAAAAGGACCATTCATGTCCACTAAGGTTAGTCTTAAAAGCTTTTCTATATCATATTAAAGTACAGTGATCAATGGGTGGGTGGCTTTGGCAAAGTGAATGTTGGATCCAAGGTCAAACGTCAGTTGTACAGTCCTTCAGCTCTTCCCAGTAGATATCTGCATTCAGCAACCACTGTCAGACAGCAAGGTGTTTGTCCAATCAGGGAAAAGTCACTGTTAGTCCATTCAGAGAGCACAAAACTGTTGCTCTCACTGTCATCAGCATATCACATCCGAGGAGAGAAACAGGAGTCTGAGTTGGCGTGTCAGATTCAGTCCTGTGAGCTGACTAGGCACTGGCTTGGTGAAAGGTTGTGGGTGGTCTTCCTGTATCCACCCAGTAGATGGTGTCCGTCAATGATCACAGTCTCATAGTTCACAGATGAGTGTCGTTCACCTTTATCCACCAGCACGTCAAGAGTCTGTCCGTTCACCTTCACAGGTAACAGAGTTCTGGACTCCCATGCCTCAGCACTCAGCATTGTATTGTCCCCATCAGCGTTGTTGTAAACGCCTCGATCTCCTCGAACGTTGTTGGTCCTCCTCTGAAACAATCCTTGGCCACAATTATCAACACCACACCCATAAGTCACTGCACATTTAAGTAAACTCATTATTACTCTTTTTCATTACTCGCTCCTTTAAGCTGCATCTTTAAAAGTTGCACTCATTTCATTCAGTTCAACTTTGCTCTCGCTTCTGTTCAAGGGTGTTCTCCATATTCTCAAAATGTATTCATTAATTTATTTGGTTTTATTAACAATAATTCAAATTTTGCATAATTGCTCCTTCATAACTTTTGGTAATGCGTCCAAGATGGCGCATAAAGATCAACTTAAACTCTAAATAGTGGTCTGTACTTTCAATCAATGTATTCGAACCTACGACAGGTCTTCCCTGCTTCAGTTTTCATTCCACGGCGCCACCGTGTGGAGAGAGGTTCTAATTCGTTCAGCAACATCTCTCAGAGCCCTAAATGCTCCGTTAATCACAGGCTTAAAAAATAGCATTTGTCTCACACTAATTTTGGATACTTGTTCTTCAAATGTATGCTGTGGAGACATAACTCCCACCAGCAGAAATGTTTCTCTATAAAAAACAAAACAAAAATAACTTTTAAAACAATAACATTGGTCAAAAATGTTCTTTTCTTCTTTTTTTTTCTCAATGAGGGGCGGAGCAATTTCTCCACTTCCCCTCCTACACGGATGTCTGGGTACAAATGAGGATGGCCACTCCTCCAATGCACCCATTACTTCCTGTTTGATCATTTCCTACGTCCACACAAATGCAGACACAGCAAATACACGTTTAGTTTTCTAATAAAAAACAGTGTCCACTCAACATTCACACACCACATCTCTGAGTAAGGAATTATCTTATCTTAAAACTTTCTTTCAACCGTCCTTCTCACTTTCAATCACCTTTCCATCACGCTTCACATTCAATGCCATTTCGGCATCCAGTCTCCTCAGAGAACCATCTATCACCGTTAAATGATCAGATGCATTCACTCCAATACTTTCCAAGTCTTTCTCTCCGTTTGCTTCTTCGCCACTCACAGTCTGCTCTCAGCGATACAAAAATATCACTTTTGTTTGTCCTTCTCCACTCGTCCATCACACTGGTCACTCGTCACTCAGGACACACTCAGTCACTCTACAATAAAAAGAACATTACACAAAAGACAAGACAACAAGACACAATAATTTCACATATACCCCATAACCATGTGCACAAACATCTAAACATAATCTGGCCAGTAGAATATTTTCACTCATTTATCTTTATATTTTTATTTTATTTTGTCTTTTATCTTCAAATTTAGTCTCCTTTTCCGTTATGTACATTGGTTTTTTGGGGGCCACAAAACTCCCCAACTAAGGGGTGGCGTTTAGGCTTGTCCTCTGACCAAAACCAGGGCAAGACGTGTCCACCAAACTGTTTACCGAGATTAATTGCCAATCCTAATCCCAAAGCCTAAATAGTAGCTCGCCGGCTACTTTTATAGAGTCATAAAGTTCGGGGACATTCCAGAGTTGCCATGTGGATGCGCCATCTCCGCAGTTGACAGCTTACACCTCGACATTGACAAACATTAGCTAAAAAGCCGTGGAACACTTCCGCCAGCCGCCGAGTCACTGCTGGCAACAATACAATAGGCCGCGTTCACATTATAGAATTATTTCAGTTGGAGGGCCGGTGTAATTTTCAGTTGCCCTCCACCTCAATTTTCTTTAGAATGTTGTGATGTCACGTGAACGCTACCTACTGCTGCCAATCCCACAATGCTCAGCGACATAACATCACACTCCCAAACTATATTAGCGACTCGGTGCGCCCACGTCTTCCGTCTATTTATCATTTTCTAATGTAATAGTTTTTATTTGTATTTTATCTTTTATAATTTTTTTTTATATTTTCACCAACAAACAAAAAAAACAAACAATACGGCAAAACAAACAAACAGATAAGACAAACACTTCTCCCGCCTGTCTCTCCGCCGGTCAACAAAATCAGATAAAAAAAATGCACCTCAGTTGCTTAACAAAATTGTTCCGCTTTCAGATAAAAGATGCCTGCGAAGTCACTGTTTAAGGCAGATGTAAAACAAATTTATTTCGAAAACCAGCCTCATTCCTTTAATTGTAAATAACCCAGCGTCATCCCAGTAAGAATATGTAGCCATATTAAGTGTTTACAAATAGAAAACAGGCGTTAAAATAGTTCTTAATGTGTCTAAAGTCCGATGCCTTTCAGTGAAAATTTAGTGGCCATATGGTGGTACTACAGGTGTGTTAGTCGGAATGTACCGTTGCCTCAATGCCCCGGTCTCAATGTACCGCATCCATTGGTCTGAATGTACCGCTCTTAAAAAACTGTTTTATCGGGCTCCATATGTACGCGTTTTATGCATCACATTTATGCGGTTTATCAACATTTTGAGACTATAGCAATGGCGGCCATAAACTCCGGTATTACAATATAACAGCCAAATAACAGTAGCACATGGAAAAAACTAAATGCTAACAAATCCTTTGTTCTCAGAGCTAACTTAGCAACCTCGCATACCAACAGCAAACAGATCATATTGAAAACAAACCATGCACCACACATCAATAAAAACCTTCACTACTACACAGAACAGCCTTCAGTGTCCACACACTGAGCTGGGTTTAACACATTTGTGGGTTTATTACACGTTTATCAACAATAAGCTGCATGCTAACACACTAAGCTAACCATGCGGTATGCTAGCGCACTAAGCTAACGATGCTAACGAAAGCTAACAACACAACATTAAGCTGTAATTTGACCAAAATATTGAGGAAATTCTTTTGCATAGACAATGGGGATATAGTTAAAGATTCACAGAACATGCCAACAGCAAAAATGGGAAACCAATCATCGCAAACAACAGTTATTTTTTCCAAAACAAACGCGCCTTTAAAATTACTTTAGTCTAACTTCAATAAAAACATCTACTTACATGCCTTAAAAAAAGCACCTTAAAAATCTGCAAGGCGTATGGTCTAAACACGGAACAATCCAGTCAAGTTTCATAGCATCTTTAGCTTCGTTTCGTTTTTTTTTTTTTTTTTTTTTTTTAAGTTAGCATTATTATAATTTTTTTTACTCACGATCTCCATCCAGACTTCCACAAGTCAAAAATGTCACGTCGGTTGTCACCAATTGTTGAAAATAGCGTATTCTTTAGTGCTGGATGAAAGGATGGAGACTCGGTATATTATAATCCAAAATCATTACTTTATTTCCTATTACAAGCTAACAGTCCATCTGTTGAGCCGAGTCCATGTTGACCGGACGACGAGGCGGGTGGAAGAGGGTGCTTCTCTCCCCCGCCACACAATACAAAGGAATAGGTGTGTCTTCCCCCAACCAATCAGCTCTCTTGGATCGTCACTTCTTCTTCTGCGCAATCTGACTCCTCATTTGAACACACTGCCCCCCAGTGGATCAACCATACATACAAGCAGAAACTAAAATGTCCGCCAGATTCAAATGTATCTCAAAGCACAGTTTACAGATCAACACAGTTATATATATATAATCACTAAAACCTAATATGACAAATATGTATATAAATAATTCCACATCTTCAAATTCATTAACCACAGTGAAATACTCAGATAGATGTGGAATGATGACGATAAATGATGATGATGACTTGAATGTATGTTCTGTGTACTTTTTGTTTTGTTTTTTTCTACATTTAGACTGTAATGACCTTTCAGCCATATTAATCTAGAAACTGCATTAAGACGATACTGAAAACATTGCATTTTGCATTGCATTCGGTGAATGTGTGGATATGTATGAGCTGTAAAGTGAATCTGGAAATGACTTGAAATTGGAAAAAAGTTCTTGCATAATTTTTGTTTTAGTTCTTAGTTATTGCCTTGATAAAACAAAATATGAGCTATAGGCATTATGTATGACAGTTGCCAAAGTGAAATATGAGCTACAAAGTGACCAGATCCTGCCATGAGCTATGTAGGAGACGTATATATAGGGCTTATATGTGGATATAAAGAAGCAATACAGGAGACCTATATGCACCTCAATGTTGCCTATATGTGGCATATACGCAGCATATATATTATCATGTGTGCATATATGCTGTATATATGCAGCATATATGCACCTCAATGTTGCCTATATGCAGCATATATACACATATATGCAGCATATATATGATAATATATGTGCATATATCCTGCATATAGGATTTATATATGCGCATATATCCTCATATAGGTTCTTTCCATGTGGGCTCCTCTTATCGTGCACGTTTCGTGCACATACACATGTGCTACGCTTTGCACACTATCCAATTACACATGGACAAACTGAGCGCGAGTCACTCCCCACCCCTCAAACACTCATTAACGTGCTTGTTGTTTTATTTATTGTTTTATTTGGTTGGGACAGTGCATGTTAATGAACATACATGGGTCTCATGCATGTAAACAAGCCACACCGGATTATAGCCTTGGACTAATTTCCATCCGTCATCCCCCATGCGCTCTCTCAAACACACTCTTATTCATCCTGGCCTATTGTACATGTTTTTAGGCACATACATATGCAATGTAAAAATCAACATCGTACAGAGCCCATAAAAGTCAATGGGTGACTGAGAGGGCACATCCTATAGGCTTACTCCACACAACAAACTTGCTGTTTGACTGAGGTTTGAGCTGGAGTGACCTGGGACAGTGTTTAAGCATAGGCCTGACATCAGCTCCCTGTAGCCTTATGGGCTGTCTCCTCATCTCATATCCATCTGTCATAAGCAACACACTGAGACTTGGTTTGGGGGAAGCAGAGCAAGGAGACAATTAGATAAACCATCTGACCGTATATAAGACATTAAAGTTCTATACTGCATTTCCTGAGGACATAAGTAAGTAATAAGTAAGTAAGTAACTTCTATTGTTTGTTTGTTTGTAGTACTTGTTTGAAGTTGACTGTTACATTCTCTTGTCCTGTAATGTCTTCCTCATAAAAAACAGAGAAAAGCCATACTTAGCTGCAAACAACAAAATTGAGTCTTCGCTGCGTAATGGAGTGAATTAATGGACTTTAACAATGATTCAGCACAACCTGTGTGATATAATATATACCAAAAAGGTCAATCACATGACTACCACACCAGATGGTCATTTACTATCATCAGTTGGCCTAAAAGGCAAAGGGAAATGACAAAAGACTGAATAGAACATTTGAATGATGGTGCAGTTTTAGAAATGTATTTTTGTCTGGTGAATATACTGGAAAAAGCCATAAACATAATAAAAAATAACTAGATTTACTGTGGCCAGCCCAGCAACCAAATAAGAAATCATTTATCTGTTTCATGAAATGTTCCATGGTCAAGGATACATAAACCACATTTTCTCCAGATTTTAGAGAAACTTCGAAAACATTTTTTATAGTTGACAAGGACTTTTTTCTTCTATGCATGTTTATGCACATACACTTGGTTCAAGTGTCCCTCTTGTGCTTTTGCACAGTCGAATTTGCATGAATACAATCTGCTTACTCTGTTTTTACGAATCTATTTAAAGAAGAAAATTCACTATTTTGAGTTAGTGTTTCCTTTACTGCTCCTAACACCCTTCCCCCCCCCCCCCCCCCCTCCCCCTTCAAAGTGTCCAAACAGAAGCTGAAAAATGGTGGCAGCTGAGATCAACTGTCAGTGATGTTGTGCGCACAGAAACCAACTAGAAAAAATAGATGGTTGGTAAAAAGAAGTGGCACCAAAAAAAGCAAACAAAGTGTCTGTGGGAAGCAGAAAGGACATGTAGGTGGAGAGAAAGGAACATTTAAATTCAGCTGTGCAATAACTGAGGAGTGAAAGACAAACTGGGAGCCAACTGGGGGAGAGAAGAAGTGGGAGGACTGCCGTGAGCGATGGAGCAATGGTACTTAGATAATGGACATACAGAGGCGTGACAGAACAACTATCTCTTTATGGGCTTTTCACTGTTGTTTCAGGAATTTACCAGCATGAAGATTGCAGTGCGCACAATGGATGAGGGCAGACAGTTTACTATTCTGCAAGCACTCATTAAAGCTTTATGTTAATGATCCTTTCATCTGTTTATTGCTTCCATGCCACACCCAGCTGCATAATGGCTATGGTACTTCCTGTGCCCACTACATATTGTAGCTATTAAAGACTGTGTACAGCATGAGACACATGCATATTAAACAAAGTATCTTATGCAGTTAAATCTTATCTTATGTGTTTTTTGCATATAACAAACATATCAGTTATGCTTATATAAACACATACATTATCCTGTATATATATATCATCCTGACCAGCTCCATCACTGTGTGGCATGGCGCCAGCACTGCCTCTTGCCGAAGGAGCCTCCAGCGCATCGTGAGAGCAGTGGAGAAGATCTGTGGAGCTCCTCTCCCCTCCATTAAGGACATGTACTCCACCCGTCTCACCCGCAAAGCCGTCAGAATCACCAGGGACCCTACGCACCCATCACACAGTCTCTTCAGAGTAATGCCTTCTGGGAGGAGACTGCGGAATCTACGGGCCAGGTCGAGTCGCCTTAAGAACAGTTTCGTACACAGGGCCATCGGTAAGCTGAACTCCCTGCCCTCCCTCTTACCCCACCCCCCGCTTCACAATCAAGGATGAGAGAAATATAATTTTGAATCAGTCACATGGTTTGACAAATAAAACAATCTTGAATCTTGAATTATTGTTCAACTATAGGGCACCCTCTGAAATTCCACTGATGATGTTTAGGGTGACCTGTATTTAACACTAAAATGTCAAAAATTAATCAGTAAATACTGTTTCCAAGGGAGAGGTTTAGCAGTCCTGAAACCTTCCCTCCTGAGGGGGTAGAGTTTAAACGGGCCTCTTGTGTGTTACCAGTCTTACATCTGACTACATGAAGCAACGGCTGAAGACTGTAGAGCTAACGTCCAGTCCTCGTTGTAGCATCAGTCCTTCTTGTCTAATCCTCTTCTCAATCAACCCTGTCCACGATAATAAAACATCTCTTCTATGACCACAAATGCCATTAACATCCGGTTGTCAGAGAAGATACATATGTGTAATAGCTTCAGAAAGTCTCCAATGTTGTGATGGGCGAGGGAAATCGTGTGACACGTCAATGCTTTCCTTGCAAAAGTCTCGCTAAAGATTCGGAGCATCAGAGCTGCTTCATTCTGTTTAAACACTGGACATTTTGTGGACAAACTTTATCATTGCGACTTTGTATAAACACGACTAAAGCGCCAACCCGAGGCATGAGGTGAGGCATTCTGATTATTGGCAGAAACAACCTGGTATTGATGTTTGAGGGGCCAGATCAATCAAAGGCAAGAGTTCAAGTTTTTGTAATGTGGCTCTGTGTTCCACGGAGCTTCAATGATTCAGACACCTGCCACTACGCTGCTCCGAGGTAGGACATCAATGCACAATCATTTTATTTCATTCAGTTAGAGCTAATATGCACCCCATGTTTTCCACAGTCAGGTGCAGAAAACTTGCACCATATGAACGGGTTTGATTTTTATTTGAGAACTAGAATGAAAGTTCATGGGGTTATGATTTGAAATGTTCATGAATCAAATGCAATGAAGAACTTCATTCAGAAGTTTCAATGTCAAATGCCTTGAGGGAACAGAGTTTATTAAAAAAGAAAAAACCTGTACATATAAAATATTGAAACCTAGTCATAAAAAAACATGTTCATGTTGTATGCACTGGTATTATTTATCTCTTTCCCACTGGCATGATTTATACTATGACTGTGTCTGATTAGAAATAAGATTATCATGACTTCTGTCTGCCCAGACTTTTATTAGCTCTGTTATCGTTTTGGATCATGTCTGCTGACATATGTGACCCGCCGTGGAATCCAAAGACACAAGTCGGCAGCTTGCGTTTGGAGAAAAACGTAAACAAAGTTTTTATTTTGAAAATTGGTGATTTTCACTTTTTTCCAGAATCGTTCAGTTGAAGTCACGAAGAAGCCTCTCCATGTTTAAGCTAGCAGTATTGGTATATTTAAAAGTGTAAACTTTTAGGTTCAAACCTGCTTGTTTTTGGGAGATTTTGGAGCGCGCTGTAGGGGCGTGCCTTTGTCTGTGTGTATTTACATGCTGAGGAGGAGGAGGGGACACAGCCACACAGCTGCTTGGTTTGCGTAGTCGACACAGGCTTTAGCAAACAAATGCCACGCAAAAAAGGCAGTTTTATACATACGCCTATTGTCGATCAGTTTTCAGGTTGAAAAAGTCTGGTTTTGTCAGAGAAATAGCGCACGCCGTGGGGGCGTGTGCGGCTTCATGGCTGTAAGCCTCCCCTGTGTGGCTCTCAGAAGCTGCAGCTACTACACTGGAAAATGGATTTACCACGAGTTTGCTGAGCAGAAGGCAAAGGTTCAGACGGGTGAGTGAAAGTTTGTTTGTTTTTATCGCTTGCGGGTGCTGTGCCAGTTTTGACGAGTCTATTGTGCTGTTGTTAGCTAACGGCTAACGTCTAAGCTAACGGCTAGCGGCTAAGCTAACGTGCAGCTGAACCTGCTATTTACACTAAAACCAAGACCTCTCCCAACTTAAACTACTCCATAAATGTAGTCAGCACATCCCTAGCTTTCGGCCACTTCTTATTTGAGAGATCCGCTTCATATTTTCGGTTTTATGACCAGGTAAAGTTACGCTGTTTTACTGCAGTGAAATGTAAACAATAGGCAACGCGCGCGGCGATAAAACGCAAATTCGGCCTTTTCCTCTCGTGTATGTGCATTACAAGTAGTATAGGAGGCTTTCTAAAGTTATAAATGTAGTTATAAACGCATCCATAGCTCTCTCTCAGTGTGAGGCGGAGCAGACGCAGATAGAGAAACACGCAGGATTGTGTCTGTAAATTAAAGAGCAGCTACACTATGTCCATTATCTACATCACTATGGCCTAGTAAACGTCAAAGTTTGTCATCTTGTGTTCATTCTAAAAACACGTACGTTATCTCATGTTTAGTCCATGTTTAGACTTTCTCATACCTATTGTTATTAGCTAGCTCGGACACTCGTGCGTTATAAGTCAAAAGTAAAAATATTAATCAATGTACAGGATTTTTTTTAATCCTTTGACTCAAACCAGGGCTAACCACTAACTGAGGTCTAAACCAAGACTAAACCAGGAAGTACAGATACAGACTTTTATCGGAGCATTGATGGATTGATTTGATACTGCTCTCCTAAACCAAGGGTTATAGCCGAGGAATAGGATAGCTAACATCAGCAAACATCTCTGTAATGAATAATGATGACTACACTGCAGAGAATATGACAGGGGTAGCCCTACTGTTTTAAACCTCTAGAGAACCTCTAAGAAGATTCATTTTGGCAATAGTATACAAAGATCAAATACATGTTCCATCCATCCATTTTCTTCCGCTTTATCCGGGGCCGGGTCGCGGGGGCAGCAGTCTCAGCAGAGATGCCCAGACTTCCCGATCCACGCACACCTCTTCCAGCTGTTCTGGGGGGACCCCGAGGCGACACCAGGCCAGCTCGGAGACATAGTCCCACCAGCGTGTCCTGGGCCTTCCACGAGGCCTCCTCCCAATAGGACATGCCTGGAACACCTCCCGAGGGAGGCGACCAGGAGGCATCCGGTGCAGATGCCCTAGCCACCTCAGCTGGCTCCTTTCGACGTAGAGGAGTAGCGGCTCGAGTCCGAGCTCCTCCCGGGTAACTGAGCTCCTCACCCGATCTCGGAGGGTGCGCCCAGCCACCCTGCGAAGGAAACTCATTTCGGCCGCTTGTATTCGCGATCTTGTCCTTTCGGTCATTACCCAAATCTCATGACCATAGGTGAGGGTGGGAACGTAGATCGATCGGTAAATCGAGAGCTTTGCCGCTTGGCTCAGCTCCCTCTTCACCACAACGGTCCGATACAGCGACCGCATCACTGCTGACGCCGCACCGATCCGTCTACCGATCTCACGCTCCACCCGTCCCTCACTCGTGAACAGGACCCCGAGATACTTGAACTCCTCCACTTGAGGCAAGGACACCCCACCGACCTGAAGCGGGGAAGCCACCTTTTTCCGGTGGAGAACCATGGCCTCAGATTTGGAGGTGCTGATCCTCATCCCGGCCGCTTCACACTCGGCTGCAAACCGCCCCAGTGCACGCTGGAGGTCCTGATTTGAGGAAGCCAACAGAACAACATCGTCTGCAAACAGCAGAGATGAGATTCTGAGGTTCCCAAACCGGACACCCTCCGGCCCCTGGCTGCGCCTAGAAATTCTGTCCATAAAAGTAATGAACAGAACCGGTGACAAAGGGCAGCCCTGGCGGAGCCCAACACGCACCGGGAACAGGTCTGACTTACTGCCGGCAATGCGAACCAAGCTCCTGCTACGGTCATACAGGGAACGGACAGCCCTTAGTAGAGGGCCCCGTACCCCATACTCCCGGAGCACCCCCCACAGGGCACCACGAGGGACACGGTCGAACGCTTTCTCCAGGTCCACAAAGCACATGTGGACTGGTTGGGTGAACTCCCAAAAACCCTCGAGCACCCGATGAAGGGTATAGAGCTGGTCCACACTGTAAACCCTAACATGCCGATTGGACTTAAAATATTTGATGTAATCTGTTTCAACAAAACTTTAAAGTTGATGAACTGAAAACTTTAAAGTTGAACTTGGCTTAAAACTATCAGGAGTTTTTAAGCTAAGTTGAACTTTAAAGTTTTCAGTTTATGTTGGCAAACGTTTTTTAAGTTTTTATGAACTTAAAAATCTCAAGTTCAACTCAACTTAAAAAACGTTTGCCAACATAAACTGAAAACTTTAAAGTTCAACTTAAAGCTTAAAAACTCCTGATAGTTTTAAGCCAAGTTCAACTTTAAAGTTTTCAGTTCATCAACTTTAAAGTTTTGTTGAAACAGATTACATCAAAACTTGTAAGTCCAATCGGCTTCTTTTCACAAATATTTACAAGCAAACCCCAAAAAACAATTACAAAATGGCAGATTACAGTTTTTTTTTTATTTCATAAAATAATAGTTTACATACCTTATGTTGTAACATGTAGGCTGAGTTATTCACAACATAATTCAGAATGTAGTAAAGATGCACAATATTTGTGTGTCAGTCCTTATTGACTTCAAGCAGATTCACTGGACTTTGCTTCCTGGCTCAACTGGCACCAACATCTGAAAAATATGGAGAAAGTCTGTTAATACAAAGCAAGAAATTAAACCAAGTTCAATGTCATGTGACTGTGTTTAAACTTACCGTTTGTCTTCTAGAGCGCACTCTTTCTCCTCTTCACATTCTGTGATATACCACTTGGCTTGTACAAGTCTGTAAGAATAATAATAGAACAAACATCAAATCGTCAGAAATTATTAACTTTACCACGTATAGTCCAATATTGCTCCAACACTTTCTAAGCCATTCTGTAAAATGATCTGAGCAAACAGATGAACAATGAACACAAAACTCTTTTACATTAACAGAGTAACAGCAAAGTTTTTTAATGGTACCATTTTGTCCACAAATGTTATGAAAACATCCAAATAGTTGCTAATAAGTAAGTACGTTTTTTTTTTACCATCATTTGCTCAAATAATATAATTTATGATCTGACCCTGGGCCCCCCCTTGCAATCCCAGGCACCCCCACTCCAGGTTGGGAACCACTACTTTAGGCGACACGTTTGTGCTTCCTACATTTAATTAAGCTTGTCTAGTTGCACACTCAAAAATGATCTGAAACAAATTTGTCTAAATGTGCATGGAAATGCAACCACAACCTAACCCTAAACAATTACAACTTTACAAGTGAAACTCTGAAAATAAGGATATTGTTCAATGTGCATTTATTTCTGCAATTCAACTTAAACTGAAACCAATATATGATATAGACTCATCATGCAAAGTGAGTTATGTATAGCCTTTGTTTGTTATAATTTTGATTATTATTACTCAGTATATACAAACCCTTATTTCAAAATCTCAGAAAATTAGAATATTTTGAAAATGGACTGTAAGCCATAATCATCAAAATTATAACAAACACAGACATGAGTCTATATCATATATTAGTTTCACAGTTTAAGTTGAATTACAGAAATAAATTAGCTTTGAACGATATTCTAATTTCCCTGAGTTTCACCTGTAAATGCTTCAGTAAAGTTGACAAATTTACTTTCGCCAGTGCATTAGATTTACTCACTTTTAAAGCGAAGAGCTGAAAGTCTGTCAGGGAGTGCTTCTCATCCTAATTCGCGTGGAGCTTCTAATGTCAGTGCACGAGATCCCATCGGCCTCAGGTCTACTGAAACAAAAACATTTAAGAACATAAACATTTGTAAATACTTCAGTAAGAGATGAGAGGTACAGAGTGAAACCTGACTCAAATCTACTTACATTCTGGCTGATTAGCCGAGTCCTTTTCACAGTGCGTGCTTCTTTTCTCTGCATTCTCCATTTCCACACACTGTACGACATACTGGTGGACACTGGAAAGCCTCATGTCTTCATCCTCACATACTGTAGGACATACTGGTGGACACTGGAAAGCCTCATGTCTTCATCCTCACATACTGTAGGACATACTGGTGGACACTGGAAAGCCTCATGTCTTCATCCTCACACACTGTAGGACATACTGGTGGACACTGGAAAGCCTCGTCTTCATCCTCACACAGGCCTCTAGGTCACAGCACCTCCTCCTGTATTTGTAAAATGGACAAACAGGATACTGAAGTCAGGACACTTCACCTTAACACAACTATGGCAATAGTTACTCACTTTACCTTCTTCGTTGTGCATATCCAAGAATTAGTAAGACGGAATTTGTAGAGTTGATTCTCTAGATAAAAAGAAACATTTGTTATTACTCTAGGTGTCCATGACAGAATTAGAAGATTTATCATAAACCACGGTAAATGGTCTTGATTGCGCTGTTCAACCTACATGAGGCTAATTTATTCTGATTCATACTCCAGCGTGTGCAGACAACACTGGAGACAAGGTGGGGAATGTGTCTTGCTCAAGGGCACAACAGCAGCATGCACCTGTGGGAGCTGGGATCATCTAGGTGAAAAGGACAAAGTAAAGAATTGCCCCAATTCCCAGGTGTGACAGTGACAAATCAAACACCTAAAGAAACTGTACTTTCTGTTTAATTTAACTTTGTGTTTAATTAGTTATGTTGGACATTAAAAAATGTCCAACATAAATGTCTCACAAAATGTTGCAAATGCAACTAAACAGCTACGCCTACTTTCTGCCCAAAGACAGGAACGTTGGGGACTTTTCTCACAGCCAATCATTCATCACATTCCATATCGTTCCAATCAGAGATGCATATTTGTAAATGAAGAAGAGTCTCAGATCACATCTCATTCAGAACAAACGTTATCATTTCTGTTACCTGTAATTAAAATAGTTAAGTGATTTGCCTGTTGATCTGAAAGAGTGCAATATTTGTTATGTTTAGTTTTGTTGTAGTGGGGCGGATCAGCATTTTCTGTGGTTTAAGTGTTTCTCTGATCCAGAGAGCTGTACAAGACATTTTTGCAAAGAATTGGAAAAGTGTGTTGTCTGGTTGGCACAAAATCCAGGATAAAAAAAACACACAACAAAAACGCAATAAACCAATAGGTTGCGTTCACGATTTAGAATTCCATTTCAGTTGGAGGGCAGGTGTCAATACAACTCTATGGGAGAGAAACAGTTTTTGAAAGAAATTTCCAAAAAGAAAATGTCCAAATGTTTTCTCTGATCATCATGTGATAGTGAGTGGATTCACAAACCTGACATGTGAATTTTATGGCTGAAAGTCCTTTCTACTGGCCAACATCAAGCACATGTTTTTGAATATTGTCTCCACTTTTGGACGCCTTTGTGAAGAAATAATTAGACACATGTTCATATCTGCTGGAAGATATGACTTTGAACTTTGTGTCAGTTTTTGTTTCATGTGAATTGGCCCAGTAATTACAGAGATATTAGCAATGATTTAAGACAATAAATCTGCATTTTGAGCGTTACTATGGTTACGGCCGTGGAATTTTCAGTTGCCCTCCACCTCCATGTTAAACTATAGGATCTTTAGAATGTTGTGATGTCACGTGAACGCTACCTATTGTGTAAAATAGGATCATATAATCAGCAAGTGTATGGTCTCACCTTTATTTTGTGCTACAATTTTCTTTCTTGTCTGGTACTTGTTAACCTGCATTACAAAAAAAAAATTAGGGATGGGCAATTTGGCCAATAAATGAATTGTTTAACTACTTTGGACAATGACCGAATCAATTTTATTCAACATTCTCTTAAACAGGGACCATTGTAGCTCATTTGTACTCAATCTTTTTAGGCCCATAAGCTAAGTTTATTTTGGCTTAGCCCTTTTACTTAAATTACAACGATTGTAATGTCTTCTATTAGCCCAAAGAAATATAACTTGCTCTTAAAGTTAAGAACACACTTGTTACGGAGTTCTCAAAGCTCTCTGTCCTCTGTCCGCCCCGCTGCTCCTGCTGATGCTGCTGCTGCACAGACGGAAGTGCGGAGGCAGCGCTGAAAACTGCGATATTAACGTTACTTGCACTTCACGGTCGCTAACAGCCTTCGAGCATATTTAATTAGGTCCTCACGGTTAGTTGTAAGAGTTTTAAAGACAACATGACTCGGACTTGGCTCCGGACTCGGGCGGAAGTGCGTCGCTGTTGCAGTTTTAAAAAGAAGCGGGAAAGATCTCACGCTACGCATTATCGATTAAACAGTACAATCTGAAGCATAAACAATTCTCCTGGTTCTAACTACCTGCACACTGAAATCATACATATCATTTCACTGGATATTAATAAAGTATATTACCTTATTCAGGCCGTAGAAGCTCCTCTTCGTTAAATGACGGACACTCCCACAGCAGCGCACTGCGGCTGTGCAGAACCAAACACGTCACTCCAGCCAAAGCACGCAGGCGTCATGATGTCATGACGCAAAAGACCCGCCTCAAAACTTATAATTTAAACTTTCTAAACTTGACAATTTTAATCTGAATGGCAATAAAACCTTACTAAACTTAAAAAACACCCATTTGGACTTAAACATTTTGAGATGAATGAAGATTTTGGCTAGTTTTGAGTTCTTTCACATCTTAAATTATGACCTCAAATAGCATTCGGGTTTACAGTGCAGTGTTCCACGACCAGGACGAAAACCGCATTGTTCCTCCTGAATCCGAGGTTCGACTATTGGCCGGATCCTCCTCTCCAGTACCCTGGAATAGACCTTACCAGGGAGGCTGAGAAGTGTGATCCCCCTGTAATTGGAGCACACTCTCCGATCCCCCTTCTTGAAGAGGGGGACCACCACCCCGGTCTGCCAATCCAGAGGCACTGTCCCCAACCGCCACGCGATGTTGCAGAGACGTGTCAGCCAAGACAGCCCTACAACATCCAGAGACTTAAGGTACTCGGGACGAATCTCATCCACCCCCGGGGCCTTGCCACCGAGGAGCTTTCTAACCACCTCAGTGACTTCAGCCTGGGTGATGGACGAGCCCCCCTCCGAGTCCCCAGCCTCTGCCTCCTCATCGGAAGACGTGACAGTGGGATTGAGGAGATCCTCGAAGTACTCCTTCCACCGCCCGACCACATCCCCAGTCGAGGTCAGCAGCCCCCCGCCCGCACTGTAAACAGTGTTGGTGAAGCACTGCTTCCCCCTCCTGAGGCGCCGGATGGTGTGCCAGAATCTCTTCGAGGCCGACCGATAGTCCTCCTCCATGGCTTCTCCAAACTCCTCCCAGACCCGAGTTTTTGCCTCTTTGACCACACGAGCTGCAGTGCGCTTGGCCTGCCGGTACCTCTCAGCTGCCTCCGGAGTCCCACAAGCCAACAAGGCCAGATAGGACTCCTTCTTCAGCTTGACGGCATCCCTTACTTCCGGGCGCCACCACCGGGTTCGGGGGTTGCCGCCGCGACAGGCACCAGAGACCTTACGGCCACAACTACGAGCAGCCGCATCGACAATGGAGGAGGAGAACATGGTCCACTCGGACTCCATGTCCCCTACCTCCCTCGGAATCTGGGTGAAGCTCTTTCGGAGGTGGGAGTTAAAGACCCTACTGACAGAGGGATCCACCAGACGTTCCCAACAGACCCTCACAACACGTTTGGGCCTGCCAGGTCTGACCGGCTTCTTCCCCTGCCAGCGGATCCAGCTCACCACCAGGTGGTGATCGGTTGACAGCTCAGCCCCTCTCTTCACCCGAGTGTCTGAGACACGCGGCCGGAGATCAGATGATACAACTACAAAGTCGATCATCGACCTCCTGCCTAGGGTGTCCTGGTGCCACGTGCACTTATGGACATCCTTGTGCTCGAACATGGTGTTCGTTATGGACAAACCGTAACTAGCACAGAAGTCCAATAACAGAACACCACTCGGGTTCCGATCGGGGAGGCCGTTCTTCCCCATCACCCCCACCCAGGTCTCACTGTCGTTACCCACGTGGGCGTTGAAGTCCCCCAGTAGAACAATGGAGTCCCCAGCCGGAGCACTATCTAGTACCCCCCCCAGGGACTCCAAGAAGGCCGGGTACTCTGCACCGATGTTGGGCCCGTAGGCCGAGACAACGGTGAGAGACCTGTCCCCGACCCGAAGGCGTAGGGACGCGACCCTCTCGTTCACCGGGGTGAACTCCAACACGTGACGGCTGAGCTGGGGGGCTATGAGCAAACCCACCCCAGCCCGCCGCCTCTCCCCGCGGGCAACTCCAGAAAAATGGAGCGTCCAGCCCCTCTCCAGGAGTTGGGATCCGGAACCCAGGCTGTGCGTGGAGGTGAGCCCGACTATATCTAGCCGGTATCTCTCTACCTCCCGCACGAGCTCAGGCTCCTTCCCCCCCAGCGATCAAACATGTGGACTCTCAAATACATGTTAACTCTTCAAATGCCAAGCACTGTCAAGCATTGCATAAACATTTGTTATTAGTGAATTTTTAGAAAGTTGAGCTTTACTTAGGGACACAATTGGGCAGTTTTTCACCTGGATGAAAAACTGTGAGCTTGTTACATGGGTTTTCCTTTAATGCTTTGTTGCAACTGATTATGACATGTTTGATTGTACAACAAAATACTGACGTGTCTTTTTAAAATGTAACATGACATTATGGCGACCAACTTTCTGTCATGGAGAGAAAGTGTGAGTCAGAGTAGGGAGCGTGACTGGCCCCCAGCAGCTGTTTTGGCTCCTCTCCTAACCCACTGCCCCCTGTGCAGGTCCTAGGTTTAATCAGAAGTCAACTATAAGTCTCATTTGGCCAAACGCCTAAGGGTACACTCAGGCACTGGCTAGGCGTGCTCCATGGTGCTCTGCCATCTGCGCAAGCTGAATATCAGGTGCCCAGTGCCGTCTGACTTGGCTCCCAGCTCCATCCCTTTCCCCGGCCTCGATCTCTCTCCAAGGCCACTTGATGCTTAAATGTGTCCGACTGAAATTACAAGGATACAGACGCCACAATGCACAGGTTTTAAAAGTGAATAATGTTGACTCTGCTGGTTACCAAAGTCGGTGTAGCATTCACGGGAGATTTGAAACGACTGATAAAATGGCGACCAAATGCACAGGCTCCGTAGTTAACAGGTGGTCCACAACATCGTCACCACCAATGATTTAACACCTCATCTGTAAATGCTGCGAGCTACAAGTCCAATGGAACGGAACAACTCAGTAATCAATGTTTGTGTGCGAAATGCTGCATGTTGTGTGTGTGTGTGTGTGTGTGAGTTGCCCATTTGGTGTTGAGCGCTTGCTGCGTTATCACTGCAAAACATTATTAATTATGCATATGGTGGACTGATGGCCTGCGCTAAGCACCACTATTTCTGCACAACGCTGTGATGTAGCTTTTGCTTGCTGTTAGAAGGACGAGAACTCTGCATCACCTCTCTACCGCTCTCCTGAGAAAACCCCAAAAGATAAATATCCACCATAACCGTTACGTGGAGGCTGTTGATTTTCTACAAGGTGGAGAATCATAGCTCTGTCACTGAATCGCACCCACTCACTGCCTCCTACATGAGAGCAGCATTTCCTGTAGGTGCAGCTGTGTTCGCCGGTGCTTATAATGAGTGATACCAGCACCCGCCCTCGCCCTCCCCATCGTAATAAATGACATCACATGGCCCACTCTAATTCCCTCTAGATCCAATTTCCTCTCTATGCAACCCCCGGGGGCATCTGACAGCCGGAGCAACTAATTCTCACAGTCCTCGTGCAAATCATTTCACCCCGTCCCTCTTCCCATTGACTGGTGCATTAATGTGTGGATGCCGGCGCATTTCATCAGGCGCCACGGAAATCATTGAGAAGGAGTGGGCAACTGAATGGAAGAGAGATGAGATGGGAGTCCACATGAGCGCAATGGCACAAATCAGTTTGTCTTTCCAGATTAATGTTTGAAGTTGAACAAAGTACCTGGAGTTAGTTCTTGCAGTGTACACAGAGGGGAATGAATTATCTACTCGCATAACCCGCTGGTCTCTGCTTTATGCTGCGGAGGGATTGTGTGCATTATATGTATGAGTTAACGTCGACCGTATAATACAATGTTCAGGCCTTAATTGAATCTAGAACACTGCATAGTATATCATGTTGGCAGGATCACAGTGCAACAATTTCTCCTAGATGGGATTCCTCATGTTTTGTGCCTTTGTGAGGACATTTCGTACTCATTTGTAACATTTTACTTCACCTTTTCAATCTCAATGGTGTAGCGCTGTGAAAACACAGCAAGAAAAAAGTGACAAAAATGTGGCGACAAAGTGAGGAAAAATCACAGATCAGTTTTGTGGGTCTTAGCTTTCAAATGAGGCGTCACACTGGTCTATAGGCTTTAGATTTGGTGGGTAAAACTGAACTGGAGAAAATGTGCTCGGTTCAGGTGGGGGTTAAGAGGTACGTTGTTAATCCCCGTAGGGAAATCCGTTCTCTGTATTTGACGACTATAACGGCTGCTCACTGTTAGAGCTGCAGAACATCCAGAACCAGGAAATACACATTTAAAACAGCGCCAAAGTCCATCTCTGACACGTTAGAGCCGTATGAACCATCTCAGGGAGGGGTCTCCTGGTGGTTCCCAGAGTCAGGACTAAACGCGCTGAGTCTAAAGCTAAAATCTGGAACAGTCTTCATGAGGATGAAAGACAGGCCTCAACTCTGACAAAGTTCAAATCCAGGCTGAAAACGACACTGAAAGTATTTTATCTGCGCGCTGGCTTTTTACTGTAATTAATTATTTTTCGTGTTTTATGGATTTCATCACTTTTTTTCGTTGCTTTGTTGTCGTGTTTGTCTCTTTTTGAAATTGCGTTTTTGTTGCTTTTCAGGCACATTTTTGTCATCCGTGTTTTCGTCGCTATTTCAATGCTTTTCTTTTAAGCTTTTAGATTTGGGTAAAGCTGAGTTAAGCTAAGAGGTTAAGGCGAAAATTGAGATGCCAGACCGGTGGCCCTATAGAGCCAGTGGCCCTTCTGTGCTTTTCCAGAACGGACATATAGCCAGTCCGCCCCTGGTTTCCACTCCCAATCATGAACATTTTAAAATTCAATTCTGGTCCTTTGCAGCTCCATTCACCTGTGCAATTTGATTTGAAAAGGAAATAAATTATAGGTTTATTTGACAAAATGTATAAAAAAAATGTCAACTAAAAACAGATTAAAACTAAGTGATGCCAAACAAGTCAGTGCTTGGTTGAATGAAGCGTTTGGAAGAAGTCCTCACATTAGTCCATGCTCTAATGTACCTGTGGTCAAAGCAGAGCTGCCACGTCTCCACGGAGAACCCCCAGAAAAGTTCGGAGTCCAGATCAGAGGAGACTGAACAAAGGGATTAAGGGATTTTTTTTACAATAGAAAATCACAATAAATGAAATAAATGTGGAAATGTTAAAAACGCAGCTGGTGAATTCTGGACTATAATGGAAAATTTAAATAAGTGAGGCAAAGGAGAAGGAAATAGAAAAAGGAGGAGCATAATAAATGTTAAAATTGTGCCACAATCTTAAGTATGTTCATGAAACAATCAATTAACTTCATCTGAAATTTGATTTGGTTTATAATCTAATAATTAAAAAAAAGTATATATATATTAATAATTCAGCATTTGTGAAAGTAATGTAAAGTTTATTTTTTCACTTCTTTGTTTTCCCTCTGGTGCCCCACGACCCCGAGAACCTCTTCTCTCGTATTGAGGCCGGGGATTTCTGCGTAGAGGCACAAGGGACAAGCCTAACGGCTGCCCGGGACAAAGCCTCTTTCCAGATGTTGGAGAAATTACGTACCGCCAGCTCCATGGGGAAATCAAAGGAGCAGAATTTCTCTTCTCCATCGAGGCCGCCTTAGACCAGTTCACCGCTGTCGGCACTGGCTACACCAAGAAGCAAGCAAAGAGACGAGCGTCCACAGCTCTGCTCCAGAAGATGGGCTACCAGGTCCCAGAAACAGACCTTCTGGACTTGACTTCCCCACAAACCAGCTGTCCTCTTCTCCAGACGCTCAGAGAGGAACCAACTCCAGTGGCCAGGTCACTGCAGAAGCAAAATACAGTGAACCAGTCCCAAACAACCGGCCCACCAACCTCCAAGAGGAACAAGACACCTGAGCACATCAGGCTGGACTTTGGTTTGGGAAAAGATTCCTGTTCGCGCCTGTCAGAGCTTCAAATGCTCCAGAGGGAGAAGTACGCTGTGTACCGCACACTGGAGGAGAAAGTGGTAAACAATAACTATATGTTCACCATTGAGGCGTCACTGAACAAGTTCACAGCGACGGGAAACAGCCGCACAAAGAAAGAGGCAAAAAAAAAGAGCGTCCACAGCCCTGCTAATCAAGATGGGCTTCACAGTCCCAGAGGTGGATCTGCTTATGGAGAACGTTCTCCAAACACCTCAGGTCACATCTGAATGCCACTCCAGAGAGGAGCAGCGTTCAGGAGACACATCTCCTTCACAAGAGCGAGCAGAGAACCTTGACTGTTCAGAGGTGAACTCCCAGGACCCCCAGGCTTTAGCTGAACACAGCGAGAGCCAGGCAGACGAAGAGCAGAGTCTGCTACACGATTCAGAGTCTCAGACTGAACAGCAAACTCTTGAGGAAGAAACATGTTCCCCTGAGAACAGACTGGATGACATTACAGCACATGAGAAACCAACAGAGGTCAAAACTCCAGAGGGACCCAGAGACCTCAAGGCAGAGAAACCATATGTAGCTCCACTGTCCACTGCAGAACCAGACACTCCCACAGACTCAGACACTTCAGAAGACTCTCAGACTATAATCCTCGACCAGGGTCCAGAGGAGACCAGTCCCGGAGTAGTCCAGACTTTGGGAGACCGTTTGAAGGACGCTGAATATCCTGACCAAAGTCTGCTGCTCTGATCAGACTCTGAGACCAGCCCAACCTTAGAGGAGCTCAGTTCAGCAGATTTCTCTCGTTACCAAGACAGTTCAAGCTGCACCAACCATCTCTGGTTAGATGGGATTTCAAAGCTCTTCCAAAGCCCAGAGGGGAGCCAAACATCTGAACAACTACAGATTTTGACCTCTTCAGAATCTCGCTGGTTAGATGGCCTGTCCGACATCTTCCAAAGCCCAGTGGAGGTCCAAGACGGAGAGAGTGTGGAGAAAATACGTCAGACGTCAGATAGTTCTGAGTGCCACCAAAATCCATCAGACTCAAAGTGCAGAGGAACAAGAGAATCTGGATGAAAACACACACATCGCAAAGGACGCTAAGATCTCAGAGAAAACCCAACTTCCAGAAAACTCCACAGCGCTACAAGGTCAGGAGGAAGTCTTAACAGATGAACTTTGCAAAGTCACAGAGACCACTGAAGCTGGAGAGAGTCTCCCAGACCAATCAGTGAAGTCAGACCCTGATTCTTCAGTAGACTCGGAAACTGGACCCAAAATCAAAAGTCCAGAGAACAGTCAGGAAGATCTCTCATGTCCAAGAAACACCATCTCTGACGGCCACCAGATTCTGGAGGAAATCTTTAACCTCACATTAAACAGGTCACTGTGGGCTGAAACTGTAAAAGATGTGAATGAAGATCTAGCCACAGAGCAAATAAATTCAGAGATCCCTGAACTCTCCCACACAAATGAGTCAGTGGACAACATGAAGACATCTATGAAGATTCTTTTGAGAGTCCAGAGGAGCCTTCATGCCCTGATGACATCTTCTCTGAGGGCCACCAAAACCTGGATGGGAGCCAAGATCCAGCACCAGAAAATACAATTGAGTCCAAAATCCTACATGATCCCAGAGATCTGCGTGGAGAACACTCAAAACTTCACGCAGTCCCAGAGTCCACTAAAGCTCCTAAGACTGTCTCCGACCGCACTTTGGAGAGCTTCGTGATCTGGGTCATGGTGAAAAAAATCCTCAAGAATCGGCCGGCCCACCTGAGGTCCTACCATGACATGCTGGTGAACCTGCTGGAGAAGGCCGCCCTGGACCGCTTCAAAGTCCCTGAAGGAGTCCATCTCAAAGCAAAGAATGTGCAGAAGCTGGGCAAAGCCGCTGCCCAGGAACTTATGCACGAGTACGGAGGTTCCCTGGAGGTTCTGCTTGCCGCCGTGCGAACGAAGACCGTGGAGTTCCAGGAGGACGCTGTGAAACACCTGAACATCCGCCTCAACGCCTTCAAGAACTGGCCAAAGTCTGGACTGAAACGATTTTTCTCCAAATGGGACAAGTGTTATTAGACAGCGGCTCCGAGCTTATTTTAATTTGGTTTTGTTCATCTCAGCAGAAGTCTTCTTTATTATTAGTTCACCGATTTTAGACAAGTTTAGTGTAGTTCTTCTTAATTTAGTTGTAGTTTGTTTGGTTAAGTTTATCTCGGCAGAACCAGGGACCTTCATTATTCATGAACACTGAATTATTACTTTACCTGTTCAGTCACAAAACAAACAATAAATAAATAAATGTCATTTGTGTTTTTTTCTCTAAACTAATAATTTAACACAGCCTTTTTCTGTTTTCTCATTGTAGACACGTACGGACACTTCTCAATTCATCCATCCATTCATGTTGTAGTGTATGTTTTGTCTGTCCTGTCTGTTGCTGCTGTGGGGGCGTGGCATTGGGATCTGCCTCCTGTTCCCTGGTGGGTGTGGCTCCTCCTGCTCCCTGGCTGGCTAATGGGCACGCCTGAATCCACTCTACTCATCACATGCTGTATTTAAGCACGGGCTCTCCTTCACATCCCTGCCAGATCGTCAGTCTACCTACTAAATAGGATTTTTCAGGCCTATTTAGTATAAGCTGTTTTTTGACTCTGTATTTTGAAACTAATAGTGTTTTTCCTGCTCCTCGTCAGATCTTCGTGCCTGTTCGCCACCATCCTGCCAATACTCACCTGCCCACTCCGGATACCAGCCTCGTCCAGCTTAGTCCTTATACTTTGCAATATTGACCCAACTGTTTGCAGATTGTGTTCAGCATGTTCAGAACAAACAGCAAATGCATCTAAAATTTGAGTTATCAAGCGAATAGAGAGGCGAAACAGTGGTTCCCAACCTTTTTGGTTTTACAGACCCCTTGGACCTTTCAGCAGTGGTCCGCGTAACCCCTACCTCAAGGGTGTTGCAGTTTACTTAAAAAGCAATCACTTAAAAGCGCTATTTGTCAGTAAAAAAAGACAATGTTGCGTTCTAAAAAACTCCACATTTTACTGCAAAATATTGCTTTTCCTATGAAAACAATGTATGGTTTCCCCTTTTTTTTTCAATCTGTAATAGTTCCAAGTACCCCTTGCTCGGTTCTTAAGTACCCCCTGTGGTTCCCGTACCCCTGGTTGGGAAACACTGATGTAGAAAGTCTTTGGTGAGCTACTGGTTGGAGATCCCTGGGCGTGTGTATCTCTCGTATCTGTGGAAATGATTTTAGAATTTAGGTCTTTGTTCATGTGCATTTTTTCTTTGCTTTGAATGATGGCGTCACGTTGCTTTGTCAGATGCAAAACGTAGCTCCGCAACGGCTTATTTCAGATTTCCCTTGCCAGTGGCGTAACCTCGCGGGCAATAGATATGAGTTAATCACATACCACCTAAATAATAAAAGTCTAGATGGGACATAATCTACAGGAACAAACGTCCAGCCACCACATGGATTATAATGGTTACAGGGTGCTGCAGCATGCACAATACTCAGAGAGAAAAGAGCACAACATACTGAAAGGGGAACATTTTCTCTCAGGTAGGTCATTCCAATCATTGTGACTAAATTGGGACAGAATGTAATTAGTATTCACTGAGAGCAATCTGGTTTCCCATTTTTCATTTTGTCCCTTAAGGCCATGCATCATGCTGTATTCATTCTTTTAACCTTTACATCTCATTTTGTCTTCATTTATTAGCTGTATGTCACCATTAAAACATATTAAAACGTTTGTGCCGTGACGTTTACCGAGACGTCTCCCCTGTCAGGCCTTTTTTTCTGCCAGCTCAACACCTGTGTTTCTGCTCGCTGTGCACCATCATGTCAGACAGGCACCGCTGCACCCCTTTTCATCGAAAACAGACCCCAATTCAACGCACCAGCAAATAGCACCAAGAAAGAGGCAAGAAAAGTCACAAGGAGAAGATTTTGTTGATGAAAACAGTTGCTGCATTTTTATATCAACGCACTTCATTAACAGGAGGAGCCAAATGTTCATGTTTAATTTCGGAGCAACTCTCCTGTTCAGAAAAGCAAGATTCGTGAGATTTCACTTCCAAGGCTCATGCTGCGACTTTGTTGACCTCTTAACCGAGTGCATTTTCTCCAGTTCGGCTTTACCCAAATCTAAAAGCTTCTCAATTGAAGCTTACAGCCTATAGACCAGAGTAACGCCTGATTTGAAAGCTAAGACATACAAAACTGATGTTTTTCTCACCTGTTTTGTCATCATTTTTTTGTTGCCCGTTTTGTCGCCTGTTTTGTCACTTTTTTGTTGCTTTTTCATCACTGTTTTACTGCGTTTTTGATGTGTGTTTGTTGCTTTTTTGTTGCTTTTTTGTTCCTTTGTCTTTTTGTCACCTGTATTGCCGACCGTTTTACTGCGTTTTTGTTGCTTTTTTTGTGCTTTTTTCACCTGTTTTGTCACAGTTTTGTCGCCTGTTTTGTTGCTTTTTTTTGTCACTCTTTTGAAGTGTTTTTGGACGCGTTTTCATCCTCATTTACATCTCATGTCTTTTTCGAGAAGCTTTCAGATTTGGGTTGAACTGTAGATAAAGTGCTGAGTTCGGGCAGGGGGGTTTCAGAGGTTAAAGGTGAGATGATGCTGATGATCTCTGGGTTGAGACTCTGGGTGGGGGCTGCATCTCAGGTGTGTACCCAGCTCAGCGACAGTTTCAGACAGACATTGCTGAATGGGCACGGCTGGTACAAATAGGGCATCCTTGTAATGAAAGGCGTGGCTAGGCAAAGGCAGGAGTATTTGGCTGCCAGGGAAATGGGTTGGCTGAGGTGTGGTCCTAATCCTGAACCTTGTCAATAAAACATTAACTCCATTTCTGAGAGTGCAGATTTCCCAAAGAAATAGAGCAATACGCAGAAAAAAAAATCTATTTCATTTATCATTTATGGAATAAATATACCCAAACAGCCTAGAATTTGCGGATGCATGGTTTTAGTTTGTGCAAAAGTATTTACGTATGATACATTGACAAATAAGGATTTTAAGATTAACAGAAAAATGCTATGGAAGAAACATTTTCTTGTTTGTAAGTATAATGTTCTCATATTTTTTCCACCAAGAGCAGTATCAGGAAAATGTCCTTCTGTGCCACATCAGTCAACCAAATCTAAGAACAAGGATTAAACTTATATTAAACTTGAACTTTGTATTTGTATTTTATTCTAGCAGGACTAATGGCATTTGTACCACAGTCTTGGAAACAATGATGCAGTTACATTACAAAGTCTCACTTGTGCATTAGGCCCTTCTAGAGATGTGTACTTTCAAATATTAGACCTCCCGTAAGGTCATACCTTGCTTTAGTGGCTGAAATAAATCATATGGAACACAAGGTTCGCTTCTGGTGACACCACATCGTCCTTCATTGAAGAACAGCTGCTGACTATGTGTCACAGTCTTTGTTTTTGCAGACAACTGAGCATCCTTATGGAACATGACATGCCATGGTATGAGAGTGTTATATTGTTATATTGTAATTGATGAGGGTGATGGGTTTTGAACACCCTGCGGAGTTGGTTGAAGTTTGTAGAGTTAAATCTATCAGCGATAACAGAGCGGTGTCTATACAGTACAGTATATGAGTCAAAAAGTAAACAGAAAAGGGTCAGGTAGGGCTGAAAAAGAAAGGCATTAGTGACCCATTAGTGTGTAAAAAGATTGATTTCAGACAGGTTTCATTCTTTAAATACAAATGTATGTATGTTTTTCTCTTTCTTTTCTCTTTTTGTAGTTGTGTTTAGTTTCAATAAATATAAAGTTCATAATTTGTGATAGTTTCCATCATGTAACCGTTCCAATTGAAAACCCACGTCCCAAACAATGGGCTACACAGAACGGTGCAAAACATCACAGGAGACAAGACTTTTAGGTTGATGCGCCGGTCAACCCGACTGATCCGACAATGCTGGGACACCGCTATTATCAATAAACACTGCCTTGAAATAGATATATGTTGCCAGACACATTTATTTTTCAATGGCTTTTCCAGATGCCCTTCCTCTTTGCTGAGACTGAAGTGGCGAATGCTGATGGCCAATTAACTCAGATTTCCCCACTATTTGTCATGATGGCTTCAAACTTATGTTGCAGCTGCATTTAGCCTGATACTTTACTGCACTACATTGAATAATTAGTATTAATAAAGCAAAGAGTGCTGCTTTCTGGAGTTGAAAATGCCTGTTTGGCATTACAATGAGCATTCTAACAGTGACATTTACCTCATGCTGATGGTAATTGACAGTGTGAGATACTGTTGAGTGGGTTATGCTTTACACACATATGTTCTGAAACCTTCTTGAGTGTCTTAAAAGCTGCTGCACCCATGGTTTCTTGATCTGTCGCGTATTTGAAGATGAAAATCCCTTTGTTGTGCTTCTCATACAGCGCCTTCCTAATTCAGCTGTCATTTTCACTGACTCCCGATGACAGCTCTAAGGAAGATAACGTCAAGTCAGCGCTTCAAATGAACCAGTTGTGCTGCTACGGCAACAACAGGTGTGCATTTTGCTCTTTGGAGGAAGGGATAAACCCACGAAAACAGAATAAACAGGGTAATTAACTAAATTCAAATTACTACATCCACTTACAAGTGCATGCTGGTTTTAAAACTGATGGTATTAATTTAATCAATTGGAATTTAGTCCAAGAAAACTCTCTTACTTTATTATTATTATTATTAATATATGTTTATATCAGCCAATATTGATTTTATTTTCTTCATCCGTGTCTGTGTGTTATATTCTTATCTATATTTAAAACATGAGGAAGCCTTCATCCTGCATTGGAAAAAGTCCAGAAAGGGCCAATCAAAACAGGATGTTGCATGCAACTTCTGTGTGTCTACTGCTCTTAATGTCTAAAATGTGTCAGGATCAAACGATCACACCTATTATCATCTCTTGTAAAAAAAATTTAGTGTGGTTGTGAAAAGGTGAAGGAAAATGTTATTATACTCTGAGCTTATGGAAGTACAAATGCATAGTGTCAATTGTGTCCAAGAAAAGCATCTTAAGAATGATTTTATAGGAAAATGTCTGATCCTGGTGTGTGGAATAAATATTTATGCTTTCCTGGTTATTTTTCTGTGTTCAGTTTCAGGGCTCTGTTGTCGACTGGGGTTGACCTTTCCACTTGAATACACAAAGTGGACTGCAAAAATGTATCCTCAGTGTTCAGTGGATGTAGTAAGCTTTGCCTGCAGTATGTCAGTTTACTTATTAAGAAAGTAAGTAAGTAAGTGCTTTATTGTCATTGTACAAGCGTATAACGAAATAGTGTTCAGGTGTTAGTCCTGAGCTGCTGCGGCTGAGCCGCACTGCCCCTGTTTCGACCTAACCCCCATGACCTTGGAGGTCGGAGAAACTGTAGCACTCGGAAGAAACCTGGTTGGCTGCCCTCTGTCTTCTCTGAAATGGTGCAGTGCCTCCTGGGTTTGTCCCTGTTTCAGAGCGTGGTGTCCTGCACTGGTCAGCTCCACCTCCTCCTTCCTCTTCCTCCCTCCGCTTCACAACAGTCTTTCACCATCTCTTGTTTGTCCTTTTTTGTTTCCTGTAGCTCCTCTTGTGGCGCCTCCACTGTGCTGCAGCTGTGGGGGCTCTTGATGCCTCTTCAGTGTCTCAGGTGAAGAAATATGTCAGTCTCAAATGGGTTTAGCTGATAAGCTAGCATCTTGTTTACCTTTAAAAAGCTGCGTTCTTCAGGTCCATTTTAGACTCTCAAAGTAAACAAATCCACCAAAACTCCACAAAAACTCGGCAAAGACATACAAGAGTATCCAAAAACAATGTGGAACACAGAAACCACAAATGCAGTTTGCAGAAAAAGGCAAAAAACTCATCTGCACAAGGAGAGAGGGAGGTAGCTTCCTGTTTTCAAGTCGCCATGACGATGAACGATTATTATACGTGCAACAATGGTTTGTAACACCTTATGATCAATAATAAGTGACAATGAGTATCGTAACTAGTGTTTTTTATTATGTATATGCTTTGATATTCTTACTCTCTCAGCCCCTTTAATTATGTTTTTTTTTTTATATTGTTTTTGAGGGTACCTCCTCAGTTGAGGTAAACTGTACGGCACAGAATTATATTGAGAAAACGGTTGCACTCAGGTAACAAAGTGTCTCCTATAGTTACAAAATGCTACTCCAGCTTTGGAGCAGACAAAAAGTAAAAAAGAAAAACAGTTAGACTAATGGTCAATAGCACAAACATATTTCAAAACAACTAAACGTTTTCGATTATTACAACTTTTGCTGTTTCAAACATCAAGAATACCTTACTTTACTAGCATCACGTGCAGTATGTTTGAGGCAAGAGGCATGGTTGTGTTCATATACTTGACATCTGTTCAATCGAACGCAATTTAAGTCAAATGAAGGTAAAATTGGGCTAAAGTAGAGCGAGACAGCCTGGTAAGAGAGTTGATGTACCTTTCCCTCATGAAACAGAATTGGCAGAGGATGGATGATGAGTGCGAGCAGAGCTGTGGCAGGTTGAAGAGACAGGTGATGACAGCAGAGAGCCGTGTCAGCTTAACACCATTGGATGAATTATTCTCCCGATAATTCAGCCTGCCTTAAAGGGAGGGGGTCACTGCACCCACAGTGGACCAAGAAGAGGTTGGTATTAATGTTAACAACAGAGGGGAATGGGTTTTGTTTTCAATCATTCATGATGTTATTGCTTCTGCCTTAAAATAACAACTCTCTCAGTGTAAAACATATACCAAACATTCCACATGGATTCTAAAGTTAATAATCATGCACAGCTTGCACATGATGCATGTGCAGGCTACACCTAAATAGAGTCTCGCCCCCGAGTGCTCGTTATTTAAACTGTTAGAAGGTATAGGTCCTTTAAGAGCCGTTGATTCACTGAATGCTGTCAAATGTAAAATGACCATGAAGGCAGAATGTACATGTGAGTATAGCGAGTTTTTACATTTTAGAACATTTAACACTTCATTTTGCTTTACTTCAAGATCAAGATTTCTTTATTTGTCTTCGACATACAGGCTGCCACATAAAAAAATACAATGACAAAAAAAAGTGAGCCCATGCAATTGATACACTGGACTACATTTTATACTGTGTTGCACTTTGACGTTACATGACAATAAAGCGGTAGGAACAAGGTGAGAACAAAGTACGGCAGGGAAATTGATGAATGATACTCCATCCATCCATTTTCTCCCACTTGTCCGTTGCCGGGTCACATAGCACCAGTCCCCTATGGCTCCTCCTGCAGGTGGTGGGTCCACGGAAGGACGGCCTCATGGTTCTAACCGGGCCCATTCACTCTCTCATTCATACACCAGTGTACGCAGACACTGGAGGCAAGGAGGGTGAAGTGTCTTGCCCAAGGACACAACGACAATGTGCACCTTCAGGAGGCGGGATACGAACCCGAGACCTTCCGATCATGAGACTACCCGCTCTACCATCTGCGCCACCGTCGCCCGTCAATGATACTCAATGAGTAAATCAATCATACAAAAATCATACATTTATTTTCAAAAGCTCAAAGCACAAAGGGGAAAAGGTGTCATACTGAAAAACAGCTGCGACTGATGATATAATCTGCACATTTCTAATCTTTACGTAGAAGACAGCGACTGCTGTTGTTAGCCCCCCGTTTACCAAAACATCCGGCGAGCATCACTGAAGTAAACAACAATCGCTCGCGCTCAATCAGAAAACACATATTCTGGTAACATTCTGGAACAAACATCAAAGTACATTAGATGCTGAGCGTAATTGGTGGTGGGATTAATCGGAGATGGATGTTCCTCGTGGGCTAATCTACTGCAGGCTGATGCTTTCATTCTTTCATGCTTTCAGTCTGAGCCTGTTTAATCAGAGGGCTTTTTGACCCGCTGCTCAGGTGTGATGTGGGAACGACAGTGATGAATTACCTCTCACGTTCTGACCTTTGGGCATTTCCATAATCTATTCTCACTTTTTAACAACATCATTTTGGCATGATGCTGTGGATGTGATACTGGGTGACTTTGCTCATTAGCAAATTAAGTTTGGTATCTGCTGGTAAATTGAGAATTAACTCATTGGGAGAGCGTACAGATACCTCATTCTTTATAAATGTTCAAAAAGGAAAGTTGAAACCTAGAGCAAAAATAACCCTCTCACACAAAGTGCATAACCTGATGCACTGTCAATGATAAGTGCAGTGTGAAATAGATACAATTATATCAAGAAGCAATTGTGGTCAGGGAAAGACCAAGGCGGTGTTAATGTCCATTAGAGTCAGAGTCTTAGAACTATGCAGTGGTGCTTGAGATTAGTCCAGGGAATAAATCACAGTTTTCTCCATTGTTGTACAAAAGCAGAACAATATGAATATGCTAATGCTTTCAAGGTTTGCATTTGCATGTGGAAATGACTGCGCCTGGGTTCTATTTTGTTACTTCACAAATGATTTAATAGGAAATAAAAGTGCAGGAGAGGAGCCGCCGAAGGCTTTAACCAACTTCATGAAATATTCAGCTGAGTGCACAGACATTGAAATGATTTTATAACCTGATTCATTTGAATGTGCTCGACATAAGCTGATGCATAGCTGAGATATATGTCCCTGCGCTGTTGTGGAAATCCCAAAAATGATTCATGTCTGGATAAATCTGACTTCACTATTTCACTTCAGGTTATTGAAAATGGCAGACGCTCCTCTCCCGTCTGCTCATAAAAGTTATAAAACCTTCTTACTAATAATTGCAAAAAGACAAATGTAGTTTAACCTCTTGCCTGAACCGAGCACATTTTTAGCCAGTTTCCAAATCTAAAAGCTTTTTGAAAAAAGCGCCAAAAGAGTGATGAAAACGTGGATGAAAAAGCAACAAAAAAGTGATGAAAAAGAAAAGAAGAGAAAGGCAAGAAAAACAAAATAGAGATCGTAGGTCTTAGCTTTCAAATGAGCCGTTACTCTGGTCTATAGGCTGTGAGCTCCAGTCAAGAAGGTTTTAGATTGGGGTAAATCTGAAAAAAATGCACGGGGGGTTAACATAGATGCCGTCCTAAACAACAACTTTGATACAATCTCAATGTATTAAAACGGGATTTTTCTTTATCTTATTTCAAAGATGAAAAAAACTAATGGAGCAGCAGTAGGGTGGTCCTTCCTTAATTATACTTACATTTCAAATCAGTTATCATGATATACTGAGACATGAGAGTTTTCTCTACTATCGCAGTGAATTCCAAGGGTTGGAGTTGGACTTTTAGAAATTTCAAGTTTAAGGACCAGAAAGCAGCTTATGTATCTCAGTATGGCACTGGGGGAAAAATAAATAAATAAGATATGCCTTTATTGATCTCCCAATGGAGAAATTCACTTGTTCCATCAGCTCTCAAGAAACCAATTAGACAGGAAATGTGTAAGGCGTGTTTATTTATAACGCATACTTCGTACACAAGGCAAGTCAATGTGCAAAAAAAACAAAACATATTTACACAAATATACCTAATTACATTAGGCAACAGTGATGCAGATGGTAAGGCAGGTTGTCTCATGATGGGAAGGTCGGGGGTTCGAATCCCATCTCCTGCAAATGCACACAGTTGTTGTGTCCTTGGGCAAGACACTTCCCCCACCAGTCTCTGCGTATATTGGTGTGAATGGGTGAGTGGTTCCTTGCTGTAAAAGTGCTATATACGTTGAGACCATTTACCGTTACACTTGTGACCCAGACCACAAAATCTTCAGACAAGACAATTCATAAGACTTTTAGTTTGTTAGATTTTATTGGAGGACCAAACCTTTTTGTCCCTCCTGGAAGTGCTGGCAGGATACAGCGGTATTTCCAACATAAGAGCTGCTTCTTCATGAGGCCACTGTAATATTGATATATACACCAATTAAAGGAATGACAGCTTTGTCCTTTGACTGATTAATATGTCCTGTCCTTATTTGTTGCCGCTGAATGACAACCAAGAGAGAGGGGCTCACGCTGTGTAATGGAGTGGTAATTAAGGCTGATCATTTGAGCCTGTCCTTGGCTGCTGTTGGGACCCTGGTGCATTTGACCTGCGTGTCTCACAGGGGAGCCTTTACAGTAGAGGACAGTCCCATGGCACTTCAAACACTCAGCTCCTGAAATAGAAGACCCCTGCATGTGAAGGGAAAACAGTGTGATGCCATATGCTCTTTCTTCTGGCCCAGGAAACAAGATGATCTAATTAAATCAAGTACTAAGTTTTACATGAGTGGGACAAAGCCTCCCCAGCGAGATACAAAGTTACAATAATAGCAGCCAGGCATTTGCAACCTCAGTTTTATTGCTTTATTGTGAAAACAATCCCACTGCTGTTCTACGTCAAATTGTTCTTGTCTTTATCATATTTTACTTTTACTTTTTTATTTTAATCTTCTTTATGCATGCCCTTATAGTTTAAATGTTTTTATAGCTTAAAAAAAAAATAAAAAATAAAAATCTAAATTCTGTGTTATATGTCTTATGTTGCACGATAGTGAACCTGTTCTCAAACAATGGCAATAAAAACTATTCTGATTCTGATTTTAATATAATCATTGTTGGTATTGACCACTTTTTTAGGGGATAGTTTTCCCCAGACCAAAAATATTTAGTTTTGTCGAATATTTGAAAGCGGTTTAAAATACTGACCTCAAAATATTTGCTCCCACACTTCATTGAATCAAGTATCTCCAGCACCTAATGAAACAATTGTTAAGGTTTTATTGCCATGACACGGCAAACTTTAGGCTATTAGTGATAAGTAATATTTATTTATTTCAAATTTGCTGATTGTGTGACATTACCTGGAAACCATTTATTTATATTTCCAGAGTTATTCTTCTTGCCAACTAAGCAGCTTTTTATCCCCTGTTTATCACTGACCTTGTTCATGTACAAAATATATTTCTTTGCAAATGCTTGATCTGCTGATGTGGGCTAGAATGAATTTGCATATTAAAACATGAACATACACAGAAGTTGCATTGCAATATCGTCTGGGTAATAACTCATCTTCTGAGAAAGTGAATTTAACGACAAGCCAGATGTTTGAGTGCAAAAAAAGAATAAAAAACTAAAGTGAGAGGAACAAAAGGATTTTTTCCAATGCAAAACCCTTCTGTTCCATTTGAGTATCATTCCAAATAGAAGCCCGCCCATGTATTATTTACCTGCACTTTATCAAGGGAAAAAACCTCAGCGGGTCTGTAGTATTTCCATATCAAACGTTTCTCTCATTTCCCCTTGTGCGCTTACCATTCCGGTTTGTTTCTAATCCTGTATCATTATTGCTCAATAACTCAGTTTGTTACATGCAAATAATAATGCTCAAATATAAATTAGAATTTTGAATTACTTAAGTTTGTTGTTGTTTTTCCACATTAATTATATATATTTTTTAAAGTAGAGCAGACAAAGCCTATACAGTATGTTCTGAAGTCATCTCTGTTGCGTGTGCAAACAGTCGGCTGCTCTGCGCCTCCCGTTGTGAGTGGGCTGGAGCTCCTTTGATTGACAGGTTTATATCCTTGAGGCAGATCGGTTTGTACCATTGAGATCAAGTCTCTGTTTGGAATTGTTCAAACAACAACTATAAATGCAGCCTTCATCCTTAAAGGAAAGTCTACAGAGGCGCCACTAAAACGGGGAACACCTGTTTAGCTGCAGTACCGTTTTTATGGAAATCTTTTACAGGCAAATTGAGAGTGATTTCTTGAAGCTTCCATTTTTTTTTTTTTTTTTACATTGCGATCACACTAGGCCTATAGTGACTAGGGGACATGACGTGACAGTCACTTTGTCCTTGGGCAAGTGACTTCACCCACCCAGCCTGTGTGATTGTGGTGTGTCAGTGAGTGGTGTAGGGTCGCAGGGGCATTCTTGCTTCCGCCAGTTTACCGTAGGGCAGCTGTGGCAACATTTCATCACACACGCACACACACATATGTTTGTAATTCTATCTTAGTGAGGACACTCATAGACATAATGTATTACCCAGACCCCTGAACCCTAAGCCCCTTACCCTAACCTAAACCCAATTCTAACCCTAACCCTAAAACAACATCTTGACCCTCAAACAGTCCTTCAAATAAGTGAGGACCACCCAAAATGTCCTCACTTTCCAAAAATGTCCTCAGTCTGTTGGTTAAAAACTCAAACTGGTCCTCACAATGCCGTAATTACAATATTGAGAAGAAATAAAGCTGGTCGACATCTTTTAACCAATTAGTTGGTGGTAAATCCCAGCTCCAACCAGTGCATGCTGACATCCGTCACCCAGTATCTTTCTGGGTATGTGAGTGTGGGATTAGCTGTCCGTTTCTGTAAGTCACCTCCAGGGCACCTGTAGCTACAAAAGAAAGAATAAATGTTTTAGTTTATACCACTAAGAAAGGAATACTGCATAAAGTATACAATAAAAAGCAATATAGGTGATAAAGGAAAGGGGCTATAAGCATACATATGCTTGTTTAAATGCACAGTTTATATTGACAACTACTGTATTTGACATTGTTTTTTCTTTGTCTCCTGGCAGTATTTTTGTTTATCTGGGCTTGGCATACAGTTATTTGTAAGACCTTATTAGTGCGTTAATATTCAGTACCAGATACACTTGCTGTCCAAGTGCCTGTAACCAAGAGCTGTGTGTCTCTCAGAGCAGGTGTGAGCAGAGAATATCTGACTTTACCTCTAGCATAAGACCACATAGAACCAACATACAACTGTACTGTGGACACTTTCACAGGTCAGCCACTAGGGGTCATAGTTAGTGGTCTCGGATGCAAAGCAGATCTCTCTACACTGAGAGTGCGCTGAACCAAAACACTGCGAAGTATTCAATTGAGATACAGCACAAACAAAGAAATTCCCAGAGGATTGTGACCAATTATGTGTACAGTAGTACATGTGTATGAAAATGTAAAGAGTGGGCCTTATACACTTATGCTATGGTCTCATTTAACATTTATTTATTTTAAATAATACAATAAATATACTACAAAACATTGGCTTTGGTAGAGTTACAATTTCATCATTTTCTCTGCACTTCACAATTTTGGACATGATATTTTGGTTTATCGGTAGCATTGCTGAATCCTGTTGAGTAAAACATGAACGTGAGATCATGTCATAGCACAATATAACAAGAGGAAAAAAACTTTACAGTTTCATGCATACAGATAAATTTTAATGCTTCAAAAGACATACAAGAGTGGATGGCCACAGTAAACTTGAATTTATTGACATAAAACCTTTTATCCTCTTATCCTTACACAGGTTTGACAAGATTGTGAAAACAAATTAACAATGACAGAAAACTACAGACACAAGAAACAATGGCAGCCTTAGCTGGTCAGAGAAATTTACAAAAGAGACGTGTTGTGTGTTTCATTAAGACGTACTGTATGAAATAAAAAATAAAACTACAATTCTATAAGCATGGAGTTCATTTAACAGAAATTGTTCAAGTCTCTCATTTTATGTAAAAAAAAACAATAACAATGTTACACGGGGGTTGCGTTCTGTGGTCTAGTAGTGGTCATAGGCAAAGAGAGTGCATAGTTTTAATTGAGCATCCAAACAATAATGGCAAAATTAACACAGAAAGTAGGGTGTGTGGTGTAGCTTGTCTTTTTGTTGCCATTTTAGTGACATTTATTATTATTTTTTAATTTAAGTACAGATTATTCTTTCCGAGTTGTTTTTTCCCCCATACAAAAATAGATTTTAAATATACAAGAAAACACTTTGGTTGGAAGGGATCTGGAATATCACTTCATCCATTCAGACACTTTGGCACGTCCACTCCTCGTGGTTTGCTGTGGCACAGAGGATCTGCGGCACATGCCAGCCAGCAACAAGAGCCCAGAATACAGCATCTTGGAACAGCCATAAGCAAAGCCACCGTCATCAGTTGCTGCTTATTCCAACGATTACCATGGCCAGTCAAGGGGCCACTGAAGCAGGATACACACTGGACATGATGCTCTAGCCAATACGTGGATATGCAGGCAAGTGGCATGCAAACAACACAGATGAACTATGTTTGAGAAGGACCAACATATAGCCCGCTGCCAGTGTGCTCCCAGCAATGCAGGCCAAGCAGGTGGAAGGGCAGCTATCTACAATTTCATTCAAACAGTACAAAATAGAAAACATTACATAGCACCACAGAAGAGAGAAAATAGCACCTAAGTGATCTGTGTTTGGTGAACCGTGACCTCATCTGCATAGTCAGATATTTATAAGTTAATCTCCCAAAGATTCTCCTGGGTCAGTAAGAGGAATGTTGTTTCTTTTTCTTTTCTTTGAAAACAATTGTCACATACTATCGCAGAACTTGAATGGGTTTTATTTGTATGCTGGTCTTAATTTACAACACGCTGTACTGCAACAACAAAAGACTTTATAACTTCTGTTTTTGTCAAATTTACATTTGAAATGACATTTTAGTTTAAATTTAATGTTTCAGGTGATTCCTTACCTTCCAAAGCTAAAGTCACATGCACGTTTTGAAGCCAGAAACAATAAACTTTACCGGGGGAAAAATATACAGAATGTACTTACAAACATAAAATTATTTATATATATTTATATACTATATGGTCCATTGCAAGAGAATGGGAAGACCATTATGCACAAACAAAGCTCCCTTAGTGAATGAGCGAAAACCAAAAGGTGAAGAACCAATGTGAAGAGACGCGATTCAGTAAAGAGTTAAATCAGATGAAGTCCACAGTAAACAGTGCGGCTGTCAGGCAGCAGCAGCTCACAGCAGTGCCGCCTTCCTGGACAAAGTCTAAAAGAGAAGGACATGACCTGACATCCAGTTTCAAAACTTGCATGTGATGGAGAAGGCACACTGAGGTCTCAAGGTTGCCGTTTTTTCACTTTCCTCTATTCTTTAGTATTGTCACTTTTGTCTCATTGAATTCATCACACTCATACTTGTTTTAAGAAGGTACTTTTTACAAATAGAATCGTCCTACTTTTGAATAGTTTTTTTTTTTTTTTTCTGAGAAAACAAATATGCTTTTTCCTCCATTCACTCAGTAAACAGTCTTAGCCGATGAAACAAGCAGGGCCCACTTCAAAGCCAAACTTTTGCGTGGGGCCACCAAAGTCATTAAACATGATGTCCACAAAAGGCACTTGTTCCACCTTTGGTGTGTTGATCTCAAGTACTGATTTTTCATAGCCCTTTTTCAACTGTGGAAGAGACAAAGTAGAGGAGAGTCAATTAGGAGACATAAAGACATCATCTGATTTCTCTATGTAGTAAGATTCAGAGTTGAACTCACCGCACACTTGTCTACTAGTGCGCGTATGTATGGGTTGTTATCATATGACATCTCCTCATCGTTGGAGCCCAGGAAGCGGATGGCTTTGTCGTAGTTATCCTGCTCCTGGTCGTGCCAGGCCACTGACTGGTAGCAGTTGTATGTTATGTTTTGCCTTGCTGCTGCACTCAGCAGTCGTAAGAAGGTCATCTGAACCACTCCGATGGGGTTGCCTTCTGCGTCTGCATAGGAGAGCTGCAACAGAAACAGATGATTGTGTGATGAGACTCAAAGATAAGTGAAAGGCTACTTCATTCTCACATCACTGTAAAACATCAATCTTTAGAGGCTTGTCAGTTTTTAACTTAACATCTAAAATGAGGGATAGTCATCTTTTTATTGAATATCTCCAAAAATAAGGTTCAATGAAGGTCAACACATTTTATGCTGTATAATTGTAGTTGACAACATGATTTTTGTTGTTGGTATTCTGGAACACAATCTGAGCTGTGTGACTATCAAAAATACAAGAATTTATAAAAATGAATGTATCGTTTAACTCTGCTGCAGCTAGGGGTTGACTGTATGCTATTCAAACTACACAATGGAGCGTGAATACAATAGAATACATTTTATTGTCTACCAAGGTACACATTTCTCTTTGGCTCACTGACACATAAAACACAAGACTAGGTCAAACAAAAAAATATTACATAACAATTCAGTCCATTTCTGTGGCGGTTGTGTTTTGGTTGCTGCTTCATTCAGAATTCCCACAGCACAGTATTGTGTTCCAGAAATAACGTTTTGATATTTTAAATTAGACAAGGCACTAGTTGGGCCCAACTAGTATCTTTGAAGTTGAAACCTTTTGATAATACTTTCACCACAATTACTATTTCCATACCAACCATCAAGAATCCATTAGATCCACAACGTCTCTTCATCTTTCAGACATTAAGACCTCCTTGAGTTTAAAGCACATGCAATATCCATGTCATGCAACAGTGTTGGTAAGTAACGGCATATTAAGTAATCCACTACTGTAATTAAATTAAATTTTAAGTAAGGGATTTATTATCATTACAATTGCAAAACTGGCAATTAGATTATATTTACTTTATCAAACAACTATCGATTTTCACAGTTTGTTATGTTTTAACAGATGAAACGGTCTAATTATTCCTAAAATGCCACACAAAAAAAACACAAAGTCTGGCTGGAAATGTGAACATTATTTTGAATTTATCTTGTCTAAAGAAAAGAATATTGTGTTTTTTTGTTGGTTATGTGCAGGAAAAAAGACGTTCTCAACTGCAAAACACTCCCCATCCAATTAATCAAAGCATCCCAGCTCAGACTTAAGGATTTTGCCTGAAATATAAGTGGGGTAGACCTTAACAGCCTGGCTTAAACAGTGATCAGATTACTTTTGAAATTAAGTAATCAATGAAGTAACTTTTACTTTTAGAGGGCGTAATCAGTTATCAGTATATGGATTACTTTTCTGGAGTAATCTCAACAACACTGCATCCAAAGCAGCAAAATAAGAACAAATAAAAAATAAATCACCTTTGCGTTTGAAGCACCAACCCAGAGCAGCACACCTCACACAAGCACAAGCATGCATGTTTGGCCGCTCGTATTAATGTGCAGACTTTATTGCATGTGTGCAGGCAATATTCATGCATACTGTATGTTTCCGTGCTTCTTTCCTGTAAGGTGTGTATCAGCACCATTCACAAAGAAACATTACCTCTTCATCATCATAGCCGCAAGTAAACAGTGACTGAGAACCCAGTGACCCCTGGGATTTGACTGAGCGCCTGAACTGTGTGACTCAGATCGATGTGTCAATGGGAACAACTGTACGTTCACGGAGGAAGAAAACCAAAAAAAACTCTGCTTTTACATGTACTGTTTCTGCTCAAATAATCAGGTTTAATTATTTTATTCATCCATATAGACAAGGTTAGAAGAGTCACTGCAGTATCGAGGCACAAAGTCTGACTTTGTGATGCTTTCTCATGGCAAAGGTGCAGCAAAGGTAATTCCTAAGCTCATCTTCCCAGAGCACCAGAGCATCACATGATGTAGTATGACTGATGTTATGCACAGCAGCCAGGTGCAGCATCACATACATACTGTGTGGAGCAGTCCCATGCAGAGCCCCTGGCACAGAGTCCCGGCCCTGCCTGGACTCTGGACCATAGGCACGGACACTTACCAGGGAACCTCTCTTGTAGTGACTATACCATGTGCCTGGTGAGTCTTTGGGCCATTTTGCCATTTTGCTCTGTAAAATATGAAACGTATTCATGATGGGGGCTGGGAAAAACAGGAGTGTGGCTTACCAGTTTACCACGTTTGAATTCACTGAACCAGGAACCAGGATTCTCCTTTACCCAGGCCGTGAGTCTAGCCTGGGGCATAAATCGACAGAGAAGCGAAAGAGGAGGAGAAAACGCAGTGTTAATGTAAAGAAGTGCATTTGATAGACACACGGGTTTGAGTGTGGTGCTCACACTCTGCCCTTTTGCTTATCCCTCGGAGAATTTGTCCAAACCTGGAACAATACTGAGTGAAATGGTGACCAATGGTGATAGAATCATTTTACATTTTGCACCGTAGCTACTTGCTAATTGCTACTGAAAAATGCATGAGTACACATTGTTAATTATGAAATGATTACCTGCAAAAACCATCGCTTCTTGACAGTTGGAGTGCCTTGTCATACAGTCATTAAACAGTGACTTGAGTAACTCCAACCTAATGATCTTAGCAATGACAATGATGAATTTCAATATTATTAGGAGACGGAGTTTTATATGAGGTGGTCATTAAACACCTAACAGTGGAATGACATTAGACATTAGACCCATGATCCCCTAAAGGTGATCTTCACTAATTGGAGAAGTGACTGCGCCCACACAAACACCCAGACTACCGTCTATCTGTTTTGCTATATATATATTTTAATCTTTCCACTCAGCACACTCAACACAAATATGAGCAGCCCATCATGCTATAAAAAGTCTGCTTCATTATTCCTAGCTTAAGCAAACCCAGGTCCTCTGAGACTTGGTGAGTGGGATCATTAAAATGACTGTAACACTGTGCCATTACACGACTTCCTTGTAAAAGACAGTGTTCTGAGCGTTCACCACACTCTTCTCCACTCTGACATAACAAAGAGAAAATTGACCAAAATGTCACATGGTCACCTTCTAAATACTTCAAGTATTAAAAACTTAAAGGCCTAGTGATTTAAACACTCCGACTCTTCACGAGAAATGAATTTTACAACGGAGGAAAAATATCCTGGCATTTACTCCGCTGGTAGAAACAACAAGGTCATGCTAACTTGCATTTCACACTGACAAAACTAGGATCTCATATTCTATTTTTGTTGTTAGTCATTACCACAACAACAAACCCTTCATTAATAAAAGTAAAAATAGTATTACAAATTTAAGGCTTTTGAGACATAAAATGTATACAGTAGGAGGAAAAAGTATGTGAACCCTTTGGAATTTCTTACATTTTCCTCCCACTGTAAAGATAATAAGTTCCCTTTACCTCCATCAATGAAGTGGTATATTGCAAAACTAAAACCCATGTGCATTCGCTGCATTAAAACATTTTGCTTTTGGTTTCGGTGCTTTATTGATGTATTTTTGTGCATCGGGGTTTTACTCACCCCTTCAGATTTTTTTTCTGGGTATATGCAGCTTTCCCCTCCTGCTGTGAAGTTGCAGTAAACCTTGAAGGAGTCACGAGAGCAGCCTTGGTTTGGATCAATCCAGTATTCACCTGGAGATGGACAAAGAGAACCAGCACTAGAATAACTTTATCGAGCCAAAACTTTTGTTTCAGACACAAATCATGAAATTGTGTAAAAAAAAGAAAAAGTAAGGTAAGGCTATACATTTATGGGAATTGTTCCGTTTGTGACAGTCCATCAATATATTCTGTAGTTTTTAGCCACAATAGGCTATTCTCTATTATTTTCATCAGAAGGTGACAGTAGTGAACTCTGCTCGTTTACATCGCGCTACCTTGTTTAGTTTATTGGTTTATTTGGTAGGGCCAGTGTATGTTAATGAACAAGCCGCACGATACACTAAAAACTAAAAATGTATAACTCCATCATGAGCTAAACAATGTTCGTGTCTGAAGAGAAAAAGATGTAGCCTATGGCGGTCCCGCTGTGGCGCAGGTTGGCCCTCGCTTGGCCATAAACGCGAAACAAAACTAATGCACATGTTCAACCCCCACACACTCGCTCCATCCCGGCCGCAGAGTCTAGTTGGAGGTAAAAGTGCTTCCCCACCCCACGTACTTCCCACTTAAAAATGCGACAAATCCGGAGCTGCAAGATCACAAAGTGCGCTCCTACTCAGCGCTAAATGTTACGCTATAGTCTGCTTTTTGAAACACAAGATCAGGCCCATGATCTTATAGTTACCAATCTTAAGTAAACTTCTTTCATAATGCTAAATCCTGGCTGTGTTAGCACGCTAACTGTTGCCGCTTCTGCTGCTTTAAACATTTCTGATTATTTTGCAATCCCTGCATGTATTTATTTATGTAGTGCAGGCGTAGGTGTGAAGCTTATCTCTGCAGGACAAAGTCAGCACATAGGTTCCAAAGTGGCAAATCCAGCGATGCAATGTGGTTAAACAGCAGGGATTTGCTAAGGTTAAGGAAAGTAAGGTATACTTTATTGTCCACATAGGGAAATTTGACCTCTGCATTTTACCCATCCTTCGATGCCACTGGGGCAACCCGTAAGGAGCAGTGGATGATGCAGTAGTGCACTGCCCGGGTACACATTACCAGATGTGGAGCCAGGCTAATGGTCAATAATGGTTTTAGTAGCAGGAGAAACATAATACCCTATATAGACACGGGGAGAACATGCAACTCTTCACAGAAAGCCCATCCATCCCGGGGTTTAACCTGGGACCTTCTAGCTGTGAAGCACGAGTCCTAACCACAACACCACCTAATTGCTTATTGTGGCTTTATTGTTAGTATATTTGTATTAAGATAACAATGCATTGTCATACAGACCATCTGGGAAGTCAGGGTGGCAGAGCTGGAGGTCCTTGCAGGTCCGTGCTGGGTTTGCTTGTGTTCCCAGTGGGTGCTTCATCTGCTCAATCTCTAGTTTTAGAGAGTTCAGTGATCCAAAGATCTCCTCCATACCATCATCATAGTCCTTGTAATTAGCGTCTACTGCTGCATCATCCATCATCTGACTGGCATCTATATTTCTTCTTGTTCTGCCTTTCATAGAGGTCTGGATAGGCAGAGGATGAATGACATCGCCAGGAGGGCCCTGTGGTGAAGATATAATCAGTCAAATTAAATCAATCAAAATCTATAAATGTGAATGAAAAAGATGGCAGAATTAACTTACAGCTGGACCAGGGGGTCCAGGTGTGCCAGTTTCTCCCTTTGGTCCAGTTTGGCCCTAAATGGTATTGACAAAACATGATAACTGAGTAACATTGATTGTGAAAGTCATATAGCTTCCTTTGCAGAAAATAAACACTTACAGAGGATCCTTTAGCTCCTTTGGGACCGGAGGGGCCCTAAAACACAGATGAGATATGCCACATTATCTTATCCAATAATATTGGTTATAGAATATTATTCTATATATAAACAATGTATCCTTACTGGTAATCCAGGTGGACCAATGGGGCCAAGAGGACCAGGTGGACCAGCAATACCCTTGAACAAAACAAAAATATCTAGTATTTAAAACCACAAGAAATGCACATCTGATGGATTATCCATGTGCATTAAAATCCTCACGTTATCTCCTTTTGGACCTGATGTTCCTGAAGGTCCAGGAAGACCTCTGTCACCCTTTTCTCCCTGTTCACCTGGGGGTCCGATCAGACCGATGAGACCAGGATGGCCCTATGTTCAGAGAACCCCACTTAATTAATGTGATGTAATTCAGACAGAAATACCAAAAAATAGAACTTGTAATAAAACCAACTAATCATCGAAATATTTAAAATAGCAATACTCACCTTTTCACCTTTAACACCTGAGTCTCCTTTCATGCCTGGTAAACCTGGAGGGCCCTGTGATGCACACATTGCAGCAGTTTAATAATAATACTACTGATACATTATATCACACTTTACATTTCAAGGAAATCTCAAAGTGTTATCTCAAGGTCTAAATCTCAAAGTTTAGAGCGATTATATTTAAGATACGATCATAACAAAGGATAGTTAAAAACATCCAAATTACCATAGGTCCAGGAGGTCCATCTGGCCCTGGGGCACCAGGAAGACCTTGGTCACCCTGTACACAAACAGAGCTTTAGTACTGTGCTGTCTTATATATAGCATACATGACAAAAAGAACCTGTATACTCACAACTGGGCCAGGAATACCTCTGAGACCCTCAGAGCCAGGTTTTCCAGGTGAACCTTGGGGACCAACAGGACCAGTTTTCCCTTGGGGACCCTCCAACCCAGACTCTCCCTGCAACGCAAAATGTTAAATGTTGTATTTCTTGCAACAGAGCAACAACTGTGTGATAGAAGTAGAAATTACCTTGGCTCCTTTCTCTCCTTGTCGCCCCTCGGGTCCTGCAGGACCTGTAGGCCCCTGTTTACAACATCAAAATTCTCATTTATGTCACAAAAGACACAGCAATTTAGTCTTCTGATATCCACAGCATTCTTCTTACTTACCCGTTTGCCTGGTGGTCCAGAGGGACCTGACTCTCCAGTGGGTCCAGGAGATCCCTAAATTAGAGTTTTTGACAATGTGACCATGAGATTTTTCTTGTTTGTTGGGTTGTTTTTTACCTTTACATTTATAGCACTATTGTCACACTTACTGGCTGACCAGCTTCTCCATCATCTCCCTTGTCTCCTGGTGGACCATCTAAACCCTGTATGAAAATGCATATGGATAGATCCATTATCCTGAGTGGGAAATAATAGCTAAATGCCAATTAATCATGAGCAATCTTTACTTACTGCAGGACCAGTCTCTCCTGGGGGGCCAGGGTCCCCGGGGAAACCACTTGGACCCTAATATGTACATCACATATTTTAATCACAAACAAAACTGATCTAGTCGTATTTAAAAACATAACTTACTGGGCTTCCTTTGGGACCATCATCTCCAGGGGGACCCTTGGGGCCAGGAGGTCCAGCTGTACCAGCAGGACCACCTTCCCCCTTCTCTCCTCGTTCTCCTCTTGGTCCCTGTTATCCACACAAAGTGTTAGTGGCATGCTGCACAAATTAATTAGTCCCAAATGAACATTGGATTCACGTGGTTGATAGTAAAACCCAACCAGTCTGATTAGACTAGCTAATCCATTTGATAAACCAATTTCATTACTTACCGGAGGGCCAAGTTCTCCTTGAAGACCAGGCTCTCCGGGTTCACCAGAATCTCCCTGACAGACAAGAACAGGGGTAAGTAAGATGGACATATGCAGTATTACATTCAAAACATTGTAATTTGCACAAGCAAGTTATTTACAGTGAATATGACTGTCCTGTTCAAATACCCTAAACCTTTACAGACATAGAAAGCCCACAGGTGGCAAACCACGGTAGTTGAGCTCTAAATCCTGATTATAAATTCTGCAGTCCTTTGCGTATTCTCACTTCAATAAAATCCGCTGTCATGACCTAGTATCTGAAAGGATGATTTACAATACCTACCTATGTTTCTAATTTACTACTACCTTTAATTTGCAGGAAAGACTAACTGATAGTTTAAAATCTCTTTTTCAGGGGAGTCCTGACCCCAGGACCTGAAGGATTATCTCGAAGATTTTGTTTCATATTCAACGTATTTGCCTCCTCAATTTACTGGTGAGTTTATGGGCTGCTTGTGCTGTGCAGCAGCCTGTACTTCGCAGAGCCCGTCGCGCAAGAGATTTCCGCAGTAAGCTTTGGCTTCTAAAATTCATTCGTTTAACCTCCCGTGTTCTTCATGGTAATCGTTAAACTGGTTAATCTTGATGTGACAAGTTAAAAATAGTATAACGAGAGTTAAAATTATAATTTCATTATTATTATTATTGTTACATTAAAAAATATTATTATTACAGTACAGCAAGGTTAAAATACATTGCACAATTATTTACAATTTACAACAGTTATCTGTTACACAGATTATTTAGAGATTGATTGCTTTTGCTCAGTCGAGAATTGTTTGGCTGTGTCTTTCTTATTATTTTTTGGTCCCACGTACCTCTCCCAAACTGTGGAGCAGAGGGCGCAACATTGACATCCCTAATAACAAACTGTGTTTATGTCACCTTTTCTCCAACAGCTCCAGGATTTCCTATTCCACCAGAAGGTCCTTGAGGACCATCAGCTCCTGGAGGTCCAGACGGTCCTCTGGGACCTGGTGGTCCAGGTGGGCCCTAGAGATGGCGCAAGAAAAATGCCATACAGTATATTTCACTCTCACAATTAGGCCAACACTAAAAAAATGCCTTACCTGTTTACCAGCATCTCCAGTTTCACCTTTCTCACCTGGTGGACCAGGCAAACCCTGTGTGAATTAGACAACACAAATTGCACCCAAAACTATGCATAACGTTTATTGAACTAAAATACTGTTTATTTGTCATACCTGCAGACCAACTGGGCCAGGAGGACCAGGGAAGCCCCTTGTCCCCTCATCTCCCTTCTGTCCAAAAAGACCCTGCTGCCCTCTTGGACCAGGTTCACCGTCTGCACCCTGCACTCAAAATCACGAGGAATCCTTTATCAATTAGACCTACTATATCCATATAATTTACTGTATCAATAACCAAACACAAAATTGGAAACCTACCGCAGGACCAGGTGCTCCGACAGGTCCCTGGGGGCCAGTTGGCCCTGGAGGACCCTGAAAAAAAATGAAACAATATATAACTATATTTTTTAAACCAAATTGTGCAATCACTCAAAATGACACTTACATGTTCTCCTTTGTCACCCTTGCCACCCTTTTGACCTGGTTCTCCAATCTCTCCCTGTAGAAAAAAAAAGTGAATTAAAATGCAAATAAATGAGCATTTAAATATTTGCTCTGGATGTCCTTTTTTAATCTTATGCCTAATTCAAAGCAGTGCCTTTTGAAAACTACTCATCCTTTGGCTAACAGGGAAATCTTAGACCTCGTCTTAAAAGTTTAGTCTGATAAATAATTACACTATGATCAGTATGAGCAAACCAAGTAGAAGGTTTCCCTGCCTTATCTAAATAAAACTGACCTTGTCTCCATCCTCTCCAGGTGGTCCAGGAGGTCCTCCAGGTCCAGGGAGACCTACTGGTCCCTGAATACCATCTCTGCCAGCAGGGCCTTGAGGTCCCTTTTCTCCCTATTATATAATGTGAAAAAAACATATATATTGGTGTATATAAGAAATGTTTACATTTGTTTAAGTTTGATATAAAGACAAGTACCGGTCCACCCTTCTCTCCAGCGGGGCCTGGAGGACCCTGAGGACCAGGGCGTCCAGGAAGTCCAGTAGGTCCAGCAGGGCCAGCAGGACCACGTTCACCAGGAGAGCCCTAAAGCAATTGATTAATAGTATTAAAACATTGGTACAGTAGTTTACTGGTACTGGAGTTGTTATGGCACTAAATAATGAGCGACAAGTGATCATTTGGAGTATGAATGCTACTTTATACTCACGGCAGGACCAGGTGGACCGTGAGGACCCTCGTTCCCTTTCAGACCATGAGCACCCTGTAGCATACAAAAGAAAAGATCATAGACATCATTTCTATGGCTTTAAAATGCTATGTATCATTCTATTAGTACAGAAAGCAACTCACCACAGGTCCAGGCAGACCTCTCTCTCCAGAAAAACCTCTTGGCCCAGGTGGTCCATCTTTACCAGCAGGGCCAGCAGGACCAGGGTCACCCTTAATATAAAGAGATTATCATTCTGTGATTCTTAAGATATGACATGGAGATAACCTTTTTTTTTTTCTTTTTTTTTTACCTTAGCACCCTCTTTTCCAGCAGCTCCTGGTAGACCCTGTTCCCCAGGAGGACCTGGGGGTCCAGGGTGACCTCGATCACCCATTTGCCCTGTCTCGCCTGTTGGCCCCTGAATGAAAGTAATCATGAATACGGATGAATTATATCATACATTTACTTTGTTTATTCAATCACAGATACAAAGTACAGATACTGCACTGTAGATTAAGCTTAGTAAAAAACAAATCTGTACATGTTGTGTTAAATTATTATCACCACAAAAGTTAAAACAACTTGCTAAGAACCAATCCAGGACATTGCATCAACAACTCAAACAAAAACATCCACCATAAATCAATAGTATACTGTAAAATGTATTATCCATTAATCACAAAAGAGGAGAAAAAATAATGGTTAGCATTTGCTGTGTGGGAGGAGCAGGAGTTCTTAGTTCCACATTGTTGTTAGCTATGTTAGCTGGCATTAGCAGAGCAGCTGGGAAACAAGGCCCGGTAAATGTTTATACATAATGGATGAAGGTCCCATTAAATAGATAAACAACACTTCAGTCATAATCCTGGTATTCTGCAGTCCATATGAGAGTAAAATCTTGCCTGCATTAGGAATTGTTCAAAAGTCGAAAACATGTCTACCTGAGAGATTATGGTTTAAGACTTACCTGAGGCCCGACCACACCTGGTGGACCAGGAGGGCCAGTCTTTCCTTGAAATCCCTGTTTAGGACAGAGAAAATTGTTGGTGAATGATGTTCAAATTACTCAAATCGTACCCAAAAAATAGGTATCTCACAGTCTCCCCTCTTTGGCCAGGATGTCCGGGCAGTCCATCTTTACCGGCTGGTCCCTGAAACCAAATCAACCAGACTTAACACATATGCTAAGTGATTATATCGGAATTAAAGTGCCTCAAGCAGGACTTACAGGAGGTCCTTTTGGACCAGGGAATCCTGTTGGGCCTTGAGGTCCAGGCAGACCCTGGAACAATACAACAGTAATCAATTTCACTTTGTATGTTTTTTCTTAAAAATAGTTACTACATACTCTTTCACCAGGAGGTCCTGGCGGGCCATCATTTCCAGAGTTGCCCTGAAAAATAATATTTATATATTTTATATATAAAAGAATTAAAGTATATTATTTTCACTTGCTAAAAATGTAACTACTGCGCAAGATTATACCTTAGGCCCAGCTTTTCCTGTTGGCCCCCTGGGTCCTCTCTCTCCCCGTGGCCCCTTTAGAAATTCAAACAAAAGCTTGATTATTTTTTATGCTCAAATGGTCTAGAATGGAGTGCCATGCTTGCCATCTGCACACAAATAGGAGTGTGCTGAGTAAGACTAACCGTTGGTCCTCTCTGTCCACGTGGGCCAGGCTTTCCTCCTCTTCCCTGTGCACATCAAGAGCAAATACAAGGTTCATAGGAATGCCATCCATCCATCCATTTTCTCCCACTTGTCCGTTGCCGGGTCGTGGGGGCAGCTGTTGGAGCTGCCCAAGTCACATAGCACCATGCCCCTATGGCTCCTCCTGCAGGTGGTGGGTCCACGGGAGGACGGCCTCATGGTTCCAAACGGTTCCAAACGGGCCTGTTGGTCTCTCATAGGGGGCCCATTCACACTCTCATTCATACACCAGTGTACGCAGACACTGGAGGCAAGGAGGGTGAAGTGTCTTGCCCAAGGACACAACGACAATGTGCACCTTCAGGAGGCGGGATTCGAACCCCCGACCTTCCGATCATGAGCCGACCCGCTCTACCATCTGCGCCACCGTCGCCAGGTTCATAGGAATGTATATGTAAAATTATTTAAATGCATTGTAATCCTTAATTTCCAGTGGATACAAATTATTTGATTTAGAGATTCACCAATCCATCTTTTTTGCTTCCAATACGATACCGGGGGTTTGAGTATCTGCCGATATCCGATATTAACCGATAGCAAAATACTTTTCTAAAAGTAGCTGCTGAGTGAAAAGGTGAAGTGTCCTCTTTTCTCCATTGTGAGATCAATAAAGTCTTATAATTTCTTGCAAACGAGATGCTACAGATCAATGTTCAATTATATCTTATATTATATTTTATTGGAAAAACATCAAGAATTACTGGACTTTTCTACACTAAATATCCTTGGATATATGGCAGGCTGTTAGGTTGCACTAATATAAACAACTCAGATGAAGTGATCTGAGCATTACAACTTGTGCATTACAAATACACTCCCTTCCAAAAGATTGGGGTCTCTTAAAATGCCCTTATTTTGAAAGAAAAGCACAGCTTTTTTAAATAAGGATAACATTAAATTAATTAGAAATACAGTTGAGACATTGTTAATGTTGTGAATGCCTATAATAGCTGGAAACCAGGGCCGGCCCACTCTATAAACAGACCAAGCAACTGCTTAGGGCCCTAAGGCAACCAGGGGTCCCCCACCAAGTGTGACTACATTTGTATTGCAAAAAAATAAATATTTCAAAGCATGTAGAGAAAAGTGCAGTACAATGCTCAAGTCAACAAAATAATGAAATTGTGTTTATTCACCATAGCCTAGCAAAATGTATGTTGTCTACACTTGTTTATGTGTGGGAAATGTGTTAACGTTGTCTCAAAGGACCCTTCACTTCAAGAAGTAAGAGGACCAAGCACTAAGAGCACAATCATCAATACTGAGCACGATCAACACAGGCTTTATAAGGGGCCCCACTTCAAATTATGCTTAGGGACCCATTAACGCCTGGCCTCGCCCTGCTGGAAACGGTAGATTTTTAATGGAACATTCACATAGGTGTGCAGAGGCGCATTTCTAGCAACCATCGCTTCAGTAATAATAATAATGCATCGGTTTTATATAGCGCTTTTAGGGCCACACAAAGACGCTTTACATAAAACTATTCATTCACTTCATACTAGGTGGTGGTAAGCTACTATTGTAGCCACAGTTGCCCTGGGGTAGACTGGCAAAAGCGAGGCAACCAGTCTGCGCCATCGGCCCCTCCGAACACCACCAACCACTCACTCACTCATTACATTCACCAGGTTTCCTGGTGTTACCAAACGGTCTCCCATCCAAGTACCGACCAGGCCCTTCACTGTTTAGCTTCCAAGGTCTGACGGGATCTGACCTTTTCACTTGCTAAGCCAAAGGCGGTATGGTCACATTGTGTTAGCTAATCTTGTTAAAGGGTAATTGCTGATTAGAGAAGCTATAGAACTGGCCTGGGTGACCCCAAACTTTGGAACGGTAGTGTCCCTCATGGTGCCCTGTGGGGGGTGCCCCTGGAGTATGGGGTCTGGGGCCCTCTACTAAGGGCTGTCCGTTCCCTGTATGACCGCAGCAGGAGCTTGGTTCGCATTGCCGGCAGTAAGTCAGACCTGTTCCCGGTGCGTGTTGGTCTCCGCCAGGGCTGCCCTTTGTCACTGGTTCTGTTCATTACCTTTATGGACAGAATTTCTAGGCGCAGCCAGGGGCCGGAGGGTGTCCGGTTTGGGAACCTCAGAAGCTCATATCTGCTGTTTGCAAACAATGTTGTTCTGTTGGCTTAATCAAATCAGGACCTCCAGCGCGCACTTGGGCGGTTTGCAGCCGAGTGTAAAGCGGCCGGGATGAGGATCAGCACCTCCAAAAAGGAGCCAGCTGAAGTGGCTAGAGCATCTGTTCCGGATGCCTCCTGGTCGCCTCCCTCGGGAGGTGCTCCAGGCATGTCCTATTGGGAGGAGGCCTCGTAGAAGGCCCAGGACACGCTGGTGGGACTATGTCTCCAAGCTGGCCTGGTGTTGCCTCGGGGTCCCCCCAGAACAGCTGGAGGAGGTGTGCGTGGATCGGGAAGTCTGGGCATCTCTGCTGAGACTGCTGCCCCCGCGACCCGGCCCCGGATAAAGCGGAAGAAAATGGATGGATGGATAGTCTACTTTAGGGGATCCAATCATAGTTTCTGTCACAGCCATGATTAGTCGCCATTAGCATTAGTATGCTAATACCAGCAACTAACTGGTTCTGAGCTTTAAAATGAGGTACAGCATGTCCATAATCACTGAGATTTTGTTATTATTATTAATTAGATATCTGATACCAGTATCGGATTGGTGCATCCCTAATTTGACAGACCCAAACGTTTCTGGTCAAATGAATTTGGAGAAATATTATCCAGTCCATCGCAGGGTTGTTTAGGCTAGGGACTGACTTCTCACTTGCATTGTGCCGTGTTTACTCAATCCATCAATGAATCCATTTGACTTACTCGAGTTCCTTTCTCCCCATTGGCACCAGGGAAGCCTTGAAAGCCTTGAGACCCCTGTAAGAGAAATGCCGTTTTATAAAAAAAACTGTTAAGTAGCACTGATGCAATGCTTATAATGGGCTCTTCAAACAAATATCAAGATCACCTTATGTAGATTATCTACACACTAACCTTTGGTCCTTGTCTTCCTGGATATCCAGGCAGCCCAGGAACACCAAGTTTACCCTGCAAAACATAGCCCATTGTGTAAATCATTACATAAACTTTGATTATAAAAAGATTTTGAAATGTTGAAAACGAAAAGGTATTACCTTCTCACCGTTTGGTCCGAGTGGACCAGCGTCTCCAGAAAGACCCGAACGACCTTTTGGACCTTCAGGGCCATCTTCTCCTCTGGGTCCTGCTGGTCCAAGCTCTCCCTGGAAAGAATACACAATTATATGTCAAGAAAACAACACAAATATAACTGCACTTAACTACTAACTACTTGTACTTCCTAGTACAAGTTAAGTAAGTTATTTTACTTTGGGAGCTAGTACAAGTACTTCATGCAAGAAAGCTCTTCGAAGTGCCCTTAAAACTGAGCATACATTTTCCTCAGTGATGTTTTAAAATTACTCATTTAGATTCTGTTCTATGACTGTATCCCCAGGGTCGACAGCCGTCTCAAATCTTTGCTTTCATTTGGATTGCTGCATCTCTAGAGAATAACAGACTGGAGGCCCATGTCTTGTTCTCAAGTTTGAAGGGGTTTTAACTGCCATCAATTTATTTATTGAAGAGTGTGGTCAATGGCCACATTATTTGATGTTTAAAGTATAGGATGATGTTTTTAATGTCCTCACTCTACTTTGTACTGTATGATACAGGGACGAGGGAAGCAACTTGAGTATCATTGAGCCTCATTCTCGACTCGTTCTTACGCACACATTTGTTCATAACACCTTCTTAGGAAGTTTTTTGGCATTCACAAAACTTGGTCTTAGCTGAAAACATTCCTCCGTAAGAACAAATCATGTCAGGAGCACTCTTATGAACAAAAAGGTCTCCAGTTCTGTTCACAACCATGCTCCTGATGGAACTCAACACTCTGAGTCATATATATTTGTACATACTAAATCTTGTAGTAATTAATTCCAGAAAACAAGTAAATTATAATAAATTACATATATGCTGTTTATTAAGAAATAAGTTGGAAATCCTACTTGCAGTCTTATAAATGGCAAATAAAGTATTTTTACGTATTACTGCTTAAACGTTTTAATGCCGCTTATAAATAGCTCTAATGTCCACTGCATTGACGTTGTTTGATAAAGACGAGTGTCGGCCTTGATGTCACGACCTTGTGTTTACATGTCAGGTGGATTGTCACACTGCCGCCACTGCACCTATTTATTGTAGGTTATGTTTATTTAATAATTTTGTATTGAGAGCAAATTTGCGTGCCCAAAGATTTGGGTGGGTGCTTGAGTGCTGTGACTATGGCTGAGTATTCACCAACCTACAGAACACAGGTGCGAATAATTTTTCCTACTTCAGAATGTGTCGTGAATCTGGCGCAGTTTCCTCACAGTGCCTTTGTAAGTATGGATTTTAAGACGTTTTTAAGATGTTCATGAATGAGGCCCATTGAGTCTAGACTTTATAGTAGTGATGCTAAGTGGTGCAGCAGTACCTGTAGTTTGCTTATTACACACAAGGCTCAACCCAAAAGCATTCAATTATTTTTGCTAAAGGTCTCTTACCCTGTCGCCCTTGATGCCCATATCTCCTTTAAATCCTGGGAAGCCGTCTTCTCCCTTTGGAGTGAAGTAAAAACGGAGGTGAGAATGTTAATGAAGTCGAAAGGCCCACTCAAACACAAGGACCAAATCTCCTGTTGCTATAGTAACTCTTTTACCATTTAGGCCAACACTGTAAGAACAAATTTCTGATTAGTTTTATGAACACCATGACCTTTAAAGTGTTACACCAATCCATTACAGGGTATAAACATGGTTTAACCGACAATATAAAATAATAATAACTGTCACACTAGCAAGGTCTTTATTAGCAACACTTACTTTCTCTCCTTTATGTCCTTTTAGACCACGGACACCATCAGCTCCCTGTGCAAAGAATAACAATATATTAAACATGGCACAGCGATAAATTGCTGAGTTTTACTCCATCTTAAGTCCAAATTTACTTGTCTTCGTCCCTATCTTGAAGGTGCAGTCTAAAATATTTTTTATGGCAAATATAGCAACAACAACTGCATTTAATTGAAGGGAAATAATACTCCAAAACACTTTAAAAAACGAATTTGTGACATAGACAGAAAAAAAGATAAAAAAGTTAGCATAACTGCATACATACCTTTACACCTCGAGGCCCAGGGTAACCGATGGGACCTTGTGGACCAGATGGACCCTGAAACAATTTGAGTGAAATTCATTCAGTTAAGTGGAGGTGTGTTTTCCTAGATGTACTGCAAGTAAAGGGCATGCAGAAAAAAAAATCATTTCTAACCATAAGGCCTTTTTCTCCTGGAGGCCCTTCCTTTCCGGGATGACCCTGCAAATTATTCAAAGAAATAATGTGGCATCAATAATCCAAATGAAGAACTACCACTTCAAGACCACACCAGCTTGTTGGAATTGTTGGAACATTTTGCAGACGCATTTCTTATAGTGTGTCATTTTTTTTTTTTAGACATGTTACTCTAATACAAGGAAATAGAAGCTCTAATGGGTCTCAAGGCTGCTCTCATGGACTGCACACACAGACATGTTATTCACGCGCACTGTTCTGCAGTCAAAAGAGCGGAAGGCAGTTGATTGCCTTCTGGAGAGACAAAAGAGATGAGCAAACCCCAAATGGGTTTTTACTTCGGTGGGTGAAAATGGGGAAACCAGTCCAGTGAAAAGGACAGGAAATACAGAAAGCCTGCTGGCATAATGAGACTGGAATAACTGGAATTATGATAGCATTACTCACTGGAGGACCATCGGATCCTGGCATTCCTGGCAGACCTGGTTTTCCTGTAGGACCCTAATAAAACACAAATAATAATAATAATAATAATAATAATAATAATAATAATAATAAAAACACTGAACGATAATTACTAAAAGAAAAATTCATTTTGACAATGACAAAATCAAATATTAGAACTCAGCTTCTCCAAGGAGCATATTTCTGTCGAACCAAACTTCATTGACTTGCATTATAGTGGTGACATTAATGCATGGATCTTACCTTCTCCCCTGGGGGTCCAATCGCTCCCTGTGGCCCTGCGAGTCCCTTTAACAAAGCCATTCAAAGATAAGGGCTTTTTCTTTACACATTTGAATACACAAAGTCTGATCAGCCCCCACTCACCTGAGCGCCAGGATTTCCCTGCTGTCCCGGGGGTCCTGGCTCTCCCTGAGGGCCCTGTAAACAAAACAGCCAAATGTTTTGTTCAATAATGTCTTTTGTGTTTTGGAAGGACAACCCCATGTACACCCTTTCTGGTCTCTGTCCTGTAAATACCTCCCGGTCCCTCTCTTCAGTGTCGCCTCGGCGTTCCCATTTACCCACATTTCACTACTTTTTTATTCCTTCTATCGTTTAGGTCAGTGAAAAGAACTGGAGCTCGTGGTTACCTCTGAAGCCCCAAAACGGCAATCGTCACAACGTTCGCCTTCAATTGTCAATTTTGCTTGTTTAATAATGTTTAAGTCATTCTATTTTGAGGTTGTAGTCCTTGTGAGTGAACATTTCTTTAAACATCTTTCTGTGCAACCTATCTAACATTCAGCTAAAACACTGTTAATTCCATAATTCTTCTCTTCGTCTCTCTCTCTCTGTCTTTCCTATCCAAATTTCAGATAAAAATGTATATTCTGAATAAAAATTATCTTGTACAAACTTACAATATTTCCCTTTGGTCCATGTGGTCCATCTGATCCAGTCACACCCTATAAACAAGTAAATTACAATCAAATACTATTTGGGAATATGTCTGTACTATGAGATTAAACATAAAAAATAAAGATCAATTAGGGATTAAGAGCGGACTCACCGGAGGTCCAGGAGGTCCTTGAGGTCCTTTTGGTCCCAACAAACCACGCGGCCCCTGTAAGAAAATTACCATTAGACCCGGCATCACAGCATGTGCTGTATTTACAGGCCACCAAGTGCTACTACTGATCTACAAGGTCCCCTTGGCTAGATGGGGATCTGAGGCAATCAATGGGAAAAAAGGGATCGAATGAAAAAGGCAGCTGTGATGTCTGGTGATCCGGTAGACTGGCAAGCTTATCAGTCACTGAGGAACAAAGTAACAAAAATGAATAGGCAAAAGAAAAAACAGTACTAGCTCACCCAATTTAAAGACTGCGGAAAAAATAGTAGACAAATATGGAGAATGATAAACGAACTTCTGTGTCGAGGCAAACTTGGTAAAATGTCTTCTTTCATTGAACTGAATGGCACATTTATTACTAAACCTTTGGAAATTGCAAACTACTTTAATAGTTACTACCAGGACAAAGTGAAAACAATCAGGAATGAGATGCCCCCAGTTAGTGGGAAACTGTCAGAAAAAATAATTCGAGAAAAAAATTATGTATGATAAGTATTTATCATATCAATTTTCCAACCCGTTAAAAATTCAAAAATTATTGGAAAATATAAATTGTGATAAACCATGTGGAATTGATCATATTGGAATTGATCATATGGATGGAAAACTTCTAAAGCTTGCAGCTAAATCAGTAGTCAAGCCTATATCTTATATTTTTAAAGAATGTTTTGCTGAATGTACTTTGTGGAAAATATCAAAAGTTATGATAAAAAATTCAAAAGAGCCACTGACTGGTCAAAACAGCAGACCCATAAGCATCTTACCTGTCCTGAGCAAACTAATGGAGCAGGTTATATATAAACAAATTCAGAACTATTTTGAAGTGAATCACCTTCATTCTGACGTCCAACATACATACAAAGAAGGCAACTCAACCAGCACAGCACTTACAACTCTGACTGATGACTGGCTGGGACAAATTGATAACAAGCAATTGGTAGGATTTGTGTTTCTGGATTTCAGTGCAGCATTTGATTTGGTTGATCGTAAACTTCTACTTGAGAAACTACAGGCATATGGTTTTTCAAACACAGCTATCAGTTTTTTAAGGGGTTATTTGGTTGACAGAACACAATGCATTGCCTTCAATGGTTCCCATTCAGACACTATATCCCTAACCTGTGGAATTCCACAGGGCAGTTGCCTAGGTCCTCTCCTATACAGTGTTTATGTAAATTATATGTCGTATGTTTTACGTAAGGCCTGTATGACTGTATATGCAGACGATACAACAATGTATGTTTCCTCCTGTCCCGTCGACCAGGTTAATAATGTGCTACAACAGGAGCTAATGTCTACTTATGAGTGGGGGATCGAGAACAGGCTAAAACTGAATGTATTCAAAACTATGTGTATGATTTTAGGTTCAAATCATGCTAGGAGAGAAACCCCAAAGTTAAAACTCTCCCTCAATAACAAATCATTAGAATAAGTGACAGAGATTAAACTGTTGGGAGTAACTTTAGATCAAACTCTGTCATGGACGACACATATAAATAACATCGTAACTAAAATGAGTAGGAATATCTCGCTAATAAGATGCAGTGCCCCTTTTATGTCATTAGAAACAAGAAAACTTGTATTATAGTCTTTAGTTTTATGTCACTTGGACTATTGTCCCGCTGTATGGTCCAGTGCTGCAAAAAAAACACCAACACAAACTCCAGATAGCTCAGAATCGGGCTGCTAGGCTTTTCCTAGGTTGTCCTTTTCGAACAAATATTATTGCTATGCATCAAAAACTGTCATGGATGAAAGTCAAGGATAGATTGGACTATAGCCCTGTGTTGTCTTTGCATAAGATCTGGACCTTACACAAACCCCTTAGCCTGTTCTCCAAACTGCAGCCCACCTGTAACAGACATGGCTTTAGCACAAGGCAAGCCTCTAATACAATTTTTTCTTTGCCTCGGCCACGATCTAATGCACTAAAAAGTACATTTATATACAGAGTCATTTTACACTGGAATATGCTGCCTCAGGAAATTAAGAGAATAAGTAATCAGCCAAAAAAAAATTTATAATAATAATAACCTGACTTAATGTTGCTTTGTGTATTGTAATGCACTTGACTTGTTTTATAATGTCTTACCTTCATTATTGAATTGAATGTAGAACTCTGTATTGTTGATGTGTATTGTATAAATTACATTTTGACTTGTTTTTATTATGAGAATGGACCCCAGGAAGAGTAGTCTTTGCGCTGGTAAAGACTAATATCGGGATCCTTAAATAATAAAAAATAATAATAAAATAGACTGGAAATATTTTTCAAATTATAGAGAGTATGAACCTAACTCAATGTTCCATACGGAGAGTCAAAACATATAATAAGACTCAATTGACACTCATTTGGCCTCTGCAATGCTGTTACAATGCGATGACCTTACTTGCGTTCACACTATATGGTACTTAATACTTCCGTCAATTCAACAAATCTTTTTTCTACCATATGGTCCTTACTAATATAGTAAATCCATGAGCCATTGCAGACTAGTTTGTGTCATCTTGTGCAGTATTTCTTATTGTAACTGATGCAGCACACCCTGGTGGACAAAGTAAGACATAGTAGAATTCATTTAACTTTTTTTATAATTCAGTTGATGCTTTGAACTAGATATAAAACTTCTCTCCCTGACTTTGCATAATAGTTACAATAATGAAGGCATAAAATATCTCACGAGCAGTAATGCATAGAAAAGTATAAGGGCGATGATAAAACTTCAGGACATATTTTGACCTCTGACTCCATCATATAAGTTCTCGGAATAGGATTGAGTGTAATGGAAATGATCACTCACTGGTTCACCAGGAAGTCCCCTGGGTCCGATCTCTCCATCATCTCCCTGGGAGAGAGAAAGAGCAGGTCAGAGAGTGGAACAGAACGAGAATGATAATGGAGAGGAAATTGAGAATGTGTGAGGTGTGGGTTGAACGAATAATAGACAGTCACAAAGAGAGTGCAGGCGAGACAAACTCAGGGTGCATTAGCAGCAGGTAATGAGGATGGAGGTAAGATAAAAAGCAGATAATAGTGTGGAGGTATAAAATACATTTAAGATAAAAATGAGGAAGAGATGGAACAGAGAACAGCTCAATAAAGACTTGATAAGATGGCAAAATGTTGCAATAAAAAGCACTGTGTGACTTTCAGCAACATGAAAAGCTCGACATATACTGACATATAACAAGACAAATCTTTACTTTTTCTTTACTTCTTTAGATTTTCACTCCAAAAATATAAAGACAAAGAAAATGATTAAATAAATTACATCCAACACTTACTCTTTCTCCATCCTCTCCAGGAGCACCAGGAGGTCCCGAAGGACCTGGTTCACCCTGTAACATTTTACATGCATTTATTGTCAGGACAAAAGGGGGAAATATAAATGTTGTTGGAAATGTATTTGTTGATTTACCCTGTGCCCTTTTTCACCAGGAAGTCCAGCTAGACCATCAAAGCCTCTGTCTCCCTGAAAATTACATACAAAAGTTACATCAAAAAGTGTAAAACACAATTAATGGCAAATGTTACCTTTGGTCCAGATTGTCCTGGCATGCCTCTTGCGCCGTCAGCTCCCGATCTACCCTGAAAAATTAATATATATATAAAGCACATATACATGAATGGTGTTTTAATTTGTAAAAACTCTTTTAGTTTGGCTAATTCTTACCCTTCGGCCTGGTTTTCCAAGAGGTCCAGAAGAGCCCATGGGGCCTCTTGGTCCCTAAAACCATCACCTATTGTTAATAATTGAACTTTCTACAAATGCACAGATGTTGCTTTTTAACAAACCTGAGGTCCTGCCTCTCCTGATTCACCCTTCAGACCTGGTACACCAGGAGATCCCTAAGAATGAAAATATTAATTTGAGGCAAAACTGTCAGAAAAAATATTTTTTTAAATGGGTAAAAAATATTTTTAAGTACGTACAAGAGGGCCAGGTCGACCTGTTAAACCCATTGGACCAGTTGGACCTCGCATTGCAAGCTAAAAAAAGTCATAAAATAATAATTATATATATATATATATATATGTTTCAATACGAATACGGACTAAATAAAACCAGATATAGTGTGTTTGTATCATTTTACTTTCATCAAATAAATGTTGTTATGTCTGTGATCAATTAACAATAATAATAATAATAATGCATTAGTCTTATATAGCGCTTTTCCAGACGCTCAAAGTCGCTTTACAATTTTTGGTGCATTATTCATTCACTCCATACTAGGTGATGATAAGCGAGGCAACCAGTCTGCGCACATCAGCCACCACCACCAACCACTCACACACACACTACATTCGCCAACAAATGTTCATTGAAGATACAGTATATTATTATATCAAAGTTATGAAAAATGCAGGTGATGCAAAGAAAATAACATTTATAACACCAAATGTCACAGTAAATTAAAAATATTTACTCTGGCCTGCTGCATGATGGATTGCATCTGGGCTTCTTGGGCTGACATTGCAGGTCCTTTTTGTCCAGAGTCACCTCCGGCACTAAATCTAAACTAAAGGAACAAACGATGAGATTATACGTTTGACATTTTTCTTTTTGTATTGTATAATGTATAAGATCTTTGGAAAACATGTGACCTAAGATCTAAATGTTCATATTGACCGAAGAAAAATAAACTACTACTACTACTACTACATTAATTTAAAACATAAATGTGTACAAGACAAAAGTAAAATAAAAAGATCTATGAAATGTAAACAAAACCAAAAAAACGTAATGACTTTGGACATTTGGACACACAAGTGTGAGTAAAGTGATGTCTAGTGACATCTGCTGGTGGTTCTGGGGAATTGCATAATTTGGTTGTAGCTTCTATTGGGCTCCTTTAAGAATCATGACGAGCTAAATTTAATAATAGTATAAGCTAGTGCTTCTTTACATTTTCACACCAAGCACCACCTCATAAAATAGCTAACCCTCCAAGTACTGAACAAATCAAATTACGACTAAAAAAGGTCTAAAATAGCCCTAAATTGGACTAAATTATGTCCAAACTGGTTGTAAACCATGACTTAACAAAAAAAAATAAAAAACTTATGAATAAAGTCTAAAACAGCAGATGACTCTGAGTACCACCATAAACAAACAAAGCCCATTTACCACCAGTTGTACACGTACCGCAGTTGGAGAACTATAGGTCAAAATGAGTTGAAGAAACACTTACACTAGCCTTCTCTATTGTAAACTTTCAATAGGGACAAAATAGTTATATACTGGCATTACCCAAAACAATAATACATTTAAAACAGGGGTGTTACATTTTACTTACAGGTAACATGAGGACTGTTCCCACTGGTCCTGGTAAGCCATCAGCTCCGGGTAGACCAGGCCGCCCGGGAGGACCCTTTCAACAACACACACATACACTCAAACGTTTTGTATGCTATATGTTTTATATTACTGAACAATTATTGGGGCATCACTGCAGAATTACTCATATATTATTATTTGAATTCTACTTACCCTCTCTCCAAGATCTCCAGCACTGCCTGGAGGACCAGATGAACCTGGGGGTCCAGGGAGACCCTGTAAAGAAAAAATTGCATTTTAACAGTGAGAGGGCAATGCAGAAATAACATATCTGATTCCGTAAATGTTGCTGCCTTTATCTCACAAAGAGGTCACATATGGGAGAGAGGAATGTATGAGGCAATAAAGAACTGTTGAGCGTAAATCTTTTGTGAGGTGCTTTGTGTTTAACTAATGCTTAATGCTTCAGTGGCTTGTTTCTATGGCACTCTATCAGCTGAGTATCAAGAACAACTGTTTGACAAAGAAAACTTGGCAAAATGTTGTTCCTTCACATCTGGACAAGCCCTTCTGCTCCGGGGAAATCTTAGATTACTCCCCTTGCTTTAGTAACTGAACAGACAGGGCTGTTACTCAAAAGTAGTGTCTTAATCTTGAAGTGTTCAATAGTTGTTACCATATTTTTGCTATAATTACGAATGGAAATATATGTTCTATTAAACTATACATAAATCATCTTTAAAACATAAAAAAGTCTATGAGATGACTTACTGTTGGTCCTTCAGGCCCTGGTGGACCTTCTACCAGCATTCCCTACAATGGATAAAACGGACAGTTATCAATTCAACATGTATTGCTGCTGTTCTTTCTTTCTTTCTTTCTTGTAGCTCTGCTAGAGACTGAAAACATCTGAAACTGGTAACATTTGATTAATTAATATGTAAAAACAATGTTAGAAAACAGAATGGATCATAATCCTCCATAAAATGATCTTGTTACATATGTTTATACAAATATTTTTGAACCTATTCTAAAGACCTACTGGGAAAGCAACTTTTGGACGTATTATGTTAGGATGATTGCTGACTGTGAAGCTAGGGGATGATTGTGTTTGGTATGGACTAAGCATATCTCTAATGCGCAGTTTACTCATGTGTGTTGTCAAACTTACAGGCTCAATGACAGCAGGCTCCCCCTTCTGTCCCTTCTCACCACGAGCACCATCAATCTACAAACAGAACAGGAATAAGCACGCTCTAATTCATCTGTTTATTTCTTCATTTTAATATTAATGTATCTACTTATTATACCTGTCCATAATATTCATCGGTCTCAGCTGGGAGTTCTTTCTCTTTTTGATCCAGATCGTCATAGTACGTATTATATTCTGCGTCCAGCTCACTGTCAGTATAATCGGTGATGTCCTTCTCCTTGAAGATATTTATGTCAAAGTCCAGCTCGCCATCAACGCCCAATCCGGTTCCAGTGGCAACGGACCCGCCAGCTCCCGTGCCGGCGCTTGCTGAGCCTGCCCCAGTAGTAGATGAACCTCCCGCAGACACAGAGCCGCCACCAATGGAAACAGAACCTCCACCAACTGAGACAGAACCTCCGCCAGTAGCACCTCCTCCAACTGTGATTGTGGAGCTGCTGCCCCCGCCACCGATTTGGGCCGTGGAGGTGCTGCTGCTGCTGCTGCCACCTCCACCTCCAATATGGACTGAAGAGCTGCCACCTCCACCTCCAATATGGACTGAAGAGCTGCCACCTCCACCTCCAACGTGGACTGAAGAGCTGCCGCCTCCACCTCCAACGTGGACTGAAGAGCCGCCGTCTCCACCTGTTGTATAAGAGCCGCCGAGGTCATAGTCGTATCCATCACCGTAATCGTCATAGGCACCACTGACCTTTAAAACATAAGCGAATAAGCAAGCATGTCAGTGAAGCGAATGAGCCCCAAAGTATGCGATTAAACATTTTACATTATGCAGTCCATCTCGGCTTGTACAGGACATTTTACCAACACAAAGTCTTCAAAGCAGAGAATACAGAAATACCACATAATAATCACATTACAAATACCAACATCTAAACAATAGTTTAATTGCTTAAAAGATCTGGTCTGTTGATACAATTTGAGAAATGGGCCGATTTTCAGGCGGCATTTAGTTTTAGGTATAAAGAAATATGTGCCACTTCTAGTATGAAAACTGAAAGTATTTTATCTGCACTCTTGCCTTTTACTGTAATTGATCAATTTTTATGTTGATGTTTTAATGATTGATTTGATCTGTTTTCTTGTAATTTTATGCAACTGTGAAAGCACTTTGAATTGCCTTGTGTATGAATTGTGCTCTACAAATAAACTTGCCTTGCCTTGTCTTGCCTAGTATGACAGATGGTTAAATGAAGTTGACTCACTAATGTTCTTCAATATCTCCAATGAGAAAAACAAAAGAAAAAGATTCCACGGTAAACCTATTACAGGCTTAGTTCAGCTTCCAGAGAGCAAAAAGGTTAACGCCAGTTCGTATATTCTTATTGACAGTTGCTGGAGAGGTAAAGGGAGTACAGGAAAGGTAAAGTAGATTTCATATATTTTATAAACAGTCTCCCCAGGTTACAATAAGCACCAGCAACACCATCTCTACTCACAGTTGTCTTGTTGGTTGTGATCGATCCTCCCCCGCCGCCAATGACACTCCCTGCGTCCAGTTCAACTTTGGACCCCGCGCCCAAGTTGATGTCCCCTCCGGTGCTAACGCCGGAGATGGTGACGCGCCGGGTTGTGTCTGTCTCCGGTGCGGCTGTGGATTCATCGTAATAGGTGTCGTAGCCGTCGTAGTTGTCATAGGGGCTAGTTTCCACTCCGTCGTTGTCGCCTCCCGCTGTCGCCGAGGAGCTGCTAGACGAAGTACCGGACGACGACGATGATGATGATGATGAGCCGGTGGAGATTGAAGTCAATACTTTGCCGCCTGTGCCACCTGAATGGCCTCGTAGTACTTCCTCCACTTCGGTCGGAACACTGTCGGAATAAGTCTCCTAAAAACACACACGTATCATGCAGTAATCCAAAGTAATTAAACAATACTTTCACAAGCATGGATGACTTTAGCTTCCTTAACTGCTTCTGCTGTTGGCTCCTCTGCGTCAGGGGTAACGTCTTCATAATAGTAAGGGTATTCATAGTTGTAAGAGTCGGATTCTTGATTCTGCACCAATGCACAACAAAAACACAGTAAGCAAACAGAGATCACATAGATAGACTGAAAGTTCATTTAAAAAAAGCAACTAAATTTAACTTCATAATATGTAAGACTATAGGCATCATATAAGCAGAAGCAAGATATTGGTGTTTATTTTGGAGGGACCTTGAAGGCTCTGGATTTTGAGGGAACAAAGGCAAAATGTAGGTGGAATGTGGGTGTATAACTGATATACAGTGTGTTATGTTATTTTTATTACAAATGATCTAGGTCTGTGTAATCTTTTGACTGACAGAAATTGGCCCAGTAGAATGACAAATCACTTGTTTCTGCTGATTTACCACATTCATATGCAAGGTCAAATGGTAAAGCATGTCTTCCCACAGTGAAAGCAAGAACATGGTGTATTTAAGCTCTCGCGTTAGAGTGACAGGCTTGGGCAAGCATCACACCATTTCTGAATCATCCTTCCTGAACATTATTAGCAAATCACTTATCTGAGCACACCACTTATAACAGCAAATCTCCCTGATTACTCTTACACAAGCCAAATGTCGTTTATAAAAGTAAAGTAATTATCGGAGAATGTATTGTGTTTGACAACCAATGGTGTGTTGGGATCTTGGTTCTGGGGCTGGTCCGGCGCTGCCACCTCACAATCAGGGCTGTAGTGCTCACAGTAGTCATAGGCAGCGCGGTGGTCTGCTACAATCATTAGCTGCTGGATGTCTCCCTGGAAACAAAAACAACAACAGGAAGTTAGAAGACCATGTCCACGACAAGATGAATGAATTAAAGCTATATCAGAACTTCTGAAACGCCACAAATTAGTACAGTATTTCTGTACTAATGATGGTATGTGAATTGATTTATTTTCTCCTCTGTAGTTATAGTCTTATAATTTAAGGAGAATGTAATTTATGTTTGTCCTCCCCACTTATTCACAACTATTTAAGCCACGGTTTAACCCTTGTTTAGACCTGATTAAGCCCAAGTTTACACTTGGTACGTCCAGTACTTGGAATGAAAAGTTTGAGAATCTCTGCTTTTAAGAAAACATGTGCAATCTCGTAGCAGCTGACCTGACTCATAATGTATACTATATAGTATGAGTCATGCCGAATACTCTACAGTGTAAAGTATTCGGCATGGGACAGTGGCATAAGTCAAACACTCAGGAAACAAAGATGAGAAAACAAAAACAGCAGTGAAAAAGGCTCAGAAGGATCCCCAGGCTACACAGGAAGTCGGGTGTCAACTGCGTATTCAACACAATGGATTTGGCACAAAACTGTTTCACCCAAAAATCCCTCACAGTACTTCCAAATGTGGTGATGTCATTCTTCATCGCTCAACAAATTTTCATCTCACTCTCATCAATGTGTGCGATGCAGCCATGGGAAAAAGCAACAGCACAGAGATGTTTTCAATTATGTCAAGATGCCAAACCCCAAGCATGTCATTCCAGCTCATATTCTCGAAAGGATTTCTATTTTTTCCTGCAAGCAGAATACATTTTATTTGTGGTCTGCTCAGTGACAGTTTACAAAGGACACCAATCTAACTTTGCAGCCACTGAGTGTGCCACACAGAACTCGGGTCCTTTAATAATCATAGCAGGGCCCTACACAAGATGTTGTTTCCTGTCTCTGGCTTAAGCTATCACTGAAGTTTATAAGGGATGCACAAAAGCAAATCAGCCTTAGGACTGTGTTAGTAATTAGTAGCGCATTTAGGAGTTATGAATTTGGTTGTTACCCTCAGAATTTTACCTTAAACTGTGTTAACATGTCAACTTTTTCTTTTGCCAAATTTAAGATTGTTGTTTCATTTGGGGAGTTTGGGGAGTAAATACTCCCCAATACTCCCCAAACGGTGCTGCATATTTATGCATAGTTGGCAAAGCCCTCAGTCAATTAGAAGGCTTGTTAAAACCAAAGAAACTCAACCTAAGTCATCTGTATGAGGGTTCAAAATACTTTTTTTCTTCAATTTCGCCAAAACCATCGAATTATGACTGATGCAGTCATGCTAGGATGCTAATAATTTAAGAGTAACTGTAAAAAGTGAAGTCAATGATACAACAGAAAAACTGATGATGGTTTACTCCACATGCAAAATACTGTAACCATTCTCAATTTAGATTTCAAAGGTTCCTGTCGCATCGTCAAAACCCCGTAACTCTACCATCAATCAGACATGCATTTTCCTTCTTGCCACTCATAGGATCAGTGGCTAAGTATTTTGTTCAACAGACACTCTACAACTGCACTACGCCAGATCCTCTTTTAAACAATTTCTCAGCAGTAGCCATTTAGGGTCAAGGATTTCTGGTATGTTTGAGGAAGGTGACCCCAACATAGCTCAAGATTTATAAGACACTGCACAGTAATGACAAACTCCAAAGTTACATGATTGCACATAAAAAACAAAAAACAATCAAAATACATACCTACAGTAAAAAGTTAATTTGTGAATCATCATGATTACCTGCATCCAAAAGTTCAAGACCAATCCAATCATTTTTTACAGTATAATTACTATAAGTATTATTGTATATTTTGTTTGCTATTTACAAACAACATAAACTCTATCCCCTATTTTTGGGGTAGAGTTTACTGTATGTTGATTCTCACAAAGACAGCAGCTTGTCGTTCCTCTGTTACTTCAGGAACAGGAAGTAATAACTGAATGTGTGTGTGACATATGCAGGACACGCATGCAGGATCACACAGGCTTCACAACACACACGCAGACACTACTGGGACATGCTTTGGAGATTGACTCCAAAGCACAGTGGGGAAGATAAAAGACATGCAATCAGCTTTCTTATTTGAGCGGAGAGAGACACTGACATTTTTCATTGTGGAGCATCATGTGGCACATCAGAGCAGTGGTTAAGGTTCAGTCGTACGACAATAACAGGGCTACAGCTGACAGCATCTCCCTGGATGCCTGTGACATATGAGAGCGCTGCTGGTCCCTGCCCCTCCGGCCAAACTCCAAGTGCAAGCCATTAGAAAAAGGGAACAAAAATGACTGACCTCAGTCACATATTCTTCATGTTGCTACTCTCAAAAAAGAGAGTGAATTTAATTCAAAAATTAAGGGTTTTTCGTGTCTAATGAGTACAACAGTAAAGGCAATATTGTGTGTAGAAATACCAGAAGTAGTGGTGGAAGAGTACTTGCAATATTGTAGATTATAATACCAATGATATATATCACACAGCAGACACCTCATAGGGACATAGAGGGTTTAAGACATTTCATACTAAATACAGTAAAAGCATTTGTAATCAAGTATAATAGGTCATCTTATAGTGATCATAGTACCGGAACGATACAGAGCACCTCATAAAGCACAAGAAAGATAAGAACACATGATTGATCAGTTAAACTTACAAAAATCCTCCAAATCAGAATACTGTATGCAATACATGTGTTGACCAGATGAGGGCATAAGAGAGCTCTAGTGTGACTGAAGCCAAACATCTGGCTGCATCTGAATTTGACTCACAATCAAAAGGAGTGGAATGAGCTCTTCTCTGTGTTGCCTTTTTTTATTTATTTTTTTACATAGGCCTAAAGAAGCTATAACACATTTCTATATGCAAATATGCATAGCCTGTCCATTCTATTATAAAAGCCCACAGGAGTAGAATAAGTGCATAAGAAAGGGGCACCCCACCATCTGAAAGCCCCAAACTCAGTATTATTTATCATTTCCTGTGTGCTAATAGAGAATGTGGGTAGGACAGCCCCTCCAGATTGGAGTGAGTTAGTGGGAGGTCTGGCTGCGTTTTAAGGAGAACTACTTCCATGACATATTTACACAGTCGGCTGTAAGCTCGGAGCCAGCCGTTTTTCCTATTGCCAGTGCACACCAACACATTTGCAGTCCCACCACCTGGGCTTTTTCCAACACGACCGCAGAAACCAAACAACATGTAGTCGAGGTCAGAAAGCTGCAGTCAGGACATAAATCCGAACGGACAACAGCATCACCACCTGGACAGTGTGTTGAGCTTTTTTCTTTTTAGTTATTATTACCGGTATATATCTATTAAATCTCTTATAGCTCTTATATCATTATTTCAGCCAGTGTGTCAGGAGAAGATTGATGCTTTTGAAATGCAAGAGGATGGCACAAACTTTACAAATGTGTTGGGTTCTGCTCTACTTTTTTGTGAGATTGAGAACCATTTCCTTAACTCAAACAATAAAGGTTTCTTAGACTCAAAAATTCAGACGGCATCAACCTACTCCAGACAGTGGCTTGATCCCAGAGGTCCAGGCTTCCAAGATCAACAGTACTGTCAGCCACTCAACTTACCCAACTCACGTCCCCTTTAAGTATTTCTCTCTGCATTTCCCCAAGCCCAACAAAGCTTCAACAGCCAAAGCATGTCCTTTTTTAACAGCTCAACACGTTAATCTACCTGGTGCATTTTCTTTTGGACCAGTGGAAACATGAGCATCTTGACTTGAGTTTGAGTTTCTACATAAGAAAACTGCTGAGGGCACACTTTGGCATGCTGCTGGCACAGTGGAGGAATAACAGAGGGAAAAAGTGAGTGAAAGACAAACATCTGACACGAGTTAGAGAATTTCTGTTCATTATCCACAGTGGAAACTTCTGCAGCTCGGGGCCGGGGATTCTGCTGCACAATGTATACTATTAAATGTGAATTAGATTGGCACTTTTTGATTTACTATTATTTATTGTTATTGCTTTATTTTTGTCATTTTGTGGTTTCTTACAGCCAATTTGTTAGAGAATTATGTCTTAAACTTTCAGTAGCAGCTCAGATAATACATAATACTAACCAGCGTAAATGATTAGGCTTGGTTCTTGTTTGTAGGATGACCGGGGAGCCAAAAAATAATAGCAAGCTATGAAGCATTTCGCAGTCATCAAAATTTAGAACATGGACTGCTGGACTGTAACATGCTCAAAATAGAAATACCTACAGTATATCCTTGCATTGTGACTTTGAGACTAGGATGAATGTTTTTGTCATAAGAGATTTAACAAAATGTCTATTGCACCATTTTCAGGTTTTTATTCTCCACAAACTAAAACCAAAGTTGAACTTTTTCAAAACAATAACATCATCATTTTACCATCTGAAAAACCTTGCCAAGATCTGAGATAAAGTGTAGAAACAAGATTTAGAGACACTTATAGATTAGGTTAGTAGTCTAAACTCCAGCAGGTTAGACTACTGTAACGGCCTGCTCACTGGCCTTTCTAAACGAGCTGTTAGAGCTGCAGTACATCCAGAACGCTGCTGCTCGAGTCCTGACAAGAACCAGGAAAAACGACCATATTAGTCCAGTGCTCCGGTCTCTGCACTGGCTTTCTGTCGCTCAGAGACACAAGCTCTGCTTTTCATGGTTTAGCACTAAAATACATCTCTGACATGTTAGAGCCGTCTTGGGCCCTGAGAACTTGAGGGAGGGGTCTCCTGGTGGTTCCCAGAGTCAATACGGCGGCACGGTAGCACAGCGGTTAGCGCTCGTGCTTCACAGCTAGAAGGTCCGGGTTCGATTCCCACCTGGACGGGGCCTTTCTGTGCGGAGTTTGCATGTTCTCCCCGTGTCTGCGTAGGTTTCCTCCGGGTACTCCGGTTTCCCCTACCACTAAAAACATGTACAATAGGCCCAGGGACTGCAGGTGGAAATTAGCACAAGTGCTATATAACCTGGTACAATGCATCTCTCCTTTCTGAGGCTAATGTATATTGTACACTGTCCCTGTTCAAATAAACAAATACTAAACACGGTGAGGCTGCGTTTCAGTTTCATGCAGCTAAAATCTAGAACAGTCTTCATGAGGATGTGAGACAATGACAATATTCAATTATTAACGTATTAATTAACAACGCGGCAATGATCGAATAACACAAGGTATGCTACTACGGACTTACAAACACACAACATTTTTCAACTATACTACTACTACTAAATATTTCGATAGATCGATAGTTCGATAGTTTGTTGTCTTGAGACTGGGCTGTGATTGGCTATAACAATGTGCACTTAATCGAATCAGCAGCAAATGTTGGCTAAATGTTTGTCCTCTCTCCAAATGAATAGAGCTGAAGCGATCCCAGATTGATGTCAGTGCTAATGTTATTATTATTAGCAATGTAATATCAATCTGACTTTCTCCAAGTTACATTATTGGCAAAAAAATATCCACAAATATTTGACAGAGAAACCAAATGGTGGATTGGGTGATGGTATGAATGAGATCCTTGAGATGCACCTCTGTTCCTCATGACTGAACCCTCTGATCTCAGATGAGTAGTGACCCAAACTGAAAGCACCAGAATGTGTAAAAGTCATCAGTGTAATAAAGCCCTTAACAAGCCTCAAGTTCATGTGTTGCGTTTAATGGCTTTAACCTTACTTTGTCCTCCTTGTCTAATCAATTAATATGAATGCCTTTACTGCACAATACATTTTTACAACCCCCCCCCCCCCCCTCACCAAACCAAAAACCTCACGATGAGGTCATGAGCACAAACATAACATTATCATAGTTTCCAGAGATTGATTCCAAACTGATGACTCTGTATCTCCTTCCCATTTTCCATCTAGGACATGTTTTGACATTTGCAAATGAAGCATCAAATTCATCAAAGAGTCAAATAAATGTTGAGTACCCAATGTAGTACTGATCTAACAAAGGGGAAGAAGAAGATGTTCAAAGTGTTTTGATAATACATTTTACACCTCAGAAAGCAGTCAGACACACACGCACACACACGCACGCACACGCACACACACACACACACACACACACACTCATGTATGCCCAACAAATAAGCTCAATTGAAGCCGAAACCTCTTATGTGTATTAAGTCATTAGCTGCGGTTATAATGAAGCAGTAATAGTCTCTCATGAGTGATATTTAGAGTTGCAGTACCATCATTATACTGATATAATTACTGTTTCATTTTTAACACATCATTACGGGGTTAAATAGCTGTCTTCTTAAATCATCCCCACCATAATTGCACTCTCTGTCTTCACTGGCATAAGAATTCTTGTGTTTGATACCGGGAAAAAGCAGAAAGGTACTCTGAGACAGCCTCTGTGGCCACAGTAACCAAACCACAAACCACTTCAGTCTATAAGCACTAGCAGGCCCGTGGCTACTGTAAGTATAAATGAGGTTAGTCTCATACACAATCATCTTTAGCAGGGAAAAGCTTTGGAATGGCTTAGTCCAATACCACTACTAGTGGTCAGTCATTTAGAGGAACAGGGAGTAAAGGGGAGAAAGAAAAGAACCTCAATTTGAAAACAACGCAACATATTTTCCATGTGGTTCACTCACTGGAGTCAGTCGTGCCTCCCACCTGGCAGACGCTCAAATGGAGGCCTTATAACACCCCTCACAGAATATCTGCCTGTTCTCACACTAACCAGTAATCTTTAGTGTTGGTGAAATGATATAAAGACTTTTAACATATATTCAGATACTCCAAGTACTCACTACTTACTCTAATTCACATAAACGCTCAGAAGCTGAATCAGACGGAAAAACAAACAAAAGCTTTTTAGCACAAATCTTAAATCTGTCATTTTAGACACAGGTAGAATGAGTCCTCTCAGTATCCAAGCTCAAGTGCGGTTATTTCTGTAAAATGCTACATTATAGACAATAGGGTTGGGACAAAATATCGTTTTGCAACATATTGCAGTACGGTTTTGCCGCCGTACCATGTATTGATACTTTATCAAACTATCGATACTTTCAATACTTTAAAAATGGTTGTAAAGCGCGGGCTGCTCTGCAAACTATTTGCAATAGTATTTGGAGGCATTTGAATCTTGCACTCTTGTTTTTTTGCACAGCACTTTATGTTAAACCAGCATTGTGTTGTTTTAAGGCACTTTGCAATCTTGCAATCCCACTTGGGATTTTGAATACATAACTCTTATCTTTTTCTAAATTTCTAAAGTAGCTTATATGTTAAAGGGTGTAAAAATAAAACTTCGACCGATTACCATGACATGGACATGAAAACTTTAAAAACTGTTATTGAAAGTATCTCTAAGCCGTTAACTTACATCTGTAACTTATCGTTGCAAACTGGACAATTTCCTGATAGTATGAAAGTAGCAAAAGTGATTCCTCTGTTCAAAGCAGGAGATAAACATCTCTTTACAAACTATAGGCCTGTTTCCCTTTTACCGCAATTCTCTAAAATCTTAGAAAAGGTTTTTAACTCTAGACTCGACAGCTTTATTGAAAAGTGTAATTTACTCTCGGACAATCAGTTTGGGTTTAGGAACAATCACTCAACCTCACACGCGCTCTTTGATATAACTGAAGAAATAACTAATGCTGTAGATAACAAGAAATGTGCAATAGGGTTATTTATTGACCTGAGTAAAGCGTTTGATACAATAAACTATGATATATTAATTAATAAACTAGAACTTTATGGAATTAGGGGGGTAGCTCTACAGTGGGTTACCAGTTACTTAAAAAATAGAAAACAATGTGTGAAAATCGGTGATTATCAGTCGAGTTGTCGACAAATTGTCTGTGGTTTACCTCAAGGTTCTATTCTGGGCCCAAAATTGTTTAATATGTATATTAACGACATTTGTAAAACGTCTGAAATACTTAAATTTATCTTGTTTGCTGACGATACAAATATTTTTGCATCAGGAGACGACTTACAGCAGCTGTGTCGGATTGTTAACTTGGAACTCAAAAGTGTCAACAAGTGGTTCAAACAAAATAAATTATCTTTAAATCTGAGTAAAAGCAAAATGATGATATTTGGCAACTGTAACTCCAATGCTCAGGAAGCAATTCAGATAGAAGGTGTTGTTATCGAGCGAGTGCATGAAATCAAATTCCTTGGTGTGATTATTGATGACAGAATTACTTGGAAATCTCATATTAAATATATATCTACGAAAATTTCTAGAAGCATTTCAGTAATTGCAAAAGCAAAGCACATTTTAAACATCAAAGCTCTACATACCTTATACTGTTCTCTGATTTTGCCCTACTTATATTATTGTACTGTGGTTTGGGGTAGTACTTACAAAAACACAGTTAAACCAATAATATTGTTGCAAAAAAGAGCTATCCGAGTAATTCATAAAGTTGGGTTTTTGGACCACACAAACTCATTATTTTTTTTTTTTAAAATCAAAGATCATGAAGTTTTGTGACATTGTTGAGTTCCAAACTGTTCAAATGTTATTCAAAGCAAGGTATAAATTGTTACCAAACCAATTACAAAGAAGGTTCCAAGAACGTACTGGTCGTTATGAATTACGTGATGAATTAAACTTTAGGATTCAGAAACATAGCACAACTTTGAAAAGTTTTAGTCCAACAGTTAATGGTGTTCAATTGTGGAATAAACTGGAGATGGATTTGAAACGATGTCCAAACATCAACCTGTTCAAATTTAAATACAAACAAAAGACTTTTGAAATATACAGACAAGAAGAAATGTGTTGCCACTAGGGGGAGCAGTAGGATGGATTATGTGTATTGTTCCTCTATTATCTGGAAGAGTGTTGCTGCTTGGAACGGTTGTCATTCTATTGCTCAAATTCACAAATGGAGAATTAGGGTTGGCAGGTTATGGATCTGTTGAGAGGAATCCTCCCAACGGGCTCTAAACCTTGTCTTTTAATGCACCACTCAGCATAGGAACATATTCTACAAAATCAGCTGTTAGGGCAGCCATGTGGGGGTTTGTTGATTGGGAGTTACTGCCCTCTTCATCTGGCCCGCTCTACACTTTGGCTTTTTAATGCACCACACTATGCAGGGCTTGCAGCATACTTCACATATAACTCAATTAAATAAATATATAATAATAATGATTATGGAAATTACACCCAAATTAAAATTATACTGAGAATGGTAATGACAACTGGAAAGTATCAAGATCTCAGATTATAATATCTATTAATGTACCTTCATAACATAAAAGTAACTCTCGGTTATCAAGGGTAAAAATCTGGAAGAAATATATTAAGGATCACATTTTTTTTTTTTTTTGACTGCTTTGTTCTAGACATCGTACATGAAACGGGATTGTTGTTGTAGCTGTGCGTTGCTTCAATTAATTGTATAAACAGTTCATATATTATTATTCTTTTTGGTAAGTTTGTAAGTTGGTCTGTATGAATGTAGCTGCTTGAAATGTTCTTTTTTTATTTATTTTATTGCACTTGGGGGTGGGCAATCATAAGCTTTTGCTTCAGCCCACTCCTTTTGAGCACTATGTGTACTGCTCAAATAAACAAATAAACAAATAAACAAATATTCCAATATATATAGTGTTGGCTTGTTATCGGTACTGTGATATGTATTCTGTCGTGACAAAAGTGTATTCTCACAGCATAATCAGACATACAAGCAAAAGATTTTGAATATTCTAAAATAGCCAAGACATTTAAATCCAGCTTTTTCAGTCAATATCGATACTTTTGCGTGTCTGCTAATACCTAATGCCAATGGATAAGTTGTGAAGACAGTGGACATGAATGAAAAAAATATTATTATTTTTATTTATTTATCTGTAATTTTGCAAAAACAGTAACTGTAAACTAAATTGCAATCATTGAGACTATAATAATACATAGATCAAACCATTAACCATATCCTGTATAAATCGCCATTGCAATTACAATGCTAGTAATAAAGCAGTTTCTACACAGTGTACATCTGACCCTAGCAATGCTTTAGGGTTGTAGTCAAAAGCGAAGCCCAATGTCCCATCATACATCCAGATCCACCGCGGGGTCTGAGAACTGCTCTGAGCCGGCGGGGAGTGATGTCATCTTACATTCTTTCTGTGTGCTGGAGTTTAGCAGGACTGAGGCTAAGGGTCAGCTGGCTCAGCATCACTCACATCAGTCAGCCTCTGTTACTAATTATTATTGAGGGCCCCCGACTCAAAGACTAATCCCCCTTTAAACAAGCAGCACTCTGACGACACAAAGACAATACTATTCCTTGTGGCTCTGTGTGCACATGTGTGTTGGCCTCGGATGGCACATAATGTAACCAGCGCACAAATGTCCTCTCACAATGGGCTGCTGCTCTCCCAGGATAAGCATACATTATTCCAGCGTTTACATAAGCCGTCACTGGGTATTAGAGTGTTCTGGCATTTTGTTCATTAATCTCATCCAGCAAAGATTTGGATAAAAGGGAAAGATATAGGAAAGCCCTTTTGTCAACAATAAAAACCTGTCAATGCTTGCAAAGTAAATCTGTGAACAAAATACAAAAGCCGATTCAGATAAGGAGTTCATATGAGAAAACCGCACCTCTGATGAAAAGATTATCACTCTTTTGAAGTTGTAATGACGTGAAACAAATGATTAGACACAGTAGTCATAGAGCGTTGTGACTGTATGTCTGGAATTTTGATTTAGAATTACAGTCAGTCAGAAATGGCTGCGAGACCTCCAGCAATGCAACATTATTTCATTGACTTTAAGGGGAAAAAACACTATGACTTCCATTCACTGTAGTATGTCTGGTATTGCCTCATTCAGAGAGACTCAAGACTCAGCTATTGACAGTTGACCGCCAATTAAACATTTCACATCAAGTACCACCCACAAAAATATTTAGCTCTCTGCTTACCACCAGGTTTAAAGTCAGACGATAAAAAGTAAAAACCTGGGCTGAATCAGGGCTAAACCCATGTTGAACCAGAGCTAGAACTGGACAAAAGTTCTCTACAAAAATCAAACCAAAATTGGACAAAAACAAACATACAAGGAATTCTCTCAAAGAAATTACACACAGTCTACAATTGCAGATTAGCCCGCCTCCACTCCAGGCTGCACATATATATGAATAAGTGTATTTTTGATAGATGCCTACCTCAAATACTTCTTCGTCAAGTATCCTAGTTCCAAATACAATAATCCCTTTGGTATCAATAATGGGGTTGGGGCTCCGGAGCAGTTTCTGCGTGGCCTTCTTTTTACAGTCCAAAATGAGAGTGATGGTCTGCTTGTGCACACTGATGGCCACTCGATGCCACCTGAAAAAGACAACCGTTTAACATTAGCATTAGTAGAGTTAAACAAACATTTTAAATTTGGCCCCCAAAAAATTGATGATAATGCGGAGGACAGGAGCATTCCTTTGCTTAGGCACAAGAATCCAAACCATAATTCATAGAGCTATTACTATTGCAAAAAGATTTGTGCAGGTGTAAGAACATCTGTTTGTATTGAGAAGTACTTTTGAACAAAACTCAATTTGCAATCGTAACTTAGACTGTTTTCCCAAAGCTTTGTTTTGCAGGCAGCAATGAACCCAATCAGGGATTGCTTCAGTCTAAATCGAGAGGGCAAATTTTGGAACAGCATTTACTGCTGATTGGATTAAGAATCGTCTAATTTTAGCCAATAACAGTAATGTCTCAAAACAACAACTGCTAAATATTTAGTAGTTAAAAATATGATGTGTCTTTGTTTACATAATTATTATATGTAGCTGTATACCTTGTGTATTTCCATCGATAAAACTGCTTGTTTTTGTTAATACCCAGGGCAAGAAATCAATGGGAGCAGCACAACATAGTGTTTGCGAACTCGCAAATATTGCGAGAATTCAACTTGCAGCCAAAGTTAGCAATGAACACCAGTGAAACCTGCAGTTGCTGCTATTGTAGTGGGAAATAGAACAGTACTGTCGTGGGGTTGTCAAGATACTGCAATTTGAAACTCCATTTCGGTACTAAGTACGGTTACACTTTAATTTTACATGACCTTGATCCATTGTACCTAACAAAATGTTATACGATCTGTAATACCTTGTACCTAAGTACATACACAATGGACCCCACTATCCTTGATACATTGTACCTGTCAAATGTAATGTGCTATGCAACAAAGTGTTATAACTTGTACCTATGGGTTAGATACACAATATGGAATAATATGTATTTGCATTTTGAAGGTACATAATGTAATAAGACATAAGACCCTAACTCTAACCCTAACCTGATGCCCTAACCCTAAGGATCGTATGTCATATTACATTATGTACCTCCAAAGTACTAATACACATTATTCCATTGTGTATGCACCATATAGGTACAACTTATTACACATTGTTACAAAGCAGATGACACTGTATTAAAGTTTATTAGGTACAATGTATCAAGGTAGTGTAAAATAAAGTGTAACCCACCTGGGACTCTCAGCACGGTCCAGCACCAGTATTCAGATCGTATATATTTTGACAATAGATGCATTTAGTTTTAGAACTTCATATGGGGTGATAGCAAGATTCAGAGAACCATATAGATTGAGTACTAGTTTTGGGATATGCTATGGCTCTGCAATCCAGGCAGCTGTGAGAGAGGAGGGAGGGAAGACATGAAAAGAAATACACTTTTGATACTATAGTACAGTATCTGCTTAAATTAATATTGTGCATTGATACAACTCTTAGTATCAAATTAATATCAAAGAATTGATACTTTTGACAACCCTACTTGGCCGTGCAAAGTACAGAGTAATGCTTATAATTTAGCCTAAATTAATCTAATTAATCTGATTCTGATTGCGCACACATTACAGAACAGCCACGTATATCTGATTACCGATGCACAAATCTTACTACGCTCACTTCTCATTGCAGGCAAATGTAGTTATGGGTGTACTAATGTAGGAAAAAAGTAGCATATAAGGTTTAAATTAATAATTTCAAAGTGAATACATTTCTGATTATTAGTTGTTGAGATCAGCAAAGGGAGAGACTTTAGGGACACATTTAAGTCTATTAACTTTGTACAATATTCAAACTTACAGACTATCACTTTAACCTATAAGTCCCAGAACAATCAGTCTACATGGAATGTAGAAAGGTGCTTGCTAATACACATACACGGACATGGAATAGGAACAAGACAATGATTTGCAAAACAGTGCATACATGTGACTGATGTTGTGTCCTAAATCGCTAAATCACTTACTTCCCATCGGCGAGGTTGACTCCTCTGAAGAGTGGGTAGTCCTCAGGGCTGGGTTTGCCTGTTTGGTCCTCATACAGAAACACAGGAGACCGGCCAACTTCCAATCCGAGTTGCTGAATACCCTGTTCATTGTACACTGACAACAGGAAAGACTGGCTGCCCCTCTTCGGCTTCACTGTGGCCAAGATGGAAAAGTCTTCTGGAAACACATCACCTGGAACACAAAAATTCAATTAATGAATGAGTGAATGACAATTATTTTCTATTGTTATCTTTGAATAGGACAATGGTCACAGAAAGAACAACAGACACATTTGAGAAAGGTACGTGTGTAGCAGAGCACAAGGCAGTCATGTGGCATGTGTATGTGATAGATTTATTGCAGTTTGATAGAATAATACCTGTGGTAAGTATTAATTATAGTTTTACACCAGGGATGTGGAAGTTTTAAAACATTAATGTGTCAAAGAGAGAGATTACAAGGCCTATGTTGTTTGGTACAGCATCGTCAAGACAAAGAAATCCAACCTGAATGGACTGCCCCTCAGTACATCACCACCCCATCCAAATTTACTCCCTTGGGCCTGCTTTGAGGTCTGAGGGCCAACTCCAGCTTGAGGGTCCGAAGAAGAACCGTAAAACCAGGGGGGACAGAGCGTTCTGTGTTGTCGTCCCTTAGCTGTGGAACACTCTGCCCCTCCACGTCCAAACCGCCCCACAGTGGAGTGTTTTAAGTCTTGTCTGAAGACCAACTTTTATTCTCAGGCCTTTAACACGGCATGGGTTGTGTGGTCCCCTGTGTCTTTTTATTTATATTTATTGTTTTATGTTATATTTATATTTTATCTGTTTATTTTTTTTATTTTTTTTGCTCTATTATTGTTTTATGTACTTATTAGTGGTGGAGCTAAGTAGCTATATTGGGGTCTTCTTTGATATTTTTTGTGCAGCACTTTGGAAACGTTCTTGTTGTTTAAATGTATTATATAAATAAAGTGGATTGGAACCTTTAGACATATGCTACGTCCTGTGCCCATGTCCAATAAGGCAGTGAAATATATATATTTTTTAAACGTGTCAAACTTGGGAAAACTAAATGTAGTGTTTTATCCCTTCATGTGCATTTTAAGGACCAAACCTGTTTGTCATGAGACAAATAACTTGATTTCACAGCAGATGATAACAAAGAGGAATTAAAAGCGTCATTTAGAAAGTCTGCATATCTATGGGACAATACAGTCTTTCTTCAAGAGAAAGTTCCAGGAGAGAAAAGAAAGAAAGTCAGGATTTGCGGCTGATGTGGTTTTGTAGCACCTCATGCAACGATCAGACTTCTGCTTCACCGCAGTCTGGAAAATGTAACATTGGCGTAGCTCCGGACGAACAGCCAATCAGAGGCTGAGGAGGATGAGCTGCCTCATAGGGAATGTGGTATGGAAACCTGAGGTTGGACAAAGCCAAGGGGCTCGAGTATTAAACCATACAACAGTGAAGCATTAGTCTTCTCTTTTTACTCTAAATTTAACTCTCTCTCTCTCAGTCCATTTTCATATTTTGAGTTCACAAGCACAGCTTTTAACTTGCACAATTAAAAGAAAATACCTTTCTCAATACATTACCAACCTTTTCCGTCATTACCTATTTTACCTGTTACAGCAGAGAGCTACTTATGCATTGATAAGAATACACAATGGACATCTTGTAGCAAAGATGATATTCAAATCACAAAGAGACAAAAAGTTATACCCTCCTTGTAATACTTTACTACATTTACCCAAATGCTTGGAGTTTGTGCACAATGTCTTTATAACTCAATCATCTGGTGCAAAAATAGAAAATGCATCTACACATGTGACTTGATATGTATTGTAGAAAGCTTTGAGGAGCTGCTTGAAAAGGGCGGAGAGTCTTTAATAGTTGATTAATTAAACCCAGGCACTCTTCCTGTATCAGCATTTTATCCTCTAAAAGCCTGCATTTCAGGTGGTTAATTGAGCAGTCAAACATTGCATCCAGGGTGTTTCTTTTTTCCAGGCGTAGCGTCCAACAAACCAGCCTTCTTCAGGGGGTGACAGTATAACAGACCAGGGATCGCCAACCAGTAGCTCGGGAGCTACCAGTAACACTTTCTACACCCTTGATGAGTCACATGTTAGATGCATTTTCTCTTTGTTATGAACATGTTTGGTCAATTATAGTAGTTGGGTCAATTATAGTAAAGTATAAAAACTTGACTTCAATTATAGTAAAGTATAAAAACAAAACTCAAGTAATTTTCTTTGAAATATCATCTTGGCTACTGATTCTTCATGTTGAACGTCACTTAAGCCACATTTCACAGTGTCCTGGGGCATAAGTTGCTCTCTGACGTTGTATGTCCCTCACTACCAACTAGTTTAGACCTCTACAAATACCTTTTAATTTGTTTATTTGGTCTGGGCTGGGTATGTTAATGAAAACACATGGGACTCATGCATGTAAACATGCCACACTGGGTTGTAGCCATGGGCTAATTTCCATCCGTTGTTCCCCACTCGCACTCTCAAACACACTCTCATTCACCCTGGCCTATTGTACATGTTTTAAGTGGTAGGAGAAACTGGAGCAGCAGGAAGAAACCTATGCAGGAGAACATGCAAACTTCACACAGAAAGGCCCCGTGCGGCCCAGGGATCAAACTCAGTACTTTCAAGTTGAAGCAAGAGCGCTAACCGCTGCATTTACATTATTCTATTAGCAGCAGTTCATAGTATTTCAGTCTTCTCTCAAATATTAGACATGCTTGAAATGTGCATAGAAGAGATTTTGTCTTTTTAAAACATAGAAGTGAGAACTGGGCAGCACGGTGGCCTAACGGTTAGCGCTTGTGCTTCACAGCTAGAAGGTCCCAGGTTCAGTCCCCAGGCTAGGCCTTTCTTTGTGGAGTTTGCATGTTCTTCCTGTGTCTGTGTAGGTTTCCTCCAGGTACTCTGGTTTCCCCTACAGCTAAAAACATGTACAATAGGCCAGGATGAGTGAAAGAGTGTTGGGGACATTGGATGGAAAGTAGCCCATAGCTACAATCCGGTGTGGCATGTTCCTTAACATGCACTACCCTGACCAAATTAACAAACAAACAGAAATATTGTGTTATGGTATTTTTCTGAATTTATGCACTAGTGTGATCTGCTCTATTGTTGCTGAACGGCTAATGGCTGAGTCCTGGAGCAGGGCAGTGGGGGGTCACTCCACAGGGCTCAGGTTTCTCTGGAATGTGTTTCTCCAACCTGTGCTCGGGTCCACCCGATGACAGATAACTCATTCCTCCTCTTCTATGTGAGGGAACACAGTGGGAATGTAGGGTCAGTGATACCAAAAGATCCAAAGTGTTTGCAAGACTATGACAGAAACCAAACTGTGTGAAAATACAACAAACACTGGCAGGTTAAGCTCTGTCAGGAGCTATCCAGTGTGCTTCATTTATTTCTTAAAAACATATAACTGGTAACAAAGACTGAAGGAAATCCAGCATTTTTGAGAGACAGAACCTCTCAACTTTCAAATCGGTAAAAAGGATTTGTTCACAAGTAGTGAGTAGTTGTTGGCCAAAAACTAAAACATATTAAAGGGTTTAAAATGCTGACTAGTGCTTCTGATTGATTTGCTGAATGATGGAAAAAAAATATTTTAAACCATAATCATAAATACTAAAATTAATAATTATCTATAATTAAATGATTAAAGCTAAATCACAGCTTCAAACATTGCAGAATTTACTTTATTATTCTGTGTACATTGAAAATATATAGTAAAAAATAAACAAATAAACAGGTTTATTAAAACTGAAAGGGTATTCAGCCCTAGCAGTTCATTATGACAAACAAAGCTGAGAAGATGGGTGCAAATAAGCAACTTCCAAATCAAAACTCCACCTAAAGATTCATAAGCCACTGAAATTTGTGGCAGCCCCCAGTCACAGAACCAGAAATGGGTCGGGACTGGACCCTATGTGCAGATTATTTACTGTGTTAACAGCTAAATGGATGGCAAAGAAAAAGTCATTCTGTTCAGCTTTCTGACTTCATGCTGTATAAATTGTGTCCCATTGCTATTTCCACAGTCTCAAATACTAAGTACAGTCTCTTGTGTTTCCAGGCAGATTGAAATGAATCATCTCCTCCACGTGTTTAGTTAATGATTGCATGTCTGCTCTTGTTCTTTTTCCAACACATCATTACAGACTGGCTTAGGGTCATGGGCCACTTTAATTCTGCTGCAGAGCTACAGCAAAATCCAAATCTAAACAAAAAGCATGTTTAGATGATACATATTTCCTATGTAAACCCAAGCTTTTGTTTTCTACAGAAATGTTGGTATTTTAAGTAGAAAGTACCTTCAGACTCTAGGCCTTGGTTATTGCAAACATGGCTTAAAGGGACTAGATGCAAGTTGGTCATTTTATACTCACTACTGCCATCTCAGGTCTTATACGTAACTGCAATCTCTATATTAAGCTCGTGCATGACGGCAAATCAGACCCGAATTAACACCTTTTTGAGTGACAGTTATTTTAGAAGCAGTTGTGGTGAATAGGTCTGGGCTCATTCTACATATTAGGACATGGCTAGAACATGTAGGGGGAGGAAAATACATAATTGTAACATTTTTAAACTCCGGCACGATGGGTAAAGGATAACAGCGAAGAAGAGCTTTATTTATATAGCGCCTTTCACAGACATGGAAACAAAGAACCATTTTACATTCACTCCATACTTGGTGGTGGTTGGTGGGAATTTGTATTCATTTATTTTTTGTCATAGATCCAGCATTCATTACAATCGAATGCAAAAATGTTCAATAGATTTGTAAATCAAAATTTAGGGCAGCATAATTATTGAAAATGCATAATTTTAGCTTTAAAAGCAAGATTAAGAACACATTTCAAACATGTATGAGAATATTTAACTAAGCGTTATACCTAATAAGACCGCCTGGAGACCAGATTTCTTTCAATATTACACGGCATAAATAATGTGAATGTCTGCAACCATTTAAATAGCCATTTCTATGTAATTTCCGTTTATCTTGCAGTCCTCAAAGAATAATAATTCATGCTATTTTTAACAAATGCATTCTTTTTCTCACAACTATAGCCTCAGTTAAAGTTATACACACAGTGCGGCTTTAATTAAACTAGCAGGTCTCTAATGTACTCACTCAAGTTGATTTGTTTCATGCAGACTATTATTTTGTAGGATCCGCAATAGAGAGTATAATTATAGCATATTTATCTAAACAGAGTCTCATAAGGACTGTGGACTGTGGACTGCTTCAAAGAGAACTCTGTTTGTTTGATTGAAGAGCATGACAAAACACGCCGCCTTCGCAGGCTCTAACTTAAAGCCCCAAAGCAGAGTTATGGCACACATCAAAGGTCCAGTCAGGCCAAGGACACATCTGAGAAGACGTCTGAGGCTGCCATCCAATCGGAGCTTTGTCAAGGCTTAGAAAAAGAAAATAATGTCTCAAAGCACAAATCCTCTCTGTCAACTACAGAAGTAATAACAAACTACTTTGAAAATGGTACACTAGACTTGCCGACAATGCTCTGTTGGGTGTAAGAAACCAGAAGAAATGGTGAATGAGAAAGAGAGAAAATTGGGAATATTTCAAGGACAGAAGAGAAAAGAAGGAGGAGGGAGGAGAGAGTTGCAGCAGTAACCCCAAGCCACGTCAGCACAATAGAACAAGGCAGAAGTGGAAATCCAGACGTTCCTCCATTCCACCTCTGTTTTACAGCTTTTCCATCCATTTTAATAGGTCAATACTTATTCTTATCTGTACTGTTAGCAGAAAAAGTGCTATATACACATTTAAAGTGTCTATGATCTACTTGTTTTATTTACTTCAAGATAATAATGTGAGGGGGTATTTGTGTAGCATTTAACATCTATGTAGGTGACAAAGTGCTTCACCCTCCACTGGGGGTGGCAAGCTAAGTATATTTCAACAGTTGCCCTGGGCTGGGTAGACTGATGCAAGCAAGGCAGCGCAATAATTTGGACCCTCCAACCACTAACTTACACACCACTCACTCAAGCTACCAAATATTTCCACACGATTTTCCATCCAGTTACTAACTAGGCCCAGCCCTGCATAACTTCCATGAGATCAGACGACGTAGGGCTTTGGTTTGGCTGCATTTTCTCGAGAAGTTGAGAATAAAAAGCGAGCCTTTGAGGGGAAGCTATAAAGGCACCAGCGAACGCTTATGGGAAGTTGGATAGCCATGGGATGGAGCTTACCTGGATAGAGCTGTACGGTGGGTGCAGAGAGCTGGGCTTCCTTGGATACTCTGTAGGCCTCATCAGGTCCTTGTGTCGACCGTCGATGCGTGCAAAATCCTGTTGCTTTTGTAACACCCTCCGGTAAATTGTGAAAATCTAAAATCTTCAAGAGGTCTGCTGGTTCCACTGCAACACAAGCAACAAAGAGAAGAGATCACTTAAAAAACATCACTGTGAAATGCACTAGAAGGGTCATTAACAAGTATAACAAAAATTGACAGGGTGAAAGTTGTGAGCGTGTTGGGCAAACTTTCATTGTGTATATTCCTAACTTGAGACTTCTGAACCAGACACTGGCCCTTCAGCGGGACATCTGACAGTTGTGGTTGTTGGAAGATTCTGTTATCCATTTAAGCACTAAACAGAGACTTGCCCATTTATAGATCTGAGATGATCATGGGTTACAGAAGCACAAAAGCCATCCCTTCCATCCATGGCTTTGCGTGATAAACCTACCACTGCCTGCATTTGGCCACAACCATGCATTTAGCACACTTTCAGGCAACTCGTCTGGGCTACACACTGGCCACCGCAGCAGCGCAGGGTCAGAGCACAATATGATGTGGTGTTTGACCTAGAACCACATCTCCATGAGCCAAAACCACCAGAACAAACAACTGCTCCCAACAGCAGACGCACACAGAGAGCATTGAAGTGAAACAGCTGTGGACAACACAGTATTGTGTCTATCAAGACCGGTAATGTAGCTATTAATACAACATATCTCTTTAATCATTCATTAGATCACTTGAATCTCAACTTCAGTGACTGTACAACCTTTTTTATGGATTTCTTCCTAATGTTTGATTTTAAATATATTTTTAGTGGTAGGGGAACTAGGGCTGCAAGGTTTATCGGTATTGAATCACAAGCAAGGTTTTGACTGCAATTTCTTTCTTTTTTTCTGGCATTTGAGTGATAGATGTCAGCAATCCGAATAGTGGCGCCTCTGATCTCAGGTTCAGCTGCAACAGATAAAAGTTTGTCTGAGTTTCCATAAAGCAGATTCTTTGTTTATATAGACGTTATGTGATTCCATTGCGGACTTATTTTAGTCACGTGGCTGTCCCTCAGAGGTACTATGAATGTCCGGGAAAGGTGGAAGCCAAACCCCTTCAGAAGAGGGCACTGTCTACAGAAAAAACAAATATTTATGTATATAAATATGTTGTTTAACTGTCTAAAAGTAGCATGACTTCCTTCACTGATTTTAGCAATTCATGCAATTAAATGTGTAAAATAAAAAAATCTTAAATCGAATCGCAACATTTGTCTGAAAAATCTAAACAACTTAAATACTAACACAAAATGTTTTATTAAGCTAATATTATATGCAAAAAATATTATATTTAAATTTAAATAAATCAAATATGGGCTAGAAACAGTTCAAAATGACAAGTGCTTTAGGCATTGTGTCAACACTATGTAAACAGAGGTGCACACAAAAGAAAGTGTCATCTATTCTAGTCGGAGGGATTTGTCCATCACACATTCACACACATTGGTATAGTGTTTCTAGTGTCTGTCCAAAAGACACCACATACACAGTGCTCTTCAATGGCCCCAATCTGAGTGTGAAAGGTGGGAACGCGAGTGACTAGTGTTTGTTCATTCTGCAACTGGCTCCAGCTGGATGCCAGTACATAGGCCTCATGTGGCACATCCACTTAACAGAGCATCATTTATACTTTCATGTGGCCCTATGCTTACACTGGGAAATATGAGGGGAAAAAAAGATTAAGGTCCATGGTCACAATATACAGTGGGTTGCATAAGTATCCATACTCCTTTAACTTTTTGACATTCTGCCACGCTATGGTCCACAAACATAAATACAGTATATATAATTGAAATTTTATGTGAAAGACACACACTAAGTGACTAACAATTGTGAAGTGAAATGAAATATATACATGATTTTGAACTTTGAAAAGTGGGGTTTGCAAAAGTATCTATACCTCCTGAGTTAATACTATGTAGAACTGCCTTTTGCTGCAATTACAGCTGCAAGTCTGTAATTCTTCTTTGCAAAACAGCTCAAGCTCAGTTAGATTAGATGGAGAGCGCTTGTGAACCGCAGTTTTCAGATCTTTACAGATCAGTTTTCAATTCTGGATTTTTTGACTTGGCCTTTTAAACACATGGATATGTTTTAAACACATGGATATGTTTTCGTTTTCATTGTTGCCCTTGCGTGTTGTCTTGCTGGAAGGAGAACCTCCGCCCCAGTTTCAAGTAATTTGCAGACTACAACAAGATTGCCCTGTATCAGGCCCCATCCATCTTCCCATCAACTCAAAGCCTCTTCCCTTTCCCTGAATAGGAAAAGCACCTCCAGAGCATAATGCTACCACCACCATGTTTGACAGTGGGGATGGTGCTTTCAGGGTGATGTGCAGTGTTACTTTTACACCAAGCATAGTGTTTTGCATTTAGGCTAAAACGTAAAATTTTGGTCTCATCTGACCAAAGCACCTTCTTCACATGTTTGCTGTATCCTCCGTGTGGCTTTTGGCAAACAGGACTTCTTATGGTTTTCTTTTAGAAATGGCTTCTTCTAGCCACTCTTCCATAAAGGCCAGATTTGTGCTATGTATGATTAATAGTTGTCCTTTGTACAGTTTTCCCCCACCTGAGCTGTAGCTCAGTAGTTCATTCAGGATCATCATAGGCTTCTTGGTAACAGCTCTGGTCAGTGCTCTCCTTGTTCGGTCAGTAAGTTTAGGAGGACGGCCGGGTCTTGGTTGGTTTGCAGTGAGGCCACATACTCTTTCCATTTCAGTATGGTGTATTTAACTGTACTTTGAGAGATGTTCAAAGCTTTGGATATCTTTGTATAACCTAATCCATCTTTACACTTCTCAATAATTTTATCCCGGACCTGTCTGGTGTGTTTTTGGACTTCATGATGCTGTCTGCTCCCCAATAGTCTCTTAACGGACCTCTGAGACCATCACAGAGCAGCTGTATTTGAACTGACAGTAGATTACACACAGGTACACTCTAATGGTTGCTCTAAAAGGAAAGGGGTATAGATACTTTTGCACACCTCACTTTTCAGATTTTTTTCATTAAAAAAAGTTCAAAATCATGTATAAATTTCACTTCACGATTGTGTATCACTTAGTCTGTGTCTTTCACATAAAATTTCAATTATATATATTTATGTTTGAGGACCATAGCGTGGCAAAAATGTCAAAAAGTTAAAGGGGTACAGATACTTATGCAACCTACTGTAAATGTCTGACTAAATCATCGTATGTTGTCAAAGCAAAGTTAAAAATTATCCAGATATGTCATATGAGATTTGAAAATACATTCAGTAGTAGTTAATGTTTGTGTTATTTGTTAATGTTGTTTGTAAATAGAGAATGCAAAAATTAGACTGGTATGTTGAGTAATGAGGGTTGCAAACAATTCGCTTTTTTTATGTTCTAATTTTAATATTGCTTTTCAGTCTCATTTGGCCCATTCACACACACACTTTCATCAGTGTACTCCAGACGACTCAGACACGCAGTGCGATAAATTATGTCGGCCCGCCAGATGGCTGAGTGGTTAGTGCTCTTGCATCACAGCAAGAAGGTCCTGGGTATGATTCCTGGGCTGTGCAGGCCGTTCTGTGTGGAGTTTGTCTCCCCGTGTCGGGATGGGTTTCCTCCGGATGCTCCAGTTTCCCCCATCAACCAAAATCATACACAATAGTATAATCCTCCAGCCACGTGATTCAGCATGGCTCCACATGTGGAGATGGGTCCCCTACACTGTGGTGCCCACTGCTCCTGACAGGTTCCCTCAGTGGCATCGAAGGATGGGTCAAATGCAGAGCACCCATACGGGGACAATAAAGTACACCCTTAAATTTAAGTGGCCTACTGATAAATTGCATTCAACACTAACTTACTATACATTACTACATTCTCATGATGCACTGTACGGTAGCGCCAATGACACGGTTGATGTAGCGTAGCAGTGGGGAGCTGATGGAGGAAAGGGATCTGCAGCACTTCTTTTACATTTTTTTCAGCAAAGAAACAGCCTGAAAGTGCAACAGCTTTTGAAACAGGTGGGAGACTGTTACAACGTGACGCGAGTAGAGAAACGTATTTTGTTCAGCTAATCATGCAGAGGGAACATTATAATCAGCGTTTGAAACAGTGAAGTGAGGAGTTGAGCACCATGGCCTTTTCTCTCTCTCTCTCCACCTCCATCTCTCTACTAGTCTCAGTGCAACATTTTTTGTATTCTTTATTTAACCAAGAAAGTCCCACTGAGATTCAAAATCAAATTTCCAGGGGAGTTTTTAGTGGTGGGGAAACCTAAACAGACACGAGTAGAAAATGCAAACTCTACACAGTAAGGCCCAGTTCAGGTGGGAATCAAACCTTCTTAATGTGAAGCACTAACCGCTGCGCTATTGTGTTGACATAAAGTGCCCACATCATCAAGCACATATAACAGTATGTTAGGAACAGAGAGAAACGGTTTGGACACTGATGACTCCTGTGGAGGAGGAAAGGTAATGAATTGATGCTTTGATCCTAAAAGCAGCTGCAGTGAGCCACGGTCACGTAAAGTGGGCAATGATTAAAAATCCAGTCCTGTGTAGGGCATTGTGTCATTAATTAGTATGGCATTAATTAATTATTAGCAAAGATTTATTCCAAAAACACCAACTGTTCTGCATCTGTCATTTCTATATTTTAGAAGCACAACAAATAGTCGGACTAATGACACAGTGCAGCCATACCTCCTTTGCTTTGCCCAATCTCATCAGATCTCGGAAGCTTTGTGAGGTTGAGCCTGATTAGTACAAACGTAGCTTACCACCAACTATATAAGATTCATCATCATCATTATTATTATTATTATTAGTAGTAGTAGTAGTAGTAGTAGTAGTAGTAGTAGTAGTAGTAGTATTAGTAGTAGTGCACAGGTGTTAAAGACTACATACCATAAAAAGAAATCAGCTGTCTCGATTTATTAGATCGTTTATTTATCTACCTGTCCTGGATGTGTGATAATTCCTGTTTAAAAGGATGTGTATTTCGTAACAATATATAATTGACAAGACCTGAATCTAAGTAAGGTACATTAGTTCTAGATCTGCACCCTTGACAGTACATGTCAATGTGATGCAATGAAACTAGCTACATTTAGGTTTCTGTGCATACCACAGCATGACAAAGGTAGATGTGCAAATAAAGAGAGCTCTTTGCCTATCATCAGCTCATAAGGAAGCATCAACAGTATGTAAACTCTGTAAAGTAAAATACAAAATAGTAGTAAATATCTAACACATGTTTTAAACTGCTAAAAGAGGTATGTATATAACTATGAAGAATTATGGCCTGGCCTGCTGGTATTGTCTTACTTTATCGTTCTGATGTTTTTGATGAGACACTGGGAGATTTTAAATTGATGTTTTGAATGGTCTACAATGTGGTTAAAGGAGCTATACCTGATTTTACTTCTAGAAGTGGAATGAAATTTATTTGGTCCTCCTTCAAATTGTAAAACATTTGTATCAATTTCATAAACTTTCTGGCTATTTTACTAGCATTTTTGTGAAAGTGACCCTGAAACGTGACCCTGCAAGTTGTGAAATGTGCCTATACACTTGTCCCTGTAAAGAATGTGGATGCTATAGATATATTAGGAAAGTTACGAAAAAGATTGGACCACAACTAACATTCTAATTTAATGACTTGCACTTTCATTATTTGCCATCAGAAAATCAGGCATAGGGCCTTTAATGCAAAATCATAGGCATTTAAAGTGATAGTGTGGAAGTCTAATTTTTTTACAAATGGTATAAAATCGACCACCCGGGTTTGCATTTTTATATAAAGTAAGTAATAATATAAATACATTATTTTTTGTAAAAACCCTCCTTCCTGGATCTCAGCAACTAATCAGAGTCTAGTATCCTCCAACATTGACCAATGAGGCAAGCCACGAGTCAGGTCCAATCAGGAGGGGAGGGAGCTTGATCATTTACCTTTTAACCTTCTGTTCCTCTCATCATTTTGCAAATTAAGAAGGGCTTTCTGGGTAAAGAGTGGAGGAACTTGATTGTTTATTTTCAAACTTCACTCTATTTTTCCTCACATTGCAAACTTACAGACTATCACTTTAAATCAAAATTTAAAATACTATATCTTATAATCCAGTTAAAAAATAAAGCGGTATAGACAGACGCCTTATCTTAAATGTAGACATGTCTCAGGAGAGTCTGAGATTGAGTATTCCACAGTTTTCACACTGAACTTGTAATTAATTTATATGGGATATGCAGAAACAAAATTCAACCACAGCAAAGGAAACATCAAATATACTCAAGATACCTACGCTCTTTCAGCTTCCATAACAACGCATCTCTTTATAGATGATAGTTGATGGTATAAGATCCTTACAGTAATTAGTGAAAAAGTACCCCCCCCCCCCCCCCCCCCCCCTTTAAACATCGCTTACATTTACCAAGATATGGTATTATTCAATCAATTCATGTTATTTTACTTGATCTGTAAAAGATAAGTCAATTTGCAGATGGAGAAGTCAGGTTGCTGACAAAATGATGCTGCCCCTGCAGATGCTGGGACATAACACAAATACTTAATTGAATTCCAATCAAGTATATTTTGTTCTTAAGACATTTGATCTCTGCAAGAAAGTCATATCCCTTTTAAAGATCATGCTTACAAGGCACATTGAGTTGCCTTGTGTACGAAATTTGCGGTATAAATAAAGTTGCCTTGCCTTGCCTTACAATATCTAGGTTGCTTGGTGGAGTTCCACTAAGGGTCAGATATCCTGACATATCATTGTTCTCACTAATAATTAATAATTAATGGTATATATAATTTGTGAAACGAGCTATGTGTCTTTTGCAGTAGCATTAGCAGCTGAGACCGCAGGTATGGAGCGGGTCTCACCTTGTTAAGTCAGATGTTTACCTTCTCACGGAAGCGTTCCCATGAGAGTCCCCGCTCTAAAAAACAAAATTAACTTTTCCTTCTTCATGTGCAAGAGGCAGCTTCCCCTTGAACTGTTTACATGACACGGTCTTGTGTACACTGCCCACCACAACTTTGGCTTCCTTTACTGCACCTATGCCAAGAAATATATCATCTCATCAACATCAAACTCAAATTTCTTCTCAAGTTTTTGTTTTGTTTTCTTCATCTCTCAACATACACATCCTTTATTTGGCCATATATAATACAACATAATTTTGTATGAAGGTTTATGTTTAATGTTGTATTTTACACAAAGATACAAACCTTTTAAGTTTCCATGTGTAAAATCACTTTTTTCGAGCCTTCAAAGTAACAGAATACAGACATTGTATCTTTGAAGTTAAGTGCTTAGAACCCAGTGGTTTTGTTGGTTTTTTTTATAAGCCTGTTTGCCAGACACAAGTTGGCAGATCATACTACAGTAAAGTGTAATGAATTCATAAAATTAGATAGTCTATGTGTAAAGTGTCCGTAATGTTTTGCTTGGGTGTATTACAAGTGTTATTGTTAGCTATGCACACTTCGCCTGTCGCTCAGCCTTTTCTTTGTTCCTGGGAACAGTAGCTTCAGTGGCAGATTTGTTCCTGCAGCGGGCACAGCGCCAGGTCTGTGGTGGATCCTATTCACCAGTTTCTCTCTCCAGACACTATTTCCGCAAAAAGCTTATGGACTCACAACAATACATACACACAGGATCACTTGACAGGAGGAGGGTTGCCATTTATGAAGGAGATTAACATTCTTGTGTCTCTGACTGCCCCCCGCGCTGTTGTGGGACGCCCTGAAGTGAGGCCTGGCTACGAAGCATGCTTGACCTGGCGCTGAGGACATGGAGTAATTAGGAGTCATAGGGAGGACCCTGTCTCTTAGAAAATATCAACACCCAATGAGAAACTTCCCCCTCCCACTGCGTATCCCTGGCATACAGCGTCTGAATCATCCACCTGATTCTGTTATAAAACTGTAATTAAAGCCAAATGTGGTGCAAAGGGAAGATTGCTGTGCATACAGGAGGTTACCATTAAAGCCTAATGACAAAGTAAAAGCAAACTGCAAACTGTGTTCATTTAAAAACAGGAAAAAATAAAGATTAGGGCCTGACGGCCTGACAAACTGAATCAGGCAGAAGTGTAGTCTACTTCTCACCTAGGCCTGTCACAATACCAACATTTGAAGTTTGTTATATTGAGGCAGGAAAATATTAAAATTTATTATTGAAGACTTAATGCCACTGAAACTAACTTTTAAAAAGGACAATAAAGCATTGTTTGAAAGAGTACTACAATGAACTGCTGCAGGTAAAACGTAAAGAATTACATTTTCAAAATGGGGAAAAAATGCAAATGAATGTACATATGTAAATATTTGGCCCAAAAAGTATTATTAATCTGTAATTTATTGAATGATAGGACAAAAAAAGTAATTATAGTGACAGCTCAATTCACACCAGATAGAGGAAGTCACAATCTATGTAATAAATGAAAAGTGATGTAATGCACTTTCCAGCAAATTAATGTTTAACTATAATGTCTGGAATTGTTAATGCGATAGGAAACCTTTGTTTGAACCAGTAAGATTTGCACACTTACTCCATGGTTACTGTGAATTTGAGGTTATCGTAACAATCTCATACAATAATCGAAACCTTTAAATTAGTAATTGATGTGGTATTAAAATATATATATATATATATATATATATATATATATATATAAATATAAATATATAGCGCTTTTCTGGACACTCAGAGATGCTTTACATTGCATTATTCATTCACTCCATACTTGGCGGTGGTAAGCTACTATTGTAGCCACAGCTGCCCTGGGGCAGACTGACGGAAGTGAGGTAACCAGCCTGCATCAGCGGCCCCCCTGGCACCACCAACCACTCACTCACTACATTCACCCAGGCTTCCTGGTGTTCCCAAACAGCCTCCCATCCACGTATCAACCAGACCCCACCTGGCTTAACCTCTGAGATCTGACGGGATCTGGCAAAGCAAAGGTGGTATGGCCCCTAAATGGCCCTTAATGAGTATGAAACAAATCCTCTGTGGGATATTTTGTTTAATCCTTGAAATGGAAACTAAACCAGCACTAAATGAGATAAAAAATAATTTAAAAAAACACTATATACACAAGAAGCAACATTTAGAAGACAATGTATTTACAAATAAGTATTTAATTTACTGAAGAATCAAGTGACACTCCAAGAAAATATATTGTTACAATAACAGACTACAGCGCCATAAAGAAAGACTAAACCAAGTAAATGTGGAAATATAGAATAGATTGGAAGTCAAATGGGCAGTTCTGCCAAGTCTCACAATCAAACACACTAAACACCTGAACCTTCTTCTCAGCGCCTTTCTCATGTACTTGCTGTTTAACACAAACTTGTATTGCTCTAACAGGAGGAATACCAGATGGTTGACCTCACTGTCTCCATGCTGCAGTGCACAGCCCTGGAGATAAATCACTGTCTGCCGTCCACCAGCTTGAGCTGGAAAAACTGACTCAAGATTACAATTTACATTGCACTTCTCAGACTTAAAGCAAAATCAACTTTGACTTAGTTTAAACTCTTTTAATGTTGTCTAATATTGTCTGTTAAAAGTGCATACAGCATGTCTCCGTATACGCCAAAACATTCCCTACAATGTTTATCTAATACCAATTAGTAAGTAAAAGTTAATCACAGATAAAGGCACAGATCACGTCACAGTTACATCAGTATTGGGAGGCACGGTGGCGCAGCGGTTAGCACTGGTGCTTCACAGCAAGAAGGTCTCGGGATCAATCCCCGGGTGAGGCCTTTCTGTGTGGAGTTTGCACAGGTCTCTATAACACTAAAAACATGTGCAATAGGCCAAGATGAATGAGAGTGATAGTGTGGGACAACGGATGGAAATTAGCCCAAGGCTACAATCAGGAGTCTAATGTATGTTCATTAACATGAACTTTCCCAACCAAATAAACAAACAAAAAACTTATAAATTGGTTAGTAGCTTTCCACCACCCTGTAGGGAGTGAATGTAAAGTGACCATGTCTAGGAAAAAAGCAATCAGCCAACAATACAAGTACAGTATATTAATTAATTAAACAGTCTATATGGACCTTTACTGACCCCATGTGGCTGGACTACTTTATCAGTGTTACACTGAAATTAATGATTTTCTTAACTTCCTTAAGTCCTCTTCTTTCCTAAATACTTCTCCAAAATTTAGGAAAATGTCTGTTATTTTTACAATGCAAACGATGAAAACAAGAACAACAATAAACACTAATGTAAACGTAACAAACACCAGTGTAACTGTTGAGGTTTATGACATTTAGGACATTAAGTAGATGCGACGAACATATGAGTATTTCTTGCGGCCAGGCAGTGGGCTGTGGCTAGGCTGACCGAGGGGGACTGGGATTGGGAAGGATGACTCATGCAATGCTTTCCATGCTCAACAAAATAATACCCGACCCGTTAAACCAAAATGTGCTGTTTCCAGCACAAATCAATACGGACTATTATGTTTTTGAACAGCATTTCCTGTTCTCACCCTGCCAAGCAGTGCACACTACACTGACACTCACTACTATACAGCAAAGCCTGTTGCATTCTGTGAGTAAAAATCTATGTTTTATTACTTTTATTAAGTTGCAATTGTAGGCAGCTACAACAATAAGAACAATTTTACTGTTTATCTCCCCACATCACTAACACAACAGCCTTAATTTGGACAGACAGGTTTCCATACTCCATAATGAGTACAAAGCAGTGATCATTTGAACCCTAATTGGTCTGGAAAACTAGACTACACACTGACAAAGATACAGCAAATACTGCAGCTTTTGTCCTACACAAAGGCCCACCTTAACATACACAGTTGGTAAAAGCCCTATGCTGCATATTTGGTTTGATCTACCATTGTGTTATCAGGCATTAGAGCTGATGTACCGAGTGCCCTCCACAAAGGCTGCATTTACAAGATGAAGTGGCACATGCAGTTGAGGGTCACTGCCTCTCCACAGTCCAGCTCACTCGGATTCCTTCCTCAGAGCTACACCATGAGGCACACACACAACGCCACTCCAATTATCTGATTGAGTTGGACTTGAACACAAGTCTGAAAATGTCCCCTGCAATACAACAACACAGTCGGGGATTTGGACTGAAAAACATTAACTCAAAGATGAGTAAACGCAAGTATCATAGATTCCAACCAATACAATGGTCGAAGAAAAGTTTTTTTGTTGTTGTTTTTTTTTCCAACAGTATTTCTGGATCCTTTCAGTATATACACTGTTTGCAAGCCTTTCAAAAGCTAACTTGGGATGTGACCTGAAGACTTTCCAACTCAAAACATGATGTGCAATTTGACAAACATTTGCTTTGTGATAAGAATCTTTCTTAAAACTTCACCAGCTCCAAAGCTCCAAATGTTCTTCCTTCTAGTACTCAGTTCCACCAAGAATGGGAAAAACACATCTGGAAGACATTTTTCTGGCCTTTTGAAAGGCTTAGCAGACAGCACAATGGAACTTATTGAATCCAGATGGGAAAGAGTTCAGTAAAACTGAAGAATGGCCGCCTTCAGTTAGCCCATTTTAAACTGTATATGGAAATAACAAAAACATATAGGGCACCACTTGGTAATGAGCGACTCCTGTTCCTGTTGACACTTCATATCCACGGGCCCAGTTTGGACCTCATTAACTCAATGTTTGATCTACTGCAAACCTTAATTTCATGTGAAAAGGGTTCCCCTCTTTGACTTTCTCAAGAATTAAAACTAATCATCCTGGATTAATAAAAAAAAAAAAAGGTTATAAAACTTTAACAAATGATAAGAGCTTGGTGAATGTTTTTAGGCTGGTGCAATAATTATGTCCAACAAAAATACTGTGCTCTGGCAGTGAAACAAAAAACCTGGTGGAAGAGGCTGTTTCAAAGTGCTGGCCTTCACCTTTGACCTTGCTACCTTCTGCTCATTTTTGACCCCGTGTCTCATACAGCGCCAGTTATTACCACTCAGATCAAAGTTGGCTTTTCTCATTAATGTCATGTCAGGATGACCTCCAAGAAGCACAGGCAACTGTGCCTACTGCACCATGGCCTTAACTTAAGCATGTTAGAGTGTTAGCACCAAGAGCTGCTAGGTATGGTGAGTATATTCTATTAAGCTATGGTGACGTATTGTGTTTATGATCCCAGCTGTTTTTCTATGTGTGTGAACCTAATTTGATTGAATTTATAAATGGAAGGCCAATAATAAGAATCAATAGTTCACACACATACACACACACACAAATAAAGAATAAAATTGACCTACGCTGCGTTAGTTTACATAGACGCTGTCATGTTGCCAGCAATCAGTCATCAAGTCATTTCCCATTTGGCATGTGTCAAATTTCAGGAAGTGTACCACTACCCTTGAAGATTGATTACAAGATTCTGGTTGGTTTGGATTAGTTGTAGGAGATGAATAAATTATGCCTGTAGAAATCACTTGTCATAGGCCTTTTCCTGTATAGTTCTCTGTGAGGTAGTTTCCTCTCATGATCACTTTTTATTGATGCCAATTAAAACTTGTGTGTAGTAAATGGTGATTCCATTTGACTTTGTAAAAAATACAGCTGTTCCATCCGCTACAACATTCAACCTTCACTTTGACTGTTGGAGATTCAGCACATTCTGTGACAACATCTCATTTCCCTACACTATCATGAAGCCACCTGTTAAACATAGGGACATGTGGAGGAGACTTACAGCAGACCACCAACCAAGCTCGGCCATCTAATAGGCCTAATAATACATGAGTGACCAGGGCACACTTCATGACCTCCACGACACCTTAACACAAAGGTCCCTGAGCTTGAGAGTGATGAAATCTGGACTGTACTGTCTACAGCCCGTAGTCATGAGAAAAAACGTTTTACCAACTCCACTTTGCCTTTCTCAAAGCTGGAGCCCCGCCCTTTAAAATATATGTGCATTTTGCTTTCTGACATTAGATTGGCCAAGGCATAAAAAACAGAATAAAAGTTAAAGGTTGACTCAGCCATGATCCATACATACTATGCCACCCTATAGATAAATAAAAACTAAACTAAAGCTATCAAAGCGCCTAAATGATGATATACATAGGCCTATAAGGCATTGAGTTGCCGTGTGTGTGAAATGCGAGGTATAAACCAAGTTGCCTTGCCTTGCCTATAAGATGTCTTGCCAAGCTATGGATAGACTATAATAGCCATGGCAGTAACTACTCTCCTAGGCCCACTGCACTTGTCTTAAGACTATTCCTTTACTTAAATCAAGCTTAAGCCTCCGCATTATTTTGGCAACTTTGTCAGTACTGCATAGTTGCCAATAAAGAATGAGACAGGGAGGAGGGGCTGGCTTCACCCCAAATCACTTCCACAGACATAAACTTTGCGCGCTGGTACCTGAAAAGCAGACGTGCAAACCGCAGTCTTTGCTTACCTGATAGTGCTTGTGATGTGACAAAGAACAGAATCACCGCTAAAGTAAGTTGAGCGTCCCGTATCCGCCGTTTAACTTTCCACCTTATATGGGTATCCATGGCCGCTAGAAACGTCCACGGCAAGTGGATTCACTTTCAACTTGAAGAAACTTTTGAGACTTGTTCTGTGGACGACAAAACTGAAAGCCAAAAGTCCCAGAGAAAGAGAAGAAAGGGGGACGGAGGGGTCTCTCGCTGTGTCTCATGCAGCCATAAGGGTTGGGGTTATGGGGTTCCTCCAGCTGCTGAACGGATGGACACCGTCACTCCCGCTACTCCCGTCTCTCCTCTGCTCTGTCCTGAAGCGCTGCGCCTCCGAGCACAAGTGTCGCCCCCTCAATAGCGTCACGCAGAGGCCCTCCAAGTCCAGCGGGGCAACAGGAGAAGTCTTCACCCGTAGGCTGTCACTCACCGAGAGGACAGAACACACGAGCAAATCAGAGCACACCCCACTGCAGAGTCAGCTCTGTAATTGGCCGGGGGAGGAGAGAGGAAAAGTCGAGGGGAAAGTTTTACGCCTCCAACTCTGAGCCGATGAGATGGAGAGATCATTACTGTGAGAATGGCTCAAGGCGCGAAACACAAAATAAATTATTTCAACATGGCGATTGATAGAGTGAAGTTGGGTTGGGTCTTTTTTGGTAATAATTGTGACTTGTCTCTTGTCCACAATGACAAACGGTTTGATTACATCCCTGGATTTCTGGGCAATATACCATTTCAAATGTGTGTGACTAACTATAGCCAACAAACCAAAATAAGTAAGTAAGTAAGTAAGTAAGTGCTTTATTGTCATTGTACAAGTGTACAACGAAATGTTTTTTAGGTGTTTTTAGGTGTCAGTCCTGAGCTGCTGCGGCTGAGCCGCGCTGCCACTGTGTGTCAACCTGATCCGCATGACCTTGGAGGTCAGGGAAACTGTAGCACTCGGAAGAAACCTGGCTGGCTGCCCTCTGTCTCCTCTGATCCTCTGAAATGGTGCCACGCCTCCTGGGTTTGTCCCTGTTTCAGAGCGTGGTGTCCTGCACTGGTCAGCTCCCTCTCCTCCTCCCTCCTCCTCCCTCCGCTCCCTCCGCTTCACAACAGTCTTTCACCATCTCTCGTTTGTCCTTTTTTGTTTCCTGTAGCTCCTCTTGTGACGCCTCCTCTGTGCTGCAGCTGTGGGGGCTCTTGGTGCCTCTTCAGTGTCTCAGAAGAAGACATTTGTAGGTCTCAAATGGGTTTAGCTGATAAGCTAGCATTTTGTGTACCTTTAAAAAGCTGCTTTCTTCAGGACCATTTTGGACTCTCAAAGTAAACAAATCCACCAAACCTCCACAAAAACTTGGCAAAGACGTACAAGAGTATCCAGAAAAACAATGTGGAACACAAAAACCACAAATGCAGTTTGCAGAAAAAGGCAAACAACTTGGCTGCACAAGGAGAGAGCGAGGTCGCCTCCTGTTTAATAAGCTTTGCCTATATGAACAAGAACTCAAGGCAGTACTTACATTGTATTGAATCGATTGTTATCATTTGCCTACGCCAATTTCCATCCCACATGGCTTATAGAACCACTTTTTGCATAGATAAAATTACTTTATTTTATCACATCTCATTTCAATTATTTATGTATTTAATATGGATATAGCCATTACATTGGATGAGTTTGTGTGGTCCAAAAACCCAACTTTATGAATTACTCGGATAGCTCTTTTTTGCAACAATATTATTGGTTTAACTGTGTTTTTATAAGTACTACCCCAAACCACAGTACAATAATATAAGTAGGGCAAAATCAGAGAACAGTATAAGGTATGTAGAGCTTTGATGTTTAAAATGTGCTTTGCTTTTGCAATTACTGAAATGCTTCTAGAAATGGTCGTAGATATATATTTAATATGAGATTTCCAAGTAATTCTGTCATCAATAATCACACCAAGGAATTTGATTTCATGCACTTGCTCGATAACAACACCCTCTATCTGAATTGCTTCCTGAGCCTGTAGACTTGGCCTTTCACATGACTTGAATATTTACAGGGGATATACCTATACTTGTAACAAAGTGAAACACATTTGACCCTTTACTGTACATTGTGTTTGCAAATATACTTGAAATATATATATATATACTTTTTTGAAGTCTGCAGCGTTTTTTTTAACTGCTTTTAATCTGTAAAGCATTTTGCGTTACAACTTTGTATGACAAGGGCTTTATAAATAAAGTTTTGATTGATTGATTTGATATAGGCCAGTATTCCTAACCTTTTTCCATAGAAGACCCCCATGCTCATGCTAGAGACAGTATTATTAAAAAAAAAATTCATTCTTTCTTTTTTTTTCTTTTTTTTTTAATGTGATGATTCCTTTACATTTTTATTTTCTCAAATAATATTCTCTACCGCTGCCTGATACTCTGACCAAACAAAGCTTTAGGCCCTCCTTCAGGTGCCCCTCCAGGTTGGGGGAAACTGTTATAATATGTTCGTGGATGCTTCACTATAAACATTACCTGGGCCTTGAAAGCAGTGAAAATATTTTGTCTTGAAGGTCCAGTCTCTTCCTTTCTAAATTATTCAGAGGAATGGAAACAGTTATTGCCACCGAGAGCTCTATGTAATTTGAGAATAGGAAAAGTCAAATATCTCAATGCAGAACTGTAAGAATCTGAGAAATGTACGTAAGAGTGAGTGAGTTTTTATTTCCTCACATTTTTCACCCACGTGCCTAAGGTTTTACAGCCATCCATCAAATCTTTCAGTATAAAGTAAATCTGCATTAAGAGTTATCCAAAAGGCTGCATTTGCTTTGATTTCATAACATTACATCAATTTGCTTTATACTGAAGTTCATTTCAGAAGTATTTTACAGCATCAGATTTCTTGCCTTTTCGCCTGTAGTGGGTTTTGAACACCAAAAAGCATTGCAAACTTGTATGAATTAATTTAATTTTAGTAAAGGTAAACACAAGATATTTAAAGCCACAACGCATATAATTTTACTCAATAAATAAAATTGAAATACAAGCGTTTATTTTAAGACAGATATTTTCATAATTGAAAAATACCTCATAAATGTAAAAAACTAACATTTATGAGGCTCAGGTCTCCTAAGATATGACGGTAAACTTTACCAGGAGTGGGTACGTCTCCAGCTCGTCTCCATGGAGATGTGACTAAAGTCAGTAGAATTTGAGATTTAAACAGGTTAGTTTTTCATCCAAATCCATTCTTTGATTACCATCCATCCATCCATTTTCTTCCACTTGTCCGTTGCCGGGTCGTATTGCACCAGCCCCTATGGCTCCCAGGATCATTCGGGTGCTCAAACCCCTCCACCACGTTAAGGTGGCGGTTCCAGGAGGGGATTGCCCACTGCAGTAATAGCATTTTCAGTGTTGAGCTGGTCATTGGGAGCATGTTTTGTTTTGCCGGCAACAGCATAGTCCAAAATGTTACGCAGTGTACCTTTAAGATATGGGCCATATGGGCCAATAAAATGTATTGAATTTTTTGAATGAATGAAAACTTGCGATACATTTTTCCCATCATTAAGTCAGCTATCTACGGCAAGGTTTCCCAACCAGGGGTACCATGTCCTCTGGGGGTACTTGGGTATAATTTCAAGTGATTTTTTTTTTTAAATGAAGCTTATGCGCATATGCAACAAGGAAGACTCACCAGCTGCATCAACCACCGCTCATCACCAACAGCTGTTTCCACTCATCAATCATAGTCCAGCCATTCAGCTTCTCCACATCAGCCAAAGACTCCTTCATAAGCACCATGGCCCATCACTCTGAGTTTCCCAGCCGTGCTGCAACCCTCCTCCACCCCAATTCTCCACCTGGGCTCTATCGGCGCTGCTCGAACATCTGATCACCCCGGGTCTTCTACCACCACCAGTGTCCAGGCTCCGGGGGAAGAGCCCGGCTATCATTCTACGGCGTGCGGATTTATCGTTCATCCAATCTTCCGCTGGGGTCTGAGCCCCAAATTATGTTCTGCATTCAATAAAACGTCTAAAACGCTTTTCTGTCTGTGTAAGTCTTATCAGGTTGAATTGGTATTCACCCAGATGCAAACAATCCTCTTTTACAATAGAATATACAGTGATATAATTACGTTATGTGCTAAGTAAACACTTACTAAGAGATACATATTTGCTGACAATACAACTGCAGAAGGTCACGAAACATTTGGACAAGGATAGACAGTTGTTTCACCAATCTAAATAGGGTACATGAATATTGATGAATGGGCAGATACAAGCCAGATGCTAATGCTTTACATTGAAGCTACATTGACTTGTATGTTTTGGTGCTTAAAAATACAGTCACACTTTGGCTCTGCTGAACTCTGCACAGATCTCAACACTGCTAGACTTTTGACACATTGTCCTTAAGTAGGCATTACATGTTTTCAAGAAGGTGCAAACCTGGGCTCAGGACACTGAGGTCTGTGTAAGGTCAATGCTATGTGTGTGCACAACGAGAGGAATGTATGGACATGTAAGAACAATCCAACATAATGTATATAAACTTAAAACATGTTAGTTCAGTGCAACATTGAATGAATGAAGTTTTATTTCCGTTACATAAATGTATATACAGTATATTCATTGCAAACACGGAGGGTAAAGGTATATAGGCTTATTACGCATACCCTAGTAACTGCACACCAGCCAACCATTAAAGATGAAACAAAATAAATGCTCAAAAAATAAACTTGATTTATACCTTATACTGTTACAAATGTTTGTTCGTTTGTCTGTTTGTAGGAGCTTGCTTTGTTTTCAGTTTACACACAACAATTATATTAAAAAAAATCTTACATTTATTTGTTACAGATCAATATTTGAAACCGTTTTTTTTTTTTTTCTTAAATAATGAATGGAATTGCTCCTCTTAAGATGCGAGACCAGTCCACAAGTCGAGCCCTTTAACAGAAATGTTCATTTTAAAGTTTGTTCTGACCATTTGTTTTTTTAAACATGTCCTCTCCTCGCAGGTTATATTTCTGTTCCCTGTTTTCAAACAAACATAGTATCATCAGGCGAATATTTTCCTTTTTATCTTTGCACATAAAGACAGAGCGGTATTCAGATTGACTAAATTTCAAAATGGAATTGCTTTAAATGTACAGAATATTGTGTTTCTTGATTCGTGATATATGGTGAGTGAATAGACATAAATGACAGTCACATATTGCACAAAACTTGGCCCTAAATATTGATTGATCATAAAATGATTTCATGGCCCGGAAGGATACCAAGGTCACCATTGAGTTATGGTACCGCAGTCTGAGGAGGATGAACCAAGACGCGGCCTATAACTTCTGCGGGAATATAGTCATGGTGAAAGTGCTAACGAAAGTAGGAAACCTGAAAGTAACTGACAGATACTGTATCAACTATGTGTGGCAGTAGGAATGATTTAGTTCATAAAAACCCCTAGTTCCTCAGTGCTCATTCTCTAGCCGCTCCTGCACTCCTTGCTTTGGTCCCACTGGGAGCAGCAGGTAAAGACTAACCACCTTTCATTCATTCACTTCGGACATGGGGGCGCACGGAAATCGCATGTCGACAGCAGCTGTAGATTGGGCGTGTGTGGTCTCGATGGTCCAGTGTTGTGCTGTGCTTTGGCCCTGTAAACAAACAGAGGAAGCGGTACGTTGCCAGTGTCATTCTCATGTAGCATTAGGTTAGCACACAGGCTGTAACAAAACTTTCTAATTCACGAGGTTCTGCCCTGTTCGAGGCTGTTCCCAGCACAGGCACACCACAGCTGCCTTGTTTACCGGCCTTGCCTTTGCATCATGCCATAAAGAGAGGATTATTTTTTCCACATAACTTGCATTTGTGGCACTACAGAACTCTGCTGGAACATAGTGGATCAAAAATATGGTTCCAAGACACTTTTTTAAGGTCAAATGTAATTTTTTACAGTCTTGTTCCCCACAGCTGGAGTCTATTTGTCGATCATAATACAACAAAGAATGAACACATGTTGATGTCTTGCATCAACATCATGAACAACAGCAATTAACACTTTTTAAAGTTACATTTTTGGGGCTAATTTTGGATTTATTGTGGCCTGAAAGTACTTGTATTTATTTATTTATTTGAACAGGGACAGTGTACAATATACATTAACTTCAGAAAGGAGAGATGCATTGTACCAGGTTGTAGCACTTGTGCTAATTTCCACCTGCAGTCCCAGGGCAGACTGATGTCAACAGACAAAGTCTTAGAAAAATGCACATGTTAAAAATACATTTCCTCCCCAAACAGCATTAAAATGAAACACACACTTCATTCATTCCTAAGCATTAATTTTCAAATACACTCTAGCATACACACCAATTACAGTACATTATGCAGTACTTGCAAATGCATGAACTGAAAATCTTCTGCTTGCTTTCAACAGGAGAAAAGTGACAAATACCTTGGGGGACATGTGGCTCGCAGCTTTGCTTTGCATCTGGCGTCTGATGGGGGAAACTAAAAAAGTGAGGATGCAGAAAGGAAGTGGTTGTCCTTAATGATAAACCTAAAGCACATGATCCAGATATGTTGAACTCAAGTCCTGGCGTCAGACCCATGGCTTGTCAGTTCCTGAGTGGCAGTGACTTATGACCAGACTTGAGGTTCAGGCTTGAAGACTTGATTTGGCCCCTTCTAGCTGCAGCTTAGTCTCAACTCAAGTCTTTGATTATGCTTTTGATAAGTGTTTAGTTTATTTGTTTATTTGAGCAGTACACATAGTGCTCAAAAGGAGTGGACTGAAGCAAAAGCTTATGAGTGCCCACCCCCAAGTGCAATAAAATAAATAAAATAATAATAATTTAAAAAAAAGAACATTTCAGAACATTTCAAGCAGCTACATTCATACAGACCAACTTAACTTACAAAAAAAAAAATATGAACTGTTTATACAATTAATTGAAACAATGCACAACTACAACAACAATCCCGTTTCATGCACGATGTCCAGAACGAAGCAGTAAAAAAAAAAAATAATGTGATCCATAATATATTTCTTTCAGATTTTTACCCTTGATAACCGAGAGTTACTTTTATGTTATGAAGGTACATTTATAGATATTATACTCCGAGATCTTGATACTTCCCAGTTGTCATTACCATTCTCAGTATAATTTTAATTTGGGTGTAATTTTCATAATCATTATTATTATATATTTATTTAATTGAGTTATATATGAAGTATGCTGTAGCCCTGCATAGTGTGGTGCATTAAAAAGCCAGAGTGTAGAGCGGGCCAGTTGAAGAGAGCAGTAACTCCCCGTCAACAAACCCCCACACGGCTGCCCTAACAGCTGATTTTGTAGAATATGTTCCTATGCTGAGTGGTGCATTATAGAATTCATGTTATAGAATTTCAAGTTTAAAATAGTCCAAAGTTAAAGCTTAAAGCTTTAGCTTTGTGACATGGTCACAAAGCGCTTTACATGAGACAAAGGCACGTTTCCCCTAGGGCAGTGAACGCAGCCGGAAAAAAAAAGGAAAACTCTTTGACTGGCCCATAACAATACCAGTGTGATCCATCAGGTTTAAGTTCATTTAATTAACCGGACAATTCCAAACAACTAATAATCCAAATGTTGTCATTGTCCTTATAGTCAACTTCAACACAAAATTATAATTATATTTGTATGCTTTTGTATTTTAAGTCTACACAACTATATATACTAACTGGGGAAATACAAAGTGTGCAACTCTTTGAAAAAAGTGGCATGGACTTCAATGATTCATGGAACTTTTCTGAAGTCTTGGAAGTTCAGGAAATGCTGGAAATGGTGAGAGGTGCTGAGTCAAGGCGCCTGTGGTCATGTTTTTCCTTTTGTGGTGATGCTGATGCCATTGATTCAGTTACAATTGTTGCCAACACAGTATGAGAGCAGTCTGTGAATAAATTAAATCTGTAAATAATCTCAAAGACCTTTTCATATTCTTAAATTATTACACATTGCATAAAAATGCTATTTAGGAATTATAATATGGAACTAAACAGGATTCAGGTGAAAATAGCAATCTGTTCGGCCACCGGAAAGGCAAAGCTGGTCTTGCATTACAAAAAAAAATTATTATTATTATTATTATTATTATTATTGGCTCATGAGTGCAGAACTAAGGAGGGATAGCATTCACAGTGCACTGACCCAGCAGGTCAAATAATGGTTGCTGGTAATCTCTGATTCAGTGATTTTGTGTATTGGTTTATTTGGTCGGGACAGTGCATGTTAATGAACATAAGACTCATCCATGTAAGCACATGGGCTAATCTCCATCAGCTGTCCCACACTCGCATAGTCAAATACACTCTAATTCATCCTGGCCTATTGTACATGTTTTTAGCAGTAGAGGAAACCGAAGTACCTGGAGAAAACCAACAAAGACACGCGCAAACTCTATACAAAAAGGCCCGTCTGGCCCAGTGATCAAACCTTAGACCTTCTAGCTGTGAAGCCCGAGCGCAAACCTCTGTGCCAATAATTTAACGGCGTGCTGGGGCAGTGGATGAAAACACAACTTGCCAGATTATAGCTATGGGCCTAATTCCATTAGTTATTCTGCACTGGCACACACTTTATATTGATTTATCTATTCTTTATTTCACAGGTAAATGTAGAGCAAATGATAATTTACAATAAACAAACACACACCTTTTTGGTTCTAAGGGAAACTGAAAGGAAACCTACACGGGGACAGGGAGAACACAGAATAGCCCCACATTGTCCGGGACAAACTCAGGACAGCCTTGCTGTGAAGCAAAATGCTAACCACTCCGCCATGCCACTCAATTCTGCCATTAGACAACTATTTAATTTAGTTTTAGACTGAGGAATCAATCTTTTCAGATTTTCTTTTGGTGTATTGTATGGATAGATGAGCATATTTAAAGCCAGGATTAGTGGAGAGGTGGAGCTTGTGCCAATGTTGAACTCAAGCATATTTTAGAATATTATCCATTGTACATTGTACATTGTGTTTATAATATTTTTTCCATGTTTTGCACAGTTCATTTTTCATGTACATTATCTACAGGGTATTCTTTGTTTATCTCCTTGGGGGAAAAAAGGCTTACGCACATTACAGTATTTTTGTTCCAGTGTTCATTAGGGCATAATTTGAGCAGTAATCTCCCTATTCGGCAATGTTTAGTAGTCTGTCCATCGAACACGATTCATCACAAACATTTCATTGAGGCTTGGAAACGCTCCTGTGGAAAATGTTAACAGTGTGGGCTTCTGCCAAAGCACTTATTGGTCACGATAAACACAAAATCTGAAAGATCCAAAAAGAACACTTCACTATAATGTCTGTTTTATTCAATGTTTTTGTCCTTTGTTAAGTTGTATATAATTGAGTAAGGCCAGGTAAAAAGATGCATTGAGAACGTGTCATTTACAATGGCTGCTACTTTTCTGGAGATCTTAAAATGTTCTCTGTGAAAGTATCTGTTGAAGGCCAGATGTGTGCAGCTGAGTGGACAGATACAGGCTGTAGGGTCTTTCTCAATGCACATGGAAATAAAGGAACAAGAGAGCAGAGCAACTATTTTCACATCATAAGATCATAAGAAAATTTGACAGATGGCACAGATGGCACTGAACTGTTACATGGGAGAGCCAGGGAGAGCATCCAAATTATAACCAGTTAAACAATGCACATATCATACTGTATAAGCAGAGCACTGCAGAAGAGTCACTGGAAAAGACTGTTCCCTCTTGACTGAAATGTCTGGCATCAATGTCATGGTGGGGGTGTTTGTTAGTGCTGTAGGGCTGACACATTTGCAGTCTGTCCCTGGGCAGCAGTGGTTTCAAGTTCCTCTACCAATTTGGCGGCAGGGTAGCGCAGCGGTTAGTGCTCTCACTTCACAGCTAGAAGGTCCCGGGTTCAATTCCCACCTGGACGGGGCCTTTCTGTGTGGAGTTTCCACGTACTCCCTGTGTCTGCGTAGGTTTCCTCTGGGTACTCCGGTTTCCATCCATCCATCCATCCATTTTCTTCCGCTTTATCCGGGGCCGGGTCGCGGGGGCAGCAGTCTCAGCAGAGATGCCCAGACTTCCCGATCCACGCACACCTCTTCCAGCTGTTCTGGGGGGACCCCGAGGCGACACCAGGCCAGCACGGAGACATAGTCCCGGTTTCCCCTACCACCAAAAACATGTACAATAGGCCAGGATGAATGATGTGTGTGTGAATGCATGATGGTGATCAGAGGGACCGTTGGCGCAGATGTGTGCGACAGCGCTTCTGTCAGTCTCCCCAGGGGAAACTGAAGCTACTAACGTAGTTTACCACCACCGAGTATGGAGTGAATGTAAAATGCTCTCATGTAAAAGCGCTTTGTGGCTATGTCTGTGAAAGGTGCTATATAAATAAAGATCTTCTTCACTGCTCTAAGTTACCTGTGCATTTAAGCACTTTCTAAAGAATAATTCCGATTGTTGAGAGAGACATTGTTAAAGATAGTAATAAATTAGTCGCAAAGAGTGAGTATTGTATTAAATGGTTGGTTAAGAAAACCCTGATATGAAATTAGTCTCTAGAGTTGAGGCTTATATACGTATAGTTTAGACATACTTCGTGTTGTCTGAAAAGAAATGGCCGAAATAATCTGCCCATTTTCTATAACTCAGTTCTCCACTTCAATTGAGCCAAGGAGCTGTTAGTTGGCTTGAGTCAACGCGGCCAACCACTTTAATTCTGTGAACTTATATTTATACTAAACTCAACATTGTCTAATTAAATAACCGCAAGACTACACGCAAAATAATGAAGGCCTAAAAAGAAGGGAGACACTCACATGGAAAAAGTACACAAGCCAAATTGCGGGGCAGAGGGTGCAATGCAAGTAACGTGTCTGGACTGCTTCTGGCCTGCCTGTGCCCAACTCTCTCATCTAGCCATGGCAATGTTGTATGCTGCACTTGCAGGCTGGTCCCACAATAAACTGTGTTTTCAAACTGTTAGGACTACACCTCTGAGGGCATTATGACTTCTTTCAATGGTATTCTGGAATTTTTGGCAGTTTATGTTTATTTGTTTTACAGACTGATTGATTGCTTTATTTCAACTATTGCTATATTTTCAGATGAAAAAATAAATACATTATAATCCTGATTTACAAGCCCTAGAATAAACCTGATTCTATTGTGTTTAGTGAATGGTGAGTCAATCCATATAAACTTGTATGGTCACGGTTTTAGTTCTGCTGGACCTTAGTGATTAGGAATCTTACTAGAGAGGTTAAAAATCTGGGTGGGAATCTCTGGAAAGGTTCTCGAGTGGTTCAGATCCTACCTTGAGGACCGACCTTACTACGTCGCGATGGGAAACTGTGTCTCACACCAAATAGCATTGACCTGGGGGATTCCGTAGGGGTCGATTCTTGGGCTCCTCTTGTTCAATCTGTACATGCTTCCATTAGGTCAACTAATATCCAGTAACAACGTGTCCTTTCACAATTACACAGACAATACTCAGATCTAAGGTATGTTACTAATTATTATGACATTTTTACAATTAAAATGACATTTTTCTCAGATTTTTTGTCAACTCAAATAACAGGTAGCATCATTTTCAAGTCTTTAACTGTAAGAAAAAAAACTCCCAATGATAACAGTATTTTATTTTTTTAATAAATATAATAAACAACTTAAAATGTACTGTTGCAAATTATTATGCACAACAGCATTTCAATACATTTTATAGGTTATAAAGAACTGAAAAATTATCATGTGTTGAATTTGCAGCATTAGGAGGTCATATTGGCCTAAATCAAAAGCTATTTTAATCAAAAAACATCTTAACAGGTCGAGTTACATTTTAACATAGGACCTCTTACAGCTTCAACATTCTTGCATCCATTAAACTTGTGCATTTTTGGAGAGTATCTGCTTGGATTACTTCGCAGGATGTCAGAATAGCCTCCCAGAGCTGCTGTTTGGATGTGAACTGCCTCCCACCTTCAGCACTGGCTTCCTGTCGCTCAGAGAATAGACTTTAAACTAGTTCTGCTTGTATGCGAGTCTCTTTATGGTGGGGCACCAAAGTATATTGCTGACATGTTACAGCCATACGAACCACCTCGGGCCTTGAGATCCTCAGGGAGGGGTCTTTGGGTGGTTCTTAGAGTCACGACTAAACACGGTGAGGCTGCATTTCTATTTCATGCAGCAAAGGTCTGGAACAGCCTCCGTGAGGACATGAGACAGGCGTTAAAGTCCAGGCTGAAAGCATGGTTATTTACTGTTGCCTATTGCAATTGATTCCAATTTTAATATATATGTATATTGTATCTATTGATTTGTTTTATTGCTTTTTATTGTATTTTAATAAGCAAAGTCGTAATCTCACTTGGCGCAATGAATTATGGGATCGCTCAGAGGTCAATCAGGATAAATTTGACCCGGAAGTAGGTTTTGACAGCGCAGAAGCATATACAAAGATGAAAGAGTGCAGATAAATAGTTTAAATGATTTGTTATGTTTATATGATACTCAAAACTTACTAAACTGAGTGAGAGACTCAGTTGGAGGATACAGAGATGAGTCACTCTGTTTTTAGACGATGGACAATTGCTAATTTTAAGTTATTTGTGTGGAAACGCGGGCTATCGCTAAGCGGCTAGAGGACTTGTTGGTGGCAGACACAAGACGGAGAAACTCTGGCAGATCCTTGAAAATTCCTTCTGTGAAACAGGTCGTCGAGATAGATGGAGTTTGCTGCTGGCCGTCTACGATGTGCTTGTGCTGTGACATAAGTGAAAATAGCATTATATCCGCGACAGACTTTACTGAGGGTCTGGAAGTGTAGGGCCACTACTGCAGTCCGCGACTGGGACTTGAGGAGATGGCTTGTTGTTTTTTTATCACATTTTATTTTTGATCTACTTTATGTATGCCCTTCTAAGTTTTAAAGTTTTTATAGTTTTTGTAGTTTATTATTTACATTTTATGTTTCATGTTGCACGATTGCTCTGAAGAAACTTCCTACTTTGTGAACCTGTTCATCCATCCATCTTCTTCCACTTGTCCCTTGCCGGGTTGACACTTTGCACCAGCCCCTATGGCTCCTCCTGCAGGTGGTGGGTCCACAGGAGGACGGCCTCACAATTCTAACGGGGCCTGTTGGTCTCTCATAAGGGGCTTCTTAACCTGTTCAATGTCAATAATGAAATAACATTTCTTGGAGTACTTTTATCAAATAAGCTTACCTGGAAGCCCCATATAAACTACATCAAGGCAAAGCTATGCAAATCTCTTGCAATAATATCTAAAGTTAAAGAACTCTTAAATGAAAAAAACGTATATATTTTATACTGTTCCCTGGTTCTCCCGTACATGCCCTATGGCCTAGAAGTTTGGGGAAACACTTACAAAACCAATCTTAATTCAATAAGTATTAAAAAAGAGCGATCCGCATTGTGAATAAAGTGGCTTACAGGGCACATAGAAATGAGCTTTTCATTAAACTAAAAGCACTAAACTTGAAGGATTTGGTTGAGTTTTAAACAGCACAATTTATGTATAACATAAGCTATAACAAGTTACCTGTGCATATCCAGGGATTGTTCCAAAAACGAGACTGCGTTTATAATTTCCGAAAGGAAGAAATGTTTCAAAAAACATATGTAAGAACGAGTGCAAAGCAGCATTGTGTTTCTTTTGTTGGGATTAATGTGTGGAGTGAGTTGGACCAAGAGCTAAAAGACTAATTCAATTCAAAATTCTTTTGAAGAAATCAATTATAAACAAATACCATGAGAATGGATGCTAAGGATGCAAAATTAAGATGATAGATTTTTTTCTTTCTTCTTTGTGACGATCTAAACACCAAAAAATTGTATAACTGTATGCATAAGACATTGGCAGCTTTTACTGTTTGTTTTGTAAATACACTGGGATAGGCGCAATAAGCTTTAGCTTCTGCCTATTCCATTTCAGACTTTATTTTTATTTATGTCGTTATCTGTTAAATGTTTAAATGTCTGAATAAAATAATCTGAATCTGAATAAAAACAATTATGATTCTGTTGGATTATTAACAAGGAAAAACGTTCAGTTTCTACACATCTGGATGGTGAGGGAAATGTTTTACTTCAGTGCCAAGCACGAAGTACAGTTTCTTGAAGGCCAAGTGTGTTATCAGAAAAGATCCAACAAATTACATAAAAAGCATGTGATCATTGAACAGGACGCATATAAGATGCTATTGCACATGTTTTGCAGGGTATGTTAAATTACACACTTTTAACAATGGCCTGATGTTGAATACATTAGTGACTCACTCATTAGCTAATGCCTCTTTTGTAAAGACCTTTATAGACAGGATGAAGTAGCATTTTCCACAAAGTTCCTAAAACTTACGAGGAAAAGTAGGATGCCAAAAGGCAGGGGGAGACGGGGGAGGGGTAGGAAAGGAAGCATGGAGGTTTGGGAGCAGCCTGTTGGCAGTTACTGAATTAGGCTATATGACCCACAGACAAAAACGCACACCCAGAAAGCTTTAACAATTGTGTGTAGCCATTCTGTGGCATTTTAGAGAGTGAGGGAGAGGCACAAATGAATTGAGTGGAATAGACTACATGACGTAACAGCCTCTGTGGTCACTTTTAAATTTCATTTGGTGTCTAGTATTAACTTGCAGAGTCAGTCGAGCTTTTTAGAGAAGACTGATTTACAGCACAATGGGATATCCAGTTACAATGAATGGCAGAAGAATGTTGGATTGTAATTGTGACATGTGTTGGACAGTTTGTTGCTGGGTTGATTTAGTGCAGATAGACAGGATTGTTTGGCACACCTCGATGGAATCATCTGGTTAAATCAATGAGATTTGATAGTCTGGCATTAAGGAGGAGGTCAAAGAGATTAAGGTTGTGGATCTGCTGTCATCTCTTACAGTACCTGCACCAAGCTGCACCCATCGGAAATATTTGTAATGACAAGTGCATTCAGGTGTGCCAGTGAAAGGTTTGGGCTATACTGCTTAATAGGAAAATATTTATTTCCCTGAATAAACCATCCCCCTTGTATCTGTGCTGACATGATGATTTGGCAAAAATACAAACTCATGCGTGTAAGAAATTATTTGTGTAATTTTGACTCAGAGCATTTGTATGCATCAAATATATGCACACATAAAAAAAGACAGATTTACCGGCTAATGAGAAATGTGGTCATTATTTTTTTATATAATTTATTTGGTTAGGACAGTGCGAGACTCATGCATGTGAATACGCCACAATGGATTGTAGCTATGGGCTCATTTCCATGTATTAAGAGAGAAAAAAATCTGGAAAGAATTGGATTTCTGTTTCTTTCGGGCCATCTGGCTTCCACCAATCAAGTTCCACCAAGGTTAGCACTGCATCGCAATTGCCCACCGCTCCTGGCATAGAAGGATGAGTCAGCAAACCAATTGCCAGCTGCAGGACAAACTGACAGGGGGTGCCCCAAGGTTTTAAAGGGGTACCCTTGTCGTTCAAGTTCAGGGTGCAATACAACAAGCTGCAAATATCCCTGTACAGGGCCAAGAAGTACACCATAAGTTACAGATGGAAGCTACTGATTGTTAACAGCCAATATGGTGAAGAAATATCACATACTACATGACATAAACATGCACTAGTCAAGGTATATATTTTCTGATATCCACAAATACTCTAAATGTCTACTTTCCCTCACTGCAAATACTTTACTGTATTATGTTACTTTATTATATTTCTAGTCATCCTTGATTTTAATTGCATGTATGCTATGCTTTCTTTTTGTTTCACTTCAGTTCAGCTTATTTTGCAAAATAGAAAAAACACATTGGGAAAAGAAAAGTGCAAGGAGTTCAAAGTGCACAGTTAAAAATTGTGTTAAAAACAATATATGACAGAAAAACATACAACAAACAATTGCCACGTAAAGTACTTCAGGATAAAACACTGTACGTCAAAAATTCCGTTTGAAAATTGAAGCACTGATCAAATCAATCAATCAATCCATAATTTTGTGTAACCCAATATCACAGCAGGAACATTACAATGTGAGTGTTCAGAAGTTGATTTCTTTGCTCCATTGAACAGCATTCCCTCTCTATTGCTGGGTTGCAGGTGACATCACAGAATTCTAAAGGCCAATACTATTATATGGAGGAAAAATTATTTTGTTTTTGAGGAAATGTTTTGTCTTGTACAGAGAGACCAGTCCGGTGACATCATCACATTCTAGAACCTGCAACCCAGCAATAGTGATGTGTTTCCTTGTTTGAACTAATAAACCTAATGATGGTTGTATCATCTGTATATTTAATTAATCACATTATTTTCATGAAATGCTATGAGGTCATAGTATACAAAAGTGAGTATACAAACTGAACGAGAGGGGGCTTAAAATACTCCCTCTGGGAATCAATACTCCCACTGCTCACTGCTGCCAGAAATGCAGTCATTGATTTTGAGGTCTATGAGTTATTATTGTTTTTTCACATTCATTTACAAATGACATCCAAATGTCCAAGACATTCCAGTTAATGAGCTTTGTTGGGACCATCATGTAGAAGGCTGCACAGTGGTCTATAATAAGCATTCTTGCCAATGATTTCCTTTTATCAGTATATTAATTACTTACATTTATGTGGAATTTTTCAGGAACTCCGACTCCATTTATACTATATAATCACCTAGAATTTAGCAGAGGAAAGCATGGATATAACACCAGGCATGCTATAAGAGGCAATTTTACATTTCCAAAAGTGAATTTTAATGCAATAAAATATACAGCAATACTTAGAAGGATGTGTGAATAGAATCAACTTCCAAAGCTAGGCACCATTAACAACTCCTGCCAGAGAGGGCTATAATGGCTCTATATTTCTCTCTCTATATATATATATATTTTTTTTTCATAAAAAAGTGACATTAAAATATATTTTACAAACTGCACGTTACATTAAGTTCTGTCATTTTTTTTCCTAAAGAAAAAAGAAAGAAATGATGTTGTGATATGTACTGTCAAATGTATGTCAGTTTTAACACTTTTGTTTTGCATGTAAATTGAAGAGGGTACCAAGACACAGGTTTTCCTCAAAACAAATGTGAAGGCCACCGGCCGATAGTCATTCAGTGTCACAGGTGTCTTCTAGGCACCTGGATAATGATTGATCTTTTAAAACTAAGTGAGACACTCCACTGAGGGACATATTGGAAAATATCTGACAGAAAAGGAACAAGTTGCTCAGAGCACAGTTTACGGGCACGGGAGATAAATTTGCTGTGTAGTCTTGTATTGGACCTTCTGGATGTCCTCCTGAAGGACAGTGAAGCCACTCAATACAAGTAAGAAAAGCAATTGATTCAATATTTTCAATTTCAAATAAAAACTGATTACGTTATTATTATTATTTTTTTCTTTTATTAATTCACCACAGACACAGTCACAGTAAACATTGAAAAAGAAAACACGGACAGAAATAACAAAACAAAAAACACATGATACATTCACAAAACGGTAACTCAAGACTAAAATTAAAACAAGACAGGACAAGACAAAGACAAGACTAACAGACATGCATACATACAAGTCCTTTACATATTGTTTTCTATTGTTTTCTATTACAATAGAAAACAATGAGAGTGGCTCTTAAAATGTTGTTATCTATTGCAAATTATTTGGGTTTTTATCATTATACACATTTTATTGTGTTTGGAATATGTATTTGATTATTTTATACTTGTTGAACTTTGTCTAAATTTGTAGGAATTGGGAAGGGGCCAGCTGTCTTATTGCAGGCTCAATTTTAAGCTTGCACCCGTCCCATTTGACTCTTCAAAGTTTAAGAACCACTGAAGTCAACATGGTAAAATTGTTTACATTATAAATTCACGATTTTGGTTGACATCAGTCCCATAACATCCCATTCCACTTTTTATCATTTGCATTTCTTTTGTTTTTATTAATGGGTATGGTCTTTTCAATTACATATTGTTGATTTATTTTATTTACCAACTAGAACAATTGTATTGAATAAATCCATTGAGATGCTTTCCAGTACCCCCAATATTATGTTAATGGTAAAGATGTCAATTTCAATCTTGAATTCTAGTAACCAGTTCTGGACCAACATCCAAAACTTAGATACATACAGTGCATCTGGAAAGTATTCACAGCGCTTCACTTTTTTCACATTTTGTTATGTTACAGCCTTATTCCAAAATTGATTCAATAACTTTTTTCCCTCAAAATTCGTGAAAAAAAGTTTTTTTTGAGATTTTTGCAAATTCATTACAAATAAAACACCAAAAAATCACATGTACATAAGTATTCACAGCCTTTTCTCAATAGGATAAATTTGTTGAGGCACCTTTGGCAGCAATTACAGCCTCAAGTCTTTTTGAATATGATGCCACAAGCTTGACACACCCATCTTTGGGCAGTTTTGCCCATTCCTATTTGCAGCACCTCTCAAGCTCCTTCAAGTTGGGTGGGGAGCGTCGGCGCACAGCCATTTTCAGATCTCTCCAGAGATGTTCAATCGGATTCAAGTCTGGGCTCTGGCTGGGCCACTCAATGACATTCACAGAGTTGTCCTGAAACCACTTCTTTGTTATCTTGGCTGTGTGCTTAGGGTCGTTGTCCTGCTGAAAGATGAACCGTCGCTCCAGTCTGAGGTCAAGAGCGCTCTGGAACAGGTTTTCATCCAGGATGTCTCTATACATTGCTGCATTCATCTTTCCCTCTATTCTGACTAGTCTCCCAGTTCCTGCCGCTGAAAAACATCCCCACAGCATGATGCTGCCACCACCATGCTTCACTGTAGGGATGGTATTGGCCAGGTGATGAGCAGTGCCTGGTTTCCTCCAAGCATAACGCCTGGCATTCACGCCAAAGAGTTCAATCTTTGTCTCATCAGACCAGAGAATTTTCTTACTCATGGTCTGAGAGTATTTCAGGTGCCTTTTGGCAAACTCCAGACGGGTTGCCATGTGCCTTTTACTAAGGAGCGGCTCCCGTCTGGCCACTCTACCATACAGGCCTGATTTGTGGATTGCTGCAGAGATGGTTGTCCTTCTGGAAGGTTCTCCTCTCTCCACAGAGGAACGCTGGAGCTCTGACCATCGGGTTCTTAGTCACCTCCCTGACTAAGGTCCTTCTCCCCCGATAGCTTCCATTTACGGATGATGGAGGCCACTGTGCTCATTGGGACCTTCAAAGCAGCAGACATTTTTCTTCCTCTTCCACCTCACGGAATCTGCAAATGGACATTTCCACAATGTTACATAATTTATGGTATTTTCTTGTTTCTTGTTCTAATGTTATAGAATCATTTTAATTGAAACACTCGAATAAGAATCAATGGTTGTTTTATATATATATATATTTTAAAAGTGTTTCCATATAGGTTTGTTGAATTGAGGTGGCTAGGGCATCTGTTCCGGATGCCTCCTGGTCGCCTCCCTCGGGAGGTGTTCCAGGCATGTCCTATTGGGAGGAGGCCTCGTGGAAGGCCCAGGACACGCTGGTGGGACTATGTCTCCGAGGTGGCCTGGTGTCGCCTCGGGGTCCCCCCAGAACAGCTGGAGGAGGTGTGCGTGGATCGGGAAGTCTGGGCATCTCTGCTGAGACTGTTGCCCCCACGACCCGGCCCCGGATAAAGCGGAAGAAAATGGATGGATGGATGGATGGAGGTTTGTTGAATTCATCTTCCCATTCAGTACAAATACTGTGAGGATAAAAGGCAGTTCCAGACATGTACAAATTAAATTACATTTTTGTTTATGTTGAAGGTTTGCCATCTATTACATTTGTTTTGTGGCATGCATACTAATAACCTGTTTTTGTTTTTTAATGTTCTTTTCCATTTCATTGGAATTGCGGATAATAGCTGATTATACTGAAAGAGTTCTATACATTGTCCATAGTATGTACATAATTCTGTAAGTAAGGAAATCTCCTGATGAGTTCATTCGATCATTTACAAACATAACACCATTTTGTAAGCAAGAGTTCCATAGAACCGGTCGTCCCTCAATTAATACTTTAGAATTCGTCCATATGAGTTGATTTTGAATCTCATGAATGCCATTTGGAGGATAGTATTGAAAATTTAACAAAAAGGAAATAATTTACTTAGAAAAATTTTATGTGTCTTTATTAGGATTAAGATAGATTTTGTAGATCAGGGGTGGCCAACCGGTCAGAGGCCAAGGGCCGAAATGTTCAACCTTGATCCTGTGAAGAGCCACAAAGGCACCGACCATTCGCGAAATCCGAGTGTGGTAGTTTAATATGATTAAATGTAATGAAACTGTTATATTTAATCATAATAAACAATAACTTTATGCCTGGCCTTTTTCTTTTCAATAATTGTGGTAGTTTTACTCCTCACCTAGATTGAAATAAATGTATATTAAATAAACTGACATTTTCTGCTATTCTGTTCTGACTGGGACAACATTTGATCTATTTATTAACAATATTATTATTTCGAATAGTTTTTGTTGTTGCTTGTTTTGTTTTTTTCAATGCTGGTGTATATTTGTGTGTGGGGCCCTGCCCACTGAGCCCCCTCCTCTGGTTCGCCCCTGGCCTGTGCGCTCAGTGCCTGCAGCTTGGTCCTGACTGGACTGTGCAGAGAACGAACTTTAGGCTGCACAAAGTTCATAAGCTTTAATCAGGAGCCTCTGGAGGACGTCTGCAGTTCTGTTTTATGTTGCATTTGTTACAGTTACAACATGTGACAGAAAAGTCAATGACTTTGCGTATTTCCGCGTTACGATGTCGCGCTTCGCATCATACGCTTCATTAGAGCTCCGCTTTTTTCCATTTACTAATTATGATCTTTTTCTGTGAATATGAGGCCAACTTTCATCAAATAAAGAGTTGGCTAATCAGAAACTTGAAAAGCACGGAAGCTGATCCCAGTGCCACGATCTGCCTGACTGTTGTTTAACCTCCCCTACATCCCGCTTTGAGCGAGGCTGCTGCACGAGCACCTTTTACACGCCGCCTCGGAAAGAAGAGAGACAGACTCTCGTTCATGCGTAGAGATGGAAAACAGGGTCTGTAGGACTATGGTTGGATTTTTGGTCAAGATTCTTAAAGACTGTTACAGTTTATGGGCAACATGTACCAATTCTTTTGCAAAGAGCCGCATTGTGTTAAAAATATCTAATCATGCAAAGAGCCGCACTCTGATTGGCCAAGGGCCGCATGCGGCCCGAGAGCCGCGGGTTGGCCACTCCTGTTGTAGATGATCAAAGACTTGCGTCGTTCCGATATCCGCTATCCAAACTGGTCTTTCACTAAAGCACAAAGGGCAAGAAGACCCAAAGAACAAGACAGACAGACTACAGAGCCCAGAAGAAAGGGAGTTGCAGTGCCGTATGTAGCCGGGGTCTCAGAGAAACTTCAGAGAATCTTTAGGCAGCACAGGATTCCAGTGTACCACAAACCGGTGAACACACTGAGACAAACATTAGTTCATCCCAAAGACAAAACTCCGAGCCACAAACAAAGCAATGTGGTTTATTCTATTCGATGCAAAGAAGACGAATGCAAACAACATTATATTGGAGAAACAAAACAAGTTTTACAGAAGAGACTTTATCAACACCAAAGAGAAAGCACAAGCGACCCTCAGTCGGCGGTGCACCTCCACCTCAAAGCCTCCAACCACTCCTTTGAGGACGACAAGGTCAACATTTTAGCTAAAGAAGAACGTTGGTTTGAAAGAGGAGTTAAAGAAGCTATTTTTGTCAGGAAAGAAAACCCCTCCATGAATCGAAATGGCGGTCTCAGATTTAATCTTCCGTCACTTTACTCCAATCTCTTTCGGGAGAAACCAAAAAGGCTTGGCCAGTCCAAGGAGACGGCACCTCAGCCAACAAAAGAACAATAGGCAGGTAATTAGCAGTGATCAGCCATGAATAGGACAGATACTGGGTAGTGATTATCTATGAATAGGACAGGACTGACCGATACTGAGGTGAACCCTAACTCCTCCCCGTTGGTCTATATATTCAGCTGCGTGCAGATTGTGACCTTTGTCGCTGACGAAGCCTTTTGGATGAGAGGCGAAACGTTCGAAGACTTCAACTACTGAGTACAGAAGATGAATCAAGTACCTTCATTGACGATTCATGTGGGTTGTTTTTATAAGGTTCAATTCAGTCCTAATTTTTTTGTAATTTTTGCTTAGATATTTACTATAGATTTTTTTATTGGGAAGTTTCAAAGTTTCTGGTTTAGATATTGCAAAATATAATAAAATATATATATATAATATAATATAATGTTAAATAATTCAATATTTTTATTCAGCTCATGGATCTCATCTAAAGTAACACTCTATCAGATTCTATCAAAATAGAAGTGAGCTTTTTAGAGTAAACTGTCTGAAATAAAAAATGTTACAGGATACCACATGAAGCTCCTCTGTTGCCACTGCCTTCACGTCTGCGACTGATGAACCACTTTAATTGAGTTATACTGCACGTTATGAAACATTTAATTAAACTTTTATATGTACTGATATAAAATGTGTATAAAGTGTGTTTTATTTGAGTCAATTACACTCCTGGCAATTTGATTTCTCCCTGTTAAATCTTCTTAAGTCCGAGTGGCGTCGTTGTGACTGACTTTGTGCATAATCAAAATGTAATGTTTACAGTGGAATGTATGTATGTATACTTAATTGCTGAGGTAACAGTTTCACACGTCACTGCAATATGAATTCAATATCTTGATATAACCTGTCATAACTGTCCTGACCTGACCAAGGGTGTGAATGAATGGAAACTCTTTTTAAACTCTGTGAACTGACAGATACCGGCAGGTTGCCACAGATCAAACTGGAAATGAAATGTGCTAATACAAAGGAGGAGCGTTTGTATTAGCCACGCACACTGAGGTTTTGTCCTGGAATGTATTCAGTGTGGCATCAATTGCTGTGTCTTTTATCAAATCTGAACTTAACTATTGCATTGCCTATTGTGGAGTGTCCGGAGTCACTGAGGTGCATTTTATTTTCTGAGAGTAATAGGAACACTATGACCAGAACAATCCTCAGTGGATGCAGATGGAAACAGCAGGCGACTAGTGCAGCTGCAGCTGAAAATCAATAAAGGCCTTACGATTATGTTATTAGAACAACAAGGAATTACACACACTGGCCAACTGGCTCCCTGTCACTGTATCGTGGCCCAGGAGTTTTATATGAAGAGCCATATGTATCCCATCAGGTGTAGCTCTTAACTCCCAGCATTTGAGAAGATTTAAATTCATTTCAAACAGCAGTGACAGCACAAGAAATGAAAGGTACACAACTTTATTACTCCTTTTCTTATACCAGAGGTTTTTGAACTAATCCTTTTTAGTCAAAATCTACAGCTTTGTAGGGAACACAGAGCAGTGACAAAAATGAGCAATAGGAATGTCATTGATGGTGTTCAATCAATCAATCAATCAATCAATAGTAGTAGTAGTAGTAGTAGTAGTTTATTTGAGCAATTCAATTCAATTCAAGTTATAATGTCGATTTGACTCTCCGCCTCTCGCTCTCTCAGCCCCTCTCCCAGTGTTCTCACAGATACGCTTTTCCTATAATTTCTACACAGCCTATCATGTAATAGTAGAAACATGTGCGCAGTGGTGAGCAGAGGCCACAGGTCCACAGGGAGGCTGAGGGATACATGGTGCACTGTAAAAACATCCTTAATTCTCCTTGTGTTTGTCTTGGATTCTCACTTCTGATATGTTGTGCAGTCACCATTTGAGCAGCCATTACAAGGTCCCTTTAAGGTGTGCCCAAACTCAATATATCCTTCTGCCATTGTGTTTTCTCTGCTCGCAGGTTGAGATTCCGAAATGTTTAGTCTTTCAATTGCACTGCCCTGAAAGCATTTTTAATGCAGACGAAAGTTCTTGACAGCTGCACTTTTGCCTTGGCTCAATCTTTCTGAGCATTCCATTCCACCCTTTGCATCATTGCTCTCGCTCACGTTTTCACACAGCTCTCTGTCTCCTCCTCTATGGGTTCATCATGCCTGACTCCTCCCAAGGCTCCCCCTATTTTTGCCTTTACCCCCCACTTTATGGCCCCCGTTTTAAAGATTCCTCTTCTTGTCCTAACATTGTATTTTCTCCTCCTTCCTTCTCATCTCGAGCACAACCCCAAAGGCTGTGCTTGTTTCCATTTTGGGCTTGGATGACAGAATTATCATTAGACGCTAGTGTTATCCAACTTCAACAGTAAATACAATTTGGGGCTTAAAAATACAAACAAGAAGGTGGCAAAAATCAATCAATTATTGGTGAGACAGTGGATACTAGAAACAATGGGATTTTGAGACAGTTTAATGATAATGATTGTCAAAATATAGACACAAAGACTGATGTGTGTTTAACTTGGTTGCATAGTCGGTTCTAAATAAAGAAGGATGATTCCTAACTCTGAGAGAAAGAGCAAGCAAAGCCCTCACTTGCTCTGTGGGGAATGTAAACACCATCGGCTGCTACTTTTTACAACATGCTTTCAATGGCTTTAATGTGTAATGTTGGGGAGAATACATTGAACTTGTAGTTACAGAATACTGAATACTCGACTTAAAATGTATTTAGTAACGTATTCCGTTACTTTGTCCCATCAGAGTAATGTATTCGGAATACTATGAATACGTTCACGTTGATTTGCATTATAATCGTGCATAAAAGCAGCGTATAGTTAAAAACACTTGTCACACCACCTGTTACAAACTTATTTGACACTAATTCAAAATGCAAGAAAGCACTTTGCCTAAGCTGGCCACATTTTAACATGTAGAAAATATACTCTTCTTGTAGCATTGTGGTGTCAACTTTTCTCGCCACTTTTCTCCACTATATAGACACAGAACCATGAATATGCTTGGCCTGTCTGTATTAAACATCCCATTTTATTGACGCAGTAGATAACTGAAACTCCCAACATAAAGTGTGAATAATGAGTGTATGGGGGGAAGTGCAAAGGTTCTCAACAAGTGAGGAAGGTCAGTGTAAAGTGGTTTATAGAAATGTGTTTATAAGTAATTAAAAATATATATGTAATGCACTCACATTTTCAGGCACTCCAACAACATGTATACTTGAAGACAATGGCACTGGCAACTCTAAATCTTGTGGCAACACAGGAACTGAGCTCCTCACCCGATCTTGAAGGGTGCGCCCAGCCACCCTGCAAAGAAAGCTAATTTCGGCCGCTTGTATTCGCCATCTTGTCCTTTCGGTCATTACCCAAATGAGGGTGGGAACGTAGATCGATCGGTAAATTGAGAGCTTTGCCCCCCGACTCAGCTTCCTCTTCACCACAACAGTCCGATACAGCGACCGCATCACTGCTGACGCCGCACCGATCCGTCTATCGATCTCACGCTCCTTCCGTCCCTCACTCATGAACATGACCCCGAGATACTTGAACTCCTCCACTTGGGGCAAGGACTCCCCACCGACCTGAAGAGGGGAGGCCACCGTTTCCGGTGGAGAACCAATGCCTCAGATTTGGAGGTGCTAATCCTCATCCCGGCCGCTTCACACTCGGCTGCAAACCGCCCCAGTGCGCGCTGAAGGTCCTGATTTTATGAAGCCAACAGAACAACATCGTCTGCAAACAGCAGAGATGAGATCCTGAGGTTCCCAAACAGGACACCCTCCGGGCCCTGACTGCGCCTAGAAATTCTGTCCATAGGCAAGGCAAGTCAAGGCAAGTTTATTTGTAGAGCACAATTTCATGCACAAGGCAATTCAAAGTGCTTCACAGTTGCATACAATTACAAGAAAACAGATCAAATCAATCAATAAAACATCAACATAAAGTTAATCAATTACAGTAAAAGGCAAGAGTGCAGATAAAATACTTTCAGTTTTCATATGCTCGGGTAAAAAGAGCTGTTTTCAGTCTGGATTTGAACATTGTCAGAGTTGAGGCCTGTCTCACATCCTCATGAAGACTGTTCCAGATTTTAGCTGCATGAAACTGAAACGCAGCCTCACCGTGTTTATTATTGACTCTGGGAACCACCAGGAGACCCCTCCCTGAAGTTCTCAGGACCCGAGATGGTTCATACGGCTCTAACATGTCAGAGATGTACTTTGGTGCTAAACCATGAAAAAACTTGTACACAAGCAGAGCTGTTTTAAATTCTATTCTCTGAGTGACAGGAAGCCAGTGCAGAGACCGGAGCACTGGACTAATATGATTATTTCCTGGTTCTTGTCAGGACTCGAGCAGCAGCGTTCTGGATGTACTGCAGCTCTAACAGCTCGTTTGGAAAGGCCAGTGAGCAGCCGTTACAGTAGTCTAACCTGCTGGAGACAAATGCATGGATGAGTCTCTCTAAGTCTGGTTTTGACAGTTTTCCTCTGATCTTAGCAATGTTTTTCAGATGGTAAAACGCTGATGATGTTATTGCTTTTGGTGGCTGTTTAAGTTCAGGTCTGAGTCCATGATTACTCCTAGATTTCTAACCTGATTTTTTGGTTTGAGAGAGAGAGACTTAAGGTGACTGATAACACTTTGTCTTTCATAGAAGTAATGAACAGAACCAGTGACAAAGGGCAGCCCTGGCGGAGCCCAACACGCACTGGGAACAGGTCTGACTTACTGCCGGCAATAAGAACCAAGCTCCTGCTGCGGTCATACAGGGAACGGACAGCCCTTAGCAGAGAGCCCCGGACCCCATACTCCCGGAGCACCCCCCACAGGGGACCACGATGGACACGGTCGAACGCTTTCTCCAGATCTACAAAACACATGTGGACTGGTTGGGCGAACTCCCATGAACCCTCGAGCAGTAAAGGTTGTTGCTTTTACGGGATAAACAATTAAGTGAATATTCATTTGAAATGTGTCAGGGATTAAACAAAAAGAAAATCCCAAATAATATATTTAATACATAAATTATTTAAATGTAACATTTACTCTTAGGATTGGATGTAGGAATACCTGCTTACAAGACTAAAGTCAGCAATGAACAATGTCTAAATATGGCTCTGCGAATTCATCATAAAATAATTTCCAAATTTATCTGAACACCACTGAAAAGAACTCTACCTGTACATAACAATCACTGACAGCCCCCACACCCAAGTTTCTTAAAGATTCTTATATTGATGTCATATTTTCCAAATCTTCTACAATCAGATCCTGCTCTTTATGGGCATCTTTTCTGCTCTTTTCCTGAAATGGGCCCATGGCTATTGTGATTTCATTCTCTGTTATTGGCTGCAACAGGAGCACTCCTCTCCATCTCAGCAGTGCACAGTTGAAACTTGAAAGCCGCTTTGAAGCCTCTGCGAAAGTTCTCATTGAAGAAGCCGTATATTATTGGATTGACGCTACTGTTGAAGAAGGCCAGCCAATGAGCAAAAGGATACACGTAGATGTTTATGATTCTATGCTGCTGCTCTGTCAGGCTAGCATAGTCACTTAGCATCATCACTGACCATAACGGCAGCCAGGATAGGATAAAAAGGAGAGCTACAACCAAAAGCATCATAATCACACGCTTTTTCTTCCTTGAAATAGTTTGACAGCTATCTATGCTTGATTTCTTAATACCTCTACCGTCTCTATCTCTAATCCCACTTCCTCTCATGGGGAGTATAGCCGTTTTGAAGAGGATAAAAACAATGCGAGCATACATGATAACTATAAGGCTGAGAGGAGCCAGGTAGATGTTGGCAAAAAGGACAGTCGTGTAGATTTTCCTCATTTCCTGGTCAGGCCAGTTTTCTCGGCACCAGTAGAAAGGACGTGTGCTGTTGTCACGGGCCCAAACAATAAGGAAGTTTTGCTCTTTCGTAACCTGAAGCATGACCCCTGATGGACACATGATGAAGACTGCCAAGACCCAGATAATGACTATAATCGTCTTAGAGGTAGAAATAGTCAGCTTCTGCTTGAAAGGATGAACAATGCAGCGGAACCTAACGGCTAGGGCTGAACGATTTTGAGAAATAATCTAATTGCGATTTTTTTCTTCAATATTGCGATTGCGATTAAATATGCGATTATTGTTGCAAGGTCCTCTTCTCATGTATTTTTCACCTAACACAAGCAATAAATCAGCCTGTTTCATAATAAACAATATTTGAAGTGAAAATTGCAACAAAATTGTTGCTTGACCTATTCAAAATGTGTGTGGACTGCACTTCTTAAACTGTCTGAACTTAACAGTACAGTCTATAAATAAATGCTAAATTATATAGATATAAAAAAAAAATCACTCACTGATCCAGTCAGTAACATCACCCATACTAAAGTGCAGGAAAGTAAGAACAAACGTCTGCTTTAACTAGTTGGAAAAGTTTTAGGAAATCAAACTCCCAATTAATACAAAATAAGCTATTTAATTTATTAAATAGTACTTTATTATTTCGGCCAATCAAATCCCAGTCTGAGCTGCGACTCGTAGTTGCTTCAGATGCGTGTTATTGATGGACACGGAGAGGCCAGATGGAGCACACGCCAAAACACAGTTGAATTAAGAGCAGCATTTTGGTTTTGGGATGTAACTTTGGACAATATGAAGAAAGAAAAGAACACTGACACAAGGAGACGGGACATGAGGTGCCAGACACAGACACGTATCTTTGACTCGCAGCCATTTAGTGACATTTCAGCTTAAACAGCACATTTCCTCAGCAAAATAAGACATGACACGGACTCCTGCCTCGGATCCTAGTTACCAACCCTTTTCATACAGCAGTTTAGTGTTTATATCTAGCGTCTGTACGACCTACGGAGCGGATATGCGGTAGACGCAAAGGTAAATAAAGGCACATGGCACATCGCCTCCGCGGATACTTAATGGTCATGAAACGTCATTATGCTTTTGAGATAAGTTCTTTATCCACAACATTCCCAAACATAAGCCCCCTAAACTGAGCCACAAACGACTCTTTACTTTTTACAATCAGCACAGACTCACCTATATATCTCTGTGGAGGCAGAGGCGTAGAATCCGGAGGTGAGGGAGTTTCTGTGTCATCAGAGCGTGTAGTAGCAGCGAGGGAATGGCGTGATTAGCGCTGTGGCTAACACAAAGCTAACGGAGAATAAAGCAATAGTCTTTCGCGGTGGCTGCATGATAAACACTGATATTTTCACTGTACATCCACAGTCTACCGCGCACCTTAACTAGACTGAGACGTAAACAAAAGCACGCGGCGGAGCGGACTTTGCTGCCATATCTCGTTGCTCTATTTACTTCCCAAATCGCGTGCCCTGCGATTACGAAATCGCGTTGTGTAATATCGCGATAAAATTGCAAATGCAATTAATCGTTCAGCCCTACTAACGGCACAAAAAATTAAACAAATAAGATCATCTATAAGATAATAATAATATGGCAGTCATTATGAGTATAATAATTACAGCATTGAACTGTTATTTAAATTGTTATTTAAATTCTTCAGCGTGTTGTCTACATTACGATCAACCTTTAAAAACATATATATTAATATATTAATTTTGGGATGGGCGCTTATAAGCTTTTTGCTTCGGCCCACTCCCTTTGAGCAGACTTACTGCTCAAATAAATAAATAAATAAATACATACATAAAATTCCTATATTTTATGGAGTGCAGGCATGTGCCTAAGTCCTCCATCTGATTGTCCATTAGATACGATAAACATATATTACCTGTCAGCGGCAATGGCCACCAGTGTGAATACAGATGCTGACACTGAAATCCCTTGGATCATTCTACTTAGTTTACACACTACGTTTCCAAATGGCCATCCTGAAAAAATAACTTAAAAAATGGTTACTTCTGCAGCAAACTGCATATGGAAAGTGACTGTATTCTTACCTGTGATAATATTGTCCACTAGTGTTGTGGGCATGCAGAAAATGCCCACCAACAGGTCGCTGATGGCCAAATTGAGGATGAACAGGTTAGTGACTGTGCGCATATTCCTCCTCCTGAGAACAATAAAGCACACAATCCCATTCCCTATCATACAAATGAGAAAGATGAACAGGTAGGAGATAGTGAAAACTGCAGCGATGGAGGTCTTGTGGAGATAAAAGTCGACCAAAGTTATGTTCTGAGAGCTCAGGGACTCTTCTTGAAAACCCAGCATGTTGGATGGATTTGAGGCTTCGGTAGAAGTGTTGATAGCAGTTTGCGTCATATTGATTTCTGAGAGTAACAGAAATATAAGTATTGTTTAAGATATTTTGAAGGTAGTAATTATTGTTATTGTGATCATATATCATATCAAAAATAAAATATATCTATTTTTAATAAAGCTTACTTTTTAATTACTATACTATACTATTCTATACTATAATGTAATGAAAACAATATTAAGTGTTTAATGCATTTAATATCTATACTAGGTGGTGTTTATTATTATAAAATTCTATATTTATAAGTATATCTCATGTTTTCAAGGCCTGATATTTAACAGGTTACAAAATCTTGCTACTAGGCACATGATGAAAATGGTTTCCTGTATTTTTAATTATTGTATCTATAATCATAAAAATAGGCAATACATTGGCAGATTATTAAAAATGTAATGTTTTCCAACATAAAGAATGTTGAGTAAAGTATTTCCTAGACACTCATTATCAGTATAATTAACCTTATCAATAAAACTAGTTTACCCATCACAACAGAAAATTCACAAAGTTGATAATTCTGTGACATTACCTTAAAAGATACGATGCCTGGATCGCTTCTGGTTATTCGTATTCAATAGTTGATGCGTTCTCAAGTGATCCTTGCCACACACTGCTCCAAGACCTGTATGACAGAGATTTCTATCACTCCTGTCACCCTGACACTGGGCTTGCAGTAACATATGAATGTAGGAGGGGCTTCAGGCAAAAGCATCCACCTGTAGCTTCTTTCTTTATCTGAATTCAGATTCAGATTATTTTATTCAGACATTTAAACATTTAACAGCAGTAGCCTTGGCTGCAATATCTCATACTTATTTGGTCCATTTTCATAAAAAAGAACTTTACTCATGTCTCAACTAATTATAATAAAACAGCAGACACGGCTACTGCTGCAGCCCAGTTAAATAATGGCCCAACTGTTTCAAACCATTTAAAAAAAGTGGAAATCAGGCATTTGTACTATTGGTGTCTTCATGTGCAGCAAAGCCCCTGTCTGAACTAAATTTCCCCAAAAGGAAACAAATAAAGAACAGTACAGTAAAGGTGCAACACGCTATAATAAAAAAAAGCATGTGTTAATTAGTACCTGCTACTTAGCACCTGGCTTAATAAATTAGGGTCTCAGTAAACAAACTTTGCATTTCGCTGCATGCTGCGTTGAAAAGAAAAAACACAATTATTCGGAATGACTTCACTGGGACACTTTGTAACTATCAAACAATTAATTGGAAAATAAAAAAATAATAATCAAGTGGATATTTAAAGAAAATACATTTCTACGTGTGACCAGCCTGAAGAAAACACATTAGTGTGTTTCCTACATCTCAAGACATCAGAAATTGTCATGGTAACAACCAATATATATCAAAGGTTCAATGTTCTACTGTATAACTTTAATGATCAGATCTGACTGAAGTTCATTGCAGTCATTTGCATCAGTCAAAAAAGTGAGTCTAAAACTAAAAATAGGGGTGGAAATAGATTTCCTACTTAAACCATGACAAATGAACTGACATTGTGGATGTACTAGTGTAACGGCCGTCTGGCCTTTCCAAATGAGCTGTTAGACAGCTGCAGTACATCCAAAATATTGTTGCCCGAGTCCTAACCAGAACCAGGAAATACGACCATATTAGTTCAGTGCTTCGGTCTCTGCACTGGATCCGGTCGCTCAGAGAATAGACTTTAAAATAGCTCTGCTGGTGTACAAATCTCTTCATGGTCGAGCACCAAAGTATATAGCTGACATGTTACAGCCGTATGAATCACCTCGGGCCCTGAGACCCTCAGAGACCCTAGAGTCACGACTAAACACAGTGAGGCTGCTTTTCAGATTCATGCTACAAAGGTGTGGAACAGTGACGACGTGAGACAGGTCTCTACTCTGACTATCTCTAAGTCCAGGCTGAATGCATGCCTATTGCTGGGTTGCAGGTTCTAGAATGTGATGATGTGACAGGATCCAGTGTGGACAGTTTTTCTGCAAGTTGTATTTAAAAAGAACATTATAAATTACAAAAATGATTATTAATATCAGTCACTGGGTTCATGATCTCTCTGTACAAGACCAAAAATGTCCTCATAAACCAAGTAATTTTACCTCTATACAATATTATACGCCTTTAGAATTTGTATTTTAACGAATAATGGTGTGATTTGTCTTTATTGTCTTTTCATTGTATTTTTGTATACAATTAATTGTGATTTGTTTTTATTGTATTTTCTTAGTATTTTTGTGTTTGTGTGAGGCACATTGAGTTGTCTCTGACATGAAATGTGCGGTATAAATACACTTGCCTTGCCACCTCGTTTTTGCACAGATTTCAGAAAGGCGAACACTGTCACTAAGCCTGACTGTTTCCCTGTTTATGGGCGAGTGAAGCCTTGCAACACTTTGAGGCTTTACAAACTGCTTATAAACACGAAGCACCAACACAATTAGGTGTGCAAGAGAAGATTCAAACATACGTGTGACGGTTTTATTATTTGCAGACTGATATTGAAGTTTGAGTTACCATGGCAGCGCATAAACAAGCTCCGGCTTCTCTCCCTCTTGACAAAGCGACGTTTCTACCCTTTTCTGCGGACTGCTTTTGCAGTTTTTGTGTTTCACATTGTTTTACAAGATGTTTTTGTACATCTCTGCCATGTTTTTGTGGAGTTCAGCGGATTTTTTACTGCCAAAGATCTTTGCTAGCAATGAACAGAGGCTGTGTTTTAAAAGTAAACACACATGTGGCAATGCGAGGGTTAACTTAGCAGTTTAAACGTAATATTGTTGCCAAACAACGCCAGCTGGAGACGGCCAGCACCAAATAATAAAGCACGTAGGTTCGTTGTTGAATAAATGGATCACAGAGGCCAGGCATTGTATAGAAAAGGTTTTACATTTATTTTCACATTCTTTAGTTAAGACCAGATTTGTCCGAAGTCCATTTCACCATTCTTTAGTTGAGTCATTTGTTTTAGTCCGTACTTTAAGGTACATGTTACCACAGGTCACTCGTAAGGACGTTGCGCTCCATGAATCCAGTGACAGGAGATTAACAGAAAAGGCGAACCAAAAGGTGTCAAAAAGGCAGGCGGCAGTGACGACCACTGCTCGGCCAGAGGCTACAAATGGAAAAGGCACGCGTCACTACCATGAGTACAAACTACTAAGATGTTACTATGACCAAGCCACAAACCTGAGCGGAGGCGTTAGCGCGGCTCGGGGCTTTGACAGCGGGGTCCGAGTCAACACAACCAACCACTCACGATCATGGCCGGAGAACGCAGGCCCATGGCGGCGCCACGGCAACTAAATAGGGACTATAGTTACTACCAACTTGAAATAGTTAAACTTTGTGACCAATATACTACCTGGACTGGAGAGTGACGAGGAGCAACAACCACAACACGAGACTGGGCGTACAGGAAGTCAGAGGTCAAATAATACACGGAAGTGCCATTTATCAGGTGACGGCCGGCGCGCACAGCCAATCACCATCAAAACGACAAGTGGCAGTGCCCGCCTGCAGGCATACTGCCACATATGCCCCCCCCAAAATGCATCGTCGTCCCGGCGATGCCAAAACACACCCACTAACAATTTGCACATGCATACCATGCTTTACAGCCAACTACCAGGTACTGCTTAAATCTCGACCCAACACCCACGTCGCGGGCTGGAAGAGGTGCCTTGACGGCTACAGAAGGGCGTGTTGAGTGATAAGCCATACATACATACTAAAAAAATAAAAACAAAGGGTGTACACTGACCCCCATGACTACAGCGACGGCGCTATGAGGCTAAGGGCTTACCCTAAACCGACCACTGTCCCAGAAATGCCGCGAACCAACGGCCAACCAACAAACGCTTAAAAACACCATCCCCTATCTTTAAGAGGGGTGTGGGGCCTTGACGGCTAGTACTAGCTGAACCACATAAAACTTGGCCCCAAAATAAAGCTGCACTGGCTTTTCCCATTAAACAATAGCTGCGTTGACCGCATCGACAAGTGAGACCACCCCGGATACTGCCCCACACATAGCAGCGCCTACCTCTCAACTTGTACACTACTGCCAGGGTGGGTTTGAGCCACCCTGAGGAAGCCATCATGTACAGGTCCTACTAAAGGAGCCAATTGCAGTGACCTCCTGCACATCCAGTCCAGTTGCGCTCCCTGTCGCCACCATGACAAAACCACCGCCTGCCTTTTTCAACAAAACACACAAAAAATTACTTTCCAATTATCAATTTACCCAGCTATATAAAGCATTTCACAGTAGCATTAACTCAAGCATTTCAGATGTTTAGTCCAAAAATCAAAATGTGACCACAAAACAATGTTTAACACAAAATATTAACATAAATGTAAAATCATAACAGTAACATAACATTCCATGCAATATATACACAGCAAACAAAATATTGGTCAATCTTGTTTTATACTAGCACATGAGAAACAATTTAGCGTAGGCTACTTTAAGCTTTAGCTGTACATTCATCCAATTTGAAATACAGGCCTCTGTTTTCCATATCAACATCCTGCCTGCAGCGCCAAATGTGGCAATGCGAGGGTTAACTTAGCAGTTTAAACGTAATATTGTTGCCAAACAACGCCAGCTGGAGACGGCCAGCACCAAATAATAAAGCACGTAGGTTCGTTGTTGAATAAATGGATCACAGAGGCCAGGCATTGTATAGAAAAGGTTTTACATTTATTTTCACATTCTTTAGTTAAGACCAGATTTGTCCGAAGTCCATTTCACCATTCTTTAGTTGAGTCATTTGTTTTAGTCCGTACTTTAAGGTACATGTTACCACAGGTCACTCGTAAGGACGTTGCGCTCCATGAATCCAGTGACAGGAGATTAACAGAAAAGGCGAACCAAAAGGTGTCAAAAAGGCAGGCGGCAGTGACGACCACTGCTCGGCCAGAGGCTACAAATGGAAAAGGCACGCGTCACTACCATGAGTACAAACTACTAAGATGTTACTATGACCAAGCCACAAACCTGAGCGGAGGCGTTAGCGCGGCTCGGGGCTTTGACAGCGGGGTCCGAGTCAACACAACCAACCACTCACGATCATGGCCGGAGAACGCAGGCCCATGGCGGCGCCACGGCAACTAAATAGGGACTATAGTTACTACCAACTTGAAATAGTTAAACTTTGTGACCAATATACTACCTGGACTGGAGAGTGACGAGGAGCAACAACCACAACACGAGACTGGGCGTACAGGAAGTCAGAGGTCAAATAATACACGGAAGTGCCATTTATCAGGTGACGGCCGGCGCGCACAGCCAATCACCATCAAAACGACAAGTGGCAGTGCCCGCCTGCAGGCATACTGCCACACACAGTTAGCATCCGAGCTAAAGGCATTTAAGCAGCATTTGAGACCTACAAATCCAGAGATATCATCTTCTGAAGCGCTGACAGGTCACCAAGGGCCCCCTGCACCTGCAGCACAGTGGAGGCGTCACAAGAGGCGCTACAGGAAACAAAAAAGGGGTAAACGAGGAGGTATCCAAGCAAGAATAACAGCTAAACCACACCGGCCTTCTATCCCTACTATTGTTCTGGCTAACGTACGTTCACTGGACAATAAGATGGATTATATTCGTCTGCTACGCTCCTCTCGGAAGATGGTGAAAGACAATTGTGTTTTTATATTCACTGAGACATGGCTCAATGGTAATATACCGGACAGTGCAATCCAGCTTGAGGGCCTTTCCTGCTGCAGAGCAGACAGAGTGATCTCCGAGGGAGGCAAGACGCGCGGAGGCGGTCTCTGTGTCTACACCAATTACGCCTGGTGCCGTGACGTCGCCGTGGTCTGCAGACACTGCTCACCCCTCGTGGAGTTTATTATCATTAAGTGTCGCCCTTTCTACCTGCCCAGGGAATTTACTGTTGTACTGCTGGTGGCTGTCTATATACCGCCCACCTCTAACCTCAAAAACAGGAAAGAGGCACTGAATGAACTTTTCCAGAATGTCAGTGACCAACAGACAGCCCACCCAGATGCCTTTCTCATCTTAGCTGGGGATTTTAACCACGCAGACCCAAAGAGCGTTTTCCCCAAAGTCTATCAACACATTGACTTTCCAACAAGGGGAAACAACATCCTGGATCTGGTTTACACCACCAAAAAAGGAGCGTGAAAGGCATACCCCCTCCCGCATCTTGGTGCCTCGGACCACATAACTATTATGTTACTGCCAGCATACAGGCCACTGGTTAGAGTCACTAAACCGGTTAGGAAACAGATTGAAGTGTGGAGTAAAGACTCTGTAGAGAAACTTAAGGACTGCTTTCACACAACGGATTGGAATATGTTCAAGCAGGCTGCCATTCACAACAATATCACTGATCTCCAGGAGTATACAGAGACTGTCACTGCCTACATCACCAAGTGTACTGAGGATGTTACAGACTCTAAGACCATCATTATCAGGTCTAACCAGAAACTTTGGATTACAAGTGAAGTCCTCAGGCTCATGAGGGTTCGGAATGCTGCCTTCAAATCTGGTGACAAGGAGAAACTGCGGACAGCTAGGGCCAACCTGTCCCGCGGCATCAAAAAAGCCAAGAAGCAGTACTCCAAAAAGATAACTGATCACTTCAGAGACAGCAGAGACACTCGGAGTCTGTGGGAGGGGATAAAGACCATCACAGACTATAAACCTCCTCGACAAACTTGTGACAGTGACACCTCTCTGTTGAACGCTCTAAATGAATTCTTTGCTCACTATGAGGCACTCAACTGAACCCCGGCACAAAAGTCAACACCACCTCCTGAAGATCAAGTGCTGAAGCTATCTCCAGAGAGTGTGAGAAGATCTCTGAGCAGGATCAACGTACGCAAAGCACCGGGTCCAGACAACATACGAGGTCGTGTACTGAAAGGTTGCGCTGATGAACTCACTGAAGTCTTCACAGACATTTTTAACACATCTCTGCAGCAGGCTGTGGTCCCAACGTGCTTTAAAGCGACCACCATCATTCCGGTGCCAAACAAGTTACCACCCCCTGCTTTAATGACTACCGCCCAGTAGCACTCACTCCAATTCTTATGAAGTGCTTCGAGCGGCTCGTCATGGAACATATCAAGTCTGTTCTCCCTCCCACCCTGGACCCATACCAGTTTGCTTACCGGCCCAATCGCTCAACTGAAGATGCCATCTCCACTGCACTTCATTCAGCCCTCACTCACCTTGAAACAAAGGACTCTTACGTTAGAATGCTGTTTTTAGACTTTAGCTCAGCATTCAACACTATAATCCCACAGCAGCTAATACACAAACTGCTCCACCTGGGGATCAACACATCACTGTGCAACTGGCTGCTGGACTTTCTGACGGGGAAACCACAGGCTGTACGTGTCGGCGGAAAGTCCTCCAGAACCATCACACTGAACACGGGAGCTCCCCAAGGCTGTGTGCTAAGCCCCCTCCTGTTCACTCTGCTGACCCATGACTGTGCTCCAAAGTACGACTCAAACCTCTTCATCAAGTTTGCAGACGACACAACAGTGGTGGGTCTCATCAACAACAGAGACGAGTCAAACTACAGGAGTGAGGTGAGCAGTCTGGCCATGTGGTGCACACAGAACAACCTCTCTCTAAATGTGGAGAAGACAAAAGAGATTGTTGTGGACTTTCAAAGAGCCACAATCAATGGTGCTGCAGTGGAGAGGGTGACCAGCACTAAGTTCCTGGGTGTGCACATCAGAGAACCTTTCCTGGACCATGCACACTACAACACTGGTCAAGAAAAGTAATCCGCGTCTCTACTTTCTCTGCAAGTTAAGAAGAGATAGAGTCCCAGCCTCCGTTATGTGCAACTTCTACAGAGGGACTATAGAGAGCATCCTGACCAGCTCCATCACTGTGTGGCATGGCGCCAGCACTGCCTCCTGCCGAAGGAGCCTCCAGCGCATCGTGAGAGCAGCAGAGAAGATCTGTGGAGCTCCTCTCCCCTCCATTAAGGACATGTACTCCACCCGTCTCACCCGCAAAGCCGTCAGAATCACCAGGGACCCTACGCACCCATCACACAGTCTCTTCAGAGTAATGCCTTCTGGGAGGAGACTGCGGAATCTACAGGCCAGGTCGAGTCGACTGAAAAACAGTTTCGTACACAGGGCCATCAGGAAGTTGAACTCCCTGACCTCCCTCCCACCCCTCTTCCCCCACCCTCCGCTCCACAATCAAGGATGAGAGAAATAGAATTTCGAATCAGTCATGGTTTGACAAATAAAGCAATCTTGAATCTTGAATCTTGAATTATCAAATCAATCATACTGATAAATAAGAGTCTTTTTAACGTGGTTCTGTGCTTCATGAAGCTCCAGTAGGCGGGGCCGACTCAAGCACCTGTGGCTCTGCTGCTCTGAGGCAGGACATCAATGCGCAATCTTTTTATTTCAGTCAGTCAGACCTAATTTAGCCACTATTTACTGTAGATGGCGCTCCTTACGTTACCCTCGCCTCGTCAGCCATCCATGTCTGCTTCAAAAGCAGGACTTTGTAAAAGAATAGGAAAAGCGTTTATAAACACTTTTCCTTTTCTTTACAAAGTCCAGCTGTTACGGCCCCAGGCCTCCAGCTCCTCCATTTTGGCCATATCCCTGTGTGGTGTCATCTTGTGTGCTGAACACTTGTTTGTTTTGTATTTAAATGTAGCTGTGGAAGTCCTCTTCAGCCATTGGTGGACGGTCTCTGAGCTTGGCTCCCGATTGGCTAATGGTCTTACTGCTTCCCTCTTCCATGATTGGTGCGCCACCCCAGAGTCTGGCCAACCCTGGGATTCCACCTGAGCTGCCACACCCTGCCATTCGGGGTTGCTGGGATTTGAAGTGAACAGCATGCCACTTTGTTCTGTGTCTCATTCTGTGTGTTTTGTCACTTTGTCCTAGAGACGTGTAATTTAGTAGAGACACTCGTAGTCCTCTGGGACTCTGTTAGAGAGAGTTTTTTTTTTTGTATTTGTATTTAGTTAACTCTGGTTTGGTTATCCTAGTTTGTGTTTTGTGTTCCATTCTGTTGATCTTTGTTTCGAAACAGGTTCCGACACAGTGTTTCGAAGCAATCTACTTCAGGAAGAGGTCAAGCTCCGGTGTGCCGGTTTTTTCACTACTGTTTACCTCTCTTAGATGATTGTATGTATCTGCCATTTTTGTCTCTAAACCGGCAGGTTTCCTTGACCCTTATGGCCTCCGAGATCAATGTCATGAGGTTTGGTATGAGGAACATTCTGGCCATTTTTCAGCACCTCGTTAATACAGGTTTGAAAGGCATGGAGGCGGCCCCTGGAACTGACACCTTATTGTGTTATCTTGTCAGGGGCATTATGTCCCTGGTAGCGTCTCCTGGCAAATAGGCCTGTGATGACTGGCCAGACTAAGAGCAGTTCAGATAATCTTTATGGACAGTGATAAATTAAAGGCTGTGACGTCGCCCGGTATGGGCGATGTCACGATGGAGCCAGAACTGGGTTTGGGGCTTATATGCGAGCACCTTGTGGTCGGACCAGCCCGAAAGACGATGTCACCAACCGCAGAGGGAGCCGTAGGGGTCAGGTGCAGAGAGGACTGGGCAGCAGTCCAGGAAGGGCACCTCCCCAGAAGAGCACCCTGTTCCCTCTTTGACCCGTGGCCCTCCCCAACAACAGACTTGTTGCCAGCACCTGCCCTGAGCAGTTGTCGGGCAGAGCTGTTCTTTTCGAGCCACCAGACTCTGGTCTCCCAGCTGGGTTGCTTGTCTCCTCATGCTTGTTGCAAGTTGTAGGGGGTACGGTCTATGTCCCTGTGGACAATGTGGGCAAAGCCAATGCCCTACTGTACCCTCGGACTGGTCTGGGAGCCTTAAGCAAGGCTGAGGTAGTGAGCCTCCCTGCAGGAGTCATGGAGGTGGACACAGTTACAGCCACGGTGTCGTCCCAGGCTGCAGCAGGGGTCGAGCCGGACAGAGTGAAGGCCGTGGACTTGTCAGCACTGGCTCCCGGTGAACAGAATGAGGTTAGGGCCTTACTGCAGAGCTATCGGACGGTGTTCTGTGCTCACGACGGGGACCTTGGGTGTACTCGCTTGATCACCCACGAGATCCCCCTGCTGGACAACGTACCTATTAGGCAATGCTACAGCCACATTCTACCCTTGGAATATGAGGCGGTCAAGGCCCATATCAACCAGCTCCTCGAGGCGCAGGTAATCATGGAAAGGCTGACAAGAATCTTGTCCTGCTCCGAATCCAACACCAAGGCTTAAAGGACAAATTGGAAAAATGTTCCTTCTTCCAACTGGAGGTCAAATACTTGGGGCATGTCATCTCCAAAGATGTTGTCTCGATGGACCCTTCTAAGATCAAGGCCATAGTGGAGTGGAAGCACCCTCAGCACGTTACCGAGCTGCAATCTTTCTTCGGTTTCGCCAGCTATTATCAGCGCTTTGTGGAAGGGTTTGCCAAAGTGGCCGCACTTCTCCACAAGCTAGTGGCGACGATTGGTGGGACCAAAACCAAAAGAGGATCTGGACAACCTCTCGGTGAGTTATGGACCCAACAGTGCGAGGACAGTTTTGAGACCCTTAAGGCGAAGTTGGCCTCAGCTCCTGTGCTTGCATATGCAGACTTTTCCAAGCCTTTTGTCTTGGAAACTGATGCGAGCTTCAGCGGGCTCAGTGCCGTACTTTCTCAAGAGACTGAGAACGTCCTACGGCCTGTTGTCTATGCGAGCCGTGGATTGCGGCCCACTGAGCGCAATATGACCAATTACAGTTCTATGAAGTTGGAACTGCTCACGCTCAAGTGGGCCCTGACCGGAAAGTTTCGGGACTTGCTCGGGCATAAGTGCGTGATTTTTACGGTAATGCAGTACTTGATATCAGCTGACATGACAGCAGGCATACTGCCTGGTAGCACGGTCCCGCTAGCGCTCCAACAAGCAGCAGGGCCGCTGGTGGGCACCCAGTCCTTGATGGCAGTCTTGCCTAGCCAATCTAGTGCGGATATGGGTGCGCTGCCAGAGACTGACCTTTGCCTAGGGGACTTCCTTGCGTTTTGGCGAAGGCGAGCACGGCCAAATCAGGACGTCTTTCTAAGCCCACCATAACTCTTCTCCATCAGTGGGACCGGTGTGTTGAGAAGGAAGGTGTACTCTTTCGACTGGACGGTCAAGAGGGATTACTCCAGCCTGTCTTGTCAGCAGCCCTAAGGGAATAGACTCTCGAACAACTCCACCAGGAACACGGGCATCAGGGTATTGACCGAACCCTTGACTTTGTGTGCCAGCTGTGTTCCTGGCCTTGAAGGTCGGCTGACGTTAAGCAGTGGGTACAGCAGTGTGTGAGGTGCCAGATGGCCAAGGATTCTTCCCCGGTGCCTCCTCATAGCTATATAGGTCATCTGCTTGCTTCACGACCAAATGAAGTTCGCACCTTACCTCTGTCCCGGAAGCAGGACTGGGCTGCACGTCTTCCTCAAGTGCTTTTTTCATACATCACTCATCATTATAGCACATCAGACCGGGCTGTCTCCTCCCTCCCCTCGGGCGGAGTGTATGCTTCAGCCGCACGGTGTGTGTCTGGGATCCCCCCCGAGTAAGTGCACTTTTTCCTGGCTCTTTTACCGTGTTGCATCATGTTGACTCTATACTGGCTTAGGATTCTGAGCGGTGTGGGAATGCGTGCATCCCTTCTCGTCTCTTCCCCTCCTCCTGCACCTCGTGTGTGTACACAAAGTCTATGCTTTAGGGCGCGGTGCGGGTTTGGGTTTGGGTAAGTGCCCTCTTTGTCTGACTTCTTTTTGGTCTTGGACCATGCTGACACCAAATTTACTTTAGATCCTGAGCTGCATGGGAACGTCCACACTCCTGCACGCCTATTCCCCTCCTCTTGGTCCTCGTGCATTCACGCAACCTCGTAACCTTGTCCTGTTTATTTTAGGTACAAGGTGCATGGCTTACGGCTGTCTTCCAGGCTGCCCCCCTGTAAGGGAGGGCCGTTGTTTTGTCCTCCACTCATTTATTGTATTTACTTTATTTACACAAATATAAGGGGTAATTTCAGGCACTTCTGACGCCTTGTATCGTTATCGTTCCATATCGGCCAACCAGAGCACTCCGCTCTCAAAACTCAGGGCTACTAGTGATTCCTCGGGTCTCCAAAATCACTGTAGGAGGAAGAGCCTTTAGCTACCAAGCGCCGGTTTTATGGAATAAACTGCTCACGTTAAAGAAACAGAAACAGTCCCTACATTTAGGACTAGGCTCAAAATGTACCTCTTTGAATTAGCTTATGATCAGGTCAGTTAGGTAAAGCTCTAACCCACAGCCTGAAGTAAAGCCTTAGAAGAAACACTGCTGTGGGAAGTACGGTACACTGAGCGCTATCCTCTTCTTCTTCTTACCGCAAACTTTGTCTTATTATCAGAATCAGAATCAGAATCAGAATAGGTTTATTGCCAAGGTTTGTGAACAAGGTTTACAAACTAGGAATTTGTCTTGGTGCAAACGTGCGACATAGAACATATAACACAGAATTAAGATAAAAAAATAAGCTAAGAACGTTAAACTATAAGGCTATAAGGGCATGCATAAAAAATATTAAATAAATAAGATAAAATAAAGTGACATATGGTAAGACAACAACAATTTGACAATGAACAACAGGGGGATTGTATATACAGATGTGTAGCATATAAAGTGATATTAAGTGTTATAAAGTGATGAGTGATAGCAGCGGGTCTAAGTGTGGACACACCGCACAGTGCAAGTGCAGATACATCCATGACTCTGTAACTAAGCTACAGAGACTTGTTCTTGTTCATGAGTCTGATGGCGGAGGGGAAAAAACTGTTCAAGTGGCGGGAGGTATGGGTCTGGATAGACCGTAGCCTCCTGCCTGAGGGGAGAGGGGTGAATAGTCCGTGTCCAGGGTGAGAAGGGTCAGCTGTGATCCGACCCACACGCCTCCGGGTTCTGGAGGTGAACAGGTCCTGAGAGATGGGAGCTCACAGCCAATCACCTTCTCTGCAGCACGCACAATGCGCTGCAGTCGGTGCTTGTCCCGTTCTGTAGCGCCGGGGAACCACACGGTGATGGAGGAGGTGAGGATGGACTCGATGATGGCCGTGTAGAACTGCACCAGCATCTTGGTTGGCAGCTTGAGTTTCCTCAGCTGCCGCAGGAAGAACATCCTCTGCTGGGCCTTCTTGATGAAGGAGCTGATGGTTGGCTCCCATCTGAGGTCCTGGGTGATGGTGGTGCCCAGGAAACGAAAGGAGTCCACGATGGAAATGGGGGTGGGAGAGTCTGTCAGGGTGAGGGGGGACGGTGGGGCTGTGTCTTTCCTAAAGTCCACGATCATCTCCACTGTCTTCTGGAGGTGCAGCAGTTTGTGTACAGGGAGAAGAGCCAGGGGGAAAGTACACAGCCCTGAGGAGTTCCAATGTTTGTAGTCCGAGTGTCCGAGACGATCTTCCCCAGCCGCACGTGCTGTCTCCGGTCCGTCAGGAAGTCAGTGATCCACCTGCAGAGGGAGTCGGGCACGCTGCGCTGGTAGAGCTTGTCTCGTAGCAGTCCAGGGAGGATGGTGTTGAAGGCAGAGCTGAAGTCCACAAACAGGATCCTGGCGTAGGTTCCTGGTGAGTCCAGATGCTCCAGGGTGAAGTGGAGGGCCAGATTGACTGCGTAGTCCACAGACCTGTTGGCTCTGTAGGCGAACTGCAGTGGGTCCAGGAGGGGGGCGGTGATGTCCTTGAGGTGGGGCAGGACCAAGTGCTCAAAAGTCTTCATGACCACAGACGTCAGTGCCACCGGCCTGTAGTCATTAAGTCCTGTGATCCGTGTTTTTTTAGGGACAGGGACGATGGTGGACGATTTGAAGCAGGACGGCACGTGGCATGACTCCAGGGAGGTGTTGAAAATGTCTGTGAAGACGGGAGCCAGCTGATCCGCGCAGTGTCTCAGGGTGGAGGGGGATACACCATCCGGCCCAGGGGCCTTCCGCGGGTTCAGCTTCAGGAATTGCCGATGCACTTCCTCTTCTTGGATGGAGAGAGCAGGGGGGAGGGAGGGTTTGTGGAGAACTTTGATGAAGTGCTGGGGTCGTTGATGGTAGAGGTGATGATGGGGGGAGCAGGGGCAGCTGGAGTGTCTAGAGAGGTGTCAAAGGCTGATGGGCGTTCGTGGCGGCAGTAATGTGTATTCAGACTCTGGGCGAGGCACAGGTCGTTCAGAACCCGGTGGGCCTCGGGCTTGTAATTGGTGATAGCCCTAAGACCCCGCCACACTGCTCCAGAGTCATTGGAGGAGAATTGATGTTGGAGACGGGCTGAGTATGCAGCTTTAGCTTTCTCCACCTCCCTGTTAAAGCTGTACCTTGCCTCCCTGTAAAGGTCTCTGTCGCCATTTTTGTGGGCCGTCTCTTTCTCCTTTCGTAGGTGTCGGAGTTTGTGGGTGAACCAGGGCTTATCATTGTTGAAACAAACCCTAGTGCGCGTTGGTATGATGCGCTCCTCATTGAACTGGATGTATGAGGTCACAGTGTCCGTATATTCATCCAGGTTGTTACCAGCCTTTAACGCTTCCCAGTCTGTAGTCTCCAAACATGAGCGCAGCTCCTCCACAGCCTCAGTGGTAAACTTCTTTATTGTGCTCTACAGGTTTAGCGAGTTTCAGTCTTTGTCTGTATGAAGGGATTAAGTGGACCATCACGTGATCTGAAAGTCCGAGTGCAGCGCGGGGGACAGCGTGGTATGCGTTGCGTATTGTAGTGTAACAGTGATCCAGCGTGTTCTCCTCTCTGGTTGGGCATTTAATAAACTGTCTGTACTTGGGTAATTCCTGGCTCAGGTTCCCCTTGTTAAAGTCACCAAGCACAATAACAAGAGAGTCCGGGAAGGTCCGCTCCGTGTGTAGAATCTGCTCCGCGAGCGTGCGCTGAGCTTCGAGAATGTCCGTGCCCGGCGGTAGATAAGCAGCCACCAGAATGAATGAAACTATTTCCCGCGGTGAATAAAAAGGCTTACAGTTAATGATGAGATATTCCAGAGCAGGAGAGCAGTGTTGGGAGATCACAGTAATATCAGTACACCAGCTGCTGTTGATGTAGAAACAAACTCCACCGCCTTTTGTTTTCCCGGAGACCCTCGGGTCCCGATCCGCGCGGAGAAGCTGAAAGCCCTCCAGGTGAACCGCGCTGTCCGGGACCTTCGCGCTCAGCCATGTCTCCGTGAAACAGAGAACGCAGGACGAGGAGAGGTCCTTGTTCCTTCTCATCAGCAGCGCTAGTTCGTCCATCTTGTTGGGAAGTGAGCGAGCGTTCGTGAGGAATACGACAGGTAAAGGCGTGCGTGCACCGCGCCTGCGAAGGCGAACAAGGGCCCCTGCACGCTTTCCTCTGCGGCGGCGTCTCACTCGTTTGGTCAAAAAGTGGACCAAATCCGCGGCTGTTGCTAAAAAAAAATGGCAGTAGGTCCGTAGAGGTCATAATCAGAATAATAGTAATAATAGTCATCAGAAGCTCTTCACGGGTGTAAGAGCACGCGGACACACAGTAAACGCACAATAACAGACACCACAGAGCGCACGAAAGCACCGTGGCTGCCTTCCTCGGCGCCATCTTGCATTGTGATACAATATTTATTTTATCTGTAGTCTGTTTATTACTATTCACATGGTGTCTCCTGTTCCACTTCCCCTTGGGAGTGCCTGTCTAGATTGAACGGAGGAACCCGGCTGAATGGAGGAACCCGGCTGAACAGAGGAACCCTGCCTACTGGGTTGACAACAAGGACTGGACAGTCTGTAATCTTGGCCCGTCTGCCTAAGGGACTCCTTCGGCCCTGGGTATAACCTGTCCGTCCATGGGAGTGGATCTCTCCTTCTGTGGTTCTCCTCAAGGTTTCTCGTTTCTCCCACCCGGTTTTTGAGTTTTTCCTTGCCGTGCTGGAGAGTCTAAGGACAGGGGACACCCGCGCTGCTCGTCGCCACCCACTGCTGACGCTTATTTGGCTATTATGTTTGCCTGGATATTTGATTTGCCGGAACTTTACATTGTCTTATTTACTGCTCTGTTTTCTTGCCTTAATGTTTGGTGCAGCCCTATGAAAAATTCCCCCAATGCTCGAGTGCTAAGCTTGGAGCATCATACCCAAGAAGAATTGAGGCAGTAATCACAGCCAAAGTGATGGATAAAGAGCGTGAATACTTCTGAATATTTCTGTTTGTTGTTTATTTTTTTAATAATATTGCAAAAACTTATTTTTGTCACTTTGTCATTATGGGGTATTGTGTGTAGAGTAATGACATTATTATGAGGCTTTATTGGAATAAGGCTGTAACAATAACATGCATCTTTTACATTGTTCCCTTTTATGAAGTCATTCTCTTCTTTTCTATTTTTTGGCACTCAATAAGTTTTCCAGTTCTGTGGAGCTTGCATTTTCCTCCTCAATCCCCACCATTAGCCCTCAGTCTCCTCCTCCTGCTCCATGCGTCTAAATGGTGGTTATGGCCTTCGGGACGGTGGGAAAGCTGCATGCATGAGTTTTTTCCCCCTCTCTGCATGTTAACGTGTTCACCGGCTGGACAGCACATTCTTTCCACCTCTGTCGGCCTCACGGGTCAATCAGAACCATACCCCTTCCCTTCAAGCTCCCCTCTTTTCTGTGCAATGATCTGACTCGGATGTACAGGAGCGGCTGGGTAGACCATTTCACAGGAATCACACTTTCCAATAGTCCTTACTTATTACATTCTTCAGTTACTGCTGGACCCCAGGAAAAGTTAAGCGTGAGCAGAAGGCCTAAACATAAACACATGTGGCACACTGTGCTGATAACGTGAGTGTTTCCATTCCAGACACTTGACTTATGTCTGCCGCTATGGCCCAGAATGAAAAGGGGAAATTGAGAAAATGGAGAATTGCTAATAAAAGAACAACTATTACACAGATTGCTGTTGTTTTCATGTAGTGCTACTGAAAGAAAAACTGTCACACTCAGAGGTGTGCTGTCAGGGCCAGCAGGGCCTTCTCTGCTAGCCCTGGCCAAATGAAGAAAAATGAAGTGTAAAATGTCTTATTAGTATATTTAATTTGTAATTTATTTATATAATTTACAGTTGAGTTGCTTATATTTGTATTGCTAAGGTGTAACTGTCATTTCCTACTCAAAAAGTGCCTTAAACACCTCTGGTGAGCTTTACAAAAAATGTAAAGGGTAGCAATTCGATGTAGATCATATATCCAGACACAGATACCCACTTCTTTATTTGGTTACAACATAGAGTAAACATCCTGAGGAAGGCTTTTGCCGAAAAGTGTTAGCGTTTACTCTGTAAAATAAAGAATGTGAGTATCTCTGTCTGGATATATGAACTACATCGATGTGCTACCCTTTACATTTTTTCCAAAATGTATCATTTTTTGGGGGGTTTAGCACTCGAAACATTTGGAGATGCGTAACTCCCCTGGATACAACCTCTAGCTGTCCTGCCCATAGACTGTAGAATTAATAAACAGCTTCTGCTCACTCCTCCCCGTTTACCATAATGGTCACGTTCGAAAGGGAATCCATGACGGATTTACCCTGCTGTGACGGAGCATGTTCCTAAAAAGGGCAAAAGGGAGGGCGCTTCACCGTAGACTCGGCCCTCGCGGGGCATTATCACGCCAATCAATCAATCAAACAAACTTTATTTATAAAGCGCTTTTCATACCGAAAAGTATCACAAAGTGCTTTACAGATTACAACATTTAAAACAATACGCCTGGCACACCCTCTCACTGCCCCGAATATATACAGATCTCTCAATTGTGACACACACAATTGAGATCAAACTTTTACCCCACCGTCTACGCACACACCCCCTCACACACACACACACACCCAGAGGACAGCACCCACACAGCCACAACCAATCACTGTTCCCGAGCCCGAGGGCCCCTTCAGAGGAAACACTGGGAGAGCCTAAAAATATAAGAAACCATCTAAAAACACTCATAAGAGTTTAAAGTGTTTTTGAGCAAGGAGCTTATGAGTGCCTACCCCCAAACTCATTATAATAAAAAATGAAATGTTTTCAAATCAAATCAAATCAAACTTTATTTATAGAGCGCTTTTCATACAAAATGTAACACAAAGTGCTTTACAGTGCTTAAAAATCATTAAAAATAATAAAAATCGTCCCCACCAGTAAATATACATAAATAACTACAACCCCACCACCCACCACCCGCACACACAGACACACAGACGTACAGACAGCCCAGCAGTTAAAAGTCTTAAATAAAAATGGACATAGAGTTGAGTATGTAAGGCTGGGTACAGATGGACCGAAAGAGGAAACATCATCCAAGGAGCCGTCTGCACCAGGAGCAGCCCATCGCCCACAGCCACAGAGCGCCAACCCAGGGGGCCCGGAGTAGGTGTAGGAGAGACGTCCTACCTCCATCCAGGCACCCCCAGGAGAGCGCCCGCACGGCCACAGCCAACCAGCACTCCCGGGGCAGAGGGCTCCCTCAGAGGAACCACTAGGAGAACATAAAAAATAAATGAATAAAATAAATAAAAATAAATAAATAAATATTTAATAAGAGATACATTAAAAACAGCTAAAACTGTGCGTGAAATAGCACAGGATAAAAGAGGGAAAATAAAGAAATAATAGAACTAAAACCGGTAAATAAGGTTAATATAAGTAAATATTAATTAAAAGCTAAACTAAAAAGGTGGGTCTTGAGCCTGCTCTTAAAAACATGAACGTTCTCTGCGGTCCTGAGCTCCTCTGGCAGGTCGTTCCAGAGGCGAGGGCCATAGTATTGGAAAGACGCCTCGCCGTGAGTCTTTCTGTTGACTTTAGGAATAACTAGGAGACCCCTGCCAGAGGAGCGAAGGGACCGCGAAGGCTCATATGGTAAAATCAATTCTGAAAGATAAGAAGGACCAAGACCATTAAGACATTTAAAAACCATTAAAAGAACTTTAAAATGGATCCTGAAACACACGGGGAGCCAATGCAGTGACTCTAAAACCGGTGTAATGTGGTCCCGCCTCCTGGTCTTCGTCAGGACACGAGCTGCTGAATTTTGTAAAAGTTGTAAACCTGAGATACTCTTTTTGGGAAGACCAGAAAGCAGGGCATTACAGTAGTCGATACGACTGGTGATAAAAGCATGCATTAGCGTCTCCGTGTTGGCCCGAGAGAGAATGGGGCGGACTCTGGCTATGTTCTTTAGATGGTAAAAACCTATCTTTGTGATATTCTTAATGTGTGGAATTAAAGTCAGCTCAGAGTCAAAAATCACACCCAGGTTCTTCACCTGTGAGGAAGGATTAAAAGACAATGACTGTAGTTTGGGTAAAAGTTTCTCTCTCTGGGCCTGAGGACCGATGACTAAAACTTCAGTTTTGTCCTGGTTAAGCTGGAGAAAGTTTTCTGCCATCCAGGATTTGATATCTAAAATGCAGTTAAAAAGTGCATCCATTGGCCTGGTGTCCTCAGGAGACATGGAGATGTACAACTGTGTATCGTCAGCGTAACTATGAAAGTTGACTCCATGTCTCCTGATGACATCACCAAGAGGGAGCATATACAGGTTAAAAAGCACTGGGCCTAAAATCGAACCTTGAGGCACACCACATGTAATATTATGGACCTTGGAGGAGCAGGTATCCACACTCACCATGAATGTCCTGTCTGTGAGGTAGGATGTAAACCATTTGTGGACAGCACCAGAGAGGCCGATGTGTTTTAAACGAGTTAAAAGAATAGTATGGTCGACTGTATCAAAGGCAGCGCTCAGATCCAGTAGAACCAACACTGTCAACCTTTTGGAATCATAATTTAATCTAAAATCGTTTAAAATCTTTAAAAGGGCTGTCTCGGTGCTGTGGTTTACCCTAAAGCCAGACTGAAATTTCTCAAGGACGTCATGTGCATTTATAAAGTCGCTAAGTTGGGTAAAAACAAGTTTTTCTAAGATTTTGCTTAAAAATGGTAAGTTGGATACCGGTCTAAAGTTGTTAAAATCATTACGGTCCAAATTGCTCTTCTTCAGCAGAGGCCTCACCACCGCCCCCTTAAAGGCAGCAGGGAAGACCCCCGTCTGAAGGGAGCAATTCATCATGTGTAAAAGCTCGTCTCTAAGAGATCCATAGAAAGTTTTAAAAAACGGGGTTGGGACCGGGTCTAAAGGACATGTGGTGGGCCTCACTGAGGAGAAAACTTTATCAAGCATCTCAGCATTAACCTGGACAAAACTGTGCAGTGTTTCCTCTGGAACAAGTAGACAACCAGATGTATTTAGTTTTAGTGTGGCTCTTCTACAGAGGGACTATAGAGAGCATCCTGAGTAGCTCCATCACTGGGGCACAGCGCCAGCACTGCCTCCCGCCGAAGGAGCCTCCAGCGCATTGTGAGAGCAGCGGAGAAGATCTGTGGAGCTCCTCTCCCCTCCATTAAGGACATGTACTCCACCCGTCTCACCTGCAAAGCCCTCAGAATCACCAGGGACCCTACGCACCCATCACACAGTCTCTTCAAGGTAATGCCTTCAGGGAGGAGACTGCGGAATCTATGGGCCAGGTCCAGTCGACTTAAAAACAGTTTCAGTTAAAGAACAAGACAGACAGACTACAGAGCCAAGAAGAAAGGGAGTTGCAGTGCCGTATGTAGCCGGGGTCTCAGAGAAACTTCAGAGAATCTTTAGGCAGCACAGGATTCCAGTGTATCACAAACCGGTGAAAACACTGAGACAAAAATTAGTGGTGCACCTCCACCTCAAAGCCTCCAACCACTCCTTTGAGGACGGGGAGGTCAACATTTTAGCTAAAGAAGAACGTTGGTTTGAAAGAGGAGTTAAAGAAGCTATTTCTGTCAGGAAAGAAAATCCCTCCGTGAACCGGAATGGTGGGCTCAGATTTAATCTTCCGTCACTTTACTCCAATCTCCTTCAGGAGAAACCGAAAGGGCGTGGCCAGTCCAAGGAGACGGCACCTCAGCCAACAAAAGAACAATAGGCAGGTAATTAGCAGTGATCAGCCATGAATAGGACAGATACTGGGTAGTGATCATCTATGAATAGGACAGGACTGACCGATACTGAGGTGAGCAGATCGTTAGAGACACTCTACTTCAAAGGTGTTTACCCACGGGTGAGAGTAGCTGTGATTAGAGAGGAGGAGCCGGGCCTACCCTAACTCCTCCCCGTTGGTCTATATATTCAGCTGTGTGCAGATTGTGACCTTTGTCGCTGACGAAGCCTTTTGGATGAGAGGTGAAACGTTCGAAGACTTCAACTACTGAGTACAGAAGATGAATCAAGTACCTTCATTGAAGATGGACAACTCCTGTACGACTGAGAACTTACACAGTTATATGAAATTGTATTTGAGTATAATTATACCATAAAGAGAGAAAAGCAGCACATAGAGGCTTTGTCCCTCAGAAATACTCACACAGTGTGACATTTCTTGCCAACATTTTTTAGGACTGATGTTTGTTAGTGTGAGGCTGTTTCTGAAGGTGGTAGAGTAGATAATTGGGATGCACTTTTTGACTGCATTTTAGATATCAAATCCTGGATGGCAGAATACTTTCTCCAGCTTAACCAGGACAAAACTGAAGTTTTAGTCATTGGGTCTGAGGCCCAGAGAGAGAAACTTTTATTGGATTGTGCAGTAAACATGTGTGCACATGGGCAATGGGATGGTGTTGTAGGTTTTGACTGGCATGCACTAGGAAAAAACATACATTGGCATTTAAAAAATTACATTGAGACAGGTCCCCAGCAGTTGGTAGATGTGGTCCTGTGCTAACTAATGTTATAGCCTCTGAGACAATGATAGAAGTAAACAGGAAAGTTAACAGTTAACGCCACATAATGTCACATACGGCCAATTGGGCAACATCATACCAGGGATCACAAAATGGGACCAGTGGGACACAACCACGAGACTCAACTGTGCGATTGACAGGTGTCACATGACTTGTCCTTAATATGGCAACATGGCTACTCTTTGAATTCAAATCATCCGCTTCATCATATGAATGATCAGGACTCTAACAGGCTGTGGGAACCTTAAAAAGTACTTTATCAAAGATCCCAATAAGTCAAAAAACAAGACAGACAGTTATCAGAGCCTAGGAGAAAGGGTGTGGCTATTCCCCATGTGTGTCTGAAGTAGGGGCAAAACCACAGAGAATTTTTCGACAGCTCAAAATCCCAGTTTATTTCAAGATAGTTAAAACCTTGACACAGATTAGGCCATCATAATAACAGGATCCAGAAACAGGCAGAGCAATATTATAGTGTACTCAACTCAGTGTGAGGAAGAGTGCAGTGAGCAATGCATTGGGAAAACAAAGCAGCCTTGTAGCTAGACAGAAAATATGGTTTTAAAGAGGAGTAGGTGGCCGAAAGCACAGAGGGTTTTTACTTATTTATTTGAATGTCACAAACTTTTTCTTTTGAACAAACATAATAAGGGCTCTCTGCTAAGGGCTGTCCGTTTTCTGTATGATCGCAGCAGGAGCTTGGTTCGCATTGCCGGCAGTAAGTCAGACCTATTCCCGGTGCGTGTTGATCTCTGTCAGGGCTGCCCTTTGTCACCGGTTCTGTTCATTACCTTAATGGACAGAATAGTCGAGGAGTAGAGTCGCTTCTCCTTCACGTCGAAAGGACGGGAGGTGTTCCAGGTGTGTCCTATTGGGAGGAGGCCTTGTGGAAGAGCCAGGACACGCTGGAGGAACTATATCTCAGAGCTGGCCTGGTGTCGCCTCAGGATCCCCCCAGAACAGCTGGAGGAGGTGTGCATATTATTTAAGAGTAATCCTTTAATGTATTTTGTATTTTATATTTTTACTTAAAGTACCCATTGTTCTGATCAAATTCTTTCACTGTGTTCATGCATAAACCTGTAGTGTGTGATGTGGGATCATTTTACTCTATACTCCACAAATGGTCTGAGGCGGATTATTGGTGATATTGTCCCAATTATCTACTCAACCACCTTCAGAAACAGGCTCACACTAACCTGTTCCAACATCAGTCCCACAGAAACAATGTTGGTGAGAAATGTCACACTGTGTGAGTATTTCTGAGGGACAAAGCCTCTATGTGCTGCCTTCTCTCGTTATGGTGTAATTAGACTCAAATACAATTTCATATCATTTCTTTATACATTAATGTATAAATATTACATTTTATACACTACTTTAGGTTGATTAACTCTATATACAGTGAGATTTTCAGAACATCTGGTATAATTTTTAAGATATTAAAATGTTACTGATATTAGTCAGTTCATTTAGGGCGGCGGCCATCTTGTTTCTTCAATTAATGAAACTCACATTTTGTATATTTTTAAACCTGTCAGGCCAACAGTTCCTGTGAGTTGATAGTATCATGTCACCACACACACACAATACTAATTTCATGAGAAAATCTTTCTTTATATTGAAGCTACTTACAGTTTTTGCCCATTGCTTGGGAAATATACCATTCACATCTGTGTCAAACTGAAACTCTGCTATCAAAACCTAACATTCCTTAGTCAAAATGTAACTTTGATGACAAAATGACACATATTGCATCATATGGATACACTTTCAGATCAGGGGGAACAGACCAGTCTACTTTATATAAAACACTGCAGTCTTTGATTTTCAGTTTATTCAGAAGGCACATTTTAAGGAGGCACATTTTCAAACAACCAAAGAAGCAAATAGGCCTGCTCAGTATTGTACATTGTAACACTGTACATTGCAGTAACATGAATTTAGATAAAGCAAAAAATTAAAAATTAAAAATACGGTAAAAGAAAAAACACTATACTATACACAAAGAAAATCATGGCAATTGTGCACACGTGGACTCATCGACATCGCAAGCAATGTCTTCTCCCGCACCAGGGAAAATATCCCCTTACATGTCGAAACCATCCACGCTTGGAAAGTTGTTGAAATGGCTAAACTGAGGGCTTTTTGTAGCTGTTTGGTGTTCAATTCCTCAAGTCAGTGCCTTCAGGTGTGTATTTGAGTGGTTACAATTACCCGATGTGTTTTGTATTTTGGATACATGTGTTTTCCTAATGGCACCCTGAGAGTTCATTTTTGAACGAAGTGTCTTCTGTATGAAATAGAGTGTAGTATGTAGGACCAAGTGTGTTGCATAAAGGAGTAAACGTGTTGCAGAATTGTAACTAGAGTGCAAAGCAGCACTTTTGTTTAAGGTATGGGTACATGTGTTTGAGGTATGGTAACAAAAGCTTCAAGTTGTGTTACTTTAGTTTAAGCATGGGTCTATAGTCTTCAAGCAACAGGCAAAAACTGTAATTAACTAATAAAATACTATAAACTAATATTAAGTCTAGTATATTTTTGTTACTTTGAATTTTGCGTTTTGGTTGATCTCTGGATGTCTCACTCAGTTTCCATGTTATAATGTACGTGACTCCGCCTGTCATGTGTCACGTGTTTCCATATACTAGTACGAGTGTTCCTGAAGGTTTTTGCTGTTGTCTGGGGGCGGAGGCACCGCTGCTTTGGTTTGCATTGTTGATACATCCTGTGGCGTACAAATGCCACATAAAAAAAAGCAGTTTTATCCATACCCCTATTGTTGATCAGTTTATATGCGTTTGAGTGAGTGAACCCAGGCTGCTACGGAAGGCCCTGACTGAAACCCCACGGCACACCACTGGTCAAACCCAAGATGAAGGCTGATTCCGAAACCGTTAAATTGGTAAGAGGTCTTACGCCAAACCGGATGTGCGTCAGCGTCCACCATGACAAGAAGCCTCCGAATTGGGTTGTCGGTTAGGAAGGAGTTAGGAAAAGGAGCCTCCATGCTAACTATCATAGCCACTTTAGCATAGGGATTTCTGATGCTACCTCACTGGCGATTAGGAGACATGTGCCATCCCATAAGCCACCGTGCCGAATGCCCGCCCCCCTCGCCCCCACCCTCGAGTGATTCTTCATGCGCAACCACTATTGATTGACAGGTGCATAATTAATTAAAACAAATATATAAGAGATTCTGCACAAGCCAAACTTTACAGAAGTGACAAAATACATGTTAGAGTCACCACAGCACCGTCACATGTCAGTGTTTTAAAGAGCTGCCTCAGTAAATGGCTTAAATGAAGGCACTTTGTGCTTTTGCTTTCATTTAGTAGAAACTTAAGCCACATGGCTAATTTGCATACTGTAGCTTTATGAAACAGCTGTTGAGTTCAAATAAGGCTAAAGGAAAATGTGATGGATCATTTGGATTTTTAATGTCTTTATTTGGACACTATGTTGTTGCATTATGTAGGTGGCGGCATGTGCTTTTGTTTGCCTGCCAATATCCTTAAAGAAGAAGAAGAACAGCTGTTGGTGATGTCACTTCACTGGGTAAGGACGGTCGAATTGGGCAAATGCTGCTGAAGCTCTAGTTCACTAACTGCATAGAGATCTAACAGTTGACCCCATGAAAGGTTAAGGATTAGTTACTAGTGTTAGAGGCTATCATTTAAAGGTTTCGGAATCAGCCGAAGACTTTGTGAAAAGAATGGCTCTTTGCACATTTTGTTGTAAAAGGAAGAACCATTCGAGCAATGGCATCCAGGGGCAATTGAATGTTTTAAATCAATCATAGTTTTATGATTGATTTAAAACAATATTCACAAACAGGGCATTGCATCCCTTGCGCTCTAAAAGGTTGATCGTTTTATAAAACAGAGTTTGAGGCTTGGATGCATCCGCTATTGCCTACCATTCACCAAAACATCCGGCGAAAATTGCGGAAGTAATAACAGTGATCTATAGAGCTCTTCTACCATCCAGGTACTTTCAGTGCGCCGCAGATGTGGAGGTGAAAACAATGCCGGTATTAAACTGCATTTTTGCCTGTGAGTGACAAATTGTGTTCGATAAATTCAGTTTTTCTCAGTAAATCTGGCCTAAAAGCTGTTGTGCGGTTGGATGTTCCATTTTGTCAGAACTACAGCTTCAATCTTGTAAACTGAATAAGTTTTATGATTAGAATCGACGTCTGCAGCTCTAAACACATTGTGTGGATTATGTTTAAAAGTTTAACGTAATTGTGCCGGACACATCAGGCTCTAAATTCTACGATTTACTTTGCTTTAAACATAAATTGCTAATCAAATGTTTAATGTCATGACATGTGTTAGCTAAGTCATGCTTTAGCTCTTTAGCTATTTACACCTCAGTTCAAGCTGATATGGCATTTTCAATTGTATTGAATATCATTATGGATTTCTTTAAATATCGGAACAGTCAGCACAATGTAAAATGTAAAATTGTTTCAACTCAAAAACTAAGTCCAAAGGCTGCCAAGAAATTGTATGTGTAACCAATAACCAATTTACAATGTAATCGATTTGAAATTTCAGATTCACCTCTTTACATTTTTCATTTCAGACAACTAGAAACAGTTAAGTTAACAGGCTAAGTGTGGCTAGAGCAAGTGCAACACACCCAGAAGAAGAAATAAACAAAATGTGTTATATTTAACCAAGCAAGTGGATACAAAATTATTATTTACGTGAAAGAACTGAAGTATTTTCTGTAGAAAATGTAAAGTATACAAAGTAAGAAATCAGTTTAGATAAATGTTATGAAAAAAAAAAACTTTGGCAGCCTCAAAAAACACAAACATTGGACCAGAATTTTACCTCATCGCAGCAATTCGACAGGGACAAACCAAGCCGGTGACATTGACAGAAGATCTGAACAGCGCCACCTACTGTTTTGGAGAGTGCATTATTAGCCAAAACAATTAACAAAACGCACAGACAGATTTACTTTTTTACTTTGATGCCCAGTTTGAAACGTAGTAGATTAGAAAGTATTATATTTATCTTTCCTATGTCATGGAGTAGTTCTCAACATAAAAAAAGGATTCTCAAAAAATGTACTCAAGTACAGTACTTGAGTAATGTACTTAATTACTGACCACCTCTGGTTACCCAGCCGCCCCCCTAAGGTATTCCTGCTGGAGCTGGACTTGGCTGTAACAAGCTACAAAATATGAAAAATGCCACGTTCTCTCCTGGTGCCTCAGTTTAAAAATCCCTCCTTTACTTGGATTCAGAAACAGCTTTTCATCCTAAGGGCGATCTTTACATTAATAAACACAACCCTTGTTGTCTATCAAACGTCATGTGGTTTAGCAGTCAACTATATACATAACACATCTTTTCCACACTATTTCAATAGGTTTGGTTACCATATTCTGTATTTTATATGATAAATACAGATCACAGAGCATGACTAAAGGGCCATTCTGTAGCTATGACTCACACAGTCGTGGAAATGTTTCTCTCATTGTGGGTTTAAGGAGTCCATCACCCCCACTAATCACCTACATGGACCGGAGCGCAGACACTGACTAATCTGAGAACTTGTACAACAGCTGCATTTGAGGACAAAATTAGGGATTTGGAGTCTACAAACTTTAGCAGGGTGGAAAGAACAGGCCCCTTGTTTGACTGTCTGCCCCACAGCCCAGCCAGGTGGTGTTCAACACGTTCTGGGTAAGAATGTCATATCCCTGTAACCAGGAATTAATACATAAACTTAGCTTGTAGCGAAAGGAGTAGCTCATCACCTTCTCAAAAGCTTCTGCAACAAAGAATATGGAAAGCCGCAGAGCTTTGAGGAGATATTTTGTGAATATCCAGACTTATGGAATTCAAAACCAAAGAAAAAGATCTTGCTGTAGGTATCACAGTGTCAGGCAATTGAGAAGTTTGGGCTGAGATGGTTCCTCTGATCTTTGAAGAAATTCTTTACAAAAAGAAAGATAAAGATATATAAGTCCAAACACAGAATCGTTGGTGAGTTAGGGGGAAGTTAGTGAATGGGGAGAAAAGGGTGGGGATGGAGGGAGGTGGCTGTCAAAAATGTACTGGAATCTGGCATTATATTTGTTGACACACTTCATCACTGATTGTACCAATACATTTAACACAATTGCAGGGCTGGCACAAAAAAAATACTTTTTCCTAAAGAGAAGGTACTGTATTGTGTTTATTTTCGATGGAAACAGAATTCAACAGTAGAGCTTCAACAAAGGTGCTGTAAGTAAGTAAGTACCCAAAACAGAGGCTCAGATGTCCGTGAGCTGAGGGGTAGGATACACTGTGGGGGAGAAGCTTTTGGGAAAGAAAAACAAAACGTTACCGAAACAGGCGAGAACAGTAATTTCATAAAAATCTGGCAAAAGGATTCTGTTTCTTCGGCTAATTACAACCACGTGTATTTTCGTGGCTGGGCATAACTGTGAATTCAACACTTTCAGCATGGATATTGCTACACATATACATATATATCCCTTTAATCTACTGTATATCATTTTTACTGCAGCTACAAATCAGAGCTGTTATGTCTAAATGCTCTAAGATTTGAGACCTGTGTTGTAAAATTGACTTCTAATTGCTGCTGCCCAGTTTGGTGTTTCAGCTCTGTGTGAAAAAAGTTTCATCAAGCTCCCCCGTGCATTGAAACATTTTATAGCAACATGTCAGCAGAACCAACTTCATATTGTTGTCATTGTTTCTCCTATAGTAGCCTAAACATGAACTGCGTGTCAATATACCAATACTTATAAAAAATAAGTGTTATTTGCAGATTGCACGATTAGTTGCTTATTAAAGCTATAGGTACTTTGGAAACACCCTCAAAACATTCAAAACTGCCAACAAACAGGTGGAAGAACTGCTCTTGGTCCACAACTTCAAATGCAATCCAAGAAAGCTGTATTTCTGAGAAGTAGCCTATTGCGTTTGTGTTTGACCTTTCATAATGGACATGAAGGGAATCGTTCTTCATCTTTTTATTTTAAATCTATGCTTTAAGTTGCTATATGTACCGAGGCAACTAAATTTGAACAAAAAAAACGGACACCTGTTGTCAAAACACTGTAATAACATCTCCACAGAGACCGGCTAGTGATGATCCCCAAAAGAGTTGACGTTAAAAGTCAGGCCTGAGGAGACACGACCCCATAAGCCACCTTAATATGTTGCACTAAAAACACCCATATTTTTTTTCCTTTTTACCTAAAAGGTCCTCGCTCGCTCCTCTGCTGTATGTTCTTTGAATAAGTTCCTCATGTATTGCTTGTAATTGAAACCATAAGGTCGGGCAAAGACCAAAGCAGAAAAGTTGTAACATGTCGGTGGTCACAAGTTCATTCAACTAGTTCATTTGGAGTTTTTACCACCATGGGCCATAGTGTGGGGTAATGAGAATAAAACATTTCCATCTTTTTAAAAGTGGCTTGAATGTGTTTAAATAGATGATCGCATGGAAAGTTAAACTAATCCATGGAAAGTGGATAATTAGGGGAGAAAGGACAGACAGACCATATATACTATATTATAGTCTTTGTTTTTACACCTCCCAAAGGGTTCTGAAATAGAAAATACCCATGATTGTGTTGTTAAGCAGAATCTTCATTTTTCCCCTTATGGATAAATTTAAATTTAAATTGCTTTTATTAATTAAGGAGGAATTTTGTTGTCATTCTATCGCTAAAAATTACAAATTGAGAATTAGGGTAGGCGAGCTATGGATCTGTTGAGAGGGATCCTCCCAACGGGCTCATAATCCTCGTCTTTTAACGCAACACACAGCATAGGAACATTATCTACAAAATCAGCTAGTTAGGGCAGCTGCGTAGGGGTTTGTTGATGAGGAGCTACTGCCCTCTACAACTGGCCCGCTCTACACCTGGCTTTTTAACGCATCTACACTGTGTAGGGCTTACATAATAAATGCACATAATAATAATCACGGAGTATAATATGTATATTAATCTGTCTTTTAACATAAAACTAGTGACTTTTGGTAATGCTAATGTCACACGAGGTGAGGTTCTAAACCAGCTTGGAAGATGCCACTGTTAAATAATGATGCCGTGCTTTATGAGTTTATGTAACTTTACTTAAAAAAGGTATAAAAACAGTCAATATGATATAAAAAAAAACAAAGCACTAAGCAGACAGATCCAGATTTCCGAACGTTCAGTCCTCAATACATTCCGGCCGTAGGTACAGTTGGGAGAGAGGAGGCAGATTGATATCCCGGGGGAATGGGGGGGGGGGGGCGTTCCCTGCAGCTCGAAGTCCCAGTCTCACTCGTGGGCAGGAGGCGTGGCTTCCCCTGTAGACACCGCTTATCCTTCGTCAGCGTTGAGTCGAATCTGCGTGGTCCGTAGCGCGCGCGCCCCTCCCGACGCGTTCTTCTCCACAGCGTTGTGCCTTGAACCGCCTCCGTCACGCGTTACTTCCAGCGACGGTCAGGGGGTGGATCACTTAACTGTCACGTATTGTCCGGTCACCCCAAACTCAAAACACTGCAAAAAAGTCACTACAAACAATACACACCAGTTGGGTGAACACGCCAATAAGATTTAAGTGACGAAAGGCCCAGTGTCATTCCCCCCCAACTTTACTGTTGGTCGTCCCGACCAATATTTAGTCCCGATACCGAACTGGACCCCTACCAATGTTTGTACGTTGAGACCGACGTACATTAGTAGGTACGGGTGCTGGAGGCTCAGGTGCAGGTATGTTGACTCGCCCAGGGCTTCTCAGACATTCCATTGGTGGCTCGGGGCACACGACCAGCCCGGGGAGCCACCAAGTGGGAGGGGGTGCGCACGGCTCTCCCTGTGGCAACTCAGGTTCTTGTGGAGCTGACTCGTGGTGGTACTGCAAAACATTTACTGGACACAGCCGAAGGTTATTACGGTGTATTGTGCGAGTTGGTGCGTCTTTACCTTCGGGGCGCACAATATACACAGGATGGTCCTTGCGTAGCGGAGCTACGACAACCAAGGGTTCCCGGAGCCACCGTGGGGCCAACTTTCCTCCAGCCCTCCGACGGAAGTTACGGATCAGTACCCTTTCTCCTGGCAGTAGAGGCACGAGCTTGGCCCTCTTATTATAGCGGGCTCGATCTTGTTCCTGTCTAACTTTAGTCCTCTGCTTTGCCACTCTGTACGCCTGTTCTAGGGCCCTCTGGTGTATTTTAACCCACCCCTCTAGGCTGTAGCCTTCGGCAGTGGGCCCCAAGTCCATCACCCAGTCCACCGGCAACCTAGCGTGTCTTCCAAAAACCACATAGTACGGGGTCATGCCAGTGGTGCTGTGTACGGTGTTGTTATAGGCCTGGACAAGTGCAGGGAGATAGTGGTGCCATTGGGTCTGCTGGGTCTCCTCCAGAGAGCCCAAAAGTCCCAATAAGGTCTGGTTAAACCTTTCGCAGGCGCCGTTCCCTTGTGGGTGGTAAGCAGTGGTACGGCTCTTTTGGCAACCATACAGTTCACACAGCTGGTGGACCAAGGAGGACTCGAAAGCTGCCCCTCGGTCGGTAAGTATACGTTCTGGACATCCAAAGGTCTGTATCCATTGGGTATAAAGGGCCCGCGCTGTGGTGTCCGCTGACTGGTCTTTAGTAGGCACTGCAACAGCAAACTTGAAGAGGTCAGTCATTACCAGAATATAGGGGTACCGGTCCTCCGGTCGCCCCAGTGACAGGTAGTCCAGCCCCACAATCTCAAATGGGTAGGAGGTGGTGATTGGTAGAAGAGCAGCCCTTCCATCCGGTCCAGATTTCTGAAATATACATTGTGGGCACAACTCTGTCCATTCCCTCACATCTTCTGTCATTCGAGGCCAGTAGCAGCGTAATTGTAGGGCCTTAAGTGTCCGGTCACCACTAGGGTGGCCCATGCCTTGGTGATAGGTCCTCCATATGCCTTCTGTCTCATGCTCCGGGATAAGATGTTGGAAAATTTGCAGCCCAGAGTTCTGTTCCGTCGAGGCGCGTCCCAACACCCCATTCCTTAGGGAGATGTGATCCCATTCCTTCAGGAGCCTTTTTAAATACAAGGAGGCGTCACGTACCTCTGGGCAGGAAGCCTGCTGCTCCTTCCACTGACGAAGTTGTACCAGGTCTGGGTCCTTCGCTTGGCGGTCCGCCCAGGCATCGCCTTCATCCATGGCAACCGGCTCTGCCTGCGTCATCAGCACCTCTGCCGCTTGATCCGGTAACCTAGATAAGGCATCAGCATTACGGTTTTGTGCCCCGGGCCGGTATTTTATAGTATACCTGAAGTTAGCCAGTTGTGCAGCCCATCTTTGCTCCACCGCGCCCAGCCGAGCGGTTTCCAGGTGCACCAAGGGGTTATTATCTGTGAACACAGTGAACTCTGCTCCATACAGATAATCCTTGAACTTCTGTTACTGCCCACTTCAAAGCTAGCAGCTCCAATTTAAAAGAGCTGTAGTTTTGGTCATTACGCTCTGCCGGCTGTAGGCTGCGACTGGCGTAGGCTATTACCCGCTCTTTATTCTCCTGCACTTGTGCCAGCACCGCCCCGAGGCCCTCGAAACTGGCGTCTGTGTACAGCCGAAATGGCTGGGAGAAATCAGCATAAGCCAATATTGGGGCATTTAGGAGGGCGTCTTGTAACCGTTCAAACGCACCCTGGCACTCTGGCGTCCAGTGTATTAGTGCAGTCCTTTTGTCATGCGCAGTATTGCGTGTCAAAGCGTTCAAGGGGGTGGCGATCTTAGAGAACCCGGGAATGAAGCGTCGATAGTATCCCGCGAAGCCGAGAAACGACTTTACCTGCTTCACCGTTTGTGGCAAGGGCCAATCCTTCACAGCTGCCGTCTTATTTGGGTCAGTGGCCACCCCTTTCTCGCTGATTACATGCCCTAGGTAGGTCACTTCACGTTGAAACAGGCTGCACTTCTTGGGCTGCAACTTCAGCCCATGTTGATCAAGTCGTCTGAACACTTCTTCCAGGTGATTTAAATGGCTGTCGAAATCGGGGGAAAAAACAACAACGTCATCCAAATATATCAGCAGTGAATCATTTACCAGATTTCCAAGGCAGCGTTGCATGAGCCTCTGGAAGGTGGCAGGGGCGTTGCACAGTCCAAAAGGCATGCGCTCGAACTCATACAGGCCGAACGGGGTCGTGAAAGCAGTTTTCTCCCGGTCCCCAGGGTCCATCTCTACTTGCCAGTATGCACTGGCCAGGTCCAAGGTAGAATACCATTTTGCAGCCTTTAGACTGGTCAGAGATTCCTCAATCCGCGGCAAGGGGTAGGCATCTTTGTGAGTCAGCGCGTTTAATCTGCGGTAGTCCACACAGAACCGCCAGCTCCCGTCCTTCTTCCTTACAAGGACGATGGGAGCCGCCCAGGGGCTCGCGCTCTCCCGCACCACACCACTTTCCAGCATGTTCTTTAATAAAGTCTGAAGCTCAGCATACAAGCTTGGGGGAACCGGTCGGTACCTCTCACGGCTGGGCGGTGCAGAACCTGTTGGTATTTGGTGTTTTACCACATCGGTACGACCAAAATCTTCCTCGTGCCTTGAGAAAACTCCTTCCCATTTGCGTAATAGGTCGGCCATTTTCTCCCGTTCCACCGGGTCAAGGCCATCCCCCTGAAGGGATAGGGCCGGATGAGGGTCCCTTTCATTTCCACGATCCACCTGGACGCGTCTTACTGCCACTTCAATAATGTCCGGCGCCACACTATCCAGGACCAGCTCCTGCTGCTCCTTCACGTCCGCTGTGTCCACTTCGGACACCTGGGCCACCGGCTGACGCTGTGGGACCTCGACTGGGTAGGGGTTTGGATTGCACACTCTGCACGGCACTTGTCCCTCACTGAGTGTAGCCAAGGTCCGCCCCACATACCAGTCGGAGTTACTGTGAGGGAGAGGCTCGACAAAAACGTAGGAGTTATTTGATGGACTCCCACTCACCTGTAGCCACAGCACCATTTCCGAATGAGGGGGGATGGTTACAGTTGGTTGGCGCATCAGCTTGGCGACCCCCTGGAAGGGCAGAGCAGGACCCTTCGTAGAAACCCGATGGCATTCCGCAAAAGCCTGCGCCCAGACTTTGCCCTCAGTAGATGGCAGTAGGGTCCTGAAGGCCGACAGTCCAGGATGGTTCCCCTGAGTGAGAGCAGACCAGACGGGCTTAATTACATTCATCCCCAATATACCCTTATCTGGCCCCAAACAGTCATCACTAACGATAAGAACACCCTTTTCCAGTACTTGGTTTCCTACCATAAAATTGACCATGGCATAACCAATGTAGGGTATTGTTAGTCCATTAGCTGCACGAAGAGACAACCATGCCAAGTCATCTGTACTAGACACTCCTGTTCCTTTAAGATGTTTCTCAAATAAACTTTGGCTCATGAGCGTTACCTGAGACCCTGTGTCAAGCACAAATGGTACAGGGCAATGGTTGAGCTTTACAATAACGTCGAGACACTCACCAACCAGGGCAGCCCTTCTCTGTAGGGGGGGGTCAAGTGGTGACGTCGACTTTGATATGGCCTCCGGATCCAAGGATACCGCCCCCACTGCCTGGCCCTCAGCAGCAGGGGGAATCAAAAATCCTGGGTCTGAGACACTTTACGTGGACAGCGTCGTTGAACATGCCCAGCCCTGCCGCATTTGCAGCAGATAGGCTGACCTTGTGAATCCCATTGGTAAGTGGGAGCATTCACTGATCTAAATGGCTGGGCAGGAGGGGTGGGCGTGGCCTTGGGCTGAGATGGGCTAAACAGTTGAGTCTTCAGTTCTTCTACTAAATTAGTAGACAGGATCTTCATCTGCTCTTGGATCTCCTTCTTCATTTCTCCCATAAGTTCCTCTTTCAACTCCATGCGTAATTGGCCTTTTAATTGTTCCGGGTCTGGTGTGGTGGAATGTGGTGGTGTATATGTCCTTACCCGCTGGCTCAAAATGGTATCCCCTTCATCCTCTAGCTCCTGTTCCAAAGCACGCACTTCTTTGCAAGCACTGGTAAAAGTGAGATGGTCTTCACGTCTCATCAGGCGGGTCAGTTCCTGTTTTACCGGACCCCTCCTCAGCCCCACCATCAATTGGTCCAGGAGCAAGTTGTCATCATCCTCTGCAGCCTCCTCATGTCCTTTCCACCTGTAAAACAGTTCTCTAAGCCGCAGGACAAAGGCATTAACATTTTCATCTGCTCTCTGTTTACAATTATAAAAATGTGTCCTCAGTTGCGCCTTAGTGGCTGGTTTGTCATACAGTCCTTTTAAAAAAACTAAAATTTTCTTTCCAGTGTCCCGGCCAGCTGGGCTCACCAGTTGTAGCTCTCGTTTAGCATCCCCCTCCAGGGCTGTTAGCACAAAGTCCGCCTGTTGTTGAGGGTTTAGTCCTTGCGCCCGAAGCATAGCCTCCACCTGAGCCTTCCAGTCTTGAAATTTGGCCGGGTCCCCGCCAAATTTTGGGATAAAAGCTGCACCCATGAACCATGGCATTGTAAACTGGGCCATGATGGCGGAACTAGGGCCAGCATTAGAGCTAGGGTTAGTTTCGGGCATTATTTAACAGTGGAGCTGGTGCTGCAGACAACGCCAAAATTATGTCACACGAGGTGAGGTTCTAAACCAGCTTGGAAGATGCCACTGTTAAATAATGATGCCGTGCTTTATGAGTTTATGTAACTTTACTTAAGGTATAAAAACAGTCAATATGATATAAAAAAAAACAAAGCACTAAGCAGACAGATCCAGATTTCCGAACGTTCAGTCCTCAATACATTCCGGCCGTAGGTACAGTTGGGAGAGAGGAGGCAGATTGATATCCCGGGGGAATGGGGGGGGGGGGGGGGCGTTCCCTGCAGCTCGAAGTCCCAGTCTCACTCGTGGGCAGGAGGCGTGGCTTCCCCTGTAGACACCGCTTATCCTTCGTCAGCGTTGAGTCGAATCTGCGTGGTCCGTAGCGCGCGCGCCCCTCCCGACGCGTTCTTCTCCACAGCGTTGTGCCTTGAACCGCCTCCGTCACGCGTTACTTCCAGCGACCTGGGGAAAGATGCCGTTGAACAGCGAGGGTAGGAGGATCTCAAGAAAAACAGGATCAGGGTGACAGAGCGAGGTACGACAGGCTAGACACGTCCCTTTACTTAGCTCTCGTTAGGCGTTGTACATAATCCGGCCCGCTCCTTCACGGCTGCTCCTCGGCCTCGTCTCCGCCGATCTCCCCACAGTCTCACCGGTAGCCCGCTGGTGCCGTCAGTTCTCCACTCTGGTCCTCTCCTACTCCGCGTGTGCACCTTTCTCCCTACCTGGCCGCCTTTCTCCTTTTTAAGCTCCAGTCTGGTTGGTCGCAACCAATCAGCTTCGGTCAGGGGGTGGATCACTTAACTGTCACGTATTGTCCGGTCACCCCAAACTCAAAACACTGCAAAAAAGTCACTACAAACAATACACACCAGTTGGGTGAACACGCCAATAAGATTTAAGTGACGAAAGGCCCAGTGTCACTAACAATGTTAGGCATGGTAACCATCTGAAAGAAATGTATCAATGATCGCCTTTTGTTACTTGCTTTGTACTAGACTTCGTACTTGAAACTAGACCGTTGTTGTAATTGTGCTTCTTTATGTTGATGTACGAACCCTTCAATCAGTGTTTTGTAAGTTATAGTTCTTTGTAAATAGTTTGTAAGTATGTAGCATTATCATAGTTGTTTCGTAATTAGTTGTTACGTAATCGGTATTGCTCCGTTCTGGGGTATGGTCGGATGCTGCGGGTGTGTAGGGTCTATTTTGTTTTGCTGTTTCCTTGTTGCTATTTTGTTCCTTTGTTGTTCCACTATGTTCTTGTGAAATTATGATTTTAATTGTATTGATTTTGGGGGTGCGCTTATAAGCTCTTTCTTCGGCCCACTCCTTGTTGCTGCTCAAATAAACAAATAACCTAAACTAAACTAAACGTTTTATCCAAAAGAGGCATTCAAGTGTTTGTTGCAAACAGTTTTGCTCATATTCTCCTTCCATCAACAGCACGTTAGTTCCATTTTATGGCACACGTCCCCGGTATGAGTAGACTAGTGGAAAATGGCAGGAAATAGAAAGAAAGGCGAAGGGAAGGCACAGATTGTGTTGTTTGATAGAAAACAGCTTGTTGGTGTTCATTACCATGATGTTCGGAGGATAGATGAAGGCAAGCTGACTTGAGACTGCAGCTGGAAATTATTTATTTCTTTGGTCTTTGCTGAATTTCTCCAAGATGATTTATAAACTCACAGCTGTGCTTTCTACCCTCAGCAACAATCACTCACTTTACACTATAAATGAACACACATATGTTTAGGTATTATTTGAATGTGTAAGTATAACTTAAGTATACAGATAATGTATATTGTATTTAGGAAATCTGTGTTTCAGAACTTTAACAAATGTGAGCTAAGGCCAAGAACAAAAAAATCCTTGCTTGAACCTTTCTGAGCATGACACCATTGTGTAGGGGCCAATCTCTGACAAGAATGTTTTAGAGCCTACAACATCGCTTAAGGCAATAAATCAAAGAGAACCAAATCCAAAACATGGAAAATATAATTAAAGCTTCAGCTTCTGAACATTGAGTACTCAAAATCAATCAAATATATTTCCTTAGGGCAAAAGCATCAGTAGTATTACACATGAATATGTTGATATTATGTTTGTGTTACTAAATGACTAAGGGAAAACGCAGCAGCATCAATTCAAACTTGACATTTTCTAAATCTATTGGATCAGTGCTGTAGACATGTGTGGAATTGTTATGATTGATTACATTGTCTGGTATTTTATTGTATTTATATTATATTTTGTACTTTTAGAACTCTGTATCATTGGACATGAGGGGGTCTACCCTCAATGATCTAAAGTTTAAACTCAAGGTTTATGTATGCAGCTGAATCTCTAGTGGTTAAAGCAGCTGTACATCGGTAGTTCAGGCTCCAACTATTTGGAGAATTAGAATTTAAAAAACTATTAAATTCTCAAGTTTGGCAACATGTGGTAACTTGTACTGGTAATGGTTTCCTTGGGGAATCCTCGACATAGGGAAAGGAATTTAACACCCTTTGAGTGAGAGCTTTTTCCACCTCTGTAAACAGAAGAAAGGATCACCCTGTGGGGGTGGAGGCCTTGTTCTGACTCCTGGCTGGGGGTGGGAGTTGGCTGCATGTCCACAATACCCTTTTTAGTAATTTTGAAGAGTGTGCGCTTGGCAGGAGTGATGCTTGGCCGTGAGGCGCTTATGTTGCTGATGGAAAGGAAAAGAAGTGACTGCAGAGGTTAGTCATGTTGGCTGTGGCCCTGAGGACAGAGATAGTGTAGGTTAGAGACTGCGTTGAAGGGAGCAGAGCACAGTTCTATCTGGAGTCTCCTCTGGTCCACTGTGCTCCACAGGCAACACTGGAGCCTGCACACCTCTCCTATTTGGCTCGGGCTCAGGGTCCATCATTATCTCCTGCATGCGCACGTGGGCCTGAACTGTTGTGTGTATATATGGCCTCTCTCCTTTCTCTTCCTTCTTCCTTGGTTCTCTGGCCTTCAATTTGTTCTGTTGCATAATGGCTTTTAAGTATCTCCTCTCTGTACCCAGCCCCCTGCTCTCTCACATAGACGACTATAAACCGGGCCCTTTTAAACCAAACAATGGCAGCAGGGAAATATAGTGATGCCTGTTTGGATCAGGGCAACAATAGGCCACTTAAAACTGCCAGAGCATTTGAGCAGACATCTAGTAAACAGCTTTGTAAATGTGTATCCTCTTCCTTCATTCTTTCAAATTTCTGTTCTTTATTTGGTTGAATGCTGTATGAGAGATATGAAGGATACACCCACTCAGCATCTTTAATGAAAAGTAAATGGACCTGTCTTCTTGAATTGAGACTTATTTCAGATACACTAGATGGAACACGCATATGCCACATCGCCATCCAGTGGTGGCTGATTTCCTCGACTTTTGAGAGTACATTTTAGTGACTTTTAAAAGGTAACAAATATATAACTTAAAGCTTAACAAATTCAAAGAATAAACCACAAATCATTACAGACTGTGGTTCATACATTATGCCCCCTCAATATTTGCACTGACCCCCTCTGATTCACCACTCATACTTTCCACATCATGAGTCTTTTCCGATTATAATGTGTTTACGCTATACGTCTTCTACTCATGTCGTTCTCAGACATTATCCTTGTGCTCTCTCCCCAGTCTCTGTACTGCTGATGTGTCACCAGGCCCCCATTCTTCTGCATCCCCCTTCCTACATCGACATACACAGACACACACAGACACACAGACACACACACACACACAGCGCATACTCAGAGCAGCCCATAGCGGTTCCAGATGTGAGGGCGATGATGTCATGGCAGACCGGAGGCTTTGGACTCGCCGGCTTCTTTTCTCTCCAAAAAACATTGAGCACAGAGGAGGGAGCATGCGGCGGAGGAAGCACATCACTGATATCTTCCCAGTCCAGCCCCGTGGAACACATCTTTCTTTTGCTCTCGTTTTGATCCCAAGTCACACTTAACACATATCCATCATTTGGCCCAAACTCCAAAGTTATCCTATAGCAAAGACTGGGCTACGTTTGTCTGCGATTTGATTTGTAAAGGAAAAACGAGAACATCTTATAAAGTAGATTCTGAACATTGAACAACAACAGCACTCAAATCAGCAGGCAACACAATAATAATTTTGACCTCCAGCGACAGCAGAGAAGAGGGTATTGTTGTGACGGTTGCTAGACAACTAGGGAGTAAATAAACTTTGCAAGAAAACATGGCTGAGCTGTTAAAAAAAAAGAGAGAGAGAGAGAGAGAGAGGAGAGAGTGAGAATGTCAATTGTTCCTAAATGTCTTGCACTTACAAGGAGCTCTTTGTGAGTTCCCTTCCACAGAAAAACGAGGCTGAATAACGTGGTAGCAGAGCTAAATCTTTTCTAAAACATAAGAAACACAATTGTCTTGGGAAAATTGCATGATCCCAAATGCCATGTGTACTTTTTAAGACAATAAGACGTGTACAGCCTTTCGCCACAATATGGGTGTGCCACATGCAAAGCATACAAAAAGATTTCACTTTTATTTTCGTCATGCAACAAAAAAGGAAAATGTGCCTTACTTACCACCATAATTGTTTCATGTTGGAAGAGATACCAGCCTTCAATCTTTTGAGTGAATGAGACGAGCAAGATATACATATACTGTTCTCATTTTTGTCGTGATATTTATTTATTAAGTATTCAGTGCCATGTTGTATGAGTCATAAAAGTCAAAAGATAGCACTCCTATTGTTGGTACTGTATGTACTAACCAAGTTTGTCAAACTCTATTTCTCTCATTTCTTTCTTTCTCTTTCTTACTTTCTATCAAAATGATTCTTATGGGGTTGTTTATATATATATATATATATATATATATATATATATATATATTGGCTTATTCAACAACAACTATTTTTGAGGAAAAGGCAATATCCAACATTATATTTTACAAGTCTGAGTCGTCTTTGGGTCGCTGTTTGTCATCCCAGGATGAGTGTGAGTCCTGACACCATACCAGTTGAGAACTATAATTGCTTTAGAGAATTGCATTGTCCGTTTTTCATGATTGATCATTAGGCTCATAGTTTTTATAGTTACAGTGCCTTGCGAAAGTATTCGGCCCCCTTGAACTTTTCGACCTTTTGCCACATTTCAGGCTTCAAACATAAAGATATAAAACTGTAATTTTTTGTGAAGAACCAACAACAAGTGGGACACAATCATGAAGTGAAACGAAATTTATTGGATATTTCAAACATTTTTAACAAATAAACAACTGAAAAATTGGGCGTGCAAAATTATTCAGCCCCTTTAGTTAATACTTTGTAGCGCCACCTTGTGCTGCGATTACTGCTGTAAGTCGCTTGGGGTATGTCTCTATCAGTTTTGCACATTGAGAGACTGAAATATTTGCCCATTCCTCCTTCCAAAACAGCTCGAGCTCAGTGAAGTTGGATGGACAGCGTTTGTGAACAGCAGTTTTCAGTTCTTTCCACAGATTCTCGATTGGATTCAGGTCTGGACTTTGACTTGGCCATTCTAACACCTGGATATGTTTATTTGTGAACCACTCTATTGTAGATTTTGCTTTATGTTTTGGATCATTGTCTTGTTTGAAGACAAATCTCCGTCCCAGTCTCAGGTCTTTTGCAGACTCCATCAGGTTTTCTTCCAGAATGGTCCTGTATTTGGCTCCATCCATCTTCCTATCAATTTGAACCATCTTCCCTGTCCCTGCTGAAGAAAAGCAGGCCCAAACCATGATGCTGCCACCACCATGTTTGACAGTGGGGATGGTGTGTTCAGGGTGATGAGCTGTGTTGCTTTTACGCCAAACATAACGTTTTGCATTGTTGCTAAAAAGTTCGATTTTGGTTTCATCTGACCAGAGCACCTTCTTCCACATGTTTGGTGTGTCTCCCAGGTGGCTTGTGGCAAACTTTAAACGACACTTTTTATGGATATTTTTAAGAAATGGCTTTCTTCTTGCCACTCTTCCATAAAGGCCAGAGTTGTGCAGTATACGACTGATTGTTTTCCTATGGACAGAGTCTCCCACCTCAGCTGTACATTTCTGCAGTTCATCCAGAGTGATCATGGGCCTCTTGGCAGCATCTCTGATCAGTTTTCTCCTTGTATGAGCTGAAAGTTTAGAGGGATGGCCGGGTCTTTGTAGATTTGCAGTGGTCTGATACTCCTTCCATTTCAATATTATCGCTTGCACAGTGCTCCTTTGGATGTTTAAAGCTTGGGAAATCTTTTTGTATCCAAATCCGGCTTTAAACTTCTCCACAACAGTATCTCGGACCTGCCTGGTGTGTTCCTTGTTCTTCATGATGCTCTCTGCGCTTTAAACTGACCTCTGAGACTATCACAGAGCAGGTGCATTTATACGGAGACTTGTTTACACACAGGTGGATTCTATTTATCATCAGTAGTCATTTAGGTCAACATTGGATCATTCAGAGATCCTCACTAAACTTCTGGAGAGAGTTTGCTGCACTGAAAGTAAAGGGGCTGAATAATTTTGCACGCCCAATTTTTCAGTTGTTTATTTGTTAAAAATGTTTGAAATATCCAATAAATTTCGTTTCACTTCATGATTGTGTCCCACTTGTTGTTGGTTCTTCACAAAAAATTACAGTTTTATATCTTTATGTTTGAAGCCTGAAATGTGGCAAAAGGTCGAAAAGGCCAAATACTTTCGCAAGGCACTGTATATACTGTATAGGAATTGCTGCAGTGTGGACGCTGTGAGCAGCTCTTAATTGAAGTGTGTTTAAAGGTCACATAAGGCGGAGGCTATATTAACAGTTTGCTCTGACTCCCTCAGAAGCAAATCGGGGCAAATAAGATGATTTACTGTTGAGAGTCACTTTCAAAAAGTTTTTATTCATGTTGCTGTCTATAGCGAGATTATTAACACTGAGGGGAACTAAGAGTATTCCAAACTAATGAAATACAGTATTTTACAGAGTAAAATAATACTTTTTGGTTGTTTTAGCAACTACATAGCCCTCTGCTTCTGCCATTATTTCTGCTTGCTAAACATGGTTATCTACAGCTACTACTACTACCGCATACTACTTTTACGGTTTACTCTGTCAGGCTGTTGTTACGCAGAGAATCCCGCCTCACTGACCTGTATCCAGGCAAGTAGCGCAGAAGGAGGGAAGCGTCCCAATTGAGAATGGTAATTGCAGGACTTGCCATCACTACTATTTACCATCACATTGTGAACAGGCTCAACTTTAAACTGCAGAAAAACCCACAAAAATGAATCTAAAAATGTCTAGTTGTTTTCCCTGCAGTAACAACAGTAAAGCTATTCACCGGGAAATAATGTGTGTATGGCATGTTTGCTCATGATTTATCGTGGGATTGAGCTGAGGATGATATTGTGGATGAACTGCTGAAGGTGTCACCCTGCAATCTACAAACTAGCGGTGAGACCAAATTACATGTGGAGATACAGAGGTCAGCGCTGGAATCCCATTGTGGGCACTGAGCTCACCTCTCCCTCAGAATCCAAAGCCTCAGACTATCACAACAAGACGGGCACGAGAATTTGATCATACTATCACTCTGGAAGACTATATTGCCGTTACTATTGACAGTTAAAAGTCACTATTGAAGTAGCAGAAGTATTCGTGATATCAAGAGAAACCAACCCTGCCCCCATGTATTATGGACCCATTCCATTGAAGCATGCAGGATGTTATTTTGCATGAGTTCAGGGATGGTGACTACAGAGGCTCTAGCTGTAGGAGCTGGCGATTTCTGCAGTACACCAGCCTGTAGATGCCTATGGTAACTTGTCCTGGAGCTACTTGCCCTTTGGTTGCTCTCTGTAGGCATATCCCTATGCCCATTCCATAGAGCCCCAGTGAATCCCTTTTATTTAATTTTATTAAATTTTATTAGTTTATTTGGTCGGGACAGTGCATGTTAATGAACGCACATGAGACTCGTGCATGTAAACATGCCACGTCGGATTGTATCCATGGCCCGGCCTATTGTACATGTTTTAGTGGTAGGGGAAACTGGAGCACCTGGGAGAAACCTACGCAGACACAGAGAGAACATGCAAACTCCACACAGAAAGCCCCCATCCTGTCCAGGAATCGAACCCGGGACCTTCATAGAAGTCATATTAGTAGTCGTAGTAGTAGTTGTTGAAGTCGTAGTAGTCGTCATCTAGTTGTCATAAACATTTGTGGCTAAATTCTGCAGCTGCTCTCATTCTTCTGTGCTCATTTTGTTCGCCCACCACCTGAACAGGTCCAGGTAAGTGAGGCAGGATTCTCTGGCAAACAACAGCCAGCTGAAGTAACCACGAGCCAGAGCATTAAGTAACAGAAGTAGTAGTAGTGCAAATAAAAGTGTTGTCCGTAAATACTTTTGATGATACTACCACCACTGATTTACAGTAAATACGACAAATGTGTGTGGTAGCTCGTTCACTCCTATTGAGTGCAATAGGGATGCAAGCAGAAAGTAAAAGTGCCCCATGGATGAGGGTGCAGAGTTTTTGAGCGAGATGAAGGAGTGCAAGCTTTGACCTATGGGTGCAAAACACTGTCTCTAATTAGTGATTGCTAATTAAAGCTCGCAACTCTGAGCAAATGCGCTGTGGTCACATATAGCAGTACTTGTTTACACATAAGCAATAAACACAGCACACATGAAAGGTGTCTACAGGAACAGTCCACACAAATGCTCTGTGCTCAAACCAAATCGTCAATCACTCCAAACATAAAAATAGATAACTGTTCACAGTAAAATATGTGTCTTCCTTCCTTTCGACTCGTCCTTTTCCGGGCTGAAACATACTGTATATCAATCTTTCTGGGCTCAAAACTTGCACTGGAGTACGCTAGATTTATTATGGTATTTGTGTGTACAATTTTGATATTGCCTGTCCAAGCACAGTCTATTTAATAAAGGATACAGACTGCTTTGAGAATGAGTTTAATATCTTACAGTTCAATATCTTTCCATTGCTGCTATGAAAAAATGTCACACATTTCAAAACATATAACTTTACTTTTTCTTTAAGTTCTTCAAAATGTTATTCTTGTTAGATGACTAGAAAAGTAAATATTTTTCATCAAGTTTTCCGAAGTAATTAAATTACTTCGGAAAACTTAAAAAAGTAAATTTTACTTTTCACTTGAGTCAAAGTTCCAGATATCGGGGATACACTATATAGGAGTTGTACTAATCACTCTTTACATTGTTGTTGTGTTGATCACTCTTATTTGATGTGTACAATAATGGCATTGTCTGAGAACTTAATGAAGCTTAAGCGCTAATTCAACCTGGAAGACCTACCTGCAACATTCATTCATCGTCTCATCACCGGCAGTATTCATCATCGCCATGTATTTCATATCATTAATGCAAGTCTTCCGGTGGGGTCTGAGCCCCAATCACAATTCATGTCCAATAAAACTTCCTAACGCCACTCTGTTTCTGCGAGTCTTTTCAGGTTGAATTCACTGCTACTTGTGTATTGACAACAGTGAAATAGGTTCTGTTGTTGGCTTTGGAAATAGGTTAATCAAAAAAATACGACATAACCGCCATTTCCAAAACACATACAAATAGGTCTAAAATAGGACTATGAATTAAATCTCGAAAAACAAACCTCTTTAACCACAGCAGACTTGACGCGAGTGTGCTGATGATTTTCCCAGACAGGCGCCTTCCTCCAGCTCACAGCACAGACATAACCGGAGTCTTGAGGTGCACTGCTTTCTCCATCACACCGCTTCACAGCAGACAGGAACACTCTGCTCATGGAACACCCCACGGGACATTTACACACTGGGCACCTCACAGCAGCACATTCAACAGAATTACACGTCCCGTCTGTGCTTTAATGATGTGACACATTCATTTGACATTAAAGCAGAGGTAAAAAAAAAAAAAAAACTAAAAAAAGTTGTTACTGTTCCAGTTGAAAAGGGATATTTAAGGAAAAAGGTGTGTTCTCTTGAAAAAATAGTTACGCTTTACTAATTGGAGTGCAATCCCAGTGGTAATCTAGAATCAGACACAGACTTAAGTTCAAAACTTCACGTTACATGCGAGAATTAGCCAATATATATATTCTAATACAGCTACTGCTGTCTGTCTATCTCCATTGTTCTTCATTACAATGACCTTCTCACCTTTGCATTCTCGAGGTCCATGCAGGCTCCAGTCTTAATATTTCATCAGCTCCTTTTGAAGTTTACTGCAAACTCAATGCATGCTCCAAGTGCAAACTGCTGGAGCTGACAAAGTAAACATACTGCAGTCACTCAGTAAGACTTTTCCACGAATATAACACAAAGTTTACGTCTTTAAAAGGAAACATTTATACATTAGGCTTTCTAGGAGAAGGAATGGAAGACAGTCGATTCGAATCAGATTAAATGAAAGTCCCAGAAGCTACCATAGCCATCTTTAACATATGAAGCAATATTATTATGAAAAATGATTTGGGTGTAGTCCTTCTGTGGAGCCACCACCTGCAGGAGCTATAAGGGGCTGGTGCAATGTGATTTGGCAACGGAAAAGTGGAAGAAGATAGATGGATGGATTTAGGCTATTGCTGAACTCTTCCATGTTCCCACACACTTTATATTTATACAGAAAGGGGCTGAAGTAGGGGGGAAAAGGACAAATCTAGCCTTAAAACGCAAAGTACCTCCAGAGTTTAGTAAATTGCCAACATTATTTTCCCAGAGCTTTACAGTGCAGAAGCCTGCAGCGGGTCAAAGGTCAATGAGGGTGTTTGGAAGTGCATCGTGTGAGTTGCGGGCTGCATCTGCTCCACAGCATGATGTCATATTTGTGAGAGAGGTAACTGTAAGAGATCGCAGCTGTAACTCAGGTGGCCAGGGTCAACCCAGCAGAGCAGAACATGCTTAGATCCTGTAACAATTGGTGTGAACTGCTGTTTGAAGCTTTCTGGAGTCTGAAGAATCAGGCCTCTAAGGAAAACAACATTTCAAATAAAATGTCAAACAATGAGAGTACACGCAAACACGGGAACTCGCATACTCCACTTATGTAGAAACAAACAAAAAAGAGAGAAAAAAAGATGCCTACAGAACAAAGATGAAAAATTCTCTGCAGTATAGTATGAAACAACGCTGCCCTCTAGTGGCCATTAGTAAAATCGTTGTGTCCTAGACATACCAAAAATACCAAAAGCTAAAAAGAAGCATCTGTGACTAGAAGCCAAACGTCCTCAACTTTACCAAAAGCCAGTCCAGTCGATGGCTTAAGTTTTCTACGATGGACACTCCCTGGATGAATGAGCCTTCACACATACAAATATGACAAAATGCTATCCTTGCCGTTTCAAAATCAGCCAGTCTCCCATTTATTGGGCTCCCAAGACTATATTAGACCAAGTTTAAACTTAACTTTTCCACTGATACTACTGATATGTGATTATAGGGCCAGATCAATAACAAATTATTCTAAGTGCAGCGTTTATGGCATAAATGTGAGATCTAAATGTTATATTTATGTGACGTATTTATTTGTCGCACCAACCATAGCAGTTTACTGATGCACAAAAAAAAAAAAACATAATAGGAAAATATTTTTCAGGCATTTTTAATTGGCACAGTAAACACAATACAAAGTATTCAGTGCTCTGAAACACAAGCGTGGCCTACCAAATGGACACAATGAAAGTGCGAAAACACACCATTTGGTAAACCTCACAAAATAAAACAAGTCTTACTTTGTGAAGCAGATAAAGTATTGGTAAGACTGAATAGTTAAAATAGATGTTTCCTTTTAAAATTGTATATATTCATAAACTCTCTCTGTTTCTATTCCTCCATTTCCACTGTACATACATCATTCTGGGGCATGGATAAAGGGCTGCGTTCTCAGCTTTTGCAACCATACGTAGCCTCAGTTTTGTGACCTCTATTGTAATTATCGACTGTAACTTTGCATTTTGACATATTTCCTGATAGTTGGCTGAAAAACAAACAAGCTTGACTCTATGGCACAGCAACCGTTTGATCAATGCTTCCACTTTTGAAACGTTAAAAAGAACATGGCGTTAAATACATTCACAAAACATTGTGAATTTGACTCAAGATTGTAGGTTCAGGCAATAAAATAATATAAAAGCACACTAAAAGAAGTGGATTGAAATCATATGTGCCTTAGGGAAATAAGCGAACACTTTAGTTTCATAATTAAAACATCACATTAACTTTCACATATCTGCATTTACTCTTTTCTTTCAGTGATAACACAAAATAGGAGCTGCATTCTGTCACTTCAGACAACTTGAAAGATCACAGTATATTTTCATATACAGTAGATAGGAACTTAATTTTGTTTTTTTGTTGAGTGATAATGACTGTAAACAAACATCAACTTTCATGAAACACTCCGATCATAACTTACAATATAAACTTTTTACATACCATTAAAAGTAAAACATATTGCATGGGTGTATGCATAACAACTCCCAGAAAAAAGAGCTTTTGAGAGACAGGAGTAACAGTTCACAAAGAAAAACAAGGAAACATGCCATCTGAAACTCAACATGAAGTATTAGGCACATAACCAGAGTAATCCGAAAACAGCTTGACCAGGCAATGACAGTTAACGTGACAGAAAGAGCAGAAACGAGCTGCCCCGGGCTTTGCCACAGCAGAGGGGCAAGGAGGAAGACAGGGCAAGCATGCAGCAAATCACAATGCTGAGAGACCCCCTGCCAAAGAGAGAGGTGTCAAGCAACCACAGTGGGTCTGTAGCAGCTTGTGAGGGGAGGGATGGGGTCAGAACAGGTGGGGGGTCAGTATAGGTAGGAGAGGGGTGTGGTCAGAGAGGACAGACAAAGTGACAAAAAAGTGAGGTTGAATAGGAAGTGGATGAAAATCTGCATCTTCTCTCGTGAAGATGGAACACACATCTCACAGACAGGCAAACATGGAGGACTTACTATCAATGTTAAAATACTACCACATGCCCAAATAATAGACAGGGAAATAGTATACAACACATAAACACCAATCAGGCACAACCCTATGGCCACCTAACTAACATAAGTGTAACACAGATTTATATTTGAGTCTACCGGCGTGAATACTGCTATATTTCACCGTGATAACTTTCAATCTAAAGTCGTTGAGCTCAAGTAAGTTATATGGTTTATATTTTTAAGCATCTTAAAATGTTTACCTGCTTCTTATGGTCCACCGCAATTGTCCAAATGAAGATGTAAATGAAGATACTGTATCAACTGCTTAACTACACCAGTGGTCATAACGTTATGCCTAATTGGTGATTAAGGGATACTGTAAATCAACAAAATCAAGAGGCACTGTTAATTTAACTCAGGAATTCAAGCTGCAATGTAGACGGCAAACAACACCGTAACTATTTCTATGTAGAAAATATTGTATGCCATCTAAAACGCAATTTGGTACGCGTTAAGCACCTTTGTACGGCAAGACAGGCCTCCAGGAAAATGCAAGGTGAATGAATGTTCTTTTGGTTGAAGTGACTTTCACAAACACACTACCAGATGAAGGTGGTACATGACCTCTTCCTGTTTGCTTATATTCATCATGTTGGTCACTGTTCCATCTCTGGTCACACCCTCTGCCAAGTGTGTGCAAACAAGCTCAGGTAAAAGGAGGGAGAGGCTGTCAGTGTGCAAGCGTTGGTTCATTTGCAGCAAAGCAAAAAGCTAATTTTGTGTTTGTGAGCTCTGCCAATGTTTGGAATGAAAACGATTGTTTGTCTCTGAACGCTTGTAGTTGATAATTTTGAAATGGTTAGGGTTTACTGAAAGTTTTGAACTTTATCTGTCAGTTTGTGGAAGTAGTTGTTTTTCTCCAAGACTGCTTGCCCTGCCATTCCTCAGCCTACCTCACGCTGACGTCAAGGAATCTGCAATCCAAAAAGTACAGAGAATTAGAAAACTCCACAGAAACAAAAAACAACTAAATAAAGCATACACTTACATTTGAACAGGATAAAAAATGCATGTTTTTGAAAGACTTAAACATTAATAGTGTAGACAAGTTAATTTATATCTCACATTCAAATAGTGAATCAGAGAAGAAAAACGTTTAAATATTACAGTAATTTAACTGAATTGGTTAAAATAATGTATTGTGTCTCAAAACAGAACAACTTTAAATAAATTGACTTTTCAAAGCAGCTTTATGCAAATTATGTCAGCTAATTTTAACTTGCGTTTTAAACTTGACTTTGGCACATGCTTAAACTATTACTTGTCCGTCACTCTACAGAGTTGCACAGCATGCATGATATCATACGCTGCTCTTACACAATGAGGGAAGGCAAAATATGCCCCATTAATCAAATTACGTTCTTCAAAAACACCATGCTGTGCCAGTTAAATCTATCAAAGCTGTTAAGCACAAAGAAGGTCAAACAAAGATTTATAATGAATTTGATGAATTATAGAAAGATCAGATGTCTTTCTCAGTATGATTATGCGACAGAGGCCAAACACACCATGCTTTCTAACTGTGCACAATGTCTGTTCAAAGACCATGCAGCCTAGCTCATGAGCTGCTGCTTTTATCTAGGCGCAGTCTCACCGTGTAACACAGTGCACTATTGTACGTCTTTATTCCTTTACCAAAGGCCTGGAAAAAAGGACCAGAACAGCTCACAACTATCATTACCAGAAGAAAATGCAGCACGGGAAATGCAGTCTTACAAGGTATATGTCGCTCGATGTCCGTGTCTAATATCTTATACCTGATCAACAAAAACGGTGCTCAAAGCTTTAACATTATACAGTCTAACATGTATTTTACAACATGCCACAATATGAGATTTTTTTCCCTCTCAATTAATCTACAAAAATAACTTTCTTTTATGCTATTTTACAGCAGGTTAAAGTACATGTCTAGCTGCATGATTGTAGAGTAGTAGCATGCATTTGTACAGGCTACAAGTGACCAAAACAAAAAAGGTTATGTTTCGATCAGTATTACAGAACTCAAAAGTGCACATTTAATTGTTCAGAGTTTGATAATACGTTTACAGAGTGTACATTGTTTTAAGCAGAACTACTGGACTATATTTTAGATATATCGAGTACCAACACAAAGCATAACTTTACATTGATACTCCAGTGTTTTGATTTGTTATGACTGATTTATAAACACTGGGTGGCACTAGCAGTGACTTAGTACCACACAAATAGCATTTAAGTACCAAAATGTATACAATGATACTGTCCAAATTGACTTGAGGCACACAGACAAATGTTTGGTCCAATAAAGCATTGTTTCTGGGCTCGCAGTAACATTCCTGGATTGGACATGTCCAGACAAAAAACAGACTTTAAATGTATGTCATAGCACCTTTGGCATTCGTTTCCAAAAAGACTTCAATGTAGGTTGTAGGGACATATCCTTCCTCTTCCTCGTTTCTGCGAATTCGAGTCCAGCCATCGCCTTTGTCTTGCTCGATTACATACAGGAGCTCCCCTTCAGCTATTGCAATAGTGCCCTCATTTTTACCTAAAAAACAAAAAATCACATTTATTGAGGTGCGCAGTACAATACAGCAGGCAAGTTTGCTTGGAGGAGTGCCGATTTTCTCCAGTGTTAAAAGACCAAGCGCCGAACCTGCCAAGTTTAGTAAAGCACTGCTCTCTACAAATGCCAGTGCTGTAGATAATATTTGACCTAATTAGGTGTTATGTTTGTAAAATTTGAAGTAATTGACAGAATGTCTCACATTAGCTTTAACTCTAAAAATGTTAAAGCATTCTTTGATATGTGCAATAATATTTCTCTAAATGATCACAGGCTCTATGCTGGAGGGCCGTGTCTGGCCAACCCCTGCAATATACACTGATCAAACGTGTGTATGAATTGAGTGAGCAAGACAATAGATAGCTTTAACTCACACACTTTATCGGCAGGTGATTGTCCAAATATTTAATAAGTCGCTCCATGTTGTAGTAAGTTATACGTCATTTGTTTTTCACATGTACCTTCAAAGGGATACAGGGCTTTACAGGTGCCAATAGTGGGTAGAGTCTCTTCATCATCAAACTCATCATCATCGTCTGGCGTGGAGGACGTGGGGTTCGGGTTGATGCTGGCTTTGACCTGAGTCTCAGAGTTCTGCTCCTCTGTGTAACTACCATCAGGGCTGCTCGAGGTTCAACACACACACACATATACACGCACACACACACACACACACACACACACACACACACACATAGTAAAAACCACTATGAAAACATACTAATCTGTTGAAGGTTCGTCAAGTGCGTGTCCATAACTAAACAGATGCCTGGGTAAAAATGACATACCTCTCTCTGTCTTGTGCACAGTTGTTGCTCACTGTGGTTGCGTTATTTTGTGTCTCATAGATCACACTTCTCCTTTGTGCATCGCTTTTCGAAGGCATTCTTTCTTCCACCTCTGCTAGCCACCCCTGAGACAAACAAAGATTTCAAACCTTTGGCATGATGAACAATTTGGTTCTGTGAGTATCATCAGATCTACCACAGTTTGCAATGACCTGGGTTACATTAAGGAGCAGCCTTCTTTCCTATAGCTGACTAGCCTCTGCTGTGCTCCAGCTCAGTTAAAACAGTCCTTTCGTTGCATTGGTCAATACACACACAGAGTCAAAAAATACCCCCCCATTTAGTTACTTTGCCTTTGTTCAGAGATGGGGCCCTCGTCCCAGCTCCAAATGTCCAAATATGGGAGCGCAGGAGGCCTCTCTGGACCTGCCCCAACTAAAGATGTGTATCTGAGCCATTTCATTATTTACAGTCACTGCTGAACCAAACAAGACGGCCTGTCCAAGAGTATCACTTCCAAATGAGATCAGTCATTGGCACAAACCTCAAATTTCTGAACTTCAAACTGCATTTTTTCAATACTCTCTCCGATTTCTGCTAGCCGTGGGTCGACGCTGGCGGGGTCTCCCATTTGGGGGTTCTTCACATACACGTCTTTCATCTTCGTAAGTGCATCCCTGAAAGGAGAAATAATTTATGTTAGCCCAAGGAGCAAAAACACATCGGAGTGCCTTTAGCTGCACATTATCACTTTTAAACTTTCATGCTATTCTTAGAATACCTCTTGTCCATCTCTTTCTGGATGTCCTTATTTAGGTCATCTATCTTTCCTTGCAATTTCTTTCTCCTCTGCTCAGGGGGGAGATGGCTGAAGTCCTCTGGCCCGGATCCCTGAAAAAACCAAGAGCGCAGGCAAGAAAAGTATTAAAAACTCAAACAGCTTCCACAGTGAATTATTCATTATATTTTTTTTTATTTGGGCTATTTTCTACTTTGTTGCAGTATCTCTTGGGCCTTCTGAACCTTAAGGATTATAGCTTTGCAAATGTTGCCAATTTTGCTTAAAATGAAGATGATACTGCAGCTTCTTTATCACAATCTGTGCATTAACCTTAACCTAATCAGTTCAACGCCTAATCTACTACTGTGTGTGAGAGAATGTATCTTTTCCGCTGGTAGATCATATTTCCTGCTGAAGATGCTTCCAGCAACTGAAGCGATGAGTCATGTTGCTCGGCAGTCCGTTAAAACTTTCAGTAAACATACTGCATCACTGTCCTGGCCAGTGAAGGCATCGCACATCTGGTTGACCTAGAAAAACGGATTTCTGATGTCTGCGTGAACTGAATAGGTTATGGTCTACTATCTTACGGATTGGGTTATAGAGGCACCATGGGACACTGGTGGAGCTACTTTTGTTCAGGATTCACTGCACAGAGGCAAACAGCTGGTTACCAATGTGATCTCTTACCCTCAATCTCGGCATGCAACACTTACCCAGCATGCAACACAGTAAAAGGTGTGAGTATTCATGCAAAACATGCGTCTTAATAATGAACAGGAGCATCTCAATAAATATGAATGATGAGTGTGTTGGTTTAACAATGCACTTCAAATGTTTATTATAATAGGTTGTGTTCACGTGACATCCCAACGTTTTAAACAGCCTGTAGTTTAACCACTTGCCACCCGACTTAACCGAGTGCTTTTTCTCCAGTTTGGCTTTACCCAAATCTAAAAACTTATTGACTGGAAGTTCGCAGCCTATAGGCCAGTATGATGCCTTATTTGAAAGCTAAGACCTAGAAAACTGATCTTTCTCCACACGTTGTTGCCGTAACTTTTTTCATCACATTTTTGCCACTTTTTTGTTGAGTTTCTGTCACATTTTCGGCACCCTTTCATCGGTTCATGTTGACCCACTTTTGTTGCTGTTACGACCCAGCTCTGCTAGGGTAAGGGAAGTAACAAAAAACCAAGATGTAAAAATTTATGAATAAAGTTGTAATTTAATAAAAGGAGTGTAAAGCCAGGTTTCCATGGAGGACAAAGGGAAATTAGCAACACAACTAAAACTAATACAAACTGGAGGGAGACTGGAGGCCTGGGGCCGTAACAGTTGTGTTTTCATTCTTGCTTTCTTCTTGCTTTTGTCGCTATTTTGACGCTTTTTTCAAGAAGCTTTTAGATTTGGGTGAAGCCAAACTGGAGGAAATGTGCTCGATTCCGGAGGGGGTTAAGAGTTTCATTGAAGTGGCGGGAAGCTATGAGGGTAACTATGACAACTGTGAAAATGCTGATATTTTTGGATTGGTTTATGGTTAATATCTCTGTAATTCTTGTGCCTATCCACATATGGTTAAATTATTTTCTCATATGGGCGTCCAAAAGTGGTATCAAATGATGGCAAATAATAATATCAGGTTGACGTCTTTCTAGAGTTGCCCTCCACCTGCTATTAATACATAATACTAGAACATGAACACAGCCTATTATACATATTTAGATGAGCCCAATTCAAATGAATGATTGTGATCTTGTGATATTAAGATGCACCTCTATTTTTAGTACTTATATTTGCACATTCCATCTTCACAAATGGGAATGCCGTCTAAAGCAATCTATGGATTTTTGTTGTCTTATAAGACTTATGTTTTTATCCAGTTAATTAAAAATCTAAAAGGTCAAGAAATTACCCACTTTCCAATGAATAGTACACTGTCTGATTAAGTCCTATTAGCATGCAATGGGACATCCCCTCTATCAACAATGATACGTATTAGTGTTCTTTGCAGAAACATAGGACTACAAATAAACTTAGAAGACAATGACATAAGACATGAAGTATGTTTGATCACCTCAATGAGATTCCGGACGTGGGAATTGAGTGTGATCTGCACCACAGAGACAGACATTGGCAGGGACATGACGAGAACGACATAAAAAAACAAAACAAATAATAAAATGACACAAAAAAACAAAAAAAAACCACATACGTTTGGGGGTCCATCTTTGCGCTGGACAAAATGTAATTAACAAAAGCAAAACATCGTACAGGAGGTAATTGACATCGTGTTACTGGGAGGCGTGGCATGCGTGCTATGATCATGCAGCTAGAGGGGTGGGGTTTTGTTTCGGTCATGCTTACCAGCTTGAGAGAAAGCTTCATGGGGAAGAGGAGAGAGAAATGGCGAGGAGGAGCAGGAGAAAAAAGACAACAGACACAGGTCAAAAACATTAAGAGAATACAAGTTCTCATTATGTTTGTAGCTACACATTGCGATGGATGGTGAATTTTTTTATTTATTTTTTTTCCTTTGTCAAACTTTGTAATCTATATGCAATTCAAACCGTGAATATAGACAGCAAAATCTGACACTATGTATGATGAAATGGAAAATGGGAGATGTTGGTTAAAAAGGCCATTCTTCTGCGAAAGCATGAAGTAAAGAATGACATAAAAACTGCAGAAAAGGAATGTGAGTATTAGAGCGGTAAAACGAATCGCAGTACTTTTTTTTTTTTTTTTTACTTTTTCACTTCCTTCCGCAGCCATTACAGGTACCTAAAGTGACAGCAGAGGGCGCCACAGCTACGCGTGATATTAGCAAGTCGTCACACTAAACTGAGACAACTGAGACAAACGTGCTGCTGCACACATGACAAAACAAACCCTGCAGAAAGCAATCGAGAAAAGGACAGACATCCAAAGCACCCACATTTTACGCGTACAGTGAAATGAGGATAAAAACAATATTTCATTGTAAAATTCCACAGAAATCTGATCTGTTAATGCTGGGGTTGTTAAATATGAGGTCGTCAATCAGCAGCAATTGGCTGGTGAGACAGATGAGTGTAACCTTATTAGATCTCAGACTCGTGCACTGAACAGCACTCTCCTGATGCCAGGTAAAGAGCGATTCAGATTTGTTTTAAATTCACCGTTATTCGATCAAAACTATAGTATACAACTATACAGTTGTATGCATGTGTAACGTATGGAACAGACAATACGACGATATAACGTAAGAGCAACAGCACAAAGGACAGGTCTTAAAAGGGTATTGTTGGCTGATTTACAGTCGTTGTGAAGCTGTGTTGACTATAGCAGTTTTACAAAATAACAAGCAAAATGGCATCACTGTTACACATAGGGCTGACATTCTGAACAGTGTAGTTTGGCTCTTGTCAGATGCTTGTGACACTTTGTGAATTGACTCCTCAGAGATGTTTTTTCAGGGGAGGCTCTGAAACAGCTGCAGGACACAGTAAGCGACTGGAAACCTTAAGCAGATACATGTGATGTGAGATGAAGTCATCATCGTTTCTAATCATTGGCCTGATTTCTTCATGTGTCTCAGCCATGTGATCAATACCAAGACAAACACACTAGCCTCCTTTGTATTTATGACAAACAGGCTCTTTATAGAAATGATATGCCACAAAAAAAAAACATTTAAATCTGCCAAAACCAATGAGGCCACTGTGTTCTTAGTACTGACACACAAAGCATTGGATACTCAGACGTAGGCATTCCACACTCACTGATCGTCGCACACACGCACTTACAACATATTGTCTGGCCTCAAAAGCATATGTTGGTTGGCCCAGAGTCCTCTTCATTAGCTCTTTGTGATAAACAAGTGAGCGAGGAGATAGTGGCTGCAGCAGTCATCAGAGAGAATACAGCTTAATCACAACTTAGATCTACTATATATTCTTAATTTGCACCAACAACAAAGCAACTTATACCTACTGCAACACTTACAACTGCACATAGACAGTGGAGACTGACGGTTATAGGACAAACGAGGTAAAATGTCGCCTACTACACATGAAGAAGGTTTGGAAATAGTCTTTGAGCCCAGAAAAATTATATTCCATTGACAAAGACAAATGTTTAATTTGAGCCGTGGGTTTGAGAAAGTTTACAGTTTAAGAAGGTTCAATAGTTCTGACAGCGGCTGTTTAGTGGCAATATCCTGAATTAGCATTGCAGCCTGCACTGATTACGAACAGAGCAATTACTGTACATGTTCATTTTACCTCAGCAGTAGCTCTGAGCCCAGAAAACGGCGTTTTAGTATGATAAATTGTCAAGTAAAGTTTCACTAAGGTCAGCTTCAATTGTGTGACTAACTAGAAGAGCAATACACAAAGCATCTGATTTCACAGGTTTTCTGTTTTATCTCTCCCCTCAAGAGCTGTTGCAGCACTTCCGTTTTCAGAACCATGCATTCCTGTTTGACATGTCCTACTCTAGAAAAAAAACACAACCTTCCCCTTTCTGTCCTTCCTCCACAATATGGTTTACACACTGCACTATTGAACTGTATTGTTTCTGTGCTTGTTCAGCTCTTTTTGCGTAGCACCCATTCAAATCAAAGTAACTGCTGCCCTTTTAACATTTTGAATGTCAACATAAACTACATTGGCAAAAAGGGTCCGGAAGGAACGTGTGAGTCGCCACCTATTCCTGAGGTCAGGGGCAGCAGGAGTGTGACAGGAAGGGGGGCTACAGTCTGACCTGGCCTAGTTTTACAATAAGCCGATATAGTTTTCCCATGAACCTGGCCAATGGGTCATCAAAATATATATAAAAGTATATTATAATATTTATTATAATATTATGCTTGTGTAGGCTTTTAGTTGTAGAGGAGTTGCCCATCTTCAATGAAGGTTCTTGAGTCATCTTCTGTAATCTGTAGTACAAGTGTAGACACACACTACACTTCAACTACAGAGTACAGAAGATGACTCAAGAATCTTCATTGATTATAATATTATATTATATTCTATCATAATAATATTAATATATATTTAATATATTATAAACATTACTACATGTTCTCTATACAAAGAGAAAGACAGTCATAGAGTGAAAAGGTTAAAAATAAAAGATAACTTTTGTTTTTGTTTTTTTGCCTTCCTACTGAAGTAACCTACGCCACAGCTGTCTCCTTGTGAAGGACACATGTCTCTGCTTTACTCTGCACATGATGTCCTGCTTGAATTGACACTCAATTGACACAAAACCAGGTGCACTCTAGTCTCTTGGAGTCCGGGCTAGCCATGCTAATAGTACAAAGTGGCCAGTCATGAACTAAACCTTTAGTTCCAGTGCCCCAAACACAGAATGAAGGAGTTTTTCTATGTCACTGGCTCCAACAACACTCAGGCAGCATCCTAATTTCTTTGTATTAAGGGGGAGCAGGATGGTGATGAGAGCTCACTATAGGATAATATGAGGAATGAAAGAACTTTGCTGGTGGTGAGTGAGATACTTTAACAATGAGTTGATATAATGTGTGCTATAGAAGCAAGCTAGAAGCATAACAGCAGAACAGTGTATGAGTGAATACTAGTTTTTACATGTACACTGATTATTAGCGCAATACATAACCTCAGACTATATTGCTGCAATGAAGGAAAAGGCAGTTAGGGGTTCATTGCGTTTGCTTGAGAAACAAAAGTGATCTACAGCCGAGTCATTTGGTCTCAGGCTCCGTCCTCTACTCCATCAACTCAGTCCAGTTGATGATTTAAAGCTTCACCGCCACAAAAAGATATATTCTATTTTCCTGCTTGTACTCGCTATTTAGCACCTGACGTGATAAATTACCTCCTAAGTGATTCGGCTCTGCTTTAGACCAAGTTTCGCTCAGTGTTAGATATACTGTACTTTAGTGAACTCCTGTCTTTGTATCTGGATTAGGTTTCAGATTTATGTTAGTGCTGTTGTAGATCTGCACCACAGTTTGGGATTAAGTCTTGTTTGGTGGTGGTTTAACTTTAAAAATCAAACTTAGGGCTACGAACATTTGATCCTTAAATTTGAGTCAAACTATAATCACGAAGTACATTACATTTTGTACAGCCCTAATGTGCATCTTATTAATCAAATAAGTTTGCCTGTAGAGGTTCACTCATACACTGCCGCAGTTACTATGCAGCTTACACACCAGGTGAAGAGAGCCGCTGCATGGGCACAGACACTTACCCCTCGCCTCAGGCTCCGAAGGCAGTGTATTTTGGGTTTGGAGGTCATGAAGTCGTTGAGGCGATGGGACAGGGGCTCCTTGTGCTGCTTGGGAGACTGGGGGTCGTTGGGAACAGCAGAGGATGAGGGCGAGGATGTGGCTGGGGGAGCAGGTGGGGGCTGGCGAGGGGATGTTAACAGGGACATAAGCTACCGATAAGAGAGGGAGCCATGGCGTATAGGACAGGAGATAAAGGAGGAGTAAGAGGGAATACATGGTAGTAAAGTAAAGGAGGTCAAACAACAAAACAGACATAGAAGGAAAGGAGGGAACACAAAACGAAATAAATAAGCCTAGTACAAATATTCAACATATACATTAATCCCAAACATAAGATGACAATTGAAGACATTTCAAAACAAACGTTCAAAATGTTAAGAAACATAGAATGTAATAAGACAAATTAACACACATTAAAATGGTACAAAGAATAGCAGGTAGCGTCAAACGAGTCAAAGCAAGCAGCTGCTACAAAGCACACATTGCACCGAAGCACATGCAGAGATCCACTGTATAATCTTAGCTTTCAGGTAAGCACATGCGAGCTTGAGTGAGAGTTTACCACAATCGCAAAGAACAGCAGGGGGTTCTATACTTTTGTAATTTCTATCCACCACCCTATATTATGCGATTTGATCCGATTTCGAAACGAATGATAGCTGTGCATGCACACCCACGCCACTGAAAAAGCACCCAAGTCGACCCACATGTCAGTACTGCTCCATGTTAGCTTGCAACCCTAAATTAAAGAGCCGATAGCTTTTTATGTCATACCGCATCAATGTTTTCCAGCCTTTTCGCCACAACTTACTTTCACATGCCCTGAGCCAACTCAACACCAACTCTGTAATATGTGCTTCAGAAGCAAATATACCTATTAATCACCAGCATGTTAATCAAGGGGAGATGTTTAAATTCTGCCCAGATGTTAGTACAACTGCCAAGAGTCTGCTCTTTTATTAAAAGTACATAGGAAATACAATATTAGTGCGTTGTCATTATAGGAAATGGCTCCAAAATAAATCAGAGGAACTGCAAAGTAACAGCAGTGTCTGGCAAATGGAAGTACAGTATATGGTTGCAAAAATTAACAAGGAAATAGCTAAATGTAACATATACTAAAAGGGAAATAAAAAATAGCAACTTTTAACAATTAAAAGCATGACTTGAATTATCAATATTTACTAAAGCTACAGTTATATGAAGAACTTAATAAGACATGTAATCAATTGAAAAAAAACTATTCTTATTTAGAACTACTGTGCAAATCTTACCTTGTTCTTATTCTTTATAAAAGGCCACAGTTTGCCCTTGCTTTTGCCAGTAGATTTCTCTTTGACCTCCCTGGAGTTGGACAGGCTGTTTTCTGACACTGTTCTCTTCATGGCTAGACCGTAGTCTTCGAACTCAACATCTCCTGGAGGCTCAAATCCTGATTTGTACGACTCCACCACCTGCTTCGAGTCCTGTTGAGAGATAGAGATTACAGATATTGTACCTAGCATGTTGACATGATGGGGAGAACATGCAAACTCTACTCAGAAAAAAAACGAGGCCCTGGACTGAACCAGAGACCCTCTTGCAATGAGGTGAGAGCCGTAACCATTGTGTCACCATGCTCCCTGTTCATTGTTGTTTATTTATGGTTACGGGAAAATACTGAGGTCAAGTCACAGAGGAAAGGTAACATTAATCACGGTTTCTGATAACAGCAGGAGCCTGGCTGGCGTTAGGATAAGAACTGGAGGATGTGCTTTGCTGTCTACAGGAGAGAAGAAATAATCTGTAAGAGTGAAAAAAAGAGAGGCCGTGTGATACGTGATGAGGCTTTGCTGTTGTTCGTTGGGGCACTTAGTCACAGGATGGAGTCATGCTTTTGGAGCCGGGCCATACTCACAGAAAGCCTCGCTCTCCACATATGCACTATATCCCTAGGGTTAGTCTTGTTTGTCTCACAAAGCAGGATTGCAGCACGTGATTTCTCAATATGTTACACTGCTGATTTTCCCAGTTTAAGATAGGGGCAAGCTAGTCATAAAATTGACTGTAAGCGTATACTGACTTTGATGTAGAATTATTGGAGTTTAGCTATCAGCAAGGTAAAGAAAACAAAATATAAAGGGGATATAGGGAATAATAAATTGCATGAAAAGATAATATAATTGTGAGCTACCAGAGAACTATGTTTTTTCTAATGGATTAGGATCCATTGCTCAATCCAGTTAATTGGATCTTCTTTTTAATTTATTTATTTGTGTATTTGGTCGGGACAGTGCAAGGGAGGGTTAAGAATGAGTGAGTGACGCCCCCATGTGTGACATCTCAGTCTGTGGACTCACAGTCTTGGGCTCGACAGACTCTGCTGCTTTCGTCATGCCGTCTAAACACTTATCCACGATGGGCAGCACCTGGCGGTCCACATCGGCAAACGTCTTCATACACTCCCCTAACTTCTCAATCCTTTTCTCCTCCATGTCTTGAAGTTTCTAGGTGAACAAGCAGAAAATAAATCAACATAGCTAAAAAGGTAGCAAATGAGTAAATGTTAAAAACAAGACAATAGTTGCGCAAAGGCTAATCATGGCTTTGTTTTTGTAGAAAATTCTAGCGGTTTTATCAAAGATTTATTGTAACTTTGTATTCTTTTTGTTTACTTTATTTGACATTATATTTAACTAGGAAATCTCACTGAAATATACAATCTCTTTTTCAGGGGAGTGTTGGCCACAAAGGCTATTGTGCTGGTTTTTGGCATTTTTGACTGTGTTTCGTACCTGAAATATATTGGGTATGTTGGTATAGTAATGATCATTTTGCTCCTGGTTGAACTTCTGCAAGTAGGAGGAGTACTCGCCCTTACTGTCCGCAGCCATCTGGTGTCTCATCTGAGCTTGCTGCCTCGCCTAATGGAATAAAAGGCACAAACACACACACACATCACAGACAGGCTTACCCCAGTGAACCTCCAGTGTCCCCACGTTAACGCAGACATACGGTTAGTTGCACGTACACAGGGCTAGCGCCTAAACCCAATAGGAATAGACACATCTGTGAGAACTTGAGCTCAGGCATGCACATATATAAAAAGCTTGTGAATGTCAATGTGAGTGCCCGTGTTGATCAGAATGCAGCAGCCATTAGTAACAGCCTACGCAGGATATAGGTCAGAACAAACGTGTCAATATGGCAAAGAACAGCCAGCTTGAGACCAGTAAGGATTTAATCACCCGTTTAGCCTGTCCCTTTGGGTTTGTGCTGGGTTAGACGTTGGTTATTTTAGCAATGAGACACAGGCAGTCAGAAACGCAGCAGGAGTAGCCTATTAAAACCAAGGGCAAGCAGATGGACATGGGATTATCTCAGTGAACAACATGTGGGGACTGTGTACATTCATTGTGCCAGTTATCTGCAAGTATCCGTTTCCTTTTAGTAGTTGATTCAAGGACTGCCCACTCACTAACATAAAATCTATTAGCTAGTTTTAAAGTTTTGGTCTGTGGGAGTAGTATCTAATGACTTTATAAAGATATGTGTTTGTTTTTTGGTTGTAAGAAAATTGATATTGGGACATTTTTTGGGACTGGAGACAATAATCCAGGTTCATTTGGTCTTCTAATGTTAATATTCCTAATCTAATTCTAATGTTAATATTCCTAATTCTAATCAGACCAGTGTGGTTTTCATACCAGACAGTTTGACTTCACTTCCTGCAAGAGAGAGGGCAAGAAATCCTGTCGCTGGATGAAAGAGACAACTGAAATTTGGAAATGTGCCACCGGGACAGCTAACTGTGATGAGGGGGCGTTGTTGCTTTCGCATACATGGGTTGTTGTACTGAAGAAGTCAGACTGCAGAGGACGCTATTCTACCTCCACTGGTAGATAAACAGCAAATCTGCTGACAAGACACATCACAGCAACATCATGAGACCACGTTGAGGAGGACTGCAGGAAGTGAGCAGTCGAAACTGTCAACTATGAAAACCACATTAGTATGATTAAAATAATCTTACAAATATTTTCTACTGGAAACGTAGGATTGATTATTAGAAAAACTGAACTTAAACAAGACACGATTATTGCAATCTTGTGTCTGTGTATTTTGTATGGTTCAATTAAGCATTATACAGATTTTTTTAATTGATGTTTCATGTTTTTCATGCTGTTATCCAAGGGAGTGCTCTCAAAATGAATTTCATTGTGATTTTGCAATGACAATAAAGACCTATCCTATCCTTAACCCACTCTGTTGGGCTGGGAGGGATGGGGAATTTGTAAAGTTTAATTAATTCTTTGTATTGCAAACATATCATAAGAATATACTGTTAAAATACAGTAACAAATAACTAAAGAAATAACTACATAATAAAGCACACAAACGTATTAAAGGGCAGTCCAGCAGTTTGCAGGGGCAACCAGAAGGAGCGATCTCAATCTGGTGCATAATGTTTTTTAACAAATAGAAGAATAGGATAAAGATACTTCTAAAATATTGAAAATAAATGGTTAAGAATATGTCCAAGTACAGCTTTGGGCCTGCTGTTAGTTGAGATACTGTTAGTGCATGCAAAGCCTGTAAGTGTGCTAGATATGTGTTGAGAAATAGTCACTATGGCAACCTGAGTGGGACTGAAACCACATCACTTCCTGTTGGCTTTTCCTGCAAATAACCCTATTGTTGCTATGGTTGAGGTATACTTCAGACTGGCTTTGCAAGACTACTCTATGTCTATTCTACACAGGAAGTGGGTCTGGCTAGCCAGGCTAGGTATACTTTATTGTACAAAATTTAGTTGGGTACTCTATGTACAAAATAGTTCAATACTATTTCAAATTAACCTCAGATATCTTCCTATACAGCATGGCCAAAAAAGTATTGAAATATAATTGTGAAAGTGTTCAGCAGACAACAAGGCAAGCCACTGAACAGAAGCAGTCCATGTTCAAACGGGACAGTCATGTTAACAGTGGCCTGGACAAGGCTGTGAGTTTTCAGTCTGCAGGGGAGTGTGTGACACAAGGCAGACAGTATGTTCCCACAGAAAAACACTTTGTCCAGTGGACCTACCTTGTGGGAACTTCGCTTCAGTGTATGCCGTAAAATCATACAAACACATGTGATGTTATCTGTTTCCACCTCAGCACACACTTTTCATAGATCCATTTCCTGGACTCATAATAACATCACCACTTGAGATAGAAAAAATAGATACTGCCATAAAAAACACAGATGGCACGATATTCACTAGACAGGTCTTTGCCATTACATTTATAAATGAGGACGACTGATGAGCTATTTACATGTGATTCTCAGAACAAAAGCCTGGGCTCACTAAAAGTAGCAGAGACTCCTCAAATAACAGATATCAATGAGAGTAAGTTGTAACTGCATGGTACTTCTTTCTGGGGCAGTAACTTTCCCAGTTAAAGTTTTACTGCACAAACTTGTAGATTTTGGCTGCATGTCCCAGAGGCAAAGGCTCTTTATTCCTTCCTGCATTTGCATAATAATCAGGACTGTGTCGAGCCCGGGCCTGAGATTTGAGCCCAATACTGATGAGGCAGAAGCCTGCATTACCAACCAGAGATGCTCTCCGGTCGTGGGAGTGGTATGAGCAAGAGACCATAATGCTGAAGCTCACTTAATTTAGTCATGGCAACAGGAAATTACATCTGCCACAGGGGTCTGCCATATGACTATGTACTGTATATACAGTACTATTGTATGATGCAAATGTATCTGTAAATTACTTATCAAAACAATATTTTTTGAGGTTCATACAAAACTAAAAACAAACAAATAAATAAATAAAAGCCCAAAACAAAAGCAAATACTCTGGGTCACGTGCTTTGCTGTTGCCAATGCCCAAACAGCCGCCGCCCATGTGTGGTGCCTGTTTTTCAGTGATAATGGAGCGGCTTTGACACACAGCCACATGCTACACAGCCCATCGTTAGGGGTCTGTGTGAGGGGACACGAGGGTGAAATGGTGGCAGGTACAATAGGTGTGAGACAGAAACCGAGAGGACAGACAGAAGCTGAGTTTTGTGTGGTGAAAAGGCGTGGCTGGAAATAAGTGAGGCGGCACATACCTTCTCTACGTCGGCTTTCGTCACGTTAATGTCAGCGTCCATCTTTTCGAAGTGCTGCTGTGCCCTTTCTGCCTCTTTGCACTCCCTCTCAAAACGTTTTTTACACTGAAAAGATAAATTGATCAAATGTAAGACACAGCATAAAACTCATAACACATGTTGCTTCTGTGAGAATGGGGTTGCTTCTTTATAATGTGAGAAGAATAAAATAATAAACCAATATTTTGTAGTTTAAAGCAGAACTAAGTAACTAATTCCCCTAGAGGCCATAAGCGCCACTGCTGTTGTCGTAGCATGTTGCTTTTTTACTCATTAATTGTCTATGAGAGTAAAGACTACGCTGAAAGAAAAGACAAAGGGAGAGAGGGATATTGTACATCCAATTACACAATGGAGATATTTTTTTCACTCAAACTTGGCTGTAAATACTGTTTAAGTGGCGCTAGCCCACAGTTAGCTTTGCCCGTTAGCCTGTTAGCTTCTTCTTCGTGATTCCATTAGTGTGTATTGCGCCTCCAACCCGGAGGCAGGGAAGTGTCAATTGTGGTTTTCTGGCCAGAGACACCAGGGGGAGATGAAAGACCCGCCGATCATCCCATTAACACTTGTATTACCCCCAGAGGGACTACGAAAAGGATTTAATAAAGTAAACAAGTTACTTAGTTCTTCTTTAACTTTGAACCGTTTTATAACATTAAACTTATGTTCAGCTGTTTTGTTGTTTATACACAAGAGTCTCCATTGACCTATATCTTCCTGCTCAGTCACACTAACGTCACAACATTAATATATACGTCAAAAAGAGGTTTGAGACAGAAGCCAATGCAAGTCTGTGAAACCACAACAGGCACAGAGTAAGTCAGCAGCCGGTCGATTAAACAAATATTCATAGTAGGGATTTTTATACAGAAAAGACAACCATTCATCCAGCCTCGTTCGACCCTTCCAAACGAACAATCGGTGTTTGTTGGTCAAGCATGCACTCTGAACTACGCCTGTCTTCCACACAAACAATAGGATCATTGAACATGCTGCAGAGTTGAGGAGGACAAGGCAGTTATGCTTCTCTCTTGACGTCCTGCCCAGTCAAAGGGGCTTGGTGGAGATGAGAGGCGGTGGTCTATTTTTTAGTTCACAAACAAAATTATTTGTAACTTGCTTGCCACTTCAAATTTCAATCAAAATTAGGCCTGTGCGAAATGGTAAAAGGTTCCATTATTCCAAGAAACATTGCTGAATTTAGCAATAACGATAATATTGTTATAATTTACTATTTGAACACACTACACTGCATTAAATCGAAACAAAAATGTGCATATTATTTTCTGACTCTTACCACCCGCCTTAACAAAGTGTATTTTCTCCAGTTTGACATTACCCAAATTGAAAAGCTTCTTGAAAAAAAACATGAAAATAGTGACAAAGGATGACAAGAATGAAAATGCAAAAGCAACAAAAGAGCAACAAAAAACGTGCCGGAAAAGCATCAAAAACCCAAAGAAAAAGTGTCAAAAATGCTTAAAAAATGTGACATAAATGCAGCGACAACGTGCCATAAAGTTTTGTAGGTCTTAGCTTTTAAATGAGGCATTACCCTGGCCTATAGGCTGTAAACTCTCCAGTCGAGAAACTTTTAGATTTGGGTAAAACCGAACTGGAGAAAATGTGCTCAGTTCAGGTGGGGGGTAAGAGGTTAAAATAAAAACGTTTTTGATTGAAATTAATTTAGCAAACAGGTGGAAGACCTTAGTGATTCTTGCAGTACAGATATATTGCATCACCGAATATAGCAGTAACAATAACTTTTATATATAGTGCGTCCCTAATCCCAATATTGAAAATACAATCACATTAGAAAGGCCTTACAGTTGTATTTAGGGTTACTATAAATGCATAAACAGATATAGGTTTATGGGTCAATAAATCTCCTGTGCTTTGCGACTAATGACCTAGAATAGATAGACCTAGTAAACCTTGATTGGATGATGCTTTCGCTCTGCAGCTCCTACATTCATATAGCTACAATGTTAACATCTGTTTTACTGAGTAAAATATAGTGTGTCACTTACTGATTCCAGTTGTTTCCACGAGCTCTCAATGTTTTGTTGTGCCTTACGCCCATCATGAAAGTGCTGCAAAAAGAACAAAAACTTTATCCATCAATATTTATTTATTTTGAGCCCAGATTTAAAAACAAAACAAACAAAGGTTCTTCTTACCATTTTAAAGTAAATGCCATTATTAAATACTTGGGAATGTGCAATACAATGTACAACTCCGAACTGGTTTAATGTTTTTTTTTTCCTGAATGAATAACCTCACACAACTCGATTTCAATTTAGTCTGGCCTGGTTACACAGATTGTGGAAGCTAGAGTCAATAGCTGAGCTGCATATCAATGTCCACAGCCTATTCACACTGATTCAAACAGTTTTACAAAAGGACCATTGCTTGCACTCTTACTGGGACCTTTCTGCCAGTTGGACGGCATACAAAAGTCGCACAAACTCTGGATCCAGGATGTGAAATTTAGTCACCCGGGACCATTTTACCAAAATAACAATGGATGTGAGACTATTCAGTATTAGGCTGTGGTCTAACTCAGCTATGTACACTTCTTGTTTCCTTAAGTTTCTAGAGAAGCAACAAAAAATGGGAACTATTTAAGGGAACTTCACTTACTAACATAACGCAGGGCTGTATAATTCAATGGCTGTTATGGCAGAAGCAGTGCTTAATTTGATCCCCCATTTGGAGGAACGCATTCCCCCAATTTTCTGTTTTTTCAGGGTAAAGGATCCGGGAAATATTTACGAGGATCCGGCAAATATTTGATTTGATATAATGGTGTTTAATGAGAGTGTTCCGGCAAATGTTTTGGCCTGTTCCCTGAATCCATCACATCAGACCAAAAGTGTTCCTGAAATTACTAATTTACAAATTAAGCACTGGGCAGAAGGGTTTGTTGTGATTGTGTAGGGTAACTAAAAATAATAAAGATGTGTATGAACCATTTGTGCAGTGTTATTTTCACGCTTTCTTTCATTTAGAGGGCAGTACAAACTTCACAAAACGTATTTCCCCCTCTGAACATGAAAGAAGGGACTGGCGGGCAACTCTCCCCTCCTCTCTATCAGACTCGCTGCTCATTATGTTCTTTCTTTTTTACTAAAACTGACTAAAACCTTGCTTTGTTGAGTTTCCGTCGACTACAATGTGGACTAAAACTAACACATGAAGAAATGGCAATATGTGACTAAAACTAATAAGAATTTCCGTCCAAAAGACCAAGTCTAAAACTAAGATGGATTCCAGTCAAAAATCTGGGTAAGATAACCAAAAAGTAAAAATGTATATATTATTTAACATATCTGAAATAAATACCCACAATTTATACGTGAGTGAACATAACAGTGCGTTTGCCAGTCTCCCAAACAGGGGAGGCCCAAAACATTGCATGGGTTTCCCCTGTTCATTACAGTCCTATTCACATGAGCCTTGACTAGAGGCTCAGTGGAGAAAAACTACATCGCACACTCCCAAATATTGTTTGCTTGTTTTTTTGTTTTTTATCACTACTGCCCTGCCCAAATGTGTCATAACATAATATTACAGCTCAAAAGGCCTGAAATAGAAACGACATCAAGTTCAATGAGGCTGTACTGTGAAAGGCCCTCCAGCATATTGGCCTCATTATAGATCCTAAGCCCAGTGATCAGACAGTCTGCTGACCAAAGACCCAAATATGATTCCTCGGCATCTCAAAGGGGGAAAAGGCTCTTTACCTCTTACTTACAAGTCTATTGGTCTTCAGTATTTATATACACTTTGTCAAATAAACTATTATTTGACAAAGCTACAAATGACAGAACTTTCTTTTTTTTTAATCTCACATCAACATGACTCATGACTTGAAGAAGATTTGGTATTGGAATAAAAGATGAAATCTTTTTAGTCACTCAAAGTTAAACACAACACAGACTTGTGGCATGTTTTGAAATCAATATCTGGTGACCAAAATACAGCAGTTGTTGCGAAACCTGTATATGTTCTGTACGTTCGCACTGAATCTAAGTGACTATATCATGGCCTAACTTCTTGTCTTATTTTAGCATGGAGGAAATAGCTGAGATGTGCCATAGTTCAAGCATCGACAGGGAATAGGTGCACAGTGTACCGATCTAAATGCATGCAGTTTGCAGTGTTATCTCAGAAATCTCAGAGGTTTACGCAAAGAGCTCATAGTGATGCTTAAATATTAATGTAATGTAAAGCAGTGAAAGCAGACGTGAGAGGCAACAGTATAAGTTATGACACAAGACATTTGGAATAAGCGAGACAGGTGTCATAGTTTTGTCCCATAATGATTATGTATTTGATTCAATATTTGAAACCTAATTTTAGACATAGCTGTCAAGTGCCCCTTTTTGGCCGGGAAACTACCGGAGTTTGACCCGTCTTGGAGCTTGATTGGGCGGCTCGCAGTGGCTCGTAGCGTTTGCCGTAAAATTTCCCCTATTTTCAAATCCAAAACTTGACTTGAAGGTATGATTTTGGAACAACCTTGAATTCACCAATTCACCCGTATACAAAGAAAATGAAGCACTTTTTAGGGATGCAAATGGCCTATATCCAGAGAAAAATCTGGGCCAGCTGTGGGTCAAAAAAGCATTCAACAACATCTTACCGATTTCCTTTCGCTTTTGAGTTCTTGCAGGAACCGCGACAGTTCATTGATGATTAGTTGTGTCAGGTTTTCCGATATAAGCTCGTGCTGACCTGCGTAGTCATTCAGTTCACTAAGTGTTTGTTGGAAGGCTTGACAGAAGGTGTACCTGGTAAAGCAAAGGCAGCGACTTGAGAAGACTGTTTGTATTATCACTGTAATACAAACAGGTGTTGAACTTACTTGTTCTCCTCCTCTTCTCGCGAGTTCTTCTTGGGTTGATACTTTTTTGATAAATTTCTGTAAGAAAAAAGTCAGTGTCACAGTTTATCTTACAATGCACTTTGTACCGGGCAGCAGCACGATGTAAGAACAATTTTAATGTTTGATAACTGCGTTGTGTTGACGATTTTTCATTTTGTAAGCAATTCGGGGTTTTTTTGTGCTACAAGATTTTGCAGATTAAGTGTGGCAGTATTGCAATATTGCAATAATGTTAAATTGGAAACATGTTGCCTTTATCTTGTGGGTGGGGGTGGGCCATGTCGTTATCGTTATGTTAGTCGCATTGAATTGCCTTGTGTACGAAATGCCTGGTATAAATAAAGTTGCCTTGCCTTGCCTATTTTTTAAATCGTTGTGGACACGATATATTTATGTTACGCTTGATATAATTTATGTTACGCTCGATATAATTTATGCTACGCTCAGCTCCATCAGAGCACTGACTGTAGAACACTGGGACAGGTGAAAGATGTAAACTGCTTGAGTAGATCATATTTGCGAAGAAATTAGTATGCCGTTAAAAAATGAATGAAATATCACTGAATTAATCTTCTCAATAAGCGTAAGGCTGGGATTTTGAAGTAATCTGTCCATTGTCAATTAAATCGTCAACTATATCGTTATTGTGATATTTCTTTTTAATATTGTGATATAGATTTTAGACCATATCACCCTGCCCTACTTGTGGGACACCCCTTGAACTTCATTCAGCTGACACTCGTCAATAGGATAATCTAAAACAAAATCCAATCCCTCAGAGTGCTGTCCGCCCTCCTCGACCATTAATCAATACTATGCAGGAGCATTTGTGCGATGTCAGTCACTACGAACAACATGGATTTTTCTTGTGCTGAGTTTGCCCATGCGATAAGTTTAAAGCGAATGTTCAGCAAAACGTTTTATATGATGAGGTTTGTGGATCCGTTCACTACCAAATAACAGGTTCAACATTGGTAGATTTTCTATTTGGAGACAAAAACTCTCTACCATAGAGTTGTACTGTACTCTGCCCGCCATCTGAAATGATTATTACCAACCACTCACACACACAACATTCACCCAAGCTACCTGGTATGCCCTCCCTCATTGACTCCCATCCATATACTAACCAGGCCCAGCCCGAGTAGGTTCCAAAATCTGATGGAATTGCGCATTCTTGAGGCGGTATGATTTACCACTTACTAAAACGTGACCACAACCTTCAATAATCTCTAAATCATGAAGCCTTAGCAGTTGAAGCTGCACTGGCAATCAGAAAGCAGTGATAACCCATGCAAAAGAAATGGTGTTTACGCATAACCGAATTAAAGCCTATTTGCCTCCCCAAAGATAAGGAATAAATAATACAGAATATTCACAAACCGGACAAAATTTAAATAACAAATCTAACGAATCTAACGAATAACTATGACCATGATTACACTCCAAAGCACCGCTGAAACCTCTATAAGTCTGGGCTGGGGACAACGCAAACGTGGTGGTTGTCATCAGCGATGGAGACGAGAAGGCTACAGGAGCGAGGTGAGCAGCCTGGCCACGTGGTGCACACATCACATCGCTTTCTAAATGTGAGAAAGACATGGAGATGTCATAATATTCTATTGTGATCTGTCTGGTGTTTGTAACGAGGGATTGAGAATAGCATTATTTTAATTCTTTGCATGCAGTGAATAAAGTTACCATTGGCTTGAAGAATTTTGATTATGAAGTTTTGGCTTTTTACAATGCATCAAAAAAACATGCCCTTCTGTAACATAAAGTATAAACACGCCACCATACAACAGGAACCTCCTCCGTTTCACAAGAGAGGTTACTGATCTATTTTATCAACAACACATGAAACCAAAGGTGTTAAGCATGCTATGTTTAAATGCTGATGAGTGAATGTTCGCCTTATCTCTTAAAAAAATAGATGTGAGACGAGAAAGCAGACATACAACTGTGTGAAATGAGTCTGTGCTCAATCCAACTCAATAAGGCCACATCCCCCACACCACCTCCCCCTCCCCGGTGCTGTTTGCACTGTTGCTAGGCAGATCTGTCACTACACTGCTCGCTCGTCCTTCTCACCCTATCTCTAATTATAGTACGTACACTCGTTCAGTCATTTATTGCAACCATACGTTATTTATCGCACTGCATTCTGTCAGCGACTCATCATCGCGGAAACAAACTGAACCAATATGTCAAAACCATAGTAATACACGTTTAAGGAAAAATTATACTATTAAGGCAAAGTGTTAAATTTTCTGATGGATAAAAATCAGGCAATGTCTATGTGAATGTCTATACCTGCTGTTGTTGGACAGGTCGAGTACAGTCTCTTTTGTTTACTGAGTTTTGCGCTTGCAGTTATGGATTATGCCAGACTAGAATTTGGGGGGGGGGGGGGGGGGGGGGGGGAGGAGCTGGTATTAATGCAATGCCGAGCAGTGACCAGACTGGGGCATTGTGCATTGAAGAGGATTATTTGTGGATTAAACTAGTGTGTTAATGTGTTGTGGTATGTTGAAATAAACGGTTGTGGTTCAGTGTAGTTATGAACAAATATATGAAGTTAATACTGTGGATTTAAAGGACACTACTGTATTCTCTGTGAACAATATAGTAAAACAAACACAAACAGAACACATAGGGTAATCCAATGATTCAATCATCCTTGTGAGTTCCAGTAACAAAAGGCTTCAAAAAGTAGTTACCTTGGTCCGTAGTGACCTAGAACTGTTTTGTTGCTGTGTTATTTTGGTACATTGGATATATATTATTAGCTCTACCAACCTTATGGTGCTTCGAGTTGGAGAGAGCCCAATAGATTAAGCTTGATTTGTGTGCTAAGTTGATTACACAGGATAATTGGTCTATAGGTACAGCATAGTCACTCAACTTGGACCAAAACAAAGGGGTACAGTGTGCGACAAAGCGTTTGGAAAACCTTATGACTCAAGCGATCCTGATTTCCTCACTTTTGCCTCACCTAACAAGTGTGCCAATGTGCAAATCTGAGTCTTTGAGCAGACAATCTGACACTGTGCAATCCAGGTGTTTGAAAAAGTCAAACGCCATCTGTCGCGCAGTCTAATCAAAAGGCAACCTGACATTGATGCCCTACATCATCATCATCATAAATGTTGTTTATCTGGTGGTGAAAGTATGCATTCTCTTATGAACAATGGGACAGAACACACTGCAAATGAACTTTTATTAGAATTTCCTCACAAAACTGTACAATTCATGTTTTTCTCTTTCATTTGGCAGACGTTACCTCTGGTTTACTTTGTACAACAGGCTTCACTCTCTCAGGAAATATCCTCTTTATCAGATATTAATAGCGTTGTGTTTAAAATTGTGGAATAGGGCTGGGAGATATGACGATCAAATGTCTGTCAATTTGGGAAGATCATCGTCATATTGCCCATATTGAGTGTGGAATTATCAAATTATGGACATTTTAAATATATTTTCAAGAACAGAATTCACTGAAAAGCAAAAAATAAAAATGTATGAGCGATCCATCATATTTGCCCCCATTGATACATTTTAAAGCATCAAAATAAACAGTGCGAAAGTTTTAATTTCAGCCTTGTTTGTCAGAGGATACTGCTGGTCAAAGATGAGAGGGGCAGGGGGGGGTGCAAACTGTAAACACTGGCCTAGTCCTATTATCTCAAGCTAGGGGGTTGATGGGGGGGTCAATGTTGCTTTGGGAAAACCGGATTAGGTTTGGTTAGTGCTGCTTATTACTTCTATTTAATCTTTAGGTAGTCTTTTATTGATTTTAAACTATGGAGACTATGGAGCTAGCGTAGTAGTAATGCCTATTTTTTATTTTTATAAGTATAACTCTCAGGGTACAAATCACGGAAAATTAATATTGGGGAGAAAAATGTAATATGAATTGCTAAATGTATTTAAGAACATTAAGATTTAGCAGCTTCATACATATGAACAGGACAGGATGTTTTATTGTATGTTTTATTTTATAACTGCAGTCTTTGATAATTGCACCCAATAAAATAGAAATTTCAGTTTTGATAATGATAGTTAGTAATTGTGCAGCCCTACTCATTGGCTCACAGGAAACAATGCCATTTTTTTTGCATGGAATTAGGTATGGAGAGAGAATAGGATGCACAAAGCATGAGGAGATATACACAGCACACATGCTTGGACCTCTGCCCTCGGAACGCAGTGAGAGTACCACAGCAGTATGAGGCAAAATCTGGGTCAGACTTGGGGTTGATAAAGCCCATACCTACAAGTCTCTATGGCAACACAAACTCCGCCTCTTCCCCCTTCAACCTGACTTCCTTTCGCCTGAAGCTCAAGCTAGCAACAACAGCAGACAACGTGCTGCATGAAAGCACTTCAGAGACAGACACAAAAGGAGTCAAGTGGGAGGGGGTGGAGCATCCTTCTCAAGTCAAACGTATGGTTGAAAATGGCACCATATTACAACAGCAGACATTTTTCCAGCACAATATGCAGTTAAATATATCTCTCTCACGTGGGAATGCTCATTTTCTGCTCCAGAAAGAGGTCAAAGGCCCCAGTCAGCTTCACATGATAGTAAGGCTTGAATCTCTTGTTTCAAGGACACTTGAGTAGGTCAACTGCTGTGGTTTCTCTCTTGAGCCATCTGGATGAATCTCCCTAATTACACCTTAGAGCAACACACGTGTATCATAAGATGGCACACTGTGGCTACTTACCTCATTTGTTTTGCATAGTTGACTTCAATCTCCGATCTCTCCTTGACAAATTTGGTGTACTTCTCAGTGTACTCGATACCCCATTGTGTGTGCTTCTCCAAGTTGTCAAACTGATCCTGTGGGGGCAGAATTAAAAATCAATTACATGTTCCACATATTAGAGAATTATTGACCAGACTGTCCTACAATCATCGCATTATCAATAATTTGCTTCCAGCAATTCAAAGTTAGTTTTGTTAGTATTGTTGGAGACAATGCTGACTATAAACAGGTGATTTGGGTCCACAGTCCAGACCAGAGGGGCAGCCTACTGAAAACCATATACAGATATTAATTCGTAACTCATTATGGGATTCCCCAGTAGATTCAACAGGAGGAAATTTAGGTAATTTCTTGAAAACAATGAAGTTACAGTGACCCAGTTACTATAACCTTTAGATTTAGAACAAATTACTAATGCTAGTATTATAATCAAGCTAGTAAAACCACAGCCACTGCAAGTGTTTGTAAAACAGAAAACAACCTTAGTGAAGCTCCAGCAAAGACCCATCTTCTCCTCCATACCTCAAATCTGTCTGAACGATTTATCTGCTTAGCATCCACTCGAGATTTTGTGTCATAGATGTATGAACATGTGCTCAATCCACTTTCATAGCAAAGACACAGGAAGTGGTTGTGGTAATGAACTATAAGAAGCACTAGCACTCTAGCTTTTCACAGTATGATTTAGCATCATTTCTATAAAACTCCTCATTTTAAATCCCTTCAGTATTGACCGTTTCCTCTTGAAATGCAAATAGCTCTCAACCTTTTGGCTACACCCTTCTGCATCACTTAGTGAAAACAATAAAAGTAACAATGAGTGCAGCACTCAGTGAGTAGTGGGACTTTCCAGTTAGTATTGTTAGTCAGTTTCAACTATAGCTTCAACTACTGTAGTTTGCCAGCAAAATTGACAACAACGTAAACTAATTAAAAGTCAATTGTAACCCCCTCACCTAAAAAAACAGCATCCTTTCATTCTCTACGTGAGGACAATAAGTCTGTCACATTTACGTGAAATAAAGCATTTAAATACGTTTCCTCATGCACTCTTATTATCTCAGGAGGAAAACTCAAATTACCCTTTTTTGTAGAGGAACCATTTTGTCCAATTTCTCATCTAATCTCAGCATGGACTGGGCGCTCCTCAAAAACATTGCAATCCAAAAATGAATTCAAGCCAGCTCGCTTTCTTCCAAAGCAGAACCACAACAAAGGCTGAGTTCAGGTTAGGGAGCATTTCCAAACAACCATCTGCTCCAATGTTAACAATGCTTTCGCACAGCCAAACAAAGAAATGTAACAAATAACATCCAAATTTCGGTCCAAACAATCCAGAAAAATGGCAAATAGCAGTGATGCAGTACTGGCTAGCTAGCAGAGACACTCCGATTGTGAGGCCACTGCTGCCCACAGCGTTGGGAGAAATGCTCCATCAGGCGTAAGGTGGAATAAGTGGGATGTGAGAGGGGAGGGAGGGGACTGGAATGGGAGAGATGATAGAAGAGGCGGGATTAGAGGACAGGATTAAATAAAAAAGAGGTAGGCTCATAAACTGTCACCTCTGCTAACTTCATTTAGGTCTACTAAAATGTAATCCGAAATATAAAATATATATGGAAAGATATTATCAGATATTATAAAAACATTCGGTTAATTCTGCAAATTTGAACATTCATGGACAGATATTTACAAAATATAAAATTACCATAATAGAACTCTGTCAGCCTTGGTTATTTGAACACAGAAATAGCAATAACGCTTGTACTCTATACTCTTTTGAAATGGTCTCTGAAAAAAAGTTATAAATGAGGCAATAAATAGAACACTAAGGCTTGTTCCTCAAGAAGTGCTTATACGTAATAAAGAACAAAAGAGATTCATAGGGTTATGCCAAATATACATAGCTTTCCATTGCACAGTGACAAAACAAATCGAAGCCTCCGACTTTAGACTCTTCAGACCGGTGAAGGGGATTATGAGGAGTTTTAATGTATTGGATTGTGGTTAATCTGCACTTAAACTCATTATTTAGAGACAGCCATAGATGACGCCCCACTAACCTGTATCCTGCATTGCAAATCTAGGCACTTGCTGGGTATTTGAAATCACACTCAACTCCTTGTCATAAAAAATTTGTTGGATTCAGTTGTTGAAAGAAAAAATATAGAAATTGAGTACAATAAAGTGCACTATAAACTGTCTCAACAATCTGTAAACAATCTGAATCATTTAAATGCTTAAAAAACAAAAGTGTTTGATCACTGATCAACTTGATGAAGGCTCTGAGAAGGAGCTCCCATTCTTTCAAAGGTTAGCGGCTGCATGATGAAATCATCTCGAGCAGAAACCCGAACACCACAGTGTTTTAGTTATTGGCTCAAGGAACAAAGTGCGCCAGGCCTACAAACATCAGCAGCACACAGGTTTTAGACAAAGAAAAGCGTTACTGGGGTCTACAAACTCTATCTAACTCACAAGTTGTTTTATTTAGCTGTAAACTATAATCGCAGCCAAAATCAATGAGAACGCATAAATAAATAATTAGTACAAGCATTCAGCCAACAGTCTCTCTATTTTTGATGTAATGTTACTATTATGTAGTTAGTTAGTACTACTAAACTTAAGCCTTTTAACAATAGGAAGTGTTCTTTTAGTAATTCTTTCATGGTTTTTCAATGCACTTCACTTGTGGAAAATGTAGGTGTCACAATGAGCTAATCCACAGATGTCGAGGCCAGATGTTTTACTGAGCAGAGTACAATGGGATAAAGGGGCATGCTGAAACCTTTGTCATTTTGCAACTTAAGACTGATGTGTCTAAACTAAAGCAATAGTTCTGCAAAGGTTAGAGTTAGCAATGGCGTCGGGACCCACAATCACCCTGGGATGACAAGCCGCAACCCAAATACGACTTAGACTTGTAAAATGTAATGTCAAATATCTTTTCCTCAAAACATTTTGTTGAATAAGCATTAAATAAGCCACAATTTGAAATCCTGGTCAAAACAACCCGGCGACAGTCATTTGAACAGACTCAAGTGGTGATTCTATACTTTTTCTGTACATAAATATTAGGGACGCACCGATCCAATACTGGTATCGGATATCGGAGCCGTTACAAAAACAATACGATATGTGACCCACCGTGGTTTTCAGGGACACAAGTCGGCAGACTCACTTTCTCACAAATGGAGAAACAAGCACATTTTTGAAAAATTGGTGATTTTCGCTTTTTTTGCAGAATCGTTTAGTTGAAGCCACGAAGAAGCCTCTACATGTTTAAGCTAGCAGTTATGGTATCGGCTACAAATATCCGATACTGAGCCGATACCAGTTTTGGCTCTCAATGCCTTAAAAACATAACTTTTAACACCTAAATCTAAGTGAATATGCTGCATGTCATTTGAAAGCTATAGAACCAGGAGAATTCAATCGCTGAGTTAGTTTCAACCCTCGCAAACGCATTTTTGATCGCCGCGCAAAATGCAGCGGTTAGCATCAGTATGCTAAATCTAGCGTTAGCAATGCTGGGACAGAAACTAACATATCAATATCTAAAGTCGCCTAATAACATAAACTCGACCACTGATGAAGCCAAGTGTTTGTATTTTAGTTTAAGAAATAACTGAACCAACATATTTGTAAGGATCAGATCACTTCATGGGAGTTGTTTATATCAGTGTAACCTAAAGCCTGTCAAATACCCACGGATATTTAGTGTAGAAAGGTCAATGGTAAATGTTTATCAAAGAGTTTATCAATAGACATAATTGATTTGTAATATCATGACAATAAAATATGACTTTATTGGTCTTAAAATGGAGAAAAGAGTCAATTAAATTTTTCACTCAGAGAAAGCCACTTTTAAGAAAGTGGTATCGGTAAATATTGGGTATCGGCAGATACTCAAAACCCAGTATCTGTATCTGTTGCAAAAAAGCTGGATCGCTGCATCGCTGATAAATATTCAAAGAAATGGTTTCTGTAAAAGGCTCGTGACCCACTGAAAACGGTTCCCCACTTTTGGGTCCCGACCCACCAGTTGAGAACCACTGGTCTAAAGTGTGGCATATGTCCAGCAAGTTATTTCTCATCCCATTCGTACCAGTTGTCCCGATAGCTGACATGAGAGATCAAAAATACAAGATTACAGTCATACACTATACAGTATGAAATAGCCATATATTCATACTAAACTTGAGATGAATCCAATAAATCCAACTTTAACAAAACTCGCAACACAAAACCGTGCTGTAGTGCTGTTCATTGCATGCAGCTTTTGGTTTACAATAGTCACCCAGCAGCATAGACAAATATTTAAAGAACTTGCCAAACCATTTTTGAGACACACACGGGGCTTTGTAAGAGGGTGCGTGGTCGGAACAATGTGGCTACAGCCCTGTGGAGCCCCAGTGCAGTGCAGGGGTAGTCCCAGGAAATGGACAGCTGTCATGTGACCAGACATAGGCCTAACATGTAATTTCCTGGGGTTCCTGTATGTTTACAAGTATTAGTAATGCGTTTTGTTCTTTGTTCACCTGCAACGTAGATCTGCATGAAGCCATTTTTCTGCATCCTACTAGGTACCTTATTGAGAACAGTTAACAGAGAACACAACCAACACAAATGAACTAGACAAGAACCATTAAGAAATAAAACCTCGGATGTCCAATTTTGACCGGCAAGAGGCCCTAACCAAGTCACTTTCAGTAGCTAATTGAGCCATGACATTTAAAACATTTAAAACAATTTTCACTGCCACTTCTTATGTTCCTGTGTGGCAAAACAGAGGCACCACATCAACAGGCAGACATGCAGAAATATGAGCGGCTGTTTGAGGCAATGGCTGACCTTATGTGTAGACGCACTTGTTTGCATGCCACAAGGATATTTATAGAACAACACCTCAGCTGGGCAGAAACTGGAGACCTTGTATTTTTTTGTGCACGTGCATCCCTCTGCATGATATAATGTGGTGGAAGGAACCTATGCCGCAGATCTTTCTTGGCCAGCCTCTTCAGAGTATTATGGAGTGAATGAGCACCCTCTCACTCTCACAATGAGGCAACGGGAAACGAGTCACTAACTGGAAGTGGTGGTCAGCTTTGTCGTGGTGCCAAACCCTTTCAGTCACAACTGATTTGAATAGCAACTAAATACACCTACTCTGCCCGTTTCATACTCATGTGACATTATAGGGCTGAACAATGTGGACAAACTTTCATATCTCGATATTGATGCCAGATATCTCAATATCGATATGATGTAACTATGGGTTAGGTGAAAACTAAGCATTTTTCAGAAAAATAAAATCATAATGCAAAAGAGTGCAGTTTTATTGATGAAAATCTATATCGTTTATATCTTGCTTTTTCGATTTTTATATTTTCAATGTTCATATCTCGATATAAATATGATAACGATATATCTTTCAGCTCTATGACATTAGCCCAGATGTATCGCCAAGAGAAAGAGATTTTACATTTGACATGTGCACAGTTCTTTGCTTAATGCAATCCAAAACCAGAATGCATGGTGGCATAATTGCAAAAATCCAGCTGTAGTTATAATTTTACTACTTCTAGTCTTGTCTTGGTCCTGATTTATTCTTTGATTAGTTTTGATTCTGATACAGTTTGACAGGGAGATAATAGCTACAGTCCTTTTTCATTTTAATGTGATGTTTTGAATTGTTTATATATCGTTATCAGACTATTCAAGACAATTGCTGCAGTTATTTTGTCAAATCACGCAGACAATGCAACATACTACATCATATTTTGGATAACTTACAGTACTTGTCATCTTCATCTGCAGCAGCACCTGCAAATACTCCTCAAAGGGACTCAACTTCTCTTCTTTCATATCCTCCACTTCAGCCTTTTCCTTTTGCTCCTCATTGTCTGATTTCACGGAGAGGACGTTGTCGAGAAAAACAAAGAACTCACTTCTTCTTCTCAGCATGCTTTTTCACAGTATCAAAATGAACAAAAAACCTTAAAATTATGAAATACAGTGTATGAAACGCAAATTACTGTGAAACGCTGCAGTGGTTGCAAACCGTAATAAATTGCCCCTAATTAATCTGATTAGGCCTTCTGGTGACCACCGTCGTCAGCCAATGGGACGCATCCATTTGCGGGATTATTTTGGCTAGGCTCGGAAAAGACACGTTAGCCATTGTTCTTGGTAATCTGTTTTTGTTCCTATCCAAGGATCAAGCTCTTTAAATCTTATATAACACATTCTCTGGGTTGAAGCCTTGGAAACTTAGGACAGAGTATGACTGCAATATACCATAGCCATAGCATATCAGTTACATCTATTGAAGTACTTGGACTGCTTCCAGTTTCCCTCTTTGATCCACCATCACCCCACTTAGGAGCATGAAAGCACTTTATGAGAAAGGACAGGTGTTGCTATATCGGCAGAATTGAATATAACGCAGTATGAGAATTTATTTAGAGGTGACTAAAATACCATTCTATGTTTTTTAAAGGAACAGGCCACCATTTTTGCATACTGAGATATGTTCTTACCTTAGCTTAGACGAGTTGATGTGTACCTGTCTGGTAGAAAGGGGTACTATATTGTAAGGCGTAATAATACATTAGGAGTTCTAAGACGTCCGCGCAGTAAAGTCAAAATGTTCCTAAGGTGTTATTACGCCTTACGATAAAGTACCTCTTTTTCTCCGCATAGAAAATCGACATGTTTAATTTTGTGTAACTATACTGGGATCGTGTAACTACCCGTGTAACCGTATTTAAATAGGGGAAGAACGTGGAAGAGCTTGGTCGTTTCTAACTTCCCCTCCGTTTTGCCCTATAGGAGAGAAGGAGAGGCTAAATGCTAACAACATCTTCTGTCTTTTTGTGTGACTGGGCGCACGCACAAAGACCAGACAGGTACGCATCAACTCGTCTAAGCTCAGTTAAGAACATATTTCAGTATGGGAAAAACGGTGGCCCATTCCTTTAAAGTCATTGCTTATGATCTGAGAAGTACCTCCCTCAGTTGTTTACAGCCACTGCAGTCGACATGGTATACACGTTTCAAATAACTGTCAAGCCTGAACACGACCTGAACGTAATGCTTAAAGTCACATGGTTCTGGAGCAACCACAGCATTATAGTTTGTGTCCAAATTGTAGACTAAATTCTGTTCTTAAAAAATGCAATCTTTGACACCAAGTGAGAGATGGAAAAGCTTTTTTTTAAACCAGAAGAGGCATCTCATAATGACTGTGGGAAAGATGGTGTGGCCAAATGAAAGACTGTGTGCTTATCAGACTATTAATTAAAACATAATACATTTTTACTTCATCTGACGTACAAATGCTGTTTCAGCTAATTGACCTACTTACAAAAGGAAAATTTGAAGACAGCTTTAGTTCCTCTTAAAACTATCACTATCCCAATTACTCATTTTAAAACACAGAGCGATCTGGCATTCGAGGCTGCAGCCCCCAGACTCTGGAATGACTTGGCCATGTCCCTCTGTGTGCTCAACTCTTTGGACTGTTTTAAAAATCAATTGAAGACTTTGCTTTTTTAGGAAAGCTCACCTAAACTAACAGACCGAACAAGGAGAGCACTGGTCAGACATGCAACCAAGTGCCCTAAGACAACTCTGGAGGAGCTGCGACGTACTGCCGCTGAGCTGGGGGAATCTGTACATGGGGGACAACTATAAGTCGTACTCTACACAAATCTGGCCTTCATGGACGAGTAGCAAGAAGAAAGCCATTATTGAAAGGAATAATCATGATTAACTGTGATTTATTACTGGCTGAAATTAATTGAGATTAATCTCGATTAATTCATCTCAGATTTGCGATCAATTGTTTTCTAATTTGTATCCCTCCCGCCTAATTAAAATAAAAATAAAAACACTAAAAATACAAAAACAACATCTCATTTGGCTGAGTTACATCCACAGTTCAAAGACGGCCGATGCCAATATGCAGATGTGACCTTCCACATCCTCAACCTTTAAAAGGCATTAACAGCACTACTCCATTAGCCAGAGGAACAGTATATCTGTCACAACAAACAGTACAAGCAGCACTAACAGTGTGTAGTACAACACGCAGTAATCAGACCAGGACTCAGTGACAATAAGTCAGACAGACTGCCTTCAGCTGCAGTCAAATTTCCCATGCCATGGCGGCGAAAAAAAACAACAGAATACGCCTAGAGGCTAGAGATTAGAAATTGGTGTGGAAATACTCAGTCACCTTATAAAGGACAGGAATTCAGACAATGTGTATATCATATTGAAGAAGGAACCAGACAGTAGTCCCACTTATCCGCATAGATCCTTTCAATCCCCTGAGATAGTTCACATAATTTATCTGTTTAACTTTTTCCTCATATACCAGACAACAATTACTTCAACTAATTTATTGAGCATAAATGGAAGTAATGCACCACGTACTGGCGCGAGGTGTTCTTAGGTTTCGGTCCTAGAAGTGCTACTGAACATCCCGGAGTTGAGTGAGCTTCTGGGTAAACGGCTACTCCCTGGGAACAGTCTGGGGAGGAAATTCAGCCATCATTCTGCCGAAAGCTTAGCGTGTATACATGTATGTTCCTAAATCTCACTACCCTCAAGGTTTGACAGGAATCCACACAGGCAACAACACTTGACTTGTCACAGGAGCCAAGTCCATGCCTCGTATTATGACACAGAGTGTGTTTGCACAAAACACAAACAATAATAGGAAGTTTGTCCACGAAATAGATAAATACAACATTATGAAGATACACAGCTGAGGCTCTATGGCTTTATCAAAACCATGACTTAGGGCTCAGATATTACATATAATGAATCTATATGTACTTAAACTGACTCAATGTTGCTGTTAGACAGAGCCATATGCAAATATACAACATTTACACAGCAAATCTTACCACACAATGAATGGAAAAAAGGACAAACACAGACACCCAAAAGACAATTTAAAAATACATAAACTCCACATAATTTGAATGCAAAGGTAGTGAGTACATGTGTGCCTTTAATTCTGGCTTAGTGGAGGTCTATTACAGTATACAGGGCTAAAACTCAGAAGCCCCTTATGAGAGACCAACAGGCCTGGTTAGAACCATGAGGCCGTCCTTCCGTGGACCCACCACCTGTAGAAGGAGCTCCAACAGCTGCCCCCACGACCCGGCAACGGACAAGTGTAAGAAAATGGATGGATGGATGGATGGAGGGCTAAAACTCATTATTGAACAGTAATAAAGCATAAGAAATTAGGTAACATAAAGTTACAATGAGATTTTACTTTTATTTTTGAAATATTATCCTATAAAGAACAACTTTACCTATCAATCTATTAAATCTATTGATGCCATTTAGTGAGGAGGAAATAAAAGCTTCTACCTTCAGCTGCTGCTCTTTTACTAGGGTTTCCATTTTCTCCGTATCTCAGAGTGTGCTATCCAGACTACGCAAACTAACATGCATTGCTCACCTATAAGCAGCACAGCAGAGAACCGAAAGATCTTGGTGAGATGTTTGTCAAACCGAAAAGTGATATAGCACCTTGACGTAGTTTTGCATGTGTGAGGCCGAGCAGTTGTTCAACTTCTATTGCACTGGCTCTCATAATGGCATCAGTGCTCTCAGACTTTAATTCTTACAATTGAAACCAGAGCCTCAATAGAAATAACGTGAAGATGCGCAGTGGCAGACTTTCTGCATGGGTTCATGCACAGCTGATTTGATTTTACACAGTTTTATTTGATAATTTATGTCACTTTTGGACTCTTTATAATTTCATTTTTTTCTGACCCTAGTTCCTCTGAGAAACAGTCACATGTTTTATCATCATATGGGACTTCCCATAACTGAATGCATACACATTGCCGTACAGCTGAAAAGATGTAATAATAAAAGATTCTGTCTGTGACTTCATTTCCTGAGCACTGCACTGGATGACTTGATATAACATTTTTATAACGGTGTTACAATAAAACCAGCAGAGCTTTGTGTGTGGAAAAATGACATAAAAATAACTTTTCGTATTACAAATGTAAAGGAGCAGCCCAAAGGAAATCGAAAATGTTGCAAACGAAGCATGCAACATCCTGCACTTGCGTCATAACATCGTTTTGTTACTGCCAATTTAATGTATCAGTAACTTTTGGTAACTTTCACAGTTTGTCCTGGTTTGCAAGGGAGATAAACTCCTTAAGTACTGGTTGTGTGTTAAAAAATAAAACGTCAAATCTTGCTTCACAATGTCTTCAGAATAATTAGAAAATCATGAGAGTCACACTAAAACTCATTGGATCAAAGGAGTTGTGTGGTGCGTCACACGCATATTTTGCCAGAATATGTCGATTCAAAATTTGCTCTTTTGTCAACTGTGCCATGATTATCTAGAGGGTCACAAACCGCTCTTTATCAGGTTGTACAAATAGTTTGGCACCGCTGTAGGCTTTTTGCAGAGCATGTAAATGTGTGACTGCCACCAACAATCGTATGTCTGTACCTCTACCAGGTTGTAATAAAAAACAATCCAGAAAGATGACATCATGGTGGAGGAATCTATCATTTGTAGTGAGCCTTTGTTTTTAGCCAGACTCAATACCCTGAGCTGATACCCACTATTTCCTTTTGTAAGCATAACCTACAATTCCGTGCAGCAGTACAGACACATCTAATGGGCATGTGGTGTTGTTGTTATTATTACAGAAAACAAGTGTGACGGCTGCAGCAAGTTGCAACTCAAACCTGCAGTTGTGGGATCCATGGTTTTGAGGGGGTGTGTACGTGTGCTCAAACTAACATGGGATGGTTGCAGTCCATTGTAATACAGCGTTACCTCCAATCAGAGGAACACGACGAGCGAGTCTACAATCATTTCAGCCAATACAACAACGAGGCATTTAGTAGGCTTATTAAGTCTTACCCTGGTAAATTAGTCCCTGACGTTACAACCAGAATCCGCGGACGTCGTTTAAGCTGTCACACCAATGCACCCTTCGTTCTGATTTAACGTGAGAACCGATCGAGTCCATCGCAGCACATAAACATTATTATGATGTAATGATACAAGAATAGCAATACTCACCCATAGCTCTGTCCCCCAGCTCATGGTTTCAGTCTGGTGTCCACGGAATAATCCACCACTCGTGAGACTCTTTTCTAAACCCACCAGAGCGGATATGAATTATTTCCTTCAATGCTCTTCGCCTGTCAGCCACTGAGAATAGTCCAGTCCCCGTTGTTTTCTACTGTTTCATCTCATCATCTTGTCTGATAGCTACAAGATGGCTATGTGCTGCATTATCTTCAAACTGGATAGCCTTGCGCGCACCCGTTCCGAACCAATGACAGCTGCTCACGCGCGCTCGCAGCCGTCCAGCTAGGCAACAGAAGAAAAGCTTGGCAGGGGGTGTCACCGACACTGCAGGCCCGTCCAATAAAGCTTTAACTTGCACTGGCTATACTCGGAGAATTTGAACTGGCGCGAGAGCGGGGCCCTTTTCTGTTTGAATTGTTGCTTGAATGTCGGAGCAACATGGGGGTGGCGGTGGGAGGTTCGAAAAGGTCACCACCCCATGGCAGATGTTTCTGAATGCCCCCACGCGGTATTCTGCCAAACCTCTGGGCAGAAACAGGCCATGCACCGGTCTTCCACTTGCTTTCCCTCTGTGCCGTGTCTTTTTTTTTTTTTTTTTTTTTTTTTTTGTGGGGGTGCTACATTAGTAGTCTGAAGATACAAATGAAGCTTAAATGTCTAAACTAGTAATATATGCAACACAATCTCAGTGTTTGTGGTGTTGCTTATAATAGACTTTGTGTGCTTATGACAATACTGCCATCTTGTGGCCGGATATCAGAATCAGAATCAGAATAGATTTTATTGGCCATTGATTGAGAACAGGTTCACAAGATAGGAATTTTTCTTGATGCGGACGTGCAACATAAAACATATAACACAGAATTTAGATAAAATTAAGCTATAAAACCTTAAACTATAAGGATTTTGGGGGCATGCATAAGGAATATTAATAAATAAGATACAAAATAAAAAGTAAAATATAGTAAGATGACAACAATATTGGCCAAAGAAAGAAAAAGAAAGAAAGAATGAATGAATTAGTTTACACATTTTCAAGCCGTGACCCCAACTTTGCGCCCACGGTTTAAGAGGCCCATTTCAAATTTACAGTCTGATGTGCATGTCTGGACATTTAATCCATATGTGACCGGGTGGTATCGGCTCTGCGTTATTTTATCTGATGTGTAATGCAAACCTGGTAATGTCAAACAAAAAGGCAGATCAAGTCCCTCTACTCTGGACATTACCCTCTTAAACCCCACCTGAACCGAGCACATTTTCTCCAGTTTGGCTTTACCCAAATGTAAAAGCTTCTTGAAAAAACAGGTGACAAAAAAGTGGCAATAAATGTAAAAAAACATGAAAAGGTGACAACAACACGAGGAAAAAGACACGTTGGCATCAGATTTTCTTGGTCTTAGCTTTCAAATGATGCTAAACTCAAGAAGCTTCTAGATTTGGGTAAAGCCGAACTGGAGAACATTGACTTGGTTAAGATGGGAGGTAAGAGGTTAATAAACACAAATGAACAATATTGACCCAACACTATGAATTAAAATACATGGTAAAATAAAATTCAATAAAAACGGACGATGGCAGCATATAGCTTACCTCTCCCTAACACGAGAAGTTCAGAGGGGGGAGAGAGACCCAGTTTATATGGGGGTACCCTGAGCAGGACATGACACAACTAGGGCTTGGGATCAAATAAAACAATACTGAAACAACTGAAACAATTCCAGCCAGGTGACAATGAACATAAAGACAATTAATATTTACACAAAAATAAAATCCATAGGCTACAAGGAGTTGGTTCCCCTACCCTGCGCCAAACGAGGGCGCTGTACGGTCTGCCACTTTATCAGGATTTAACCAGGCCATTATAACTAGCTACACACATTCTTCTTCTAATATTAAAATGAGGTGAAATTTAAATTAGGCTATTTGTTTGTACTCGGGACACACGAGGGGAACAGGTGGGCCACTGTGCATTTTGCAAAGAGTGATTGGATGTTTTTGTTGCTGAGTGGACCTTTTATATATACAAGCACACACCCATTAAAATACTGACGTTTATTGGAATAATTAACATGAGGAAAGACCAACAAAGAGTTCAATCTCTGTCTTTCTGATAAAATAAAATTACCTTGCGAACAATCCTGGACTTCCAATGTAAAAACGAATAGGCTAATTAGCCTATAGCCTAGAGCAGTGGCTCCCAAAGGGCCCGGTCTACAAGAGAAGTAGCCTACTGAGAAGAAGAAGAAATGTTTAAAGAAAAATTGTGTGGAGTTTGAAAAAAAATACAACTTTAAACCAGTATTTAGCCAACTGTCATTGCTAGATGCTGTTTTTTTCTGTAATTTTAGCTGTAAAATGTTAACACATTTCATTGGAATTAGTAAATTATTATTATTGGGGTGCCTGAGAAATCTTCAAATTGATAAGGGGGCCACAATGTCCTGGACTTTGGGAATGGCTGGTCTAGAGCAAAAAGAAAAAAGAAAAACGCTTAAAATGTATTTGCTTTATAGTAATGTGAATTGATTTATTTGTTTACTTTTACTTTGTTAAGGTTATTTGAACTCAATTTCCAAATCTATGCTGTTTTCAAGTAAGAATTATACTGTTATTAACTATATCTTATATAGGAGTGCTTGTTTTTTTGTTTTTCAAACAACGGAGGGGAAAGGGGAAAGTCCAAACACCTGATTATTCTAATATTTGCAGCAGGGTCACTTTTACAAAAATGCAGGAAAACTCACCTGTAAATAAATAGATGCACAGTGTTTTCCCCACAAATGTCTGAGTTTACAATTAACTTAAGAGGACATGAACACATTTTATTCTATAGCTAGAAAAATCCAGTAGCCTATCCTTTTAGCACTTGTAAGGCTTTATGTTTAACAATAGTAGGGCAGTAGGAGATATTCTTCCATCCTACGAAACAAATTAGCCCATTGCTGTGTTTCAGGTGACATCACAGCGTTCTAAAGGCCTATATTATATAGAGGTAAAATTATTTTGTTTTTGAGGACATTTTTGGTGTTGTACAGAGAGATCATTAACCCAGTGACTGATATTAACGATCATTTTCTTTTTAGATACAACTTGTGAAAGTGTAATGCAGTTAATAGGATAAACTGGCTCCTGCCCCCCACTGGGTCTTGTGACATCATCACGTTCTAGAACCTGCAACCCAGCAATGAATTGATTGTTTTCGGATTATCACAGAACGCCTGGCCTTGTGAATCAGCCAACTCTTTAAACTTCAAGATGAACGTCAAGAAGAGCTGTTGTTTAATGTGTGAAATGGTAAGACGGATATGGAAAAGTTCCATGAGTTCAAAGATCAAAGTTTGCATAGTTGGATTGTCACCATAAATCCAATTAGACCTGTAGCATAGGCCTAGCAGGCTAATCGGCTGTGTGGCCTATGGCTTATAATAAACGGGATAAAAGAAAATAGTCTAGAATACTCCAAAAGCGTCACTTTTTTTCTGCCCAGAATCTAACCGGAAATAAATTTAAAAAAACTGATGACGACATGACTCCACCTCTTTCCATTTAGCAACAGATGAGCAGCTGGAGGTACACGCTCAATTCAGATCGCCTTGTTTAACAGATACCTTATCTGAAGCGGTACATGCGACCGTGTAATACTCGTGTTGATAGGCTTTCTTTGCACCGCAGCCGGGGTCGGTGGCTTGGCAGTCTGTGGGTGATCACCGCCTCTGTGTGTGCGCCGCCGCTGCCCTGACTTTCACTGGAGCGCTATGGATGCGCTATGGATGGTGCCCCTGCTGCTGCTCCCACTCCTGCTGTGGACCAGCAGCGCGTTTGTTTTTTATTTCAAAAAGTCCTTCTACGTCGCATGGATGATGTGTTTGGCTCTTCTCGCTATCCCTCTGTGCATACTGAAAAGTGGGGGAAGAGACGTTGAAAATATGAGGTTAGTTTGCGTGCATAACATAAATGTAGCTCATAGCGCCATCTGACAAATAGCCGCCACAACAGCTAGCAAGCTAACATAACATTAATACAAAGTCATGTTTTTGCCAACATTGTAATGGCTGCAAATTGTATCATGCTGCGGGTATAATGTCACAAGCTTTTATTATTATTTATTGGACTGCAAATGTTAAAGTGTATTGCCTATATGCTAACATTAGCCCCTTTACTCTCGCACAACTAACAAGAGTAGAGTGGGTCTCTAATTTAACACATGGGTTATGTGGTAAGTGAAGTCACGAAGTCATGCCGGTTGTAAGGCAAGGCAATTTCATTTATAAAGCTGTAATCTAATTTTTGGTTTCCAAAGAAGGCCTCCACGAGGATCACATGTGCTTGAAGTTGGTAAACATGAAGTGAACCCTACAATCCTATGTCTAGAATTTAGCCCTAATGGACTAAAACACATAGTACCTATTTACTATTTGAGATAATCGTTGTTGTCGTTTATTTCCGGTTTTAGTTAATAGTGGTCAAAAAGCTGATTTTTCCAAGAGCACTGCTCTTTCACGGGGCAAAGCTTTTGAAGAAGCAATCATCTGTTTGTGAACATTGTTTTGACCCACCATACTATTATCTATTTAGTAGTAGTAGTAGTAGTAGTAGTAGTAGTAGTAGTAAACATTTGTTTATACGTTGCTGGCTTAAGTCCAGTCAGACAAAACGTCACTTCTATGAACTTTATCTGTAAGTATGACAGTTGTGGCTGCATTTGCGATTCATGTTTTATAATACAGATATAATTCCCTGTGCTCATTTTAAATACCTTCAGAAGCATTAACACTTCGGTGAAATCTGAACTGCTAATCTAATAAAAGCATGCTCTGCATTTCAGAACCCCAAAATGCATGACATTTGTGGAGGCCTTAACTAGAGGGTTAGCAGGTTATATACATTTACAGTGCCTTGCGAAAGTACTAATACAGCTTGAACCTTTGCACATTTTGTCATGTTTACAATCCTAAACATAAAGATTTTATTTTGATTTTTTTACTGAAAGTTTTCCTCCAAAATGTCCCTGTATTTGGCTCCATCCATCTTCCCAACTATTCTTACAATCTTCCCAGTCCCCGCTGAGGAAAAGCAGCCCCATAGCATGATGCTCCCCCCACCATATTTGACACTGGGGATGGTGCACTCAGGACAATGAGCAGTGTTAGGTTTGCTCCATACATAACGTTTTGCATTTGGGCCCAAAAGTTCAATTTTTGTCTCATCTGACCAAAGCACCTTCTTCCACATGGTAGCTGTGTCCTCCATATGACTTCTAGCAAACTTCAAACGGGATTTCTTATGGCCTCCTTTCAATAATGGCTTTCTTCTTGCCACTCGTTCATGAAGGCCAGAGTTGTGTAGAGTACGACTTATAGTTGTCCCATGTACAGATTCCCCCAGCTCAGCGGCAGTACGACGCAGCTCCTCCAGAGTTATCTTGGGGCACTTGGTTACATTTCTTACCAGTGCTCTCCTTGTTCGGTCTGTTAGTTCAGGTGGACAGCTGTGTCTTGGTAAGTTCGCAGTTGTGCTATACTCTTTCCATTTCCGAATGATGGATTGAACAGTGCTCCGTGAGATGTTCAAATCTTGGGAAGTCTTTGTATAACTTAACGCTGCTTTACACTTCTCCACAACTTTATCCCTGACCTCTCTGGTGAGCTCCTTGGCCTTCATGATGTTGTTTAGTGACCAATACACTCCGACCATAGCTCTGAGGCCCTCACAGAACAGCTGGGATTATACTGAGAGTAGATTACGCATAGGTGGCCTCTGTTTAATGGTTAGGACAAGGTGTGAACGTTCTGCAGTCATTAGGAATGTTATAAAGGCAATTTAATGCACTCAGAAAAAAAAATGCTGTATGAATACTTATGCACGCCCCACTTTTCACTTTTCTATATTTTGTAAAATAACAGAATCATGTATCATTTTGCTTTCACTTCACAGTTGTCTGTTACTTGTGTGTGAACCTTCAGTAAAAATTCTAAATAAAATCTTTACGTTAAGGGTTGTAAACATGACAAAATGTGCAAAAGTTCAAGGTGTATTAGTACTTTAGTACAACTAAAAGTTGTTATATTACCGAAGTAATTACAGTCTTTGTGTTTTGCTCTTTGAAACCATTAAAATTTAGCTTTTTTTGTTAAATTGTTATTAATTATTCAACCTAAAGCTGTTGCAACAATTTCCAATTACAATTTGTGTCAATTGCACTGCATAACCTTGACTGTACTAATGGTCCCATCGGTCACCTTACCCTGTGTGGTTGTGTCATGTTGCACCTGTGGATCTGTTGGTGCAAAGGTGAACTGCACCTGCTGACACTACAAAAAAGCTTGAAATGGGGTCACTTCTTTTCACCCTTTATAGTTAGTGAATAGTATGTTGAACATGTTAACGCAATGTTCCGCTCATCACCTAAACAAAAGGAATATTAGCTCTTTGCTTATTTTTTTTAAGAAAGCATCAGCACAGTTTTAGCTTCAGATTATAGTTTTCTTTGTCTGAAATGGAAAAGGGGAAAACATAACTGGCAATGGAGTTGTTCAAATCCTTCACCAATGACGCTAGAACTGCTGCAACACCAACTGATATGTTGCGTAACCAATGGCTTTTGTACAACATTGAATGTTATCTTTACACCGTTGTGTATAAAGATAACGGATAGGTTTTCTGTGTTAATGCAGAGTTCATCCAACAATTACCTTATCATTTGAAGCCTATGTGCTATTGAAAAAATTTCAATTTTGGACATGAGTCATAAAGTGTCTTTTTTGCAAGATTTCAATGTGTCCTCACCTGCTATTGTAACAGCATTAAAGCTTCAGGTTTAAGTTACAGAACAAAGGTGCATAAAGGGTGTCTCAAATAGTCGTGTCAGCATGTTCATGCTATATATGCGTTATCTTTGTAACTCCAAAGATCAACCTATTTTCTATTCGATGATCCTAATAATTTGAAATCGTCTATACTCGTATGATTGTGCTTCCACACATTTTGAAATCAATAATTTACATGACCTTGTAGAAAACATAACTTGATGTTTGTTTATGTATTTTGTTTGCTTTTTTTCTAAACTGTTGTATCCCCCTCTCCCCCAGGGTCATTCGCTCCCTGGTCCGACATGTAAAATACTTCCTTGGTTTGCGTTTCGAAGTGAGTGGCTGGGAACATCTACAGACAGAGGGACCTTACGTCATCATTTCCAATCACCAGAGCTCCTTGGATGTGTTGGGTAGTTCTTTTCCTTTTTTTACATCATTGAATATAATTTGAATTTATTTTGTTTGTGGGTTGAAGAACTATTTCTACCTCTCAGCTTTTTGGTCATTATATTATGATGTTGAAGACTGATCCGGAAATATATTTTTATTCTTAAAAAGTGACACCTTTTTTGCATGAAGGGCAATAAATGGATGAAAGCACTCTCTCAAAGTTTTAGATAAGTTCAAAAAGGTGCACATGATTGAGATCTATGGAGGCAAGGCAACTTTATTTATACCGTGCATTTCGTACACAAGGCAACTCAATGCGCCTTACAAAAGTTAATGCGAAATTACAATCAGGCCGGGCTGAAGAAACGTGTTGAGGCAGACACAGAACGACGGGGGCGTGGTTAGGGAGGGGGTTATGTGTGTGCGGTTGTTTACAGTCTGTGTGTTATGCAAAATAATTGTTTTATTAATTGCTCAGCCCCAAGTTGTATGTTACACAGTAACAGCTAGCGTTATCACAGCTCCTGTGATAACGCTGGGGTAGGTATACATTTAAATAAATAAAACCAGGCGCGATTTCGTAAGGTACATTTTCAAATTATTGTATATTAATGAGGGCCTGACTTTGATCGACATACCATTAGCATTAGCGCTATTGGCGCGGCTACGACCGAACCACAAGCCCCGCGAGGGCCACGTCTACAATGAAGATCCCGCCCATTTGCCCTTTTTAGGAAAATGCTTAATCGGAGCAGGGTAGGAGGACTCCCGCTCGAACGATTGGCATTAACGTAAATAGGGAAGAGTGAGCAGAAGGAGTCTACTATTTATTATGTCTATGGTATTAACCTAAATGGTTATAAACCTCACCTTCCATGTGCCACTATTTTGGTTCTAGTTTAGCTCCATAAATGCTATATTTTTGACACTAATGACACTCCATACATTTGCCTGCGTTGCCCTGTGTTTATACAGATGTCACTCATTTTGAAGATGGAAAAAGTTTAGTTTTATGGGAAAAAATTCCTCCAAACCCCTTTTAATGTTGCACTTTTGTTGATTTCTTGGTAAAGAATGGGGCCACTAAAGCAGTAGAGGTGCATTTCTCAGTGAGTGATGATGAGAGCAGGCACAAGGCCAGAGCACCAACAGCAGGAGAAGAGACGGGCATCTAATTATCTGGCGAAAACTCACAACTATGAGTCTGATTTTGTGTTGGAAGTTAAGAAGCTGCTCATCCTGCAGCGGGTGTATTAATGGCTCGGCTGGGGGGCAAAATTATTTTTTTGCACTGACTGTACTCTATTTAAGTTTAGAATATTTAAAGCCTTATATTACATTCCACTTTCACAAGTTGAAAAAACTAGGGATGCACATTCTGTTCAATTTCTTTAATTCATAATTTGTCGCTTTAAACAATGATCAATTATATCTCATTGATGTCATTATTGCACTAGGTTTTATGTAAACTACTGTATACTTTGTTTTTCTGTAAAGTTATGACTCATCAAAACCACAGGATTATTGTCCAACACATTGTAGCTAGTATGTAGTCTAGCTATCGCCAGACTAAATATCACACGTTATAATTAGTCTGGGGACCACCAATTAATTTTCTCATAGGAGAGGTGTGGTTTACGATTGTCCATAGCCGTTTATTGGGCCCTACGAATGTCTATCAAATGCGTCTGCAAGTAGCCATAGCCAATCGTATCAGATGACGTCGTATCCGCTGTAAACTTTTGAGCTAAACTATTTAGAACACGATCTAAAGCTTGATCGAAAGATGGCGTCGCGTCTGCTGCTGTCATAAACTATGGATAAACCTTTTTTTAAATCCCTAAACAAACTACAAGCTTCTGTATGTCCAATAGTGCGTCGTTTTCTGTGAGCGGCTCCGCTCTTCTCAGATCTGACTGTAACTAAAGGCCGCCAAATATGAGATTTAAATAGATTTGGTCCTCGTCCAAATCCATTCTTTGATTACCAACTGCAAATTAGGGCTAGGCAATCAATCTAATTAATTCGATTAATTCATGCTTTTGATAACAGACGATGTGGAAAATGGCTAAATCGTAAAATTGCATCCATCACTCCATGCCAATTTAGCTGCGTTTCACTTTGAATTGGAGACACAGCACTACGCTTAACAGTAGTTGAGGCATATTTTAAACAGAAATAACAATTTTAAATATATATATATATATATATATATATATATATATAATATAATATAATATAATATTAATGGTCTGGACTCTTGTAAGTTTATTTCCAACAAAATCAATTAAAATTGTGAAATCGATGATCGTAAATCACCCAGCCCTACTGCAAATATTTTAATTGTCTACCTGGTCAGTAGGATTGCGTTTTGTGTAATCCAAAATATCACGCAGTGTGCCTTTTTAACATTGAGTTTTCAAATTGTATGCTTATTTTCCCTCATATAACTCTCAAAGGGATATCTTTCATTTCCCTTTCATTCAGCATTGCGATTAATTGTTAGTTTTCATTGAATCGATTAAGCCCATGATGGCAATGCAGCGATTTACCATGAATACCCCCAACAACGTCATCTATCCTCAAGTAACTCTGATTTGCTTAGTTTGTTTGTCTTGTGTGAAATTAAAGTGTTCATTTTTATACTATGCTCTCCTAGGCCTAATGGAGATCTTACCGGACCGCTGCACAATGATTGCCAAGAAGGAACTAATCTATGCTGGGACAGTGGGACTGATCTGTTGGCTTGGTGGCATTGTGTTCATCAACCGCAAGAAGACAAGTGATGCCAAAAGTGTCATGGCAGATGCTGCCCAGACAATGTTGAACGATCAAGTATGTTCGTCTTATGTCTAGATTGTGTCCAATGTGTGACAATAAAGATTTATGGTCTTTATATTATTTTTCTCTGTACTACAGATTCGTCTTTGGGTGTTTCCAGAAGGTACAAGAAACCAGAAAAGGGATCTTTTGCCATTCAAAAAAGGAGCCTTCCACCTAGCAATTCAGGCACAGGCAAGTCATCTCATCCGATACTACAGTGGTTCCCAACCCCTGGAACTGCATGAGGGTTTAGCGCTTTGTCTACTCGGAGGATCAGGTTTAGAGAGATATTAGATCAAATTAAATGTAAAAATTATCCCATATGACAAAGAAAGGATTTCTTCCAAATTCAGTTTACTTATTGGGGGAGGTCCCGGTCTCTCTCAAGCGTGAGCATGGGGGACACCTAAGAAAAAAGGTTGGCAACCACTGCGTATGATTCAATCAAAATGTAATTTGAATGTACAGTGTTTCCCCTACCATTATATTGGCAGGGCGGGTAAGTTTAACTAGAGCATTAACAGTGGGGATTTCCTTTGGCACTTTGTAAATCCAACCCAAGCTAAATGCAACAGTTGAGTTTAGCCCAAACTGTTTAGGTGAAGCTGTTGGTGGCTGTTTCACATGAAGTCACTGAAGTTAGCTCTGTTGGATTTTATAGAAAGTCCTGAACTTAGCCTTAAATGCTGATTTTGGCACAGACTCATAAACTGTGGAACTCACTGATAAATATTAAACATGAATATGAGGAAAACACCCATGGGAAAATTAAATAATGGTAGTCTACATTAGGCTAATCTAATAATAGTATATTACATTCTCAAACTTTCTAAAACGTATTGTTTCCTACATCATCAAAATGCTTTACAGTTACTTAAATTGAATGAATTGTGTATCTTATAGAAATTCAAACAATAAATTGTTACAAATAATATTTTACACTTTATTTTACCCGGCAGCGTGCATGGACTGCGCGTGCACGTGTAAGCATACCCCCCCTGCCAAACCAGTGAACCTAGGGGAAACGCTGCTGTATGTAATGTATGTTCTATGCGAAAATTTTACATTTTGATTTTAATATGAGCTTGGCAGTTTCTCTCGGAGGCACACTATGGAGCTAGACCATAGATGTAATAATAAGAGATTAATACCTATTCAGCCCCATTCATAGAAAAGGTCCCGAGTCATCTGTGAAACATGGGCCCCTTCCAAAACGAGCAGATGGGTAAGAGGTCTAACGCCAGATGTGTATCAGCGTCCGCCATGATAAGAAGCGTCCGAATTGGGCAGTCAGTCAGGAAGGAGTTAGGAAAATAAGCCTCAATGCTAACTACCATAGGGACCTCTGGTGCTAACTAACCGGTGATTAGAAGCTATGTGCCATCCCATAAACCACTGCGTTAATCCCCTTGCCTCCCTCGCCCCCACCCTCGAGTGATTCCTGCGCAACCACTGTTGATTGACAGGCGCACATTAAATAAAATAAAATATATAGGATAAGATTCTGCACAAGCCAAACTTTATAAAAGTGACAAATGTTGGCGTCACCACAGCACCGTCACATGTCAGTGTTTTAAAGAGCTGCCTCAGTAAATGGCTTAAATGATGTTTGTGCTTTTGCTTTCATTTAGTAGAAACTTAAGCCACATGGCTAATTTGCTGTAGCTTTATGAAACAGCTGTTGAGTTAAAATGAGCTGAAGGGAAATGTGATGGATCATTTGGATTTTTTTTTTCTCCTTAAATGTCTTTATTTGGACACTATGTTGTTGCATAAGCAATACAGTAGGTTGCGACATGCGCTTTTGTTTGCCTGCTAATAACCTAAAGAAGAACAGCAGCTGTTGGTGATGTCACTTTCCCTTCCCCTGGGTAAGAACGGTCGATTGGGCAAATGCTGCTGAAGCTCTAGTTCTAGTTCAGTTCACTAACTGCATAGAGATCTAACAGTTGACCCGATGAAAGGTTAAGGATTAGTTGCTAGTGTTAGTACCTAGAGGCTATAATTTGATGGTTTCGGACGCAGTGTTACATGGCCGCTCAGACTCGTCCTACGCAGCCTGTTCTTTTTAAAAAGGGCTAAAAGGTGAGAAGCCCTCGGCCGTTTTTCAATCTGTGTACTTGTGTGTTCATGGACTCGTGAAACGTCATCACACGGGGCCCAAGTCCTGTTCCAATTCAAAGTTCGCTTCTCAGCAAGTCCGCTGTAAATCCCCAGATGAGAACTTGCTCCGCCCGTTTCACCGAGGATGCATCAGAGGAGGCTTGTGCGTTCTCCGCCAGCTATATTTCCCACAATCAGTTTAGCTTTGCGCACGTGGATCACCGCGGCCCCTCCTCCGCGCGCACCGAGCCGAGCTCCAGCTGAACAACAGCTGATCGTGCACATGTAAATAAATGCGGAGATGTGACCGGTTTAAGAGTCTTTAGAAGTGTCTCCTGGTCAAGATGGTTTTCTGAGCAGATGTGTTGAAATAACTTGGTCATGCTTTTCTCATAATGATCAGCAATACTAAGTCGTATCGTCTTTTATATGGGAACTTTCAAAACAGTTTTTAAAGTTTAAATTGTTTGTTCGTTTTTCCAGAATAATTTGAAACCCCCAAACAAATTAATAAATATTTGACTTTTTTTTTTTTTTTTATTGTTTCAGTTTGCACATCAGATATGTTTAATTACTTTACAAATAACGTCTTATGTGGGCTATAATTGTATAAATGATGTGAAATTGGCTAAAATGTAACATTTTATTTTTGTTCACTGCAAAAGTTTGTAATTGATGTTTTTAAAAACATCTTTCCACTTAGCCTGCAGTGTGTCACCCTTTTAATTTCATATGAGGTTGTTTATTGTTATACAGTAAAATCTCACAGCCTCATGTTCAGGAGCTACTTCCTGTGATGTCATCGAGTCCACTCGTTCCAAACACAGAAATAGCCCAGTCTACACTCGTGAACTCCTCAAGTCCATTCTCCGAGTCTGCATCCGCAAGTCCGTACCCAGGAGTTCACAAGTATGGAGTCTGCACCTTGAGAATTGAGAAACGGCCCTGTAGAGCTCTGAAAAAGCTTCCTCTTTTTCGGGCTGATAAACAAAAACCAGCATGGTTAAACATATTTCACCTACCCCAGCATTGTCACATGGGTCATAGCATTTTTTAGAGAAAGAAAAATTCTTTGGAGCCAGGCTTTTCAGCCATTCTTGGGAGGTCGGAAGTCTGATCAGAATCAGTGCTCCCAAGAGTCTCTTGGAGTCGGCCCTGGCAACAGGGGGGTGGTATTACATTATTGTCAGCACTCGCCATAAGGACCATAGAGAAGCGCGTTCCTAGCCTATTGAGCTAGACCCATGCTTGTACAAATTACATACACAGTCATACAACATTTTCTTTTAAATTATGTAATTTAAGGCAATAAATTACATAATTTCTGAAAAATGTTTTCAGAAATGAAAGCATTGAAAAACACACTATTACAAAATAAATCAAATGATAAACTAAAATATATTTAAACTTTCTGTATTATAACTGTATATAAACTTTTGACGCCATCATGTGAGGTTATATAAAGATCTACTCGGGACCGTTGCAGGGCGGGTGCGAGGCCCTGTGCGAACTTGAAATGCGAGCCCCTGCTCTGACACTTGTCATTCATTACCAGAGGTTCCACTTTTTTTCCCCCAGACAAGAGCCCTATTCGCGCGGGATTAGAATTACCTGGGGACGTCAGTAAAACTGAAATTACCCTAGGACATCAGGTATTTTTTATGTGCATTCGCACGGGATCAGCAATGTCAGTAATTGAAATTTTTTTGCGGAAATTATGAATGAATAATGAACGCTGAATGATGACAAGCTTTGTATTCATCAGTGATGCGAGCGCTAACTGTCAGGTTTGTTTATGATCTTTGCATTAACAAGAATAGCTATTTCTTACCGCACGGCGCACGCTGGGACGAACGACATCAGCGTCAGGTCGGTGGGATTCAGCTGTTCTCATAAAACAGCAGTTTCCTTTCTCCTTTAATGAATTCACTCTGAAACAACCTCCTCCGTCTGAACTTTGCACCAAAAGCATGAATCAAAACTTTCCCCAGAGTCTCCATGTTGACCTGTCTAACGTTACCATGACAACGGCGCTGTACTTCCGGTTCACCTCTAACTTCGTAGTTTTTCCTCTCTTACACTTTTTTTAATGTATTAAAAAAAAAACGGAGGTCAGAGATTTGCTTTGATAGCACGATATTATTACTATAGCTTAAATGCGGACATAAATATATTGGTGGTAAGACGTTGTAAATCGATCAGCCCCATGTCCAGTGCAGCATTGGCACACACGCACACACACACAGCGCGCACACACACACAGCGCGCGCACACACACACAGCGCGCAGGGCTTGGAGCAGGTGTCTCACGGCGGGGTTCAGGCTAGTATCAAAGGTAAGCTCTTGTGAATGTTTTGTAGGCTCTATATACAGTAAATACAGACGAAAATGTATGGGGTGATTTAGCTCGTGACCTATTTTAATCTATGCTTTCTGTACAATGAGTCTGGGAGAGGGAAAAAACAGCAGGATTGCGAGGCCCTGTGCGCTTGCACAGTTCCCACAGCCCTTGCGACGGTACTGGATCTACTACTTTCCCAGCCAAATTGATTTGGCCAGTCGGTTTCGAGGCACTCAGGGCCTCAGAAGAGGCACAGCATAAAAAGAGATTAAATTCTTTCAGTTTCAATGATTTGACCCTATTTTTTTTAGGATTATATTCGGTGTCCTGTATTATAAAAACCCATAAGGTCTCTCAACATAAAAATGATTATTTGGATCTCCCTGTTCGGTTCACATACATGATTAAATTCAGCATTTACAGTCCCATTGACGTCACTTATGTTGTACGTTAAAGAGAATAATTTCATAATGTTTTTGTTCTCCAGGTACCGATCATACCCGTGGTGTTCTCTTCCTACAGCAGCTTTTATCTACGGAAAGAGAAGCGGTTCAAATCAGGTGACTAGTGCCAAACCCTAACCTTTTAGTCTTCCTCAAATTGAGCTGAAACAGAAGTGATTGCATTTTTTTTTTCCAACAGGAACCATTCGATTGAAGATTCTTCCTAAGATCGAGACAAAGGGCATGACATCAGATGACGTGTCAGACCTCCGTGACAAATCCTTCAATGTGATGCACTCCGTGTTTTTGGAAACCTCTCCTTCTGTACCACAGAGCAACGGGCCTGTGAGCCACTGAACACCATACTCGCCTCCTTGTCCCACTGATGCCCCTGCAGCCCTCAGGTTGTCCTTATACTTGAGTGGGACACATGATGGTGATGTCCTGTCATGAATCTGTTCTTGTCGAGTTGACACCTGGTCTAGTGCGCCTTCGGCCTGACCACAGCACAGTCGGTCCTGACCCTCACATTTTCAGCAGCATTGCTCTGTGCACTGTGAGAGGAGTGACGGACAGAAAGCCCATACAGAGATGTGTTTTTCATAGTGCATGCCTTTTGGATGGCTTGGTCCACCCTTTATCTTTGCTTGCTTTCTTTTTTTCTTTTTTTTTACTGTCCTGAGCTTTTTTTAAATGTCTTTGTGGCATTTCTGTCTTTTGTATTAATTTTTATTTTTTCCATTGAGTATTTATCTATGCTGACTGACTTATGTTTGATGCTGATATGTACAAATGCACAGTATAACACCCAGCCTTATTTCACCATAGTGTTTTTCTGCCTGCTCTTTTCTATTTTCATTCCTATTCTTTGCCTAAAGTGTTAAAACTACACATTTATTTGCTAATATCTGCTTTATTGTATGTTTTATTTTGTATACCATTTACAAATAGTTTCACAATTCACAGAGAATGAATTTCATGGTTAAAGAATTGGGTTAATCTGCCTGTACTGAATTCACAAAGGACACATTTCTTTAGTGTCTTGTAATGTTGTGCATCATTGTGCAGTCAGTCATACGGTCATTTCAAAACCTTACACAGATATACTTGCTTGTATTTACGTGAAACTGCAATGTATTCTGTATATTTGCTATATTTTTGTCATTTTTGGTGATATTGATTTGTTTTTTAGGAAAATACCAATTATGGCTATGTAGGGAATTCTACATTAACTCAATCTAAATGTGTCAAAAAGCTAATCTAAGTGCAATGTTTAATTGTTTAAGTATTAATTTTCTAAAGTGCAAGCTTCCTGCTGTGCCATGGTAGTGTTTTGGGGGAAATGACATGTTCACTTATCCCATCTTTCAATGTTATGTTTAAGTAACTTATCGACTGAAATGTGACCACACATGGTAAATCTCTGCTTCAGGGCAGGGTTATCCTTGTAGATGTCCATCATAATACTTTTTGTACTGCATTACCTTTAGTTATCTAAATACCTACAAAGAACCATTACACATGCATTTTAGCTAAATGTGAATTGTCTTAATTGTACAAATTGGTGTAGAAATGTTGGGCCTTAAGACTGATTGGGTTTTTGTAGCACTCTGATGTTTTGTGTTCTTTACTAACAAATCATTTCAAGCAGTTTTATGTTTCGTTTGACTGCCTTCATTTGTTTGCATAGTCACTTGCCTCACCATTTTGCCCATAATGATTCTTACAAGAATGTATTTAAACATGAGATACTACTTTACGAGTAGATTCATCTTACTGACCTTAAGGTGTAAATTTACCATGTGTCCTGCTTATTTCCTAATTTAGAAAATATTATTTACCCAATTAGAATTTTAATTATTAGTGGTTTTCAGGACACATTCACCATAAAACTGTCAGCTATATGTTTACATGAACCTGATATATTTACATTTCAGCAGCATCGAGTGAGACTATAGTCCTAAAGTGTGTGAGTAGGGCCATTATACATTTATTATGACTGAAGCAATTTTAAGCTGATTTTACTATGTATATTTATTTAGCTATTGTCTGGCTCTTTATGCCATTATAGTTAATGGTTTGAATGTTAACACAACCAAATTAGTTTCTTGGTAAATTTAGGACTTCAGTACATTTGACCATACAGCGTAATGTTTTCTGATTGGTGTGTAAATGGCTATATTTTCTTATCTTTTTCAGTTGATTTGTAATACATGTGTAATACGTGTGATTATTTGTATATCGGTTCAAACTGGTGACTCTGGTTGGTCCTGCTGGTTTGGACACGTTTATATATTAAAAAAGAAACTATGTGAGGTTTAATGGAAGAATGGATTTTAAATTATTCAGCAGTTCAATAACAAACTTTCTCTGCTCAGCGCGTGTGAAATGTTTCCACCAAAGCTTTAAAAGCCCAACAGGTGATAGCTTTACAGGAATATTATAAACATCATGCTGAGCGTGTGGTCCCATAGGTGCACACATGATCTGTGCCCATTGCATATAGTATCAGATTCATATTGATGTTCGTAGGTTCGCCTATAGGTTAACATGAATGCCTTGCTAAGGAGTATGTAACAATAAAATAAATTTTTACATATGTTTTGCTTTCTTTCAGGTTGGTAATAAAGTACCTATCCAATGTGCATCCCTGTGATTCTTTTTTTCACAAGCCTCATTTTTTTATTTTTTAGCAGATGTGAAAGAAATGTTCAAATACTATACTTGAGAAAAAGTTAAAAGTGACATTCAAGTAAAAGGATGCTTTTGTAGAACACTGATATTGTAACATTTTGAGTAATCGCACTGCACTAAATGTGTCACTTCTAATGCTGGCACTATGTCACTTGACTCAGTTCTGCAATCCTCACCAGGCAATGCAGCACTTGGCAACCAACATCCAAACCTTTATGTTTAAAGGTTTGGATGTTGGTTAGCTTAGATAAAAAGTTAAATGCTTTCTATTCTAATTCTAGATAAATAATAATTTTCAAATTTGTCCATCTGATTAATGGTGACTTGGTGTGGGCCATTACACTATGTAAACAGGAATAAGAAGAATCTATCTGAAAACTACCAGGTGCAAAGTATTCAATAAAATATAATTATTGCATTTTATCCATCATCATCAATCATTTTACTTCTTAATATAGTAATTTGGCACAAATCTGGTTTAGTATTTTATTACAAAATGTATTACAAAAGTAATTTTAAGTAAGCACATGTACTCTTAATTTAAATAGATAAAAACAGGTGTCTGTGTCTTCCCAGGACAAGAGCTGTGGACAAACAGTTGCAGTGGTGAAGGACAGACAATTAAAACACTGGTCTGTGTGACCTTCGACCATCAGCGGTGTTTAAAAATGCAGATTGTGACGTTTTATTCACTTGATAGGAGAGGCCTGTTGGTTTTCCTGGCAAGAACCTAAAGGAAAAAAAATCAATTAATGTAGACACCCACAAGAAACACAGAACATGTTACTGGCATAATTCACCATTTAATTATTGAAAGGCTCTAATAATAAAATATGTTTTATTATTATGTTGAACTTAATTTTTACTATGCAGACTAAATCTATGTAAGAGTTTGGGGATGTGGTGAGCTGTTGGGGTTCGGTAATGAGCATCATGATTTGTTTTGTTGTGGTCTATTTGTACGAAAGAAATGTCAAAGTATGGATGGAATGAACCCTGTTGAAAAAGAGGTGATGCATCTCAAGCGATCCAGAGTAAAGAATATGGATTTATGTCGATTTCTGGATGCTCTGAGAAGTAAAAGCAGGTGGCTTACATGTACCGAGTCTTTCCTCCAGAAATCCAATCTGCTCACTCAAGGAGTCAATGCGGTCAAGCTGCTGAAATGAGTAGGACAATAAAGTGGTTTTCTCTGACATGCTCTCGTCTGCAGCTGACAGTGAGAAGATGCTGCGGAAAGGTGTCAATGCCATCTGTAAAGTCTGCAAAAAATGTAATGCAGTTAGACTCATTTCAACATTTATAAGTGATTTAAAATGTAACCGCTTTACCTTTTCCAAAAGTTCGACTCTGTTTCTAAGATTTTGTACTTCTTCTGTCACATTCTCCGCCAGGTTAAGTCTTTCATCTGGGGGAAAAAAACAATGTGGACAAACAAACCCCAAATCCAAATGAACAAATTATTGACTTAAAAAATATAAAAAGGCTTTTTACATTTCTAAAATAATCCCAGATGTGATATACTCCATAGTTGAGAAAGGTGAAATGGGAGCAGGGACAGGGGGAGAACTGTAAATGAGTTGATAGAGTAGGAATGAGTACACTTATTAAGCGGCCAGGAAAAGAAAGAAAAATGTAAGACAAAAATGTAGTCTATGACAGTTCAGAGCGGTCAAACAGACAGTGCAGTTCTTGGGCCATCTCGACCCTGTGTTTGTTTGCAGTCTCTGATGTCTGCATATGTAACAGATACTGGAATGTAGTCGAAAGCAAAACACTCCCCCTAGTATTGAGAAATGCTGATTCCAAGGCTTTCTTGAATACAGTCTGAAATATGCAGAGATGCTTGTTTTTTTTCAACTAGCAAATTCAAGCCGATTTAATCTTTCATATCAATAAAATTAACAACAATCGTATAGTAATACAAAGGAGGAACAGTCACTACACTGAAATATGCTGTGAATGTATGGCCTTGCGCACTAAGTCAGAACATTTCAATGAGGGTTGTCTCTCTCTGTGCATACCATTTTTTTCTGTGTGTGTTATGTTTCTTGGACACGATTCAAAGCTTGTTTTATGTAAAAATAAATAAAAACATGAAGCATATTAAGCTGTCATCAAGAATGAATCAAGTCATTTACCCTCATTCATGTTGCTTTGCACCAGTCGCAGTGCATTATTACTCACGGTACGAGTTGAGAGCGGCATAGCGCGTACCAAAAGTAATAATGAGCCGCAAACCTGGTCATTTTTTGGTCTTCTTTGCTGAAAAGTCTCAAACAACGCAAAAAACACTTTTGGTATCTTTGGTATCTACCAGTATGAGAGTGACCCCCCTCTGCAGGCCCAGTGGTAGGAGGAGGAGGTAGAGGAGGAAGGCTTTGGCACGAATGGCCGTCTCCTATCAGTCTGAAGCCGTCTCTGCACTCACACCGATAGCTGCCTGCGGTGTTGACGCACTTGTGAGCACAGGGCCGCTGCTCACTGCACTCATTCACATCTGCAATACGAGAAACAAAAACACTAAGCCTTATACTGTTGACCAAGACTTTCAGTACCCCAGCAACCTTTTCGACTGTTTAACACTTAATATGATGTGACCTATACAAACACCGATCAGGCTTAATATAACCACAGACTGTGAATAACACAAAACCTGTGAATGGGTGGGTATAGCCAAAGAAAATGTGCAATTGCACTGTTGTGGGGTGTTCTCAGTCTGCATTGGATTGTGCAGTGCTTTAAAAAGGGTAAAAACATGATGCCCAATTGTAATGATAACGGCGTGTCTATAGAATCAAGCAGAAGTCATACCTCACATGACCAATATTAGGCTGGTGGTTATTGTAAATCAGTGTACATGGTTTTTGCTTTTTCTAATGCTATTTTGGCAATAATTGAGCGCACCTGAACTAAACCACGTCACATTTTATTTACTCTGTAGTTGAAGTCGCTTTAACTTCATTACATTTGCATGACACGTTTGTACACCTTTTTACCTTTCTGACATTGGTGGCCTCTCCAGCCTAATAGACAGGCACATTGGTTGGGTTTATAACAAGTACCACCATTCATGCAAGTTTGTGTGCACACAGCTGTCAAAACAAAACACAGAGGTATATGAAAATGTGAACATATGATTTGTGAAAATGGAACAGTTCTAATTGAAATTACCTTGGTTACAGTTGTAAGAATGAAACCTCCTCCAACCAGGACAGCACTCTGGATAAAGACTCGAGTGCAGTGATGCTCTGCTCACCTGCTTGTATGCTACAGAGTACACAGTTCTGTAAAAAACAAAGAAGTGGCAAGATTATTGAAAATTGCTTTTAAATTCAGCAAAAAGCTGAGCCAACAAAAATGGAGTGATGATCCATCCATCCATTTTCTTCCACTTTTCCATTGCAGGGTCGTGGGGGCAGCTGTTGGAGCTGCCCAAATCACATAGCACCAGCACCTATGGCTCCTCCTGCAGGTGGTGGGTCCACAGAAGGACGGCCTCATGGTTCTAACCGGGCCTGTTGGTCTCTCATAAGGGGCTTCTGAACCGCTCTTTGTCTGACTCGTCACCTTGGACCTGTTTGCCCTGGGAGACGCTACCAGGGGCACGAAACCCCCGACAACAGAGCTCCAGGATCATTCGGGCGCTCAAACCCCTCCACCACGTTAAGGTGGTGGTTCCAGGAGGGTATTTATTTGATTAGGACAATGCGTGTGCATGAACTCGCACACACACTCAGAGGGGGCCCTCTTGTACATGTTTTATGCTGTGATGGAAACCGAAGCACCAGGAAGAAACCAACCCACCACAAAGCGCTCTTGCTGTGAGGCAAGAGTGCTAACCGCTGCACCACTGTGACATACTGTATATAGTATCAATCACAGATGTCTTTATGCTATGACGATAAGAGCACTAGTATACATTTCAGAAATTATGTATATGTTCTATATGACCATCAAGTTACAGTTCAGAGGAACTAACTTCCAGGATTGTGTTAGTGATGAGAGACTGAGACCAATCCAATGCAAACTTAGATCTGGCTGAACTACTAACGCAGCGCAATGAGAGAAATGCATCGAACATAAAGAACGACTACAAGACTGCACAACTAAAAACAGAGTGCATCCTTCATAAATCTTAAGCCTTGGGTTGAATTGCAAAACAATGATACTGCGATGTTTTATGGTTTGGCAAGAGTTGAAAAAACTGTCCGAGAATGCTTCGGGGGGGCAGACCTGAGAACATGTAAAGTGTGGAGGGAGACGTCGTCCAAAATAAACACAACAGCGGTCTCTGTGGGCAGGCCGTTCATTTCCCGTAGTTACACAAAGTGCTTGAGATCTGCAGTAGATTCGACTCAAAAATGTGGCACCATGACCCGGTCCTGTGCTAGCGGTTTATTTATGACTGCTTTTCTAATCCTTCCTAAACCATCATTTACATTCTAATTAAACAAATACCCCAGCCAGATCGGTTAATAAAGGTAATCTGCTTTGTTGCTATACTTTGGGCTCACTTGTATGTACTGCACAGACGATGCCCCCGACACAAGGTGATGTAGGGCTTGTGTGCCGCCTGGACATAGGACTGTGTTGCCATGACGATGCTGTGGCCGTGATGAAGGGCTTGGCCACACACCCTCCTCCTGGAAGAGAAAGAAAGAATAAAGTCAAATTGTTAGTAGTCAACTCTGTATGGTAACTTGAGTGTAAAGTAGGGGCCGAGATAGAGGGGGGCCCTGGGTGGTACTTGCCCCGCCTGGAATTTGACTGGCCACCCAACTTCAGGTAGTTCCCTCCCCCCCTTGTCCACCCCCTTTGTCCTGCCACTGGCATAAAGTCTATGGTCGGTCTATAAAGGTTGGGATTCACTCAGTCATCAAAGGAGCTAATATTTCTAGAATTCCTAGCACATAAATTAATGGAGATTTTAAAATGTAAAATACTGGAGTAATCGTGTGTTGGATGTGTTTACCAGAACTAATATTTTTTTTTCCACAGCTCTTTCTAGACTTTATATTATTTTAGAGAATAACTGAAGCTACACTTCCCCTTGTTTTTTCAACTCCTTTTACTGTTAATACACTTTCTTTTTTCTACTAAGATATTAAAAACGACTGAAATTGTAAATGCTTTAGCACATACCGATCTATTGCCTGTCTGGCTCCACAAAATTGACAGGAATTGTTGCTGACCAGGTGTTTTTTGTCCAATAAAGTGACAGCCAGAGGAAAGGTTAAGAGAGACATAGGCCAAAATGTTTTTATGTCTTAAGATGTCAATAAAACGAAGTGATCTGACCAAATAAGGAGACTAATTCGAAAAGGAAGTACTGTGTATTAGCATACCCGTAGTGAGCATAGAACTGGGGAGCGCCCATCACATGAAAGATGAAAAGGGAGGCGTGGAGGAGCAGCACTTGGTTCATGGTCTATTTCTTTTCCCACGTTCTTGAACCCTTCAAATCTAAGAGCAGGCCGGGAGGACAGCAGGATTAGAGTGGAAGGCCGTGGACTGTGGCCAAAGTCCCCCTGAATCTGTCGGCCAAGAGGACAGCTACAGCTACCTGTAAAACAGATCAGAAATACTCGTATTACAATGACAATTACTGTGGAGAAGTGGTGACAAATGCATTCAATAAAAATAATCAGCCTTCCCTTGTCATAGGTTAAGCTTTTCGACTGAAACAATGAGTCTTTTTTTTTATTTTATTTTTATGTCTGTCACAAAGATCAACACCGTAGTGGAGATACTGTAGCAGTTTGGTGCCGTTTACCCTTGAGGCACAAATAAACTAACAATCAATAATTAGCAAACCGTGTTTGGCAATTAGGCCACACACATATAGAAAAAAAATAGAAAAAAAACAATAAACAGAGAGAGATAAGATAGACTTTATTGGTCTCACAATGGAGAAAATCACTTGGAGAATGTAGAAGTAATAGTCATTAATAGTAATAGTAAATAATGATCCATTACTTACATGAATAAATTGATAAATTCAGTACGATAAACTGCATAAAATCTAACACGAGAGCAAACCAGTTGGCAGTTTTTTGAGACCTGAAATAACTTAAATAACATAAATTCCAATATTTAAAAGGAATAAACATTAAATGTATAACGCCTCGTTGTTGTTGTTTCTATTCATTGCAGTGTATAAGACATTGTAGTACGAGTATGTCTGGTGAAATGTCTGAGCCACATTACATGCTGGTATAACATGTTTCCTGGAGAGGCCAGGAGAGGGTGCCATTTTGTAGAACACATTTATAGCCTATATCTGCGGAACCATTATTATCACATCGGAGTTACATCCATGTCAATGAAGAGTTCTTTTCTAGTGCATGCAGGAGATATGTGATCCTAAACAAAACAACAAACCGTGTCATCACCGCACCTATGAGCGTGCATAGCCTATTCCCACCGCACCGAGGGCAGTGCGAGAGACTACATACAAAAAGCCATATATCACAAACCGTACAACTGAAGTTCAACCTAGCGTCGCATGTAGTCCTACTGTCGACTACGCAGGGAGTGGAGATACTCGTAAAAGTCTCGTTAAGTTTGGCCAGAAACACCAAGTCTTGAGTAGCCACGGTCTTGGTGCTCACACTGACAGAGAGCATGGGGGGTGATGAAGGACCTCCTCTCTCTCGAGCATCTGGGGGTCCCGCTGCACTCTGCTTGATGGGAGACCCTCCGTGACGTCATATCAGGTCTATACCGCAGGGGCTTTGGTTTAATTAATAGAATTACACGCGCGCACTGAAAGACCTAATTGGCTACACAATGTTTGGTTTAAAATACATAGACCTATAATTTTAAAGTTGAAATTCATATTTTCTGTTAATAACCAGTGTATCAAATAACGAAAAATAACGCAAATTCGTCTTACCGTTTAAATAAGTGCGCGTCAGGTGCGTGTGCGCACTGGGGGTCAGCGGCAGCCATGAGCGCGGACCGCTGTGGCAATCTTGTGGAAGACTCCAACATGATGCAAAATGATTTTAAAGGTGGCCTCAGTGGTTTCAATACAACCTTGCCGTGATTTCAAGGTGCTCCTGTGAGTCGAGTGGCGAGAAAATGAAATGTCTTTGGGCGTTTTTCAGTTGCTTTTTATGCAGAGCTTCCTGTGGAACGCAGGAATTGGACGGACAATCCCAGAACCGGATATCCTGTGAGTGTTCGATGCTGATAAAACCATTCTCCTGTACAAACACTCTCCATCCTGCTTAGACCACGCTACACGTTTGATTTTAGAGCATTTTTCTACCCAAGTTGTGCATTTAACTGTCTTGGAGAACCTTGGCCTTCTCCCGTCGTGACCTGTTGCTGCCATGGCTGATCAGAGGGAAGCTGTGATGATTTGTGAGTGATTTCATATCAACACGGTAGCACACTATTCTTGCAGTTTTTGTCAAGTATGAGCCTACACAAGGGGCAGTAAAAATGACACTATTTGAAATACAATCTTGTCAGGCTTTTAGTGAACTAACCTCCAACCAGTCATCCATAGCATGACCATCTATCAGCTTGCTGTTTTGCTCACAGCTCATCGGGTCAGTTGCAACATGTCCTAGAGCCTAAGGTGTTTGATATATGACATTTCTTTTAAACCATTGGTTGTCCCTATTTTACAAAATAAAGCTGACCAACGGTGGTGTTTTTATTTTATTTTATTTTATTTTTTATCATTATAGTGTATTACTGTTATTGCTGCGACTGTCGGCACAGTGTGTAACAAAGAGGCTATGGCTGGGCAAGGCAACTTTACTTATACCGCATATTTCGTACACAAGGCAACTCAGTGCGCCTATGTACTCATTTGGGGATGCAGCTGTTCATAGGTAGATTAAAAATGTAGCATTCAGTTTTGAAGTTGTTTGTGAATGTGCCATTATGCATGTTGTACTAATGGAAGAGGGAGGGTATGTCTTAAAAGGAACTCATTCATTCTTTGAAATCAGGACTTGGCCGACATAACTTGTGCATATCTGAGTGTCCATGGTCCACATTTGTCCAGCGAAGTTGTGGGAGGGAAAAGTGAAGCAGATCAGCACTTCCTCTTCAGGAGGAAACAGGAAAAGCCTGGAAGAGTAAGATTTTGGAGCTAGCAAACCGAACAATAAAAATCTCACTCTGACAGGAAACGGACCTGCGTCAAAGGGTCTGACAGATTTTGGTAAAGGGCAGCAGTGGTGACCCATTGGGATATTAAAGAAGGATGCCTGTGTGCCATAACATTTCAAATGTTAAAACGTTTGATTCATGAACTCTTAAAAAGATACAAAGTTTTCCCTCTGTGTAGATGGGAAAGCTAATTGGAAATGCCATCCGTTTGTGTGTGTGTCTGTGTGTGTGCGTGTGTGTGTTTACTACAAGCAAAATATTTGTAATTCAAGAAAGCATCATGTCATTACTCTGGTTTAAACTGCGATAATATTATCACTCATGTGAAGTTGTGTGAAGACAGTGGACACTTCGCTGTGATGCGCTGCATTACCACAGGGAGCTAGACATCCTGTTGTCCACTCTTCCCTGTCTGGCCTTTGTCGTAAAAGGTGAACTTTTCTCATATCAGCCCACATGTATATTGTCAAAAACATATTTAGACTGCATCAAAACCAGATTGAAATGTATTTTACAGTTACATTTGGCGTGATGTTTAGACATTTTTAACTAGCAAGGACCACGCCACAACCAAGTGCAATTAAGATTTATTCACGAGAATATACTGTGGAATGAGTCTGTGGGTGAGGGCTCCGTCTCAGATGTGCCCAGCCCTTTGGGACCCCCCCTCCAAACAGAAGAATTAGTGTTGAAAAATAAAACGGACACAGGGTCGACAGTTTCAAACAAACTGGGATGACGAGGCTTGGCTTGGTATACATGGCTCATGGGTGATTAGAGGCGTGGTTAGGTGAATGCAAGTGTGGTTGGTATACAAAGTGTGATTGGTTGAGGCGTGGTCCTGCTCCTGACCCTAGTCAATAAATATTAACTCCATTTATTGTTGTGTTGTTGGATATCAAAGCACGAATTAGTACTAAAGGACACAATTTAGAAAAAAATATCTGTTTTGATAATACACTGTACTACTTTATTTGTTGTGTTGTTTATGTTTACTTTTATTATGTTTTATATAGTAGTTTTATATGTTCTTTATATTTTGCCTTATATTTTCTTAATTTCCATTATTTTCTATATAACTCTACACCTGCATACATGCACCTATACTGCCCTACAAAGGAAAAAAGCAGTAACTACACTCTGGGTGAAACTGAGAAAACTGTCTATTTAGTTTTTTTGGTGCCCTGTCAAAATGGTTTGACCTTTATCATTTATTTCTTTTTTATTTTGTAGCTTTTTATGGTAGAATTATTATGGGTATAAAACACAAACTCTAAATTTACTCTAGTCCCTAAAAATGCACATACTGCACTTTTCCCTTGTACGAGCCTACATTCCACATATGGTTATACAAAGGAAATGTGCAGTATGTGCGTGTTTGTTGTGTCAAATGCAGATTTTTTGCTTTCTGGTATTATATATATATATATATAGTATATATAGTAAATGATCTGCGTCAGTATCAATCATCATTTGAGATGTAAAGTAGTTCATGTAAAGCATTACTTTCTTATGGTAAGTGGAATCCATATACTGTATTAAGTGTATGTATAATGTATATTAAGTACCTCATTTTTATAAGAACCCAACCAATTTTGACTTGAATCAAAGTTATTCAACAAACAAACAAATCTAATTTGAATTTAAATGTTAAACTTTCTACAAAAATAATATCTAAAAACGAAATGTATAAAAATATTCCATGAACCATATCATGGTTTTTACTTTGATTAAACTTTTCCATGGATAGTTCCGTTATGTGGCTTTTTCGACCATCATCTGGTCCTGTGACGGCGCCATAATCACTTTTTTGACCATTCGAAATACACCGCAGTGAAGGCTGATGAAGCCAAGATGGGTTTGCTGGAGAGGAGTCCTGGTTACCACGGCAACCTTAGTGGAATGCGCAGTAACTGTGTTCCCCTTGGTTTTTGTGTCAATTTTGTAGTTACTGCAAATTAAATTATGGATTTTCTCTAAAACAGAATAGTTTTGAAACAAACCACTTTGGTACAAGATAGTACAGATGAGAAGAAGTTCAAATCTGCTCTTAACTAAATTTTGACAAACTATGCAGTTACTGCCTTTTTCCTTTGTAGGGCAGTATACACGTGTTAACTCTCCTCTTACTCCTTTTGGAAGCATAGTAACAAAAACAGGGAGAGACAGAGAAGAGGTTATAGTTTGTCTAAACAACCATTAATGTCTACATTCAGACATGAATTAGAAAGAACAAGAACAATTTGTTACATTCATATTTAATGTTTATAATATTATCACACACAAAAATCACATATGACATTGTGATGAAATTGGTCCAAGGGCAAGGCCAAAATATAAGCCTGTGTTTCAACTTCGATACATTTTCCTATTCCCTCCTTGCTCCCACATGTCATGTGATAATTGTAATAAAAAATCAATAGAGCAGTGCATATATAGTGTTTTGGTTGTCATGGCGACGTGAAAAGCGACCTCGCTCTCTCCTTGTGCAGCTGAGTTTTTTGCCTTTTTCTGTGAACTGCATTTGTGGTTTCTGTGTTCCACATTGTTTTTCTGGATACTTTTGTACGTCTTTGCCGTGTTTTTGTGGAGGTTTGGTGGATTTGTTTACTTTGAGAGTCTAAAATGGTCCTGAAGAAAGCAGCTTTTTAAAGGTAAACAAAATGCTAGCTTATCAGCTAAACCCATTTGAGACCTACACATTTCTTCTTCTGAGACAATGAAGAGGCACCAAGAGCCCCCACAGCTGCAGCACAGTGGAGGCATCACAAGAGGAGCTACAGGAAACAAAAAAGGACAAACGAGAGATGGTGAAAGACTGTTGCGAAGCGGAGGGAGCGGAGGGAGGAAGAGGAAGGAGGAGGTGGAGCAGACCAGTGCAAGACACCACGCTCTGAAACAGGGACCAACCCAGGAGGCGCAGCACCATCAGGATCAGAGGAGACGGAGGGCAGCCAGCCAGGTTTCTTCCGAGTGCTACAGTTTCCCGGACCTCCAAGGTCATGCGGGTCAGGTTGACACACAGTGGCAGCGCGGCTCAGCCGCAGCAGCTCAGGACTAACACCTGAACACTATTTCGTTGTACGCTTGTACAATGACAATAAAGCACTTACTTACTTATATATCAGTGCTGCTGTCAGAAGAACCACGTGACTCAGTATAAAATGTGCCTTGTGGTTGTGGTGAAAGATTTTATTTTTTTATTTGATCGGGACAACACACATTAATGAACAATCATATATGGATTTATTGTGGTCATACCGCCTTTGCTCTGCCCAATCCTGGCAGACCTTGGAAGCTAAGCAGGGAAGGGCCTGGTCGGTACTTGGATGGGAGACCGTTTGTTAACACCAGGAAGCCTAGTGAATGTATGAGTGAGTGAGTGAGTGGTTGGTGGTGGTCGAAGTGGCTCGCTTCCTTTAGTCTACCCCAGGGCAGCTGTGGCTACAATAGTAGCTTGAGGAGGAAAGACACGCACATCCGACGTACTAAACCAGTGTGCTGGATCAAAAAAATTACAATGGAAAGAGGAAAAAAGATCCGCAAAACTGAAAAATGCTCACCAGTTTTATTGCTCACACCAGAGTTACGTTTCGGGTCTAGCCCTTCATCAGACTTAAAAAAACAGCTCTGACACATCTGTTATATACACATGGGCTAATAGTGTCACGTGTACCCCGGGGTATCTCTCTAAATGTTTGTAAATATCTGTAAATATTCTTGTGTATATGTAAATAGATATTGTGTCTTTGCACTATGTTGTGGTTGCACTGGTCCACCATCTATTCTACTGCGCCTGTACACACCCACATATGTACATGTTTGTCCTATTATATGTTGACCAATATGCAAAATTCTTCCCGTAGTCATGTGACCTCTCAAACACGTTAAGACTGAAAAAAAAACAACGGAAAAAACCTCTGGAAAACGTTTATATTCAACCGCAACTCTAGAAACTGTACAGCAAAGTCAACATTACAGCCATTTGATCTTCTGTCTGTCCTCGGTTTGACATGATATCTAAGACTTCACCGTCCTTTACTTTAAGCTTTTTGTGGTTATTCATAAACACAATAGAGTGAATGTAAGCAACTTTGGCATTTCACAGCAAAAAACCTTTAAGACACTAAGACTGACAAACACTTTTCTCTTCTCGCATTATCTGTGACAGAGTTTGGTAATCCTGACTTCTCAGCCTCAGATGAGCACAGCATGAACACCAGCTAATGTGCCAGTAAACATGCTGTTTGACGGGGCCCAGCGCTCCGGCACTGCTGTACAGGGCTTTATGGGCAAGCACACTCTCATAACTAAGTCTTAGCGAGGCCCTAAGGGCGCTAAAAAAAGAGAGCAAATTATTACACAATCAAAATGAATTACAACGGATGAGAACAGATTGTTTTGAAATTATGAGATCCAACCAAAAATTATAAAAATATACAGTGAACAAATTCAGTCTTCTCTACCAAAGGGATAGTGCTTATGCAGTAGTGCATTTTCTAGTGATATTCAACCATTTTGATTTAGATTTGTTCGCATCTTGTGTAGCCCAGAAGAATTTGTGCAATATATAGATTTGAATACGATCATTTATGTCCCAACATTTTAGCCAGATGATGTATTTGTGAGAGCTGATGCTTTGGTGAACCAATGCTGAGGTGGTGATGGTGTTTTTATGTTTGTTTTCAGACCCTGAGATGGTTCATAATATGATATGTCAGAGATGTCACTAGTCTAGTGCATCTCTAGTGACTAGACCATGATGAGACATGTAAACAAGCAGAGCTGTTTTAATGTCTATTCACTGAGTGACAGTGACTAATATGGACTAGAACTATTTTCTCTTTCTAGTCATAATTTGAGCAGCAGCGGTCTGGATGAGCCGTAGCTGTTTTAAAGCTCGTTTAGACAGGACAGGCAGAACAAAATGAAGTCACTTTGAATAAAAATATATTTTATTTTGAACTGTTATTACACAATGTTTTGTTATTATCGGCGTTTGCCTGTAGATTTTTTCGCAGTATTCAGTTTGTCATTGTTCAGAGATGGATTCATAGACTTCTGTTTTTATGCATTGTACGATCTGTTTTACCTTTTGGCTGGACACGGGGACAGTGCAGGCACAGGATGTGAGGAGGGTGTGGTGCTACTTCTCACTCACAAATGCTATACTCACAGACAAACAACACATACATATGAATGGGCACTAAGAATAGATTTGACATTGTAAACACCTAATTCACTTGAGGTAATTTAATGTTACGAGCACAGTTTAAAATCCTTATTCTGCTCAGGTTAATGGGCTTGTTTTGAATTCCTACAGCTCCTGACAGGAACCACATTCCATGCCTTGAAAATAGCGGCTAACACAAAGACAGGAAATGATGTGAGAACACTTCCTTTCCGTTCCCCTCAGAATTATCTCAATGCTGCAGACTGGCCCTGCATGTGCTCCTCCCGCTCAGCTACTACCTCAGCGCTCTTTGAAGAAATGCGTCGGGCAATGGCAACTTCTTGTGCACATATCATTTCACTTAACCTTTAACAGCAAACCTCAAGCAAGAAACGTATCCAAAGTCAAGGGTATAGCCTGGCTGTGATTAGTTTCCCCAACTGGATCCACCTCAAGTGACATACATGTAGACGTCTTGTTGGTAAAAAGTGGTGGATAAAGCTAAAACATTTGTCAGTGTATTTTGTGCTGGGATTTAATCCAAACCTGGTGTGCCCTTTGACCTCGGCTTCATGGCATACTGCTGCAGGGAATAAAAATCTAACTAAAACTCACTGAATTGTTCATGCTTTGTTTAATTCTTGCAACACTTAACTTTTCCACAGATGTTTATTCTGTCATGTTTCATTTCAATATAACAGATTAGGAATCATTTTAGTAAAGAATTTGTACAAAACTCAGCAATTTCCAAAGTGGAAAATAAAATCTCTTCCATCCCAACCGTTATGCTTATGCAGGTTATCATTGCCTCTTGTATACAAAGATGTGGCCATCTTTACATAATACAGTCATCCTTGCGTATTTTAATATACAGTTGTATTTATTTATTTTATGCTCTTTAGAGGACTGGTATCATTAAACACCAACATGGTGGTGCCAATCACATTTACAGGGGAATCAAGGGGCATGAAGGTTCATTCAGCTAAATCTCCAGAAACAGATCTTCCGCTTTGACTGTTGCTTCCCTGTGTTGACGCTGGAATAATATATGACTCACAACACAGGCCGATAAAGCTGTGGATGAACCGAATTGGGAAGAGCTAAGCCATGGTGAAAAACCAGTCAAAGATTTGTTGAAGTAAGTTGGTCCACGACAGTGGTCTGTTTGGATTGCGGATATTATGCTTTGTTGTTATTTCTCCATAAGTCAAAGTTGCAAATTTGATGCTCATAATGCATTATTGGGGGAAATCTTTGCTCCAGTTGCTTCAAGATCCCTGTAGGTGTCTCCACAGTAGGGGCATGTGAATGAATTCTGCTTATATTTTTGAATCACTGAAGAAGAATAAACTCTCCGGAGCCCCCTGAAATCTTCTTCTTGAACTTGCAAGAGTGAAAATGCCTGTTCCAATTATAGCTCTGGTGGTACGTGGAACTAAGGTCAATTATTTTTAGGTGGTACTGTGTTTGAAAAGTCTGACAACCACTGTAGATCATTGCCGCTCTCATTCCATTTCATAAGGAAAGGATTGGAAAACAAACGTTTTTTTCACTTTATGTGACTGGACTGTTGATGTGCAGGTTAATGTATGAGACTTTAGACACCTAAACTGTGCAACCCCAAAGAAGCCTGATAAGGTTTTTAACAAGTGACCACTGGCTCGTCTGTCAGTCCATGCACAGTGATTCATCAGCCGGAAAACTGAAAAGGCATAAGCCACAGTGTGAGACTGCTGACCACAATAAAGCTTAACAAGACCTATCAACACATACAGCAGTGGTTTATAGTACTCCCATTGGATGTTCAGGGTATTCCGAGGCGCTAGTACTCATAGTAACATTTTGGGAATAAGTTTCAAGTTTATTTCATAAATTCATGCTTGAAGTCAAAGACTGAATATCAGCAAGAAATTACAATAAAAACATTATTAGTAAAAAACACAGAACATTCATAAGATCACCCGTTCAAGTCCTGTACCACTGTTGGCAGCACAGATTTCCAAATCTTCCAGTGCGGTACTTGTAACTGTACTTCTTAGAGTAGTTTCCAACAGTAGTGTTTACTTCTACTTTACTAATAATAATTTGAAGTAACTTGCTTGAGTAAACAGTTACTCCACCATGATTAAATCTGTAAGTTACAAAGAGTTTTTATTTTTTACTTTTACTTGTGTCGCTTTTTGCGTCACAACCTCTTACTTCTATTTGTTGATGAAGACTCACACATATACAGTACATATATACATAAGTAAATGCACTTTCTGATCAAAAGACCGAAGAAGCTTCAGTAGCTACAAGCAAAACGTCTTCAACCAAACTCAGTCCAGTCGACGATTTAAAGCTTCACAACTTGTGAGGGATATTGACCATCTGAAAAAGAAAGACTGCAACGGATGTGGCAGTATGAGATTTCTAAAGTCTGAATATAGAAGTGATTAGGTACAGAGGGGATGTTTAGCCAACGACAGGGGCTCTGAACACAATAGGGAAGCTCCCTGTGCATGTTTATGAGATGATGATAGGCAATGCACTCCACTTTTTTGGTCTGCCTGTGTGATGCAACAATAAAAAAGAGTTATAATTTAAAGTCCATATTATAAGAATTCAGAGTTTACAAACATTTGCATTTTGTAAACATGTTTAACCTAAACAGAAAAATAAACAAACAAAGGCTATGCAACTTGTTCATTTGTGATAGGCCATCAATTCATCCTATGCTGTAACCTCATCTCAAACGTTATGAAACTTACTCATATAATGTCCAAAAGTCCAAAGCACAGGGTTTTTGTGTGCTTGTAAAATATATAGTTACAAAGCAAAAAACTGGGGGAAATGTGGGGGAAAAGAATAAAAAATTCCCAGTGCTTAGAACCCCATCTACTGGCGATAAAAAGCAAGACAATTATACACTGACATGCACAACAGACAAGGACCCATAATAAACAAAATTACCTAAACATATGCTTGTATAAGAGAAGAAGAAATAGAAGAGATTTAAAATAAAAACACTTAATTGTTAAAACTGTCTGAACATTTGAATGGACATATATGATAAACAAAAGTGCAGATATATCACCTACAAGTAAACATGAAAAAAGGAAAAAACCTGCACATTAGGCTACTCTAATTAAATGCTTTAAATCAGTATGTTCAATTCAAACCAGATTGTATAGGTTATGCTACTGCTGCGCCTGGTGCCGAAAGTAAAAATCCCACTCATAACTTCCATAGACGTTCTCAAAACCCTATAATTCTTGGAAATATAGATATAATTATAGTAGTACTGATGAAAAAATATATAAATAAATACTACCATTAGACAGTTTAATAGCTGATGACATAAACGTTCCTTAAAAATATTAAACAAGCTCCACAAGTTATTAAAACAATAAACTTATAAGAATTACAATATTTCCGATATTTCAGATGACCGGACTTCAGCCCTATCTGCCGCAGAGGAATCCCTATCAACAAGAACAGGAGGTTATAGAACATGGAAGATTCGGTCACTGCTTTTGTGCGAGCTAAAGTCCGCAAGCGTGGCTAAATCTCTTAATTTTGGAATGATGGTCTCTCGGCAGAGTTTTATAAATCATTTTCATTTCCTTTTTGCTTGTGTATACAGAAAGTGTGGGAAATGGGAGACGACCTACTTCACTTTCTCAAGGTCTAACAACACTTATACCAAAACCAAAACAAGACTCTCTGCTCCTTGACAATTGGCGCCCAATCTGCCTCCTCAATACAGCCAAAACATTTTTAGCAAATATTCTTGCCAGTAGGATTAAAAATGTTTTGACCCACATAATCAATGAATGTCAATCTGGATTTCTGAGCAAAAGACATATTGCTAATAATATTCGCCTGGTTTTCGATCTACTAGATTACTCAGATTTTATTTATGATAACGGTTTCATCTTTTTTTTTAGACTTTTATAAGGCTTTCGAACACGTTGTAGTTTATTTTTCAGTCACTTTCCAATTTTGGCTTTGGGTCTTTTTTTATCAGAAGCATGCAAACACTTTATTGTAATTGCAACTCATCAATTATGCTGAAATATGGCACCTCCCCACGGTTTAATGTGTCCCGTGGTGTCCGACAAGGGTGCCCAGCTGCGCCTTACTTGTTTTTGTTGGCAGCTCAACTTCTTTCTAACTTTATTACAGAAGGAAACGTATAAGGTTTATCCATTGCAGGTAGAGAAATTCTGATTAGTCAAGTGGCAGACGATACCACTTTGTTCCTAAAAGATGAGGAACAAGTGCCCAAGGCTTTACTTGTGATTGACTCCAAGACGTCTGGTCTTCGTCTAAACCTTAACAAATGTGAATTATTGCCCATAAAACCAGTGGTCATATATAATATTCCTGTAAAATTAGAGATTACTTACCTCGGAACAGTAATTACGAAAGACTAAACTAAACGAAGTAACTTACATTTTGACCCTATAATTGATAAAGCAAAAAAGGTTAAATCACTGGCAATTAAGAGATCTGTCGCTGAGCGGCAGAATCCTGTTAACTAAAGCGGAGGGAATTTCCAGACCGACGTACGCTGCTATCCCTATGAGTGTCGACATAAGTAAAAGCAAAGCTATTGACAAACTGCTATATAATTTTGTATGGAAAAATAAAACCCACTATATAAGAAACTCTGTAATAACCAATCCATTTAATGCCCTTGGTCTAAATTTCTTAGATTTCACTTCCTTAAACTATACCCTTAAAATAAATTGGCTACGTAACTTTATCAATAGCCCAGAGTCGGTCTGGAATTTAATCCGGGGCGATGGTGGCGCAGATGGTTGAGCGGGTCGTCTCATGATCGAAAGGTTGGGGGTTCGAATCCCGCCTCCTGAAGGTGCATGCTGTCGTTGTGTCCTTGGGCAAGACACTTCACCCACCTTGCCTCCAGTGTCTGTGTACATTGGTGTATGAAGGGGTGAGAGGTTCCTTGCTGTAAAGCGCTTTGAGTGCCTAATGTAGGTGGAAAAGCGCTTTACAAGTTGAGGCCATTTACCATTTAATCCACAACTATATCTTTTCCAAACTTGGTGGACTTCCTTTGTTACTCAAATGTTACTACAAGGTGGAGAATTTGCCTGTCAAACTATCTAACTTTCACAAACAAATGCTGTTAGCCTGGTTGTTAATTTACAAGCATTCATTTTCTCCGCATACTTACTTCATCTGGGACAATGGTAACTTTATGTACAAAAACAAACTTTTTTTTAATTTTTTATTTTTTTATTTTAACTGGGTCGATTCTGTATGTGTGGCAGCTCCGGAATGACAATGGACACTTGATGAACTATTCAGAGTTTCTATCTGCTTATACTATTCCGGTAACTACAAAAGAATTCAGCATTGTAATAGATGCAGTACCGGAGGAAATCTTGATGCTCTTTAAGGGATACCACCGCTCTAACATGGAAGGACCCCCACCATCTCAGTCTCTGAAACTACAATAGGCAAGATTTGTTTTTCCTCTGTGTCGCTGAACCGTAATCGTAGAATCGGAACATTGTTTCAAAAACAGTTCACAACGGTTCCATACGTTACCCATCACTGGAGAACGTATGTTCCGAATATACCATGGAAAAAAGTATGGACTCTTCCCTACAAATATCTGATTACGAACAAACAAAGAGAAGTAACCTACAAGCTCATACATTGTTGTTACCCCGCCAAATATAACTTAAGGTCACAACTGGACTCAAACTGTTCATTCTGTCATATTGAGAGTGAAACGGCTTTACATTTGTTTTGGCTGTGTCCAGCGACTGCTGCCTTTTGTCAAATACATTTAAAAAATAACATCAAAGGTTTCACTTTCCGATACCAAGATAATGCTCTTTGGAATTAACAACAACAGTGGTCAATATTATATAGTCAATCTGTTAATTGCCAAATTTCACATACACAAGTGTAAATTTATGAACAGGAAGCCATTATTTATGATTTTCCAAAATGAGCTACGGCTATATATACAAACAATACAGAAGTCCTACCACCCTAAAGCTATGATGACCAAAGAGCTTCTTGCGCCTTGGAAAGTGTGTCCTACAAATACTTTGAAATTGCAATCAGAAAAGCGGTATATGACTAAGATGATGTTATGGCTATTCCTAACTTATTTACCATTAGACAAAAGTGACGAAAATGTGATAATAAGGTGACGTAAAAGTGACAATGTGATAAATATGCGATGAAAATGTGACAAAAAAGTGACTACGGTGATAAAAATGTGACGAGTGACTATAAGTTGATGGAAAAAGTAAATGTGACAGTAGTGTGACAATACTGTGTCAACTATGTTACAGTCGTGTGATCAAAACGTGACACAGATGTGACACAAAAGCGACACAGGTGTGACACAAAAGCGACAGTGTGACACAGATGTGACAGAAGGTGACAACATTAACAAAAATAATAATGTCATGGACAGCAGTGGGATGGTTTGCTTTTTATTATTGTGTGCGTTTTGTAATTTTTTTTGTATTCAGTTTGCCATTGTGCATGCCTTTTAATTGTAACCTCCCACGTAACTGAGACTGATGCCCCAATCAGGCACCTGCGCTTAAATGGACCCAGGTGCATAAAAGGAGGGAGCAGGAAGACGTCAAGGAAAAAAGACACACAGAGGACGGAGGCTCGGGGGGACGACACCCCGGTTCCGGCCGCATGGCTGCGGCAAGGGGAAGAGGTAGGGTCGTGTGCCTGGGGCAGCAGGCTATGTGGCAGAGGAGGTGAACGCGCAGGAACATGCAGTGGCGGCGAAGCACCACCCCCACGCTGAGAACCACCCCTGCGACCGGCTGGTACCGGTGCGGTGCCCCGCTACTGATCTGTAGTGAGACGACCCCACTGGAGCTTGCGGCGAGACACCCCGCGACCCAGCAAACGGAGAGACGCCCCACGTGGAAGGAGCCGGAGACGCCCCGCGATCCAGCTGGTGGAGGGGATCGTGCCTCAGCCGGGGAGGCGCGCAGGAGGAGGCGCGTGGACGCGGCGTGAACGGACGCACTGTCTTAACTTTTAGTTTCCTTTAACAAGTTGTACCCCTTAATCTTTTATGGGCCCACTGTTTCCTGTTTTTTTTTTAATACATTTTTAATATTATAGTTCCTTTCCCTTTTTTTTTTTTTTTTATTGGTTGCAGCCACCTCTCAAATCTAGGCTACCTGTGACAATAATAAAAAACTATCATTAAAAACATAACCCCTGGCAGTTGGTCACTGTAAAAGCAAAAATACAAAAATTACAAAGCCATTTATTAAGATATCACTAAGGTCACTCCATAATTTGACTTGGACAACTGAAACACATGTTTGTTTGGCACTAGTTCGTATTATTCCAGGTTCAAACCGAAGCAAACCTCTGAAATTATAATGTCCTCTTCTTAAACTGAAGACGGATTAAATGCTAGTGGGGAGGCATGTGTTCTTAACACGAAAAAATACAGTAATTTCCAACATCTTTAACATGACTAAATCTATAGCCTTCATTTTAATTGTTTGGATTTTTATAAAAAGTCGATTAGTTGATTCCCAGATGTATTATTCTAATTGCGCGTTTCTGCAGCTTGGGTCAAAGTATGTTTCTAAGCAGAGCCAAAAGGGGACGTGGGCCTTTGCCCACGGGCCCGAGCTCAATCCATGGGCGATATGGCCAAAATATAAAATATTTTTTCAACTTTTTTTTGACTCAGTTTGGACGATTACGATTTTAATCCAGCCCATTATATTTATATTTATAATATAGTCAACACTTTGTATTCCTGTTTTAAATATTTCATGTACACTCTCAAAAGAAAAACGTCTTAATAAGCCATGGAGTTTTCAAAAGCGTTTTAGTTTTATAATGCTCATGCCTCGAGCTCGGCTGTGACAACTGTCTCCGTGGAGACTCAAGGGGAATGGGGTGGAGTTGAGCCTTTATGTTTCCGTGTATACAGTGGCTTTTGTAATATGCCCCTCTACTATTTCACCGATGCCCTTATTGGAGTACTAGACATATCCAGCAGAGGGCAGTCATGAATTGGAAAAAATACATTCTTACTGAAATTCAGTTAATAGGGATGCAAAGGAGTGGAAAATTCCCAGAAATTTTCCAGAAACCTTCAATGGGAACTTAAGCTTTTTCCTAAACCTACATTCCGATTAATGCTCTTTCTACACATTTCTAACGTCCCATTTCTTCACATGGATGAGTTCATACGTGTGTTTCACAACTTGCAGTGTCACTTTTCAGGGTCACAATCACAGAAATGACATGCTTTATAAGTTTCAAATTTTTCTGAGTTTATAATGTACTGGAGGAGGACAAAACTCATTTTGTTACACATTGAGAAAGAAAATCAGGTATCCTTCCCTAAAAAGTAGATAACTTTAGTGGTAGTTTTGTGATAGTTACACAAATGTCCTTAAAAATGTTATGGAGTTAGTATGCAAAACCAAATGATGATTTGGAATTTTAAGTAATTTAACTCTAAATACATGGTTCATTAAATTGAATTCAAGATTTCCTTCACTTTTGTTGCAACTTACTTTTTTTTAAATGTTTGTCTGGACCCAAAGCATTGTAAAGCCTGCAAAATAAATTGGTGTTCTATGGTGTTAAATGCTCAACCGTGAAAATACTACTAAAATTGCACCACGATCAATGTATTTAGGGAAATCGAATAAATCAAAAGCGAGTCTATATTTTATATTATATATACTATATTTTGTCTCACTTCATTTTCCTTTGTATCACATGGTTGCGTGGAAATTGTTTAAAATGGTTTACCTCTATGTAGCTTATGTCACTTCCAGCCTACTGCAGCGTAAACAGTATGCCATTTGGAGACTTTAATTTCACTTTCTTGTGTTTTATATTTAACTATGTTTTCTTGTAAGCTAAAGAAAATTAGGCCATGTGTCATGAACTGATACTGGGATAAGATGACATACAGTGGGAGGAAAATACAAAATACCCTTTTGTATTTCTGCCTAAATTGGTCATAAAATGTGGTCCGATTTTTATTACAATCACAAGAATGAGTAAACTGTCCTCTTAAACCAATACTACGCAAACAATTACATGTCATGTTTTTATTGGCCATAACATTCATTCACAGGACAGAGAGGAATAAGTGAGTACACCCCCTGGCTAAGAATCCTCCAAGAGCTAATTAGACAAATGTATGCAGACAGAGTCAGGTGTGAGCCTGTGGCTTAAAGCTGCCTTTGCTACTGAAAAACACAGGCTGGTTAAGGATTGTCTCTTATTGAGAAACATTGTCTGATGTACACCATGCCTCACTCACAAAAGGTTTCTGAAGATCTACGATCAAGAATTGTTGATGTGTATAAAGCTGGGAAAGGTCACAAAACCATTTCTAAACATCTTGATTTTTATAATGGAGACAGTTTTGTCATGGTGGAACGAGGACAATAAAACCCAAAATGCAGGACTGCAACAAAACTGGTGATGTTTAATAAAGACAAAATCCAAAATAACAAACTCCAGAAATGACAAAACTCAAACCAACCTGGGGCTGACGTAGACAATGACACGACAACAAGGGCACCACAGGGGTATAAATACATGAGGAAACGGGGCACAGGTGAAAGACATCAGGGCGGGGCAGGCAATTAACACAAATGAAGCAAAGCAAAATCACAAGGACGAAACACACGTCAAAATAAAACAGGACTATACCAAAGACAACATACAAAAACAGGGGAACAAAAGCTGAATCGTGACAAGTCTGGCACTGTTGCTTCACTTCTAAGGAGTGGTCGCCCTATAAAGATGTCTCCAAGAGCACAGCACAGAATACTCAATGAGGTAAAAAAAAAAAAAATCAATAACCCTAGAGTGTAGTGGCTATTTGTCCATAAACTTAAACAAAACAAATAATACAAACTTCTCAAATGGCCACTGAGGCTACGTCATGGTTAGGCTTTACGCAGGTTAGAGGTACCAAAATCAAGTAATGTCCATACCAAAAAATAAGTTTGAGGAGGTTTATTCACACATGGAAAGCAAGCTCACAGACATTTTCTGCTGCCTCTCTTACGCTGGTAAAAAACCATATGTCCTCGCAGCCTGAGGTCCCTCCTACCTTGACCTATTTATGCAAATGAACGTACCATGTGACCAATAAACAATGTAAATGCAAAATAAAACAAATTAACTTTAGCAAGAAAGGAAATAAATTAGGCTACAACTTGACTTAAGCCTAAAATAAACAAAGTGAAAAATAGCTCCAACACTAGAGTGTCAGCTAAAGACATGCAGAAATCACTGGCACATGCCAACATCTCTGTTGATACATCTACTATACGTAAAACATTGAACATGGAGTTAATGGGAGAACGCCACGGAGGAAAGCCATTGCTGTCTAAAAAAATATTACTGTACTGTAATATTCTGTGGACTGATGAAACCAAAGCTGAATTGTTTGGGCGGAACACACAATGTCATGTGGAGGAAAACATTTAACTGCACACCAATATCAAAACCTTATCCCCACTGTGGAGTATGGTGCAGGGAGCATCATGGTGTGTGGGCGCATTGCTGCCTTAGGGCCTGGACAACGTGCTATCATCAATGGACAAATTAACTAATGAATCTAAGTGCAATGAGTTTGCAATATTTTTTTAATAACGAAGTCCAAGGCATTCAAAATGCAATAATTCCACAACACAAATGGCAACCCGGACACCAGATAAACACCGTGACAAATTTCACACCTGTTACTGACAAAACAATCGAAGAGGTTATCTCCGGTCTGAGTTCATGTACATGCTGCCGTGAGGAATTACCCACTAGATTTCTAAAGTCTGTGCTGAGCAGCTTGTTACCACAACTTGCTCAGTTAGTTAACATCTAATTTGAGACTGGAGCATTTCCAAAGAGGTTCATGCCTCTGCGTCGTCCAGTTATTTCTGATAATGGACACCTCGTCGTTGTCCCTTACTTCACTTACTTTCTCCTGTCTAACAATGTGTTTGATACTTTCCAGTCAGGATTTAGGCCCTTCCACAGCACTGAGACAGCTCTGATCAAGGTGACAAATGATATCCGCATGAACACTAACGCAGGGAAAGTCTCAGTTTTAGTTCTGCTGGACCTGAGCCCTGCCTTCAACAGAATCAGTTTGTGGATGCAAAACAACTTTCTCCAACTAAACTCAGACACAACTGAGATCATTGTTTTTGGCCCACAGACACGAAGACAAAGTGTTATCAGTCACCTTGAGTCCCTCTCTCTAAAACCTAAAAATCAGGTTAGAAATCTAGGAGTAATCATGGACTCAGACCTGAACTTAAACAGCCACATCAAAGCAATAACATCATCAGCTTTTTACCATCTGAAAAACATTGCTAAGATAGTGTCAAAACCAGACTCAAGCCAAGGTCACAACTGCTCGTACGGGAGCGCGTGCGTGACATGCTGAATTTCGAGCCGTAGACTGGCCACAGACCTTCCGCAGAGGTTATTTAATTGTCATGTCAAACAAACTCTACGGGCACTGCAGACTTCTTATACTGTATGTGTCGTGCACCACATGCGCACCATTAGTGCGGCCAACGCACTTTCAGATATCTCATACGTCCGCCATACATGTCACATGTCGTGCCCGTTCGGCAACAGTGCATCAATTGCGCTTACTTATGTTTTTTTTGCCTTGTCTCCATTAATCCCAGTCTGTTACAAAACGTGTCCATGGTGGTGCGCTGGTTTGCGCTTGTGCTTCACAGCTAGAAGGTCACGGGTTCGCTTCCCACCTGCACGGAGCCTTTCTGTGTGGAGTTTGCATGTTCTCCCCGTGTCTGCGTGGGTCTCCTCTGGGTACTCCGGTTTCATGTACAAAAAGATCAAGATGAATGAGTGTGTCTGAGAGTGCGAGTGTGGGACAATGGATGGAATTTAGCCCAAGGCTACAATCCGGCGTGGTGTGTTTAAATGCATGAGTCCAATGTATGTTAATTAACATGCACTCCCAACCAAATAAACAATAAATAAACTGTATTGTGTTCTTGCAGCTCAAGGTGTCTTGTGAACTCTGAATGATATGAACCATCTTGGGCCCTAAGAACTTCAGGGAGTGGTCTCCTGAAGGTTCCCAGAGTAAATAATAAACACGAAGGGGCTGCGTTTCAGTTTCATGCAGCTAAAATCTGGAACAGTCTTAATGAGGATGTGAGACAGGCCTCAACTCTGACAATGTTTAAATCCAGGAGGAAAACAGTTATTTTTACCCGAGCATATGAAAACTGAAAGTATTTTATCTGCACTCTTGCCTTTGTCTGTAATTAATGAATTTGTATGTTGATGTTTTATTGATTTTATCTGCTTCCTTGTAATTGTATGCAACTGTGAAGCACTTTGAATTGCCTTGTGTATGAATTGTGCTCTACAAATAAACTTGCTTTGCATTGCTGTCGTCCATAAATCTGGCTTTAGACCTATCTACTTGCTCCTTGGATTTTTAACTTCCACAACAGTTAAGGTTGGACATGTTACTGCCAGTCCCAGACTGTAAGTTGAGTTGTTTGCTTTATTTAAATGTAGACAGGTAACCTACGTTTTTACCAAATTATCTTTAGAAACAATCTAACGTACATACTTTAAAATCATACATACAGTAAATGTATAATTTGCGTTTTTTGTTTGTTTTGCGTGTTTAACAAACAGGTGGCAAAAAAGTTGAAGCACCACCTTTGGACGTTAACTAGCCTACGTCATCTGGAACGGCTCTTGAGCTAACTCTCGATACCGAAGTGCTGTAAGCTAGGATGTGCATTGCAACTACATAACCTAGCCCAAACAATTTGCCTTGTCCAGGTTGACACCGGCCGAACGCCACTAAACAGATAATGAAGCATAGAAGGAAACACGCAGTCTTGCTGTGGATGCTTATTTGTTCAGGCCTGGCCGAAGCTATTGAGCCCATCAGTACCAGCATAGCCGTGGGAATGGCAGCGGCTCTTACCGGCTTTTTAGCCAGCTATCCAAATATTCTCTACTATTTCCACGAGTGTTGTCGGCCGGAGTGGATTTCTTTCAACAAAACAGGTTTGTTTTTACAACCAATTTGCATTGGCCACAAGTGTTGTATCACGCATTAACTTGTTACATACAAGCAATGCCAAAAGCATAAAATAAAGTCGCGTAAGCATAGTTATGAGAGAAATAGCCACGGACACTCTAAAAGTAGCTAATTGCCAATTCCTTCATTTTATTATTATTAATAATATTTTTTAGCACGTTCATATCTGCCTTTTTTGGAAATCCTGTCACGTGACAGTCACATCAACGTTGATGCGGAAGACGTGCTTTGTGGTTGACGGTTAGCAGCTAGCCACTGTAGCAGTAATTGTCATTTTAATGCAGGCCATAGACAATTTCTATCTCATGTTACATCATTGCGACAATGAAAGCAGAACGCATATATCTGTTCTTTTATAGTATTTCACTAATCAGCGCAAATGCAAACGCGTTTGATCCAGTTACAACTACTGTGGTAGTGGGGATCGGTGCTACACTTGGATCTATCTACAAATATTTCCAGGAAAGTTGCAGTCCTAAATGGATTGTTTTCAATGCTACGGGTGAGGAATAACATATCTAGTAAACGTGTTGTGCATAACGTTGATCCTACATCAAGGATCAACGTTAAAATACAATAATGCCAATAACCGTTGAATTAACTGAGGGTAATGTAGCTCCTTCAGTCAGCCATGACCGGGTACAATAATACTATATTGTGGCTTTTCTCTTTTCTTGTTTTTTATTTATTTATTTATTTTACAACTGGTGGATATTTCTAACGTTAATTTAACCTTACTTTTAGATCTTGAGGTGGACATACAACGAAAACTGTTTGGGCAACATATTGCATCACGAATCATCTTAAAAGCTGTAAAAGGATTTATGAATAATGAAAACCCAAAGAAGCCCCTAGTTCTCTCTCTACATGGATGGACCGGGACAGGAAAGAACTTTGTTAGTAAAATGATTGCAGAAAGTCTTTACAAAGAGGGGATGAACAGCCATTTTGTGCATGTTTTCACATCTGAACTCCATTTCCCACATGCACGCCAAATCGATACTTATAAGGTATGCTGAGTTGCTGTTTTATTATTTGTTTGATTAGACAATTTAACTCTCATTTGTTTCACTCTAGTCTCAGCTGCAGCAATGGATCAAAGGCAATGTGACCAATTGCCCACAGTCCATGTTTATTTTTGATGAGATGGACAAGATGCACCCCGGATTGATTGACAGCATTAAACCTTACCTGGATTATTACGACAAACTGGATGGCGTGTCCTATCGAAAAGCCATATTTATCTTTCTCAGGTATTTTAATTTCATTTTGGTAATTTCTGTCCTCACTGGCTTTTTTTTTCTTGATGTGAACGAACCCAACTGCACCCCTCCTCGACCCCAAAAATCAGTCTAAACCAATAACCAAAAAAACTTAAAGCGACTAGAAATGTAGTAGTTATACTAAAAGAGCTATCGTAATTTTATGTTCATATTTTTTCCTGTTCTTGTTTTATAGCAATGCTGGAGGGGAGAGTATTATACAGACGGCGCTAGATTTTTGGAAAGCTGGGCGTGGCAGGGAAGAGATTGAGCTTAGTGATCTGGAAACGGCACTCTCCCTGTCAGTGTTTAATAACAAGAAAAGTAAGCACTCTGATCTATATTCTTTTAAAATACAAAATTACAATGTAATTCATACATTTTATACATCTAATTTTATGTTTTCTTCCCGATCAACCAGGTGGCCTATGGCACACAAGTTTGATTGACAAGAACTTGGTGGACTTCTTTGTTCCTTTTCTTCCCTTGGAGTACAAACATGTTGTTCAATGCGCCTTGGCAGAGATGGAGGCCAGAGACCTAGAACCAGACACCTCTATAGCAGACCAGGTGGCTAGAGATTTGATTTACTTTCCGAAGTCTGAGAGAGTATTCTCAGTCACAGGCTGCAAGACAATTGTGAGCAAACTGGACTACTACGTGTAACTCTGGAAGATGCCAATTAAGTCACTACATGCACTTTTTTAATGTGAGAGGCTATCTGCTGAATGACAGGAGCTAATGACTGCCTCTGGACTTGTATGGAAAACAAGTGATTAATTGTAAAAATGTGATTCAGAATTTTTGTTGAGTCCTTGACTTGATGAAAGAGCACAGTCAGCATAATAGAATGCCATCTTCTGTATGAGAGAGAATACGTTCAAGTCTTTTGAAATGCCTTACTACAATGTAACACCTTTTTGGTGTACAGGGCAACTGGCCTTAACTCATTTTACGCGGTTTAGTTTTTAGATCTATTGGACTTTTTTTACACAGATTGACAACCTCTAAATGAAAATGTTATTGCTCAATGGCTTTTGTTGTAAATTAAATTGCAGGTCACTATTTCTGTAGAGCTATAGATATGTGTTGTGATCAATTTCATTGTGTGCTAAGAATTTAAAGCAACAGCGCTCTGCTTTTTTACTTCATTTTATGACTTAGCTGTTTGGAAGTAAAATATTATGGCCATTTTAAACTGTTTTATAAGAAGGAGGGTGGTGGCTTTGAATATTAAATTTGTGGACGTTAAGAAAAACTACAATAAGACAAATATAATGTTTTAAAATGATAGAAGTGTGCTGGTCATTTTTGAGCTTGCTAGAGTAAATGAGTCCAGTATAAAATGGTTGTAGATGACATCTTACCACACTGGATCAAAGGTTTAGTTGAGTTGGGTAATATAAATCAATGCACTTCTGATAGTTTTGGCGCACACTCTGAACAAAACCCAAATAAAAGCTTTTCAATGTATAACTAACAATTTCACCCTGAAATTCATAAAATATTTTATGATTGTGTTAGTTTATTTTGCCTAGATATTTAGCAAGTCTAGTTTTTCTTCCATGTGGTGGTCCTTGTCATGAAGGAGGGTCATCCATATCACATTTGTTTGTCTTTCGCTGTCATTTCTGGTTTCTAAACTGTTTCGTCTGTAAATCTAACATATTTGTGCAGCCGAAAAGCAATTTGAATTTGTACAAGTAGGCTCTACATCTCAAGCACAGGTATTTGTTCTCATTGAATAAAGCATCTCAGTTTTATCTATATTCTGAAAAAAAAAAAAATTATATATATATATATATAATATGTGAATATTGTGAACTCTGTGGTCTCAGGTGAACTCTAAATGAAGTGAAAGCTTGTGTAAAGGGTTTCTGAAGTGTCTCAATCTTCATGACCAGTTCAGTGCCATACAATGGTATCGGGCTGCTTGGTCATTTCTCAATGTCAATGGAAAGGAAGATGGCTGTGCATTAAAACGATTTAACCAAGTCATGGGAACATGAGCACAAAGACTGTGCCGGAGAAATATGAATAAAATACAGAATAAAAAAGTATCCACAACCGTGGACTGAAGATAGTCAGGAAGTGACTATAGTCACTTAATGTGAGGGAAAAAAATCCTTTTGGGCATTAATAAAGTAATTCTGAATCTGAGTACAATATATTATAATTAAAATAGCAATTTCTCTGTGTTCTGTTCATTCAAGAATTTATCAAAAGGAAAATTATTAGAACAAATGAACTGATTTTGGGTTAGCAAAAGTCTGCGACCCACAACAATGGTATTGCGAACCACTTTTGGGTCCCAACCCACCAGTTAAGAAGCATTTTTGATGACTAGAATACCTGAACACATCAGATTGCAGTGCTTGAGTAAATACTCAACTTCGAATACAGAAAAAATTAGTTGAAGATGGTCTTGGGCAAGACACTTCACCCTACTTGCCTCCGGTGTCTGCGTACATGGTGTATAAATGAGTGTGCATGGGTGACTGGTTCCTTACTGGAAAGCGCTTTGGGCCTGATAAAGGTAGAAAAGCGCTATACAAGTTGAGTCCATTTACCATTTCCTCTGAAGAAGCCCTCTGCCTCAGGAGCGGTGGTTGGCTGTAGCTCCCTTGGTGCTGTGTGGCGGATCCCTGGATAGAGGTTTGGCGTCTGCCAACCGGTGTCAGTGTCCTGGTGGCTGCGGCTGATGGTGTTTCCTCACCTGGCTCATCTGTACCTAGACTCAAGGTTATGTCCATTATCTCAACATTGTGAGTGGGTGCGTGCGTGCCTTTGCCTATGGGAGTGATCATATGCTTCTATATGCAAGGGTGGGAGTGTGGGAAATGTGTTCATCTATAAAAGCAGTTTGTACAACAATTTTGTAAAAAAATACTAGAGAAAAGTAAAAATTATTAGACTGGCCAGACGGAAGCCTCTCCTTAGTAAAAGGCACATTCACTGTAATAGTCCTGAGTCGTCTGTGAAACTTACACGGCTGCTCAATCTCCGCTAGGGCTGCAACTAACAATTATTTTGTAATCGATTAATCGATTGCCTGAATGGTGTATGAAAATGTAATGTTTTAAATTTTTTTCATCACATGAAGATAAAATGGCGCCGTGAACTTCGACTAAACTCTGCTTCTGATTGGATGAGACAGACATTTATTCATGAAATGTACTATGTTCAAAACACTACAGACCCTAACTATAAAAACAAAGTAGGTTTTCATCAAAAATACTAAATTTGTATGTAATTTTAGCTCTGTGAACAAAAAACGATTACTAAAATAGTTGTCGACTATTTCAATAATCGGTCATCGATTAATCGACTATTGAAATCGTCGACAACCATTTTAGTAATCAATTAGTCGTCGATTAATCAATTTGTTGTTTCAGCCCTAATTTACACCTACGAAGCCTGTTCCTTAAAAGGGCAAAAAGGCGGGGCAGAGCCTCCAAAGAGCTCGATTGACAGGCTCTGGAGCACATGGGTCATATGGATTTTTAGACAAAATCAAACTCTTTGGAGCCAGGCTTTTAAGCTGTTCTAGGAAGGTCTGAAGTCCAATTAGAATCCTGTCTACCAAGTGTCTTTTGGAGTTGCCCCGGCCACCAGGGGGTGGTATTACAGCAATGTTAGCTTCCCGCCATGAGGACCATAAAGAAGCTCGTTCCTCGCCCATTGGGTGACACACTGGCCTGAGAACATTCGAGCGGCTAAGCCAGAACCCAGACTTTAACCTGAGAGAACATCTCTGGATAAGCATGAAAATGGTTGTGCATTGACGCTCCTCATCTAACCTGACTGTGCTTGAGAGGATCAACAGTGAGGAATGTAATTACAACCAAAGGTGCCTCAACAAAGTAATGAATAAAGGGAGTGAATACTCATATTTGTGACCATTTATTTTTTATCTTTAATACATTTGCCTAAATGTCTAAAAATAAACATTCTTTAAATCAAGTATTGTGTGTAGACTGATGACACAAAATTATTTAATACATTTTGGAATTAGGCCACAGCTACCACAGCCAGATTGTAGCGATATGTAAATTTTCTTCAGTTGTTCACCATACACCACCACATCAATATACTGGGTAGTGTCTTGCTTGAAGACAATACCCATCCACCAATTGGTCGATCCACCAATCATCATATTTGCTCAGAACTGCTGTTTTATTTGAAAAACTGCCATCTCACATGGAAAGTATCTTTTGTTTGGATTAAACTTTCATCATTTCATCAAATCCCATTCATGTAATTTCATTCATCATTCTGTTGAAAAGTTTCTCCCTCTATAAAGTCCACAGCTTCTGCCTTACCAGTTATTGTAAGCTGAAAGTTAGTCTTTGAACAAGAGACCTACACAAGCAGAACTGCATTAATGCAACCATCGTTCTCAGGGTTATTCGTCACCTGGGCATATTTTCCTAGAAAATAGAAAGAAGGATTCAATTAGAACACTATAAATAAAACAGAAATAAAACAGAATCAAAAAACATACCACTACGTATCAGTCCCTCTAGGATTTTGCAGGCAATTTTTCCAAAGTTGCCATGACATTTTTTTTTTTACTTTTCTTTGCATTTTACAGACATTTTAACCAAAGAGATTCTGGGAAATTATAAAAGACTAAAATGGGCACTGTTTATTTAGCTGTATCATCTATAACAGAACACATCCCTCTCCACAGATGTGAACAATGAGAGGAGCAAACAGGAATAATGGACGAGTGTCTGTTTATTTTAGGGACACACCAATACCACTTTTTCTAAAACATATACGAAGTACACATGATTTTACAAGTTAAAAATTGACCAAATTAGATGGACTCTGGTGTTGCTGGAGTGGCCGTGACTACACGCTTAATGCTGGATCAATGCCGAGTAAGAGGAACTTATCCAAGAGAAGTTCAACCAGGTTTATCGTATAGGACCAGGACTCAAATACACGACGCTGAGGCTGGATGGGTGTCCGGGGCACAGCATTGCCAACTAAGCTGTTGGGGCACTCTTCATTTCTCAAGATTTCTAAATTTAAATTAATTTGGATATGAAGTTTACAGAATAAACTCACCCCAGACAACTTTTCCGCCTTGTGTTACTAATCCCAGCTCGCTGACATTGACCTCTACGACTGTTCCTTTTGTGATGACTCCCAGGGCCGTGTAGAGAGGAGATGAGGGGTTCTTCTTTACACCAAGGATGGGAAGGCAGAAGGTGGCTTTAAGCTCCGGGTGTGTGACATGGGCCTTTTTAAAACGCAGACCCTAAAATGAAGAGGAAAATGAGGATGATGAGACTCTCAAAATCAGTGGATTTTTTATGTTGCATACAGTGCATCATACCATAGGTCTAATGAAGCGTTCATATTTGGGTGGTTTGCGTGTGAATCCATCACCAACAAAGCAGACTTTGGTGACCATTCTCTTCCATGCCTTTTTCTGTCTTTTCCCAGTTCGAACCACTTTGAGAACCTCTGTTTCTCCCTGGGCTCGTACTTTGGGTAAAGGCACTTCCCATTTGCCCTAAAGGGTTTTTACAACAATGCAAAATCTTAATAAATAATAATCAAAAAGTTGTTAACTATATTGGCCAAACTCACAGCCTTTTCTTTTCTTTTCTGTTTGATCATGTTGGAAAGAACTTTGGCACGAGACTGTCCTTCTCGGTCCAGCAGGTAGGCTGGTACAGCTCCTTCTGGTGTTTTGTCATCATTTTTCTGTTTCGTCTTCCTCTGTTCGTGCATTTTAATGCTACATGAAATAAAATAAAAATACAATTAAATAAAATATGTCTATTTAAGCAAAGCTAAGGTAAATGAGTTACAAGTTTGGGCTTCATAATACTGATTTATACATACGTTTTCTTCATCTGTATCTTCTCTGCATGTCTCTGCTTGTGGTAAAGTTTGGCCTTTAAACCAATAAGTTTCCTGGCTTTGTGGGACCTTGCATGTGCCTCACGGCTTTCCTTCTTTCTTTTTTTCTCATGATGATCAAGGCGGTAACCATGCCGTTTGCGGTGCAACTCAATGTGTTCATTCTGGGGCTGTAAAAATGACATAAATGCCACATTTCAAAACAGAACAGTAGCTAATCCCAAGCCAACAGTACAGAAAAAATGCAAAGCAAAGGATAAACATCACGTTGAAAATCAATCATCACTCATCACTCAAGCTCTTATAAGATATGGCACTATAGATGTAAATAATCATAATTAATACATTTTTAGCAGCATTACACACAATCCCTAACAGAGTGGTAAAATGGCTTTAATCAAAAATAAACACAAGGATTATCAGATATCAATTGTTTGGGTGAACACAATGTGAAACACAAACATATATATATATATAAAAAAAGAGTGGAATAGAACTTGTTGGCCTCTGGAGAAGTTGTTGAGACATGCAGGACTACTGCACAAGCCTTCGTGGATGAATAAAACTATGTAACATTAAGATTTCTATTAAAAAATGGCACAACGTGAGTGGCCCTTCATTATCTGTTTTAGTCTTTTGTTTAGCAAACAGAATCGGGTTTAAGCATACACGTCTCCCTCCATGGTCAACGCAGAAGCACATGTGGAACATGCTAACGCGACCTGCTAACAACTGACAACATTTCGGTTGATAAACTAATAAGGAAGACCTGTTAAACTCTCACCATTTTGTCTTCAGGTTGGCCTTAAACCTTTTCTTGTTTGACTTCTGGCAATACCAGAGGAAAAATACGTAGTTTGAGGATGTATTGTTGGGCTTGGGCGACTCAGATGTTGTTTTCCCGAAGCCCCCACAGTGTAGAGGAAGTACGTCACCAGCGGAACAACAAAATGAAATTAAAATAAAGAAACAATTACATAAATAACTAAAGTAAAGTCGTCTCTAAATTACTTTGGACAATATACATGTATGTATTTTACAGTAAATAATAAATACATGTATCTTACCATATGTTTTGTGGATGGTGGAACCAAAAGCTGGGGAAGTGTTTTGAAACGGGACCAAACGTCACATAAGACGTGACCGTGGATATTTTAAAATCATGTTTGATGTAGCTAATTTCCAGTATTCATAATAATTAGACAGTCATAGGTATAGTATGACTCTTAAGTTTCGCTTACGATTGTGTTCTTGAAAACGGTATTTTTCGTTCTTCTTTATTTTCATGTACCCAGCAGAGCAACATGATCAAGATGATTTTGGTAACCATCGCTCTAAATGGCTATTATCTCTGAAATACTTATATGCATCATCAGCATTGTATGAATATTATGTATCGTAGGTAAAGGGTCTACCTCAGCCTAGAGTCAGGGTGATCAGGCTCATAAAAAGAAACTTTAACTTCCTTCCAGGTGAGTGTCGATCTATGTTTTATTACGATGATTAAATCCTGCTTGTTATCACGTGGTTCTACTCTCTGTTGTATTTCATTCTGTAGATGATGTCAAATCTGTGCGAACTGTTGTGTCTCCTGACATATCCAAGTAAGACCATCTCATTGTAATTATGATGATTGTTATAGTAGTCATTCTACATATTATTAATTTCATTGGTAGGATCAGAAACATTGGCATTATGGCTCATATTGACGCAGGCAAGACCACCACTACTGAGAGAATGCTGTTTTACTCGGGATATATAAGGGCATTAGGAGGTGAGGTCATATAACTTACAATAATGTATTTATTTTATATTTACAAGTCGCTGTTGATGATGCTTTCAGATGTCGATGATGGAGATACTGTCACTGATTTCTTGGCTCAGGAACGAGAGCGGGGCATCACTATACAGTCCGCAGCTGTCACATTTGACTGGAAAAATCATAGAATAAATCTCATAGATACACCAGGTAGCAAGTATTTGCTTTTATTTATATATATATATATATATATATATATATATATATATATATATATATATAGAATAACACATGAATATAATATGCGTGTGTGTGTGTGTATGTTCATGTGTTGTTCTGTTGGTACAGGACATGTGGATTTCACTCTGGAAGTAGAAAGGTCCCTTCGTGTTCTGGATGGTGCCGTTGCAGTGTTTGATGCATCTGCTGGTGTTGAGGTTTGCATGTTGCTTCTGACCATTTAGAATGTCTTCTATTGATAAAATTTGTAGTCTGTGTTGATACTATGTTTAATATCCACAGGCCCAGACGATGACTGTGTGGAGACAAGCAGAGAAACATCATGTCCCCTGTATAGGTTTTCTGAATAAGATGGATAAACCTACAGCAAAGTAAGTGCAGACAACAAGAATTTGTGTAACTAACATTTTACACCGCGTTTCAATAGACTAGATCTTTTGTATTCTATTTTAGCTTAGATTTTTGCATTGAAAGCATTAAAGAAAAGATGCGAACTACTCCAATCCTGCTACAGGTAAACTGCCAAAATCATTTGTATTAATGAAACATTATTGTATACTCCAGGCTTGTTCTATTTATTTCTAAATGGTCACATTTATATAGCACTTTTCTACGTTCGGCACTCAAATCACTTTACACACGGAATGTACTACTTCTACATCACTGTTATAGATCCCAGTTGGCTGTGGGAAGAACTTTTCAGGCATTGTTGACTTATTAACTAATCAGAAAGTAATATGGAAAATGCATGAAAAATCAATGGAAGATGATGGAAGTTGTTATGAAGTCAGGCCCCTGGATCAGACCGATGACTCAGCACTTCTACAGGCTGCCAGAAAGGCCAGAGCCACTTTAATTGAACAGGTAGGACAATAGATTGGACTATAATGTACAATACGGACTGTAAACTTCATCTAACATTAGAATAATTAAATATGGCTTCTGTTTTCAATTAAAGGTTGCTGATTTAGATGATGAATTTGCTGAACTGTTGTTAACAGACTTCAGTGAAAATTTTGATGAAGTTCCCTCCAATAAAGTATGTTTTGGGTGAAATTACAAAGAGGATCAAATGTGTAGCTAATTTGTGTTTTGGTTTTTTACCATTTTGTGTTATTTCCTAGATTCAAGAAGCTTTGAGACGAGTGACACTGGCGCGTAAGGGTGTTCCCATCCTCTGTGGAAGCTCTTTGAAAAATAAAGGAGTTCAGCCGCTCTTAGATGCCATCATTGCTTACTTGCCAAACCCAAGTCAGCGTCACCATGATATCATGTGAGTATGCCTTATTTTCTATGACTCTTTAATGATAATAATTTTCTTCTCTGGGCTTATTTTCTTCCTGCAGACAATGGTATAAAGATGACTTATGTGCGTTGGCCTTTAAGGTTATACATGACAAGCAACGAGGTCCTTTGGTGTTTGTCAGAATATACTCTGGGACTCTGAAAGCACAGTCAACAATCCATAACATAAACAGAAACTGCACGTATGCACTTTATGTCCGAGATTAATATGACATACCAAATGATATTAAACAAATAAAAATGTCTTCACAGTGAGAGGATGAGCAGACTTCTAGTACCATTTGCTGATCAATTTGTGGAGATTCCTTCAATGACAGCTGGAAACATTGCTTTGACTGTTGGCCTGAAGCAGGTACATTGCACTAATGTTCTTCTGCCAGTATTTTAAATGAACCACTTTAAAAGCAAATGTATTTATACAGTTATTCATGTTTGTCATTTAAGACAGTCACAGGAGACACTATTGTAGCATCTAAGGCCTCTGCAGCAGCCGCACTACGTAGAGTTCAAACCAAAATGGGTAGGAAAGGAGATGCTGTTGATGTTATCCTGACAGGTGTAGAAGTGCCGGATCCAGTGTTTTTTTGCACAATAGAGCCCCCTTCCATGGCCAAACAGTCTGGTTTGTGTTATTGATCCATGTTGTCCAATGTGCATTTTTCTGATGTAAAAGGTATTTAAATAAAATGTAATGTTTCCCCACTGAAAGATTTGGAGAATGCCCTGTATTGCCTTCAGCGAGAGGACCCCAGTCTGAAAGTACGTGTTGACCCTGACTCTGGACAGGTAAAACCCATCATTGGATTAACTTGAGCTTTTCTTAGTCCGTGTTTCTGCTGCAGTCGCTCAACTAATTATCTGCTTTCCATCCACAGACCATTTTATGTGGGATGGGAGAGTTACACATTGAGATAGTCCATGACAGAATAAAAAAGGAATATGGCATTGAAACTCATCTTGGCCCTTTACAAGTGTCTTACAGAGAGACCATTACCCAAGAGACCACAATAAATGGTGGAATAGAAATAATGATGCTTTGCCATCTTCAAAAGGATGCATTTTTAATTTGTCTTAACTGTCAATGCTTATGGCGTAGATACCCTTGACAGGACCATAGGAGGTCGAAGACATGTTGTGTCAGTGGAGCTCACTGTTGGATCTACAAATGATGTCGGCCCGAGCACATTTACAATTGAAAAAGAATTACAAAAGCAACTTTCTCCTGATTTAAACGATGCTGTTGAAAATGGAGTTCACAGCTCATATCTTCAAGGTCATCCATTTGTTTTTGTTTTTTTAACGAATAAACTGGTATAATATACATTGTTTTACATTTTTAGGTCCCCTTCTGGGTTATCCAGTGCAAGGCGTGTCTACTCTAATTCAAAGAGTCAACCTAGAACCAGGTACATCTCCAGCCATGGTGTCAGCATGTGTGTCACGTTGCATTCAAAAGGTGAAGCATTTACCTTACTTACATAAAGCCTAAAGTTGTCCTACATCTAGTCTTACTGTATTTTTTTAATTTTATTCACAGGCAATGAAAATTGCAGGGGCCCAGGTGCTTGAGCCGGTCATGTCGGTGGAGGTCATAGTTGGAGAGCATTACCTGGGCTCTGTGCTTGGAGACCTTGCCCAAAGAAGAGGAACTGTTCGGGACATTCAAAGCCGTTATGACAACAAAGTGCTGCTGGCTACTGTTCCTCTGGCTGAAATGATGGTGAGTTAAATACTGAATCTCATACATTAAAATGTAAACAGAAGTAACATTTTTTTCCCCCTTTCTTAGGGTTACTCAACAATTTTGCGCACCCTAACGTCAGGCACAGCCACCTTTTCTCTTGAGCTGGACACATATGAAGGCATGAACCCGCAGGATCAAAATGTTTTACTGAAAAGACTGACTGGGCTGCTCTGATTTAAAGAAAAAATCCAAGAAGACAAACGCTGGGTAATATTAATGTGAGGATAGTGTGCGATCACATTTTATTTGGAATATGAATTTAGTAAAATCACCCAAATATTGATCAAAAATACAGTGCAATCCAGAAATTCAAGACATTCAAAAGCAGTATGATCAACCTTTTCAAAAGCTAACTTATAAAAGGCAGCAAAGTATTCCAAATATACACATCAGTTTAAAAGAAAAAAAACAATTATTTCCCTTTCAGCCACATCCTAATTTTATTTTCTTAGATCCCCTTGTACTCATGGGGACAGTAACTGGAAAATAATGGTTCTGCTGGAATCCCACGCCTTAAGACAAAATAAATGAATAAATACTTGTATGCATAGGTGAAAATATTATGAATTACTAGGGATTTGACTTACTCCACCATTCGGCATCGATGGATTGACAGCCTGTTATAAGCATCATTGAGGTCTGTAACTTCCTTGGCGCTCCACAAGCGCTCAGCCACAGCACTTGCACGAGGCCTACACCCAAAAAAAAATTAAAGCTTAAGAAATGGGCAACAAAATGGAAAAGGAAATACCATTTAAAAACATACCAGAGTCTCGGCGTCAAGTTGGTGCCATCTACATACTCCCCCCATAGACATGCCTCGCCACCGATCACAAGCGCTTTTTGCTCTTCAGTTCCTGTTTTGGGATGAAAAAAAAAACAGTCAGTATTTGGTACAACGCTACTAATAATTTTACTCATAATACAAAGTTGAAATGCACAAAAAGGTTCAACAGGCTTACTCATATTTGCGCAGAAATTAGACTGAGGGTTGAGGGGGATAAGCAAATGAAAAAAAAGAAAGAAAAACTACAGCAAGGATGGATGGGAAAAAATGTATAGCATCCAAATATGAGTGTAGAAACAGATACATTATGCATCAGCAATCAACAAACCCTGAAAATCTTGGGGGTCAGCTTTGTAATAGCTGTACCAGTCCTGGCCATAGGAGATACGGTTCAGGTACCAGGGAGTTGACAGCAAGGTGTGGTAACCTGCTGAGGTAATCTCTGCCATTTCATTCTGGTATTGCTGTTGGTTCCCTTTCCAAACGTGGATAATTGTGTCGGGTTTCAGCTATACAGTACATACATAATACAATTATTGGCATTTTATTTTAAAAGAAAAATGGATGTCAATGTTAAAACACCCTTGTTCTCTCTCGACATTCAGAATGGATTAATAAAAGTTACAATTTAACAAATTGCAAGGTCAATGTACAACTGCACCTGACGCCCCATGTTGCCACTCATTTGGTCAAACTATGCAATCATGAGAAAGCCTGTGTACTGCAAATTTGTTAAACTGACCGTCAAAGTTTAGTGGCTCAACCTTGTAGTACTTCTGCCAGTCCTGGCCGTAGCTAATGTAATCTAAGTACCATGGGGCAGAGAGGACGGTGGTGTATCCAGCTGCTGTCACTTTGTGCATCTCATTCTGCTGATCGTTGCCCATCCAAACGTGAACTACAGTGCTTGGATTAATCTAAACAGTAACAGTTCATGCAAGTGTTGCCATGTACAAAGTACATTGTGCAATGTGTATAAATCACAAAACACAATGAATTATTAATAATAACAGAAATAGAATGAGTCGCTTAAATATTACCTTCACACCATTGTCAAAGACCTCCTGCCAGATCATATAGCCCTTATTGGTCTGGCCAACAATTTCCAATAGCCTATAAAATGCATTTGATTTTACTTTCTTTGTTGCATTAATATAACATATATTTTACACGGACGCAACCAACCTTTGAATGTAAAAAGACTCCAACTTTGTAAAGTCTTCACCAAAACCTTGCTGCTTCATGAAAGCCTGAATGTCTGGGTTGGACTTCCTGTTATGCAAGAAATATACTGCACAATACTAGTATTTACTATCGCTTCAGTTGCAGTAGATTGGTCTTACCAGCAGGTAAAATCCACCTCATCACCACCCAGATGCACATAGGCATCAGGAAACACAGAGCTAATTTCTTTGAAGAACTGTGTCATAAAATCATAAGTGGTGTTCAAAATGGGATTGACAGGTCCAAAGGTGCCAGACGGTGACGATCCTGAGTAACAGGGTGTAAGAAGATCTGGCTGACCTTAAAACAAATAATAGTTTTTACTTTGAAGTTATAAGAAATTGTATGATTTATATTAAAACAAGTAAATACTACCTCCTCCCCATGAAAGTGTGTGCCCTGGGGTGTCAAACTCTGGGATGACTCTAATGCCCCTGAGCCGTGCAAACTCAATGATCATCTTGACATCAGCTGGTGTGTAAACATGAGTGTAAGGATGATAAGCTCCCTGAAAGACAGTTATTTTGAGGCTAATGTAATAAAAATATATGATTCCAAAAATGGACGCAACAAACCTTTTGGCTTAGTTGAGGGAAAGTCTTGCTTAGATAAGGGAAGGATGGGTCATCCACAATATGCCAATGAAACACATTGAATTTGTTCATTGCCATCGTTTCCTAACAAAGTAGATAATAATGTTTGTGATGTGCATATGCCTTGTAACCGGAACAAGTAAAACCTCTGATGTACCAAGTTAGCCAGGATAACTTTAGTTGGCAGAAAGTGTCTTGAAGTATCCAGCAAGATACCTCTGTGTGCAAATCTGGGGATATCGCTGATTGTAGTTGCATTAATATTTCTCTACGGAGAGGATGACACGTGAAAAACAACACACCGACACACAGAAAATTGACCTTGAATGTTCACTTACAGTTCCAAACTCATCTTTAAAAACCAACTGGCTGAACGTTTCCAAACCTGCAAAGTATAAAAACATCTGCACTGTCAATGTTAACACTACAGGATCTTGAAAGGTCAAACATTTTAACATTTGAGCAGCATGTCATTTACAGGTGAAACTCGGGAAAATTAGACTATCGTTCAAAAGTTCATTTATTTCTGTAATTCAACTTAACATGTGAAACTAATATACGATATAGACTCATTACATGCAAAGTGACATGTCAAGCCTTTATGTCTTCTATTTTTGATGATTATGGCTTAGTCCATTTTCAAAATATTCTAATTTTATGAGATTTTTTATTTGGAGTTTTTACAAGCTGAGCCATAATCATCAAAATTATAACAAAAAAAGGCTATATAGATTTCCGTCCACGGATACAAACAACACACGCTGGTTGTCCTATACCGATATCGCAGACTTACACTCTGATGGCTTTTTCTGTGTTATTTTGGACACATTTCGTCACTGGGAGGAAAAAACGTTGTATACGGCCATGCTGGTCGCTGAGTGGATCGGCACATGCCCCGCTCAGGTTTGTGGCATGGTCCCATTTAGTGATAATATTCGAGTAAGTTATACCCGTAGTGACATGCGCCTTTTTATATCTGTAGACACCTTGGTGAAGGAGGGTCGACACGCCTGCCTGCCTTTGATCCGCTTTTTTTTGTGTTATTCCCCTGTCACTGGACATTTGGAGCTCCGTGTGTGAGAGCAACACCTCTACTGACGGACTGTGGTCATTTACGGTGACTGAAGCCTCTAAGGACTCAACAACAGAACTGTGAAACAAACCACGAACTAAATATGGTCATAACCATAACCTCGCTTTTTTATCATGTTTTTATAACTTTTTTTGTCACGTTTTTGTCGCTTTTTTGTTGTGTGTTATGATTGTTGCTGAACTGGTGAAAATGTGCTCGGTTAAGAGGTTTTAACTAAAAGAAAAAGTGAAATAAACTCAAGTCTTTGGTATAAATTGCCTCTAAACTATTTTATCAACAACGGACCTCCGAGCCTTAATGTGCTGGTGTTGGTCGTCTCCAGCTGGCGTTGATTGGCATTTTGTGTTTAACTGCTAAGGCGAACTGCTCGCTGTGTCATGAAAGCATTTTGCACTATTCAATTCAGCCGCCTCCTCGAACAGCTGGTTGTTTGTTTGTATCCGAGCGAAGAACCGGAAGTGCTTCTGGTACGAGACTTTCCAGCCCTATAAGCTCACCTGGTCACAGAATTGAAGTGCAGTGCTACCTAGTGGCTGGTGGAATACATACATAAAAGCCTCTAGATTGGCTCGTACAAAGCTTTTTAATACTTGTAAACATTCACGGTTTCTAAAAATGAAAAATGCTTTAAGATTGTTCTGCATTAAAATAAATAGGCCTACATTGAATAATACAACACAATGTCAACTTTACTTCTTTATAATGACCATAATTATCATAATTGTTTTACTATATATTATTTGGCCACGAGCTAGGCTAGGTTTCCTGTTCTCAAAAGTTATGCTGTGGCTTCATTATTTGTCAGATGTTTTGATGAACAGAATGAAACGTGTTTACAAAATGACTAAGGAGACTCTTTTGAACAGCTGATTTCCACATGTGCGCGGTTTCACTTTCCTTTCTGCAACGCTGAAGCAGAGCGGAGCGCGTTTTGTTTACATCCTGAGCCAGTTGTGGCGGCTATTTCCGAACATTTGTACAACTCATTTGGAAATTATGCAGTTCGTTAGCTTGACCTGGACATTCACAGCGAAGGATTATCTGCAAGATGTAGTTTATATTCGACGTAGCCGATATCAGCGCATTTTGCTGCAACTTTCTGACGACAGGGTTTGCATAACGGACGTCCATCGACAACAACAACGCCTTGGTCATGTTTTGGATCCTAAAGAGGTCCCACTCTGCTGACTTAAATAGTTTTTGGGTGGATACAACACTGGAGTAGAGCGTCCTTCTGCCGTGCTCAACTAGGCTTCCGAGTGCTGCAGTTCCCCCGACCTCCAAGGTCATGCGGGTCAGGTCGACGCACAGTGGCAGCGCGGCTCAGCCGCAGCAGCCCAGGACTAACACCTGAACACTATTTTGTTGTACGCTTGTACAATGACAATAAAGCACTTACTTACTTACTTACTTAAACTACCGGTGAGTTTACACGCCGTTTATGGCGTGCAGCGGCTCGTGCGTCAGCGTGCAAAATATCTGCGGTAAACCGTGGCTTCTGAAATTCTTACAGATAACCTACCGCGTCCTTTTTATAATCGTGGTAATCGTAAAACCGGTTAATCTTGACATCCCTGTTTCACAGTTTAAGTTGAATAACAGAAATGAATGCACTTAACGATATTGTAATTGTCTGAGTTTCACCTGTGTGTAAATGACTGACAATGTACAAGTGTGATCTATGTCAAAAGTCCTACCATGCAAGGCTCCCCAGACCTTTGGTGCTTTTAGAACTGCAAAGGGCTGATTGACAGTCAGCTCATCTGTAGGCACAATCATTTTTGATTAATTCAAGATGTTGATTTAAGACAACATTTTTGCAGGGTGTTCTTGACACATTTTACCAGTGTTGGGGAAAATACTTTGAAATTATATAGAATATTGAATACTTACCTTAAAATGTATTTAGTAACGTATTCCGTTACTTTGTCCAATCAGAGTACTGTATTCTGAATACTTACACGCATAATATTCATGATAAAAAACATGTAGCTACACTTGTTTCACTGCTTGTTACAAACCTATTTGCCACCAATTCAGAATGCATGAAAGCACCTTGCAAATGCCCACAGCCCCATTTAACATAGAGCTATGAATATACAACTGAAATGTAATTATTAACAGCAATGTATCCCTTTGATACCAAGAAAGTAACTTTATTCTAAATACTCTCAAATGAGAGAGTAACTTTACCATAATACAGTTAAGTCAAAATGAGTATTCAAAATACTCTAATACATGTATTCAGTTACTTCCCAACACTGCATTTGACGTATACGTTCTTGAATGAACGCTGTAGGTTGACCTGGTTACTTTTGCCAATTTGTACAGTTAATTCTCTACTTGCACTGGATATCTGAACAGCATAGGCCTATATGCTGTTTTTTTGAGTAGGCAATTATCGACTTGTAATCATTGTCAAGCTGCAGTAAACGAGACACCAGAGCACAGGGATGATAAGAATGAGGAAAGACGGCAATGATACTCACATGACTCGTCCGCGGACACACTGGGGTAAGCGTCGCAGTCCGTGTCAGGTGATGTGATCCAGACCAGCAGCTTCCCCAGCTCAGCGCCCTCTGTGCGCCTGCTTTTAGCTGACCACTGCTTTTTAGACCCGTCAAATATGTAGTTGTAATATCTGAGAAATTAACCGCAGGAAAAAACATGTGCAATTTTTTCAACAAAGTGAGTAGAAAAAAATATGAGTCGATCTCTACGCACCTTCTGTATGCATTTTGCAGAAGACTACAGCTTGGTCCAGCGGATGATTCTTTGGCGTCGACAATCTTGAAGCTGGCACTGCTCAACTTGAATGAAGTGTCGGAGAGATTCACTTTTTGTGGAAGAGGCCATAGAGAGCCATATTTAGAGTTCCCATTACGAAATTTGGCTTCTTCGTCAATATCATTGAATTGAAGTCCCTGACAGGAATAAATTGACAACAGGAGCGCGATCCACCGGAGAGGGGCGCGCATGTTGGAGGAAATCATCCGAGTCACAAGATCAAGCGCTGTTCTCACTCAGGATGCCAATATAGGGGGCGGGACTTCCCACGCGGAAGTCACTAAGCACACGGATTTAAAGGGACAGTGTTGGCCCCAATATACTTCAATGTGTTGGCCTCTTTTAACCTCTTAACCCCCGCCTTAACTGAGATAATTTTCTCCAGTTCGGCTTTACCCAAATCTAAAAACTTCCCGACTTGGGAGCAACAGGGTAATTAAAGACATCCCAACATCGCGTTTTCGTTGCACTTTTGTCTTGTCTGATCGTTTTTTTTTATTTTTTTTCCGCTTTTTGTCGTGTTTCGCCACATATTTTTGTCACTTTTTTTGTTATATTGTCATGTTTTCATTCTCGTTTTCGTCGCTATTTTGATGCTTTTTTTCCAAGAAGCTTTTAGATTTGGGTAAAGCTGAACTGGAGAAAATGTGCTCGGTTCAGGTTTAAATAGCACTAGAATTATATATTTGATTTGCACATGTTAACTTCAAATCCGGTATGTATGTTATGTTAACAGAAATATAGAAAATATAGGCCTAGAGAAAATATCCTACTTTCCCTACCAAGGGTGTGTCTGTATCAACAGTCTATGGTCTGTATGCCAAGTATTTCATTTTTTTGTTTCGATGTTAAAATTAACCACAACAAAACATTTCTCATGTCATGTTATTAAAACAAAATCACTCAAAATGGCTTGCAGTTTGATTCTTCTTCTTTGATGTTTAAATACAAACACATGTTAAAAGCGAGAACGTTTTTCTATGCCTTTAATTGCCATCACATCATGACAGTGTGAATACCTGACAGAAAATGACACTGAATCCATATGTTTGCACAGATTTTCACTTTTAAAGACAAGATCCTGATTGATATTACAGTGCCAATAAAATTTGCACTGACATCAATCTGGGAGCGCGCCGGCTTGAATCGCTCGGGGAGAGGTCGCACTTTGGAGAAGCATTTGCTGCAGATTGGATCAAGAACACTGCAGTTTCATTTAATGTTTAGTTTTGAAAAAGTTATCGGTGTTATGTGTTGCAGAATACCTCGTGTTTTTTTGTGATCGCCGCGTTGTTATTTAGTGTCTTTTTTGCCAGAACCAATTTTGGTTCTGTTCCGAACAGTGAAGGCGGGAGTGGTTCAAGATGTGTGGTATATTGCAGTAGTAAACAGTGCATGTCTGTGAATGACCACTAGGCGGTGCTATTGTAATGTGATGCAGTAGTGTAAAACGTGCGGACCTGCAATAAACTACCACCGGACTCGAGCTGCCTGTCTCAGCCTCTTATTGAAGATATTTATATATATATTAGTAACCCACAGTAAGACTTGACTAACATAAGTATATCAAGCTACAACATGGTGTCAGAAGTTCGGCTGCCGAGTGAAGAAAGACGACGGAGCGAGTAAGCTAACTCGAGACTAGCCCAAAGCTAACTGTTGCTAACAAGAGCGAGCATGGAGCAGTTCAAGCCGCCGTCGCCGCTCGTACTCACCGGCAATTTGTCTGAGGCATGGCGCAGATGGGAGCAAAGATTTCAGCTCTACATGACAGCCACAGGTGCGTCGGAAAAGGACGAAGAGGTTAAAATAGCCATCCTTCTTCACTCCATCGGCGAGGAGGCTCTAGAAGTGTACAACACACTCACCATCACCCCAGCCGGAGACGCATTGATAGTGGATGAAGTCCTACAAGCGTTCAAAACATACTGTAGCCCACAGAAAAATATTGTTTTCGAACGCCATCAGTTTTGGTCTCACCCGATGTCGCCAGGTATTACAGTGGACAGGTACATCACAGAACTACGGCAAAAGAGCAAAGACTGTGAGTTTGGTCAAAATACGGATGATATGATTAGAGACAAATTGGTATTCAGCATAAATGATTCACGCCTGAAAGAGAGACTGCTTCGCGATAAAGAGCTCACTCTGAACAAAGCTACTGAAACATGTAGGTCAGCAGAGGTGGCCAAGTCGCAAATTCAAGTGATGCAGACAACTCTTGTCATCCAAGATGCTTCGGTGGATGCATTGAAAAAAGCAACCGGACACGCACGACCAGGATACAACAGAAACAAGACCTTCAGTAACAAGCAAACAGTTTGTACAAAATGTGGAAATAAACACGAGCCTAAGCAATGTCTAGCTTATGGAGCAATGTGTCACAAATGCGGAAAAAGTAATCACTTCTCAAAAGTATGTCGAGCCAGTACTGAGAAATATAGTAGCTACAAGAAAACAAAGACTGTGAATAACATTGAGACAGAAATGGACACTTTGTACATTGGCATGGTGTGCAGTGACAAAAGTGAGGCGAAGAGCTGGAAAGAAACAGCCACAATTAAAGGTGTGCCTATCACTTTTAAACTTGACACAGGAGCTGATGCAAATGTGCTTCCCAAGTACATATACCACAAGCTACCAGGTCCCATTCAACTACAACCCACAAAAACTGTGCTAGTAGCTTTTGGTGGAGCCCGTATACATGCAGATGGTATTGTATTTCTTCAATGTAAAACTACCAAATGCAATGCTGTGCTTGACTTTCTTGTGTCTAAACAAGCTGATAAGGCAATCCTAGGTGGACAAGCTTGTGAGGAGCTGCAGCTGGTGAAGAGAGTAGAAACACTCACAGCCAAGTCACTGAAGCTGAGCAAGCCACCAGCCACCAAAGAGGAACTTGTGGAGAAATACACAGAGGTGTTCACAGGTTTAGGTGAGTTTCCTGGGGTTCACCACATACATATCGACCCAAACGTTACACCTGTCATTCACGCATGCAGGAATGTACCTCTCTCTATAATGGACTCGCTTAAAAAGACATTAAAAGACTTGGAGGACAGAGATGTAATAACTCCTGTCAATGAGCCCACAGAATGGGTGAACAGTCTTGTCGCTACACAGAAGAAGAATGGTACACTAAGGGTGTGTTTGGACCCTTGTGACCTGAATCAAGCAGTCAAACGCCAGCACTACTCCATTCCCACACATGAGGACGTCCGCGGCAGACTTGCAGGGAAATCCGTCTTCACCATTTTGGACGAAAAGGATGGATATTGGCAGATCAAACTGGATGAGTCATCTTCAAAGCTATGCACTTTCAACACACCGTGGGGCCGGTATCGCTTCCTCCGACTTCCATTTGGGATCAAATCAGCCAGCGAAGTGTTTCAACAAAAGAACTGTGAGACATTTGGTAATATCCCTGGTGTTTTTATCATAGCAGATGACATGATCATTGCAGCAGAGTCAGAGCGTGAACATGATGAAATCCTACAGAAAGTCATGGAGAGAGCGAAAGCAGCAAATGTGAAGTTTAACAAGGACAAGATTCAGTACAAAGTTGACACTGTGAAATACATGGGACATGTCATCACAGCAGCAGGTCAGAAAGCTGATGACACAAAGATCAAAGCCATAGTCAACATGCCCACCCCAGAGGACAAACAAAGTCTCCAACGCTTACTGGGAATGACAAAGTTCCTAGCGCAGTATATACCAAATGAAGCGTCACTTACTGCACCCTTGAGACAACTACTAAAGAAGGACACTGCGTGGCAGTGGCAGCCACACCACAGTGAGGCGCTGCAGACACTCAAAACGGCCCTTACACAAGCTCCCGTTCTGAGATTTTATGACCAAAAGAAACCATTAACACTGCAAGCCGACTCTTCGAAAGATGGACTTGGTGCGTGTCTACTACAAGAAGGTCGCCCAGTGTGCTATGCGTCGCGAGCACTCACGGACACCGAAAAAAGGTACGCACAAATAGAAAAAGAGTTGCTTGCCATTGTGTTTGCTGCCAAAAGATTCCACCAATACGTTTATGGAAGACCAGTGACAGTCCAGTCCGATCACAAGCCTCTTGAAGTGATAGTGCGCAAACCGCTATGCAAAGCACCAGCAAGGCTGCAAGGAATGCTCCTTCAACTACAGAGGTATGATCTCACTGTCATATACACACCTGGCAAACACATGTACATCGCTGATGCACTTTCACGAGCCATAACGAGCAGTGAAAATTACAATGCTAAAGAAAACTACTGTGAAGAGAAGGTTGTGTATGCTTTAGAGGCCACAGATGCCTTGAGTGAGGACACACTCAGCCAACTGAAAGCGGCAACTGCAGCAGACAGTGTGCTACAAGCTGTGCGTGAAAGACACATGAATGGTTGGCCTACAAAAAGGAAGAGTTTGGACAAAACACTCCACAGCTATTGGCCAATGCGACACAATATCAACATTCAAAAGGACATTGTTATGGTCGGAGACAAAATTGTGATACCACAGAATTTCAGGAAGGTTATCTTAGAAAAGTTGCATTTAGCTCATCAGGGAGTACAGCGCACAAAAGCCAAAGCACGCAAAGTACTGTACTGGCCCGGAATGGCACATGACATAGAGACTATGGTCGAGAAATGTGTACAGTGCCAACAAATGCAACCAAGGAATCAAGCAGAGCCACTTGTCCCACACCCAATTCCAGAGTTACCATGGATGAAAATTGGAGCGGACATTTTTGAGCTAAATGGTCAGTCATATCTGTTATTAGTTGACTACTTAACAAAATTTCCTGAAGTGCTCAACCTTCCAAACAAAACAGCCTATGCAGTGATTCAGAAGATGAAATCTGTCTTTGCAAGACACGGGATTCCCAAAGAGATAGTGAGCGATCATGTTCCTTTCGCCAGTTACGAAATGAAATTATTTGCAGCTTCATGGGAAATAAAGCTCACCTTCTCAAGTCCAGGTTTTCCCTCTTCAAATGGAATGGCTGAGCGTGCCATAAAGACTGTCAAACATGCTCTGAAGAAAGCAATGCAGACTGGTACAGACCCACATCTAGTGTTGTTGTCCCTGAGAAACACTCCAGTTACAGGATTAAACATGTCTCCAGCACAAATGTTGATGGGAAGAGTCTTACGCAGCACACTACCATGTTCTAGTGCTGTTCTCAAACAGCCAACCGCTCAAAGCATTCACAACAAAATAAAAGAAATGCAGTCCCGCCAAAAACAACACTTTGACCAGCGTGCAAAACTACTACCAGTGTTAACACCAGGCAACACAGTGCACATGCAAACACAGCGTGGTTGGGAGCCAGCCGTTGTCATCCGCCAAAGAGAGGAACCGCGCTCCTACACCGTGCAGACTCCAGCAGGAAGGATGTTCAGGAGAAACAGAAGACATATGAGGAAAATTCATCCAAGTCTGTTTAAAGACATCTCCGGTGATGAACAATCTGACTCAGAAGACCAATGTCCAATGGAGCCATCACAAGAGCCCCCACCAAACGTTTCTCCTCCTGCAACTCTGGACACGACACCTACCTGCTACACTCGCAGTGGCCGGGCAATCAGGCGCCCTGCCAGGTACAAGGACGATTAAATGGACATTTCCAGTAAATAGTCCACGGTTTATCTGTTTGTGTTTACATTGTAAAAAAAAAAAAAGAAAAGAAAAAAAAAAAGTCAGTGAAGAGTTAGCAAAACATTGTAAAGAAGTTTTAAGAGTTCATATTTTACTATGCAAGTACAGTGCGTTCATTTAAGGAAAACTCTAAGCTATGTACTTTGAAAAGAAAATTACGTTATGAGTCAAAAGGTATGAAAAGTATTTCATGCTGGAAAAGAGGGATGTGGTATATTGCAGTAGTAAACAGTGCATGTCTGTGAATGACCACTAGGCGGTGCTATTGTAATGTGATGCAGTAGTGTAAAACGTGCGGACCTGCAATAAACTACCACCGGACTCGAGCTGCCTGTCTCAGCCTCTTATTGAAGATATTTATATATATATTAGTAACCCACAGTAAGACTTGACTAACATAAGTATATCAAGCTACAACAAGATGGATTCTTTTGCATATTTAAGTTCTACTTGGAACCTTGATAAGATCCAACCATGAAAAATGTAAAATTTTTCAACAGGTCTTAACTTTTCCCAAATACAGTCCTGATCAAAGTTTAAGTCTAACACAGTGCTTTCTGGTGGTTTCATAACAGTAGCCTAAAGTGTTTTATCTGTGGATGGTAGTCTACCTACTACTTTGTTTGTGGCCTCCAGATGTGGAACCCCTATGTGCATTAGGCAACTTGTTATTGGAAAAAAGAAAGTTGATCATTGTGCCTATTTGACCTTGTAGTCACCCAGCGGCTGTATGAGTGGTCAGCATGGCACCTTTACTTTCCATTACAGTGGTCTCTAGGACATGGATTACTTGTTTGGAAGGTTTTTGCTGCTGGCGGTCCGGAACCTCTCCTCAGAAAACCTACAACACAATTGATCCCGGAACATTGTAGAGCCCACTGTGATGGAAAGTAAAGACGACGTGCTGACGACCTGTAGCATACAGGTCACTACATGGTCAAATATGCACCAATATCAACTTTTTTTTCCGCATAAAAAGTTGCATAATGCTCCTTTAATCATTGTTTATGTCCACTAGATGTCTCTCTTGTCCAGCATTTATTGCGACCTAAGCCCATGCATGCCTACTGCACAGCAAACAAAAACAATCAAGATACGGGAAACGATTGTTTTTCATCGGCAGTGACAAAGTCTTTACTTAGAAATGCTTTAGTAGCCTAAACCTCAGTTTGACATTGCATTAAAAACAGATTACTGGAGACACGGAGAGCAAAAAAGACAAGTATTTCCTAAATCTATAGGCTTAACCCTATACGCATACGTCTTACAAAAACTCTCTCTTTCTCTCCCAGTCGCCCAGATGGACATGAGGCTGGAGGAGTTCGAGGGTGGTTGGGGGCTTGAGGGGGTTCTAGCCTCAGTCAGTGCAGGACAGCTTTGTTTTGGACCTCTTTTTACATAATTGTGTGTGTATTTTGTATTTGTTGCAACTTATTGGTGTGAATGTGAATATGGAAGCAATTTGTTCCTGATGTACTAAATAAAGGTATGATTAAAAATCAAAAATCTCTCTCTCTCTCTCCCTCTCTCTCTCTCTATTGTCTATTGTCTATTGCCATTGTTAGTAAACAGGTACACTAAAAACTTATTATCCCACTCTCTCCCTGTGTCTATATAGCCTCTCGCTCTCACACTTTCTCTTTCTCCTGCTCTTCTCTCTCTCTCTCTCTCTCTCTCTCTCTCTTGCTCTCTCTTTCTCTCCAGCCTCTCTCTCTCTCCAGCCTCTCTCTCTCTCTCCAGCCTCTCTCTCTCTTTCTCTCCAGCCTCTCTCTCTCTCTCCAGCCTCTCTCTCTCTCCAGCCTCTCTCTCTCTCTGCAGCCTCTCTCTCTCTCTCTCTCCAGCCTCTCTCTCTCTCTCTCTCCAGCCTCTCTCTCTCTTTCTCTCCAGCCTCTCTCTCTCTCTTTCTCTCTAGCCTCTCTCTCTCTCCAGCCTCTCTCTCTCTCTCTCTCCAGCGTCGATCCAGTTCCTCCTCGCAGTAAACACACCCGCTTGCTCTCTCGCAAGTAGGACTCAGTGCACAGCGTAAGCACACCCATTCAGTCAGTCTCTCGCCGAGAAGCATCAACAGCAAGAAGACACGACGCACCGGCTACAACATCTTGCTCTCTGTTTGTATTGAAACCATTTGTGCGCTGAGCATTTAAGATCGACGATCTGACTCCTGCTCAAATTAGACGCCGAGCAGTTGCGGTGTGTGACCTGGAGAAAACTTATAGGAACCTGCACCCACAGCCACTACGTTTGCATCGTGGCTCTTTCACAACTGGCATGTTCGAGGGGGACTAAGGACAGAGCTGAACTGTTCGGTTCACGCAAAGAGGTAACACAACAACCACTACTAATCTGCTTTCAGGTGTGGGCTGTTCAGCAGGCAGCCTTTGTGCTTTTCTGATAAGGAAACCATTAGGTACTGCAATTATTTGTTTATAAAAAAAAAAGACATGAGCTATTAACATGACATTACTTTCTCACTACCTTCTCCGCTTGCGCGTTGATGCTTAGGATTCTTTAAATGGTTTACATCAGGTGTGACTAACTCGGCTTATACAGTAGATGTGGCTACAACAATAGAGGAGTATAGGCCTATACATTTAACGCGATTTTAAGACTGATGCAAATGTTGATAAAGATAGCCCTCCTCGTGCCTCTCATATCGCCTCTTGTTTCCATGCAGAGTACCTTGTTATGAGTGTGGATTGGAGGCTGTAGAAATGATGCGTAGTGGCGGTGTTTACTTTTGGACAACCTCCCATCTTTTTCCTGACTCCATGGTTGACTGTGAACACCTGGCAATGATTTTGAACAGACTGCATCCAGACCTCGCTCAGATCCAATGCTTTAGATGTTTGTTTTTTGTTTTGTATGTTGTCTGAAGTGAACAAGTAGCTTTTATAAGAAGAAAATAGGCTAATCATTATTGGATGTTTTCTTTTGGAATACTGGTAAACTTTGCTTTGATACTTTCACATCGTTTGCAGTAGCTTTTTGTGTAAAGAAAAAAAAAGAACATGTAAGATGTATTTATTTTTATTTTTTTACTGCTGTTTTCAATAACCCCAAAAGACTACTACCTATTTGTTTGACAGTCCATATTTTGTTACATGCAAACAGAAAGAATAAAATTCCTTTTATACAATTCTGGCCAACCCCAAAACATGTAATTGTCACAATCCTTTCAAGTTCATGAAGTTCAGAAACTCCAGACTTGAGTATTGCCTGATGGTCTGAGGACACATCAACCAGAAAACATCACTGCAGATGTTGATGACTTCATGGATGTGGTTTTATGTACAGCATTACTAGGGCTCTCACAATAATCACCATTACTTTTTTACCTTAAGTAGGTCATGTTACATTGTACGTCATGTTTATAGTGGGATATTTTAGTACTTTTCAAACAAAATCTTTACTATAATTTTTAAGCTTTAGTTTTTTAAGAGTTAGTTTGTAACTTCAAATTCTGTTATCGTGACAGGCCTGATTTGTGTTAGTTACTGCAAAGAATCCAGGCTTGTAGTAGGAGTTTGAAGAACACATTCATGGATTAGTTATAGTATGATTTGAAGAGGACTTCTGATCATTACATAGCTAACAAAGCTGACTGTAAATTTGACACTTGGAAGTCATGCCCATTTTCGTGATAACGCAAAGACTCATTTTATTCTGACCACATCCGTAGACCTATTGTATCTTTCTAAATTTCTGTTATTTTTATCTAACATAACATTTAAATGCTTTGTATACTGCATATCAAGGTGAGAAGTATAACTTCTGCTGAGCTTTTTACATGTTCAAAATGGGATAGAAATTAGTGGAGCAGCTTTTAAACTCTCAGCATAAATAGCCATTGAGTCAACTCTAATGCTTTACAAACACCGTTTCAAGTTTGTTTTATCTTTTGTAACTGCTGTGACTCATTCTGAAGTGCGCGAGGTGTACTTGTGAGAAGTAGGTTTGTCGATTCTCATTATAGCAGAGCCAGAAGCCACTCACTGATGAGTTGTCAGTTTTGTCATTGCTGGAATGCAATAAATCAGGTAATACCAGTGTTGCCACTGTTGGTCTTGGTTCTCATCATATTCTATTGAATAACAGTGGAAACTTAGTAAATTACTGAAAAGTCAATTGATTTAGGTATGTGAATCCAATAGAAAAGTCATAATTTGATTATTATTCATTTAGTGTAGATAATTAGTTGATTTGTCAGGGACCATGTGCAAAATATATTAATCTTGAAAAAAAGATGCTTTGTTCTGGATTTGGTTATTGCTAAATTCCATTTGCATTAACAACTAATTTCTTCAATGGAAAATACATCTTGTTTTCCCCCCACCAGTGCAGAGCAGGAACTAAGTCCAAACAGTGCAAAAATAATCACTATTTTTTATATTTTTTTGGTAAAACCTAAGGCCTTCTTTTTGTGAAAATAATATACTTCATCAAAACTTGCATGGCATTAAAAATATACACAGTAGAAGAAAACTAACAAAGATATAAAAAAGTCATATTCACAAACATGATCAGTAAATCACAAAAAATGAGCAGAGCACTGATCAGTCTTTATTATCAATGACATTGGTAGCTGCTAACCGACTATTTAGGACACTGCAAAACATACGCGCAAATTTCTTTTTTTTTTTAATATTGTCTTGTAAATAACTGTCATAATGGGAGTCCAGAACCAGTGCCACCTTGTAGGAAACGATAACATAATAACATCCAATAATTTGGCTAGTTTCAAAATGCAATAAGCCGATAACGTAATAACGATTTTCTGGCCGATAATGTAATAATTATTGGCAGGTTATTACTTCTGACTTCTGACCACCGCTGACTAAAATACAGCTTAGCATAATGATAATAGGATAAATATCTTTTCCTTTCTGCGACAGACTACTATTGCAGCCACAGCTGCCTTGGGCAGGCTGCCAAACTGTATCACTGGTCTCTCCAACCACTACCATGACACGGCAACGTCGCGCACTTGTTGGAGGAGGAACTCGCCATAAGATATCACTTTACACTCGTCGGAAAAAAAGTTCCCGGAAGTGAAAAAATACAAAAGTAAAATACAAAAGCAGCCGAAAAACCCTCGAATGACAGATCATCTAACAATTTATTGAAAACTGCACAAAAGCAATGTCTAATGTGTTCGATTTGGAAAATAAATTCAAATTGATTTATTTAGCTGAATTTATTACTGAACCAGCCAATAATTATTACATCATCGGCCAGTAAATTGTTATTACGTTACTACTCAAAAATGATTTGTAAACAAAAATATATATTTTTAACTTTTACTCTTTTCACTATAATGTGATATGACGTCCACTGTCTTTTCCATAGAGTAGATGCATTGTAACCAAGTGGAGGCTTCAGCCACCCGCAACAGCAGAAATAGTATTTAATATTTGAAAACTGCAGGGAAGAGAGGGATTGTAGGGCTGTCTGACTATTATTGTTCCTTATCCTATATTTGTGGTGTGTAAATTAAACTTAGGGATTTGAAAAGGTAAGGTTACGTCTTTGTTGCAGGGATTTTTAAGACATAGTTGTACAGCGAGGGTTCTTTATAGGCCAGATAAAGGTCTGAATATTGAGTGCAGGGTGTACTTTACATCTTGACACTTGCATAAAATGAAAGTCAGTTCTCAGTGAACACAGAACAAGGACAGTTCAAACTTTCTGAAAGCATGAATATATTTTGTGTTTTTTACAAAGTGTTGATGAGTTGTCATTTTTCTCTGCAAGTGACTTCCACTTGCAAATTAGGCTCCCAAGTTTCTAAGGGACTTTTCTGAGATGAAAGTGGAAAAGCTTCCGGTTCTCAGACAGAGACAGTCATTATTATCTCCCTGCCCCCGCACCATGTAAACACGAACACGTGCAGGGCTCACAAAATAAGTGGAAACGTTTGAAGCGGTAGATGCAGCACCAGTTAGCGTGCTAACACAGTTTCTGCTGATAAATGTGTGTTGCACACACGCGGTGGGTGAGGGCAGAAAGCCAGGACAAAAGAAAAAGTCTACAGAATAGCTTAAGGCAGCTTCAAGTTGTTTTTAAACATGTAATCAGTTACTAAATGTTAAACTTTTAGTTGGTTTGTACTTAGGGTGACCAGATTTTCCAACTAAAAACCTGGGACTATATTCAGGAATAGCCTACAGGGGTTCCAAAATTAAACTGTCTTTACCCACGATGAATGGTAAAACTGTCAACGACTTATAACATGCACTAATCCACATCCTGAATTGAGATTTTGAATTGGTTTACACTTGGTGATTGATATTCCCATGGGCCAAAGACATACATTTTTAAGAGAAGTATGCTATTTCGGGGACTACATTGGCCAAAAGCGGGACAACTGGGACAGATTACGAGTAAAACTGGGACAAATCAAGGGTTTTGGAGAAATCTATTGGGACATGGGACAAAAGACTCAAAACTGGGACTGTCCCGGGTAAACTGGGACATCTGGTCACCCTATTTGTACTCCTTAATGTGCACCCACTGAGCCAGGGTGTAACACTAAACAGTGGTGACTGAGTAATCAAAAATACTGTCTCAATTCAGAGTCATTCCAGACTTTTGACTTATGCCTACTGTGATAATAAACATTTTATAATTATTTCTTGTTTAACATTGGCCTTCAATTTACAGAGACATTGCAACAAGCTGCATTCCCGTCACATGTTGAAATTGTTGTGTTGTGGCCAGAGTAATTTTTCCGGCGGGACACTTTTGCCGGCTGGGTCCTAAAATTTGGAATTACAGAACATGAAATAAAAGACATTTAAAATTATGAACGTTGTCATATTATCAATAACAATGCACCAACTAAACATAGGTGCATTGTTATTGATTCATAGATAGAGCGAGTTCTTTAATACGAGTGAATGGGTCTAAAAAGACGAACTCCGATGTCGGCCTTTTTGGCCGATGGAAACTATATTTACCGGTCATTTGCTAAAATCTGGAAGAAATAAATAAACAGAAAGATATAGATAATCTATTTTATAGGCAATCCATTCATAAACTAATTGAAGAAAATGCATGTCTTTTCCCATTGTATATATTTTTCTATTGATCACTCTGTTTCTTTCTGTCCCCAGGATTCAATGAAAATGTCCGTGTGCGTCCATGAGAACCGCAAATCCCGGGTCAGCACTGGCTCCATGAATATCTACCTGTTCCACAAGTCGTCCTACGCTGACAGTGTCTTGATGCACCTCAACGCCCTCCGGCAGCAGCGCCTCTTCACAGATGTCCTGCTCCATGCCGGTAGCCGCTCGTTCCCCTGCCATAGGGCCGTGTTGGCCGCATGTAGCCGCTACTTTGAGGCTATGTTCAGTGGGGGTCTTCGGGAGAGCCAGGCCAGCGAGGTGAACTTCCATGACTCCATCCACCCTGAGGTACTGGAGCTTTTACTGGATTATGCTTACTCGTCTCGGGTGGTTATTAATGAAGAGAATGCGGAGTCCTTGCTTGAGGCGGGGGACATGTTGGAATTTCAAGACATTCGCGACGCGTGCGCAGAGTTCCTAGAAAGAAACCTTCATCCATCTAATTGTTTAGGCATGCTTCTGCTGTCAGATGCCCATCAGTGCACCAAGCTGTCCGAACTCTCCTGGGGCATGTGTCTCAGCAACTTCCCTGCCATCTGCAAGACCGAGGACTTCCTCCAACTGCCCAAAGACTTAGTTGTCCAGCTTTTATCGCATGAGGAGCTAGAGACTGAGGACGAGAGGCTAGTTTACGAAGCTGCCCTCAACTGGGTCAACTATGACTTGGAAAAAAGGCACTGTCACCTCCCAGAGCTCCTCGGAACAGTGAGACTTGCTTTGCTGCCAGCTATATATCTGATGGAGAATGTTTCCATGGAGGATCTGATCAATTCGCAAACAAAGAGCAAGGAATTGGTGGATGAGGCTATACGCTGCAAGCTGAAGATCTTACAAAATGACGGAGTGGTCAATAGCCCATGTGCACGTCCCAGAAAAACTAGCCATGCGTTGTTCCTTTTAGGAGGACAGACTTTTATGTGTGATAAGTTGTACCTGGTAGATCAAAAGGCCAAAGAGATTATCCCGAAGGCAGACATACCAAGTCCGAGAAAAGAGTTCAGTGCATGCGCCATTGGTTGTAAGGTGTATATCACAGGTGGAAGAGGCTCGGAGAATGGCGTATCCAAAGATGTGTGGGTCTATGATACAGTTCATGAAGAATGGTCAAAAGCAGCACCCATGCTCATCGCCAGGTTTGGCCACGGTTCTGCAGAGCTCAAACACTGCCTCTATGTGGTCGGAGGTCACACTGCAGCAACTGGCTGCCTTCCCGCCTCTCCATCTGTGTCTCTCAAGCAAGTGGAACAATATGACCCAGTAGCTAACAAGTGGACCATGGTGGCTCCCCTCAGAGAAGGTGTTAGCAACGCAGCAGTGGTCAGTGTTAAACTCAGGCTGTTTGCTTTTGGAGGCACGAGTGTTACCCATGACAAGCTCCCTAAGGTACAATGCTATGACCCCCAGGAGAACCGATGGACCGTCCCTGCCTCTTGCCCTCAGCCGTGGCGATACACAGCTGCAGCAGTTTTAGGAAACCAGATTTTTGTAATGGGTGGAGACACCGAATTCTCTGCATGTTCAGCATACAAGTTCAGCAGCGAGAGCTACCAGTGGACCAAAGTGGGCGATGTGACAGCCAAGCGCATGAGCTGCCAGGCTGTAGCATCAGGAAACAAACTGTATGTAGTGGGTGGTTACTTCGGGACACAGCGGTGTAAAACCTTAGACTGTTACGACCCAACACTGGATGCATGGAACAGCATAACAACAGTGCCATACTCGCTCATTCCAACAGCGTTTGTTAGCACCTGGAAACATCTCCCCGCCTAAGATCCTGTTCAATGAGGTGCGTTTTTCACTATTAAATGTAATGTTTTTGATGGCCACAAATGCATAATTACACCGACAATTGAAGTTACTGTAATTGTCCAATGCCTTGAAAATACTTTCGTATAAGTCTGAGTGAGTATGCGTGTGTTTTTTTTTTCTTTCTAAAAAGTGAAAACGTGTCTCCAAAAACACACACTGATTTATACAAACACTCTTGGATGTCCTGGTGTAAGCATTAGCCAACAGAATATCTGCTACAGGACAGAGGGGGTTTGGTGGGATTGATGGGGTTCCGTGCCTTAGTTAAGTGAGTTATAGGCTGTGGGGATGGGCCGAAGGACACAGAGGCTAATTGAAAGAGAATAGGATACTTTTATTACTCTTGTGGGGGAAATCTCTCTAAGAAGGGTGAGGGGCTCTGCCAATTAGACAAGCCACACAGCAGCAGGCTGTAACGTCCAGGCACAGCTAATCCACTCTGTGTCGCCTCACTTTGATGAGGTTATGGTCTTTTAGCCAGGGGTGAGAGCAAGCAGCTCAGAGACTCATGTGGTGTCGGAAACTATTCATCTCGAGTCTCTGGAGGTGACAGCGCAATGCAGGGGAGGGGATTGTGCTATGTCCGTCGTGCCCTGTTCAGACATGATCCTTGAAGAAGTAGCAAGAAAGCTGAGGATTTACAGCTGAACTAAATGAGTTGGCAAACAGCCAATAATAGACATACTAGCAAATTACCAGTATTATTATGTATATACATTGGAGGCCATCTCAGTATGAAGTGACATTCCTTTTAAACATTTCCTGACTTTGAATACAAGGTGCACATCAATAAATCAAATTATTTCTGAGTCTATTTGATAATGTGTTTCTGTAGCTCTTTAGTCACAGACGGTGTACTCTGTGGAATGACTGCTGGATTGAATGGGAAACAGAGTGACTGTTGTACTGTGTAGTAAGTTAGACATCACTGAGTTGGAGAAAAATAACTTTCCCAGGGGAACAATTCCAACTTAAGGAGCCTTCTGTTGGATGTTTCTTATTCAAGGCGGACTTTCAGTGAGCAAGAAAGCCACTATCAGATAACTCAGTTTATTACAATTATTACCGTTGTTTTATCAAGTGCTACTATACTGCGCTTTATAAATAAAGTTTGATTGGTTGAATGATTGATATACGCAAAACCTCTCCACTCTAAACAGATGAACTTAAAAATAAAATAAATTGGCAACTTCACTAAAATAAGGCTTTTCTTTTGGTAAAACCAAACTAAAATGTTACAATTTTCCTTGTTCTTCCCACAGATTGCTTTTGCATCATCCACTGAGCTCCAACGGTGAAGAAAGACACGATTTATTCCTAAGCGGCGATGTGCTGTACAGACGTCTGTGCTGGTTGTCGTCATGTTGTGACAATGCACAAACAGAATTGTGTATGACTAAATGGACACTTTGCTGACAATATTTTCCATTATCTCTGATACGGACTCTACATGCCCACACAAACTGTGTACAGAGCTGGCTACATGTCTTTAATTTGTATTATTCTTTTGTTGCAAAAGTTAGAATAAAGACTCAATTATTTGCGTTGAAAATAATGGAGAGTATTCTTTAGTGAGAGAGCTATTTACTGCATGAAGCACTTGCATAATGGGAGGGGGATTAGGTTGATTGCGTGCTTCAGTTCTGCAGATGTTCAACTGCTTCAAAAGCACTGTGAAGGATCGGGTCTACCCTCTACTCCGAAGCTTCTAATAAGTTCCTATGTATACTTTTTAGGGGTCCTGCACTGGGACAGGCTTTTAGTATTCCTCCCATGATGCTTTGGTGTTGATTCCGTGCACCAGCTGAAGGGAGGAGTGTGACGCTGGCCTCCAGGTCGAGTTGGTACAGGATCATGACTTGTCAAATGTTTGCTGCTTAGTGGCTCGGTTTAAATGCCTGGAGACTAGGGCTGAATGATATGGACAACATACCTCGATATTCATGCCAGATCTCGATATCGATACGATATAACTATAGGTTAGGTGAAAACCAAGCATTTTTCAGAAAAATAAAAACATCATAATAAAGAGTGCCGTTTTATTTATGAAACTCGATATAGTTTATATCTTGCTTTTCAAATGTAATGTTTTGAATGTTCATATCTCGATATCGATATAACGATATATCTTTCAGTCCTACTGGAGACACAATGATATCCCACAAAGTGATGTGTTTGGATTTAATACACGCCAGTAAAAGAGGACTACATCTTGACTATTGTTTGTAAAAAGAAAAAAACTGCCATGCCTGGACTCCACATTGTGCAATGAAGCATGTCCACGTGATTGAGAAAAATGGCATGATCTCTACTTTGTGGTCACTGGTCACTAGAATGTCTTATCTTATTCTGAACCGAAAATGAATCAGTGAGGTTTTCCTGCTGTGTACATTTATTCATTTAAATGACATATTCTGTTGTTCTTATTTATTTCTTCTTTACCTGCATTCATATGGAAATGAATGTGCTTTTGGAAGGCATGTCATGCATGGCAAGGTACTAAATAGTTTTCTTTCAGTTGATTTGCATTTTGCACAGCTCAGTATTTCCTGTCTGAAGTAAAATTAACAACATTACAAATTACGTAAAGATGTTTGACTCATGATGCCACTGCACTAAAAAGTGTGTTAGGCCATTTAAAATAACAAGACTGTATAGCAAAGCTGTCTAACACAGACTTCCAGAGCTTACCATTAAAAATTAATGTAAACAGAGGTGTGAGCACAAGGACAGCTATTCTCTGACAGCATCCCTATCTGCAATCATATTTTATTTTATACTTTGAGAGGAGGCAAATCCAGTTGATTAGGGCAGACACCGCAGTGCTTTTCATCTTGACGTCTGTAAATATTTGTATAAGGACAAGTTTCTTGTGACCAAAAATGAAATAATGTTTTAAACATGTTTTTACTTAAGTGCTCGTCTGTCTTTATCCTGTTTATTGAACTTTAAGGAGTTGCATTATTCTAAAAAAAACAAAGGATGTAAAATTGTTTTGATAACATGTATTGTCTTTATTAAAAAGCATTTATGATAATAGTCAAATGCATTTGGAAAACTCCACTCCCTAAAGTAATGAGGCAGGCCTTTTCCTCCATAATGACCTCTTCAGTTCCTGCGCCCTGAAAAGAGCCCCACAAATCACATACGAGCATTTCTCCCCATAGAATACATGTTTCCTTGGCAACAGAGAAGTGAATGCTCCTCAATTTGGTCCTAATTGCTGTGTGGTATTTCCCAATTTCAATCCAGCCTCCCTTTTCCGTTCATTGGTGTTTTCAAGTGCTTCATATCACTGTAAATGTAAACATTTTCTATTTGCATTGTTTTATTATTTTGTCACAAAAAAGTAATTTTCTATTTTTATGGCATTTTTATACATGTATTCTTTTCACAATGTGAAATTCATGGCTAATAAACATAAGAGTTTTTTTTTCTCTGACTGTAAATCATTACTTCAGTGTTATTTGATAGAGAGACATTGGCGCACAATCGAACAGGTTTTAAGAGAAGGATAGAAGCCTATGTGCTTTCTCATTGTAAAATTATTATAAAATAATTAATTATTATTTTAAGTTAATGAATAAATGATTGTGTTTCTCACATATTTAGAATGCCTTGGAAAGAACAGAGCTGCCTGAAGTGTCCGGAGGTATCTTAGGCAGCATGTCATGCGTAGAGCTTTTGTGCTGTGGAGGGACTGAAATAGTCTTATCTGCCTCTGGCTACTGAAGACTCCTAAACTAGAACAAGACACAGCCAGATACCTCTCCATTCTCTGTCAAGTTACCTTGGCAACAGCAACCTTTATCTGCAAACTGTGGAGGCTGGAGCGGGACATAAAATCTTAAAAAGCATGCACATGCACTATTCTGCAGTTTGCCCCCTCCCCTCTCACTCCCTATAGCCCCAGCACACAACCTCACACACGTCATCATTGGAACACACTGTGCTGCTCTCGCCTAGACGCGGGACCCCTCCTGCGCACACCACTGCCTGCTCTGTCACAGGTCCACGTCTCATTAGTGGGCAACAGCAGAGCTGCTGTAGCACACGGCATTCCTGAGCACCCACCAGTGCATTATACAGGCACTCAGACATCTCCTGAAGGGCGAGGCAGGCTGGGAAACATCACTTTTTGAGTGAGGTGCAGATGACAAATTCTGCTAAATTAACAGCTATTACTGAAGTAACAATTGATTACAACAGATTGTTTGTTTAGGATGTTCGGTTTTAGTGGCTATGACAAAATCAAGAAGTTTAAGCCCAGATCTCAGCAGCAGGAAGTCCTTATAATAAGTGCTATGTCAGATGCTTTACAGGTTTAAACATTGAAGCTATGTTTGTTGTTGGATACCTTTCTTTACAGCAACGATCAGTCTCTTTGCTATACATGTCTTTCCCCAGAGCCCTTTTTGTATTGAAACCGATAAATAAGCTCTGTGTCTAAGGCCCTTACAGTTCCCCTGTGGCAGCCCCCAATAATCAAGACAGGAAGTTGAATTTCCTGTCAGGCAGGAAGTAGTCTTATCCCCAACAACCCCCCCTACTCAATACCAGAGCAGTAGCGTGGCTTGACCCTTCTGCTCTGTGAATCCTGTGGGTGCTGTGAGCTTATGCAGAGCTGGGCTTACGGGACTTTAGCCGAGCATTATGTGTGGGCAGTGCAGTCTCCATGTGTGGCCAAGTATGATACTTACATGTCACAGTCGCCTAGCAACCAAGGCTTTTGTCCTGTATGAGCACACATACAGGTGGACAGCGGACAACTGCAAGCTAACGCAGGACTCTGGTGTTTCATTCACACCTCCGGCTCCGGCAAAGAACGCTCTTCTTGTGCCACTTAACTGCCTTGCCCTAAAAAGCATTACAATCTCTACACTGTGTCAAATATCATTGGATAATGGATATGTTAGATATGGTGCCTTGCCTTGATTCATTTTTTCTATTTCTAACATCTCTGCTGCATTAATCAATAACTGGCATAAAACATGATGACTCAATAAAATAAATGTCCTCTTTTACATTTATTTCATTTATACTGCGGCAACTTTAGTAACTTTCTTTCATACTGCTACAGGGCCCGTAGACATCAAAGCTTTGTTAAAAAAAAAAATATATATATATTTTGCAGTTAATCGGTACTGCACATTAATAGCATGGTCAGAAGATGGAAATGGTATGTCACCTAAAAGTGTAATAACATGCTAACTATAGTAACTATACGGAAACACACACCTAATCTATTTCATGCTTTGTTAATGTTAAACTTTACCCGATGCCACACCAAGTATAAAGACCTTAAACTACCAGGTCTACATTAGTACTTCCTCAATGACAAAATGGGTTATAAAAATGTAAATGATCCCTTGTAATCCCTTTAGTTGCCTGTGCTAATACCATGTTATTACTTTGCTGTAAAGGAAAATGTGATCCTGGTTCCTTTTATATAAAATATTAATAAGTTCATAATTTTTACAAAACCACACTCATATTTAGTCATATTATGCAGCAATAGGAGTCTTTTGTAAACACATATCAAATCACATTAAAGGAAGACAAACCCCATACAAACATATAATTTCACTGCTGGATTATTTTGCATAACACACTATTGTTTGTCAATGGTTTGTTTGTAACATTTGTTTGTAGAATTTACATTGTCTTCACACAAATCAAAATGCCTTTGTAAAATAAATTTGCTTTAGCCCGAGTAAAATGAGTAGACAACTGCTCTAGCATTTCTGTTCATTATAATCCAAAATTTACATCCAGCAACCCACATGTGAACTGTTCCCTGGGAGTTTCACAGAATTTCATCAGCTGGAGGTGAGTCGGTGGCTTTGTTAATGTTACGTAGTCTCCCTGGTTAGGGTGGAGCTACCCTACATGCTCCCAGACGAGTACACACTCGTAGCTTGAAGGAAACACTGTACTTTTATTAAATCACACATGAAAAATCCAATTAAAACTCAGAAACAGGAAATCAAGAACAACAGTGATTACACCTGCAGCAAATAAAATCGAGTGTCAACTGCCAGAAGTATCAGGACAGTCCTTCAAACAGGCAGATAAATACCCCGAAAGAACACTTAATTATATTTCACTTATTGTATTTTGGATCTGCACTGACTTCACCCAACATAAAGCAAATGGTTTTACCGCATGTGTCACTTATGATCCACTTACCAACTGAGGAAAATCTCTAAATGTTTGTGTCCAAAGATGATCTTGAAATGATTATCCACGCCTTTGTGTCTTCCTGTTTAGACTGTTGTAACAGTTTATTCTCTTGTCTAAACAAAAAGGAGCTGTCTCGTCTTCAGCAGGTACAAAACTCTGCGGCGAGGTTACTGACTCGCACAAACAGAAGGGCTCATATTACTCCCGTTCTAAAAGCCCTTCATTGGCTCCCAGTCACTTTTCGTTTCAATTTTTAAATTCTGGTGCTGACCTTCAGAGCCTTGGATGGTCAGGCTTCCTCCTACTACATTAGAGACTTGTTGTGTCCTTATACTCCCTCTCGGAGGCTGAGGTCTCAGGATCAGAACCTGCTCATGGTCCCTCGGACTCGTTTCAAGACCAGAGGAGATCGCTCCTTCCAGGCAGTCGCGCCTACGCTCTGGGACGATCTTCCGCCTTCCTTACGTTTGCTTGATTCTGTTGATGCTTTTAAGAGCCAACTGAAAACCTTTTTTTTTAAATTCCAGTGATAAAGGGTTGTTTTATGACCATCATATTCTGTGACTGTAACTGTAATTTGTATTGTATTGTATTGTATGTATTTTTGTGAAGCACTTTGTGACTTCTGTCTGTGAAAGGTGCTACAGTTGTGGTCAAAATAATAGCAGTGTGTTTAAAAAACGTTAGTTAAGCACAAAATCTTCATAATAGATTAATTCCGATGAATTGCCCATGGTTTTCTAAATTAAAACATGAAGAGAAATGTATAGTTTCTTCAAGTACTTTGTAGAACATTTTAAAAACATTGGGCTGATCAAAAAAATATCAGTGTCTGCATTTGTCTTTACAAGCTCAATATGTACTTGTGACGTTTTGTCTTGTCACGGGGAGGCCTACTGCGTTTCTGGAGGACAAAGTCGAACTGAGACAGTTTCCCAGGCAGGCCAAAGAACAATTTATTTACAAAAAAATACACTTAAAAACCAGGTCTGGCAACACGCCACGCAGCACCCACCCCAGACAGAGTGAGTGGGCTGCTTTTATAGCAGGTGGCAATGTTTGGACCATACCATTACAGCCTGTCCCAATAATAAAACAGTGAAAATACTACCAAACATATAATCTTTATTAACTCCGCAGTGAATTTCCTAATTTAAAAATACCCAATTTAATAAATCTAAAAACAATCCAGGACACCCCTTCCGTTTTAGCAAGTGGATGAACCCGGACCCCCCCTAGGCGCTCCGGCTCTCTGGGGACTCTTTTGGCCGGAACACCTAGAGAGGAAACAAAACGAAAATGTAAACATTACAAAAATATACGTTATATAAAATATACTGTAGACCTATTAATTTCTCTGCGCCACAACACTTTTACCCATGTCATGGATCCCACTCCATGACAGTACTACATAAAAAATAAATTACCCATAGGATTTAGCTTTCCTTTGAACCAATAAACTAATATTTAGTTGTGACCACAGTTTATTAGAACTGCTTCACATCAGTGTTGCATAAAGTCAACCAACTTCTGGCACCTCAACAGGTAGTCCAGCCCAAGATGCTTTGACAACATTCCACAATTCCTTGGTTTTGTATCAGAAACTGCATTTTTGATGTCACCCCACAAGTTTTCTATGGGATTAAGGTCCGGGAATTGGGCAGAGATTTAGCTTTTACTGGTGTGTTCGGGGTCATTGTCTTGTTGAAACACCCATTTCAAGGGCATTTCCTCTTCAGCATATGGCAACATGACCTCTTCAGGTATTCTGATATAGCCAAACTAACCCAGGATCTCTGGTATGCGATAAATAAGCCCCACACCATAGTTAGAGAAACATGCCCATATCATGATGCTTGCCCCACTCTGCTTCACTGTCTTCAGAGTGGACTGTGGCTTCAATTCAGAGTTTGGGGGTTGCCTGACAAACTGTCTGCAGCCCTTGGACCCAAAAAGAGCAATCTTACTTTCATCAGTCCACAAAATGTTTCTCCATTTCTCTTTTGGCCAGATGATGTGTTCTTTTAAAAATTGTATCCTCTTCAGCACATGTCTTTTTTGTAACAGTGGGACTTTGCGGGGGCTTCTTGCAAGTAGATTAGCTTCACACAGGCGTCGTCTAACTGTCACAGTCCTCACAGGTAACTTCAGACTGTCTTTGATCATCCTGGAGCTGATCATTGGCTGAGCCTTTGGAGTTCTGGCTATTGTCCGATCCATTATTTTTCTTCTGCGTCTCTGTGTTTTTGCTTTCCATTTTAACGCGTGGAGATAATTTCAGCAGTTTTAACCCCTCCAATCAACCTTTTAAGAAAAGAACACAGTACTTCTGAACAATGTCTTGAACAACTAATTTTTCTTCAGGATTTCAAAGTGACATGCATAACATGTGCTGACTTCCTCAAATAAGGGCCACCTGATTCAAACCTGTTTTTCCACAGAATGATTGACCTCACCAATTGAACTCCCCACTGCTATTATTTGGAACACACCAGTTTCACACTACACAGAAGTAAGAGCGTGTATACCATGAATGTTGGGTCTGTCTGTATTTCTAAGAATCTACTGCACCTACTGGTAAATTGTTGTCCATGTATTTCTCTGATTTATACCAAAAACTGCGAATAATCTGGTTAGTCACGTTGGACTGCTATTATTTTGAACACTACTGTATATAAATAAATATTACTTACTTACTTATTTACTTACACTGTTACAATGAATTCTGGACACTATTACATTGGCCCGCCCAGTTCTCATGTATAATACAATATCAAATGTACACATACACTTTTGCAATGTTGCGTTGTTCTGGTGCCCAATATTTGGAAAGAGCCGTCGTTAACTTTAAAAAGAGACATGAGAAAATGTGTGGCTTTGTTCAGATTGATATTGCTCTAAAGTGACATGTACCCTGAAAAATAGGGATGCATCAGAAAAAATCTACGCAAGAACATTTCTGCAGTTGCATTTTGTCAGCCTCATATGTCATTTTTGGCCAAATTTAGATTTTTGTTTCAGACTATTCAGTCTAGCCTTATGACACACCATAGATTTTTTTAGCAACAAAAGTCTTCCTAAAGCCCCTTTCTCCGGGCAAACAAAGTGTTCAACTGTTGAAGCTCTTATATTATTAGCCATTTCATTTTGTCCCTCGGTCACACCTTCATTTGTCCTGTTCATCCTCATTGTCCCCAGGCAGCATACGAATTGATGAGGTAATTAAGCCTGAGAGGAGTCCACTTTAAAAAGAACTTTATTTATAAAGCGCCTTTCACAGACTTTAACTGCGCAATATGCCACAATCTCCTTTTCCCCTTTACTTTATTTTGCTTTTGTCTCGCCAAGCTCGGTCTTTGTGCATAATCCCTATGTCTTCATCTTTACATTTTTACCAGAAACCCAATGCCATTTTAGAGGTTTTTTACGTAGGGTCCCCCAAGGCCACCAACTAATTTCCTGCTTAAGTATCTAAAGTGATTTTCTATGACAACAAGGTCATTTGATGATGTGTAATAAATCAAACTCTTTGGGAATATAATTATGTGAGTCACCTTCACTACCTGCCCAGGGTACACTGATGATGTTGGTTTACCACTAAACTTACCTATGCAATACCTATATTTCTTGTACGATTGCTTGTCGTTTACTGTAAATACATACTCATTCAAAATACGTACAACTTTAGATATACTATTTCTAAATACTATTAATATTATCATTAGGCTCGAGCACCATCAGGGCTGGCGAAGAAGAACAATTACAATTTACACTCATAGTATCAAGGCCACATGCCACAAGCTTTATATTTTATACAGCATCTTTGTTTTATGACATGTTCTTACTCAAACACTATTGATGTGTACCGATACCAATAGGAAAAAATACTCCGCGTACATGGACTCTCCTGTTGATAAGATCTGTCATGGGGTCATTAGTATGTACTCATTAACTGCTCAGGGATGCTTTTAAAGGCCACTTAGCTTACCTCAGCAATCTCAGGCTTTTGTCACTGCTGAAAACCACCAGAAGATGAATCGCCGCATGGCCTCATAAGGTAGATGTAATAACAGTTTGTGGTTGAGCCACTACAGGCGCTTGGCTCATAACATTGTTTACGCTCCCTTTGAAAAGAGGCCAGCGGGTCTTTTAATCAGTGAAGCTCAGACGCATTTACCCAGTAATTTCTGCTCTTATATGGATTTTAAATACTGTAGGTGTGGTTTGAGGATAGCATGGTCGGGTAAGGCCTCTTCACTTGAAATAAAACGTGTTGTTGCTAGGTCAGGCACAGGGTAAATACTGAGACAACGTTTTCACTACCAAATAAAGAAATAAATGAAGGCAAGGCCATTATGGACTTTTTGAGCAGAATGTTTCCCCTTTTCTCTCCTCATCTTTTATATTAAAGGACCTGTATCATGCTATTTTAAGCCATTCCAAAGTAAAGTATAGGCCTTTATATGATATATTGTACCTCTACCTAGTGCTGGGCGATATGACGATACATATCGTGGGGACGATAGAAAAGTGTCTATCGTGGCATTTCTCTTCTATCGTTTATATCGTTTCTAACCTAATTTCATCAATTATTAAAGCAAATATTACATTAAATAGGCCACAAATAATGTATTAGTGTTTTCTTGTCACTACGCATCCTCTAAGTTTATATTAAGTGATTATAAACAAGAATAAAAAAGAACTTTTTCGCAAAGAAACTCCGTCTTGTTGTTTTACGACACCTGCTTTACGATATTGCTGTCCGCCGCCCGCCACACCTGCTGTCGCAACGGCGACATCTAATGGACGTACACCCCTACTACTACACTCAGCATTCTTATTTCTGAGTTAAATGTCACTTCATAACAGAGGTTACATTAACCGAAAATTCTCCGTCATTTGCGTAATATGTTTAGCTTTGACGCAGCGCTGATCCGTCTCTGAGCGCGCGGGGCTCTCAGCTACTTCCCTAAACACCGCGTGGTTTCGCTCTGCTTCACGTACGGCAAATAAACAGCTTTTTAGTGATGGATCTCACAACGGAGCTGACTGATAGGCAAGGCAACTTTATTTATACCACGCATTTCGTACACAAGGCCACTCAATGCGCATTGATAGTGCATGGATCTGGATTAAACACACGAGAGAGAAGAGAGAGGAGAGGCTGGTGCAGGAGGTAAGAGACGGACCAGCGCGGACTATATTATGGTATATCGTGATATATATCGTTATCGTGATATAAAATAATCCATATCGTGATATAGGTTTTTTTCCATATCGCCCAGCACTACCTCTACCACTACGGAGCACTCATTTTTGTGATAAATATAAGTATTTTCTGGAGGTATTTTTCCAACCCGGAAGACAAAACGCTTGGATTCAGTTAACTCCGCCCCCTCTCGCCGCTCATACAACTTTAGCAGTAGTAGAAATATATATATCACAGCAAAAAGTGAAGTTATTTCATGATGCTGTTATAAGGAGTTAACATGTGCAACACAGCTTCATGGCTAAATGGCTAACACACACGCTAACATGCAGTTTGATCGACTCACCACTCTGATGTTTCCAGTATGGGACTTGCGCTGGTTATAAAAGTTAATCCACTTTGATTCTGGCCAAGGTTCATTAGCATCCATCAGCGACAGGCACAGACAAACACTATTTTAGCTTATAGTCGCTGAATCCCGGAGGGAAATGCCAACTTCTATGGCCTCTTCTTTGGGAAGGTTGAATAAAGTCCAGTCCTCGCAGCCAAACGCGGTTTTCTCCGTGACATTATCGTGAGGTAAGAAAAAAATAACAGGTGTCCAGACTCCAGAGTAGGTTCGAAAAAGCTCCCTCTTCACAACTTTCGGTGCAACATGACATGACCATCTGTTCAGACCGTTCGGACGCTCAGGAGGAGCGTTTGTTTTCGGTACAGGGGCAGCGCAGCGTCAGGCACTTCCTTTTTTTTTTTTTTATTTTTTTTTTCTTACGACAGAAATAATGAAAAAAACTGTTTTACAAATAAAAATCATGCCGTAAGGCATTAGATTACAGACGTCGAGCACTTCCGTTCCGCTGTGACGACACAACTGAATGGGTCAGTCGTTTAACAGGAGCGGGCGGAGCAGCTGCTCAGAGAGCAGGATTCAGGAGGATTACTGAGAACTGCGTGAATGAATCCAAAAACCACTCTGGGGGTGTTTTTGATAAGGAAATAGCATAACAACATGGTTAAAAGCTCCAAAAAGTCGATTTTGCATGATATAGGACCTTTAACATCACGTGCGGCCTCATGCACTTCCTTCAGCCTTTAGACTACATTTTCAAACTCTTACAGGACAAACTACAAACTTTATTCCACTGTGAGTTAAACATTGAGTTAGACTCAGTAACGGCACCATATTAGACGAGGTGAAAGAGAAAGAGAGCTCCATTCACTGCAATGCAAAAGTCTCCAATCTAAGGACAACTCAAAATAAAAGGACAAAATGGGTTCCTATTGCTAGGGGCTACGTCACAAATACCCGGATTCCCTTCTAACTCAATTGGCCGTGTCCAGAGAAAGAGAACATACCTTTGGCTTTGTTATTGAAAGGTGCCGTGCGGGGCTTTACGTATATATGCAGCAGAAACGTGATCCAAACACCAGCATCATTTGACATATAGCTCTACAATCTAATACATCTTTATTATAAACACACTGAACTTGACGTTTATATCATGTAAGATTCTCCTTTTTTTTTTTTATAATTTTTTTTTTAATATATGTTATAATGTGGTCAGGAAGTTGTCATTACCCGTTGTCATTACACTAGCCAACAGGAAGTTTGGCTAAAACATTCTGAGCCCAGAGCCGATTTGTTTCTGCTGCATGCTGTCTGATGTATATATTTTTTTCTTTTCTTTATTCTTTATAATAACACATCAATTGCAAACCCACAATTGATGTGCACCATGGGACTTGTCGGTGTCATTGTACATTTATTCACTCGAAGAATTGGGACATATGGAAAGCTACGCTGGAGCTGGAAACGGGTTGGGGTCACAATAACAGCTAAGTTCAACTTCCTCCCATTGACCTAGAAATCAGGCACATGGAGTTTTAGAATATGCATTCCTTTGCTATTTGCATACTAACAGTTACTATATTAAAAGGAATCAGATTAACACACACGAAAAACATCGAATCAGCTTTAAATACTGTAAAACACAAGAATTAGATGAAGGCAAATTATGCGTTAAAGAGCTGGACCACTTCAATCCCCCACCAGCATGAAGCCTGACTCCAACATTTTCATTAGCCTAGTTTTAAACATACTGACCTTTGCTTCCCTGGAAATGGCTGTTTGATAAAGGTAATTTGGAATCACTCTGAAAGGAATGTCTGCACAAACCAGCTGAGGTTAAGACCTTAACCCGCCAAACATGCAATCATACTGAATGGAAGCTTGCGTTCACTAAGAGACACTCACAATTATAATTTTAACTGGATTCATGCTTAATCGGCCCTGTGTAACTGTGCATAAAACACCAAATTCTAGGGCATGTTCATAAGGAGTCAGGCGGCGTTTTTTGTGTTTTGTAAATTAGGAAAGCCTGTGTAATTACACTCACATGGAGCAGAGGTGAGACTGCAGTGATGGATGTTTTGTTGCAGGGTTATGACATCTGCCAGCTGTTGAGGATCTGTTGTATCCTGTATGTCCCTCAGGTAGGGAGATCTGTATCTGAAAGGCCCGATGACCCCCTTCTCTGTAGTCGCATTCCACAACAGACCGTGAGGGACCCCTAAACTTTTCATATGAATCACACTGAAGGATTCCTCCAGTACTCAAGCATGTTTAAAAAGATGAAAGGGTGCCCGCCTGTGTTTAGTGCAGACTGGAGGACCACACACACATGCGCCATCCATAAACACTCGTGGGTTTAACCACAGACACTCTAATGTGCTGTGAAAGCTTCTCCAAAGGCCAACAATGGTGAAAAGCGGTATAGATCACACATGCTTCCATACACATACTGAGGATCTTGACCACAGTTGACCTGTACAACCTATACAACATTTATCCTTTTTTTTGCAATATAAAGGTTTTGTAGTTGCTTAAGTTTAAAGTTACTGTTATGTTATGTATCAAATTGATTTGCCTTTAATGCTATTGAAACTTACAGCAGGAACAATATGTTTACATACATTTCATGCATTTTTTTCTCACTGTCTGACATGAAACCAGAATTAACTTTTATTTTTTTCTAGGTCAATTAGAATTAAAAAAAAATATTTATATTTGTCAAATGCCAGAAGAATGAGAGATTTTCGACACCATTTTGTATTACTTTTTACAAAACCAAAAGTTGACATACACTGTGATTACTATACCTTTAAACAATTTGGGAAAGCCCAGATGACGATGTCATGACCTTAGAAGCACAAGTCTGGTTAATCCTTGGGTGCAATTTCACTTGAAGGTGTCACGTTCATTGGTTAAAACAATGATAATAGTATATAATGTGTATGTAGTTGTATGTAATTTGTAACTCCTTCACTGCCTCTTGGCCAGGACTCCCTTGAAAACGAGGTTTTTAATCTTAATGGGACTTTCCTGATTAAATAAAGGTTAAATAAAAAATAAATGATGGAAATATCCAGCCATCATACAGATCAAAAAGAAGGCGGGTTCCATGTCCCAAAGATGAACGTATTGTGATCTGAAATGTGAATATCAACCCAAGAACAAATGCAAAAGACCTGGTGAAGATGCTAAAACTGGTAAGAGTGTGTCATTATCCAAAGTGAAACAAGTCCTGCACAGACATGGGCTGAGAGGGAACCCTGCCAGGAAGAAGCCCTTACAAGAAACAGAAAAAAAAAGCCAGTTTGGAGTTTGCAAATAAAAATAGGATAAAGACTTGAATTTTTGGAGCCATATCCTGTTGCCTGATGGAAAAAATAAAATAAAAATGTTGGCCATAATGACCATTGTCACGTTTGGAGGAAAAGGGGGAATATTATTTTTGAGCCGTAGACTGGCTGCAGACCCGCCACAGAGGTTCTTTGACATGTCAAACAAACTCTAGGGCGCTCACTTTTTTTTCAGGTTGCAAGTACGTCTGCATGTGTCGTCTGTACGGCCTGCGCTTGTCGTTCATACGTTTTGTATTAATCTTTTTTTGTAGGTTGCACTTGGGGACTTTGTATTTGTGTCGCGCGCCACACGCACGTTCATATATCTCCTACGTCCTCTATACGTGTCGAGTAAGTCGTTTGTGAGTTGCCCGTTCGGCGAGAGTGGATCAACCGCACGAACTCCGATGTATAAAGCTTCAGTGGTGCCATTTAAACTAAGTTTTTAGTGAGGAGAGAACAGGTGTCAGAGAGAGAGTAAAGGGTGGCAGACAGCGCTTTCTCTCTCCAACTCCTGGAAAAGTGTTGGAGGCCCAAACACTTTTATGTTTGTCTATATATAAAGTATATATATAGACATATAGACAGTATATGTATGAGTGAATTATACACTGTGTGGTGAAAGAATTGCTCGGGGTCCGTGGTGTTTGAATCAGCACTGCCGATTCAAACACCAGCCCACACTGACGGGATTAACAGTCCACTTTGTGCTGGGCCAGTAATTATAATTGGCCTATGCCAGCTACTTCCCAATCCTCGGACCTTGTCATCTTAATCTCTGCTAATCCTCTTTTGTGTGAGTGAAAATTTGTTTGTGAAGGGGGCTCAATCTAGGTCAATCCTCACAGTATTTTGAGTCTGACAGTTTTTGTGTTTGTATGTGTGCCCCTGCATGACAAGTTTGATAGGGGGTAGTTGACAGAGCAGGACGGCATTAGTGGAATGAGTCACACAAACACCAATTATTACATGCTTTAACCTCTTAACTGCCGTCTCCCCTGATCAGGGGGTTAGGGTTAGTTAACCCTAATCAATATATAATTAGGGTTAAGAACGGCAAATGTAAGGTAATTTGTTTTTTCGCTCACACAGATCTCACACATATCTTTAGAAACTAGAAGGTCTTTGAAATTAGATATCACACTGGCATATAGACTGTAAGCTCTCCAGTCAATACGCTTTGAGACTTGGATGTAAATAATTGTTAACCCTAACCCTAATCCTTAACACAAACCCTAACCCTAGGGTGGCAGTTAAGTGGTTAATAGTATAGTGCTGATTCAATTTAATGTAATTTCAAAACAATGCTGACACATGGAGAATGAACCAATCAAAGATGTGTGTGGCCTACCTGTTTATTTACTTCTGGACAAGAGACAGCAGTAGATAATTACCATTATGGAGGACTAAAACTGCCAATTCAATCAATAAACCGAATGGCTGTATTGGTAAAAAATGTAATAACATATCACTGCAAATGCTCTCAATCATAAAATATAGGTTACATTCACATTTAATCACAGCTTTCTAAAGAGTAAATAGTTTAAAAGTGAAATGGTGGGCATCTAAGAATACTGTGGTAGTAACCAACTGTGAAAATGCTGATGTTTCAACCTAGTTTATGGTTCATTCATTCAAGATTTATTAACGGCACAGAATCCTGGTCCATAATATGAAAAGAAAACAAAAAAATTATAGTAATAGAATTAAGAAAAAGTTACATTATACATGTAACATGTAATACCTGTTTTTTCAATTTGTTCAAAAGCAGGACACAAGTCTATATGTAAAGAATAGGAAACGCAAGTATCCTGACTATATATAGGCTATAGGTTCATACTGAATCTCTGTAACTCCGGGGCCTATACAAATAAGTAAAATGTTAAAAAGTGTCTAGAACTAATACCACCCAAACATTTACATTTTTATCATTTTTATTATTTTGTTATTGGCCATAATATGTAAACATTCACAGGACAGGGAGAAATAAGTGAAGACACCTTCTGGCTAAAGATGCTTCTAATTAGACAGGTTTATGCAGACATTTAGTGTCAGGTGTGAGCCTACCTGAAATCCAATCACTGAGGGTTGGCCTAAAGGTGCCCTGGGTACTGAAAAACACACACTAGTCAGGCCCGAGCGGCCTGCCGTTGCAAGGGCCTATTGTAAAGCAATAGCGCTGTTTTCATGTCAACCGTAAACTCACCGTGTAAAACAGTGACTTTTATACTTGTTATTGCATGAAAATGAATGGGGGTATATGGCCAACTGTCATACGGAGGTGGATGACGAGCGCTCGTCATCCACCTCCGAGCCCCACGGCTGTGTGAGGGACGTCCAGAGTTTTCCAAAAATGTATAATATGTTGTTGTCGCACTGTACCTAGGTGCACGGAGCGCACGAAAACAGCGCAAAGCGCTGTCCTCATGTCAACCGTAAACTCACCGTGTAAAACAGTGACTGCCCACACCTCTGGCTAAGGATGTTCCTAATTAGACAGGTTTATGCAGACATTTTGTGTCAGGTGTGAGCCTACCTGAAATCCAATCACTGAGGTAGGGCTGGGCGATATAGCCTAAAATCTATATCATGATATGAAAAAATAAATATCACGATAACGATATATTTGACGATATAATTGACAATGGACGAATTACTTCAAAATCCCAGCCGTACGCCTATTGGGAAGATTCATTCAGTGATACTTTATTTATTTTTATTTTTTACGGCATAATTGTCTTCCAAATATGACCTACTCAAGCAGTTTACATCCTTCATTTCATTTTTACTTTTTCAGCACGTGTCCCCGTGTTCTAAAGTCACCGTTTATGCTGCTCTGATGGAGCAGAGCGTAACATAAATTATATTGTGTCCACAACGATATAAAAAATTACAACGATATCAAAACATTATATCACGATAACGATATGCAATATGATATGGCCCAACCCTACACTGAGGGTTGGCCTAAAGCTGCCCTGGGCACTGAAAAACACACACTGGAGCGGCCTGCCGTCGCAAGGGCCTATTGTAATGGCGAGCGTGAAGCATGCAAATAAGCTGGTTGTGTATGGCAGAGTCGGGTGATACCCGTGCATATGAAAACTGAAAGTATTTTATTTGACTGTTTTCTTGTAATTGTATGCAACTGTGAAGCACTTTGAATTGCCTTGTGTATGAATTGTGCTCTACAAATAAACTTGCCTTGCCTTACTGTATGTCACTACCGAAATCCAATGTTACTTTATTGCTCATTTACCCATTACTCACAGCACTTAAGTAGCATTTTCAAGAACTATCTTGCTCTTACTTGAGTAATTATTTGTCTCGCTACATTTTACTTTTACTTACATGTTCTTACTTGAGTACCCCTGTGTAAGGTCACCACATACCACAGGTTACCCTCTAACTCTATTTACTAAAACAGTCAAGTTCAGGCAGAGCTGTTTGCAGCCGCTCACTGTGCTACATTTCCACACTAAAATCCTAACAAGCCCATTGCCATTCAGGAAAAGGCGTTTAATTTGCCCCTGAGGCAAAAATCTTTCCAGCCTGTGTACACTATAATGAGATTTCCACTGCATTTCTACAAAGTCTGAAACCACCCTAACCACATTTAAATAAAAAGTTAACTTTACGGTGAATAACAATAGGCTCTGTTGGTTTTGCATCACCCAGCCAATATTTCGCTCCCAGGACCGAGCCTGGGTAGCACAGCCTTGTTTACTCATTACTTGAATCCTCTGCTGAGCAGAAGTAATGCGATTCAGTAAGACACACCGAGACTGTGTGGGCTGAGCTTCTTATTGTCAGAGCCTGTTTATTGTCCTTGTTTTCTTTTTAGGTAGTGATAAATCCTTTTCACAGTTAGAGGGTATTGGACAACTCAATCAAGATTTTTCAAAAGAATAAAAACAAAGACAACATTTACATAACACATAAATGAAAAAAAAGAGAGGATTTGTTAGCAAAGACCTTCTATGGCTTGTTTCTTTTATTTAAGTCATAGAAGTGTACTAGTTTATTTCTTTCCATCAACCAAAGACACCAGCACCATGCACCATTTTGGAGAATGGGGAATCAGAATCAGAATCAGAATCAGAATAGGTTTTATTGCCATGGTTTGAGAACAGGTTTACAAACTAGGAATTTTTCTCGGTGCAAATGTGCGACATAGAACATATAACACAGAGTTAAAATAAAAATAAGCTAAAGAACTTTAAACTATAAGGCTATAAGCAGTGTTTAATTTGTAAATTTGTATTTTTAGGAACCCTTTTGGTCTGATGGTATGGATTCGGGGAACAGGCCAAAACATTTGCCGGAACACTCTCATTAAACACCATTATATCAGATCAGATCTTTGCCGGATCCTCCTAAATATTTCCCGGATCCTTTACCCTGAAAAACTGAGAATTGGGGGAATGCGTTCCCCCAAACGGGGGATCAAATTAAGCACTGGCTATAAGGGCATGCATAAAAAATATTTAATAAATAAAATAAAATAAAAGTGACGTGTTCAATGTCAACAATTTGACATTGAACAACAGCGGGATTGTATTTACAGATGTGTAGGCGTATAAAGTGATATTAAGTATAAAGTGATGAGTGACAGCAGCGGGTCTAAATGTGGACACACCGCACACTGCAAGTGCAGATTATGAGTCTGTAACTGAGCTACAGAGACTTGTTATTGTTCATGAGTCTGATGGCGGAGGGGAAAAAACTGTTCAAGTGGCGGGATTTGTGGGTCTGGATAGACCGTAGCCTCCTGCCTGAGGGGAGAGGGGTGAATCTATATAATAAACCGCAATGGCAAACACTTCCGGGGTGGGCGGGGCCGTGGAATATAACGTTTTCCAGACACACCGCACGGTCTACGGAAGTGTGACAAACACACTTACATTCTCTGCCAGTGATTACGTCGAATAGGGTCTATCTGGTGTCATGTCACCGCCATTTAAAAGATGAAAAAGAAGCTCCATAGGTCGCCACCATGTTTTTTATTTCCCAGAGCACTCCGCGCGGCCCCCACGTGACCGTCCTACCAGCCACGAGTTAATAAAAACCACAATCGCCACAATGCATTGCGACTCTACCGTATTTTCGTTTTTCATGAATAAACTTCTTGAGTATAATCGTTACTGTGAAAAGTTGCTGTGTAAGCTGCTTAGCTCGAGCTGTGAAACGATCAACATCCGCCTCCAAAGCTTGGTCTCCACAAAAAGTGGAGAAAGTTGTCCAAGAACAGCCCAAACATGAGCCTCAAATCAAACACGTTGCTCCGAGTGCTCTAGCCTCTGTGTGTGGAAAGCGAAACTGAAACTACCACTTAACGAACACATGCTGCACTGCGCTGCTTTTTTTTTTTCTTTTTTTCTCAAGATCAGAGCGCTACAATTTGTTTTCTATTTTGTTTTGTATTGTGAGCCACATTATAAAGTAGCTTTGAAAGCATTGCTAATTTTATTTGGAGATTATAAATGTTGCCTTATGATGAACATTTAAGCACAGTGATACACCAAACCGCGGTTCCTGCACCGTGAACCGAACCGTGTGACAGCTGAAGCCCTGAATATCCATAAATATTACAATGTCTCTTGAATTTTATTCCCTGAGTTTAGCTAACCGTGTGTTTAGGTGTAGTTGCTTATTCTGCTGGTGCTCTGGACAATGGGCTCACTCCTTTCTGCAGCCGCAGCGAGTCGGCAACTTTGCACTTGACTATATAGTACTATAGTGGTTCCAAACCTGCGGGGCCCCTGGGATTGCAGAGGCTCAGAGCTTTGTCTGGTCAAAGGATCAGGTCATCACATATGACTAAGAAAGGAGTAGCTACAGGTGCATAAAACACTCCAATTGCAGTTTGTTTCTTTGAAATAAATAATTATTAGCGTTTATTGTTTTGATACATTTGTTGTGACTGTGCATCACTTTTGGAATGGGGCGCGTGGCCCGACTACAGCATGTGCCGGGGGGGGCTTCAAGAAAAAAGGTTGGGAACCACTGGTCCACTAATCTACTAACTGAATGACGGGTTACACACTTGGGTGGACATTTTTTTGTAATAACTCATAATCTCAGAACATCAAATGTGGACCCTAGCTGTAACCCGGCCGTACATTTCTACTTTCAATGTATGAAAGTAAACATGGTCAAAAGGTTAAATACATGATGTGTGCGGTTCCTACAAACCTCATTCCTACATTTGATGCCTTGATGTGCAATGAAGTAGCCTGGCCTTAGCCATCCGTAAACTTATCTTTTCCCTACATGTACGTATGGGCCTGATCTGAGTTGCCGCGTTACATCGGTTGAATTTCAACCTACCATTCAGCGAGCGGGGGAGGCAGGTGTTGTAGGTGACTTTAAGCATTTGCGCCGCATTTGCCGGTTGTAGTTCGGTAATGGGGGCGGATACGAACGTAATGGAAGCTCTTCAATGCATTCTGGCTCGGCTCCTAAATATCCAGAAATTTAAATTGAAGCCTTCAAATGCACAAGGAATGCTCCCAAGAGTTATGATAGCTGCTTCACTCACTCGACCAAACGCTAGCGAAAATCAGATCCAATCGGTTCAAAGGAGTTCACCCCTCCCACCTGATAACGGAGCTCAATTGTGAAGAGCCAGACCCTTGTACGAAACGAAATGAGTACGTTAGAGTATGGTAAAATCAGGCTAGCAATGAAGCTACATTCATGGTGACCTGTTTGGACAGATGATTGCAGTAAATGTGCTTCCAGCAGGAGAGCAAGGAGAAACACTGCATTCTTTTCACTCACTACGTTTATATGTACAGAATAAGATATGATTTCTGGTCTAAGTACAACCAAAAAGTACACTCAGACCTGTGTTATCTTGCTGTTCTTTACAGAGCAACTGCGCAGCAAAGAGTCTGGCTTTCAGCTAGCATTCAGCTGCACAGGGTAACAGCCAGGAAAGTATTAGACAGGTGTTTAGAGGCATACCCACACGTTTAGTCCAGCCAAGACATTACGGTCCCTGCAGCGCTGAGTAGCCTTGATTTAACGTTATTTTGTTGAAACGCAGTTGTTGACGTGCCATTGAGCTGCTTTATGAGTGCTATTGCTGTTTAATGGGTAACGTAGCCCCAGAGCCATCTTTCTTATAGGGTCCCCGCAGACGCAAGGGCCTCGCATTTCAGTCTAATTACGGTGTTGTTTTGCTTTTCAATCAACTCGACAGACTCTCTGACAGCGCTCACACACTCTCCACCTATTTTGCCAAATATTACAGCAAAACGGAGCTGTCTGCTGAAGTGAATGAGCAGGAGAGACCTTCCCCCTGTCACCCTCAGGACGCGAGGGCTTCTTCACTCGCGTCCTCGCTCGGTCTGTCTCCCGGTGCTCGCCTCGCCTCATGCCGATTGCCTCCTGTGCGGATGCATGCCTCCCGTGTACCCGGCGCTGCTCGCCACATGTGTTCTGTGCACAGACTCCAGTTCATCTGGTTTGATTACAGACAATCAGCGCAGCCTCATGCAGCTCAATGTGTTAAGTGCATTTCCTATGTCATTCTGTCACCAGCACCGCAGCCCCTGCTCTCTCCCTTTCGTATTTCTCCTCAACTTGTGCACATTTTTCCAAAACTTCACTGCAGCCTCACAACAACGGGTCCTGTACAGGTCTCTAGCAGGAAAAAGATTTAAACAATCTTCTTGTTGTCTCCAGAAGAGTATCAGGACAGTATCAGGACAGTAGTTTGGCGAAGCCGTTGCCTTAAAGAGGAGTTGAATCCACACGATTCTCATGAGCGCAGTTACTTTTAGTAACTCTGTTTCTCTGAATATGCATGGTCTAAAACGAATTACTGTCAGGTTTATTCTCAGTGGACAGAAATAACCGTCAGGTGCAGGTTTCAGTTAGCTTTAAATCAGCGGTTCCCAAACGGTGGGTCAGGAACCAGAGGTGAGAGAATGTGACCATTTGCCATTTTAAAAAAGTGGGGGGAAAATAGACTAATACTAGTCCTAAATCCCAGTCGGACAGTGGCTTAGTGATTAGTGGTTCTCATAAAGAGGGGCAGGGCCTGAATTGAGGTCATTATGTTCCACTTCTGCCCTGCACTGCACAGTGGAACTGTTTGTGACCGTAAATGGGTTTGCTCTTCGACGAATAGCCTTGGGATGCGTACTGTAGGGCCCCTGAGTGGATTTTGCTTAGGGCCCCAGAAGGGCCAACACCAGCTCTGCGTGGCCCTGCATTTAACCGATTGGATGTAGGTGGCATGGTATATAAAGAGCCTGTTTGCCTTACCAGTCAATATTGGCTGAGATTAGAATGATGTGGCCTTTAACCTACTTAATTGCAATTGACATTCTCTAAAAAAAAAAAAAAAACTCCTTCAAGGCATTAAACATATGTTGTGTAGTGATGGCAATAGATAGGGCCTTCTACATGTAAAAGAACAGACGTCTAGTTTACCCTAAAATAGAGAGTACTTGTCTTACAAACTTGAATGCCCATATCCGGGAAGGGGAAATATGCATTGGTATAAATACTTTTGTGACTCTTTCTTGAATTCTTGAATTTTAGAACCACACACTGTTCATGAATAAAGTGTCTAAAGTCATTAGGGAGAACAGCTCTTCTCAATTACCGCATGCTCGTGATTGTGCATGTGTTGCTTAGGAGCGTAATAAAGAGAGCTATTTCTTCTCCACACTTCATTAAGATTTAACTTGTGTTTACTCTAATTTGAGAAGCCCAGAGAGAGAGAGAGATAACAGTCGTTAATTTAGCGTCACCAATTCATCATTTAGGACATAACACCCACAGAATAAAAAGTGGGAATTTATTTTCAGTCTCAGCTTGGTTGTCCTCTTCATTGCGCTTTGCAAATGTGTAAGTTGAACATTTATTTGTGTAACGCCTTTCAACGGAGCACAAGCTGCTTCTCAGAACAAAATAATGACAGGGCAATAAAACAGACAGAAAACAACAGTATGTGTCAAATAGACTAAATAAGTGTGTCTTAAGTAGTTAATTAAAGAATAATAGTTCAGTTGTGGTCAGCAGGTCGGGTCCAAACACACAGATCGATCGCCCCACTTCTTATACTTAGACCAGTGGACCTGGGCACTACCAGAGATTTTCTATCAGAAGAATGCAGCACATTGACAGGATGGTGCACACAGTCAGTAGGTCAGGGAGGCAACTGAACAATACCATTAATGGGCTTAAACAACATGAGGACTTTGAACTCTGTCCGGAACTCAACAGGGAGCCAGTGCAGAGCCTGGAGAACAGGTGTAATATGGCCATGCCTTGGGAGTGTTGGAGAGAAGCTGCTGCATTCTGTACCAGCTGTAACCTACGAAATATATTAAGTCCCTGGAAGAGAGCATTACAATAGTCCACTCTGGAGCTGATGAATGCATGAATTGCCCTCTCAAGGTCTGCTCTGGTTACAAAGTGGTTTGGAAAAAAGATTGCTTTCACTACCGCACCAAACCTGCTTATCAAACTGGAGAAGTCATAGAAGACAACCCACAGGTTCCTCACCATTCCACACCATCGAGAGAACTGAGGTGTTGAGTCTCTACCGTGAGGTGAGATGGATCAGGGCTGAAACAGACGTACTCAGACTTTCCCTCATTGAGATGGAGAAAGTTCTGAGCGAGCCACTTTTTATTGTCCAGGTCCAGGAAGCAGGAGAATTCAGTGAAGATGCAATATTTGGGAACACAGACATGCAAATGTGGATGTTGTTGGCATACAGGTGAAAACTGACATGGTGAGAGGAGATGGTCTGACTCAGAGGCAGCATGTACAACGAAAAAACAATGGCTGCTGGGATGGAGCCTTGTGGGGCCACCACAGAGGTAAAATTGTTGAGCACAACATTTAGTCCCTTTTTAACTGGCAATTCCTGCCCAGTTCAGTGCGAGGTCTACCCGTGTAGTTGAGTGTTTCCACAGGCCAGACCAGCTCAAGACAGAAAATTAAGACGGTGCCAAAGGCGTGAGGTCAAATAACACCAGCACAGCTGAATTCTTCACATTGAGGGCGGAAAGGATGGCATTTGCACCCTCAACAGAGCAAATTCGGGGCTGTGCATGGCCCAGAAACAAGAACTTTTCTGTGATCATGTGCAGCTGAAGGTGACACTGAAGTTGTGAGGGGACAAGTTGATTCTGGCAGATTAGACCTTTGTGCATACTAACATTGTACAGTTTTTTTTGTTTTTGTTTTAGCCAGGAATGTCCCACTGAGATTAGGGATTTCTTTTTCAGGGGAGACCTGGTGCCAGATGAGAACCTACTGTACATATTTTTGTAAATACAATACACACAGTGCAGTACATTTACATACAGTAAATTAGTGAGGAGGGTCTAACAGCAGACCTTAGGTTTCAGACATGATCAAGTCCCCACTTGACTCACCTCCACGTGGTTCAGGTCCCAAACAAACAGTGAAGAATTCCATGAGAAAAAGATGTCCGGGACACCCTACTGCGTAATTAGTCAGGAGCACGTACAATATTTTGAGTGCTAAACTGCCAGTGTTTTACTGACGTTATGTGCTAATATTCTTTCTCAAGTGGTCTACAGACCATCAGCCCAGTGGTCTATGAGAATGACCCACAAAAATAAAAATGTTACAGGAGAAACACTGCCTCTTCACAGTTTATGATTTCCAACATGCTAAAGACAGAAATCCAAATCACATTATTTACATCTCAGAACTGACAGCCATATATTATAGACGGCAATTTTATGACCTTCATAAAACATTTTAATCAGGTACTTAATTGAGTCAAGATCTATTTTACATTCATCATAAAGCAGATTTAATTTTTTGCTCAAAAGTAGGACAAGCATTCACTGTGCGCCAAAAACAAGTCCCTTTTCCATCTTTATTTCTAACTGCAACATCTGATGGGAGTGTAGCAAGTCCCAGAGTCAAGTGGGCGACATTACAACTGATGGCCCGCTGTCAGAAGTCTTTTGTTGGGGGACAGGGCCAGCCAGGTGATTAAGTGGACGGTGGTGCTTCATGGGCTTTAGGAAATTGCTTGGAGGGTTTGAGGCTGGCTGGTGACACTTCATATATCAACCACATCCCTGTAGCAGCAACTCAGATGGGCTTAGAGCTCTGCAGACAAAGCTTAAAGCACGATCAACATTATAGAGTCAACTCAAATCTAAAAAATATATAAAAGAAAGCATTCCTTACAATAAATGAATAAATAAGAATCATCTTTTGGACAATCTATGAATACCGCAAAAACACACACACATGTATTTAATTGTATTCAATAGTGCAATGTTTAATACCATGGGGGTCATTTATCAAGGCGTTTGAAATTGCATCTTTGGGGAAAAAAGTGGGTTGGCGGAGGCGTGTGCTACAAGCAGCGCTGACTTCAACGAGTGCTTGCTGCATTCCCTTCGCTCGATCTTCTCTATAGTGCACTCACACTTGTCCACATGAACTGTGCCCAAGCGCGGGAAGCCCTTTTAGCCCGGTTTGTTTGTGCAGTGTGCGCAATCGAACCGTGCTGAGGTCCAGCTCGGTTCCAGACTTCGGCCTGCTTGGAAGAGGTGGGCATGCACGCACGGATAAGGAGCTGATATATGAGCGGCTGCATTTGTCACGGTTAACAGAGTGAGAAAAGGCTGTAGTTACAATGAGTGTGCAACGTTTTACAGCAGCAGAGGAAGTAAGAAGCCTTGTTTCCTTTGCCACCACTGCCGCTACTCGTAGGCTATGGGCTAAACTGAGAGGAGTTTCAAACTTAAGTCCCTCCAAAAATTGCACAGTTTTTCCAATAAGCAGTGGTGTCTATCACCTCCGCTGGTTCAGACTGAAGTGGAGGCTGCCTATAATGAAAAAAACAATGGTGTCCGAGTGGATAGATGAAAAATAGGCAGGAGTACCTCTCTCCCTGCCCGCCTCTCGCTCATCTCGGGTCTGACTTTACAGTGAGCAGCCAGTGCTCCTTCTGCCCTGTGTCAGACTCATTTCTCTGCTACTACCTTGATTTATAGGCTTTTATCTGACAGATACAAAATTCTGATAGTTTTTCCCCTTGTGATTTGGTGCGCATTCGTGTTAAGTGCTTTCTTTCGATTTTTTGTTGTTACAATGCTGTTAAACCCGTGGTTGAAGCAGCGATGAATGACATAAATCGAGCATTGTTTCTTCTGTTCTCGTAGCCTTTTTCAAGGCTATGTATTATCCATGAATCCCAGGTAGAAAGACGCTCAGAGCGACAGTTGCCTGTCTGCTCCACCCACTGCCACAGCTGAGCAGAGGACAGGAGGACACGCACACATCGCTATGGGAGTCTGTCCATACCTTGTCCTGCCCACTTACTGCGCCAGGTATGAAGCTGAAGATTGCATAGCAAACGTCGAGTCTACAGTCTGCGTTTAGCATCAGGCCCATGGAGTCCGAGTGGACCATGTTCATTGTCCTTGTCCCCCAGGAGGTGTTCCAGGCATGTCCCATTGGGAGGAGGCCCGAGAAAGACCCAGGGACACTATAGAGACGATGAGCTCTCTGAAAAGCTGGAGGAAGTGTGCGGCGTGCGCGGATAGAGAAGTCTGGACATCTCAGACTGCTGCATCCACGATGGATGGATACGTACCAATTTTGGTTTTGCAATTTTTTTTATTAAGGCTCTCCCACCCCATTGTTAAAACACAAACCTTTGGAAATGCTATACCGGTGCTGTCCTAGTGTAATTCAAGGGAATTTCTCTATACCTTCAAGAATGTTCATGCTATGAAAATGCAACAGGGTTGGAACAGAGGCCATGGTCAGGCAGAAATAAAAATTAAATATACAAGTGTCAGCTTCATTAAACCTCAGAGCCTTTTTTATTGCATCTATTTCTCAGGGAAAGAATTCATTAGAGAATTCATTAGAGAGATTAGCGATAGCAATGTCTAAGTCAGCTGTAAGGCCATGAATACTCTCCTTTGGACAGTTTGATTTTCACACTCTGCTCTTGTTTTTTTAAGCAAACGATGGAGAGGTAAAAGAATACTTGCCTGTGCAGTGTCGCAGTGCCTCCTAAAAAGAACAATTTGAACTATATGCACTTTGTGACAATCCACTGCCTTATTGTTGGGGAACCGATGTGCAGATTTATCAAATAATAATTGTGTTTTTTGGGGATGACTTGAAGTGCATGAGGGCCCTGTGCCTCCCGCCGCTGATATAAGAAGTGCTTTTTCCATGCCCTTTGTGCTGCTCCTCTCCGGCTCACTGCACCACCTGGTTGGTTCAGCTTACACAATTATCTGTCAACCTTTTAATAAATGCTCTATGCTTAAAACCGGTATTGTGTCCTGTCCTTTCCTTTGTTATCAGAAGTCTGTAAGGTATCTGTGTATAAAGCTGTCAGATCAAATGCTGTGGCAATTTCCACCTGAACTAAAGTGTGGGAAATTACTTTGAATTTTTAGTCTTGAAATGAGAGAATTTAATTAAAAAAGAAAAACATGTATATAATTGCTTATTCATATAGAAAATTAACAATGCATCCCTCTGCAAAATTATTTACGTTTTTAATTTTAATTTTTTTAAATGTGTATTGCCAAGGAACATTATTAGTATTATTTATAATTATAACTACTATATTCTCAATATACAGTGCCTCTCGAAAGTACTAATACACCTTGAACTTTTGCACATTTTGTCATGTTTACAACCATAAACATAAAGATTTTATTTTGATCAGATAAGGCGCGACAGATAAACAGATAGAACCATGTCCAGGATTGTCACAAATGAATGGATGAATGGCTCGGTTTTTGGTTTTGATCTTTGTGGAGGAGCAGTGCGGTGTTTCCATTGGCAGAGAGCCCTGGATGACCTCTGTGGGCGTGCAGTTAAAGCAGTTTGGATGCACAGAAACAGGGAGGGTCGAGACTCAGCAGAACTGAAGTCATCCTGAACAGTGACATGTTCCTCGGTAGGCCTCTGGGGTCACACTATTACGGGACAACAGAGGTTCAACAAAACGCTAACATTTTGTTACTATAAAAGTACTATCAGACTATGAAGCTTCCTGAATTAATGTAATTGCATTGCAGACTCTTGGCATCATGCTGCATGGACAGTCTATCTTGTATGTAGAGAATGCTCTTTAGTTACTCTTAACAAAAAAACAAACACAAACACTCTTTGATTAAAACCCTCAAATCTAAGGCCATCAGAGCTGAGCTCAATCTGTGAAAAGATAGAACAGAGCGGGTCTGAATCATCAGTGCAGCGGCTTTGTATCCTTCAAATATATAGGAAATTACGATCACACCGCGTGTCCACGGTTTTTGGACAGAGAAGGTTTGCCAGCTGGGACCTGACAGCTCTGCACTGGGTTGCAAGGCTAATTGCAACAGGAGCTGACATCTTTACGGTCTGTCTTTATTACTGAAGAGAAAAGTCAAGCTTGGTGAGATTTACCATGAAGTGCAGAAAGAACTATTACTGAAGATTTGGTTCACCATGTGTCACATCTGTGAAGTATCACATTAAAGTGCCTTAAAAAAGGACTTGCTATATCAAGCTCAAACTGAGGGTAGAGGCAGGTAAAGCAGTACAACATGGATTAAGCTACACAAATTACAATTAGTGCCTAACAATGAGAAATACGTATTGATAAAGCTACAGGTAGAGGTACAAACACAGTGAAAAAATGGCTATTGCTCAACGTTAGATCAGCTGCAAACACAGTTCATCAACGCGGTGCAAGGCCATTAGTCCACATTTCTCATGCTGCTCATTTAAGACGTGTTTACACAAAACTGTTAATTAGACCTCGTGTTTGTTTTGCCACTCTGTGTGAACCCAGCGGTGGGCAACATACATAGGCCTTTCTAACACCTGGGGTCACCTTTACTTCAACTTGAGTGTCATTGCATGCAATGATCAGTTACCAGTAAACTAAATGTAATACTATACCAATAAACAGCAGCATAACAAGGTTTATACAGTATTACGGTTCATTAAATGGATGTTATACATCATTTACGTGAAGAAATTCCTTTGCCGTCTCACCAATGGGCCACACGAGTACTGTCACTGCTGGAGCTTAAGAGTGTAAACATGCTGTGATTTATGACTTGTGAGCTAGACACTTCTTTGCGGGGTAATGCATTAAGCTCTTATCTGACTCCTGAAGGAGGCAAGCTGTATCATTCAGGAGGCGCTAGATCCCCCAGAGGCAAGAGCAAGAATGGCTTTAAAACTGAAGAGGTATAAAAGGTTGAGAATGGTACAAAATAAAGGTAAGATGGGAACACTCTAAAGGGAGGTTGCAAAGTGTGCCTTAACAAATAAAAAAAACACAAGGATCTGCAGAATATACTGTAAGTGAAGCATATTAGCACCAATGCTGGTGGATAAATAATGTTGATAATACAAAGCACCACTATGTACATGTGACAGGGTGGAGTGCATCTGCCCTCCCCTTACCTGTTTCTTGGAGCACTCCTCCTCATGCACCTGGCTTGGCTCTGATTGCGGGGTGGAGACCCGAAGGGATTTAGGCTCAGGTCTGTTGTGGTTCAGATATTCTTGCTGCTTCCACGCACGGATCTCTCCTCCTCTGTTGGTCTACGGAGTTGTGCTTTTTGGACGTGTGTGCGGTGGCTCTACACGCTGTGGTCACTGTGCGTTATTGGTCTTACTCCACATTGGTGAGTTTATTTGCTACCTTTTACGCACCGTGTATGAACATTTGGTGCTCAACAGTGCTTTCCCTTTCAGTGTTGTGGCGCAGGTTGACGCCTGGTCAGCTGTCACACTCCACAGCTGCAGCTTTGGGAGCATTGCTTACTCCTCTCGGGTGAGTTTGACGCAAGGTTGCTCCTCACCCCTGGCTCACACTGAATCCGGTTAACGCCAGGTACGGCGTCCGCCAACTTAGAAAGTCATTAAAACCAATGTAGCACACTCACACCGCTCCGCGAAGTCCGGCTCCGGCTACCGAGGCCATCCGGCGGCCTTCCGGCGGCAACGGAAAGAATCCGCAAGAACCCCTGGCTCACACTGAATCCGGTTAACGCCAGGTACGGCGTCCGCCAACTTAGAAAGTCATTAAAACCAATGTAGCACACTCACACCGCTCCGCGAAGTCCGGCTCCGGCTACCGAGGCCATCCGGCGGCCTTCCGGCGGCAACGGAAAGAATCCGCAAGAAGTCTATCTTTGCCGGATACCGGAGCCCCCAACGGATCAAGCTGACGAAAAACACGCGCCAAACAGGAAGTCAGGTCTCATGGGAGAGGAAGATCCGGTGTATTTCAAAATAAAATCTGTCCGCTTACTACTTATTTGGTCTCGTTTTCCGCCTGTAAACGCGTGTAACGTCGTAAATGTAAACATTTCTCCATTACCAGTGACACGGGGGCATTAGTGTGTTTAAAGCATCCACTTCACTGGGGAGAGTCGTTGTACTGGCAAATACGGCTTTTGTTGACAAAAACTACCTGTATATGGGGCTATTTATGACGTGAACTCGCACCACGAGGGAAACTCACGTGCGCTTCTGTTCTCGCGAGGGCCGTTTCTGTGCCTGGCGCAGCTTCTGGCGCCGGAGCTGGCGACAGTGTCAGCCGGACTCAATGTGAGTGGTAGTTTAGGGCAAACCCGGACCGGATCAGGACCGAAACCGGACCGGACCCGGACCGGATTCAGTGTGAGCCGGGCGGAAGTCTATCTTTGCCGGATACCGGAGCCCTCACCGGATCAAGCTGACGAAAAACACGCGCCAGACAGGAAGTCAGGTCTCGTGAGAAAGGAAGATCCGGTGTATTTCAAAATAAAATCTGTCCGCTTACTACTTATTTGGTCTCGTTTTCCGCCTGTAAACGCGTGTAACGTCGTAAATGTAAACATTTCTCCATTACCAGTGACACAGGGGCATTAGTGTGTTTAAAGCATCCACTTCACTGGGGAGAGTCGTTGTATTGGCAAATATGGCTTTTGTTGACAAAAACTACCTATATATGGGGCTATTTATGACGTGACCTCGCACCAAGAGGGAAACTCACGTGCGCTTCTGTTCTCGCGAGGGCCGTTTCTGTGCCTGGCGCAGCATCTGGCGCCGGAGCTGGCGGAGCTGGCCACAGTGTCAGCCGGACTCAATGTGAGTGGTAGTTTGGGGCAAACCCGGACCGGATCAGGACCGAAACCGGACCGGACCCGGACCGGATTCAGTGTAACGCCCGGTGCGCGGCGGGCGCTTATGCTCTTTCTCCCTCCTTCCCCAGTGTCACCGTGGCTTGTATAGGCCGCCGACAGCGGTTTGTTTGGGCCATCAGCGTGGGATGTCCTGGTAAGCAGCATGCCGCGCCCTTTTTGACTCATTTGGCTGTGCCTCGTCCATCCTAACACCTTCTCACTTGTATAGTGTGGTGCTTCAGTAAGTGCGGTTTGCGCACGTTGTTTGCGGAGGCCGGGGAGCGCGCCTCCGTCAGGGGTCTGAGGACCGGTGCTTCTCCTGATTGGTAAGTTGCTGGTGTCTGCCTGACTCCTTTTCAAATTCTAATCTTTCCGTCTCCTGATTTGGTGCGTTTACACCATAGCGGGACCAACTGCACCTCCCGCGTCTGCTGGGATACCATCTTGGCCCACACCATTCACTGCGCTGCTTCCAGTGGCACAACTCCTCCCATCCTGCTGTTCTGGATGCCCCCATCCCAAACATAGTTGGTAAACCTTTCCAACTTGTTTTATTTGTAATTAACTCTCTAGCTCCCACAGTCTAACTGGGATACGAAATTGCACATATTGTACATTTTTAACTGTAAATGGCCGCTGTTTAATTTATTTTTTATATTGTCTTTTGCACGTTTTGCATGTTTTGTATTTTGTTTGGGTTTGAGTTTATGATGTTCCATTTATACTATTTTAAAGAATTATATTTTAAAGAACTTAAATAAAAGTGCTATTTTGATATGTAAAGGTCCTGTCTCTGCCCGGTGATTGACTAAAAAGGTACAACGAACTTGTGTCTGCCTTGTGCAGGGTCCTAGGCCTATCCTAGGTGGCGTTGTCGACAATCTTTATTTTCCTGCATTTCTCGTCATGCCACATACAGTTTTCATGCTTTCATGCTTTGTGTTGAGGTTCCATCATTTTACATCGACCTGTGCATTCGTCAGGTGCACAGCGTGCTGGAGAAGCTGGAGATTGCTGACATGGTTTAGGTTTCCTCAGTGGCGCAGTTGTGTACAACTGTATCTTGCTACCACTGATTCTTGGTAAATACAGATACAGCAGATGCACACGGGACTGCAAGGAAATCTATAGTCAGACGTGATCTCATCTCAGCAGAACAAAGCGTGGGAGTAGCTGAGGTGGTCACGCACTCGACGCTGCGGTTTAATATGGAGTTCATTTCTGACTAAGAATCTTCTCACAAAGCACAGAAAGTGGGATGTTTTAAATTGAGTGATACAGGTGAAAACGGCAACACAGTGGTCTATTTTGGGATTTTAGGCTAGTTTTCTCCCTTAACATCTGAGTAAAGTATAAAAAAAACAGTAACAAATGAATTAATAATAAGCCAACACCCACAATTGATGTTTATCTGGTATTTTATAATTTTGTCTCATTCATGAAAATGTATTCTTGCAACACACTCGGCCTTCAAAGCAACACTATTTAAAACAAATATTCTAATTTCCTTTGTGGAAGATGCCAAAACACAAAAGTCTCCAGGGGTATTTCAGCCGATAGCGCTTAACAAAACAAAATTAGTTTTCCTCAAAAATACTTTTTTACAACAAAATGTCCACTTTAGAAGCTCTCACTGAAGTAGCTTAGCAAAATTCCCTCACTACGCAATTTATTTGCTTTAAATCGTTCAATTCATTAAACTATTTTTTTTTTTTACTTCACTGCCACTTTACTGCTGTAAAACTATGATTTTAATACCACCAGCATTATCCCATCAAAAACAAACAGTTTGAGAATCTGTGCTTCATTATATAACCCTTTGTTCAAATATGGGAAAATAAAGTGACCTGGGAATGTATTGGCATTTAGAGTAATTTCAAGTGGATTATAACAATTAAATGATTATGTTTTAACTGTCGAATATAAACAAGAGTCAGCTGTCCATTTATTTTTATCTTTATTTAACACCCAGTGAAAGAAATACAATTACAATAACAGCAACATAAAAGAAGGAAAAAGCAATATTCTAAATATAATATATACAGTAGGTGTTAAAGAGGGGGTATTATGTTTTTTTTAACCACATAGTACCAGTCTATGGCACACTACAATGATGATGAAACCTTATATTGGTCTGTAAAAGCAGCAAATTTAAATAACTGCCTTGCAAAAATTTGCTCTCGCAAAATGGCTGTACCAAACGTCTTGAAATAAGCCACTGTCTCTTTAAGAAAGCTCCGGGCCTTTACGACACGCCCCCTTCAGCACGCTGTCTGAGACGTCATCACAACACCACTGCATGCGTTCTCTGGTCGAATCCACACGCATTAAAACTACGAGTGATCTTCGGTGATTTTTAATTGTACTGTTGGAAAGGAGCTACGCTTTGTGAACAATGGCTACGCAGGAGCTCGTGCGTCCGTACGAATCTGATCCTGCGTCTGACTCAGAGTGACTTTGAAGACGAACCTTTGAGAGTTCAGAGGCTAGTACAAGACGTGCCTGCTTGGTAATAAACAACCTTTTTGTCATAAATGAATAAATATAGGCTGTGTAATTTTGAAGCTAAATTTTTCAGTAATATAATGAAACTATATGTTGCATTATGTTTCAATGAAATCATAAATATAACAGAAAAGCCAGTCTTATAAGAGCTATATAAAACAAATGCATTAATATTTAAAAGGGCAACACCAAAACGTTTGATTAACAATTTATTTTAATTTAAAAGCAACATAGATTGATACATTTTGAGCCAGATGTTCAGCTGACACTTATGTAACATCACACTTTGCTATTAAATCGGATACATCATTATACTATGTTTTGCAATTAAACCATTGTGTTTTCTCCCCATAGGTGTGGCTGTGGTTTTTGCCGCACCATGCCCATAGAAGCAGAAAACATTTGCTGCCTGGAGACCCCTAGGGCGTATAATTGAAATACTTGAATTAATACTTTCTACTTCTCTTATTGGGTGCACTGTGCTGTTTTAATCGTGCTATTGTATCTAACCTGTGCTCATCTTCACTCACCATGACCATACATCAGACACAGGTTCTTGCTGCTCTTCACACCTCTTCCATTGTACAGAAATAAAACCTGTCACCTACCTGAGACATCCTGAATTGTATATCAGTCTAAGCTGCCCAAATCACATGTTCATTTTTGTTCTTTGTGCACTCAAGTATAGTCTCTGCTTTGGAAAGCTGTATAAAAGCTCTGTATCTTATGCAATACAAAATATGTTTTCTAATTTAGCTAGGTCCTGAGAATAATATGTCAGTTCCCTACAGAACCAAACTGCATCACAAACCATCCAGGATTTCATGTCAACTGTCTCAATCGCTGGGTTCTCCAAAATATCAATAATGTATACAGAGCTGATTATGGGCAAGTCCGGAGAAGAACACAGGAAGAGTATGTATTCAAAGAATACTGTTATTAAAAAAAAACACATTACAATTTGTAGAAGCATTAATATTTACAATATTTTTTTCACAATTGCAGATGTGTTTCATATTGCAGTTTTGTGAGTTGGTGCTGGGGATTGCTTGGAGCCAGAGTAAGAGTCATTATCCCGTCGTGTGCTGTTCTGAGGATTCGGCAGGAGTTCCCCGACCCTGCCGGGAACTATGTCGGCTTCCGGCCCGTTGACTATGTAGCACCGCTGGATTAAATCGAGAGACCTGAGCGGCTACAACGTCCTCTTTGGAAGGCCTGTCAAACATGCAACTGAGGGTGGGAGGCACTGGCACTTTCTTCAGCTCCTTCTGAAACTTTTTTGGATCGCAAAGTATCTCATTGAAAACCAGCTGCATCAGGTCACTTCTGTATCCTGTGAAATGATAAATACTTTAAAAACTAGAAGAAAAATATGTGCACTTTTGCAGTAGGTATTATATAATAAAGCTTTTTTTACGGTACCAAATGTGGCATTGGTTTTGATCGGCCTTGCAGTAACTTCCACAAAAGTTGTCCCTTTACCACAGCCTGCTCGCGGCGACCATTCTCATTATGGTGCATAGAAGCCAGAAAGAATCTGTAAAACACAAAAGTAAACAATACGAAAACAGATTAGCCTTTGCAAAAAGGGTAAGCATGATAAATCCATAACATGACAGATAAACATACCTGCACGACATTCCAATGAAGGGGAAATTCACATTCTTCGGGGTATAAAGCGTAGAATCAGGCTATGGAAAGACTCAAGCGCAGATGTCTGATGCTTTGAGCTTAGCTTGCGCACAGCTTTGAGGATTCTTTTGTTGAGGAGCATTTTTTCCACTTTATGAAGTGCAACAGTGCCTGGAATATTGGCAATAAGGTCAATAAAGATAATGCTGTAACTCCTGATACATGAACATTATTGATCAATAACACACATACAAGGTTTGAACCACTTATTCCGATCCCTGGAAACTTTGATTGGATGCTCACACTGGGGGAATAAAGGATCATCATGCTCGTGGACATTTTGGATCGTCAAACCGCTCTCTGAGGGCACTCTCAAATACGATGTATTTTGCATCTTCTAACTCAGAAGGAGACTCCATTTCACTGTTCACACAAAATATATATGTTACGCCAGTACATCAAATAAATATCTAATGACATCAGATATCACAACAAATGAATATGGAAATCTTACATTAGGTCAGACAGGTCTGTAACTATCTCCTGGCTCATAAGTTGAATCTTGAGATACAGTCATCTTCCTCTTCCTCCTCCAACTTTAGATGAGGGCGTTTTGGTGGCCTTGCACCAACCCCAGATGTTGGTTTAACAGGTGTTGATGAAAACTGTGGCAAGGACTGCTCTGTACCAGTGCCTCTGCTTATAGTGTTCACGCTGGCTTGAGTACCTGTACAAAGCATTTGAAATGTTCGATATTTGCAATAACATGGCAGTAAATGTATCGATTACCTTTACTCCTGTAGTGTTCTCTGCTCAAGGTCCCAGCAGATAGTTGTGTAGCCACGGATCTTGTTGCTGAAAGATGTGATAGTTGCAGGTGCCCTCTGACAAAAACATACAAATATAAAATGAACAAACCAAAATGTCAAACTAAAAATGAAACTCATATTGCGGTGTTGAGAAGGCAGGCATTTGAAATTACAGGACCATTACAAAGAATTGCAGGACTATATTTATACATGTATTGATTTTAACTGTCTGCTTTTAGTCCGTTTCCAATTGCAAATTCGTTTTTTTTTTTACTGTTAAGCCCTCTGAGTAACTCATGTGTGCAGTGCTTATAAAAAAAATGATTTATCGACATGATTAAAAACCTATTATCATTAGAAGTTGGTCTACTTTTTGAACATTTCACATGTTTCTTGCAGACTAATCAGAGTAATACCATAACATGTCTTTTTTTTTTAAATCTGTTTTTAAAAAAAATGTAACATTAAAACGTTTTGTTTCCTTTTATTAATTACTATTATAGTCTATGCCTGACGACAGATTGCATGGCAACAGGCTAATAGTTTGATGAAAACACACCATTGTGATGCTAATACGCCTGTGTGCTTAACTACAGTATTATTTTACAAAATGCGCAATAGGTTATCCTCAGAATAATACAGAGTTACGGCAGACAAGATTGTGCTAAAATGTAAGCCAAGAGAAGTTCAACTTACTGGTGCTGGCTCTGAAGGAGTGCTCTTGAGGGAAGGTATTGCATCGTGATTTAGTGACAACTTGCGTAGTACTCCACTGTCGAATAAGCGTTTGTTCAGAAAGCTGTCTTCAGTAAAATGCCTTGCACAAACAAAGCAAATCTTCTTGGGAGGAGCGACATTTACAAAAATAAAGTCCAACCATTTTTTGGAAGACTAAAAAGAGTGCAGTTGTCTTGACATCCAAAGATACATTTCTTCAATGAAAGCATTTGTTATCCTGAAAAGTATCTTGAGTACGACGAGCTCAGGAGACGCAGCTCCACCAGGTGCTAGCTAATTGCTGCAGTGTTGTTGACGCTGTGCTGCTGCTGCCGGCTCCACACGCGAGGGAGGGGGCTCTACTCCGGGAGGTGGGGGCGTTCCTAGGAGGACCTAGGAGGAATCAGGCATTGCTACACCTAAAATGGCTGCCTTCAGAGTTTTTACTGATTACTCAAAAATACGTGAATGAGTCAAGGCAACACTCCAGGCATGTGTTTAATGAGGGAATGACATAACAACATGATATAAAGCTTGACAAAGTCGAATTTACATAATACCCCCTCTTTAAGGGATTTTGGGTTGGGGTTGGGTGGGGGGTAGTGTAATCAAAAGTTATTCAGGTTGCGTTTTTTATTGTTTCAGTTCTGCCTTGGTTTGTGGAGTTTCTGTGTGTGTGCGAGCGTGTATGCAATATAGATAAATAAAATAATACAATAAAATAATAGTAATAATAAATAAAACAAAAATAAAATAGGCATAAATAATGAGGGTGAAAAAAAAAGAACATAATATACCTTATTACGCATGATCATTATGAATTAATATTATCATTATTGCTACAATTATTACCGATTACTAATTTATATTTGGATATTTGTTTGATTTGATTTAAATGTACACAAACGGCTGTCAATCATTTGTAAGAAAAGACAGGCTAAAAATAAACCAACAATATCCTGTGTGACAAGTGGCATTACTTGAATGATACAGTCCTTTCTATAGAGTATTTGTGTGTGTTTGTGTGTGCGCACGTGTATGTGCATGTAGGTGAATTCTTCAACAAAGTCACAGGGCTCAAGAGATTATACTAAAAAAGCTAGCGACTTAAAGGTGCTTGCATAATTCAGAAGGGCTGCAAACCAACTTTGTCTTCTGTTATATTTTAATAATTAACACAATAAAACATAAATTTTTTGATTAAATAGAAGTGTCTCTTTATTGTCCCTATGGGAATAATAAAGTGACACCTTCACCATAACCTCACAGAGTTGGGTAACAAAAATATTTACTCCCGCTAACGTGAAAAAATAAATGGAAAATAAAACACTCAAAGACAAGTAGAACGTAGTGACCCAATACTATAGTAGGCGAGTAAATATTGCTTGAATACTCACTAACTATTTTAGTGTCAGATTTAAGTCTAATTTGTATGCAAAATTTAACTCAAGCATTAATTAATTAAATCAAACTTTGATTCCTATTTGCATTCCAACACAGATTTTCTCACGTACATATACTATTAACAGTTAGTTAGTTTTACTTAGTTTTACAGCTTAGAGACACACCGTTGAAGAAACTCATTCAGACAGATAATCTCCCACTCAACTCTACGCTGGTCATTGTTGTGTCTGAGGAAAGTGTGTGTGAAACTCAGATTTAACTGTAGGCATTAAAGTGTATTCAGCCATTGTGGTGAGTCACAATCACATGACTCAGCTATGCCTGGAATTTCTTTTTGTTTCTGTTTAGAGCCTCTTATTCCCAGGGCCACCTTATTCACAGCTTGAGCGATTAAAGACACACGGCTCCCCATTCAAACGAGGCCACCCATTACCCACAAAGCACGCTTCTTAAACCTTTACTACTCCACTTCTCAACAAGTTTGAAAGGCCAAGATTACGCTGGCATATTTTTTACAATAATGAAATGAGCTGAGTTCATGCAGCATCACTGGCAGTGTATATGAGATCCTTCAAAACTCTAGGGACCGGCGGCATGTGATATTTGTGTAATACTAGAAGCTAATGAAGTAAACATGAAGGGCTGCCACAGGACACTCGCCCAGTCAGCAGCCAAGGCGTCTGTTGAGCCGCTAAATATATCAGATGTATAGGATCTCAAACGTGACTGTGTAAGTTACTTTTCTATTCGGGAGTTTTTGCAATTGTCAATTCAATATCTAGGGTGATTGGCGTTCTTGTTTTAATGGGTTATTTGGCATGAGTTGGTTACAGCTGTGCTTCTGGTCATGCTCTAATTTCAGCCACAAGAAAATATGTAAAGCACAATATGACTGACAGTTGTATGGGTTGAATTGTGCCTTACAACTGAGTAAATTTGCCCATTTGTAGAAGTCATTTGCTTTGTAACTTCAGCTTTTTCACACATGGTTCCTTCAGAATTGGTAGGAAATAAATGTAATCTATTCTTCGTTCTACCTTAAAATTGGTCCTGCCTACTTCTAGTGTTTGAAAAGCGAGTTGTTACTCAGGGAGTTGGCAGTCCTCCTGCATAACCTTTTGTGTGTGTGTGGAATATTGATGAGGAGCGATAACACTCCTCTCATATTGTAGCTGTGCTGTTTGTTGTGTCTGAGTTTATTGTTACTGTGTGTGTAATGGGTCCCACAGGGAAACCGGAGACACTGATGCGATCACCTTACCTCTGTTATATACACTGGAGTATGGTTTCAGACAAGTGCCAGAGTCAGACCAGGACAATAGTGTGCATATGGGCTGCAATTAATACTGTAACACTGGAAAAAAAAGTGCAAATATATGAGGAGAATTGCACTTGCAATTGCAAGTGGCAATTTTTCAGTGGCATTTGCAACATTGTTCCTCATTTTGCTATTCAATGATAGAGGATGACTACATCTTACAATCTGACATGTACTAATTGGTTTATTTAGTTGGGACAATGCATGTTAATGAACGTACATGGCCACTCCATGGCCATGTACGTTCATCAGGGCCGTTTGGCACTGGCTCTGCTTTGGTCGATCTAAAGGAGCGACAGTTTTGGGTCAGTGTGAATTCAACCTCAGCACTTTGGGCCAAACCAAACAGCCGCTCCAAGGCGCTCACACTCTGGGGGGCAGCAGGTGGTGTGAAGGCACCTTGAGCCAAACTAGTTTTGCTTTCATTCCTCTTGTTTGAGTGAAGAAAGAACTTATTTTAATGAATATGCAGTGCATGACATTACATTTTGGATTACTACTCTGACGAGGCAAAATGTATACATTTTTTAATCAGGTAATCGTCTCCTCTCCCCTCTCTCTCATGCCTGCTGTGCAGTACATCTTTCCTCTCCATGTGCCGATTTAAGTGCATTTCTCCTCAACACATGGCTCTGATCGCTTGATGCCCATTGTCATGGGAATAAATTAGATGAAGCGCTGATTGTTGTTATGTGGCTGATGGTGTGGCTTTTGGAGAACATCTGAATGTAGACTAAACTAACTTTGCTCCAACATGTGTGAAAACGTCCTAAAAAACAACCATAGCTATTTTTCTGCCCGTCATGTTGACCCCCTGCATTCAAATATTTAAGCCCTTTCAAAGGTCACAGCTCTCTGAACCCCTATGTGCATATTGCTTGTACCAAAGGTTTGAGAGAAACACACTTTCAGTTCTCTGTATGTACTATATGCTTTAAAGCAAATTTAGAATTTGAAGTAAGTCATCTTCCCATAATGAGAATTAAATGTATGTACAATCACAAAGCTCTCGATTTACTGATCGATCTACGTTCCCACCCTCACCTATGGTCATGAGATTTGGGTAATGACCCAAGTATCGCGGATACAAGCGGCCGAAACGAGTTTCCTTCGCTGGGTGGCTGGGTGCACTCTTTGAGATCGGGTGAGGAGCTCAGTTACCCGAGAGGAGCTCGGAGTTGAGTCGCTGCTCCTTCAGGTCGAAAGGAGTCAGCTGAGGTGGCCCGGGCATCTGTTCTTGATGCCTCCTGGTCGCCTCCCTCGGGAGGTGCTCCAGGCATGTCCCACTGGGAGGAGGCCTCGTGGAAGGCCCAGGACACGCTGGTGGGACTATGTCTCCGAGCTGGCCTGGTGTCGCCTCGGGGTCTCCCCAGAACAGCTGGAGGAGGTGTGCATGAATTGGGAAGTCTGGGCATCTCTGCTGAGACTGCTGACCCGGCCCCGGATAAAGCGGAAGAAAATGGATGGATGGACAATCACAACATTTGAACCGTCTACCTCCATTTTCTACCAACAAAAAAGGCAGAAAATAATAAATCTTGCAATTTAAGCACATTCATTTTGTTCTTTTCTAAGAGTTTTACCTTAGGTGTCATAATGGTATATTAATTCAGTGCTGACTAATTTGTCCTTGCTAATACTGTGTGCAGCTGTTCACAGAAGAGTACAGAAGCGTATCTCCTCTCTCTGAGCCCAGGTGCTTTCTGATCACTATCACTGCCCATTTATCTCTGTCACTGCACAGTCCTGCCTCTACAACAACTCACGCACCAAAGGAGAAATTGCCTTAAAACCACACCAACTTAGATGTGGTCGTGGTACTCTCATGAGTGTATTCATCATAATTTACTTACACTTAATTGAAAAAAGGTGGAAATTGCGTTGTTGTCACCGATTTTTAAGGTTTTATGGGAAAGTTTTTTGTGTATGGGTGGCCAGAAGTAGGACAAGAAATAATATTGAAAAATAAAAATGAAGTGAAAGCTGGGAAGGGTACCACTGAAAACAAGAGATTTATTTGAACAAAATCAAACCTCTGGACCCATGACTTAGAAGTCTCCACATTCTTGTCTCTACGTGATTTCCACAGCACCCATGATCAAAATTAAATTACAACTATCCAATTTCACACCAAAAATGTACAGGATAATGTTATGGCTACAAAATTAAAATGTTAATATTTGGCCAGATTAAATTACAGTGCATCAGACCTCAGTTCACTTCATGTGATGCTTATAGGCATTGTACATGACATGTCAGGCTGAAGAATGCAACCCACAAATGAAGCAGATGTGGCACCATCTCCGCTCCTCTCTCTGAACCACTGAGCATCACATGTGGGCACTGAGCTGGAAAGAACTATAGGACAAGACAAGTTCAGCGGTTCAAACGGGAGCCGCGCTGCAGGCATTTGCACGCTCAAGTTAACTGGGGAAAAGGTTACGGAAAAAGATACGATTCTCTGTAATAGAAAGCTGGGTTGACATACAGACAGTGGAATAAAGCTGTTTCTTTTTTAAATAAATAGTGTCTTCAATGTCATCTTAAATTTGTGACAAGAGAACATTGAAGTTGATAGGAAAGTATGGCTGAGCAGCTAGCATTTTGGCCTCACAGCATAAAGGTCACCGATTAAATTCCCAGACCATGTGGGGGCTTTCATGTTCATTTGCATGTTCTCTGTGCGTCTGGATGTGTTTTTTTCTTGGCACTCTGGTTGCTTATTTACTCAAAACATGCACAGACTTTTCCTTCAATTTAGCCGTCCAAACCAAGCTCACACATTCAAGATGGTTCCATGGGAGCTGCACTGTGGTTGCCCACTGCTCCTGACAGGTTGCCCCAGCCGTGCGTGTGGGCCAAATGCAGGACATTTTCCTTCATTCACAATGACGTACGCCTAACCTTACAAGTAGAGAATCTTTAACATTTTTTTTATTATTGGTTTTGTCCACTTTCATAGCAATTGGAGGCCTTTGATTAAAAAAGACAAATCACTTTTAGATAACTGAACAGATTAAGGGGTGTCTTTGTACACCTACAGTATTTGATCTTGGCACAATAATCTCGCCTTCCTCGTCTTACGTCCTGTGATGAATACTGTTGGGCTCTCAGTTTACTTTGTGTCAGCTCGGTCTTTCATCTTCTCTAGAAGTGGATTAGACTGTGTTTGAACATAACTTAGCCCTAGGGAAAGCAGCAGTGAAGTGGATTTATTTAATGGGAATCTATCTATCACCGTATTTCACTCACTGTACATTCAATTACAGCACTGCCTGCCTGGCTGCCAGCAATTATTTACTGATCTGGCCTATAGAGCTGTAAAGTACGAATGTATGTGTTAGAGAGGTGCTTAAGAACAAGTGTTTTATGGTACACATATACATATATATATAAAGTTCCTGTTCCTTACCAGGGCTAGCCGTGGGCATCTGCGACCAAGGTACCCAATCTTGCATATAGGGCTCCAAATTATAGGGCCTGCCCTGATATTAATAATATATAAAAAATCAACTACCTGGATGACTCAGAATCTACATTGTAAATATTGGAAATTGGAAATAAATTAGCGATGCCCAATAGAGCCTTTGATTGGGTTTTTTTTTTTGCACGGAAAACATGGATATGTCTTCCAAATGGTGATGACATGCCAAGAGATAGACCCAGTCCAACGTAATCAGTGACAGAGAATGCAAGTGTGTATGTCACACTTCTGTAGACCGCACTGTGTCAGGAAAACATTTAATTCCACCAGCAACACCCAAAATGGAAACTGCACCAGCAACTGCGGTTTAAGATAGCTAATACCTTCGTTATTTCCTGGGCCTAGCCACATGAATCAAATACTAACACAAAGTTCTTCTCTGTCAGCAGAAATATATCAAGGTCCAAATGGTTGCTCATAAAGGTGTCCTAAAGTGATGACAATATTCAAAACATGGGCTTGAGTGTATATATTGTGCATGTGATCAGGTCTTTGACTTGGTTTGGATCCCTGCCTGTCTTTGTTAAGATGTCTGGCCTTACACTGGTATTGGGTGGTGCGGTTTCTACAAAACCAGTAAATATGAAGAATGACTCCAAACTGTTGTGTGTTTGGAACTTTTGGCAGCAGGAGCTGGATTTTGAGGCTGAACTGCTCAAATGTAGACAGACACATTTGACCACACAGTCACCACCCTCTGGTCAGCCTGTCAGCATCAATCAGTCTGTGTAATATTTTAATAGACCAGAGTAATGTATAGCCACTAATCTGGAGACCGCTGACATCTTTCTGGAACAGAGCCACGTTTAGTTTCCCCTCAAACACAAGACTTGCCCTCATGGTTTGTTTCAATCTCTCTTGGCATTTTTTTCCTGTAGACTTTCCTCTGCTCCTTTCTCTATTGTCGCTCTGTCTTAGGGCTCTCATTACACCTTAATCACAACTGTTAATCTGGCACAAGTAATTCACTCAGCAGGTCTTATTGTGAGAGCCACCTGCCCAGCACAGGGTAACGAATACGACCCTGTCTCCTCTCATATTATCACTTAAGATGATTCATGCCGTGTTTCATGGTCACAAGCTAACCCCAAACCTGAGAGTTGGCGCTACAGAGACATGACATCACCGCAGTTTCAATACAGACTTTAGAGTTTGTAAAGGTAATGCAATGCCACTGACGGTACTGTCATAGGTAGAGGGAGGGATGGGAGTTTGAAATAATACATTTTCTGAAAATGGTCAGTGTAGATGTGTCCTTAAGTTGCCATGGTTATCCACCTTGATGTTCAGTCTGACTTTGGTAGATGTAAACAATCAGGGACATGCTAACAGTGTGACCAATAAGAGGTGCTGACAGATCTCTTTCATGGTGTTTGTAAATTATTTCAAGTGGAAAAGCCTTATTACATACCCTGTGCCAAATATCATGCAACGGACGGGACAAGCTCTCAGTGCATGTCCGGGCTGCAGCTTCCCAGTTGAAAAACGCAAACGTTGGATCACAGACGATTGCATCCAGTTGTCCCATGCAGGCACGGAGTCACATGCGACATTATAAACATGTGTATTTAAATATAACCTTGTCCTCATTCTTGTGTCAAATCTGTGATGTTGTTTGAATGTGGTGTGTTACATGGGGCCTTTAGAAGTGCTTTAAGATGCATATTTTCTACATTTTATAATTACTCATAGCTGTTTGTACAAAAAATCTTTGTCTGTAATGGAATGACATCTTGTATTAATTTCCATGCATTTGAATATCCACAACATGTTTAGATCCCCATGCAAACATTACTTCACCTTCACTCATTCTAAGATATTGCCTTTAATTTGTGCAGGGATTCTGCGGTCTTTGCTTCCCTATTTACATATTAAGCATTGAATGAAAGTGGCTAACCTTTCCCTTGTGACCCTGAGGGTAATCGTTTACTTTCCAAATTCACAAGACGGAGGACGCTGATGAGGAGGAAAGAGAGAATTAAAGAGCGGGGGAGGAGCGCTTAAAGTGGCACAGTGATAAATCAATGTTGTCTTCAGATCATATGCACAATGTGATGGCCCTTTTTTTTTTTCACTGGGTTTTGCGCACAATAGAATGGAATGAGAGTTTTGTTTCAAAGCTGGTTGAGAGGCCAAGCGTGAGAGACACATCCTTATGAAAGAAAAAGCAGTATGAACCAGTTTGTATTGGCATTAAACAAGTCTTCATACCTTCAAAGACAAGCCTACGGGGCAAACAATAATCTCAGTGTGACACAAATGTTCCTAAAAGCATTAACTCATTTGACTTGACTCATTCTCTCAAATGTTGAAAGACGCAACCTGTGGGAAGGATTTGCATTTGAAGGTTTGAAAAACAGCCTGACCTCCTGCAGTTCCTCATTCTTCTCAAATCCGGCCTTTTATATGCGCTGTCTGTGTGGGCATGTTAAACTCGAGCTGCTTAAAACTGGAGCAGAATGGGAGCTTAAAGAAATAGTGTTATTGGAATTTATATTAGTAGTTTATATTATTATCATTATATAAATCTGTTACATTAAAGGATGATTAACAAACGATAATGCTGTATAATGTATGTGAATTGAATTTTATGGTTTTGTTTATATGAGATTTGTCTAGAGCATTTTGAAATAGTTTAATAGGAAGGCATTGTGGTGGGTCAGAGTAAATAAACAACTACACTATTGTCTAAAGTAAACATTAGTACTAGTACGTGTTTCTAAGCAGAAGTGTTTACGTTCCTGTGAACTGATCTGCATCGACATCAGTCCCAACTCAGCATTACTTACAATATTGCTGACCTGAGGTTACACATCCCATTTAAAAAGGTGAGGCCTCAGAAACCACGGCCAAAAACAAGATAATGCCTTTGTGATCTATAGGTCTGAACACACAGCTGCTCCTCGCGTAAAAACAGTCATTATGGTACAGGCATGTTGTGAAGGAAAGCAATTACAGTATCAGCTTACTTCCCCACATAATACTTGTTGCTCTATGCAAATGTAACCTTTGACTTGCATTATATACTATATAAAGGCATGCGTAATTTTTTTATATATTCATTACTAATCATTTGTTATGACAAGGCATCACAGTTAAAATAGTTAAAATATAGGTTATCTCACTTAATTCACTTTCTTTCCATTTCCCTGTGTCCAGTGAATGTTTCTTCTTAACATTATGTAGGTACAATATCTGTGTAGGTGTTTCCTCACATGTCTGCATTGATGCATCTTTATTCCAGCAGGAACCATTATAGTGGTGACCTTTGACCCTAAAATCTGTCATGTTGCGAGTGGAGTGGGACTGTCCTCACGCTCAAGTACAGTCTGACAGCGGCCCATTGCTCATGTCTTGCGGAAGCCCTGGTTTAAGTCCCTCGTGCATTAGCATTGCATTCCTTAGTTGGGCCAGACACGGAGTAACGCATGTGAACACAAGATGCATGTTCCTAAATATGTGGTCAATCACACTCACCCAAATCCTACAAAGCCTCGTGAAGAGCTTTGCCGTGAAGGGGGGGTATTACGTAAAATCGACTTTTTCAAGCTTTACATCATATTATTATGTAATAAACAATCCAAAATCTAACAACTCAGGCCAAGACGATGCATTGTGATGTTGCTGAACAGATACTGAATCATGATGTTATTGAAAAGCGCCTGACGTTATGTGTTGCAGGGGTGATCCTAGGAAATCTTCAAGATAATTCAAACTCTATAAAAAAATTGCCACTTTGAGGCATTGAAGTTTATGACCTGCTGCAGGAAGAGGAGAAACCTAAACAAAGGCGAGGTGCTAATGTGAGACAGATAAACAGAGCTTTCTCCCAGTGGAGCACAAAGAAGGAGCAAGCTGACAGGCACGAGGTGACAGAGGAGAGTGTGGGGCGTGTGTGAGGGGCTGTTGACATTCAGCCGGGAGCGCTGTGCACAAGGCTACTCTGTCTGAGGGCGCAGAGGGGAAGGAGCAGCTGTCCCACCAGGGAGCACCCCCAGCTGTCAGCGCCACACACAGACCACACATTCACACACAGGACATTGCCGCAGTGTTCAGTTTATCAGAACTCACAAGACACAGAAAGTGTCCCCCCAGGACACATGGCAAACAGGTAAGGCCAATATGTATATTGTGTATGTGGATGCATGACACAATATAGTATTTTTTTGTTGTTGTTATTGGTAATCTGGCAACAGAAAAAAAATATTAACATAAAACAGAAACACTTCAGCTCAAAAGCTAATCTAACCTAAACCTAAAGGGTCGTGGGTGCAGCTGTTGGAGCTGCCCAAATCACATTGCACCAGCCTCTATGGCTCCTCCTGCAGGTGGTGGGTCCACAGAAGGACGGGCCCATGGTTGTAACCGGGCCTGTTGGTCTCTCATAACCAATATTTCTGACCAATAGCATGGCCCCACATCTGGAGATGGGTTCCCGAGTGCAGGCCTACACTGGCTGCCCACTGCTCCTACAGGTCGCCCCATCAGCATTGAGGATGGGTCAAATGCAGAGAACGAATTTCCCTACGGGATTAATAAAGTATACCTTAACCTTAAGTTCCTGCTGCCATTGCGCTCGTCAATGGCCCCCAGGTGTTTCAGTTCCAGTGTGCGTTCTCAGGGCTGTTGACTCTTCAGTTTATCACCACAAGTAAGCAGATCATCTGTGGTTCTCATACCAGTGGTTCTTCTACCACAGTTTGAGAAACACTGATTTAAGTATACATGAGAAATGTACAGTTAAAGACAGAGAAGGATAAACATATTATCACTCTATGACACACACATTATGGGACAAAGAAGGAAAAATGCGGCAGGGAAAAAAGATGAACAGCGAGGATCTGACAATCTACTTGAGTCAAACACCAATTAAGCTTCAGGGCATTGTTAAGTTAACAGCTGCCTCAACAGAAGGAAAAACTTCTTCCGAGGAACGCACAGATGGCGCCAAAAGGCAAAATTGAAAAGTCTTCGTATAAACATAACACATAACTCACAATGTATCAAAACAAATGCACTCAACCAACAATGCCGTATCGGCGTAGAGCAGGCGGGTGTGTGTTTTGTATTACAGTGGTACAGCCAGCAGGAAACCTGGCTGTAGTCCACAAATTATGTCACCAGCTACTAAATAAAAGGCAACAGAGTAAAATGCATTAGATGCAATTGGATTATGCTGGACTATTATGATAAAAGTAGTCAGAAGTTGTGGTGTCTTGAGAAGTCAAATGTTGAATTCCTGTAATTGTTTTCTTGTTTTAAATTATACCTAGTCCAGCACTGCATTGCTTTTGCTCAATCTTTTTAATTCCAGAGGTTTCTGGGAGTAAGAGCTAATATATATACAATGATACAGTGGCCCCTGAATTTAGTCAGACTGAAGCCCGAGGCACTATTTGCTAAACAAGGCTCTGTGGCAGTACACAGCAGCTCTGATGCGTCTTACTTTGAGGTTGCGAGGAAAATACTTGAAGCTAGCCCAACAGCGGCCAAAAAGGTAAGAAAAAGGTGGACAACGACTGTCGAAGTTTTCTCCACAGTTGACCAGTGCACTGGATTATACTCATTGTGGTGGAAGGTTAATTTACTGTAGCATCTGTCCAACCAAGGATGAGTGCTCAGTAATAACACAGTGCAACTGCATTATGTATGAAAACTCAACCCCCAAAAGTGGTGAATGAAATGTTTTATTGATTACTTTTAGAGCAATTACCAGTCTTCCATATCCAGGCTTATTACGCACCTATAATATGGTTAAAGTGAAATACAAAATCTTGTATCGACTAATTTATTCTAAAATTTCTCATAAACATTTGTACCAACGTGACTAACACATTCAAGGCACACAAAGAATTTTGCAGATGTTTGGAAAACGCAAGACAAGGCAAGTTGGCATGAGCTTATCAGTAGTTTGGGGGAACTCCTCTTTGACAGGCTACATTCTTCAATCAGTATTTCTGCAGTATTCAGCCTGCTGACATGGGGCATGTTAGTAAACAGACAGGTACATGAACAGATGAAAGAGGAAGGATCCATGCGGTGGAGGATCTATGTTTTATACCTTATCTTTTGCTCCTATCTCCCATCGGCACATTAGCGGATTTGCAGAAAGCCGGCACGTCTTTGAAAATCCTCACTCTGTTTGTTTATGTCATGCACTTGCGCGTTTCTGGGATTACATCTTTCTTTTCCGTTTCTAAATTCCTATCTTTGTAGCCTCAGAAGAATCCACTGGTGACTCTTCCTCTGGAATTAATGTTTACTTAGTAAATATAAAGTGGATGGTTACAGAAAGTCTGAATTGTGAATTTGAATGATTGTAACTGTTATTTGTTTTTTTGTGTCTTTATACAAATAGAATGGTACTTCTATTTAGTAAGGAACACTGTTGTAGCATGCTATCCCCCACCCTTAAAGTGTTAGTCTGGAAGTCTAAATGTATACTACAAATTTTATAAAATGTGCAAAATCGACTAGGTTGGTCTTGCATTTTGATGTAAAGTAAGTAATAATACACTCAACAAAAATATAAACGCAACACCTTTGTTTCTGCTCCCATTTTTCATGAGATGGACTTAAAGATCTAAAATTCATTCCAGATACACAATATTACCATTTCTCTCAAACATTGTTCACAAATCAGTCTAAAAAATAAATAAATAGAAAAATAAATAGAAAATAAATAGACGCTCCGGTGATGCCAAAAGTTCAATGCTCATGTTCAATGCTCAATACACTACTATTTCTGTTGTTGGTCTCGAGGTGGGAGATATATCGTTTAGACGATAATATCCAAATTGTTGTCTGGACGATATGCAAAATTAGGATATCGGATATTTCATAATTTGTACAATCCGACCCCAAACACGTTTTTTTTTCACCACAGTTTTTCTGACTTTGTCACGTTGTCCTTGTTCGTGTGAGCCAGCCGCCCACTCCCTGCGTAACACAGTCAAAAGAACAACACGGCAGCGTGGAGCGATTACAGAGATTAATAATCTAATGATATGAATTAAGTTTGTCACTTGAGTCGCTCATATTGCAAGGAACGGGCTCAGGACAAGTTGTAGCACTGCCTTGCTAGCTAGCTAACTTTCCTAACTGCCTGGCGCTAACTAACAACACGGTGAAGAAAACCACAAAGCAAACGCGGTTAAAGGCTAATAATGTCCTACTCACCTGTTTTCTTCAGATCACGTAAGTTCCTGGACAAACTCGTCTCCCTCTCTGTCTCTTTCCCTCCTGTGTGTCTGTGCGTCTGTCCCGGCCCCCGCGCGCATCGGGAGAGAAAATCTGGATCCTTTGACAACTATGAAAACTACAATTAATTTGACCCATGTTGCTGGCAAGCACATGTCCCAAACGCGTTAATACTCACCGGTCTATCCCTAGTCTCCTGACAATAAAACACAAGTAAACTGGCCAGAGGCAGGTGAACTTACAGGAGCATTTCACTGTGATGGAGATGAAGTTGCAAATATTGCAGCAATATTATTTTATCTTATCTTCCATGTTCTTCCTGATGAAGGTAGACATTTAGATTAATAAGTAAAATAAAATAGCTTTAAATGAATTTGCCCTATTGTCTAAAGGCTTTGATTTTGAAGTATTTTGTCAGGTGTAAATTATATTCCCAAAAACATCGTTATTGTGATATATACATTTTTGTTTATATCGCCCTGCCCTAATGTTTAAATCAATAATGTCTCATATCTTTATGTACTAGTAACTCTATACAATAATAGGTCAGATACAGCAAGTCAAAAAACCAACTGGACCTTCTTTGCCAGTTTGTGCACATTTCTTTGAAGGATTGCAAAAATATTGTCTGAATGTCGATATATTGAAAATAAATATTGAGATTTTTGCAAATATCTCCCACCCCTATGTTGATCAACTAAATAAAGCACTTGGAAGGGTACTTGACATAATAAAATCTCATGCTGCGTTCCAGGTAACTTGTAAATATCCGACTTCCGACTAGGAAAAATGCCATGGAACGCTGCTCGAAGTGGTAATTACAACATGCAAGCTCGAAGATGACCTGAGTGCTCCGAGTTTAGATACAAGATAAAGACAGCAGTGGCTGCCCCCAGTGTAGAAGTGCAGCTAATGATACAAAACCTCTGCCTCAGTGATACGTTACTTTTGTTCACAGCCTTCATTATAATGTATTTAGCATGTTTTATATCTGGTGTGATGAAATGTGCATAAAACTTTAGCGTCTTATTTGTAATCTGTTGTAGCATTAGCCATTTTGTTTACAAATTTATTATTGGAACGCTGGGAAAAACCCAAGTAGCGAGTAGCCTTGAACACAGCTCAATGTCCTTCCTGTTGTCAAAACAGAAAAACAACAATATCTCAATGGAGATTAGCAATGTTCTGCTCGAAGCTAATGGTGCGTTCCACTTATGTCGGAAGTCGGAATATCCGACCAGGATAAAACGTTATCTCCGAGTTGTAGCGTTCCAGTTGTCCAGGTCGGAAACATTGGAGGTAGACACGTCCGTAAAAGTTACTTTGTTGCTCATGTTCGAGCATTATAATCAGTTTACAGAGAAACTTCATTGTAATATTTATGATAATTTAGCACTAGTAGTTTCTTTTTTCTTTTTTACCGTTAATAAGACGCTAGCAAGAGAGCAGTAAAGCTTATCCGTTTTGCTTTGACATCTAACAAGTTTATTTGGGAAACATCTGCCAAATAACGTGGTTTAATGAAGCTGTACATGCGTTGCATGTCGGGCGCAGCCATCTTTAAGTGCTCCTTCTCGGGTGAGCTGATTGTGTCCCGGGTTTCCGAGTCGGAATTACGGAGTTGGTGAGTGTTCCAGTGGAAATTTCCAAGTTGGAACTCGGAAATTCCGACTTCCGAGATCAAGTGGAACGCACCATAAGTCACTGGTTTGGGGAGAGTCTCACACTGAAGATGCTAAATGCTTAGATTTTATAGTATTAATTGAATGAAATGCTACTCATTGCCTAAATATGCAAGGGGCTATTTTGCAGGCCTTAAAACAAATAATTAATTATTATAAAGACTTCGTGTTGGGTAACAATGTGTGTAAGCTGCATCTCTGCTTTTCAGCTGTGTCCTTCACAAGGGTAAAACCCCTTTTGATCATTACGTGTCTGTGAGAATCTATTAACATTCATAATGGATACGAAGCAGATGGTTACAAAAAGAGACGCTTGCAAACTCTCCAAGAAAAAAAGCCAATACTTTCCATTAATATTGCTAACTATATTCTTTATCTGTTGGAATGTCTTAAGTCAGAAGGCATCGGAAAGGCTGACCCTAGGCTCTCGCATTTAATTGAAAGCGGAGCAGATGTCCTCAGTGACTGGATCTGGAGAATAATTGAGTGGATGACACACGTTGACTCACGCGGTGCATCATCACTGGTCAGATACAGAGCTCAGAGAAAGAACAATTATGAATGCTGTGTATTTCAAGAATCTGCTTCTTTTCAGAGCTGCAGGTTATGTGGTGAATTTAATAACCCTGTCTGTAGTTTCATTTGGAAAACAAACTTTAGCGCTGCTTCAACTGTTTAACTGTTTAATGTACGCAGGGTCAATGGAGAATATGTTATTTCTAGTTTGCAGCTTCAAAGAAGGGAATAAAGCATGAGTGGGAAAGGTTTCTACTACAAAACTTACAGACATGTGCTCAATAGTGAAGGCTGTGTAATTGCTGGAATTATCCACCCACTTAAAAAATATGCAGGATCTCTGAGGAACTACAAGAAACAAAAATCTCTTGACTGAATAACTAATGTGACGAACTCCACGTCAAATAGCAAAGATTACACGCTTGGCTGGAGCGGCCAATATGGACGGTTGATTCTGGTTAGGGAATCAGGACACAGGATTGTAGCTTCTTGATACATTTACTTCGGAACGACAGATGATTGGTACAGCAACGTTGATTGATGATGCAGCCTACATTTGACAGATGATTGGTAAATAGATAGGTAGACTGGATATACAGAAAGGAAACAGACAAAAGGTAAGGAAAACAGTTGAAGTTGAAGGCCAACTGAAATCCTGCTAAGTGGAGATAGGTATTGACTGATTACAAATATTTAACAGTTATAAATTGGGATAATCACCACATACAACTTATTTAATTTGGAAACGAATAGAGAAAGAAATTAACAACAAATACTCACTTTATAAAAGGTAACGCACACCAAGGAAAGGAGAAAGATTCAGCAGTAAGATGCAGCAGTGAAGTGGTTGCTATGTGGAGTGAGTGATGGTTGCTAGGTGATAGTAAACAATAGTGTAACTTTAAATGGAACTATACATTGATTATAAACAAGTCTTTCTGACAACTATTACTTTTATTATGCTCAGTCAGTGCATTGCATTTGTTTGCATTTGCAACAGTGATCTGTTCTGTTTTTGTTTTTTTGCAAAACATCATCACACTGAAACTCTAAAATTGATTTGGTGATGCAACCATTATGCTTTCTCACAATCTATAGTTCTCAACAAGGCATTAACTGACGCTACAGTAAGAGGAGATCTCAGTTAGCTCACTCTGCAGGCGATCAAGGCCGTCAGACTTCCAGCAGCAGGAAAAAATCTATACCCCTGCACACTCAATCGATGATGTGACGATGACTCATTTCAGACCCAAAGGTAACCATTAAATGAAAGAGTGCTAAAAATTCTTAGACCACACACCACAGAGGGAAATATTCTGTGGTAAATAAAATTAATGTAGTCAAACGAAATGTACACTGGTTCTTCATTTTTCCTCCACAACAATGCTTATTTTTCCTTGCGAAATAACTCAGGTCTCCTCTGCACTTTAAGTTCATTAGGATTACAAGCGGCTCCCAGATCAGAATACATTTAAATGAGGAAATAAGGAAAGCACAGTCAAAAGAGAAAAGCTATTGATGTTTGAACATGTCCATTTGATGCATGAGATGTAAAACATGCAAAGGCAGTGTTTGAGAAATGAGATGAAATGAGAAATAAAATGTGTTCAAGCAAAAATTGGGTTATGTAACCCTTGTCAACAACATATAATCGAATATGCTACAATTACCCCCGCTAATCAGGCAGGTCTATTGGCTGAATGACAGAGACAAGAATATATATTTGCACTTTATTTAAGTGGATAAAACCCATGCCACTACACGTACAATGTGTTGTTGTAAACTTCTTTTTTTCGCCCAGAGTCCAAAGACGCATAGGAAGGTGAAGCAGTTAAGATTTCTTGCCACAGTTATACTTTCTGCGAGCAAAATGAACCCTATCTTTTAACACATCCTTTCCTCCAAACATTGTAGTTCTGAGAGAGGATAAATACCCTCTCACTTTGGGTTCAATAGAAAGCTGCAAAAATACTGAAACACGCACACGTTCAGATCCTCAGTCAAGTCCTGACTGCACCGTCCATGGAAACTTTAAAGTATAAAAATGGCGAGAGTGCTCAGAACTTCTACAGCGGTTACAAGAAAGCTCTCAGTAAAGTGCTCTGCTAATAAAAATAGGTGATTGTACATGCATTAAAATCAAGGGAAAACTACAAGCTTTGGGTTGGAATCTGGACATTTGGTTGTCGGACTGGAGTATGATAGAGTTAACGTTTGATACCCTTGGTTACATACTGGGTCCATATGCAGTGTTCGTGATGCCTCCAAATTATGCTGAGGAAAAGTGGGCTCAAATGTCTGCAGCGCTAATCTCACATCAATAAACAGCTGCTGGCAGTGACCTGGCTCTGTTTGGGGAGCCTACACAGGGATCCTCTGCACATCATTCCCACTCGTGCATTTGCACAACATTCACACAGAAGACAATTCTGCTCTGCTCTGTCTGTGAGAAAGGCATAAGGGTATTTATTTATTCTTTATTATGGTCAATGCAAAGCAGATTTCCAGCTGATTCACTAATTTTCAACTCCTGTACGTATTTTAATCACACTCATACAGCACACATCACAAACTCTACAAAACATTGATTCGCTCACACACGCACACACACACACACACTCACACACGCACACACACACACACACACACGCACACACACACACAGTGCTATTTACAAATTAGTATCTTTGGTTTGTTGTCAGCCAAGACTTGAGCCTCGAAGTGAACATTTTAAACTAAGATATGGTCTAGTGGGTAATTCCACAGCTTGGCACTTTTGCAAGAAAGGCCGACTGCTCAAATAAAGTCCTGCAGTGTGGAATCATACCTTGGTCTAAACGGATGATACATTGAAAATATACACTAGCAAGGACCATGCCAGAACAAAAGGTGCGATTTAGGATTTATTAACGGTGAGTATGATATGATGATTCAGCACCCCCCTTGGAGAAGAATTAGGGATGAAAGATAAAACAGACATGGAGGGAGGGACGCAGACAAACAGTGCTGAATGGGCATGGCTGGTATAAGTGGGGCATACGACAGAGATTTACTATGGCTGTTTCCCAAAGCCTAGGTACGTTGCCTTGCCGTGGTGTTGAAGGCAGTACCTTGAAACTCACTTCCTTTCAGTCCAAGGCAAGTCCAAGGCTTGGTCCAAAAAGAGCAGCTAATGGAACACTAAAGGAAGTGACATTGTCATGTCTTTGGAGAAAAGACAGTTATAATTTCATTAGGTTTATAAGTTATTTAAAAAGTCATAAATAAGTTCATTATATGAAATAGTACATGCTAAAATTCTATGTTAAAAAGAGTTAAAAAGCTACAGTTAAAAGTAAACAAAGTGGGACCTCTTCTTCAGTTCGTTTTTGTTACGTCAGAGTTACGCAGAGACAATCTTTGACGTTTTTTCCTCTTCGCAAAGTTAGCTAGCCCACACGGCAGTAACAAGCCTGTAAGGACTCATGACCACGCTGTGTCGCTCCGTATGTCGAGCCTTGGAAGATTTCCGTCTTTGTGATTATCTGTGTGTGCAAAGCACCTATTTAGAAGTTCCCTATGTTTCTGTTTTATTACTTTGTTATGTCTTGATATTTTGATGGTTGTATTACCATGTCATGAACATATGGCTAGCTAATTGTGCTTAGGTATTGTAAATGCAATGATAGTAATTTTCTCTTAATTTTTTCTGTTTATTACAGTTACCAATCAATTCAATTTATATCAACTAAAGCTTCACTAAACAAGAAAAGAAAGCCTTGTGTCCGGAGTTTTATTTGTTAATGGTTCGCTGGCTGACTAGTAGCACACAACAGAGACACGGACAGCACAGACATCACAAAATAAAAAAGGAAGTTGTGTTTCATCCAGGGGAGGGTCTACTGAAGAGGGGGATTCTGAAGGCTGGTGGAGCGAAAGTAATAACGTTTTTCCAACTACAAATAATTAAATAGTCAGAGATGATGAAACCGATTTGAACATACGAACAGAGCCTGACATGAATTAAATTCAATGCCAGCGAAACAAGTCCATTGCTCCATGAAGCAGTGAAATTTCCTTGTATGTTTGAATCAAATAATATACATTTCAAATTTGCAAAACAAATCATAGATTTTGTTTTTCTATTACTGACAAAAACATGAAATTCATTATTTGACCAAATCTTGGCACAAACTTTAGGTTTTTTTTTAACAACTGAAATGAACACAGGTTGCAGAGCCATTTAACAAGTCAATGCATGTATTTTTTTTTTTTAAAGTTAAATTTAGTGCTTTAACAAATCACACAAGCCAGCACTACATTTTTTTATTTTTTTCCCCCCAAGAGCCATGGTGTATATTGGCTGGAGCAAGGCAGTGTAGGCTACACTGATGTATCCTTGGTATATTAGCCACATGCTAAGCAAACGGAGGACACATGCCTCCGGACGACTTGAACATTGGAACAGCACTTGATGTAGATGCCTGACCACGCCCACTTTTGACCAAGGCAAGGCAAGGTCCTTAAGCTTTGGGAAACAGCCTACATTTAATGTGAAAAGGCATGAATTGCCGAATCTTTAAAAGCTTAGCAGTATATGCTATTGCAGTGATGGAAGCAGATTAACTTTTTGTCCATTTTTTTTATTGCTGTTATGACCCATCTTGACAATGGATTGTTTTGTTTACAGGATTAGTTATGAATTGTCTGAAGGTATTCAATCTGTTTATCATGTTTGCCAATAGGTTTTGACAGCCACTGGACTGTGACATATTTGCTATTGTAAGAAATGCAATTCCAACGATGTTAGTTAGAAATATCTGCTGTACAATTCAAATCTTAATCCAAGTATGTAAATACTATGTCTACCTCATGTTCTAATACAAAAAGTTATACAATGTTTATCTATTTAGTTTTGAACCCAAACATTAACTGCTGTGATTTAGGTACAGACACTTTCCACTGCTGAAACCTGGAATGCATCTACGCACTAGTCACTATGTTTTGTAAGCTTTGCCAAATTGTCAGATTGTATACCTTGAAAAATGTGTTAAAACTTTGGGCTACAAAGCTAAAACAGCTCCTGCATTTTTAAATATGAAAATTCTTGGGACAGAGGCACGCTAGTGGGGAAATTGGCCAAGATTGAACATGTCCATTGATGACAGATGTTGAAAGCACAGGGTTATTAGTGTAATGGTTATACAGAAGGAAGTGGACTAAATGAACCATTGCAGAGGACATCAGTCATCCTCCTAGTTATTGCTACAGTAATTGAATACGTAGGTGATTTGCCTTTTGCAACAACATTGTTCCCTGTTACCAATTAATTACATAATTTTATTTCTCATTGGAAAACAAATTCATCTTCCACTGTTGAGGACTAGCTTCTATTATTCTTGACTTGGGAAAAGGTGCAGTGTAGCGTGATACTAGTATTCATATGAAAAATATTGGATTGAAAAAACGCATCCAGCAAATACAGTGATGCTTCCTATGTTTTATTCCTAAATCACAAATTAATTTAAACAGGAATCATAAAATCTCAAACATATTCAGTACTATTTTACATTTTCTGACACAATGGAAAATCATGAAGCAAATAGCTGAGTGTTTGTTTCCATAGTAACGGCAGCCCCAAACAGTGGGCCGTCTCCTTGGTCAGTTGATGAGCGTTTTCATCGCGTTAACACAGACACTCCCATGTTTACATCAGCCTCATGTCACATCACACGTTTCCCCTAATGACAGCTCTTTGCTGACTCCACGGGTCACAGCACTAGACTGAGTGACATGAAACACACAAATACCTCTGGTGGTTTCAAACTAAAAAAATCCTCTGTAATTTCGACAGACAGTAGAAGATTAATTATTCATATGAGCACTGCTAGTGCTACATAAATGCTCTAATAGTATGTAGAGAGATTGAAATAATATTGTCTGAATGGGTAAAAAGTCAAAGCTAACCAAAAGGTCCACACAGTGAGAAAGTGTCAGATCCCACAAGTATGAGACATTTCTGAAGTTACAACTTCTCAAGTGTGTGTCAGTGTGTTGGTCCACACGTTACCTGTAGTGTCCTCCACAACACATATGACTTTATTTAAACATCTTTGTTTAGCACCTTCCATTTGTGTGGACAACACGCAGATCCACAAGTGTCCATTTTTGTGCTGATCAGTGATAGTGATGTCAGATATGTTTACAATCAGCTCCAGATATAAAGGCCTCAATTAATAAAAAATAAAAATAAAAAAACACTGTGGAAACCAAATGCCTTATTTTTCCAATGCTAACTAACTAGCTAAGCCAGTTCTTGTTCCACTTGATCTCGGAGGTCGGAATTTCCGAGCTCTCGGCTCTCCCGGGCGCCACCCGTAGATTGTTATTGAGGGGACGTCCGTGTCCCAAGAGTGACGCTGCTCATGAACAACACATGACCGCAAACAAACAAATCTGAGAGCACGGATCCATTTGAGTTTGGCAGCAGCGGTAAACAAAGGCGTCCTTTGTGTATTATTTATTAGGCTACAGTCCTGTCAGGCTTTGGACCCAATCAGCACTATTTTAAAATCACAATGCTCTTTATTATTAATTAATTAATTAATTGAAAGCTGTTTTCTCTATTGTACTTTCCTGTTTACGCTATATGTGGCCCGCTACCTGCCAAGGGAGCTGAATTTTGGCCCACGATAGCACAGAAGTCAGCACTTGTGCTTCACAGCAAGACGGTCCTGGGTTCGATCGAGCAGATCATTAGCATATGCCTCCCAGTTGTTTCGGGATGAAGTTAAGGAATTCAGTATGTGGGTGTGATGTTTCTCAGTCGGTGTCAAACCGGCACAAAGCAATTCCCGCAACAGCACAGAGATGATGTTGAGCTGGTCTCCATGGCAACACTTTGTTTCTGTCTATGGCGATAGACTTGAAAACATGATTAATGCTGAATAAAATGTGATATATACACTCAACAAAAATATAAACGCAACACTTTTGTTTCTGCTCCCATTTTTCATGAGATGGACCCAAAGATCCAAAATTCATTCCAGATACACAATATTACCATTTCTCTCAAACATTGTTCACAAATCAGTCTAAATGTGTGATAGTGAGCACTTCTGCTTTGCTGAGATAATCCATCCCACCTCACAGGTGTGCCACATCAAGATGCTGATCTGACATCATGATTAGTGCACAGGTGTACCTTATACTGCCCACAATAAAAGGCCACCCTGAAATGTGCAGTTTTTTGCTTTATTGGGGGTCTGGCTGTGCGAAGTTGCTGGATATTAGTGGGAACTGGTACACGCTGTCGTATTCGCCGCTCAAGCAGCAGCAGAATACGACAGCGTGTACCAGTTCCCACTAATATCCAGCAACTTCGCACATCCATTGAAGAGGAGTGGACCAACATTACACAGGCCACAATTGACAATCTGATAAACTCTATGCGAAGAAGATGTGTTGCACTGCATGAGGCAAATGGTGGTCACACCAGATACTGACTGGTTCTGAGTCCCCAGACCCCTAATAAAGCAAAAAACTGCACATTTCAGGGTGGCCTTTTATTGTGGGCAGTATAAGGTACACCTGTGCACTAATCATGATGTCAGATCAGCATCTTGATGTGGCACAACTGTGAGGTGGGATGGATTGTCTCGGCAGAGCAGAAGTGCTCACTATCACACATTTGGACTGATTTGTGAACAATGTTTGAGAGAAATGGTAATATTGTGTATCTGGAATGAATTTTGGATCTTTGGGTCCATCTCATGAAAAATGGGACCAGAAACAAAAGTGTTGCGTTTATATTTTTGTTGAGTATATTTTGTTAGTTGGCAATGATATCGTCAAATATATCGTTATTGTGATATTTCTTTTTTATATCGTGATATAAATTTTAGGCCATATCGCCTTATTCTATTCCTAATAAAACATTGCTATTGCTTTTATTATAGATGGTTGTGTCTATGTGCTTCTTTTAAAGGTCTTTCATGATATTTAAAGGTTAAATTTCCCTTGTAAAGTATTATAATGTCTTGCTAATGTTACCAGTGGCCGACTTTGCTGCTTTCCGTTTCCTTAAGCATCACAGCTAGAAAGTCCCGGGTTCAATCCCTGGCCGGGCGGGGACTTTCTGTCTGGAGTTTGCATGTTCTCCCTGTGTCTGCATAGGTTTCCTCTGGGAGCTCTGTTTTCCCCTACCACTAAAAACATGGGCCAGGATGAATGGCGTGTGAGTGACCAACTGGCGGTGGTTGGAGGGTTCGTTGGCGGAGATGTAGGCAGCCACACTTCTGTCTATCTGCCTCTGGGCAGCTGTGGCTGCTAAAGGTAACTTACCACCACCGAGAATGGAATGTAAATAGTCCCATGTAAAAGCCCTTTGTGATCATGTCTGTGAAAGGTGGTGGTCGGAGGAGCCAATGGCACAGATTGGCAGCCTCGGTTCTGTCAAGTATGTACCACCACCACCAAGTATGGAGTGAGTGAATAATGCAATGTGTAAAGCGTCTTTGAGTGTCCAGAAAAAACAATATAAAAGCGCTATACAAAACCAATGCATCATCATAAAATGAAGTCCCTTTTTTGTTAATGTAGCATCTTGACCTCAGTCACCGGAAATGCATAGGTGCCAAAGTTGTCAGTCTCAACAACAAAAGCCATGTGACTGAAAAGCAAAGACATTGTTGACAGAATCCCCTGCACTGGAATGACCTCACAATTGAATGTTACATAAGTAAAAAGTACAAATTATGTTATTTTTATGGTTTCTTCATTATCAACACAAAATAAAATTAAACACTAAGAAAATTATGGTCCAGCAAAAGCAAAATACACCACACCACTTTTTCACGTAACACAAAACTAGAACTTTCCCAGCTGTATTAATACTGGCAATAAACATTTATGAGACCGTAATCCGCTCTCTATTGGAACCGCTCAAGCCTCTTTATTGGAAACTCGCTATGACAGGTGTGATAAAAACAGCTGCATGTGGGACACCCCTTTGCACCAAATGAGAGGATAATTTCTCCTAAGACCCTAGTCCATATGGGGCGTAGAGCTGTCAGGGATGGGTATAAAAGTAGAATTATACAGATATATCTCTGTACTGTGCCATTTCTGATGTGTGAAGCCGTACAGAGCCTGGTCCATAATAACTTGAACTCAAGACCATGGCAAGGGCACCTCTTCTCTTCGAGTATAATGCCTCAAAGGATTACATTTGGAGCTGTATAAACGTAGTAAAAGGTACCATGATGTTATGAAAGGGGACAGGCAAAGGGGGAAAAATGTGCTGTTGGCAGCCAACCTACAGACGTGGGGAATTACACTGAGCAAGTGTTCACAAACAAAACGTGTTCCCACTGAAAATGTTCCTTGTCCACCTTAATCTTGCATACCTCTCTAATGTTGTCAACTATATTTGGTTTGAGGCAATTGTAAACTAATTGTAAATGAATCTCATGGCCTTTTGCATTTGTGACACAATGTAATTAAATACCCTATTTTCATTATTAGTAGAGCAATCTGTTTATATGACCTTTAAGTTTTTTATTTTAGTTTGCTGAAACTGCTCACAGGCTATTTAAAAAAAAAAGCAGAATGTTAACTGCTCAAATAAACAAATAAACTAAAATGAATTCACAGGTTTATCAAGATATTTTGCAGAAAAACCTGAGACATTAACAATAGCGTGGAATAAGTAAGTGATCTCTTGTATTTAATAGCTGGATGCATTTTCTGTATTTGTTCTGTTTTTATGACCAATTTAGGCAGAAATGTAAGACATTCCAAACAGTGTACTCACCTTTTCCTCCCACTGTACTTTACACATGTTACTTCCTCCACCTGTGTTATGGTTACAGATGAAAACTGATGAGCAGAACCGGCATTTCCTCATTCTCTAAACACACGTGCACCTGCAGCCTTTGTATTGAAATACACATTTCTCACACCTGCTTGTATTCTGTTGGACACAAAGAGCTGCAAACTAGTTTTCCATTTTATGTCTGAACATCTATTGGCTGGTGACTATTGATAGAAATCAGTCGGACTGGAGCTAAGGTTTCTGGCACATTCTTGCTCAGGGCTACATTCCGCATCTGTGTGCTGCTTGACAGGGCTGACCTCGCCTTTCACAGTCAGGAAGCCATGCATGCGGGGATTAGAGGAATCAAATCACAGCCAGACTTGTTGTGTTGCTTCTCCCGGAGAGTCATTTGCCAGTGGGTCTAATGAGAGGCCCTTTATGTGGCATTCAAAAGCCAGGTGTATTGTTACAGTGCGCTGTAGCTTGTTGATCTTAAGTTCAGCCATAGCATTTGTGTGTCTTTTAGTGGCACAGTTTACATGACCACTCATAGGTTTCTTTGTTGTGTGGTAACTCCTGATTTAGACTGCTCATATAATTAAAGGACATTTAAAAACATGATGTTCTGAGGGTTTCCTGTGCTCTGTGTATGCAAGGCATGGGGAATAAATGTATAGGATACTTCTTATATACACAATAAATTCTATGTAGACAAATGTATATTTCTGCATTTACCTCAGCAGAAAAGTAACTATGCAGAATATACAAAACATTGAAGGTTGGCCAAGGACTGAGCACTATTTGATGGCATGCTGTGATTTTTCTAACCTCTATGCTGATTTACCGCTCCTGCAATGAGAACAAACAATGCTAGCACCACGGGGGACATACAATAAACTTCATCTTATCACCCTGCTGGTCTGGCTAAATTAAATAAACTTATCTTTAAATCTGTACTACCAAAAGAGCTGAGGTAAATGTGGCAAGGTGGAGCGGTATGGCATTTCTAAAACAATATAAAGGACAATATAAGCTCAACTTTAACAACGCCACCAGAGAGAAGGCTCCGGACCTCTATGGCACACAAGGTAGTTTTTGATTGACAGGCAGACAAGTCCATACTTGGCGAAAAGTTAAGTTTTATATATATTTCTTCATTTGTTCAATCAATAACATTTTATTTATAAAGCGCTTTTCATACCGAAAGGTATCACACATATAAATTATCAACATAAATAAATATATAAATAATAAGGACTTTAACTTTAACAGATCAGTTAAAAGCTAAGCTAAAAATGTGGGTCTTGAGCCTGCTCTTATAAAACCTGAACATTCTCTGCGGTCCTGAGCTCCTCCGCTGATTTGTTGTCAAAAACTGTTTCACAGTGCAGCATTTCACAGTAAACATTTGATCAGTTTAAACCCAAAAAAGAGGCGTGAACAAGGTAACAACATTGGGACAGCACCCTCATCACATTGGCGCGGGCCAGGTCACCTATGAAATAATGAGACTATTAACACCTAACCTTACTGACAGGATTATAGTGAATCTACGTCCCGAACATCACATCGGACGCAGGGCACAACACATGGGTGTGGCGGCAAGACGCTGGTGAATGGAGATGATGAAAGTGTGACAGGTCCAGCTCCAGGACAGGTTTGCAGCGGCACTACTAAAGTATCTGCCATGGCTGGCCCATGTCAGATTCTGCTTAAGATGAGAGAATTTGATACATTTGTGATGTGTAACAGAGATCAAACTGTGTTTTGTAGATTCTGGTTTCTGAATTCTACCTATTCCATGGACATAAGATTTGTAAACTTGGCGACTCAATGCACTTAATATTCTGTTTTCGAGTATTGCACTACTCAAAGTCATTGCAGACAACAACTGAATTGTCAAACTATCAAGGAGATACTGCACCTTATAAGAAGGTTTTATGTTCTTCATGATTAAATGTTCTTCTCTGGGCAGCAGTAAAGAGCTCGCCGCTGTCCTGGGCAGTTCTGGTTCCAGCACAATATAAGGGTGCATCTGAGCTTGAAGGGGTGCAAATAGAGATTCCCATCAATAGACTGTGAGGTTAAAACAAAGCATGCAAATGTTTTTAAATGAGGTTGGCCCATTGCAATGGACACTTTTGCACCCCGGTAGGCCTGGTCCTGGTCCCGGGTAAAACAGCAGACATTAATGGAGGCTGAGGCTTTCCAGTCCAACTTGATTTATACAGTATTGCACTTTAAAAACAACAGTTGTTGACCAAAGTGTGGTACACAGCGGGACAAACGGTTATCAGTACCACAAAAGTAAAACATACTCAGTACACATAAGCCAAGCCGATGCAAAAGCAACAAATGTAAATAAAGTTTGCCAGGTGTATCAATGTGTATTTACATGCACACACCAATAACAGAGATGTCCAAAAGCCCACATAAAAGACTGTACACGCTCTAAGGCACTATATTGGATTTCCTAGTTCTCCTTTTCTGGTTAATGAAATGCAGATGCTTTTTGTGCACCTCATCTCTGGCTTGCAGATACTGGATTACATTATGGAGAGAGACAATACCAAAGCCAAGAATGCCAACTGAATAGTCAAGGGTTGGTCGCAAACGAGCCAATACAAAGAGCCGGTTCAAAAACTAGCACACTTCAGGACACCTAGACATGCAGAACTAACGTCCAAGTCCAAGTCCCATGGTTTCTATATGTTTTAGACTAATCAAAATCACGGTACAATAAAACTATTTCATAATTGATAAACACCTGTAAATCAAAAACAACTATCTGAGAAATACGTTCCCAGGGCCACTACTAAACAAATGATCAGTGTCTTTCTGTCTTTCACCACAATATCGCTAACATAATGTTATTCAGTCAATCCCAATGCAGTGGGAAGTTAGGAAAACACAGCAATAATATGAACTATTTACCTATGAACTATTCCTCCCACACTAGAGCTGGGCAATTTTATTCCCGAAAAAAATCTTTGATTTTGTTGTGTTCAAAAAATAAAAACTCGATTTACGATTCGATATTTGACCCCCACCCCCATTTAAAACAAAATGATTGCTGACAGTAAATAAAAAAACAAAAACCAACACAATTTTCTGAAAATGTGAATAGATTTGACTCCCCAACTCGATTTTGAAATAAAATTGATTATTTTTTTTTGCCTAGCCCTATCCCACGGCACTACATCTCGCAGTTCAGTTTTGTAACATCAGTAGTTATCACAGCTGTACTACGTTAAACATGTCTGCAGTATTAGCTGCAGCATGATACTCAAGTCCCCTGGCTGTATCATACAATAGAAACTGACTCTGTTACACCTGCAATTTCCAAAGTCTTCGAAAGTCCACAATCTCTTTTGTGGTGCACACAGAACAATTTCTGTGTGCACCACATGGCCAGACTGCTCACCTCACTCCTGTAGTTTGACTCGTCTCTGTTGTTGATGAGACCCACCACTGTTGTGTCGTCTGCAAACTTGATGAAGAGGTTTGAGTCGTACTTTGGCGCGCAGTCATGGGTCAGCAGAGTGAACAGGAGGGGGCTCAGTACACAGCCTTGGGGAGCTCCTGTGTTCAGTGTGATGGTTCTGGAGGACTTTCCAACGACACGTACAGCCTGTGGTCTCCCCGTCAGAAAGTCCAGCAGCCAGTTGCACAGTGATGTGTTGATCCCCAGGTGGAGCAGTTTGTGTATTAGCTGCTGTGGGATTATAGTGTTGAATGCTGAGCTAAAGTCTAAAAACAGCATTCTAACGTAAGAGTCCTTTGTTTCAAGGTGAGTGAGGGCTGAATGAAGTGCAGTGGAGATGGCATCTTCAGTTGAGCGATTGGACCGGTAAGCAAACTGGTATGGGTCCAGGGTGGGAGGGAGAACAGACTTGTTATGTTCCATGACGAGCCGCTCGAAGCACTTCATAAGAATTGGAGTGAGTGCTACTGGGCGGTAGTCATTAAAGCAGGAGGGTGGTGACTTCTTTGGCACCGGAATGATGGTGGTCGCTTTAAGGCACGTTGGGACCACAGCCTGCTGCAGAGATGTGTTAAAAATGTCTGTGAAGACTTCAGTGAGTTCATCAGCGCAACCTTTCAGTACACGACCTGGTATGTTGTCTGGACCCGGTGCTTTGTGTACGTTGATCCTGCTCAGAGATCTTCTCACACTCTCTGGAGATAGCTTCAGCACTTGGTCTTCAGGAGAGGGTGTTGACTTTTGTGCCGGGTTTCTGTTGAGTGCCTTGTAGCGAGCAAAGAATTATTTTAGAGCGTTCAACAGAGAGGTGTCACTGTCACAGGTTTGTCGAGGAGGTTTATAGTCTGTGATGTTCTTTATCAAAAACACCCCCAGAGTGGTTTTGGTTTCATTCACGCAGTTCTAAGCAATCCTCCGGAATCCTGCTGTCTGAGAAGCTGCTCCGCCCTCTCCTGGTAAACCACTGACTTGTGACACTCTGACGTTTTTTACGTCAGTGTCAAACAGGAAGAGCCCGACATCTGTAATGTAATGCCTTACGGCCTGATTTGAATTTATAAAACAGTTTTTTCATTATTTCTGTTGTAAGAAAAAAAATAAATCAAAGCTGCCCTTGCGGTGAAAAAAAAAGCATTCCCTGAGCGTCTAAACAGATGTCATGTTTGCACTGAAAGCTGTGAAGATGGAGCTCTTTCTAACATACACTGGATACCTGTTCTTTTTTCTTACCTAACGATAATGTCACGGAGAAAAGCGCGTTTGGCTACGAGAGGTACAGGACTTTATTCAACCTTCCTAAAGAAGAGGCCAGTCGCCTATGATGTGTTATTTTTATTAAAATAAAGTATATGTAGGCACTATTTTGGTGTAACTATGCACCATCTTGGTCTTTAGTGCTTCACTTGGGTTTCTATTCAGTGAGCAGTGATTCTAGATGTAGCCATTAACACAGATTAGTGTTCCATATTTAAAAGTATTTTACTTTTATTTTGATTATTTTAAATTAACATTTAATACATATAGTGCCTGAGGAAGCATACAAAAAACGAAAATAAACACACAAAGAAGCAAAGATACAGCTAAAACAAAATAAAGGTTACACAAGTGCCGCAAACAAACTATACAAGATAATTTAAACTTTAAAGGCACTTGACACTGCACGTGTGACAGATCAATTTGCATAAAAAAATGAGCAAACATAAAACTGTACAAAATACTACAAGGTACAGAAATGTATTCAGAAAACAATGTTGGATTGTTTTACGTATCTGCTTGGTCTGAAAGATGATGAAGCTATCACACTTTTGTCCATATTTACAGGTACACAATGGTTTCCTCCATAGGCTCCTCTCCACTGCTGTCAGTCTCAGTCGACAACAGCCCCACAGGGTTACTGTGGCGTGGGTGCACAAAGTCAGCGGTTGAAGACCAAGCTTCTCCAGAGTAGCTTTCCCTGTTGATATCTATATGGAGAAAAGAACCAGAGATTACCAAAAAAGTTAATGACTAAATCATATTTGGCTATAAAATTCTGAACAATTTTATGGAAATGTTTCTGAAAATGTTAAAGCTGTTTCATTAGAAAACTATGGAAACAACAAGAAGAAGTAACCCGTAGTTTTCGTCATTACTGAACTTGAATAACCAAGTTGATAAACACTAAAATTGTACAGGGAACGTAATAGATGGAGCAGACCTGTCAGTACCTTCTACATATAAGGGACCTATGAGAACAACAATCGCTGGATTAATACGTGCTTTGTCTTTTTGGTCTGGATTTGCAAACAAAACAGAAGATCCTTTCTTCTTTCCCAGGAAAGCCTTTAAAACTGTGATACTTGCCATATTGGGTGGACTTTATTCTAAAATGGAAATGATGGAAATAAAACCTAGCTTTTTTGGAAAGTTATGTGAATGTCACATCTGCAACCTCATGCCTTTTGGAGAACATTTCATCTTCCCCTTGCTTCAATATTCACATTAATATTATTTTTCCGCACCCCACTGTATTTGCATTTAAAAAGATTTAATGCTGCAATGTGCATACCAAGTGGGCAGCATGTGACACTCATGCTGAAGAGGGCAGTGAACAATGTAGGTAATTTACTCATTTGACTGACTGGGATTTCACTCAGGGTGGTATGTATTCATTATTTGTTAATCATTAATAACAAGACAAGGTTAGTAGATCAATGACAGAGATTACACTGTCTGTTATCATTAGTAAACAGAAACTCTACATCAGTCACATTAACACTGACCCTGTTTTACACAAACTGAGAGCGTAGTCTTCTGTAATTTCCCACACCCTGTTGTAAATACAGGAATGATGTCGGTGGAAAAATAGATTTAGGAGGTCAAGCAAGCACTGGAATTAAATACAGATTAATATGTGTGTACATTAATCATTTACAACCCCTGGCCTCGCCCGGCACCCGTTTTGATGACAAGTAACCCTATAATGAGTTTTGTAAAGATTTTTTCAAGATGGATGTCCCTATCAGTCAGTCGTTGCATGTGAACCATGATTCACGTGCTAGTGTCTGCTCTCTCACTCCACAGATACAGAAACAATTGATTTCTTGGCTGCAGCGGGAGACAGCTGAGAACCAACCCTGTTCTCAGGTCGTGGGTTGACACGTTGGGGAGTGACAAGAAGACAAGAATTAACGAGAAAGGCCATACAAGTCCCACTGTTTATGTGTGGATGTACAGCGTACCCACAAGCACAGACACACACTTGGTTTGTTAGTTTTTCCCTCAACAGTTCTGAGATGAAGGACTAGATATGAATTATGTTGTAATAAAGTTTAAACATGATAACGCAATACACACATGAGCTTTTCATTATTAGCGATACACTTCTGGGCAACTCTCTCTCCTAAAACATGTATTGCTGTGATTTTTGAGAAGTGGGACAAAAAAGGGTGGCGACAGTGGAAAAGAGAGTAGAGCGGGTCGTCTTGTGATCGGAGGGTCGAATCCCGCAGGTGCCCACTTTCGTTGTGCCCTTAGGCAAGACACTTCACCCACCTTGCCTCCAGTGTCTGTGTACACTGGAGGCATGATAGTGTAAATGGGTGACTGGTTCCTTGATGTAAAGAGCTTTAAAAGCCTAAAGCTGGTAGAAAGGCGCTATATAAATATAACCTTTTACCATTTCTAGTTATATACAATACTTATAAAGAGGGAGGTATGAACTGCACAGTTTTGTAAAGGAACAGGTTGCATATCAAACATTTATTTAAAAAAAAAACTAGCATTATTCCCAGGAGATAGACATTTTTGTCAACGCTGTCAGACTCACAAAACACTCACTATTTTATACAATTGTAGGTTGTGATTTTAACTTATTCTGAAAAATATATATATATTCAATCACATAACAATACAGAAGAGACTAGGTCTTATTGCCATTTACGACATGAACAACATAAACTGAAGAACAAAAATGCTTTTTGTAAGAATAACCACCACAAATTGTATGAATCTGACAGAGTTGACGTAACATGTGAAATATGACAAAGCTGACCAAAATATGAAAACATCGCTAAAATCTGCACAAATGTGTTTTCATCTAGATAAAACTAGATGCTTCATGTCCTTCACTGAATGCACTTCATAATCGTGAAAATATTTCCTTTCCAAAAAGTAAACTTACCGATGAAGAGCACAGTTCACTTTCCTCCCTCCCTCCCTCTTCCTCCCCTCTTCTGCTTGTCCTGTTTCTCTTCCCTTCTTCTCTCCTCCCCCGCACTTTCAGGGGTTTTACTCAGGTATCAATGATTTACCTATGGTTTTCTCTTATACTAAATTTGCTTCATTTATAGCTGAAACCAGATATAGGCTCTTACCAGTGGGTGTGTGCTCATTCCCCAGGCCTCCTGCTGGGGGGTTGAAGCATTCCGAGCCCATCACCCAGCCCTGGCCATCAGACTCTGGGTGGGGAGGAACATTGCGGTGCCGTCTGCTGTTGGATCGAGCCAGCAGGGCGTTGAGGCAGTTATGTGTAGAGGGATCATTTTGTCTGTGCAGGATATGATGATTGGTGATGCTGCAATTGGCCTCATTCACAAATACAGAGCCATTATCTGTAGGGTCTGTAGGCAGAGTCACCGCTGTGTTCTGAAAAAATAACACTTGAGATATATGACAATGAAGTAATTAAAGTTGAATATAACACAATTATATTTAAGATTTTGCTAATACCAAAGAAATGCCAGCTAAAGAAACAAGGATATCATTTGTATTTTTGCAATTATACTCTATCTGATGTTGATGTTACATGATGCATAATCAATAGTGTACTTTGGAATAAGGTAAATGGCGTAGTGTTGTGCTGGTGTACTTATCATAGCAGACTATGCCTTAAGTAATGGTGATTTGCATTGTGTTAACAACACACAATTGACTGGGCCACGAAGAGCATGCCTCTGGTTTTAATTAATGACCTGGATCTTTCGAATGATTTCATGATCAATCAGTGTAATGTTAAAGTGCTGGAGCACAAAGACAAATGCTGTTGCAACTGCTCTCATTATAACGGGATATATAAAAAAGCATGCAAGTAGAATACAATGATTTTGCTAACCAATTAAATAAAGAAATATAAATTAAAGTGGAATATGTTTTACTTCCTTACCGGATGGCTGTCTAATGGTATGAGCATGTGTGTTTTAACAGTGCTCCTCTGATAACTACGTTTCCAGATTTGAAGCCTCTTCTGCTGGGTCCCCAGTCCCTCGCGTTCTTTCTCCACACTCTTCTGGCCTTCTCTGAGTCTTTCTAAGTTCTGCTGATACTCGTCCAACTGTGCATCTAATTCTGCTCTCTTGAGCTTCAGTCTCTCTGCCTTCAGGTGGCACTGTTTCTCCCTCTCTTGCAGCAGCCTCTCTTGCTCCTCCTGCTGGCTCTCTCTGGCATGGCACTCTCTTTCCCAACGCTCTTTCTCTAGAAGAAGTTGATCCTGAAGCCTCTGAGCTGTGGCTACTTCCTCTTTTTGTTTCTCCAGGTTTCGCTGTTTCTCCTGTTCTTGCAGCGTGTTGCCCCGCAGACTAGAGAAGTGCAGTCGGTGTTTTGGACAAGGTGAAGGACGGTCACTCTCTAACAGAAGCAGTCGCTTGACCTCATACCAGCTGTCCTGAAGGGTTACTGCAGCCTGGCATAGAGGAAGGCACACAACGATGACATTCAAGCAAATACAGTACAAAGCCTCAGCTAATCTTTAACCAACATTACTCATTATATTCACAGGAGCTGAGTAAAAAATATGTTGAATACTTAGGTGTATTGCTGCACTGAAAAAAAAAAACCCATCTGAATCCTGGTCAACTTTGATAATGCAAATAGTGTGGTATATGCTCAAAAAACCCATACTCAATGCAAATTCCACAATGGGTTTACACACCCTGGTGGATTTTTTTTGGCCATTTCTCAAAGAATATGAATGAAAACACAAAAACCTTTTTTCAGTGATGTTGTGAAGCCAATTTTATTGTGAAAAAAATGTGTGAACTCTTTTCAAATCACCGTAACAAAATAAAATGTCTTGTCGGAACGTCTAAGTGCGACATCCAAATGCGACCCATGCGCAGCTTTGGGCCTTATGAGTGCAAATTCTCCTCCAGTATTTTTTGATAAGCTGTTGCATTCATCCGGCTATTAATTTTGACCAGGTTTCCATTCCCTTGGTAACTCGCACATCGACAAAACATCAGCGAATAAAGTGAAGGTCCCGTTAGTGGCCATCTCAGTCTCCTGACCTCAATATCATTGAACCACTGTGGGGAGAGCTCAAACGCGCTGCTCATGCAAGACAGCCCAGGAACTTACAGGATCTAGAGGCTTTTTGACAAGAAGAATGGACTTTACCATTAGATTATATACAGAACCTTCTCCACTACTCACAAAAGACTCCAAGCTGTCATTGATGCTAAGAGGGGCAATACACAGTATTAGGAACTGGGGTGTGTAAACCTTTCAGCCGGATCATATTGGTATTTTCTTTTGTTATGGTGATTTGAAAAAACTTGTTTGTGATTTCATTCATATTCTTTGAGAAATAGCACACACAAAAAACATCCGCCAGGATGTGTAAACGTATTGTCACAACTGTATTTCCCACTAACAGTTTATATTAACAGAAATGTGTTCACTGTAAAATATTGGTTACTATACTATACACTGTACTAGTGTTGCTAACTCTGAGGAATAATCATACTGGAATATGTGGCTTAAAAAAACTACACAAAACAAAAACAACAATGTATTTGGCTAGAGATGTATAAATCTACCTTAAGACTGTACAGTAACTGTGTCAGACTTTGAACACGTTGAGTGACCTGTAAAGAGAAAGAATATATAATATATATATAATTATACTATATATATAATAATAATAATAATAATCCAACATATTAAATAATTCTACCCCTAATGTTTCCAAGACAGACCAAACTAAAAAAAAAGTTCAACTCGTGCAGATTTTTAGTCCTTTACCTCCCCCTAGTGGCAGTTTTAGTCTAACTCTTGAGTTTTCACATACATTAATTTAACTCACAAGAGGGTGGTGGCTGCATGTCAGCATGATAAACATATGTTTTCATCACTAGGAGAAATTAAAAGACCTTTTGCTTTATTATAAGCGTATTTGAGTGTCCAAAAAAGCGCTATACATGTTTGATGTATTATTATTATTATTATAAGCAAATCAATGATTCATCTGAATAAGACTGAAATGAAAGACTGAATAGAGAGACTAGAAAGGGCTCACACAATGCCCCTAGACTAAGCAGTACTGGTATCACTGTGATATCCTCTTGAGTTGTATTACAATACAATACTATAAAAGTAGTTTTCTTGTTTGATTTAAATGAATTATAACGGAATGTACCTTGGAGTCAATATCTTTAGTCTGCATTTTCATTAAATAATGAAAAGCTGAGTCTTTGGTCCAACCCTCCTCACTGGATTCTGCATCAGTCACAGATGTGAAATCTGGAAAAGCCTCCAGATTTGAAAAGGCATCGACATTTGTCTCAAGGCTGGACCCTGGTGCTGAATATATCTTTGATGAAAGTATGGTTTTCAAAATTTCAGCTAGAAAAAAATACATACACAATTTCAATGCAAATTTTCCACTACCATTATCAACAGTAACAAACCAAAAGCCTTACCTTCCTGTAGAGCTGCGCTCAACAGTAAAGCAGCTTGCGGCATGTCCTCCTGGTGCCGTTGAACCAACAGTCTTGGCTCGACAAGAGAGTTCTCCATCCCTCCAGTGATTGTAGAAAGCTCTGTATAGATCTGTAGTTTCTCCTCGAGGCTGGAGCAAATTTGTTGATCATGGCTATTTAGACTTTCTGAAACACAAGGAAACAAAACATTTAGTGCACAAAACAATTGTATAACAAAAATGCTGAATTTTCAAACCTTGTAATCTATGGATCTTTTGTAAACGAACTTCAGCAGCTCGTTTCTCCTCTTCTGATTCACTTGTGTAATCTTGCTCTCCCTCTGGACAGCTGTTACAACAAATAACAAATGGTTTAATCACACTCACTGTTAATGGTTCATGTTTCGACGTGACACAAACCTCTCCACAGCCTCCCTGATCAGCCTCATCCAGGTGTTGCGCTCATCTTTGGAGCAGGCGTGGACCTCATACATCTCTGGCCCTGCGGAGGAGGCGCTGATCAAAAACATTCCTCTGTCCTCATTTGCCACTTCTCGCACTATTAGTTTCCGTAGTGCAATGACGGGGGGTTTCTGGTCCTGCGTAATAACAAAACAAAACATCAAATCACAACATTGGGGTGTAACAAGTGAAGACAATCGACTGGTTTATGAGCAATGAACCTACCACAGCAGCAAAGACGAACTTTTGGTCTTTTTCTTGTAGGAAAATGAGTGTGTCCGTTAGAAGAAGGGCCAAAACATCTGTAAGCAATTCATAACAAGTATTTAAACAATGGCAAGAATACTGTAAACCCCTAAAACTTATATTTTTCAGCATTGTGGAAAACATTAAAGGACAATATTGTGCATGGACAGTCTTGGTCTACTATTCAACATTCAAAGTGGTCATGAAATAAAAGATATTGGAATCAACAAAATGCAAACTGAAGTAGTGCTTAATAGCTTATTGACATTGTACATTTGGAAGTTGATATTCATGTTATTAAAAGGAAATGTGTTCATGAGCAAACTCCATAAAGGTTACAATGATTAATTCTCCGTGATGCTATAGAGACCTTTGAATACCACTTTTTCTATCAATATTATCGTTCATCACATGGATAAGTAGCATTGCCTTTAAGTCGTCCTGTTGCAGATTTCCAGAAGAGTCCGCCCTCATGTGAGAGTGTTTGTCCTGGCCTCATCATGTCCTGCTTGCGGAAGGTGTGCCCGTTCTTCAGTTTTGCAGAGCTACGATTCTCCATCCGTGTCAACACCTCCTGCAGCTTTTGCTCTCGTTCATATTTGCTGACTCGTTGATTCACAGCTGCAATCAGTTCTCGATTCAGAGCCAGTGCTTTGGAGAGATCACTGTGCTCCTCTGTGCCAGCTAAAGAGGAGGGGAAAATCAGTTGAGAACACTGGAGTAACACAATATATCCAGCAGGGTGCGGCAGAAGACCTACTTTGTGTGCACTGCAAAATCCTTTCAAGCAAAACTGGGTACTTTGTAATCCTTTGGGTCACTAGCAAGATGCACTCTGGAATTTCCCGTCTTCGAACCAAGTAATTATTTCCTTGTTGCTTTAAAAATAGAAATACAATAAAAAAACGTGGCTTTTATGTTTTGTCCTCAGTAAAACAAACTAAAATAGTTATACATTACCTTTATAAAATTTTGAAATTTTTTGTTATTTAACTGAAGTTCTTTGAAGAAGTTGACTGCTTCATTGTGGTGACTGCAAAACTCCCCGTATAAATGAGTCATTCTCTTCCCATTCTCATCTGAAAACTGTATAGAAATAACACGTAAGCCAACATGTGTTAAAACGCACTGAGGATTTCCTCTAACCTGTTGGAGCAGTACGTCCCCTATGCGCTGAATAAGGTAATTGTTTTGTCCCTGAGGCTGAGAGTTCTGACGCCGCTCCTTCATGGCGGCAAAGAAGCCGTGGTGGAAGAGCAGCAGCTGGTCCAGACAGGGGAAGAGTCGCTCCACTGCGTCTGCGTCCAGCTGGACTTCCTCTTTCACACCTCTCCTGAACACCTCCGCCATGATGTGCAGAGTCTGAAGGTGGTGGATCTCAGTCTGCATCAGCTCTGCATTATACAGAACACCAACATCTTTAACAGAGGTCTAACACAACAAACCTCCTAAAAAGCACATATGCACAAGTGTTGACAATCTGTGATAATGAATAATGAAAGACGTCTGTCCCAACATACCATAGATCACATCCTGACGTTTGACAGATTTTTTATCCTGCCTCCAATTAAATTTGTGATCTACTGATGAACTCCACGACTCAGCCTCATAATCTGCAGCATCAGCCAAGATGTCTTTAAAAATATATGCGTCTACACAATCTAAAGAAGAACAAGAGACAAATCAACATTTTGACACAATTTTCAAATGTTATTTAAAGGGCTTATTAAAAATAGTGACAAAAGACACATTTAAAAAATACAACACTTATCGACTTATCGAAAGCGTTCGATACTATTGATTTTAACATACTCCTTGGCAAATTGCAACATTATGGTGTCAGAGGTTTAGCACTCAGTTGGTTCAGGAGCTACTTCAATGAAAGGGAGCAATATGTGCACACCAATAATCAGAATTCACACCGTAAAACCATTAAATGTGGGGTCCCACAGGGCTCAGTCCTAGGCCCGCTACTATTTATTATTTATGTAAACGACTTTCCAAATTCATCGCAAATCCTCCATAAAGTAATGTTTGCCGATGATACAAACCTATTTTTATCCCACAACGACCCAATACTTCTACAAAACACTATAAATGATGAATTAAGAAAAGTAGACACCTGGTTCAATTGTAATAAATTATCATTAAACATAAATAAAACCAAATTTATTGTATTTCGGTCTAATAGAAACAGGAAAAATCTTGAAAATCTACATATCTCAATAAATAGTATAAATATTGAAAGACTAAACAGTATTACATTTCTTGGAATTCAAATTGACGAGCACCTGAATTTCAAAAAACATATTGACCATCTTGTAAAACAATTATCCAAATATGTCGGCTTATTTTATAAATTGAGACATTTTCTTCCCCTTGAGGCCCTTTTGATCTTGTACCGATCCCTTTTTGAACCCCATCTAAATTACTGCAACGTGATCTGGTGCAACACATTCCCCAGCTATCTTTTGAAATTACAAGCCCTTCAAAAGAAAGCTATTCGAGCCATCTCTTGGGCCAAGTTTAATAGCCCCACCGATCACTTATTTTATAAATATAAGCTTCTGAAACTCACCGAGTGCAACTTTTTTCAAAATGCATGTATAATGTCTAATGTAGTGTTTAGACCTAAGGACAGATTGGCTCAGCTCATCCCAATCTCTACACCTGCTCATAATCACAATACAAGACGTAAAACCCTCTTACAAGGAAAAATTAGAAAACTCAAGTGCACAAGCTTCAGTGTGGCGTGTAAAGGCCCACAAGTTTGGAATGAGCTGAATATTAACATTAAAACCGTTACATCTCTGGCTATTTTTAAAAGGAAACTAAAAATTGAGCTTCTAGAAAATTACAATAAACCCTAGTTGATGACCTCTAACAAGACTTGTGTAATTTATGTCTGATGGTAGTATGGACTAATGTGTGTAAGCAAAAAATAAATAATTCAAAAATAACATTAAAATAAAAAAATACGTACCTTTTTAAAGTAAAATTCATGCAACTCCTAAGCTAGTAAAAGTAAGGTAAGACAGTTTTAAATTAGAGTAGGTAAGGTTAGTTGGTAGGTAATAGGTATCTTGGGTAATATGTATCCCAGGTTACTAATGTATATCTGTGTTTTTAATATTGTGTATTGTCTTGGGCCCCATACATAAGCTAAATGTTGCTTCAAGGGTGTCCCGTTTATGAATATGCACTATCATCTATGAATGAATGTTAAAATGCTTTTACCGTATATTTGTAATAAACTAAACTGAAACTGAAACTGAAACAACAATAACAATTCAAGAAAAAAAACTTCAATAAAAATAAAAAAGGAAATCGATTTAATAAGTAGGTATATGAGTCTAAGTAAGTATAAAAAAACACTATTCAGATACCCTCTCTGGTAAGGTAGTCAGCGGAGATGGAATACACAGGAGTTGTCGCAGAGTCTTCTGATGGGCAGGTCACTTTGGTGTGATCAGATTCAGATTCTGAAATTTCATTGAGTCTAAAAAAAGCAGAATTTCAACCATTTGTCACAATGCAATATACATAAACCATAAAAGTGTGCCAAATGTATGGTCTTTGACCTTTCAACACTTCCTGAAAGAAGGCATGGCAATGGCCCAGAGTCTTTCTTATCTTTAGGCGTCCCAGCGGCTGCATATGATGAAGTAGGGAGAATATATTGAGGTGCACTCTCTCTAATTGTGAAATCTGCAAACAATAGGAAAACTTACATGACACAATCTTCAAGATACTCTTACTCTATGGTCCAATCATTTTCAGATATTCTTATTTTCTCAAAGAACAAAATAGAATTTCAGGCTTAAACGGTGAAAACTTTAGCAAGCTGATCTCCACAATATTGGTAATACAGTATATAAAAAATAACAAAGCTGAATAAAAAACTATGTACCAAAAGTACTTTACCAAACACATACACGTTTTTAAGTAATTTCTGTAAAAGGAAAAGCACATATTATGCAGTCATAACATTTCCCTTAACTTTTGGGTGAACTTACTCTGAGGAAGAGAGGCTGTCTTGTTTTTAACCATGGGAAGTGCATACTTATTGTGAAAAGTCTAAGAAATGCAAATGACACAGGAATTAGAGCAAAAATAAAGAAGTGAATCCATTTGGTAGCACGTCGAAGCTGACTTACTTTTAAACACGGGGGTATAGATTCCTTACAGTTTTTATGAACAATGGCAGTGCAAACTGAAAGAAATAATTCATACATTTTGTAGAAACAGGATAAAAAAACTTCTTAGAATAATTTAATTTAATTTGTGTGTGTTTACTATTTTGATTAATAGATAAGAATTAGGTAAAAGGCACAATGATAAACTACATATAATATCTTGGTAAAAGTGCGATCCTAAAATGAAATCTTACCAGAGCAATGCAGATAGTCCTTTCCTGTTGCTGGCTTATCACATACCACACACATGGTAGGGCCCAAACACAAACCAGTGGAAAACTGATGTCCATTCAGCTGCCTGTCCTTAGCCTCTCGGTCCTTCTTGCTCTTTGAAAACCATGCCATAACCATTATGAAGATAACCACACAGACAGGTGAAACTGTATACAAAACTCCAACGTTTGAGAGAGGTCATTGCAATATAAAGCAGAGCTGATCTTTGTCTAGTTTCTGTTTGCCCAGTAAACACGCCCCCATTTAAGGGGATAACTGATTATACGGATTTCCTGCCTTTCTCACAAAAAAATGCTGTGACAAGGGATGACTCATTAAGAAAAACAAGAGACACCATGTATGGACTGACAAACTGTCATTTGGCACATATACATAGATGGTTTACGTAAAATATGATGAAGTACAGTATGTTTTAACCAAATTGAATATATGCGGTAAATGGGGTCTTTTTACTGAAAAGTTTACCTTGGATCTATTGCGTGTGGTGGACATTCTGTTCTTAAGGAAACTGAAAGTACGGATCACTTTGTGTTTCTCTGACTCCACCTTCAATGGGGTGTTATACTTATCCAGCTCCTCCTCTTCAATTCTGTATGAGAACACATCAAAGTAGTCTGTCAGGACATTGTGAAAAATCAAAGTGAAAAAGTCAAAAGACAAGTCACAAAACACAAAACGTAACAAAAGGACAAAAAAAAAGAGGTTTCTGACTTTCTACCCTGACTGTTAGTGCCAATGTTAGAAAGAAACATTCATGAACAATGGTGATATTTGTTAGTAAAACACTTGACATTTGATTGTAAGGTGAGTAGGAGACGTGTAGCGGTTAGACATTTCTGTCAGGGATTAGTGAAAACTGCTATTGAAGTTTTAAACCGTCACATACTCTTTGAGGAACTCAGACAGGGTGAGATGCTGAAGGGACTGGACCAGCTCATAGCTGCCCTCATCATCAGCAGATTGGGCACGTTTACGAAAACTAATCTCCCTGTGAAAACACTCTACATGTAAATTACCAGTATATGGTTATTAGCTCAAGGTACATGAACAATTATAGTAGTAATATATTCCTCATTGAGCACCAGTGGAAGCTTCAAAACCTGAGGTAGAGCGTGAATAATCTAAACTCCATCTAAACTGTATTTTAGATTTGTGTTTCAAGGTAAGGACAATATGAGGCTGAAGTTGCGAGCTCTTTATCTCAGACACAGTGGCTCAGAGTTCAAAACAATGGCCATGATTTAATAAACCCGTTTTAGTTCACACAAACAAAAGGGCTTCATTAAAACGGCCTCAGACACAGAGATTTCCCCGGTCACCCGGCAACCTGGTGGTCATGACGACAAACACATGTTTCTACAGCACTGTGTGGATCATAGAGCAAGATACCTTTTCTCTTGAGTCTGTTCTGATACACAGGATGCTTTTTGCTCTGTAAACAAAACAGATACAAGATCCTTATTTGCAACATTTGGTGAAGTGTAGGACTTAATTTAAATATGAAAAGAGACAGAGACATTTGTTTAGGTGGAATGTTGTAACTTGAAACAAAGATAAACAATAATTGAAAAGAAATTACAGAGGCATCCAAATAAAGAAGAAAGAAATAGTGATAGTGATTTATAGATTTGACATATTCAACAGGTTTTGTGGCAAGCTTAGGAGCAGCTACTACTATAAATGTTATGAGCTACGGTTGGTTCCGAGGATTGTTAGTACTTACTACTAGGATGTAGAAGAGACAAAGATTTAGACAGAGAGAGGGCCTGAAGGAGAAAGCGGCCATAGCTGACGGTGTCCATCAGATCTACAAAGTAACATCAACATCAGAAGTGACAGAGCAGAGGTGACGCTATTTTAACACGCCACACAGGTTGGGTTAGTTTCTGTTAGTTTTGGGCTTAAACACGAAGTGGTGCGAAAAACACACTGACCGGGTCTGACATCCCGCGTGGACTGACCTCGACAAAATCCGATTTTGGAGGAGGAATAGGAGTAGGAACGCAGTCGGGTATCCTGCTTTTGTTCCTGTACAAAACAAATGATTAATAAAAAAAAATGCCAATGCCAATGACAATATAGGGCAAATGAATGTACTTTGGAGGTGTGTTCACTTGAGGATGCAGAGAGGCTGCGGGTGCAACTTAGGGCAGTTAATGGATGAAAATTGTCTTCACATCTGTCAACGTCAGGCGAGAATGGAGAAACCGGTGATGTGGCTTCAGTGCCTTCATCCTCACTGTTCAGCTCCAGAGCGACAAGACTGGGACTAAACAACAACATGTCAACACAAAACAATCAGCGTTTAAATGCTAAACACAAAATCTTTGTTTATTAGGACTAATTTAGTCATTGTTCAGTCTGATTTTAGAACTGGTTTAACTTCAGTTCAGTCCAGATTCTGTCCAAATTTGAGGTGGAATAGTACTTTTAAAGAACTGTTTTAGACCATGGCGTTCCCTAAAAATGTTCCTCGTTGGTACTTGGTGTGAAACGTTTGAGAACCACTGATTAATTGTTTACCTTAGATCAACATGATCAATGCTGGAGCCACCGGACTGTCCAACTGGCACTGCTGAGAATGCACAGTCCAGACTTGCTGGTAATTGGCAGAGACTGTAATGCAAATGTGACGGCATAGCATCTGTAGAGGTGGTGTCCTCCATGTCCCATAACACGCTGTCTGTCTTTGTGCTGTCCCTCGTCACTCCAGAAATGTTAAGTTTCATAGCAGCAGTAACGCCCTAGAAAATCAAAAATCTGTTAAATAGCTCCAATAAATAAATAGATAGATTTGCTTTGGTTGACTTGGGAAATCGTTCAAAGCAATGACTTACCTCTGCCCTGTTGGTGTTCTTGAACTCCTTGCACTCGTCGTCAACTGCCAGAAGAGGATCAGCTACTGAAGCAAACACATGTGCATGCTTTGTTACCACAATCAAATTCAAATGAAATCTGGTATCTTAAAGATAATTACTGTATGTTCCACATTGTCAGAAACCAGCATCTATACTAAACAAAGCCATGTGCCAAACACAAAGCAGATACATATACACCAAATATTGACCAACGTTTTCTGTTCTGTGGCTTTCCTAGAAGCAATTGATTTTCCATTGCAAGGTTGAGTGAAGAAAAGGTATTAGTTACCAACTTAAAATGCCTACTTATTGACTTAAGCCATACACCTTATTGAATGGATTCACAGCTTAAAATGACACAACATGTATTTTTAACTATTGCTTTATTTCTATTAAGTGTGCAACAATGGTGCAGAGTAAAATAATATCAGCGTTAAGGCCTGTAGACACTTTTGCAATTACATTTTCTAGCACTCTACACTTTGTAAACTTTCCAGCCAGACTTTGAAGTCTGATCCAGCCATGCCTGCAGTAATGTAAGGGAAATCCTGGGCATTGCACAGGCATTTCCTCTCCTGCTCTCACACAGCGAAGATGTGAGCATGAGTTCTTGCTGGGCAGACGGTCGAGGCTCATTCGTTGTGCTTCAATCCTTAGTTAGATTAGATTTTTATTGTCTCCTGGCGGATAAATTTGTCTTGGACTAACCACACACAACACAGAAACAGACAATAGAATATTCACATCACACCCCACACCCATCTGTAGCAAAAATCATGTAACCTTGGTGCCTCTGTCTAGCTTCTCTGGACTCAATTTACTAGCTTGACAGAAGTCTTATTGTCTTTTTAAGAATAGCTTGTCACATATACAACAACTACATTTTAAAAACATTTGCTTCTTTAGTGGGAAAAGCTAAACTGTAGCGGGCAATTTATAACCACTTAAACTTTATGTGATCCACTCAGCGGGAATGAGACTTGCCTTCAAGCGCTTCCTTCCTCAAAGAACACATACTGAAAATTCCCAGCAACCATGGCAACACATGAAACATTTAAGAAACCACCTATTTTTAGTCTTTTTACTACAACCAACTAGTACAAACTTTACACAAATGTGCAGATTTTAAAGTTACGGTATGTGGGCCAATTGAAAATATCAACTTTTGACGAACTGCAACATCAGGGCTTTTTAAGGATCACCCCTTTGTTGAGCCAAGTTACAGAGCTCCTCTGTCCCACCACACCAGGAGAGGAGTGGGGGAGGAGGGCAGCATTGGCAGGACAAGAGGACATCTCCTCAAATCAGACAGTATTAAGTGGGACATGACCCCATTCCAACGTTTTTGTACCAGTGACCGGGCAGATTCCATCTCTACTAAACTGCTGGCCTGGGACAAGTGAGTACAATTATCAGACACATTGACAGTCCAAAACTAGATGCAAAGCTTCATACTCAACAAGTAAGACATGATTTAGTCCAATTTAGACCTATATCTTGACCTTGGTGATACGTAGAAGGTCAAATACACAGCCGACGACCTGAATGTCCTGAATGACCAGCTTTCTCCATCAATGGATTTCTTCCTCCCTGATAGCACGGGCATATTCCAAGATGACAAAGCCAGGATTCATTGGGTTTACATTGTGTATCGGCCACTACAGAGTCCAGATCTTAACCCCATTGAGAGTCTTTGGGATGAGCTGGGTCAGGATCACACTCTTTCATCATCTCTACAAGATCTTGGTGAAATATTAATACAGCACTGGATCCTTTGACATTGCAGAAGCTTTCTGAAACAATGATGCGTGTTGTATTTGGCTTCTGGTTTCCATTCCATTTTTGGGACTTCAATTCTCACTCTACCTCTGTAACTTTGTGGTGAGTTTTGCCTTTTCATTATCCAAATCTACAGTTTAATACTTTGTGGTCTTGTGGAGTTGAATTTACGTTTTTGAGCTGCACTCGCAAATGGACCCTCCTCAACGGAGTGCACATTTTAATATTGCTTAGTAATTTAAAAAAGATTAAAGCAGAAATGACATGCAGCTAGCCCTGTGTTTTGCAGCTTGTATTATTTCTGTAAAGCAACCTATTGTTTTTCTAATGGACTCCTATTGCAATGAAAATGACTTGAGATTTTCACTCTGATTTTGAATAGTTGCTTGAACTTGTCTGAATCATTAATACTGAGCTATTTGTGGAAAAAAACAGTATTCATTGTATTGTTTATAATCTATTTTGGAGCTACTGTCTCAAAACAATATATTATATAGGGCTGTTGTTGTAGTGTGTGTTTTGTCTGTTGCTGCTGTGGGGGTGTGGCATTGGGATCTGCCTCCTGTTCCCTGGTGGGTGTGGCTGCTCCTCCTCCCTGGCTGGCTAATGGGCACACCTGAATCCATTCAACTCATCACCTGCAGTATTTAAGCATGGGCTCTCCTTCACATCCCTGCCAGATCGTCAGTCTACTTTTGTGAGAAGACTCTTCAGGCCTATTCAGTAATAGCTGTGTTTTTGTGACTCTATTTTGAGACTAATCGTGTTTTTTCCTGCTCCTCGTCAGCTCTCCGTGCCTGTTAGCCACCGTCCTGCCATACTCACCTGCCCGCACCAGATACCAGCCTTGTCCAGCACCAGCCCCAGCTCCTTCCTACCTGCTCCACTCCGACCTCCTCCATACTGCCTGCTCCGAACCACTACCACCCCAGCCGCACCCACCTAACGTCAGCCATTTCCCAATTATCTGTAATAAATCTTGTACCTACGATCTCTCCGTCTACTTTTTGGGTCCGCCACCATTAGGTCATAACAGTTGTGACCTTTTGCTTGGGGACTTAAACTTAGCTGAAGTGCCACCTGATAATGAGGATGGGCAGATCTCATAAGAGAGAGAATGTTCTTTACAACTCTTAACAAAACAGGCTCACAAAAACTCCACCACAGTGAACCATTTATTTTAGAGTAAATGGACAGAAGCTGAAGTTAAGGTCAATATTCACTTCCTGCTCCCTCCAAAAAAGTCGATATGAGCTTTCCATCACCATAGTTACAACAAGCTCAGTGCCAGTTCAAGAGACAAATAACAATATGTGTGTGAAGTTGAACCAGTCGGTACATGTGCTCGCTAAGAGGACAGTAGAAAAGAGTTGTTTGATTAAAAGCATTAGTTGATCTTCATCTGCTTGGTTGCATGCCGTCTAGTGTGTCTCACTCAAACAGAGAACGAAAACAGTTCTTCATTTAGCAGAAAAGTACAAAGCACAAGTAGCAAGCCATGAACATTTTATGGCTTGCATTGAAAAAGTTGCAGCCTTTTAGGTAACTTGGGCTACACTTGTGTTTACTTGACAGAGATATTGTAAGTGTAGAGACATGGTTAAAGACATAAATGATTGAATGAAACTAAGCCATCGTGGGACTCCACAGAAATAGAAAGATCTGTGGGAGAGCTAAAGCTTTTACTGAGTAACTTGAGGTGAAGTTCTTGCTGTGATGTGCACCTCAGACGATTACATAAGGGTTTCAATGACAAAATGATTCAAAAAGTAGTCACCAAATGTTTTTATTTTTAAGTTTAAGATGTTTCCCTTTTATTGTCAGAGGCTTAGTCCATTTTGAATAGAGCTTGGTGTTGTTTTAGATGCATTTACTTGGCACTGAGTTGTAACACTGCTCTTTTCTCTACTTTTTATGTTGTTTTGGATCATGTTAATTATGGATATCGTTGCCTTGTGTCAGAAGAGCGGTGAATTTCTAAGGCAACGTTGAATGTATAACATTCTTAATGTTAATAAAAAAATCTCACCTTTGTCAACAGAATGTTCTTTTACTTTATGGTGCGTCTCACCGTGGGCTTTAAATGCAGAGACCTTAGAAAGTACAGTACAATTAGTTGAGGTTATGAATGTGACAGGTACAGTAGAAGAAGGCACATTGCACACACACACACACACACATGCACATCTTTGGCAAGAGTTGGATTTTCTATCTACATATTTTAATCACAACGTCTTTTCACACTTCACTAAGTCTGACCTTAAATCACATTAAGTCTGACACATGCATTTAGTAATGTTTACATTGGTTACATAATAAACATTATGCATTTAAATGAAGGTGTGGTGATGTTTTTAAATTTGGTATCTGTACTAACCAGTTTGAGGGTGGCATGCGCTTTTAGTCGTTCTCGAAGTGTCAAAAGCATATTCTCATGGGAGCTGCCGCCCAGTGTGTGTTGAACAGTGAGAGTCAGAGAGTTTGTTCCAGGACAGACCCGCAGCATGCTTGAACTGTTGGACCACACACAACACACTCCTACAACAGGATATGCAGAGCTGAAAGGAAAAGGAAACGTACTTAAGTGTTATGAAAGATATATTACATACAGAAATATTACACTTGCAAACTGCTTGTTTCCAATAAATGAATAATTTAATACATGTTTCAAATGTTATAAGCCATATCTGTCTCCCAATAACACATACAAAGGTTAACTAGAATAAAAATTATAGCCTTACCCAGATAATGCATTGAAAATGCCATGTTCTTCATTTGGGGCAGGCAGTAGTGGAGTGTCCCCATCCTGATTGGGTAAAGTCAATGCCCTTTGAGCTTTGAGTTGGTGAACGACAAAACGAGAAAGATGGATCAAACCCAAGTTTACAACAAAGTGAAGGAGGGGCTTGCTGGGCTGATGATCGGCAGCTGAAACAACAAAAGGGATATTAGATAGATATATCAGACATTAGTCAAAGATAAATGAAAAAGTACTACTACTCAGTGGTCACACTACATACAATTGTGTCAATAGCTGGACAGGACACGGAAAAGCATGTGTGTCAGTAAACAAGTATTTCACACAGTATGTTATAAACCTACAAGCACCACTGGTGAGACACAGTATGAAGCACGTGGCTAAAAAGTGACCCAGTACTATCCCAAGTCATTTGTAACCTTTAACCTGTTACTTGCCTTCCCCCTGATCAAGGTTCTAGGGTTAGCTTCAAGGTCAGGGATTAGTGTTAGGAACAGCAAATGTGATATAAATTGTGTTTCACTCACACAGATCTCACACATATTTTTTAGAAACTAGAAGGTTTTGGCTTTCAAATGAGGTATTACACTGGCATAGGCTGTAAGCTCTCCAGTCAATATGCTTTGAGATTTAGCTATGCATAATTTTAAACCTTAGCGCTAACCCTAACCCTAAGGTGACAAGTAACAGGTTAATAAAACCTAAACACCTTCTGTAAAGGACAGTGGGATTCAAGCAATTAGGGAAGGATCCTGATGTGTTCCTGAAGTACTGTTATGAAGCAAGGAAAAGTGCTAGCCAGATTAGCCAAGATAATGGTAAGTGATTCACCTTAGAAGGAAGCAGCTGTAGATTTAACTCCCATTTATATTATCATCATTGTATTATAACATTTAAAAATGTTGATGTATTTCAATTAGAAAATCACTCAGAATGATCAGCCCTCTAGGGAGTGGAGGACATTTGAGATTTTTTTTGTTCGGTAAGCGGTCTCCGGTCCCAAAACGTTAAAGAATCTCTATTTTAAAAAATGAAGTCTACAAAAGCAGTCAGATCTAAAGGAAGTAATGGCAGTAATTGCGGTGTCTTTATCTCGGTGGGCTTGTTGGCTCGTCCCACTCGTCATGTGATGGAAGACGTTTGTAACAGAAGAAGACTGAACCCCTTTCTGGTCAGTAACGAATACATGGCTTTATGCAAAATAACATTTAAATAAAGGCAAGAAGAAAAAAGGTATTCCTTTGCTGGGGAATGGGGGCATCAGGCAACTGGAAACAAAAGCAAGCTGCAGCAATTTGATTCGCATAAGCATAAAAGTTGTGGCTATAAAAATAAGAAAAATATATATGTCATATAACTTTTTTGACATTGGTGTGATCGATGTGTAACACTAGATATTACTTGTCATGAGCCAAAACATAGAAAGAGTACTGACCCTGACATTCACTCACCTGATTCGTTACATTGACAGCTGTGAGCGTCTGTCTCTGTCCACTGCAGAGGGTAAACTAGGTTTGCCATCGCTTGTGTTATTCTCTCATCCAACAATCTCAAAGCATCACTAAACTGGTGTCCCTGTAGATCTGTTATTTCCTCACAGTCAGATAGCTCCTTCCCTTTTTTGGTCCATTCTGAGAAGATCTTTTCAATGTCAAGGTAACTGTGAGGCCCAAGCTGGCTACTCTTAGTATTTAGGTATTCTGCAATGTCCTGGGCAACATCCTTAACATACTGGAAAGAGAATTCAGTTCCACAAGGCTCAATGTGGTCCTCAAAACAACAGTAGGGTGTGATGGAAACAGCTTCTGGAAGATCATTGCCTAATAAGAGAGAAAAACAGAGAAAAGAAGGACTTAAAAATGAATGTTTAGAATAAAGCTGAAAAACTTTATTATGGGACCTACCTGGGACGACAAAGCTTAATGTTCGACCATCACCTCCCATTTTTGCCGCTGTCACATGAGTGAGCCTAGAACCTTGAATGACCACAAAAAACTCTTCATCCTCAGAATGGGAGGTGTCATTGTATAATTGAACATGGTGCTCCCGCAAACCCTAGGATACAAATGTTGAGACGATATGTTTATTTTCTTAAGAATAACAATAAATATAACTCAACCAATTTATGTGTGTTTGTTTATATATCTGTATATATATATTGTGTGTATATATGTCTCATGTGTGTGTCAGTAACCATAAACAAATAAATAAACAAAATATAATATAATAAACGCACATCATAGATCTTTTTAAAGTGGTCCTGCAAACCACACACTATGAACTATGTTTGTCTCCCTGTGATTAAGTGCAAAGATTATGTGCATTACCTTGTTATGTTGCTTTGAGAAATGCATATTATGAACCCACAAAGGTGAAGTCAGACGAATGTCCCATGTACATATTATCAGCCTATCAAGTAGACTATCGGCTTTGCTAGGGCAGCATTTTCTAGGGCAATATTTTTTTGTTAAAACGTTCTTTGATAGTACTGGGACTGTAAACACTCAGTTCTACATTAGTTATTCACTGTGATATCCAAGGTCTTTTCTCCAAGGTTTAACAGTGTGTCTCCGACACAAACTGATCCAGAGACAATAAAATATTCACAAGCTCGTGCCTCTCATATGGGCAGGTGTTGAGTGTCTTGTGTTAATACTACCACAGGTATGGCATGAATACAATTCAGTTCTGGTCTAATATGTATAAGCACATATTAAAGTAAGGATATGATACGTATGTCTATAAACAGTTGAAACAACTAGGGAAAAACATGACAAAAGTGCTGCCAGTGGTCTCCAGGAAACAAGCAGTCATCATCCTCCCAGCCTCTGCCATGATCTCCTGAGTGCAACACACGAGTGACGTCAGGAAGCCACTTTATAGTCGGAGCAATAACAACAACAGAAGCTCACATAACACCCACTTATCTAGCGTCAGACAGAAGTAATTCCATATTTCAGTCCAAATGGCTACCATTCACAATCATTTGGTTTATTGACACTTTCAAATAAAAGCTAATAATCTTCAAAACCATGACTGCTGTACGTCTACTTCACACACACAAAACCTGGCTAACAGCTGCACATTAAAATATTTTCTCATAGTCAGCTATTGCATGCCTCTGACTTAATCTGCTGTACAAATGTGTCACAAATAATTAGCGTCCCTGTCAGCTGAACAAGTGCTGTCTTTTAAAGAACACGCCTGGCAAATGTTCACACTTTGTTACATAATGTAACAGAGAAGAAACAGATTCAGGCAATGTGTTTATCTATTTACTAAAACCCGGCTTCATCACACTGAGATATTGAATATTGGACTAGACAAGTTCAAACATTTTTACCTCTTAATGACTCTTTGTCATTGATAAGAACAATAAATGGCTTAGTTTTAAAGACCAAAACACCAAGTAAACACAGTTATACTTTCACACAGAGATATGCACCTGCACAAACTGTAGCTTATCTGCCTCCATTAGAGGTGATAACATCTGTTATTGTTTTACAAGTTCATTCTCTTAATAGCATGTGCACAGAGATTTCAAGATATATGAAACTATAATATCATTATAAATCCAATCATAGTCTTAAATTAAATGTGTTGAGAATGTGATGAAATAGAAGACATAAAAACTGGATAGAATTTCTAATACAATCCCAACACTGCAACGTTCCAAACTAAACGTTTTTCATTATAATGCAACATTAACATGAACCCTTGAAATAGTGCCCCACTGTCAAATGGACCATACCCTGGGTGCAAAACATAGGTTTACAAAAGCGCGGCTGGTCTATGCACCCATTTGTTCAGTGATTTCACCAAAACTGTGTCTGTTTAGCGACTGACATATGGCGCGCATTTGTGTTGTAAAGTGTGTCACAATAACTGCCTTCATGAGCGTGTGTGCCTGCACAAAGAACAGCATTGTAATCAGGATCCCACTGAGCAGTAAAAGTGCCTCATATTGGGGCACTGACCTTCGAGAGCGGAGACAAACACTTCCTCTTAATCGTGACTTGAAGCATACAGGGAATAAACTGCCTGGCTTTTGAGGGTGGAACTCTGTTATGAGAGGAGGAGGGTTTTGGAAATAGGCCACCTCCTGTTTCCCCACCACAAACTGGTGACACAGCAAAATAAGCAGACACTGTACTTACAAAAATCTGGCAACACTTGACAGGCCCACCCAAGTATACATGGAGAGAATGTATAAGCGAAGTGACTGTACTAATTGAGATGTGTGCTGTGGTAAGGGGGGTGAAGTGTCTTGCCCAAGGACACAACGACAGTGGACACCTGCGGGATTCGAACCGCCGACAGATGAGAGAACACCTGAGGTGTGTTTTGTGTAATCAAAGAGAGATTTACCAGGGATGGCACAGTCTCCAAGAAGGGCACAAAGTGAAAGTCTTGTATTTATGCAATTCAAAAACTCAATCTTTAAATGTCCTCTATCCGTGGTGGGCAAAGTAAACCACAGTGTGTCACAAACAATCCAAAATGTGATGCATGGGCTTAGAAGGTTTGCGACACTGTTCTCTATTCTTCTTTTGTGTAGTTCAAGCTAGTCTATTTGCAAATGGTATTTGTTTGATAGTTAAAAAAATCACTACTGCTCCCTGGCTAAAGTAACAACCTATCGTAGGCCTTGGGTCAAAAAGATGAGAGAAGCAGTGTTGGTACTTTTGGTCACAGGATCAATTGTATATCATTCATAAAAGTAGTAAATAAGTAAAGATAATTCAACCCTGTGCAAACACCACAGTTGAGTGGAGCTGTTTAGGAAACCTAAAAATAATACCTGCTGCAGCTTCAGAGTTAATTAGATGCATTACAGCGATGCCAAGTTGAGCACTGAAATAGAGTCTAGTGATGTTGTATCAACTTGAAAACAGCGAGGAGCCCTTCCTGAATTACCACTTTATGACCTATCACTGACCAGAGGAATAGAGCAAATGAAGCGTAAATAAAATCAAACAAAACTCCAGGTATGTTTTTGTCTGTTATGAACTTTTACGACGATGTGCTACTAACACAGCAGAACTGTATAGAACAGAGTGAAAAGCTGGTAGAGACATTCAGCAAATTGTCAAAGTCAGGAGTCAAACCCAAACACTGAGGCTGAGTTCTTTGTGCAAGGCCTACTAGCACATTAAATAACTAAAATAGAATAAAAACATATAGCAGTTTTAGATGTATTGCAAATAGAATCCCTTTTTACTTTAAAACAAATGTAGTGAGTCTACCAGATTCTTGTTGGCAAAGACTGTGGATAACTTACATAAAGAGGGACCTCTCTTGTGCTGAAACTCAGTTTTTCTCCCTCATCCATTGAAGTCCTGCAGAGAAGATTGTTTTCAGAACAAAGTGCAAAAAGGTGATTTTATAAAAACATGATATTCAATGAACAATCCCATTGTCAAAGCACACAGTCGTAAAATTACAAAGAACACCCGCAGCAACAAAGGCATTGCGTGTCTACAGTGCAGGTCCAAACACATTACCCTAAGGACAATAATATCCATATCATATGTTGTACAGTATGTTCAAAGGATATTTACTAAATAGGACAGAGAAAGCCAATGGCCTGGGTGTCTTTCTCTGTTTAATCCACCCACCTCTGTGGGGCATTCAATATTATGTAAATTGATAGTTTGTGCTGTAATGTAGTAGTAACACGTTTCTTGTTGGAGGGTACACCCCATTAGGTCAACATGATGGCTATACACATCATGTGTGTATAGCCTACACACAAGACGTTCAAGAATAAACGTCTTGAACACGTTTATTCAAGACATGATCTCACTTGCCACAACATTAATCCGCCTGTGAATGTTTCTTGTAGATTAAGTAAGGATGTGAACTAGAATGCTAATCATTTAAAGCATTGTTCTCAACCTGACATGATTCTAGACATGTTTGAGAACAATCCTCACAATCCTGAGAACCAAATGTGACAAAAACAGTATAACAACTATGACAATTTGACAAGTAGTTTGAAATGTTATTAATAATAGGCTATGCTTCTTATCTTGTGGACAAGCATGTGTTATTATGCTTTTATGTAACACGGTTAAATGTGCTTTAAGTGCCTAGTGTAGGTGGAAAAGAGCTATATAAATTGAGACCATTTATCATTTGAATGACATTCAAGCTGTACCCATTGACAGGCTGTACAATAATAATTAAGCTTTATATAAACTAAGTTTAGAAACTAGAAATTATAGTGCATAAGATAACATGAAGCAAATCAGTCAATCAATATTTTTGATTTTACTGTGGTAAAGTTATCTTGAAATACATGAGTAACTGAAATGACATAAAATATGCCCTCCAAACCTAGTAAATGGCAGGAAAACAGAGACTAGGTAGTACCGTACCACAAGGCAAAATCAGGAGCCCATTAGCCTGTTCTGTTTACAACTGTTTAACTTTACAGTATTGAAAAATAGTCCCGTTTCTCCAAATGAACTGTTCTCGTACTTCTAGGCATTATTCAAGTGTTGCTTGATATTACCTGTTGTTGTCAATAGGATATGAAGAATCAATCGCAAACCAAACTACCGGTAGTGCCACGGTACTTGTACTTTATGCAGGAGTCCACCAGCGCGATGTCCCAGTCCATGGAGATAATGCAGGTGTCGCACGCAAGAGCAGCTCCTCGCTACAGCCTCTGGTCCAAGTCCAACCCCCTTTCACCATGAGGAGCGCTTGGCTGCAAACCCCTTTGTAGGTGTTGATAACACTATTAACTTCACGACGTGCAAACAGTTTATTTATTTGTACATATTTATTCATACAAATGTTTCTTTTAGGCTCTTATCTCACTGCCGACGACTGTAAACTTATGCCCGAGGTGCATGCGCAAGATATCCATATTGTAGTGCCCCCTAGAGGATAAAGTATGAGAGTGCACTGAAGATACTAAGGACTTTATTTGTATAGCACTCAGCCGTCGAAAGTACTCATGTCCGTACTTAAGTAAAAGTACAGATACTGGGGGTAAAACATTACACCGGTAAAAGTAAAAGTACAGCTGCAACTAGTTTACTTAAGTAAAAGTACAAAAGTACAAAGTAAAAACAGTCGAAGATGAAACGCGATTAAAAACATTATCCGGATGTCTTTACGCCTCTTATTCAGACTGTATTTTACTCAATGTAAGCGTGTTCATATGTGCTGGTTGAAGCTATATGTGAGAACAGACAACAAATGTCATAGCTGCACTGTACGAACATTTGTCGTTGTTGTTTTTTTCCTGTCTTTTTTCTTTATGCTTGATGTTGTGGTGTAGCCAATAATGTAAAAAACAAGTTAAAAGGATAAAATACAATTTAATATAATAGAGTTAAACATGGGCTAAAACATACATTAAAAAGGCACAGATACGGGGTTTAAAAAGGGCTAAAAGAGGGTGTGCGCTAAAGTGCAGGTCAGTCAGTATCTGGGATGGGGGTCCGGCCTGTTGTCGTCTTACCATATTTAACTTTTTATTTTGTATCTTATTTATTAATATTCCTTATGCATGCCCCCTAAACCGTATAGTTTAAAGTTGTATAGCTAATTGTTATCTAAATTCTGTGTTATATGTTTTATGTTGCACGTCCGCATCAAGAAAAAATCCTAGTTTGTGAACTTGTTCTCAAACAATGGCAATAAAAACTATTCTGGTTCTGATTCTGCTATTGACAGTGACGTCATATCCGGACACTTTATTGCTGCGTGATTAATCATGGATAGAACCAACCTCCACGACGCTCCTCCAACTTGTGGCAAGTAAATCTTCTTTATAAATAATTAAGTATTTGAAGTTAAAATGCTTAATTAGTTTTTTGAGGGAAAATGTTGATATTTTAGCGGGTAAACTATTTACTTCAATGGGGTAAACTTAATGGTTAGCGCCTCCCAGTGGTATATAAAAAGTAAAGCATGCTGTGTTGTAGTCTGTAGTAGTGTTAATTAAATAATGACAAATGCGTTGACTATATCAGTTCTTTATCAACAAATCTCACATACAAATCTCGTGTTCAAATTACAGCTTCACGTTCCCCGTTTAGAAGATAGTTGACTTCTTTTAGGACTAATCTGGGAAGAAAAATGTATTTAATGTATGTAATTTTCAACGTAAACACATCGCATCACATAGTAATATAGGCTGGGCAGCGCCTGCAGATGACAGCACAAGCAGACATGAACGACTCGGAGTCAGTTCTGTGCATTTGCGAAAGAGTATGATGACGTCGTCGTCCAAAAATGCAATTATTAATATCTTAAAAACGATAAGATTCAAGATGTTTTATTTGTCAAACCATGTCAATGATTTTAAATTAGATTTCTCTCATCCTTGATTGTGGATAACAGCATTTTTTTTTTTTTAGCAAAATGAGGGGCTGGGTGACCTCAGATTGACCTATAAAAGAATTCACACATTTGTTTACAGCACAAACGATTGACATATTTTTTTATACAATTTTGAGTACGATGCCAGGTTCACGTTAATTGGTTCCTTTGCTCTATACGCGTCCGTGCTCTGACGGCAGCGTGTTTACTTCAGCAGCTGCCCCCGGTGTGCGGAGATGCCGTCTGTTCCTAAACCGAAACCAAAAAGAAAAAAAAACAAATGTGCGTGCTGAAGAGACGGGTGCGCGCGGCCGAAAGAAAAAGAAAGAACAGCGCGTGATTCTAAAGAAAAGTCACGAGCCGGTTTTGAAAATGTAAGGAGTAGAAAGTACAGATACTTGCGTTTCAAAAGTAAGGAGTAAAAGTAAAAAGTTGTCTGGAAAATAAATACTCAAGTAAAGTATGGATACCTGAAAAATCTTCTTAGGTAGATACTTCCGACCTCTGCACTCAACGCTTTACATGGGACAATTTTAAATTCACTCATTCATCCTGGCCTATTGTACATGTTTTTAGTGGTGAGGGCAAGCGGAGTACCCGGAGGAAACCTACGCAGACACGGGGAGAACACATTTTGTTTTTGCTGATACCAATATCAGATCCTATTTTTGTTTTTACATCAGCATCCATCCAATGGACAACTGCAGATTGCCTTCTAAAACAAAGAAGTTCTGAACAACAAAACACTGTTAAAAGAGCTTCTTTTTTTATTATTATTTTTCCACAGGTTTCAGGAATTATGTACAAAAATCTGGAATGTTGATAAATGCATATTGTTTACTCTTGTGGATGTGGTCAGATACACCTTTACATTAAAACAGATGCCTCTGCATTCTATTTTTATTGCTGGTTTTACAATCGCAAGTCACTAATGCATTGTTACTTACGTTTTTAAATTGTATATACATTATGATTAGTAATGTCTGAGAACAAAGATAGCCACTAAATAAATAAAAATATCAAAGAAAAAAGTATTTAGACACACAGATGGCAGTTGTGATTTATGATCTTTCTATTCGTCTATGTGTGTGATCTTACACCAGCAGTGTAAAAAGAATATATATATATAGTGCAGGTCAAAACTTTGAAAACGCTTTTTTATGTATTGGTTTTTCTTTGATTTCAAGAGCATTTACAGATGAAGGTATGTATTTATGAATGAACACATAAAATTATATTTATAAAAAAAAATAATAAAAAAGGTGAAATAGATTCTTCAAAATAGCTGCATTTTGCTTGGATTACGGTTTAACACACTTTTGAGCTTCACGACATAGTCACCACCAGAAATGGTTTTGTCTTCACACGACTGTTGGAAACCATTTCCTGTGGAAAACCTGATCCAATTGAAATAATACCAAGAATAAAGGGTGGCAATTTTGAAGAATTTTAAATATTACATGAGTTATTTCACATTTTTTGTTTCCTACATAATGTCATGTGTTCATTCATAGTTTAATGTCTTCAATGAGAATCATAATGTAAATGGTGTTGAAAATAAAGAAAAGCCGATAAAGTGTTTCCAAACCTTTGACTGGTAATCTAAACATATGAACGGAATAAAGATTCAGTATTTTCACATGTTTTAATTTTTTCAGTCACCATTGTTGAAAAGGTCAAATGGTGCACAATGGTTGGGTTTAAAATACAATTGAGAAAACTCAATGGGGGATTAATGGCCAATACAACTTATTGATTATTCAGACAGAACGCTGGAATGGATGGACAGGGAACAAGGATGAAGCACCCATTACATTACATTACACACTTGACTTTTTCTGTCCAGTTGAGAGGACCATGGCTGATAACTTTTCATTTCCATAACTTCTGGAAACATGTCTAACATAACAGTTCTGTGTGTATATAATTCATGCAACTGACACACATTATATAAAAGATCACAACAAATTAACTAACATCACCTTTAAAACAATGTTCCACTCTCGACAGATTTTAAGCAGCTGAACAAATATTAGCAGTGAACTGCATTGAGAAAAGTGACCCAACATTCACTTTAACACAGTGCACGTTATTATTCTGCACTTTCAGTGCCGTCTCATTTAAAAAGAATAAAATAAAAAACAGGACTTACTAAAAGTAGTTTTAAAATCAATTGATGTGTTAAAAACTAAAACATTCTAAAACTTTCCATATTGCTTTAGAAACCAGAGCTGCAAAAGTGTATGTGAAATGTGAGTATTGCTATTTGTGGGGTCAATCTGGCACCCCCTTTACAAACAGTTCAAGGTCTGTGGCACTTATGCTATTTTATCCAAATCTCTTCTCTATGTACAATAATGATAAAACAAAAAACAAAGCAGTGCTTTAAAGTGATTAGTAAAATATACATACAAGGCAGAGTGTGCTCATCTTCTATGCAAAAAAAGAAAAAGTAAAATGTTTTATGTAAAAAAAATAATAAAAAAAACTAAAACTACAGCTTGAAAGATGAAGCCCTTTGAAAATGATGTGGCTTGTTCTGGCATAATCTCATGCACATGTTTTATTTATGTCCTAACTTGCTTTGGTTAGCTAGCATAACCGCCACATTTATCTATTTAAGAACACAAATCTGACAAAACTAATACAAGGCCAAAGAAAAAAGAAAACTTCTTCCAAATTTCACAGATATTTAAATTCCATCCCATTGCTCCCATCTTATTAAAATATCACATACAGAATACTCCTCTTTCACAAATTCAAGTTTCACAGATTTTGTGGTGAAGTCTGTCTGTGCTCCGATGAAGCACAGGAGGGCAGGTCAGGAATATGTTTAATCACAGATTCAATGATAAAGGTGGATGTTTTCTTGTCAAAATCTTTCACCACCACCTGATCTACATTCGTTTTCACAAGATGCACATAACATTGTCCACTGCAAAATATTGCATTGTTGACTAAAAAAAACATGTTAAATTAAAAAGTAAAACAGCAATAAAGGCTAAGTGGACTAAAAAGAGGGGACCCTGCCCTCTAGTGGTCAGACTGTGTTCTAGTCCATTTGCAAGTCAAAACGTGCATGGGATGATCCAAAAACAAGACGTGTCTGTGCAGACCAAAGTAACAATTTGTTTTGAAGCAGTTCATATTTTCCGACCTTAACCTGTAAAAAAATATTATATTCATACCACAGTGATGGCCTTTAAGGTCTTATCCTTGCAGTTTTCAGTCCACTTTATCCACAACATCCAGTGGTTTTTCCCCATTGAATCAAGACTCTGTAATTAGCTACGATAAAAAGTTTAAGGTGTCTAGAACCAGGCTGATCAATGTATAAAAAATATCGATGATCATCATCATCACTCTCTTCTCCACGTTCCTCACGGCCAGATTAATAGTCTATGCTTGCATCTCTCTGACAATAGTTAATTCCACAGTGTTGGAAAAAGTCTTGAGGAGTGACACAGCATTCCCATGGTCAATATTCACAAAGCTGTATCCATTTGCCTAAAAGAAAAGTGAGGTTGTTAGTGTGGTGAAATTGACTCAATGACTTTTCATTGTGAAATACACAGTAGGCTCACCACATTTTCAGGACCCCCTTTAATTCTTCTCATTTCATTATTGAGCAATACTAAATGTAATCAAGTTCACTTTTGTTGCAAAAATTCTACACTGATACCAAACAGCGTTGTGCACCTTGACGCATGTCTACGCAGAGCTGGGTCACGGCCCTGTTATAGGTTTAAACACAAGCAGGAGTTTTAAGTGTTATTTTCGCGTATCACCAATTTTAGCGCAGGGTCAGTGCGTAATGCAACAGAGTAAATAAGGCAGTGCAGCTGTTTTATGAGAGAAGTTCCAAAACTGGCACATTTGGAGTTCTTTCTAGTGTCTTTCCTGCTGCTCTAGTCTCTGTCCTCAAAGGTGTTTGGTGTGTGTTGGTCTTTAACCAGGCGGTTACTGCTACTGATCCGGGACTAGGACAATTTGGGCTAGTTTCACGATTCGGGACAAAAGGCTAGATTTCGGGATTGTTCTGAATTTTTCAGGACATGTTGTCACCCTACTCCCCATGCTTGCACCCTGAAGTGTCCCAATAAAGCCATAGATCCAAAAAAGTTAAACATAGGCCTGACAATTCAGTCCACTTAATTGATTCGTTGTTTCATTCCTAACCTGCAGCTTAATTAGAGCATATTTTTTGAAAATTACACTGATTGATCCCGATTTGGAAAAGTAGAATGAAATTGACAGTATAATCAGAGCAGAATTTCACAAATAAAAGTAAAGTTATCCATATTTAGTATCAAGCTGTACCATAATAAAATGAAGAAATTAGAAGGGGTCTGCAAACCTTCGAAACCCACTGTACTGTCATAAATCCTGAAGTACCTGGAGTATTTTATCCCCAGGCTGAAGAATTTTGGAAGCTGGTCCTTCTGGTTGAACCCGGGTAATGAATATACCCTAAAGTTTGAAGCAGAGGTAAAAGAACATTACGTTTTAATCTACACATTGCATACGTAGACTTACATACATAGAGACATATCCACACAGAAATCTGTGCCTTGGTAAAGCTTCATAAATTCCACCTTTTTAAACTGCCGTCTGCAAATTAAGCATAAGTAACAACTTTTTTCTTTCTAAAGTCCCTCCATTTGCTGAATACAGGTGATGGTCCCTGACTGACAACATGTTACTGTTCTGTAGTCTACAGTTCAAAAGCCTGAGTTTAGAAAAATACCGCAGTGGCTTGTCAAGTGGAATTGCACCAGCATTACAATGATTTAGTCAATGTCGTTGTTTTTCGTAATATTTTCTGAGAGGATTAATCGTCCTTTAAAAAATGATTTTGTGACAGGCATGCATAAATGTTACAAACAGATCATCTTAATAAACACTAATATATACCATAGACCATTAAAAAGAATAGACAACTCCTCCTCACTCCTCCCCGGTTACCAAAATGACCACTTTCATAATAATAATAATAATGCATCAGTTTTATATAGCGCTTTTCTGGACACTCAAAGACGCTTTACATTGCACTATTCATTCACTCCATACTTGGTGGTGATAAGCTACTATTGTAACCACAGCTGCCCTGGGGTAGACTGACGGAAGCGAGGCAGCCAATCTGCGCCATCGGCCCCTCCGACCACCACCAACCACTCACATCATTCATCCCGGCCTATTGTACATGTTTTTGGTGGTAGGGGAAACCGGAGTACCCGGAGGAAACCTACGCAGACACGGGGAGAACATGCAAACTCCACACAGAAAGGCCCCGTCCAGGTGGGAATCGAACCCGGGACCTTCTAGCTGTGAAGCACAAGCGCTAACCGCTGTACTACCGTGCCGCCCAAAGGGCGGCACGGTAGTCGAGGGGGAAATGAGGGGGGAAATGATGGCAGATTTACAGACTCCTCCTCCCCAGCTCTGATGAAGCATGTTCCTAAAAAGGGCGGGATCTTCACTGTAGACCCCCCCCTTGCAGCTCCAATGCTAACAGTCCAACCCTCATTAGTACGAGATTAAAAAAAAAAATCTTTCTAAAACCAGCCTGGTTTCTTTAATTGTGACAAACCCAGCATTAAAAAATAGAAAACAGCCGTTAAAGTTGTTTTTAACGTGTCTAAAGTCCAATGCTTTTCAATGGGAGACTAGCGGCTATATGGGGGTACTACAGCAATGGCGGCCTCCAGTGTTGCGGTCGTAAAGCAGAGCAGCCAGCGGCCATTGATATATACAGTATAGGTCAATCCGTGGCAGGTTGACTTTAAGACCTGGGTTTTGTTTAAGTAGTCATTGTCTTATGGGTTAGACTAAGACCCAGACACAATAATACTATTTAATACAAATCTAAACAGTATATGAATTTACATAATCATCTGGACGAAAGGGGTTTCCTCGACCACCCACTCCTCCAGATATGCTGAACCCCAGCTCTGGATTCTTCTCCACTTTCACATGAATCTGAGGAAGAAACAGATATTATTTAAATGGTATATAATAGTTTTCCAACATCCTGATTAATTTAAAATAGTGTAAAACAACAGCCACCTCTTGGTGCAATGTCTCATGGGGAATACGCGAGTGTCCTTGTGGCTGGTTTGAAACCTTAAGCATTAAAAAATCAATAAGTTGCTCTCTTGAAGGGTGGCGGGTCACTGACGGCTGGGAACGCCCAGATGAGCCCATCTGACCATTAATCAAAGGCACCTACAAGAAATATGCAATATTCAAAGTACAGAAGAACTGATATACTGGTGAGCACAGTATGATCCTACTTTTCTGTGAGGGTCCATGGTGAAGCTCTGCTGTCCTTGAGGAACAAACACCTCATCCTGGAACACAAACAGTTCATTATACAACTAAATGCAGAACAAATAAAATACATTCTACATTTGAATTCATGTTCATTTATGTTGATGACTACAAATGCACCACAAAATACACCACATGCACATCACATGACCTTACCTTGACCGCCACATACACTTTGAGAGATTATGCATGACCTCTGAAGATGAAGTGAATGCAATGAAATCATGATTACATAGAGGAAAATCTTTAAGGAACAGAGTGAAGTAGAACACAGAAAATGCACTGCATGAACATGGAAGGTTTTGCACCATTCTAAGCTAGCCATTTTTGTCTGAATGCTTTAAAACTAGCTGTATCGAATATGATACAAAACTATATATATATATATATATATATATATATATATATATATATATATATATATATATATATATATATTTTGGATTGGTGGCACCAGTATATACATACATACACACACATAAATACATATATATATATGTATTTATGTGTGTGTATGTATATATTATATACATACATACATACATACATACACATAAATACATATATATATGTATTTATGTGTGTGGGTGTGTGTGTGTGTGTATATATATATATATTCATCTCAACACACTCACTAAAATACTACATGGGAAAATATGTCACTTTTGGTAGTTTACAAGAGGAACAAAGGGTGACTTTAGTCTGTCAGTGGTCACTTCAACATCAGGGCGGAAAGGAAACAGACATTTCCCTGAGGTCTAAGGGATGTGAAACTAACAGGAGCTGGCTTAGTAAGAGTTGTTAGCTAAGCTAGAGGCAGTACTCACACAATTGCCCATAGCAGTGTAGGGGTGTCCATCTCTGGCACTAAAGATCAGAGAGCCTTGGCTTGCATGCAAATCCCTACAGCTGCTGTAGTGAGACCAGCTCAGTGGAGCATTATTGGAATTATAGGAGCGACACAGCATGCTCTGAACAGAGGAACCACATGAAATTGGCTGAAATAGAGTCTTTCATTGCATTGCATATGTGATGGCATAAACAGACAACAACAATACAAAGACAACCATGCAATTGACAATGCTGAGTAGCGGGCACAGGGCATATAGTATGGTATGGCTGAAAACAGCTCTTTAGTATTTTGCCTTTTACTGTTATTGATAATTTTTTATGTTGATGTTTTAATGATTGATTTTATCTGTTTTCTTGAAATTTTATACAACTGTGAAGCACTTTGATTTGTCTCGTGTATGAATTGTGCTCTACAAATAAACTTGCCTTGACTTGCCTAAGAGAGTTTTGATGATTAGAAGTTTTGTTTTGTGTCTCACAGTCTTTGATTGGATCTTTTGGGCGCAGTGATGAAGCTGCTTAAGCTGATTGTTCCTTTCAAAAATCTGCTGATACATACACGTATGTGCAGAAGGGCTGGGACTATACACTTTTGTCACGATACTCGGGAGCCGATCCGATACATATTGCGATACATATTGCGATACGTATTGCGATACAGTAAGTAATTATGATAAGTAAAATGTTTACCTTAAAATGTCCAAAAAGAAAAGTCATGTGTCCAAAGTTTATAAACCAAATGCCATTTGACATTTATTGAAGTGTTAAGATTGAACAGTGCATTAACACAAAATGTAACAAAGCGCTGTTACTGGAAAACAAGGAATTCATAGTAAAAATGCCTCTGAACACAAGTATTGAAAATATTGCAATACTTGATAAAGTATTAAAGGCATTGCAGCAAAAAGTATTGCAATCTGATCTAGGGCTGGGCCATATCGTATCGCATATCGTTATCGTGATATAATGTTTTGATATCGTTGTCATTTTTTATATCGTTGTGGACACAATATAATTTATGTTACGCTCTGCTCCATCAGAGCAGCATAAACGGTCACTGTAGAACACGGGGACACAAGCTGAAAAAGTAAAATGAAATGAAGGATGTAAACTGCTTGAGTAGATCATATTTGGAAGACAATTATGCCGTAAAAAAAAAAAAATCACTGAATGAATCTTCCCAATAGGCGTAAGGCTGGGATTTTGAAGTAATTTGTCCATTGTTAATTATATCGTCAAATATATCGTTATCGTGATATTTATTTTTTCATATCATGATATAGATTTTAGGCCATATCGCCCAGCCCTAATCTGATCCAATATTTTGTCCCAGCCCTAATGTGCAGTATGTACTGCACAGCACAGATAATCCATCATTTCCACATATAAGAAGTGCTTACCTTTTCCATTTTCTTGGCTTCAATATGCCGCATCACTTGATCCCTCCAGTCAGCCGGCACTCGACCAGATCCCAACACGGCCACTGGTCCATCCAGCAGAGAGTGCTCAGAGTTCACTCTGGTGTTGGGTCTTTTACTGGGGCTGGTGTGCTGGTAGTTGAAGTCACTCACAGACATAGTCCTTTCTGGAAGCTCCTGAGGCTGTGGCCTAGCACTGTAGGGTCTTGCAGCTCCAGGTCCATCTATGCTGTAAGTGCGGGCAGAGAGTGGTCTCTGCATGGAATGGCTCATTGCCAGAGGACCCCTAGCATAAGTTGTGTGAATGTCTCTGTATGTCATATAGTCCCCCTCTGGCAGTTGCATACGTCTAGGATCACCTACGGACACATTAGAAGCACTGCTTCCTTGTCTTTGAAGGGTGCTGCTTCTGGGCTGTCCACCAGTGGATGGAAGTCTGTCTTTGGACCACATGTCCACGGGGAGTTTGGAAACCATCGGGGGTGCCCTCTGCTGGGACTGCAGAGGATAGGGAGGAGCCTGATTGCGATTGGAATAGTTTGTGTTTGCTAAAGAATGAGGCGGGGGAGGTAAGTACCCTTGGTGCTCAGTAGGCATACATGGGGCATTTGGTTGCCTTTGACCCCACATGCCATCGTTTGGCAAAGCACTGTTTGTGTACTGCACATTGTACTGTGGAGGGGGGGTACCCATGGCCACGCTGGAGGGCACTGGGTACCTGTTGGAGCTAGCAGGGGGTTTGGATGAAGACAGCAGACCTGACGAGGACGTTGATGAGCTGGGATAGATCTGGAGAGGCTGGTCATTAAGTAGAGAAGCAGACTTACTCCTTACTATGCTCTGACCCTGTGCCCCAGCCCCTGATGCCCTGCTCACTGCTGGGCCATCATAGAGGTCACTTTCTCCCTCAAAGGAGTACATTTTTATGCCACCCGTCTCGATGTTGCTGATGCTGTGTGACTTCATCACCTGTGGAGGATAGCAACGTTTTTCTGGAGACAGCTCCTCTGTGCTGCGAGACAAGCTGATGTCACTGCTGACTGCCACACCTGCATCACTCCTCAATGTGAGCCCGTCTATCACCTGCTGGTTTCCATTGTGTAAATAGTCTTTGTAGTCATTCATAGAACTCTTCTTAGTATTAATATCATCCTGCACATGGCCATTCCTGCCCGTCTCCAAGTCATCCAGCTTTGCAATGTCATCCGTGGTGGTAGAGATGTTCATATTAATATGGTCCCACTTGCTGTATTTGTCTCGAATGCCGTTGTCCATCTCCTTTTCAATAGTGGTCAGTCTGGCTTCCACTGATGGATCATAGTCTCTTCCTTTCCGTGGCTGGGATTGCTGGGTTTGAGTGAGAGCTGGTAAATAGGTGTCTGAGCCATTGCCATTGTGGAGAAATGGTGTTGTCTCCTTTGGTTGGTTCATATTCTCATCTTCATGCCTAAAACAACAACAACAACAACAAAAGTCGTTAAAACTAATATGATCAAATAAGGAATTATTATAAAGAATAATTTTTTTGAAATCTCCAAGACAGATACATTTACTTTTTTAAACTTGTGTTAAGACCTTAATAAATACAATTATTCTTTAAACCTGTGCATGTTCAGTCCAACTGAAGCGTCGCCAAAGTAGCGACTCCTCCGGGAGGATGGCTGCGTTTAGAGCCGCTCTGGCCCTCTCTGTGCAGAGTGTCCCGAGAGTGTCCCGGGAGTTTCCTGGTGTTCGAAGCCACTCCGTGTGTGGCAGAGCTGGGCCTATGGTGAATCGTTCTAGGCTGACCTTTAATGAAGTCCGCGCTTTGCTTTGTCCCTCAATAATATTTCAGCAATGAGACAGTGAATCGCATTTATTTCACACCCAAAATCTTGCTACAGGCACGAGAGGGCATCCAGTCCCACCCGCATCGTGCAGCTAACACCGCAGATAGAGCAGGGGCAAGACTGAGGAAGGCACAAATTTCCCACCTGTCAGAGTTATTGTGCAGATGTGCATGAGAGTGACACCTGTAGCTCTCCATAGTCTCTACGCGCATGTGTCTGAAACTAGAGCCGTTATTGCGCCTTTCTTACATCTGCGTTCTTTCATTAGAATTGCTTAAATGGAGGTACATTTTTATTGATAATAACAATGTAATTCTTGTTAGTGGTCGAAATTTTACAACCCAGTCTGCCAAAGTGACTAGTGGAAAGTCTAGCAGCGCCTCTGCTACACTTACTGGACTTTTGGTAGAAAAGCCATCTTTGCTTCCCTTTCTGGTGTGCAGAGAGAGTTGTCTTGACTGCTGTCTGTCGTTAGGGAGACTGAATCTGACATCCGTGATGGTGATGAGCAGTTACTGTTGTTCTGGTTACTGTTGGCTACAGTATCATCCAGCAGCGAGTCAGCATCCCTCAAGTCATCTATGAAACACACATCGTTAGCTCACTGCAGTTGTGTTGCAATGTTGTGCGCTATGGCAACATTCATACCTTTTTTATCCTTACTTAACGTCACCACCTTTGGTTGGTTTATTGAAATTTCCATAAGTGGGGGTCTCATCTCTGCAACTTTCATCTCCTCCTCTTCAAAAAGCTCCTCAGAATCCTATACAGTAATATCACACAGATGATCGGGATGATGTATGAACAAATCATGCTTTATTGTTTTGTAAGGGAGATTGTTACATCAAGAGTGTCTTCGTGGTTTGTCAGTGAAGCCTCAGAAGATTTAAATTGGCCTTTGTGTGAGGTATAAGATTCTGAAGTGTCCTGGGACTCTGGTGTCGACGCATCTTCAGGAAAAGCGTTGGGTGACATTTGTTCTTGCACTGCTGCGGTCACACCATTTGGGCAAGGGGCCTCAATCACCTTCACACAAAAACAAACTATAACTATAGCAGTCTAGTAAAATTGCATGCAACCTGATTAGTGCTAACCTAAATACCATAAACAAATAATGAATCAATTAAATTAATAAAGAAGAAAAAATGAGGATGGAGTACATGACTAAAATGGATGCATTTGTAAAGAAACTTTGAGCATCTGGAAATGCACTATATGGAACCAATTATTATGATCAGGGAAGAGCACAGAGTCATATAGCTATATTGTTCAGCATACCTTAACTCCCACGTTCTGCAGTCCGATGTGGTTCCTCTCCATGTGTTTAGATTCATCGTTTGATTCCTCTTCCTTGAGTCGGTGCGCCACTGATTGAGCAGTCTTCACCATGTTCTTTAACTCTTCTGGATATGGGGTAGGGTAGCGTTTCAGGTTTCCCTCCTTTAAAATAAATATCAATGCAAGAGAACTTAACAAGTAAAACCGTGTGACATTATTTGAGCATTTGTTTTCTGATAATAATGCAATGTAATCCAGCTTGACACCAACCCTTGGTGGAGTTTCTCTCTCATCCTTATCCTCGTCGCACTCAAAAGCCACCTGAGCTCGATGCTTGCGTTGCTCTTCCCATAGAGCAGGATTAAAGCTCTCAGAATCAGAGTTGGGGATGTCTAAAACAAAAACAAAAAAACCAAAAGAAGGTACTATTACATTTTAGGGAAGTGACTCATCACTACATTTTTTAACCAGAAGGGGGCACAGAGGCACCAATATAATTACACACTATTTCCATGAAAATGTATGATGGAATATCATAAATGACTTTCAAACAAGGTGGAAAACAGAAAACAATGAGACTGATGTTGTACAAACAATGCATTCATTTAGGTCTATGCCATATGGTTTAAACCTTTTAGGCACCTTTAAAGTCACTGGATGATTTAGACCAGATAATGTGCCAAAGTCAATTTGAACTGGCTAGTGGAATAAGACACCAAACAGATGCTCAGAGGTCAAAAGAATACTAGTGTTCCTGTTGTCTCGGGTAACAGGGTCACAACTATAAAACATGTATTAACTGACTCTTGTAGGTCACATGTGACACGAACTTTCTGCTAGGATAAATACACTAGCCATGCTTGAGTTGCAAATAGTGTAATATTAAGTTCCACAAAAACTTACAATCCTCAGCCTTGGTCTGCTGGGGAAACATGTAGTTCGTAAGCACAGTCTTTTGCGTCTCTGGATCTTCTTCTTTCTGAAGTGGGATCAAGGCCTTTGACTGTAAAAGACAGAATACATTGAGTATTCTCTAAAACAGGGGCTAGACGGTGGCCAGTGCAGTGAAACATTCAACAGAGTGTGTTCCAGAGAGAGGTTAAAACCATGCCTCATTTTGACTTGGAAACCTAACGCCAGTTCCATCTGACAATAAAATGTTACTTTCTGAGGTATTCAATTGTTAGGAAATATTAGACTGGGAATAAAAATTACCATCTTTGGTGATGTGTAACAATTCTACAAGAAGCCTGAGGGCCACCAAAACTGAAGAAAATGAAAAAATAAAAGAAAGAAAAGGGCCACACTTGGGCACCACTGCGCTAAAAGCTCAAAAAGATTTGAGGAAAAATCATTTTCACTTCACAACAGTTGCACGCATAGCCCATTTATCGAGTTACTTTGTCGAGTAAAGTAATGCACTGGTTTGGTTTAAAGTGTCACAAAGGCACATTTAGATCAAATGTCATGGGAAGTGGTTTACTGCATTTTAAATGTGGTTTCCTGTCTAGCTGTGCTAATTAACAGAGTAACTTAACACAGTGATGAACCTGGGGTCAATGTACAACCTTATGTGAAATTATTTCAAATGAGGCAACTATGCTTTATGAACATAATACATGAAATACCTGATTTTCAGACAGCCACATAGCAGTCATCTGATTCAGTTTAGTGAAACTATAGGGAAGACTTTTTAACCTGGAACAAATAAGTGAAGTGAGTATTTGTATCACAAACAAGTTTATGAATGTACATTAGACATATAAAAATCCTATTAAAACAATGTGTAAGACATGAAGGTGCTGCGCTCACTTGTTGTTACTAAGATTAATGACTTTTAGCCTCTGCATGTCACCCATCTCCTCTGGCAAAGACTCCAATTTGTTTGAATGCAGGAACAGTACAGTTGCACTCTTCCAGTTACCAATCTGAGTAGAAGAGGAATAACAAGGGCTCAGAGCAACAGATAAAAATATCAACCTGCATACTAGAGCACATTGCAGGAAATAGTCACCTCGGGGGGAAGCTGGCTGAGGAAGTTGTGATCTGCAGCAAAGGTGCGGATGCTTTCACACTGGCCAATAGAAGAGGGCAAGTCTTCAATCTCATTAAAACTACAGTCTAGTTCCTCTAGAGACTCCATCCTAAAGAACAAAGAGCATCGTCAGACTACAGCAAAAAGGACAGCATGGAAAATAAAAAGTATAAAATGGGGAAAATATTGAGTAACTCCAAGTAACCAATACACAAATATATTGTGGAAAACAACTCGAACTACCACAAAAGCTGAAACACCAAAAAGTAATTTATTTTTAGAGGTACAAGACAACATTAAAAAATGCCATCTTATAATAAAATATTTGACCACCAGGCCTTTAGATCAGATCAAATCAGGACTAACCTGGGTCTAAAAAGAGTAAAGCAATCATTCAGCATTGACCAATCAAAACTGAGTGAGAATAAACCTGTTCCCTGGCTATACAGCAGAACAGTGACATGAGCCACGCCTGCATCTGCAGGACCTGCCACCTGTGGGGCGTGTGAGAGTTGTGTGCTCTATTGAGAGAGTACATCTGTGCACTCTGCTAATAGTGACTGCGTGTAATAGTAACCAGTGGCCTGGTCAACACACAGCAGCAAGCTCCGTTCTGAATGGCTGCGGAGCACAATTGCGCTGCTAATCATTGATCGATGGCGGCGGGCATTTATTTTTAGCCAAAAGAGCTATATGTAGCCTTCTGAAGTTTGCTCAAATGTTTTGTTAAAAGAGGAGTGAAGAAGTACAAAGGCCAACCCTGTGGCCTCCACCATCAGTACCACCATTAGAAACACATTTGTAGTGCACTGGCTCACCCTCCAATGGAGTCTGGTAGTTGCACAAGCTGATTCTCATCCACTTTCAGAGCAGTTAGTTTCTTTAGGGAGCCTGAAATACAGAAAGGGCACAGAGATGCTCGCTGAAGCTTAGGGAAGTTTATTGATTATCACTTGCACTCGCAGAGCAGAACATTGAAAATAGATTACAAATAAACAAAAGGGTCTAGCAAACGGAAATCTGTAAATAATATTGCTTTAGAAAATACAAAGGAAAATTAATACAATAATTATGAATTTACCAATTGATCCTGGAAGTTGTACGAGGGCATTGTTGGAAATCAGGAGGTCCTGAAGATTCTCACATCCAGATATTTGCTCATCAACCATCTCTATGTTGTTCTTGGATACATCAAGATATGTCAGTTGTTTAAGCATCCCCAGCATCTGGTAACAGACATTTTTAAAATGATGTTAACTCTCAAGGTTAAGGATTAGCTAAATGTTATGTGAAAGTGATCTCCTGTCAGAACAACAGATTGGTGCGATTTGGTCGATTTTCTTCTAACAGGTGTTATATAGAATTTACCACAACAACAGCTGATACAGTTACAACTGTTTATGTAATTTAAGCATAAAAGTAATCGATTTATTTCTGTGTATTTTTGTATTTTAAGGCTGAAACATAAATTTGCATCAGTATTTAGCATTTCAAGAGTTGCATACACATAGACAAAAGAGTAATATTGGCAGAAAAATATCTGCTAGCGTCAAAGTTTGACATTATCAGGAGATGCTTTGTAGGGGTGAGAAGAGTATATATTGATATATTAAAATATACCCCAGGTAAAAATGTTAGTCTGTTTCCATCCATCCAAAGCTCCTTGATTGAAGTCAGTTGTTCCAACACCTCAGGCTGTCAAACAGAGCAAGTGACAACTGAGAGATAGACACACACTGTATCCATTTATCTACATTCAATGAACTGACATGTAAAACGAACACAGCAGGAGTAGTAATGATCAACATCAGAGGCAAAGTCATCTCTGAAGAGGTAGGGCACATCAAAACAGATTTTACTCACCACTTCAACAAATTCATTACTTCCCAGGTCCAGCCTCTCCAGCTGTAAGAGCTTCTGCATGCTTCTGTCAACACACAGTGGAGAAACAATTCAACAAGGGCAAAGTGACATGACTTTGTAATGTTAATAAAAATGATAGTGCCCTAAATCCACATTTAATGCCATGTTGAGTTGAATTAGATAACATTGAATGTAGACAGACTCCACTGGCTCACTTTTAAGTCCTCCTGCTCACTTACATTCATCTGACCCCATTGACCACAGAATTCTGCACCTCTCTAGCCCAACACATTGGAATAATATATGAACAATACTAGATTCATATATTTTTAACATGTTATCTTTTTTTGTAAGTAAGTAAGTAAGTAAGTGAGTAAGTAAGTGCTTTATTTGTTATTGAACAAGCGTACAGTGAAATAGTGTTCAGGTGTTAGTCCTGAGCCGATGCGACTGAGCCGCGCCGCCACTGAGAACCTGACCAGCATGTTTTTAGAGGTCAGGAAAACCGTAGCACCCAGAGGAAACCTGGCTGCCTTTAGTTATCCTCTGTAACGGTGCAGTGCTTCCTGGGTTTGTCCCCGTTTCAGAGCGTGGTGTCCTGCACTGGTCAGCTCCACCTCCTCCTCCCTCTTCCTCCTGCAGTTCCCTCCACTCCACAACAGACTGTCACCATCTTCTGGGAAGACCTTAGCAGTTAATCTGTTTTATTCTCCAGTGAACTCTCCAGCCAGAACACTAGTAGGGATAGAAGGCATGTATGGCTTAGCTGTGAGTCTCGCCCGGATACCTCCTCTTTTGTCCCTTTTTTGTTTCCTGTATAGTGTCTCTTTTGACACCTCCACTGTACTGCAGCTGTGGGGACTCTTGGTGCCTCTTCAGTGTTTCAGAAAGAATGAAAAGTGTAGGTCTCAAATGTCTTTAGCTCATGAGCTAGCTGTTTGTTTACTTTTAAAAAGTAGCTTTCTTCAGGACTATTATCATCTCTTTGCAGTCAAAATAAATACGCTGAACCTCACAAAAAACACGGCAAAGACGTACAAAAGCATCCAGTAAATCAGTGTGGAACACATGAAACCACAAATGCAGTTCGCAGATAATATAATAATAATAATAACAATAATAAAAGAAGTTAATAGTACTGTATACTAATTTGCTTTTTTGTTGTTGTTTTTTTGCATGTAATAAACAAAATACAAATTTTAGCCTTGACATGCAAGACGATTATGATGATTTATGGAAAATGTGACATGCTTTAGCTCAGGGGCACCCTTCAGGAGCTTTCGTCATTTAGGTCATAGCATCATAATCCCCTTGGAACAAGCTGATATAACACTAAAGTGATTCAGAACAAAATGAACATATTCACAAGTCAGAAGCAGTAGATTAATACAAATGTTTACATGGCAATAAACACATTAACGTTTCAAATTAGCATACACAACAGAACACATTAAAGATTCTAATGGGGAAGTCTGGAAAAAGGTATCTTGAATAAATGTAGAGTTGCAAATGTATCAGTAATGAAGTGTTTGGCTTGTAAAGTAAATAATAGGGCAAACTGTCTGTTATTAAGCCCTTTAATTATTTTGAGATTGTTGAATCTAATCAGGTCGATTTTCTTTCTACCTCACAGTTGGCAAGAATAGTTATTGTATCAAAAACACACTCCACTTTTGACTATTGTTTATGCCTGTTTCAGCCTCAAGTTTAACAGGTCTGGCCCGTGTCTCATAAACAAAGTAAATTAAAGCCGCAAGTGGCGAAACAGGCCCTTGCCCCGGCACGCAACTCGCTCCCTAGTGACAACCCTGGCTTTGCTCACACTCCCACCCTTAATCAAATGGGCAGCTGGACAGAGGGACAGTAAGATTTTGTCATTTCAAAGAAACTACAAACTAGAACTACAGAGTACAGAGGATCACTCAAGAACCTTTCAATAAAGATGGACAACTCCTGTACGACTGAGAGCCTACACAGATGTTTCAAAGATAGGCTTAAATAGCTGCCAAATTCCACAGAATGACCGCAGACTTGTAACCAATGCTATCTACTGTGTCTGAGCAAACGCAAACTACCTGAGCAGTACTTTGGACCGCTGTGAGCAACAAGCGCAGTTGGGCACTGTGGTGACACCAGCATGACCCTTAGCGGGGGTCAGGTGGTCCCCCCCTGTTATTTATTTTATTATTCACAAAGGATTTCCTGTGGTTTCATTCTAAAACAATATTTTGCAGCTATTTTTGCAGCTGAATGTTTTTTTTTTAAGTTTATTTTTGTACAGGACGATACAGTTATTCTGTTACTGATCATAACTGTTACTTGTTAATTTACAAACTCATTGATTTAAAGGCAGCTGAATCCTCTGGGCCCCTTCAACTTGGGCCCCAATACAATTGTCTTTTTGTCCATCACATAGTATACTAATAATGCTATTATTAATAATATAACATTTATCACAGATAATTAAAAAACACATCATAAACCAAACTTTGCAGTAAATGTTATTGAAATAACAAGCAAAATAGGAATCATTTTATTTATTTTTCATGTAACTCACAGGCTGTAGCTAAATGAGGCTTTACAGTATGGGGACAGAGACCAAAATGAAAAAACTTTTTTCTGCTAAATAAATAAAGCCTGCTCTCACCAACAGAGATCAGCTGATCAAATCAGCTGATGTCCGGACTCTTCAGCGGTTGATGAAAATAAAACCAGATTTGTTTTAAAAGTTATGGGGATGTCTAATGTGTAACTTCATGCCTTTCAAAGGTCGTTTAATTTTTCTGCTTCAGTGTTCATATTAATTTAAACTTCCGCACCCCACTGTAATGTGCTCCTTTATACAGAGTATTAGAAAACCTGTCACAGCAAGCAGTACACGAAAGCTCTTACGCAACAGTGTGAATATTAGTACATGTGTGTAGGGAGTGAAATTATTGCAAAAGGAGAGGAACAAGCGCACAGGAGAGATGGCATAGTGTTGATAAGACGCATATGCAGTGGACATCACTTACTTTGGCAACATCTTTAACTGGTTTTCTCTCAGTTCAAGGATTTGTAGTTTGGTCAACCTAAAGCAAGGAAAAAAGGAGTAAAGCGAAAATAAACTAAAACCAAATTAACAAGCAGATAAAGATCCAAAAATACTTAATTAAAATGTATGTGTATGTGGGGCCGATAAATGATAAAAACTCACCGGCCAAAGCTAGCTGGCAAGAACTCCAGAAAGGCATCGTTCAGGTAGAGCTGTGTCAGACTCAGGAGTTGTGTGAAGCCTTCTGGAAGCCTTCAAAGACAACAATTATCCAATCAGAATCAGTCTGAATTACTTTATTGATCTCCAAGGAGGACCTTTTTTTTGTTACAGACCAGTCAGTGAATGACTAGAGCAGGGATCTCCAAACCAGTAGAAATACAACATTAGTTTACCAGCCCTTTCTTTGTAGTTCACCAAAGGCTTTTTACATTTCTTGACACGCTTGATAAGTCACATTTTAGATGTATTTTCTTTTTGTTCTGAACAGTTTGAAAAGAATCTGCAAACCAATTAGGTAAATAAAGTAAAATTGACTACTAGCTCTCTAGGTGAACTCCTCCTTTGTTGCAAAGTTACACACGTGTCTTTGAAGCACAAGTAGCTCACTGGGTGAAAAAGGTTGGAGACCCCTGAACTAGAGTTGGTATTTGTGAATGTGATTATAGAAAACTTACTTTGATATTGGGTTCACACTAGCTTCTACAATGGTTAGGACTTTGCAGTTTTTTATGTTCTCTGGAAACTCCTGTATACCTGAAAAATAATGTCCGTTAAAGCCAAAAAGGTAATGTGGGCATTTTGTTACTTACATTCATAGACGGTACACCATGGAAAGAGCTTTCGTAACGGCTGAATAGATTCTTTAAAAAAGAAAAAATCCTACTCTCCAAGTGAAGGTATTAAAGAGGCAACAAATCTTTTCTCTGAGGTTATTAGTGTGAGTGGTGTAGGTGTGCGTGTGTGTGATTGGTGGTGGTCGGAGATTCAGCTGTGCTTAAGTCTAGCCCAAGGGCAACTGTGGCTATATAGCAGGGGTTACCACCACCGATAATGGAGTGAATACAAAAATCCCTTCCCTTGTGTGACATGCTTTCGGTGACTTGTGCCATGCCAAAAGCGCTTTACAATAAGATTCCCTTCCTATGTTTTTTTGGTGTCTGCAGAGCCACCACAGCTAGTATTTAGGGTGCTCTAGATGCAAGCAATAGCATTCGTCAAGATGCAGCAAAACAAATGACTACAGCTAGATAGTCGGCTTGGGAGGAACAGTCAGCAGTTAAAAACTTGAGATTTCATGTCACAAATTCAGGTTAGGAAACAACAGGAATATGGTTAAGGTTAGGTCAAGGATTATTTACATTTTCAGACTAACCAACTCATAAATCTATCCAAAATCCCAGCAGCCTGTCCCTCCCGAGCAAAGGACACCAACTAAAACAGATGCAGCTCACACTGTATCGTGTTTCACTGCAAGTAAAAGCTTCAGGTGACACATAAAGTAGATGTAGTTTGGGTTCTGTGTACTTTATGTTTACTCTGTATACTTTTCATGGCATTCTCTATGGAAATATTAGGATTTTCACATTATTTTATGTTTTTTTTTTCAAAATGTCAATACTTAAACATATATAAGATCTAATGCTCTGTTACTCAGTACTCAAGTAACATTTTCTGCAACTACTATTTTACTTTTACTGTAATTATTTGGAACACTACCTTTACTTCAACTTAGTAAAATTATTTAAAAGTAACGTTACTTTTACTTCAGTGAATCTGTTGGCTAGTCTACCCACCTCTGGGGACTTTTTTATAACAATTGTGCAGTATTGGATTGGTGAAATGACTGGTACTGGCCCATATACCAATACCAGTATCGGTGTTGGCACATCCCTACAACTGTGTCAACTGACCAAAACTTTTGTTTATTTCCAGTCCACAACACTTGCTGCAAAGAGCTTTGTGAGGTTAAGTCCCTTCTAATGTCAACATGGTAGACCTTATTTAAGTTAACACAACTCATCCTTCAACGTTTGTTTATTTTACGTGGTTTCTGCACTGATTCAAGCTCTGCTTTGGTAACATTTCTGACACGTACACTGCAGCCAAAGTAACCGCACCAAGTAATGGAAAAACCATAAAAAAAACTTAGGTTACTCTTTGGGGCAGAGTAAAAGTCTCTAGTTTCATAAGTCGTCACAATTTGTCTAGTTTTGTATGGACTAAAACCTGCTCGTCTCTGTAGAAAACTTGCAGGTTGCGTCTTGTCTGCTTCTTTTATAACTCATTTATGACAGAAGATAAGAACAAAACATTTTATTTGATCAATATTATGTAATTGTCACACATATCAAATATAAAACAGCAGGTCGAGTTCTCCTAGTTATAAAATAATTGTATATAGCGCCTGAACTTTCAACCTCAGCTCAGTTTACATAAAGAGATGCGGCATGAAAACTGCAGGTGTTTTTCTTACTGTTTTTGCTGACGTCGAGCTCCCTGAGATTGACGAGGTTTGCTATTCCAGCTGGCAGCACTGTTAGGTCATTATCTGGCAGGCTCAGTCGATGGAGTAGCTGGCAGTTAAATAGTTGCTGTACAGAGAAGAGACCAAGATGAATGGAGAGAGCAATTTGGTAGGGTTTGTAAGAATTTGAATATTAAATTGATTCAAAATGATAAAATGTTCAAAAAGAAATGGAGACACTTACTTTGGGAAGCTCTTCAATCTGGTTGGCATCGAGGTACAGTTCCTGCAGGGTCTTTTCAAAGCTAAAGATCTCCTTAGGAACTGTCTCCAGGCTGCAGTGGGAGTAGTCCAGCGATGTTATCGTCTCCTCCTCACCCCGCAAGCAGCGGCACGGCACAAGCCGCACAAACAGGCTCCGTTTGGACATACTCAGGCACTGCAAAGATCAGGATAAGGAAAAGGTAAGTAACCTTTTAGTTATGAGGAAAAGTCAGTATGAGATATAACATGCCACATGTTACATCTCTGGTGAGATTACTGTGAACTAGGGGTGTCACGATTTCAATTTTTTGAGTCACGATTATTGTGAAAGAAAATATTGGGATTTTACGATTATTCACAATTATCGAGGAAAGAACTGATATTTTTAGTTTTTGTCTTCAAAAAGCTTTTTAATACTTGTAAACATTGACCGTTTCTAAAAATGAAAAATGCTTTAAGATTGTTTTGCATTAAAATAAATAGGCCTACATTGAATAATACAACACAATGTCAACTTTACTTCTTTATAAGGACCATAATTATCATAATTATTTTACTATACAGTGCCTTGCGAAAGTACTAATACACCTTGAACCTTTGCACATTTTGTCATGTTTACAACCTTAAACGTAAAGATTTTTATTTTACTGAAAGTTCACACACAAGTAACAGACAACTGTGAAGTGAAAGCAAAATGATACATGATTCTGTTATTTTACAAAAAATAGAAAAGTGGGGCGTGAATTAATATTTATACAGCATTTTCAGAGTGCATTAAATTGCAACATTCCTAATGACTGCAGAATGTTCACACCCTAACCAGTAAATGGCCTCATATGTGTAATCTACTCTCAGTATAATTCCAGCTGTTCTGTGAGGGCCTCAGAGCTATGGTCGGAGTGTATTGGTCCCTAAACAACATCATGAAGGCCAAGGAGCTCACCAGAGAGGTCAGGGATAAAGTTGTGGAGACGTTTAACCTCTTCAGCCCTACAGTCCCACCTGTGGGACCAAAATAAATACAAATTTGGTCCAGGCAGTTGGACGCACTTGGACACTACGGGGCGCCCTTCCAACTTTCTCAGTGTAAATGTGAATTGACTTTCTTCAGAGTTAGACTTTAGGTCAGACACCATGAGTGACAGTAACATAAGGCCAAATAGTGAGATCTTTATTGTCTGTAAAAAAGCTGATGTCTCGTTGCTCTTCAGTCAGACTGAGGAGTGAAGAAGGAAGTCATGTAGAGTCTGTTTTAGACAGAACTTCAGAGTTCTGCTCGATCTAAGAGTCATATTGTATTCTGAAACTCAAAAACATAGTTAAAAATATATATATTTTTCTAATAAATAAAAGGAGAAATATAAATGTTAAATTCCTGAAATTATATCATTACGAATATTAGTTAATTATTAATTACTCTCTTTTTACAAAAAAACAAACTAAAAACATGACAATTATATCTGATGGAGAGTCATGTGTGTCCCGGTTCTTCTGAGTCATGGTGGCTCATGGTAGACCATGACAGATGTGGACAGGACTGTGGTACTTTTACTTTGGTGAAAATAGTTACTATAGTAACTGTGTTGAAGAAATGAACCTCATGAGCTTCTTCTGTAGCATCTGTCCCCATCAGTCCTGCTACACCACGACTCAGAGGATCTGGGACAAAAATGACTCTACAGCAGATACAAATGACAAGGGTTTATTTTAATAGGATGAGAGTAATTAATAATTAACTGCCATTTTAATCACATACATTTAGGATTTTCACAACTAATACTAAGGAATACTTGAATTTCAAACTTGTGTTGTTACATCAAGCAGAAGTGCAATGTTCTAAATGAGAATCTCCATGACTTCCTTCTTCACGTCTCGGCAGAGCAATGAGGCTTGAGCCTTTTTACTGAAAATAAAGGGTCACTATTTAGCGTCATGTTACTGTCACTCATGGTGTCTGACCTACAGTGTAACTCTGCAGCCAATCAAATCACAATGTCTCAGAGTGGGTTGGGTTCAAATGGGCACCAAACGCCAAGATCCAAGACAAAAATAATAAAACCCTGGGTTTAAGAGGTTAAAGCAGCGTTAAGTTATACAAAGATTTCCCAAGATCTCACGGAGCACTGTTCAATCCATCATTCGGAAATGGAAAGAGTACAGCACCACTGTGAACTTACCAAGACACGGCCGTTCATGTAAACTAACAGACCGAACAAGGAGAGCACTGGTCAGAAATGCAACCAAGTGCCCCAAGATAACTCGGGAGGAGCTGCGACGTACTGCCGCTGAGCTGGGGGAATCTGTACATGGGACAACTATAAGTCGTACTCTACACAAATCTGGCCTTCATGGACGAGTGGCCAGAAGAAAACCATTATTGAAAGGAGGCCATAAGAAATCCCGTTTGAAGTTTGCTAGAAGTCATATGGAGGACACAGCTACCATGTGGAAGAAGGTTCTTTGGTCAGACGAGACAAAAATTGAACTTTTTGGCCCAAATGCAAAACGTTATGTATGGAGCAAACCTAACACGGCTCATCGTCCTGTGTCAAATATGGTGGGGGAGCATCATGCTATGGGGCTGCTTTTCCTCAGCGTGGACTGGGAAGATTGTAAGAATAGTTGGGAAGATGGATGGAGCCAAATACAGAGACATTTTGGAGGAAAACCTGCTGGAGTCAGCAAGAGAATTGAGGCTGGGGCGGAGATTCACCTTCCAGCAGGACAATGTCCCTAAACACAAAACTAAATCTACAATGGAATGGTTTAAAAACAAATGTGTTAGAATGGCCCAGTCAAAGTCCTGATCTAAATCCTATTGAAAAATCTGTGGAAAGACCGGAAAACTGCTGTTCACAAATTTAACAGCGCTTGAGTTGTCTTGTAAAGAGGAATGGACTAAAATGTCAGTCTCTAGATGTGCAAATCTTGTAGTCATACCCCAAAAGACTTGCTGCTGTTATTGCAGAAAAAGGGGGTTCCACAAAGTATTAATACATACTGTATGAATACTTGTACAGTGCACGCCCAATTTTTTTGTTTTTCTATTTTTTGAAAAATAACAGAATCATGTATCATTTTGCTTTCACTTCACAGTTGTCGGTTACTTGTGTGTGAACTTCAGTAAAAAAATTCTAAATAAAATCTTTATGTTTATGGTTGTAAACATGACAAAATGTGCAAAAGTTCAATGTGTATTAGTACTTTCAAGAGGCACTGTATCAGATACTCTTGGCATTGTTTGTGATAGTCCCCTGGGGTCTGTCTTGGGGCCGAAACTGTTCAATGTGTATAAATGATATTTTTAATCTATCGCAAACTTTAAAACTCATACTCTTTGCAGATGATACAAATATATTCTACTGTGGTGATGATTACAAAGAGCTTGTAGATACTCTGAACACGGAACTAAAAACAATAAAGAAGTGAATGGACATAAATAAAGCATCTTTTAAATATTAAGAAAACTATGTTACCATTTAATAACAATCTGATACCTGTGGCAACGCCACAATGATCCATCGCTCTTGTTTTAGTAACTGATTTATTAATGTTGTTGTAAATATAATTGCACGTTGTGACTCATGTTGAGGCTATATTTTGCTGGAAAAAATGGAGCATGTAACAGTGAAGGTCCTTGTAAGATCAATGAAAAATGGGTGTGGGACTAAGTAAATTTATCTTCTTCCCACTCCCTTTCAGGCAAAATGTTTGTGTTTATTTTTATTTATATATTAGCCTGAAATGGATAAATAATTGGGGGGAAAACATTAAACTGTACTTGTTTTGTAGACGAGCTTTAGTGCCTCTGAGGCCCCTGGACCCTACTTTGGGAACCGCTGTTAAGCTATTAAAACAGGTTTTTTTAAGCTGTTGCAAGATTAAATTACATGAGAGGCAAAAGTGGTTTTATCATAATTTACATCATACTGTGTTACTTTGTGGAATGTGCTGGTCAATAGAAGCATGTAGAGAATGTGACTTTTGGTTTTAAAAGTTCATGAGTTCACGCAGTCCATAATCACCTAGTGCTTCCATCACAGACCTTTGAACCGACTGACCTTGACCTCATGACAGTGTCATCACAACAGGGCATGGTAGTGAGCACATGTTTGGAGAAGGTTCTTTCTGATATTATTTATTGTGTATTTGTTTTAGGTTATAATACAATTGTTAATGTGACTTGCTGATGATAAAACATTTAAACAAGTGGCCATACATGTGGCTGAATCCTGTATGTGGAAAGCGCTGCACAAATGACAGCATCGCCTGGTGCCTACTAGGGGTGTAACGGTTTAGCTATCTCTCGGTTCGGTACGGTTCACAGTGCAGGACCCACGGTTTGGTGCATCACAGTGCGATATAAATGGCTAATAAGTCAGTTTTGAAATAAAATAGCCTAAATGTTTATTATTAGGCAGTTTTTGCAATTTCAGAAATGCATTGAAAATGTGTTCTAATATTTGCTGCTTTACAATATTGTGCCCCTGGGCCCACAAAACAAAATACAAAATCCCACATTGCTCTAAAGTTAAAGAAAATAGGAAAAGAAAAAAGCAGCGCAGTGGGCCATGTGCTCGTAAGTTTCAGCTTCGCTTTCCACACGGCAGGTAAAAACAACAGCGCATTGATTTGATTTGTGTTTGGGCTGTTCCTGGACAACATTCTGCTTGTATTTTTTTTTTAAACAAAGCTTTTGATGCGGATTATGACCAAGATTGGATCTTACGCATTTGTCTGCACCACCATAGCACTGGATCTATACGCCTGGCCATCATCAGCAGGAGAAACATTTGCTAAGGCACGCGGATTTCATTTGTTTTTGGAAGATGTAACTTTGCCTGCAGCCTCCAGTTTAGCGGTGATGACACACATGCGCACTGTTTAGGTGCACCGTGCACGTACATGCGTCTGAAACTCACCACGGAGCTTAAATATTACGAAATTTTGACTAAAACTTGCACCGTGACTTTAGTACGATTCATATCGTCAGATTTCTGCACCACGGTGCATTTTTACAACCCCTAGTGCCTACCACACAGGCTTATACCAACTGACCTAGATGTCACTGCAATGATTGCTGTCCAGCTTTAGTCCATCAAGAGCCACTCATTTCTGAAGCAAGAGATACTAAGCTCTTGTCTTAGGTTTTCTCAGTCTAAACTATTCACAACACAGTGACCCACAACTGCAGAAGACTTTTGAAACACTTGGAAATGAGACAAATGCTATCTTTATTTGCAGACATTTCAAGCTGTGTGGGCTTGTGTGAACTGCAGACATGTGACTCTCGCCTGGCAGTGCTCCTCGTAGTCTCGGTGTGCAGCAGTGAATGAAACAGGCTGTCCTCGCAGCCACAGCCAGAAAAGTGTTTCGCAGCAACAGCCCTGCAACCAGAGTGCCCCCTGTTCCCCGACATACAAACAGCAGCAGAGACACTGGCCTCCTATCACACACGCTCATCTGTAATTTGCTAAATCTACCTGTTATTTGATCAGTTTATGCCAGAGGCTGAAATATATATATATATGTATATATATATATATATATATATATATATATATATATATTTTTTTTTTTTTCAGCTCTCCTGGAACCGCCACCTTAACGTGGTGGAGGGTTTGAGCGCCCGAATGATCCTGGGAGCTCTGTTGTCGGGGGCTTCGTGCCCCTGGTAGGGTCTCCCATGACAAACAGGTCCTAGGTGACGGGTCAGACAAAGAGCGGTTCAGAAGCCCCTTATGAGAGACCAACAGGCCCAGTTAGAACCATGAGGCCATCCTCCCGTGGACCCAACACCTGCAGGAGGAGCCATCGGGGCTGGTGCAATGTGTTTTGGGCAGCTCCAACAGCTGCCCCCACGACTCGGCAACGGACAAGTGGAAGAAGATGGATGGATTTTTTTGTGTGTGTAAAAATGTGTTTTATTTTTTGTTTTGTTTTTTTATCACAAGGTCGTACAACTGTTTCATTTAATATTATATCCCAGTGATCAACTCAATTCACAATTAAATTCTGATGAATAAATCCAGGGTTCTCAAAACTGTAGGAACACTCTTGTCTGTCTGAACTGTCTAAGTTTGACCTAGATAGACAATTAGTAATGAGTCAGATAAGCTCAGCTAACGACAAAGGAATCACTGGTGAACAGCAGCATATGGATCACGTAACTTGAGCACAAGAAGGCAGATTGTGTTATTTAGCCCTTCGCTGATTGGTTTACTCCAGTTCCTTTATTATTTTTTTGCATATGTACGGATGTGGAAATGGAGCTGATGCTACGGCGAGTTAAAGAACTACTGGGTCAGAGGTCACAGGCAACAACCACAAGATCAAACATCTGTCAGAACGCACCATTGTGGAGTATTGCACAGGTTAAACTTCCTTAACTTGTAATTTAATGTATAAATGTTTGCACAACCAAGCCCCTCATGGCCCGGCTCATGGTCCCACTTTGATCTGTGGGTTCCATCACATGAGGAGCTGCTAATGGAAATGTGAAAGTGCCCCTTAGAAAAAAGACCCTTGGACAGTCAGCCTTTACTGTTCAGGAGCTAAAACTCCTTGTCTACCGAGCTGAAACAGGACTTAGATCTGGGAATAAACTAAAGCCTGTTTTAAAAAGAGACGTGAAGGATGCACTCAAATGCACTTCCTATGTGTAATTAATGGGACTGTACATGTATTTTCTGTATGTATTGTGTGCATTTGAAAAGCCCTTCTATGGACGGACATTTCAAATTTGCCTTTGCTATTAATGTTGTGGTACATTTTGACTGTTCACAATAAAAAAATAAAATTTAGATTTTTAATTTTTCCTAAATCAGGCAGCGGAAACAAGTGCTACAAACTAAGCAACAGGAACGGATGTCTAGGATTACAGCTGAAAGAGAGAAAACAAGCAAGTATCTGTAACAGGCAGCAACTTTGTAAAACCTGAAGGTCCAGTTTCTATCTGGTTTTGGTTCTCACCAGTGATTTTGGGTCTCAGTGGTCTTGCGTGACTATAGATAACAAAACAATGATTGTTTTCTTTGAATACCCAGCGAAATGAGGGTAAGTAATCTGATCTTTGACAAAGACAAAGTGCCTTTGACAGAACCACACTTTCAGCCTAAAGCATTACGGTACATTCAATGCACTGAGCTCAAAATAACAGCCAAAAAAGTATTTCAACATCCGCATTCCACCAGTCTTATCATGAGTTATGCAACGTCAGTTGTTCCAGCTGTGACTGACTTGAAGACAAAGATGACAATTCACTGTACAATTTAAGTCATGCAATGTCATGTTTGATGAACATGTGTATGTGTGCTCTGATCACATCCCATAACAAGCAAATACTGAGAGATGGATAGGTCGCCCTAAACATTAGGCATTTTATCCGAGGGTGGGGCTAAATCAACCTATTCATAAAACCAACCCAAACCTAATCTTTGTTTTGTTTGTGCTTAAGAAAAGGAAGAGCATGTCTTGAAATAGATTTTACACTTTATATAACAAACTCACAAACCCATATAAAAGAAAATACCACCGCATAGAATTGTCTGGGAATACAAGCTTGATACCTAAAGTTAACACTTTGTAAATTTCATTAACAGTTTGATGAGTACCATAACCAGCAAATACAAACATGACCAGGGAACACTACAATATTTATGGTCATTTCTTTATTCTTTATTTTGAACATGTGAGCAACACAACGCACCTTTACAAAATTTCAGACATAAAGGCTGTTACAAATCAAAAAGACAAAAGCAACTTGTCGGTTCTCTTGAAAAAGCCAAATATACAAGTGCAAAACCAGTATTTAGGGAGTCTCACAGACAGACTGTGATGTACCACTAGCTACATTGACTTGTCATCAAGTCTGAAACAAGCACAACTTTTAAGTGATTGTCCTTCAGCACATAATGGTGTACCCTACACCGAATACGTAAATCAGTGTGGCCTCGTGTCTGACAGATTTGTCCTCAATAATACAATATTGTGTGTACCTTAGACACATTTGATATTTTAAGGTAAAATAATCAGGACAGAAGAAAAATCAATTCAAAAGATCATGTTCTCTAATACCCCCATTCTGCACAATTAGAGTAGCTGCTATTTTGCATCTACTGTAAAATAGCAGACAAATAGCAAACGATTGTTTGAACAAATCTCTTACTATTTGTTCAAACTACGATAATGATTATCATTCCAACTTCAGGTTCAGAATGTTTATATTTAGATTTATTTTTGTGTTGTTGAGGATCAACAAAGAGCAGTTTTAAAGTAAAGACACGCACATCCACAGCTCTAAACCAGTGTGCTGGGTCAAAAACACAGTACAGTGAAAAAAACGATTAACTGTGATGCTCACCATGGCCCTTTATCACACTATCACACTATCAGAAGAAGTCTGATGAAGGGCCAAGGCCTGAAACGTCCCTGACAGCAATAAAAAAAATTGGTGACCATCACAGTTGTGAGGATCCACAGTTTTTTCGACAAATAAAGGGCACACATCGCTGTGTTGTATGTAAAAAATAAAAAAAAAGCCACATCCTGGCTACAGAAAGACAGACAGCAGTTTCTGTTGTGGGTTATAACAGCAACAATATTGTAACATCACTAGCAGTGACACACATTTTGTGTAAAGCAGATAAAAATGTGCACTATGATGCAAACTATCCATTAGCCATCAGCTTGTATGGTTTGAAGATAAAACAGCCTCCAAAAAACGTTTGCGAAGCTTTCACATATTGACTATTTGGTTGACCATACACAATATCAATTAATCATAATACGGTGCAAACTTCACTTGTCAGGGAGAATTTTTCACAAATGACTACTTTTACAACATTCTTTTATGAGGCAAAAATAATTTTACCCTACTTTGATAATGTTGAACAAGACACTACATGTTTTCCTTGTTGTACAAATCATGTTCTGTAGGAACTAGGGATATTCCTATTCTATAATTTTGGTATCAGTAGCCGATCGGATCTGATCCACCAAAAGGTGTAGTGTATCTGCAGCTACTCTCGTCTGTGGGTTCACCCCAGCGGTGCTAAAATGCTACACTAAGCAACTACCGCCAACAGCAGCAACTTAGGCTGAGGATAGACTACAGGATTGTTTCAGTCTGAAGCCGTAATGTGTATTATCATAATCTTGTGTATAATTGTCTTATGTATGTGCTTTGCTTATTGTGATTTCTATTTTCAGCAACAAAAGGGGGAACCTTGTACGGCTGCCCTGGTGCGTTTAGCGCATGTGCGCAAACGCACAGAGTAAAATTCCTAGTTTTGAACCTGTTCATAACAATGGCAATAAAACCTATTCGGATTCGGATTCTGAAAAGATTTTATGAAGAAACAGTACATGACTGAATTTGGCATGATTACAGAAGTACTGGGGGTTTATAACGAGTAAGAATCGTGAAAGCGGCCACACTACAGTCTGTTTAACATCTCGATTATAGAAAAAAATAATAATCACTAATAATCAATAAAAAAACATGCTTCGTCAGAGCTGGCGAGGAGGAGTCTGTAAATCCGCCATGATTTCCCCCTCGAACGTGGTCATTGTGGTAAACGGGGAGAAGTGAGTAATGAAGGTCTATTAATAATATGTCTATGGTTGAGGTCTGCTCCTGAATAAGAGTTTTAGACTCTTCTGTACAAAACCAGCGCCTGGGCTTCCAAACAGCTGTTTTCCTTTCAGCAAAAGGTGAGCATTTATCAGTGGCGTTATCTCAAGAGCTGGCCCTACTGCCTTTGCTCTGCCCGATCCCATCAGAACTCAGAAGCTAGCAGGGAAGGGCCTGGTCGCTACTTGGATGGGAGACTGTTTGGTAACACCAAGAAGTCTGTGTGAATGTAGTGAGTGAGTGAGTGGTTGGTGGTGGTCGGAGGGGCAGATGGCGCAGACTGGTTGCCTTGCTTCTGTTACTCTACCCCAGGGCAGCTGTGGTTACAAAAGTAGCTTACCACCACCAAGTATGGAGTGAATGAATAATACAATGTAAAGCGTCTTTGAGTGTCCAGAAAAGCGCTATATAGAACCGTTGCATTATTATGATGGATGGATGATGATCGATTATGCCATTTTTATAATAGTTTAGTGCAGTGGTTCCCAAACTTTTTGGAGCCGTGTACCCCCTGAAGCTTTGGGTGACGAGTCGCGTACCCCCTAGTTTGAGGCGATTGAAAACACTGGGAAAATCACATGCAATATTATGTTTATTTCCTCCATTATTACAGTGAACTCAAGCAGGTTCTCCACATTCCGTATTGTTTTGCTCGTCTGGGTGATTAATATGTAAATAGAAAAAAAATGAAAATGCCAGTTTTTTATATTTTTGGAAAACGAGGCTGTTAGTAGAATGGGTAAAGCTGAGTGGTTTGCTTTGTCCCAGTGACCAGCTCATTCTGAACATCAGACTCTGGTTTGGACTCTGCGCTCTGGCCCCGCTCCCTCAGTCCTACTGTCAAACCACCAGCACAGATTCAAATGTGCTGGTTTAAGCTTTTGTTAAAGCGAAAATAATGTATATGCAGGACATTACAATCTTTGCACTTGACACCGCACATCAGCTCGTAAATTTAAATGTATCCGTCACAAAGCCACAGGTTTAGCGGCAGAGGAGGGGACAGCCACAGTCCTTCTCCCCTCGCTTCTCCCCTCGGATCAGAATGAGAGGAAAGCTCCTGTTGCAAATGGGTCAGTCTGACGGCACGAGCACAGCTCCTGACAGATATGACAGAAATTGCAACTTGGCGCTGCTATTGTAGCGAGGGCCGACGCAGCCTCAGCCACGCTCCCGGCCTCCGCTGAGTTTTACGCACTCGGGTCCAAAGCGGCTCTTGAGGTTGGTTTCTGGAGTGGACACATTTAGATCCAGAACAAGCTCATCCACGTCTGAATTATAGGACTTTTTCGCCTGTATAAGCGCGTTTCCCGTGCGGCGTCAATATCAATCAGATTGTGATCTTTTTTTTAATTTTTTATTCTTTGCGTACCCCACAGTTTGGGAACCCCTGGTTTAGTGTAATAATCAAAATCATGATGGATTATTGCACAGCCCTATGCTGATGTACTATAAAACAGCAGGCTTCTCTTCCTGCTTGATTTCTCTCTTTGGACACAATTTTTTTTCCTCAGATCAGCAAAGATATGCCACTGTTTCTGAGTGTGTGTCCAGATTGGTCGACAATGTCATGAGATCACTATCGGCCCAACGCAATCAACCAAACAATCCAATGGTGCAGGTGAGATTTCCCGAGCTTGTTTGTAGAGCTCTCAAATGGAAGTTAAAAGAAGGTGACACAAAGAAGTGGATTTGCAGTGGATTTAATAAGGAACAGAGGTGGACAGACTTCAGCCTTGTGACAGAGAAGTAGCTGAATTGCCCCAACACATGGGGCTGGCTGTGGCCATTACTTTGTTGCGTGTGCCGCTGTTATGATAGAGAAATGTGACCATTCTACTCCGCTATTGGCCACTGCTTTCAGTGTGTTCACTTTTGGGAGGGTAAAATTACCCACGCTTCTCCTGTGTGTCCAAAATTGGCTTTAAAATTGAAACATGTTTGATTGACTTTGCAGTGCTTTGATTTAACCTTAGAGTACAACTCTGGCAGAATCGAATCTAACAGCAGTGATGAAAGTCCTTCCTTATATGCATGTTTAGGCATAAAGTAAACCATGTGCTCCTATTGTCTTTTACAATCCTTAAACTTTATATGAAAAGGCCTTTGGACGCATAGGCCTATAAAGCTGAAACTATTATCTGCTTTGCTGACGTTTTTTTTTTAGCCCTCTGCTTAGAGGAATAAGGTCCTGCTGTACAAATGTGCCTCAGTTACCTAATTGTTGTTGTTTTATTAGCTTAATCCAAATACAGTATAAATATTTTGGATGTTTAACAATCTTTGTTGCACACTGCATAGTGACTTTTTAGTTAGAGAAAGGGTTTGCCTTTGCAATTTTGTTTATGTTGGTTCACTTTAATTAAACACAATAAATACATATTTTTTAAATATATTTATAGTTTACAGTTATTTTGTTTTTAGTGGGGGGGGGGGGGTTGCTGATTTTTTTAGAAAATCGCAAAAAAATGGGGGGGGGGGGGGTGTATAAATACTGCAATATGCAAAATGTATTATAATAAAAAGATTATAAAAATACTAAAAGACTATATCGAATTAGTATCGGATCTGTATCAGCAAGACTCGTAAAAAGATCGGATGCTCAGAAAACAGATCAGAACGTCCCCAGTATAAACAGTAAGATGCCCACAAAGGGCAACATGTCAGGTAGTTATTTTGATGTCATGGTTGGGGTTGGGGGAGAGGGGTCAAAAAGCTACAGTTGCTACTTAATGCAGCAACTGTTTGGTTTGTGCACTTGTTTGGAATAAACCTACTGCCATAATCATACTATAAAGCCTCCTGAAAGCTCAAACGCAACACATGGTTTTGCATAGAGACAACTCTCCATACTTGGACTGAGAAACACTTGGTCAATAAGTTTTGCAGCCGACGCGAAGCAAAACCAGGTAGTTACAAGAATTACATTGTTCCATAGCCATCGCAGAGCACAAAGAGGCCACAGTGAACAACACATGGAGAAGAACAGTGGGAGGAGAGACATTTTGACTTATTCATCCGAGCTCCCAATCAGCTGCTAACACACGAGCTCATTCGTTTCTGCCCCACTTCCTCTCTGCCTTTATCCTCATCTCAGCAACAAATTGGGGATACAGATTCTTAGCACACATAACCCAGATGCACACTGAAGTTACACACGGAAGAACACTGAACAGCGTCTTTTCACATCTATGCCGTTGACAAATGGGGGAGGGCGCACTAGTGGATTTAGTGCTGACAGATTTAGGGCACTCCAGGGAATCAAAAGTGATGATGGTTCATCACTTACTTTAAAAAAAATAAAAATAAAAAAATGCCCCCAGGTTTATGTATGTTATTTATGTGAATCAGTTTATGAAAATCCAATTTGATCATCCTATGGGTTTTTGGAGGGTACAATTGGGAGATTTGGAACCAATATTTAATCTACTTATAGTTGAGGTCAATGTAGATTTGTCAGTGCTTTGTGCAGAAACACGCTGTCGAGACAGTCATGGTCTAGAGCGGAGTATAGTATTGGGCGAAAAAATGGTCAGGAAACCTAAACTAACTTGATGAGTCAATTTGGCACAGTATTTGAACCCAGTCATTATTTGCTCCGGCATCATTCTGTCTGTATTGTGTGTCAGAGTCACGTAAGTGAGCACACACGAAAGTGGAGTGCAAACAGTCCGTTTCTGAAACAACATGCTGCAGAGTACACGTGATTCAAGTGAGGGGAATAAACGCAACATCTGACAGACTGGTAACATTGGCATCACAGGAACTAACAAACATGAGCTTTCATGCAAAGCCCAATATGCAAACACCGTATACTAAGAGCAAGAGAATACCTGTCTACAGCTGCAGGCACGTTAGAAGAGACTAATATAGGCTTCACTGAACATATTGTCTAATTTGGCGTTTAGACAAATGTTGTGCTTTCTTTTATGGGTTAATTTATTTATTGATTTATTTATTTTGGGCTATTGGGTTTATTGGACAGCACAGAGTGAATGAAAGGGGCTGAAGAACAGGAAAAGACATTCAGCAAATTGTCAGAGCTGGGACTCAAACCCAGACACACATTGGCTCACACATGCGCATTATGTTCAGAAAAGACCAATTAATGCAGAATATTGAGCTGCTGGAGCGCACACACACAATATTTGTCAATGGTGTATCACTGCTTGTACAATTCTCAATGACACTGGAGCAGGCAGATGCGGTGCCAACAGAAAAAGCAAAACCAAAGAGAAATCCCATCAAAGACTGTTGCCAAATCCCACACTGCCTAAATGCCTGGTGCACACAGTGATGAGATGAAATTGCCTGGATGCAAATTGCAATAATAATAATACATTTTATTTATATTGCACTTTACATTGCAGTGCTATTATAATTGATACAAATGCTTAAAAAGAATGTTACGTTTTCCAATGATAGCACAAAAAATGATTATTGATACACTGTGAAAGACACTAGGATTAAATATTTTGGGGGAGTGTAATACTGTTTGGGTCAGTCAGCACACATTTGTAAAGTGTGTGTTTTACAAATGGTTTAAACAGCAGTAGTTCAAACACTGTTGTTGATAGGACTGCTGAAACTGAAGAGAGTCAGCTCTGTGTCTCTGATGCTGCCAGACCGGGACGGATGTGACATACCCCAGAACTCAACAAGGCCTGTTCCTTGGTAACATCACAAACAAAACACCCATACTGAGAGGAAAACTCGCAGTGATATCAGTAACATGCTTGCATTAATGGGCGAGAGAATTGGGAGCTTTTTATCTCTAACCCTTTCTTATATGTAACAAGATAAGCCTGTTGTAAATGATCACACAAGGAAATGGCCACATTCATTTAACAGAAGTTATTGGAAACAAGCGACTGCACACCACATTGAGAAAGTTGTATTTGAAAACGAGGTGAAACAACAGCCTTTAAATGTACTGTGTAAAAGAATAATACAAGCGGGGAGGATAAACCCCAACCAATGGACATATTTCAGTTCCTTCTCAAGGACAATACAAATAGTGCCAACAGGTGCAGTGTCCATTGTGAGATGTAGTAGAAGTAATACTACTAGTACTACTAGTAATAATAATAATAATACATCCAATTGTTATTATTATTTCCACAATTGTGTTTGTTATTAAAATGGTCAATTATACAGCTTTTACACATTTACTCTAAAAGCACTTCTCGCAACTCTTACCTATATTAAATTGAAATTACAACAGTGAAGTTGGAAGAGCAATCTTATAAGATCAAGTAGTGAGAACACACGAAATGCACCACAATGTTCACAGGTGTACAAGGAGTAGCTTCAACACAAACAACAATGCAGGCCTACTGTAAAGCATAGATAAAAGGGTACGTGTTTATGAAAAATAATCTTTCTTCAACTTTATAATTGTATCATAATCATAGCTTGCAAAAACAACAGCGACGTTATGAATCCAAGTTAATTGAAAATCTGTTGTTGACTACGTGGTGGAAACGCGTGTTTAATTCTGTTTTAGGATTACGACATACACGTCGTGGTATTTTTTTTAATTTTAAATACACTTTATTTACATAAATTAATTGCCCAAATACATGGCCTTTTCTTCTATGCGCTTTTAATGCTAACATTTAGCATCCTCCTAGGGGCCTCACATTCTGAAAACAAAGACTTACCAAATCACTTGTCGAGTAGATAAAATCATAAAATGAGTCCCACGTTGTTTGCGAAAAGGTAATATCCGGAGATGTTTTCGGTGATGTTTTCCTAGGGGAGCAGACAACCCCTGAAGTCTATTTCACTTGGGTTGTGCTACTGTTAGCAGCTAATATTGCCCCACTTACAGAGCTGCTCAAAACTGGCCCATTACGCACATTCTCCTCGGGTCGCCGTCCTCAACGGGATAAACGCTGTTAGTCTGGGGTTATCTCCACACCGATACGTCTCCAAAAAGGTGCTTGCGAGGGGAGAAACGTATCTGGAGCTATAATGTCCCCAAAATTGTAGGTCTTCACAAGGTAAAACATTTAAAACAAAAAATGTCCACGACATTCAAGGAAATACAAAAAGACTAAACGCCTTCGACCTCCTCCTCAGCAGCGAAGGGTTTTTCTTGCAGTTATGCCGCACCCAGAAGTAAATACATACTGTCATTATTTAAAATCTCTTAATGGCGTATAAATCCGTATCAGAGTTGAACAAAGCTACATTGATGCTCAGTCTGTCACCGATGTACGGTAGTGGTCGTACTAGGCTTCTTCGTCGTCCTCTGTGGCAGCATTGGGCTGTCCAACATTCACTGCGCTCACGAGCAGCCGCCACAGCAGTCACACTTTTTCTGTAAATCACATGTCTCTAGTGAGTTGACCATAATAGTGTGTATTCAAAATAAAACAAAACAAAATGTAATTTAATTGAGGACAAATAACTGATTGTGTTATTTAGCAACGTGTTGCCTGCCTGGAGCCTCTGAGACGATGTTTGTTGAGTTTTGAACACTGTAAACTTTATTACAAAATTTGTAAAAATGTAAAAAGCAATATTGCATCTTTAAGACTTAGTAATTTATAAGTTATGTTTACTTCACTTTTGCTTGCAGTCACTTCCATCTCACATTTATCAAATGACAGCGCCCCCTGGCGCAAATATTATGAGAACATGCAAATGTTGACTTCCTTCCAGTAGAGGCGCTGTTTATCCATGAGTCTAGGCTACCAAACATCCATGAATCATGATGACCATGCCATATGATAGTAACCTTTGCATGGGACCAGCACTCAACAAAGCTACATTAGTATTATTATTTTTTGTTGTTGTGAAGTTATTATGTAAAATATTTGGGATAGGCCTAAAACTTAAAGCATGATCTTCCTACAAAAAAAAATATTGTGGCGACACAGATCAAAATCTTATTCTTAAGGTTTTCTTTTTCTTTTTTGGTAATATAAAAACATAGTAACACTGTTTTATGATATGTGCAATGCATAATATATGTCATTGTTCATATTTCTGGAGATGGCACAAGTCCTTTGCAATGGAAGAATGCATCTTGACGTGGAACACGTCCAAGAAATTTTTTCAGCATGTCCATCCCATCCATAGAGCCACCAGCCTCCAAAATTATCCGTCTGTACTCTCTTCCAATCTGTGAAATCAGATGGATTAGTATTTTTGCAGATAAAATCCAACACACAAAAATATACTGTGTACCTTTGAATTCATTATGCCTTGCTCATTAAAACGACTGAAGTATAAATCCATGGAGTAGACCTCACTCCACAAGTAGCTGTAATACTGACCATCATACCCTCCAGCCAAGTGGCTAAAACTGGCGGTCATGTTGGTTCCTATATAGATCATAGGTAGTTATTTATCAGTACTTTTTGCAATGAACAAAAATGGTAACTGATCACATTTATATAGCGCCTTTTTAACTGCTTTACGCACTCAAAGCGCTTTACATCAAGGAACCACTCTCATTCATACAGAGAGTGGTCCTTAGGTCTTGCCCAAGGACACAACGACAGTGTGCACCCGCGGGATTCGAACCGCTGACCCTCCGGTCATAAGACAACCAACATTACTATCTGCGTCACCGTTACCCCAAAATGATTTTAATGACCTGGTGTAGCCGGCACACCAAGAATCTCCTGGCAGTGTTTTCCAAAGACATCTGCTGTTTTTGCAGTGGTACTGGTGTGAAGATCCTGATCCACCTTACTCAAAACCACCTGACGAAGATTCATCAGACCTGGAATAAGACATACAACATTTTTCTATACTGTATATTCAGTCAGGAAAAAATATGAAAAATAACATTTGGTAACTGACCAGTGTTTGCTACTCTAGAAGAAATAAGTTTGTCCAATAAATTATCTGGGATTGGGCTTCCATCTTTGTAATGGCGAGACATTCTTCTTAAAGGCTCCTTCTCCCACACCCAGTTCTCAAGCATCTGAGAAGGTACTTCCACAAAGTCCATCTCAACTTGACTTCCACTAAATTCTGCAAATGTGACCTATATCAATAAAAACCTACTGTTACGACATCTCTTGTTAATAGAATTGTGGCTTTTTTACACATATAATGACAGATGAAAGCGTTTAACAACAGGAATATTTTACCTTTGAACATAGCTCATGCATAACATGCCCAAACTCATGGAAGTATGTCTCCACTTCATGATGCTGAAGAAGAGAGGGCCAGCCTCTTCTCGGCTTTGTAAAGTTAGCAACCATTGCTGCCACAGGAATTTGCCGTTTGCCATCAAAACCTCTGCAGCCAGGCCTCAGGCCGAAACAGGCTGCATGTCCAAACTTTCCTTCCCTGGAATAAGACATGTCATAATTAATTAGAATCTAAATTAAGTATAGGATTTAGATTTTACTCTGTACCTTGGATGCAAGTCCAAGTAAAACTGACCAATCTCCTCCCCAGTTTCTGTGTCATGCGCTGAAAAGAGCTTGACATTTTCATGCCAAACCTCAGCATGTTGAACCTCAGTGAATGTGAGGCCCAGAAGCTCTTGGTAAATACCAAACAGTCCTTCTGTCACCACTTCCAACGGGAAATATTCAATTAGTTTGTCCTTGTTTACAGCAAATTTGAACTGTTCCACTTGATTCATGTAATAGGGCAAGTCCCAAGCGTTTATTTGTCCGTCATAACTGTTGCCCTTCATTAAACATTCTCTCTTCTTTAATGCAAGAATGTATTTTCTCTCTTTGTTACCAATAGGCTTCACTACTTCATAGAATGCATCTGTAATAAAAACAGCAAATAAGTGTTTTCCCCTGCAAATGTTATCTGTAAAAAAAAAAAAAAAAACTTGTGCATACAACACACCTACGCAACAACAAACAACAATAAAAATACCATCATGTAATTTCTTCAAAGAGATCACAGAACTGCAAGTCTTACAACTAAACATGACAGACATAATATATGGAAGCACTTGTGTGAGAATGTGTGCGTGTGCCGTGTGGGTGAACTTTTTATACCGAGGAAGTCAGACACATTGCTTGCATTCTTGGCCATATTCATCTCCAACACATAGTTTGCATGGCTGCTATATCCCAGCAAGTCTGCCGCCTTTGCTCTTAGCTCAATTAACTCCTCAAGGATTTCGGTGTTTACCTGAAAAAGTATCACGGGTGAAGTATGAACACAGTAATACTTATTTATGTTAAGTTATTGGCTGATAATGTCATGTAATAAAGTAAGTGAACTGTATCATTACTTTCTGAGCTTGACTAAGAGATGTAGCTAAATTACCTCCTTACACCGGCTATGGAAAGCTGTCTCCATCTTTCGACGTGTCTCAGCAATGTAACATCTCTTCATCAAAGGATAGTAATGAGGATATTCCAGTGTCACTATATACCGCCCATCAACCGTTTTCTCCAGCCCATTGATATATGTTTCAGCAAGGCCACCTTCAAACATAAGGGTAAAAACAGAGTGAAATACTCCCTCAGTGACCTACAGCTTTCAGCCATTTAAAAAAAAACTTACTCAATTCACGCTCAGTAAAAACAAGAAATGTATTGTCTTCATTCAGATTCTTGTTAAACTCAATTGAAAGTTCACTTATCTTTTTAGAAATTGTTTTAATTTCCTTGAATGATAAAACAACCATTAATAGTCATTTCAAAACATTTATAGTGACATTATAGGGATACACAAAGTATTTCTGTAATTATTTTACCAATATGAGAAATAACTAAGAACACCTCTTGTTTATCTTTGGTCAGGTGTAATCCAGTGCGCTTGCCAAGTGTAACAAGTCTATCCAAAAATCTTTTTTCCTCGTGTCCAAGATTATTTTGTGACTTTTTCTTAGAAGGAGAAAAAAAAAGAGAAATCATTGGATCAGTGACACTATTAAGTGGGTCAGCCAAACACTCTTATGTGGTGAGATGTAAGGGTAAGGGTTGGCTTCTTTAAAGGATGGCAGATTAAATGTTGTCGGCAGGCTGAATATGATCTAAAGGGGAGGTCAAATGAGGAGACAAGATGTGTTTACAGAACCATGTTGCCATCTGGCTGACATGAAAATGTCAAAATAATACATCAACAGCTAATGAAAAGATATTATCTTTATGGCCTTACTTGACCCAAAGAAATATATTTTAGTACTGTGTATAATTAAACTGTACCTGCAGGACAACGAGCCTGTTAAAAACATCTTCCCTCATATTTATCTCCACATCAAACTCAGACAATTTCTTGTCAGCTCTGGTACTTGCTGCCCTGATGTCTTTGGAAGGACACACATACTGAGGGAAATCAAGGACATGTCGGGAAGCTGCAAAAGGAAATGTATTATTATAATGAAAAATAAATACAAACTGTGTCAGATGAATAGTATGGACTTACATGCTAAATCCAATTTAGCCATTGCTAAAGGTTGCAAGATGTTCTCAACAGATACATCTTCAATCACAACAGATCCAATATCATTGTACATCTTACTTATTCTTTCGATTAATTCCTCTGTTCTGATTTGAATCTGTTCAGGTGAAAGGTCCCATCTCAAAGAGCTCAACATTTGTGTTTGAGAGCAATTTCGGGCAGGTATCACACATGCATTCTGGATGGTCATTTTTGCAAAAACTTTGGAGAATCTGCAAAGAAGAATTAGGACAGTAGTTTGAATAAACTTTGATTAAACTGCTGAACCTAACAGGTGCACCTTTAAGCTGTAAATTCTTACACAGTCACAGTGGATTCTTTCCTTGCTAAGCGGTGACCTTTCCCATGACCACTCAGTGTAGTGTTTCATGCAACAGCAGCCAAAACACATTTAAGAAAAATAAAGCAACCATAACATTTAAAAAAACATTGCAAGTTGGGAGCAAACACGCTTTCTAAAGCACAGTGCCATTAAATGTTGATTAACAATCAAATAAACATCAGCACAATTAGAAACAATTGTTTAACTAATAAAAAGACATAACAAATCAAATGGAAAAAAAAAATAAAAAACATGCGTTAACATCGGGCCTACCTGCAAAGTTTTGGAAAAACAGCACACACCATGCTCGCACGTCCATGCATTTTAATTCACTTTTCCTCGGTCCACCTTCTTACTGCAGACTGTCTTCAGAAGTGTGCGCTACCTCCGGTGTTGTTTTGTTGCACTTTGCTCTGACCAGTGTGGGAAATTGTTATTTCCGCTGCTTGTGCGCAGGCGCAAAGGAGGCTATCACTGAGGCAGGCGAGCGCTCCTCATGATGCGCTAAATGGATAAAGGCAGCTGTTCCAGCGCTCAAATAGGTGGGTGAGCGGAGGACACAAGGAACGTCTTTTGCAACGTAATGCATATTGCAACATACAGTTTGAGACGTGTCTTGTCTGGCTGTGTGTTCATTCATTTATATGTGTCATATGGGTGTAGTAACATGGCCAGGCTGCATCAAAGGTGTTGCCTAAGGATTAAAATACTAAACGTGCAGCTTTACGCCTGTCACTAATTCAGGTACGACGTTTCTGTGGGCACATATTTCCTTCTGGTGATGCCACTGTGTGTGATGTTTTGGTATTACATCACGACTTGTGTACCACTGCAGCCTACGTGTGGCCAGCATACACGCGTGGCATCAGCACGTGATCAAATGTTTTCCTGCTCGGGTCATTCATTTTATTCATTTGACAATTTCATCTATCCGACAAATATTTACTAATTGACAATGAAGAATGAAAGCCTTGATTTTACAGTCTATCATCCCCAACTGTCAATGCGCAGGTAAAAATGTCTGTGGAAAGGCGTCTGGCTTACTCCATTGTACACTTTTTACGTGATCAAACCAACTCTGGGACATTGAATTCTGACGAGCAAGAAAGCCTTGAAGGTAGGTTTCACGTGTACTCAGTATCCTTCAGTTTTTGCAATAACCTATTTTAATGACGTTTACTTTTACTACAGTGGCTGTACAGTGTTTGGAGACGACATTTAAGATCAGCTCTAAAGACTGTCATCTTGCTGTGTCCGAGCCTCTTAGAGAGATATTTCTAAATGCATTGTTAAAGGTATGTCATTTACAACTAATAAGGAACTTGCAGGATTTAGAGAACATTTTGCTTGTTAAAATAATGGCCTACTTGTCCTATCTTTTTTGTTTTGTTTAAAATTAGATTTTTGTGTTTTTCTATTTTCCAAACATGGCTTCAACTTTTGGTACCTTTGGCTAATATCATCATCATCAAACTGTTACTGCAGACACAAGGTCCAGTGCAATAAAAACAACAACAAATAACACAGCGTGACCAAGCTCATAATAATCATAGTACCACAGTTGTTAAGCTGACAAATAAATCTGTACATTAAGTTCCTCATAATTGCATGAAATGTTTTGATCCCAGCAGAAACAAGTGGCTGGCACTCTCCCATCGAGGTTTTTTCCTGCAGAATTCTTAGACATTCATTGTATGTCACATTACAGGGCGACGGTGGCGCAGAGCGGGTCGTCTTGTGACCAGAGGGTCGGCGGTTAGAATCCCGCAGGTGCAGACTGTCGTTGTGTCCTTGGCGCTATATAAATGTGACAATTTACCGTATATAACGGTGTATAATATCCATTAAACAGTGTCTTTTTCACAACATTTATACACACACTAAACTTGCGAAGAAACATGTCAGCCTGCACTATGTCCTCACCTTGGCCAAAGAAGACGGAGGTGAGGTCATATTACAACCCATGAAACATCTTCAGTCTAAGTCGCTATGGGGATTCCACAATATTTTTTATTTTATTTTTTAAATTCTCAAAAACTATGATTTTGGCCATTATTTTATCAAGGCAGCAATTAATAATAATAATTCATATGTTTTATATAGCACTTTTTGGACACTCAAAACTAACTTAACTTTTGTATTTCTTAGAATGACAACGTTACGTTACCAGATACTTCACCATCTCCAGAAGACACTGAGAAAGCAGAACAACTCAAAAATGAAGGTATTCCTGCATGAAAAAGATTGTGATCATTCCATTTAGTTGGAATAATCATAACTAAATGACTAAATGAGCTCATGTGGTTGTTTTAGGGAACAACCACATGAAAGAATGATCATTCCATTTAGTTGGAATGATCATACATGACCTATGGATTCACATTCACAACATAAAACATGCAACACTACAAGGCCTATTTGACTAAGGTGGAAGAAAGTTTTATTATCTGATGAGAAAAAATGTTACCTTGATGATCCTGATGGTTTTCAATGTTACTGGCATCACAAGCAGATTCATCTGAGATGTTTTGTGCACGCAACAGTCGAGGGGGTGCCATAATGATCTGGGGTGCTTTTCCTTCAGTGGAGCTTCAGGTGGTGCAGGGGGGTCAAATGGCCAAAGAAGTCCTTCTTCCAGTGAATAACATTACTCTTTTGGACCAACCTGCGTGTATTAATAATAATGCCTTACACTTGTATTGCGCTTTACAAGCCTGTATTACCAAGTTTCTCAAAGCGCTACACTGTCGTCATTATTCATTCACTCCATACTCGGTGTTGGTAAGCTACTGTTGTAGCCACAGCTGCACTGGGGTATACTGACGGAAGCGAGGCAACCAGTCTGTGCCATTGGCCCCTCCGACCACCACCCACTCAGTCACTACATTCATCCCAGGCTTCCTGGTGTTCCCAAACGGTCTCCCATCCAAATACCACCCAGGCCCTTCCCTGCTTAGCTTCCAAGGGTTGGGCATAGCAAAGGCGGTATGCGTGTTCAATTGAAAACCTTTGGGGATGGATGGCAAGGAAAGTTTACAAAAATGGACAACAGTTCCGAACATGTCCTTAATGAGGTCATCTTCGCCACTTAGAGAAATGTTCCCACTCACCTCCTGGAAATGCTGGCATCAGGCATGCTACAATTAATGTTTGAAGCGATCGACAGTAACTGTGGAGCTACTCATTACTGAGTTCATGTTTGGTTTCATGTTTGATTTCTGTTTTAAGGGGTTTCGTTTTTTTGCTTTGTTTTTTGAGGTGGTCCTAAACTTTTGAAAAGCTGAAAAACAGCTTTTTCAGTGTACAGTAATTGTTGTTTTCAATAAAAGGTTTATTTAAAAGAAATTGTCTCACTCCCATTTCTTCTTGTTGCATATTGAAGGCCTTCTTGGAACCTTGTTACGGTTCGACAATGCAAAATAAAAAATGTTCAGCTGGTCTTAAACTTTTGATTGGTGTGGGCCTACAGAAATTAATTATGTAGTCTTAAATTGATATGCTTTTATTTGTATTTGTTTTAGGGAACAACCACATGAAAGAAGAGAACTATCGGTCTGCTGTGGAGTGTTACACAAAGGCCATTGATCTCGATCTGAGGAATGCTGTATACTACTGTAATAGGTACTCACAACTTCAGTGATTTGATTTGTGTAGGCTATGTACAAGAGCAGCAATTTGTCTCAATAAGAAACCAAATAATTTAAAATAAAAGTTGCATCTGTCCATTTCCAGGGCAGCTGCTTACAGTAAACTGAGTAAATATACAGAGGCTACTGGTGACTGCGAGAGAGCCATTAAGATTGATCCTACATATAGTAAAGCATATGGAAGGATGGGGTATGTTACTGTATATATTATATTCAGTTAAGGGTATGATATAACCTTGTTTTTGCAATACTGTCGGCTTTTTGTTTGTATACAGCTTGGCATTGACTGCGATGACCAAATATCCAAAGGCAATCTCATATTTAAAAAAAGCTTTGGTGTTGGACCCGGAGAATGATACATATAAATCAAACTTGAAAATAGCTGAACAGAAACACAAAGAAGCATCTAGTCCAGTAAGTGAATTCAATCATCACAAATTGTTTGATATGCAATATGGTACCATATTTACCTACACTTTATTTCAATAATGAAGCATTTGTGCCACAGGTAGCTTCTGGGTTGGGCTTTGATATGGCCAGTTTAATCAACAACCCTGCCTTCATCAGTATGGTAAGAAAATGTTGTGAAAGCCTTACAAACACACACTTTTGTGTACTGGTAGATAGGGGAGGCGATATTGCAAAAAAAAATAAAAAAGGTATTTTTGGGGACTAAATTGAAAATGATAATCAAGCTAAATTTTTGCAAACCCTAAGAAACGTTTCAAAATTCTGTATTGTTCATCAACAAGTAAATCTGCAAAAATTAAGAACACATTCTTGTATACAATGTTGGCCTGAAAGTGCTTAAAGTGCTCTTAAAGGGACAGGGAATTGGATACAAAACCAACAATTACAACAATGTTTGTGATTTATTGTCACTGACAATGTCTTATCAATGTCAACCTTTTCATATTATCTTGTGGATCAGTGGTTTCCAGCCTGGTGGGCAGGCCCCCTCAGGGATTGCAAAGGGGCTTTTTCCCAGAGCCTTTTCTGGGTCATGTCATAAGTGAATATTTAAGCAAATAAACATTTTTAAAACTAATCTAATATCACTAAAATAGCAGCATAGCACACTCCAATTTCGGTTTATTTGCATATTTGTTATGATTCATCTGGGGGGGGCCACGGTTTTGCGGCTTTTCTACAGCATGCACAAGGAAAAAGGTTGGGAACCACTGTTGTAGACTGCTTGTCAAAACATTAAAATGACTAATGCTGGCTATGTGTATGCTGCATTTGGAATCATTATACGGTCACATACTACAGTCTTTTGCAACTGCAGCTTTTATGTTGCAGTTATTATGTTATATTATAATAGAGACATTAGACTGATTTTTGTTTCTGTTCATAGGCTGCCAGTGTCATGCAAAACCAGCAGGTGCAACAGCTGTGAGTGGCCTCTTTGTTTTACTGTGCTAATGACCTAGCTTTTGTGTGGACTGTCATGACTAACTATAAAAATATAACTGTGCGCAGTATGTCAGGAATGATGTCCAATGCAGTCGGTCGGCCAGGTGCTGGAGTGGGAGGACTCTCAGACCTCTCCAGCTTGATTGAAGCGTCAGTACATTTTAATTGTTATTATGAGTCACAACTTGCAAGTATTTCCCTAGACACTATTTTGTTTTATATCTATCCAGTCTGTAATTCCAAGCTTGGTAGTAACAGGTGTATTTATTTGTATCTCGTCTCTGTCAGAGGGCAGCAGTTTGCACAGCAGATCCAGCAGCAGAACCCAGAGTTGATTGAGCAGCTGAGAAACCACATCCGCAGTCGCTCCTTTAGTGGCAGTGCAGAGGAGCACTCATGATTGATGTATTTCACTACCCTTAAGGATATAGTGGGATAACAATCAGTTGACACATTTGTTATTATCAACTTCATTGCATAAGAAAGAAGAGAGAGAAGCATGAAGTTGAAGGCACTTTATACTGTGTGCATGTGAGAATCAGACCAGAGGATAAAGTTGCCCACCCACAACACAATGTATCTCGCAGAATTTGTATAGTCTTTCCATCGTTTAAATTTGTAAAACTAAACTTGTAATGGGTTGTGAAATTGAGAGGTATACTATATCATAATGGGTAGATCTAGCTCCACAATCAATCTAAAACCATACATTTTAACATTGATAATTGTCTAATGCTACTTCTGCAAATCACTATTTGTTCATAGAATTGAGAAAATGTTATATACTGATTATTAACAATTTACTTTTTGGAATTGTAACTACCTTTGCATTATTTTATTGCATTTTATCAAAAGCAACAGTTCACTCCTAACTCTAATAATCTGTCTTTATACTAGTAACAAGAGAAATAATGATTTATTTTGCATGCTCTAAAATCATTAAAATGTTTTAATGTAGAAATTATGTAAGATGCAGTATGCAAGGACTGGACAATTCTTTTGACTATTATCTAAATAAATGTCTTTGTGTAAATGTCTCATATATGTATTCTGATACATCAAGAGTAGACAAGTTTGGCAAAGGAGGAGCAAAAAAAGCCATTTGATTTTAAGATCTATTTTATGAGCAATTATTTCCACATTTACATTATTATTTGTTTACATTAATATTTTTCATGCTTATTTTTAAAGTACAGTTTGTGGTGATGTCGCTTCCAAAAGTTAAGTGAAAAACCAGACAAGTTCAGAGTCATAGTATTGGTCCTTCAAAATCTAAAATGCAAAAAGCGAACGCTCTAAACAGACGGACAGACCACACACACTTGTGCCATATCATCATACTCATATGTCCTCTTCAGAAATGTATCCGTAAGTCTTAATCCTGAAATACTCTGAAACGGATACATAATTCTTACAAAATGCTTGCATGTAACATTATGTACGTAAAACCAAATCAAAGGATTTGGTATCACCACAAACCTACCTGCAGTCCCTGTGCAGATGTGAGCAATGCGAGTGGTAGAGAAAGAGAAGCACCAGGGCTGAGTTTGCCCAGCTGTCGTCCAGAAATACCACACCAGTGAATTGTTCTTGTATTACACACCTCAAGCACCAAATCCATTGTTCTTTCACTGAAGCAGACAAAGATATTCTTCACCAAGTTTCATCTTGTAAGAAATGTAATAAAATTATAATATTTTTTACCTGCAGTTTGTTACTTTACAAATAATGTCAAAAGGTTCCTCAAGGTTTACTGTATCAGGAATCATTTCCATAGATAATCTTATATCGCCATACCCTGGAGCCTACCGTTAGAAGAGAAAATTACAGAACAATTAGAGTAATGCATATTTTTTTAAGCCCTTCAAAGTCTTAATACCATTCGTTGTAACTGGCTGGTCTGGAGCCTCCCCCTCTCCCCAAGATTGGTCTTCCAAACAATGTCAAGCTTGCCTATTACCGTCACCCCTTTTATGACCCCAGCCTTCTCAGCATACTCTGGCTTTGGCTTCAGGCAATATAGATATTGCCGAGTATCCATAGGCTGCAGGTAGGACATCTTTCCAAATGTAGACTCGCTGGTAGACGAAATAAGAAGTTAAGCATCATGAAACCATGGTTTAATGTGTATTGTATGCAAACAAAGCTTATACCCATGGTCACCATTTACAACAGAGTTGAGCTCTGTGACATTGTACATGATGGATGGTTCCAGAGAAACCTTCTCCATGAACATAGGCGAAGTGGTGATGTTCTGAATTTGAGCCTCCAGAAACACCTCATCTGTCTTAAAAGATGTTTTTAAGTTATTTGTCAAACATTATTCAACATGTCTGTGACATGAGGTAAACTGAGCAAACAATTTAGATAATAAGCATAATAATTAAAGCGTAAAAAACACCTATTTTTTAATGGTTGTACCAATAGTAGCTTACCATTATTAGGGGCAAAGCTGCATTTGCTCAGTAAACCTTTAGAGACTTACTGTAGTTAGTACAGTAGCAAAATGTACAGTGGAGGTTGTAGTGGTAAGAATGCGATGAATGTATAATTAAACACATATCAGATATAGAATGTGATAAAGCATTCATTGCAAACATCATGCACATAACAGTATAAGCCTCTGAGCTTTCAGATCGTATGGTAATAAAATATTAGAAATATACATAATATAAGGAATTAGCAATAATTAAGAATTCACTCATCAAAATTTTCACAGTACTGTACAACCTCCAAAATACACCAATGCACCAAGAGAAGCAAAGATTGGAACATGCCCGCCCAATCATTGGGAACAGCTTAGAAACGCCAAACCGTGTGAAGCCAACTATTTTAACAAAATCACCTTTTTATTATGTCTTTTATGTTAAATCAGAAAAAAATCTGAAAGAAAGCAACTCAAGATTAAGGGAAAGGTACAACCTACTGTTCAGGTTTTGCTTAGTTTGGTCATAATTATTACATTATTATATCCACCACAATTTACTACAAACACAATGAGAAACCCAGCTCATTATCATGAGTTGCCAAGTATGAAAGCACCAAAAGAAAGGGCAAAATAAAAAGTGGACATATAACCACACTCAAATGTTACAAATCAACTCTAACGTTTTTATTCTACGGATTTATGATGTGGACAAAAAACAATATGTGCATCCAATCTTTTATTTTGCACCTTTCATTTGACCTTTAGAGCATCATGCCAAGAATGAAAAAAAGCCTGAAATGAGCATTAACAGAATAAACATTTACCACAGAACTGAGGTCACTCTAATGGAAGAAATCAAATAGACAAACAAAATGAACAAATGTTGTTACATGCCAAAAATGATGGACAACCTAATGGCTCATGATGTGAGAAAGAAAAAAGGAACACTTGATGAGATTTGCAATTCTAACAATATGTGTGGTTTTAATAGCAAAGATCTCTTATCTTTCATCAACGCCCATCAAAACATTTTACATATAGCACAATAAAACGGCAACTGAAACGTACCTCTGCATTGTAAAACTTTGTTTTTACATCCAGTGGCTTCAAGACCTGGTTGAAAATAGATGGCAGACTGAATACTTTGTCAGATTGTTTCTCCATTTGAAAATAGATAGAACATTTAAGAAAAACAAAACCTGCATTCTCAATCTAAATCGATTCCAGAGATACAGTCTAGCACTGCACAAGCAGACAGCAAACTGCAAGTGATCTTACGTTTGCTGTTTTTGTAGAGGTGTGATATTTCTCATGGTTTTACAAAGTTCAACTCAACTCAATTAGAGTGCAAGAAAAGCTCACCTGAAATTTAAAAAACTTCCGAAAATAGAGCTTCTCCCCATATTGTGTGGTGTAGCTTACAGCACAGACAAGGCTGAAATGAAAAAAGTCAATAAAAGATGGGCTTAGATCTAGTTTTAGGAGCAGACTTCATACACAGAGATCTCACATGTGTGTTCCAATTTCTTTAACTTCATGATGAATGACATCATCAATGCAGCATTCTGGTCGGAGTTCTGCCACGGCAGTGTTGGAGGCCGAGAGATTGAGCCGTTGTGAACTAGTCTGTAAATCAGCCTGTAAACAGAAGTGATTCATAAACAAAATGTCAACATATGGCAGTTACTTAAGCACATGTAATTGTTGTCTCTTTGGACTCCGGGTCCGTAATAAAATTGAATTGAACAGAATAGAATATGCCATGTTCACACTGGAGGTGAATGGAGGTGCACTTCCAGGGTGTGGTGGGACGCCACCAAAACTTTGTATTAGTATCTTTTTGTTTTTCATAATTTACCTTACAATAATTTACAAATTACCCCACACATTATGTTAAGTTGAATCATTTCTTTATTTTTTGACACATATTTGCTAATGGAAGCACACTTTACTAAATATTTGTCTGAATTGTTTACTTACACTTACCTACCAAAGCACAATGGACTGAGGGGGGGACTCTACTCTTAAAGTTGATTTTGTTTTAAACCACTTTAAAATGCACTTAAAATGTCAAGTTGTAGTTTGCTTTACTTCCTTGGTATGACAATTTTTTCTGAGTTAGTATTTTGTGTGTCTTTGATGTGTTATAGCTCCCTCTGGTGTTGTCATAGGTTACATGATCCTGGTTTTCCTCAACAATTACAAACAAAACTAAAGAGCAATGGGATCAAATTTACAACAAATATCATTTGAACATGCAAATGTTAACGTATCTGTTCCCATTCAGTGTGTGCATGCTTTATGTCTTTGAGGCCTTTTTAAACAGTGATTTTTAGCTTGCTGCTATTAGTCCTTAGTGTGTTCATAAGGGGGACTACTGGCACCAAACCAAGGCCAGGCCAGAACAAAACTTTTCCTGGAAGTGCACCACTGTTAACTTGAAGTGGACCAAGTTTAAACACGCCCGTACCTTCACAAGTATATCCTTTACGACTTGACTGCTGTCGTTGTGCACACTTATGTAACTGGAGAATGTCTCTCCCAGGAAGATATTGCTGACAGGGGTAAAAGTACAAATGTTACAAGTAGATTTAAGAAAAACGATTTAGTGTATAATGGAAGCGTAGAGAACTCAGTCACGTATTCATTCATCCATTAGTGTCATGCTTAAATGAGACCCTTATCACGTTATTTCAAGATACTATTGTGTACTATAACCTCACATGATTACGATCATACGGCAGGCATACGGCGAGAACCGTATCTTGTAAAAAACATGATATTATCTTAAAATAACATGATATGGAGCTTGTTTAGGCGGCAAACTAGCTGAAGTTTCTTTACCCAAAATTCTGTGGTAAGGTAAGCATCTCTCCCAGCATCAATGTCTCAGCTCCCCTGATTGTTGAAGGGTCATCTCTCATGAGCTGGCAGAACAAATCTCCTATTGATATTAAAGAAGGAAAACGATTACTAGCGAGTTGCATTTAATTATCAAGAACACTCGGCAAAACTCGTAAAGAGACATTTTGTAGTAACATATATATAAGCAGTGTTTAGAATTTAGAATGTAAACAACCATAGAATTTTACTTTAACACTCCAGTTATATAAAGACTTGGGAATGCCCCTGTGATTTATGGCATGCATGGAGTACAGAACAGCTGGCATATGGGTTTGTTACATCCTTCGCCATAAAAACACATTTAATGTCGAAATATGTATTGAAAACTACATACATTTTGACTTGTTACCAAAAAGCATAATTTAGATAGAATGTTATTAATCGACTCCGAATTAAAGCCACTGTCGCCAAACTGAGGTGGTGATATTTTAGCTGTCTCCATACTATTCCAAAAAGGTTGTCAACATGCCTCAGCATAGGGTTATACAAGGCTGACAGACAAGTACAGAATGATTGACGTAGAAAGACTCACCAGGAAGATCCCGATCCTCACAAGTGACTGGTAGATTTGTAAATAGTGTTGGTTTTGTTAAACGCATCACTGTAGGCAGGAAGGAAATGCAAATGAAAACATGTGATTAATGTGATCATGGTTATTCTTAATAGCAGTGTAACATGGTCACTTCTTTTAAACCCATCTATTGCATTGTAGAGCATTGTTACACTTGGGTTTCATTATTGTACAGCAGAACCTAACAGCTATTAAAAGCAATTTGGGGGGAAACAGGACAAAATACCACCAAATGCTTAATCTAAAGCCACCCCAGGGCTGTGGTCTGTTGACATGGTCTGCAGACTTATGAATAGGGTTCAGTTGTCATCTGGGTAAGTATGTTGGATGATAGTCTCTCAAATCAATAACATAACATCATCCAGTAGCTTTTGAAACATATACTGAAGCTATCACGTACGTTGTCATACCTTTTAATGCGAGTAAGTGTTCCTGTTTGGTTTGGTTAGCATCCATCTTTAGTAAACATTGGCTATTTAGCTCAAATGCTAGCGTTGACCTTACCGGAAGTAAGTACTTTTTTTTTCATTTTTTTTGTATTCACGAAATTATATTTTCCTGCAACGCTATGCATATTCTAAGAATATATTTGCAGTTTACTTAAAGTTACATTTATAATTATTATAACTTTTGTTACTACAGTCAAACATGCGCTGAGAAATTTAGGCGAATCAGTCACTACTGGCCTCTAGTGGATTAAAACAGAATTACTACCAATACATGTTGGCCTGTTGTGGATAATCTTGTATGTAGCTATATATATGGAATAAAAGTACACAATCCTGCATTAAACACATTTTTCAGCTTCTTTTGCGTTTCAAACTTTAATCACATAGCCTATCTGGATCACTTTGATCCAGAAATTCAGCATTGTAATGATCCCACCTCAGAGGTGAATTGACCAACTCAGCTGTATAATCAAGTGTATTGTGTATTCATGAATTGTATTGCTTAATTAAGAAATGTACAATACAAAATCGTTATGATTAAATCAGTCAAATTTGTACAACATCACAATCCTCCCAATGAGGGCGCCCTGAATAGGCGTAATTACATCATTGTTAATCTGATAAAATTTCACATAATGAATTTATTTATATTCAGTGTCGTCTTTTGTTTACTTTGACTTTCATGCTTCCACGAATGGCTATAGACCCAGGGCTGATCGGAGACCCTCTGTAGACAGGGCAGAAAACTATGGAAAAATGTCCAGTCCTTGTTGGAGCTTCAGTTCTTGTCCAGTCCCTTTTGTGTTGGGATTGCTATGTGACTAGGATTTCAGTGATGCTCAGTGTCATTTATTCCTCAGTTGCCCCCCATCTGGTGTTCCTCAAGTATCTATTTTTTGACATATTCGGTTTTCACTGTGCATAATGCCACTTGGACAACTCATCTCCAGACACCACATCCAGTTCCACTTCTGTGCAGATGACCTCCAGATCTACCTTGCTGTGACCCTAACTGTTCTGCACTGGAACCTCTTCATAACTGCCATCACAACATAAAACAGTGGCTTTGTCAGAACTTCCTTCTCTTAAATGAAGGAGAGACTGAATACTATTCAGCCCAGAGTCACCTGTCAGTTCTCCCAGTTTAGCCCCCTTAACACCTCAGTTTGCTCCTTTTGTGAGCAATCTGGGTACAATTTATTTTGATAGTGGCCTGAAATACGCCAAGCAGATAAGTGCAATGTTGAAAACATGCTTTTTCTACCTCCTTGCTAAGGTCAAGCCATTCCTGTCCCGGGCTGACCTCGAAAAGGCTCAAGGATAGATTTTCCTCAAGGAAATTAACATTTGTTGGCTGATTATGTATCATAGAAATGTGAGAATATATTAACTGGAACTTTACTGAGACTTTGTCTGAATGATGTTCTCACATTTTGTTTTTTTGCCCTGATTAAATTCTCAATCAGACTGATGTTAGTTCTGGTTCATATGCAACATGGCTAAGTGTGAAGTTAAATACCAAGTTTACATACAGTTTAGTTCTGGTTCCTATAGGATCTATAAAATCTCTTGAAACAACAGTGTCCCAAAGTAACAGCATGTCCCAAATCACCAAAAACGACTCCGAAAACATGTTCTCTGTCAATCCCTACAAAATGTTGATCCACATAAAGAAAGTAAAGTATAGAGCCTGAGGATTTCAGAGATGTATCACATATTGGAAAATGTTCTCTTCTGTGGACAAGAACCAAGTCAAATGAAAATTACAAAAATAACCTAAATTCTCCCTAGTCACAGTTTTGAGTAAAGCCTTCGCAAAATCTCAACACAACAAGCGCAGATCAAATCTAATTTGCTTTTCTTTAAAAAAAAAAATTTCATTAAAGATTTTAAACAATTTTTAACCAAAAGCTGGCCATTAATTCACACCCATTACATTCATAATTGTTTACATTTGTCACAGTGTTCCAGAAACAGATCCCATATCAGATGAAAATCATCTACTAATGTTTTATTTTATTCATATTGTAGATAATTGGTGATGTCATTGTGTAGAAAGCGCGAAATACTGTAATATTTTATGTCGACTAATGTTTAGATGATGTCACAAGAGTAAATTAACAGGACATTGTTTTATTTCATTGTCAATGAAGGTAAAAATGGTGTGTGCTACACATTATACACTAACGCAGCTATGGCATAAGGCAGTGGGATGCAATGAAGAAGTGACTTGCAGCAGATCTCTCCGTCATCTTCATCCTCCACAAACACAGACAGATAGTGGTTGTGGGCCCAGGGCACTTCCTGTGTCTTAGAGGGGAGGACATAGACGCACTTGAAATTATCTTAAAAATTAACCTCTTGCCTCCGTTAACGTCTGCTGCCTCAGCACTGTTGGACAGAACCTCTTGGGACAAGACCTCAGTGCCTTTTCAGTGACATAAACTCGCAAATTCAAATTGCTGCAGTTTGTCACCTGGCAGGAGCTTGCAAAGTTTCCCATTTCTAACTGAAATTGAGGAAACATAAAAAGAGAACTGTAAGCAGAAGCTAATTGTAAGTGATTTAATACCTACATGCTACAGCTAGTCAAGAATTTGCAATTAAACCAAGATAAAATAATTCTAAAATTGCAACACACAAAATTAATCTGTAACACTATTATGAATAGTTGTATACTAATGCTGGCCTAAACTAACACATGTAAAATGTCCATACCTGCTGCTGTTGAAGGATCAGTGAGGTGAGAATGGCTGCGTGTTGCGTTTTAAAGCCATACGATATAATGCAAAGACTATGGTGCTATAAACTTTAGAGCAGGTCTTAATAATTTTGACGAAATATGTAGATCACAATCACCATTAAGTATACCATATACAATGATTTAAGCTCCAATTTTGTATTTAGTAGTCCTAATGAATTTCACAAATTAATTTCCTGGCAAAGAAAAAAAAAAAAACTCAACACAACAAGTGGGATTTAAATTCATGGGAGAACAATTCAGAGTGTAGGCTATATGTCTCTCTTTAATGTATATATAAAGTCAGTCTATTTTCCAAATATGGGCAAAAGCAACAGCCCCCTAAAATGCAATATGAGGCACTTTTCAATTCAACATACTGTGAGGACATTTCACCATCAACTTTGTTTCTGCATCTGCATATTCAAAGTACCGTACTAAGATAAACACGAATGTGCCGTGCGTCGAACTAGCTGTAAAATGGCTCCATGCTTTCTGCTTCTGTCTGTGCTGCTCTTCTCTGGTCTGTCCACCCCCCAAGACTTGAACTCGGACCGGGGTCACTTCAGCTGCAGAAGACGGCCCCCATACGGATGGGCCACACACACTATTTGGGACCACTTTTTCATGGGCGATTGCACATATGGAGCCATGCAGAAAATATCAACAACCTTTTCACTACATCAAGTCAGAAGGGAATACGTCAGGAAGCTTAGGCCATTACAGGTATTTAAGTAATGATTAAACAACAAGGAGACATGCATTATACAGTTTTAATGCACGACGTGGAGGCATGAAGTGCATTAACACTGTATAATGCACGGCTCCGAGTTGTTTAATCCGCTTATGCCATGGTCACGCACGCACTTAATCTGTTCATTGTGTGTTTGTTTTTTTAAGTCCGGGGCAGGAGTTTATTTTATGTTACACAATTATGTGTAAGATTTTTGTACCCAGCTTTCTTAAGTTTGGCCATTTTTGCGATGTTTATAGTTTCACTTCCTTATTGGACACTGACAGGGGTTGACGTAGAAGAAGGTGCAACCATGTTAAGTCAATGGGAAATGAGTCAAACTGCTACGGGACGTTACCTTCTTCTATGTCACTTCCTGTCAGTTAAAAGTAAGTAGCTACTGGTGTTCTATTGTGAAATTAAATGTTTTATCATATTGAGTTTGGGGTAGGCGCTCATAAGCTTCTTGCTTCGGCCCACTCCTTTTGAGCAAAAAAGTATGCTCAAATAAATAAATAAGCTACAAAAATTCAAATAAAAACATTTCTTCGTTGAAATTGCTGCTTCACTGAAATAAAATGATAATTATGCAACTGATAAACTTGCAATTCATGTTATCCTTCTAAGTAAGTCATGTTTTCAAAAGCATTAAAACCTGTCATATTAATATATATTAAGCTTGTTTACCTGAAATAGTCAGTTCGAACTCAAATGTTTGTTGTTACTATGGAAACAACTGTGAGTTATAGAGTATTAACGCACGCCGGTTACCCTATCAGAATCGAGTATTCACCCAGACCATGGTTTACAACATCAGAAACAATATTGTAAAAAAATAAATAAAAAAAACCTAATTGTTCTTAAACGTGCACTTGTTTTCCCAGATCGTTTGTTCAGTAATAGGATCTCGAAGTGTGATGACTGCAGTTGTGACGCACCCAAGAAATCTTGGTCATGGATTCCGGTCAGTCATATTTGACACTAAAGACAAACCTGTTAAAGTGAACTGTCAGAAGCCTCAGTTTAAATCATTGGAGTGCTGCTACAAACTTGGCAATTCGGATCATCGTAAACCACATATATTGTCAGCAAGAAACATTGAATTGCCGTTTGAAACACAATTTGGAGTTGATGTTGAACAGGACAACAGGAAGGAAAAGAAGAAAGCGTTTACAACACCACTGGTTAGAAGACATGTTGGTAAGCTACAAAGTGACAGCCGGCCTTCAAACTCTGCGTTGAATCTCGAAAAAGATGCAATTCCTGTGTCAACGCCGCTTTTTCTCAGAACTCGCAAAGCAACGAAGATGAAGAACATCTTTGCAGCTGCTTTGAAGACAAACTTCCTCAAACTAAAGCGTGGCGCAAAAAGGCAACACATTCGCAGAAACGCACAGGTACAAGCAGGTGGGCTAAATAGCACACAGACAAAGGTAGAAAATGTCAAGACAATGTTTCTGATTGAAAAACCCGTTTCGAAAAGTGACTCCATCAAAGTAATGACTCTGAAAAGTATGGCAAGAAATGTACTGAAAGGAAGTACGTTTTCCAATTCAATGGCAGAGGCCGCTGAAGCATCAACGCATGTAGGACGGCAATCAGTCAAGGTGGGTTATAATATCAAAAACAAGGCATCTCCATCACAAAATATAAAGGACGCTCCAGCAAACCCAGAGATAAAACAGACAACTGTAATTACGGAAGCCTTCGACAACAAATGGGCCACACAACGACCAACAAGGAACAAAGCGGAGCGCGAGGCTGACCCTGAGCTGAGACTTGTAACAACGAAACAAACCGTGAAGCCGCATGCTGCATTTCAAATGTCAGGATTAAGAATGAGAGAGGAACCTCCACGTGACGTAAGAGTCGAGGGGGAAGAAAGGAATTTCACAGACAGTCAAAGCTGGGAAAGTTTTACAAAGCAAGGTGTAGACAAAACAGTGAGTATAGTTTATCTTGTTATTCAGAGAGTTATTGAAAAAAAAAAAAGTGTCTAAAAGTTTCCTCATGTTTATTGCAGGTTGTAGATAAGCCACTCTGTCAAGGACTCATACATCAAACAGAAGCTGGACTCAAGCACTGCAAGGACAGACTGGAAAAACTGAACAGGACATTTATGAGAGGACTTCTTGGTGGTAGAGAAGCACAGCGTTTCCCAAATGATGACAATACAGAAAACAGTCACTTTTACTATTTTGATGGAATCCTGAAACGAGTTGAAAATAGCCCCCAAAATAAGAAACAGTCAATGTAGGATTTTTTTATTTGTTTTAGTTGTTCTATTTTTGGCCA